>OY970826.1:71728928-74128928 GCA_963853835.1 Calendula officinalis
TCCGCAATCACCTGTGTGACTGTGTCTTTGTTGTTATTATTTGATAATAAAGAAAAAAGAGTTAAGTACTTTCTATACGCTCTGTGTGGACGAATGAGAACAATAAAGTTATACATGGATATTGTTTTTTAAACTATATTTAAATTAAATTGATAAACAAAAGGGTACGGATAATTTGGTCATTTTAAATGGACCAAGGACTAACAACGAAAAATTCTGCTATCAAGTGACTAAATATAAATTTTATCAAAGGGTCAAATTAGTTATTAGTTATCTTTAATAAACAATAAAGGTCATTTATGCTCTTTATGTAATTATGTTTAACATTTATCTCCACCTATATATAGAATAAAAGTCTGAGCCTTTATTGACTAGATGTATATGATATATCATAACTTTATGTCTTCCACTCGCCTCATTTTTCGGCTATAACTTTATTTTTTCTTTGTAAACAAATTTTTTTAAGAATGTTAATGTTTTTAAAATTAAATTATTTACAAAATAAATATAGTCATGAAAATTAAAAAAAAATAATCATGATTCAAAAATATTATGGACCAAAAGTCTTATAATCAAAAAATGTAATAATCCAAAATTATTAAGAACAGAATTGTGATGTTAAAATATGTTATAACTGTATTGAAAAAAAACGAGTATTGTTTATAATTTCCTATATCAGTCAAATTGAATTAAATTTGGATGCTTAATTATCAGATATATTTGTTTTAAAAGTTTCAAATCTCTGCTCTTATTGATTGTAATTATATGACGAAATATATAGGAATGTTTGTTAATTTTGAAAATTTTCCATTATTATCACTTACATTTTAAGAAAAATAAATCACATTAATATCAAACCAAATTAAAAACCTAGTGTTGCGGATTTGAGGTTCTATATAACTCAAATAGTATTCTACGTTTTTCGAACAAAAACTGTAGCAGACTCCATCTTCATACAATTTTTGTTTTTCTAAAAACTTTGCGATTTATACAAACATGTAGTACAATTACTATTTATGAAAAGTAATACTGTATATTTTTATTTTAATTATTGTTTTTCAACATGCAACATGCCTGTTATTGATATGAAAGTTACTGTTTTAAGAAAACTACCTTTTAATAACGTTATATTTTATTTTGACTATTAAAGTCACACCCTTTTATACATGCAACCACTTTTTGTGTATATAATGAAAATAATTATTGGGGTCTGCCATTTAACAACAATTTAATAATAATATTATTTTTCATATAACCGTTTTCTTTTTCATTTAAAATATGTTTTTTCAAAGGATGACACTTAGGTAGATAATAACTATCAATTAACTGAATCAATATTATAAAAAAAAGCTTAGGGTTACTTTTATAGTCTAAATACAATATATTTTTATTTTAAAGATGTCTCTTAAAAGATGTTATTGATAAGATATGTTTTCCAACGTTTTTTTAATATTTTGAATTATATTTCTCGAAGTTAGCGCCATCATCCGAGTGAGCTATTAAACTAGTTTTTATCATATATTTAACACTTTAATATACTTAATGCGGTATTTTGTAAAGAATTTAATGTAATTAAGGCATTAATGTTAAAAAAAATTATTATTATTAATGCATTACTTTATAACTAATGCACTAAAATTTAATAAACTTAATGCATTAATGTTTATATAATTAAATATTACCAAAATTTAATGTAAGTAATACTTTATTACTAATACTAATGCACCAGTATTTAATTGGTTTTTCTAATCTATACCATAAGAACATACATTATGATGCATTTAGTAAAATAGTTATTTCTTAAATACGTATTTAATACGTATTGAATTACATTAATGAATTCTAATTTCTACTATTTTAAAAGATATATTAAATACGATTATCTGCTCAAATGAAAATAATTGTTTTATTAAATGCACCATAATCTTATCTTGTCTGACTCCTTATTAAAAGGTTTAGGACTACTAAGTATAGAAGTCATTAAACTTAAACTTAATCTTATTTCTAATTTGGGTAACATCTTAAACACCACAAAAATAAAAAAATATTGCTTACATGATTCGAACACAAGACTTTTTGCGAGTACTGACTGTGTGTTAACCGATTCTCTAAATGATACTTTTTGTTTAGAACAAATAAACAACCAATATTATATATAAAACATATTGTATCGAACTTTTCATGTATAAGAAAAATATTTAAGATAACAAATCTTACTCCTTCTTAAAGCATTTATGCCTTCTAAGTTTAGAAGGTATTAATCTTAAACTTAATCTTAAATTTATACTTTGGGAAACATCTTAAACACCACAAAATAAAAATATATTGCTTAGGAGATTCGAACCCAAGACCATTTGCAACTACGGACTGTGTGTTAACCAATTGATTTACTTGATACTTTGCTTTATCCCAAAAAAACATCCAACATAACGCATGCATAAACTTAAAACGCCCAGTCAACAAGCAGCCACTATCAGCAGCCAATATCCGCACGACCACAACCAGCAGCCACTATCACTACCGTGATCACCACCCACTACTTGATCGCCGTCAAATTTAATTACAGGATATCCGCCGCCGCATTGCACGGGTAACTTGCTAGTGTAATTAATAAATTTAAACTTTATAAATCATTTTTAGTTAATGCATTACTCCCGTGAAGAATAATATCTTTACTAATCTTTTCTTTATATATATTAAAAGAAGGTTTTTTTGAAATCTATAAAGTCATGTCATAATGACACGTCATACCTTATGCCATGTATTATGCCATGTATGAGGCCACTTGGCACTTAAATGTCAAGTCATTATTTCCACCTAATAGTCCATATATTCACTTTTAAGGCACCTCACTTTTAAATAAAATTGAAAATTTGACTTTTAGTGACCCTTATAAGAGTGAATTACTATATTTTACTAAATGTAAATGTAAATACGTTTACTGATAACCGACCACCATATAAGAGTCAATTACTATATGTTAATGTTAATGTTAATGTAAATGCAATGCAATGCAATATTATGGTAATAATGGTCCACATAAACAATGCTAAATGTAAATATGTATAGATCTATTCTATTTTCTGCTATACGATATATCACTTGGTTATGTTTTTTGATGATTGGTATTGTTAAAATCGCCGGTTACGTTAAGTTTTAATTTATAATAATCAGTTTATTGAATAACTTTATTTTTATAACATGTATATATATTTGGGGTCCGCACGTTGGCATCTGATGTAATTAACGTATGTATTATCCATTTAATGTACTTAAATATGAATAGTTTTGAATAACAATGAGGTTTTAAATAATTTAATTTATAGTTTTAACACCAATTCTGTTTCATGAAAAAGACTTCAACTCGACAAAAGTGCAAGAGCAATGGTAGTTGGAATTATTATTTTCTATAACATTGTGCAACTATTGTTATGTATATATTTTCAATCATTTACCAAAAAAAGAGTGAAAGCTTATGCCAAGATTATTTAATTTATAGTTTTTACACGAATTATGTTTCATGAAAAAGATTTCAACTTGACAGAAGTGCAAGAGCAATGGTAGTTGAAATCATTATTTTCTGTAACATTGTGCAACTATTGTTATGTATATATTTTTGTTCATTTACCAAAGAAATAGTAAAATCTTATGTCAATATCATTTTTTTACACGTGTTATTGTGTGCAAATAAGAAATAAATGAACAACGGAAACAGGTAAACCGATTTCCTTTAAAAATGTGATGCCCTCTCGAATGAGTAGGGATGGTTTGCTATAAATAACCCTTATCAATCGGTGTATTTTGGTTGTATTTAATCCAAATGGGTCAAACAGAAAGCTTGTCTATAGTAAACCGGGCCAAACAGGTTGAAAGTCGACCAAAGTCTGTATTAAATACTTATAATCTACTTAATTGTTTTATTGAAAGATTTCATTATGATTTAAAAATAGCAGAAATGTGTTGGAAGGTTAAGCTAACCTGTTCCAACCCGTTTTGACTCGTGTTAAAAAAGTCTCTTTGGAGATATTCATTTTCAATTTTTTTATATTTTTATTATTATACATAAGATTATACTTTAAATGTGGGAAAATTCAGTTTTATCAAAAATTAGTTAAACAAACAGTAATGCCTTCAGTTTACAGTGTAAAATTTTTATATGCACGAGAACAAATTGTAACAACCCGAATTTTGTAAATAAATAAATTTATAAATTATGATAAATAAGGATAAATCGTTTAGAGAACGTAGGATTTGGTTTCGTGTCATTTGGACACCGTATGAGAAAGTTATGGGCGAAACCGGGTCGAGACAACAACCGAAAAATGCAGCCCTGCTGCACTAAGGAGTTCACGCCGCGAAGGGAAGTTCGCGATTGGGAACTGTCTACCGAAGGTTGGGCTTTTGTGCGTGAAGTAGTTCACGACCAGTTAGCGATCGCGAAGTTTGCGAGTAGGGAAAGTTAGCGACGCGAAGTTCAGTTCATGCCGTGAACTTTGATCGAGCAGCATTAAATCGGGTTTTGGCTCATTTGATGCCATATCAAAACCCTAGTTTGTCCTATGGCGATTTTCGAGCTTGAGGACTGATTGAGGTCGAATCCTTCACAAATCTTTGGTAGATTTCACTCCTAGTTGAAGATTAAAGGTATATCTTCACTTTTTGATCTTCGTTGCTTAAGATCTATGTATTGTGATGTATGGGTTTGAAACCCTAGTTCTTGGGGTTATGGGTTATGGTGATATAAGTGATGTATACACTTAATAGATGGTATATTATCAAAGGGAACAAGTGTATGATTAAGATTTGTAAGAATCTTAAGGGTTGGTCAAACCTAGGGTTTGGTAAATCAACATAATTGGGGGAAATGTGTTAGTAAGTGTTATCTAGAGATAGATGGACACATTAGTAGTAGTATGTGATGTTGATCATGTTGTGATAATTGTATTAGGCTTTTGGTGAAGTCTTGGAAGTTGATTGAATTGTGAAGCAAGGAAATTGGCGTAAAGAATACGGTTGGAGCACTTTATTGCTAAGGTGAGTACATGAGACTTTTAAACTGAGTACATAGCGAATAGTTTTGAAAACACATATGATATTTATGGGTCTTTATTAATAAATATTTTTATAAAGATAGTGATGGAAAATGTATGAAAGTATGTAGAATGTGATACTAGAATATGTCTAGTATGATTGATGAATCGGAGGGAAAATACGATAAATTAAAGTAATTATGGAATCTATGTTAACGAACCATAATAATGAAGTAATTGATTAAAAGTATGTATAATGAGACTTTATTATAAATATGTATTAGTAAAGCAATTGTGGATGATTATATAGCGATGAGTATCTATTGGTAAGATTTACTTATAAAAGTAAAGAACGCATATACATAAAAATGAACATGATAAGACTAATAATAATTGTGTATAGTCAACCAAGAGATAAAAGTATTATGATATCGATAAAATAAGAAACGTATCTTATGAAGTGAGTAGATATGGACCTCTCAGGGTTCATAGATGTGGATATAGATGTGGGTTGCTTATGATCGAGTCCATGGGACTATACAGGTACGTTCACACTATGTTGAGCTAGTTATATATAATTATTATTAGATAACTAACTTATTTGATGATTGATGTGATAGTCGAGAGCTAGATTGACATAACTGTTGAGTTACGGTAAGAACGAGATGATGTGATGCTAGTTAGTTCGGGGGCAACCCGATAACTAGACATGGTGATGTTTCTAGCTAGTTCGGGGGCAACCCGATAGTTAGATATGTTGGTGCTTCTAGTTAGTTCGGGGGCAACCCGATAACTAGATATGTTTGTGCTTCTAGCTAGTTCGGGGGCAACCCGATAGTTGGATATGATGGTGCTTCTAGCTAGTTCGGGGGCAACCCGATAGTTAGGCACGATAGTGTGGCTAGTTAGTTCGGGGGCAACCCGATAACTAGATATGTTTGCTAAGGAAGCAAGAATTTTAGAGTCACAATAGGGTGACTAGACGAAATTGATGTAGTGTATATATATGTTTATGTATATATTTATGAAACGATTATTATTATTATTTGGGTCTAAAACCCATGTATCTCACGAGACTATTTTGTCTCACGTACTACGTTTGTTTTGTGGCTGTGTACTCAGGTACAGGTTTGAAGTGATAGAAGGTTGCACTAGAAGTGGCCTAGAGATGTTTAGCTCGAGAGCTCTTAGGTAGATCCCGTTTGCCTATGGTTTTGATATACTTGGTGATACCGTATTTTTGTGAACTCTGATAAAGTTTTAAAGTTTTTGTTAAACTGTATTTTGAACAATATTTCAAATATTGGAAAAATGTATTTTAAATGATTTAAATGATGTTTTAAAAATACGGGTGTTACACAAATCAATAGTAGACTACAAGAAAATTGCGACATTACATATGACTAACTTCTATATAGTGCCTCATGTTATGTTGCTTAAGTAATTAATTTTTTAACCGGTTGATCAGAGTTACCAATTAACCTACAATAGTACAATTTAAAGAATTGACTCTTAAATGCAATTTTTAATATATATAAAAGTTTTTTCAAACATATGTAAGTTTGACACATTTGTTGTTTTGTTTTGTTGTTCCTTTTTTTAAATGTTTGTTATTTTGTTGACCATATATGTAATCTGATCATATGAGCAAAAGAACACGACCTATGGAGGTAGCTGATGAGGTCAAATTTAGTTTATTCATTTTAATTAAATTTTCTAACTTCCATATTTTTTTTTCTAAAATTCAGGACATTTTAAATAGGTGAATCTGCATGTTTCGTTCTCGGTCCATTCGGGTCATAGTCAACCTTTTAATCCATCCAATTTACCGATATGTTTGAAATTAAATCGTTCTTTAGGCAATGTGAGAAAGACAATACCTCTTCAATATTAAAGTTATTATTGTCAACACATGTTTCTTATATATTTTCAACTTATTTTTGTAAATAATTTTAAAAGCCATCCGTGATTTATTACTGATTATAGGCTAATATCAATAATGCTAAACAATGTAATATCGTTATGCTACAGGTCCCCAAAGACGAATAATTGAAACCAAATAATCATCTTTAAATAGCTAAAATATATTGGTAGATTGGAATGTATGATATGTCAACATATATATGGGGTGTGTTAGTCCGTAATAGTGTACCTTGAATCAGCCGTGCACACAAACCAGTTTTTGACCAAACCGGTTTCGGGTTTGACCCAAACCGGTTTTGGTCAAAGCCGGTCAAAACCGGTTCCGCTTAAAACCGGTTCGGTTCGTAACCGAGTTCGAACATTGAAAACCCCAACCGGTCTAACCGGTTACCGATCGGTTACTAACCGGTTCGGTTACTATAATGCCCTTTTTTTGCCGCAATTCGATATCAAACACCACCGTTAAACGTTTTATCAAAACACAAACATTCATTAAGCATAAAAACGTTAAAAACATTCAAGTACACATCATTAAACATAAAAATACGAAAGTTCGAAAGTCATAACAATACGATTAAACTACAAATCATCGAGATTCGAGATTTACTACTCTTGTAGGTTTTGATTCCCTTGTCGGTTTTGATTTCCTTGTTTGTGTCTTCGTCGCTATCTTCTTGTGGGTCATTATCTTCATATTCATAACCATCGGAGCTAGATGCTCGGGGACGATTCACCTTCTTTAGCTATATCTTCATCGGAAAGTGAGATTGCAAGACCTTGAGCAACTTCCATGTCGAGAAGTTCTTCTTCAATGTCAAGTTTCTTCTCTAGCTTTTGTTTGTCTTGAATCCGGTCTAGAAGTTCTTCTTCAACGTCAAGTTCCTTTTCTAGAATATATAGTCCGTAAAAGTGTACCTAGAGAGACAAATTTTATTTATAAAAAATGTGCACTTATATTGACGGATTTAGACATATTTTTATCCGTCAGTAATCAATCATTTATACATGGTTTCTAAGGAAAACAACACTTTTCATGTCTAATCTTTATGTATTTGCTGGAGATTATGAGATCCTAATCTCACATCTAGGGGTGAGCACAAAAAACGGGTAACCGGAATTGGAACCGGAACCGCTTTGGAACCGTCGGTTCCGGTTCCTAAAATTATGGAACCGCCCTAAGAGGTAGGGGTGAACATAAAAACCGAAAAACCGAAACCAATCCGTTAAAACCGACAAAACCAAACCGATAAAACCGAAACCATTTCAAAACCGATGGTTTGGTTTTAGATTTTGAAAAAACCGATGGATTCGGTTCGGTTTCGGTTTTAACCAAAAACCGCCCCCATTAAGAAACCGCCCCATTAATATTTAATATATTATATATATTTTTTTATTTTATATTTATTAAATAGAAGTCGACCTATTTAAGTACTTGAAAGTTTATCTACTATGGTTCATTAATGCTTATATCGTTATTATATGCTACAAAATACTTTTATAGTTAAATTTTGGGCTGAAAATGATATTCATTATTGAAATATGTTATTAGACATTAAACTTAATAATGTAAGTTAGATATTATTACTAAAATGTGTATGTAATTTTGAAAAAAATAAAGATTAGTGCATGAAATTATGTATCTATGTTTAAGACGAGGTGGATTCGGTTTTAAAACCGAAACCGAACCGTTAAAGGCTAAAAACCGTTAAAACCGAAACCGTTAGAAACCGAAACCATTGGGTTTGAAAATCCTAAAACCGAAATTAGCGGATTCGGTTCGGTTTGAGCCTAAAACCGCCCCAAACCGCCCCATGCACACCCCTACTAAGAGGTTCCGGTTCTCAAAATTAAGGAACCGGTAACCGGTGGATAACCGGAACCGGCGATTATTCGGTCTATTTTTGTTAAAATATTATATATATGATAAATTTAATGTCCAAATTTAAATATATGAGAAATTTTGTGTAACCTTTAATGAGTTTAGTCATTAATTAGTCTAAATATAGTGTTTTGACGATAAAATATATAGACAATAATATGTTTAAGTGTTTGGAGTTTATATTATTCAAAGATTAGTTGATAAAATGACAAAAAATGATTAATATTTATGCTTCGCATCTTATTTTAATTTTACGATTTTAGAAACAGGGTAACCGGAACCGGAACCGGAGGTTCCGGTTCCGGTTCTGAAAATTGAGGAACCGGAACAAGAGGTTCCGGTTCCGGTTCCGGTCGGAACCGGTGGGTAACCGGTTATGCTCACCCCTACTCACATCTATCCATTGATGATGCTCTAATAACAATAGGAAATGCGAAAAAGAATGTGAAAAAGCTTTTTTTGCACATATTCTTAATGGTGATGGTGGCGATAATGAAAAAATGAAATGTGAATCGATGTTCATACCTGTATTTTGATTCCTAACTTAGGATTATACAATTCAAGAATAAAAGTAGAGCTTAGATATGAAAAGAGTTAATTTTACAATAATGTCTTGATACGAAAACTTTGAATGGAACAATGAAAACAACGATAGATATTCATTTACTAATTAAATACTAAACACAATTGAAACATTTTTGTCACATGTTAATTAATTGGCCTATCCAATTCACATCTCATCATTGTAATGTTTTCTCATAATTTTCATTTGATTTTAATTCTCAACTTAGTTTTTAATTTAAACCTTCCTAATTTGATAACATATTATTAAACCATTTAACATATTAAAACCTTAAAAGTTTAATAATTGAAATAACATTTCATTAATATTTGAAAATCTAATTTTCAAATTAATTTTAGTATTGATCTATTCATGTTATTGTAATATTTTTAAGTTTTTTTTAAATAGTTTTATGTTAGTATATGATAATTTTATAATATATTTTTTGTCATCTTTATTTTATGATAACTATTATTTTGTGGTCTGCAAAAACCAAATGCAAGAAAGCTTATGGGTGCAATTAAAATTAAATTAAATAATTTTAAAATGAGAAAAAAGGTATTGGTTCGTACCTATTTTTCCTATTCATATAAATAGTAATTTAAACATGATAAATGTCAAAATCAAATAATAATACGAGTAAATAGAATTAGTTGATTACTTATGTTAAGTTTAGAAGTGGTATACATATAAGTCATATAAAAATTAGAATAAATATAATTTCTCTTTTAAAATAAAACAAGGCCTTAGAGCACCCCCAATGGTTAAGTCATTACAATGACTTATTAGAATTATCATGTAGACTTTCCACTTAAAATTCAAAAAAAGTTATCAAAAAAGCTTTTGCTCCAATGCATGAAAATATGGAAAAAACTTTCTATGTGTCTAAGGAATGACTTATGGAAGAAAAAGTTTTTGAAGCAAAAACTTTTTCCTAGAAGGCTTCAAATGACCAGTGGAAAGGTAAAAAGCTTTGGAAAAAGTTGCCATTGGAGATGGGCTTATAAGACCCCTGTAAACGGTATGGGCATAACTCGTCATTAACGCTTCCGGTTTTGTTTAGTGCAGGTAATATATATCTGAATCTACGTATTTTAGTATTATTTATTAATTAATTTTTGATTTTGTCATATGTTTTTTTCAGGCACAGCAACAGGATTTGCTCCACAAATGAATTTCCCAAATATGGTGAACCAAACATGCCAAATTACTCTGGTTCTGTTTCAGGGGCGTTTCCCGGTTTGTTGGGTATGATTCCTGGTATCATTCCGGGTGCTTCAGGTGGGGTGGTTTTACCTGGAATTGGAGCATCTTTAGTGCACAAACTCAATCTTCTAAAGATATTTCTGGTATGTAATTGTGATCTATTTTGTTGAGTTTAGTCATAAAGCATTGATCTTTTTTTAGAAAAAACAATTAAGTGTTGATTTTGTTAGGATCAGCAGCAGATAAGGCAGCAAAGACCGCTGATTCTTTAAAGAACTCTACAAGTTAGCAAACCTAAGCCCACTTGAGCAACTAAAACAAATCTTCAGTTTTTGTGGGACGGTTATTGAGTACAATATAACCGATTCAAAACATTTTGCATACATAGAATACTCAAAAGCTGAAGAAGCAATAGCTGCATTGGCATTAAATAACATGGATGTTTTAGGTCGACCATTAAATGTTGAAATGGCAAAAACATTACCACAAAAACCTGTTTCCGGTTCATCTTCTTTACCAATGGTTATGCAACAAGCAGTTGCATTGCAACAAATTCAGTTTCAACAAGCCTTGTTGATGCAACAAACTATGAATGCACAACAAGCAGCTAATCAAGCTGCAACTATGAAAAATGCAACTGAATTAGCAGCTTCTAGGGCTGCTGAAATTAGTATGAAGTTGAAAACTGAAGGGATTATTGGGAAATGGAGATGAATCAGTCAGGTAAATTTATGATCAAATGATCGACATTCATATAAAAATAGAAGCAGAATTGTTAGCCCGATTTATAGGTCCAAAAGATCTTCATGGGCCACTTCTAGATCTCCAAGAACTGATGAACAAAATAAAGAGAAGTTCAGAAGGTGGTCTAGGTCAGCATCTTTGGATGGAAAACATCAGGATGATGATAAAGTAGATGAAAGTAGGGAAGAAAAGTCAAAGTTAAAGTCAAAGCGAAGACGGTCAAGGTCAAAATCGGTAGAACATAAGCATCGAAGCCGTAATAGTTTCAGATGAAAAGTCAAAGCATAGGAGACAGTCAACTCCAGAAGATAACCATCGGTTGAGTGAGAAAATCAATAGAAGCAGAAAGTCAAAGTCAAAGTCGAATTCAAGGTATCATGGTGGACGGCGGTCCAGGTCAGCTTCACCTGAAGTCAAGCATCATAAAGGAGAATCAGGGAAATCAAAATACAGAAGGCGGTCAAATTCAAAGTCATCAGAACGTGCAGATGATGAGGAAGAACCTGTTCTGTCTGGTGATATTAAGTCGAATGAATCTATGGATGGGGGTGAAAATTAGCAATTTAAATCTGATATTTATAGAGACGCTGAACGGGATCATGAGGCTGAAGAAATATGATATATTTGCATCATGAAAAATGGATTAGATTTTGGGGATTTGTGTTTGGCAGTTAAAAGTGAGAATGTTTTGTTGATGTGTGTTTGTTTTGCAGGTTTTAACGGCGGGAATGTAATCGATTAAAATGTTTGAAGGAGTTTTCTGAAGTCTGCAGTGCAATGTTTTAATGTATGTCCTAATCTATTACTACCTAAACCTTCATCATTAGGTAGTAAACTAACTAAAATGTTTATTTAAGGATTATAATTGCTGTTTCTATGTGATTTAAGGTAAGCAGCAACTAGCAAGCTAGAATATAATGATGAGCTGCAGGATATTGATGTTATTATAAACTATGACCCCGTATAATTTAATTCATAATGTTGGTGTTAGCATTCAGCCATTTTTATCAGAGGCCTAGCGAATGTTTATGGAGCAGTAAGTTTAATCCACTTTACCCAACAAATCTTTGTATTACCAAATAAATTTTCTTCTTAATTTGTCAATTACATTTTGAGGAGCTTTATATAATGACGTGAAATACAATGGGAGGCTTATGAGGACCTCTTTGTAAAGAGTAACTCTCCCTCCAAATGATACGTTTTTGTATTTCCAAGTTGATAGCTTTGATTTAATTTTATCGACAACAGGTTACCAATTTTTTGTCACATTCATATGTTAGTGGAAGTTTTCCGGAATCGCATTTGAGATGATCTGCTACAAGTCTAACATCAAGATGTTGCAATTTAACACCAAATACCCCCACTTTTTGGAAAGTTTGCCTTTGAACCTGGAGAAAGATGGAAACAATTAAGAATTCTTTTAATGTTGACAAAGTTTCAGTTTTTCCACTCCCCCATAAATATTACATCATCCACATAGAGATGATGTGACATTATTGGGCCCCTGTTTGGGAGGGAGATACCACTAAACATTTTTTTTTTTGTTAACTGCCTACATGTAAGTCTTCCATAGCTATAATAAAAAGGAAAGGGGATAATGGATCCCTTTGCCGTAAACAGCAGGCAATTGGGAATTCACAAGTTGGAGAATTGTTGGCCTTATCGCTACCGGAGGACCAGATTGCATCCTTGATTTCTTGATATATTTGTCGAACACCAACATATAGATTTGTGAGTACAACATATTCATTTATTGACACATCACAAGTCATTTATGATACATGTGTGGTACATATCTACATTTTAGTGCACATGTTCATTCAAACGGGCTTTAAATAAGGTGGAATAATCTATTTTTTTATGTTGTGAGCTTAGGTTGTGTTTGTTTGCAGCTTAATGGAATCATTCAGCGCTGAATGCTTAATCATTCAGCATTCAGTGCGTTTGTTTAGCGCCTCTGAATGAAGTATATGCTGAATGAGACAGTAAAAAACTGCTGAATCATTCTTCCTTAAAACATATGCTGAATTATTAAGCAGTCAGAATTCTTATAAAAAAGTTTCTCACATTCAAAACAAGTTTTATACAAAACCTCTGAATCATTCAGACCGTTGAATCATTCAGCACTTAATCATTTTGTTTATATCAAACAGCACCTTAATTAATGCGTGGTTGGCGTAAGAAGTTGCAAGTTCGCAAGAAATTCAATGGTTGCATTTATTTTGCAACTCAAATGTGGTTTGGTTCATGTCAAATTAATTAGGATTGACCATAGCATATAATATCACAAGCAAATACATACATACATGCAGTCATGCATGCATACCATCCAATTTTATGCATACCATCCAATTTTCACAAATATTGACAGTTATTGAAATGGAAGCTCAAACATCCAATTTTCACGTTTACAACACTCAACCTTAATTATCAACATATCCATGTATTCTAATTAACAAATGTTGATGTAACTTTACTAAAATGAAGCATAAAAGTGGGAACATACCAACTCTTTTGTTCTGAGTGTATTAAATTCTTAGTTTAATTTTCATCTACCCACTTAAGGTCATCTCTCATCCAACTCGATCATGTGGTAGTTGTAAAATTGTAGGAGTTTTTATTAACCACCGATTAGTGATATTGACATCCATGCAAGCAGTATGCATTTTTCGAACATATCATCATTTGGGTTAATTGTAGCCAGTTGATCTATACCAGTTGGTTAGAATAATAAGCAACACAATAAATCTTAAATTACAATTTCAATTACAATAGTAATTACATGAAACATAAAATGTAAAAGAAAGAGGTAGAAAACAGAGTCGGTTAAGATCTGTGTTTGACACGATCCCCTTAAATTAATCAGGCTGAGCATCTATTTCTTAGCGTACAACAATCAAAAGAGTTTCTATTGCCGGATATGATTCACTACCTGAATAATCACCAGAATTCTTTGTGTTACTCTAAATATGTGAGGGAGAGAGCGCTTGTATTGTAGGTGATGAAAGGTGTATTTACAAATGAACTCAAAGGTCTCTATATATAGTGTTGAGTGGTAATATATTTAATAAAAACAATTAAACCCAATTGATATCATTCAAATCATCGTCAACAATCGGATGCCACTACATTTGCGGAGTGTTAAAACGAAGCAAGAGATTAAAACAAAGCAAGGGTGAATTTAACATGGATAGCTAGGATAGGGCAACTTTAACACCCATGTTAAATAGCAAAAATAGTTTTAACATAGCTTTAAATAAGCTTTCTATACCTCTAGGCTCTAACCATTATCTTATATGTATTTTATAGAACACAAACTCCTAAAAGATAATTGACATCTAAAAATGTGCTTTCATAAGTTTTCGTTTTATGTAATTTTTGTTTTATACCCTAACTGATTAAACTTGTATAATCTATTAAATCTTAAGTTGTATTTATTTTCGTACCAACCAGTATTAAACGTCTAGTCAATAGACTCAACACAATAACATTATTGATTATACACGTCAAGACAAATTTTAATGACCACAATAATATCTCTTGCCTATATAAAAACACATCACACACTTTTCAAATGAAAAATAAAGTCACCAAAGAAAAATTCAAGTAAAAATGGTCTCACCATATGAGCAAAACTCCATTTACGACATCAAGATCTCCACGGTCTCATCCGGGTTTATATCCGGGCACAATGCGGTTCAGGAGCTAACCGCAATGGACCTAGCCATGAAGCTTCACTACCTTCGGTTTGTCTACTACTTCAAACCACCGGCTTTTGATGGCTTCACCATCTTGAAGATTAAAGAAACTATGTTCAATTGGTTAAACCATGCCTACATACCGTGTGGGCGGTTAAGGAGGGCTGACTCAGGTCGGCCCTTTATCAAATGCAATGACAGTGGGGTACGAACCATCGAGGCTAAGTGCCATATGAGCCTTGATGAATGGCTCGAATCTACAGATGATTCGAGACATAAGGTTCTTGTTCCTAATCAAGTTCTTGGCCCTGATTTGGCTTTCTCTCCGTTTGTTTTGATACAGGTTTGGTTGTTCATAATCCTTTTCTTATTGTGCTTTAAGACAGTTATGTAAATATTATGTCTTGTGATAGTACAACTAACAATAGTATGAACAACTTATGTTCGAGTATTTTCCCTTCTGGGAGTAATCTATATTCAACAAGGAGTCAAATTCTCAAAAGGTACTTCAACAGTGAAAATAACTTATTAACTTTGCAAATTAAATACAATAAAAACAATATCTTTTAATAATTTTCTTATTTAAGTAAATACATAATACTTGTAAATGATGGGTAGGTAGTACTGTAGTAGGTACACATCAATTTTTACGTGTAGAAAGTAATTCTTTATTAGAAAAAAAAAAAAATTATTCGTAATATTAATAACCCAGTATTTATATTTTTTATAGATATATACCAAGTAAATGCTAAAAATTTATTAAAAAAATATACTTCGAATAAGGCATTTAATAAAAATTTAATTTCCCATAAGACACCTGCAAAAATATCATTACTACTTTACTAGGTTATGTCAAACAATAGCGTTTTTATTTTTCGTAAGGCTTTTAAACTTTAGTTATTACATTACAAATTACTATTAAAACAAAATTAGTTTTTATGATATATATAAATAAAATAAAGAATATAACATCGGTTAATTTTTTGTGTCTGCAGTTAACCAAGTTTAAATGTGGTGGTACATCGGTTGGTATGAGTTGGTCCCATGTGCTTGGAGATGCTTTTTCAGCTATGTCCTTCATCAAACTATGGTCCCAAGTCATTGCAGGTCATAACCCGGCCCAACCACTCACTATGGCCCAAAATCAAACCCAAGCCTATGATACAAAAAGCCCAACTCCAGACCCACTTTCTGTAAAACGGGTTGGCCCGGTTGGAGATCTTTGGTCTACTTCAAATAACTCCAAAATGGAAACATTTTCCTTTCATATATCTATGCCCGAGTTGACTCGGTTGCAAGCGAAAATAAGCGGAGAGAAAGTTGATATACAAATACCTTTGTTCGAGTGTATTTGTGTTGTAATTTGGCAATCTCTAGCAAAAGTTAGAGAAGAATCAGGATTGAATCTTGTGACGGTATGCAAAAGTGACTTGAGAAACCGAATTAAAGGAATCATCACCAATAACAGTCAAACCATTGGCATGGTCAAAACCGACATTTGCGTAGGAAAATGTAGCCCGATGGAACTAGGGTTATTAATCACGAATCAAGTAGAGGATGAACGGATGAAGATTGAGGAAACGATGAGGAATGATGAAAAACTTCCCGATTTTCTTATTTATGGCGCGAGTTTGACTTTTGTGGATATGAGTGATACCGCATTTTATGAGATGGAAATTAGAGGTCAAAAGCCGGTTTATGTAAATTGTGTAATCGATAGTATCGGTGATGAAGGTGTTGTTTTGGTTCTCCCGCCACCAAAAGGTTGCTCCGATGGAAGGATGGTAAGTGTCACATTGCCGAAAAATCAAATTGTCGAGCTTAAATCAGTGCTGAAAGAAGATTGGGGTATTGCTGCATAAACACATCTGAAATCTATGAGTGTATGCATTTGTCTAAATTGTCTTTGTTAGTTATAAAATCTTGCTTTGAAAACCTATGTATAATATGTTGTCTAATACTTTTATGCTTAGTGTAACAAATGTTTCATGGATGTGTGATCTTTATGTATTCCAAGTAAGAAAAGATAAGTTGCTTAAAATAACAAGACATCGTATATCTTAGCGGTAACAATTTAAATAATTTGATAGATTATTAAAAAAAGGTCGCTTACAAAACATTCTGACACCAAAAATGGCGTTATAGTATTGCCAAACATTTTACCAAATGCATTTTAAAACACAAAAATAATGTTATTAACTAATATTTACTACACTTTTATGCGTGAACCAGTATGTCCTAAACAACATTTAGTGACTAAAAATTGCAATTATAGCAATGGTAAAAGTGAGAAAAACAGTGGAATAAAAAAATCATAGGGGGTGATTGATAGACAGACAGATAAAAGCAACCATCATCGGTCTCTTTCTTTAATATCCCCATTTTACCCCTACCTATCTTACATTTCATGTAAATAGTTCTATTTTACAAAATCAAATATTTGTGGTGAATTCTAGCACCACAAAATTAAAAAAAAACCCCAAATTTATTTTACACTCAAGTTAGCTACCAAAGAGAGAGCATTGACCAAATATCAATCAATAAGCACACTGTAGAAGCCACCAATGCATCTTTTCTCATGGAAATATTCCATTTTTCAGACAAATTAATGAATTATTTGCCATTTTCCGACTTTTGGGTACCAATAATTCCTTCAAATTTGAGCAACCCGATATTCATGATTTCATTATCTCGCAGCCTCGTGAAAATTAGAAAAAAAATTGTGACTAAAAAGCCGCCAGATCATCGTCTCGAGAGGTCAAAGGTCAACCCCACTCGCATGATAATTGTAATTTTTCTCATCAAAAATTAATTAGTAGGGAATAACATATGGCAAAGCACAAACATCAACAGATTCAATGTGCTTAGCTTCAGACCATACCTGAACCGCGTCCTGGAGCTCCGTTTTGTTGGAAACGGGTCGACCCGTTTTGTTGTTAAATAGCCATTCTTGGTCATCAAGACCGCACCACGGGTCCAGTTCCGGAACCGAGAGAATTTGGTTCAAGTATTTGGTATCCGGGTGAGGCGGTTTCTTTGGTGGTGGTGGTGGTGGTCCCGCCGCCTTGACGACAGTTGGCGGTGGTTTAGGTCGGGAAACGGGCAGTTGTTTAGCGGTTGTAACCGGTGGTTGTGGTGATGGCGATGGTGATGGTGATGAAAGTGGCGGCAGTTGGTGGTGGTTGGTGGTGATCGCATTATGAATTGCCGGTGGTGGTTTAGGTGCGGGCGGTTGGTGGTGGTGGTTGGCTGCAATGTGGTTAGGTGGTGGAGGCGGTTCGGCTGTAGAGACAGGCGGCGATTGGGCGGCAAAATGGTTGGTAAGTACAGGCGGTGATGGTGATTTAATTGGGGAGGGTTTGGATTGTATGTGATTAAAAGGGGAAATTGGTGGTTTTTTAGTGGGGATTGAAACGGGTTGGGAAGGTATCATACCATTGACTCTTTGACTTTGACCACCTTTACTAGCGACTTTAAAACCATTTAACGGAGCCCCTTGCTTATCTAACAAACTTGAGCTTGGGTTTTGGTTTTGGTTTTGGTTTTGGTTTTGGATAGAAACTAGTTTTCTTCCGTTTTCTGGGGAGATATTGGAACCGGGTCGGGTCATCTTGTTGGGCCTGGGTTCATTCTCTGAAATGTAGTTAAATAATCAGGCAAGATTTTAATATCTTAAAACCTTGATGCACAATGGTATTATTACATTATACAATATGAAGAAGTCATATTTTGGGTTTGAACATTTGATGAAATAAAATATCTATAATGTTACAATCATGGTCTAAATCAGATGTTTCAAACCAGTAAAAGATAGAAACAACATAGAATAGAAATAAATAATAGGGGTGTGTTTGGTTGTGAGTTGTAAAAAAGACTATGATATTGAATAATCACAATGAGATAGAACGTTGTAATGCGAAAGATTGTGTGCAGTTGTGCATATGTCATTTGAAGTTGTAACAATCAGATAACCTTTTTGGTAAATAAAAAAAAGTTGAAACTTTAGGGAAAAAAACTGACCATGAGAAACACCATTTGTCTCCATATCTTTCCTTTTCTTCAAGTTTCCTTGTTGAAAACTATTTTCCAATGAATTTGTATTATAATTACCCACAAATTCAGTCTTCTTAACATGTTTATTCTTATCCCGCTCACTTTTTTCCCTTAATTTCTCCTCTTTTTTCTCTTTTTTATCCTTTTTATGTTTTTCTTTTTCTCTATCTTTGTTTTTCCGTTTATCTCCCCGTTTATCCTCACTCCCTTTTTCTTCTTTCTTCTCAATCCTTTTATCAATCTTCTTGTCGCCAGGTGGCGTAGCACCATTGATCCTATTCGGGACCACCACATCGGTTTTTTGAATTTCAATTTTGTTAATATTATTTCCAACAACAAATTGGTGGCTACCTGTTCCTTTTTCTTCATCTCTAATTCTTCTATCCAATTCTTGCACAAATTTGAAATTTTCAGGGTCTCCAACTTTAACTCTATTTCTGACTAAATCTCCATTTTGGTTGGTAAATTGTGTCGTGGAAATGGTTTTTTCTTTATTTTGATCAAGTTTTTCCCCATTATACCCTTCGAAATGGTTATGAATTCTGTTTTCATCAGGTGTAGTGGTTTTACTCTTCTCCTTGTCTTTCTTTTTGTCACGATGTTTTTCTTTTTTTTCCTTTTTTTCTTTTTTTTCTTTATGTTTTTCACTTCTGTCTTTTTTCTCTTTATCTTTTTTATCCTTCTTATGCTTCTTCTCTTTGCGTTTCTCCTGAAACAACAAGCAGCTCAGTACCATTGAAAAAAAAGAAAAACAAATTGACATCAAAAGTGGCCAAGTTTCTAACAAGTTTGATTTGCGAACAGCAAAAGGACTTTTTTTTAATTGAAAAAAAACAAGAATTTGAATTTGAATTTGAATTGTTAGAAGTTGTTATAGTAATACTGAATCACGATGGTATACAAAATAAAAAATTCCATTTTTAAAGAAGTTTCTACATTATCTTAAATGAATCTTTGACTAAAAAGTCAAACTTCACTTCTAATTCTGTAATACAAGTATACAATGAAACTTTGACTATAATATCTTCTAGACATGCCTAAACTGCCATATAATGACATCATCATCATCAAAACGTTTCATTCACACGAGTCAATATTAGTCTTTATATGAATCATGATTTCAAAGTGAGAAAAAGGCAAGATTGCAAGAATTAGGTTTTGTCATTAGCTAATAAATCAGAGTCACATATTTCAATAATGGAACACCATAGTAACATGGATGTAACTCCGTGAGAACGCTACTTGCATCTAAGTCACATCTTCTATAAATCCAATATTTTGCATATATTAATTACACAACCGGTTTCCCTAAAATGTGTATGTCATCATATCTTCTAGATCACCATTAAGGTTCTAACAATTTTACAATCGGAAAAAAGGGAATTATCAACATGAGCATATATCTCAACATGCATTTTCATTGATATATCATTATAAAGAATCAAATTCCTTAATAATAACTAAGATTCCAATATTATAGTAATCAATTTACCTTCTTTAGCAAGTCAGGTTCGTCAGTTGTAGGTTTCTTTTCATATCCCGGTGGTGGAAATGGAAAGCACCGAGACATTGCACAAATTCAACGAACAATAAGTAGCAGAAAAATTGGCCAAAATAAAGCTTTTTAATTAATTTCAAGAACTGTTGTCCCAACGTGGAAAGGAACCAGCAACTAATTTCATCTCCATCAACCATGTCCTTGCACTCATTTCCAGATTCAATGTTCTTCCATGAAACCCGCAGTTTCAAACTGCAAAACCACACTTAAAGTTACCTTAAGTGTAATCCAAATCAAAAGCTCCCTAATCACACTTAAAGTTAAAAATAACACAATTTGAAGATTGCAGAATATGCCTAAAGTATGCTAAATCCAAATGGTTGTTCTTTTGTCTTGCAAGCTCACTACATGAACTAGTGGTAACTGCTAGTCTGCTACTTCCTCAATCTGTTAATGTCTCAAAAGAAGTCTTAAAATTGAAACCAGAAAAGACCATTAAAATCCAGCTCTGATCACCGGAAAAGAAGATCAGAGATTTCTAAGAATCATGGTTACCGATGTAGAAATGCACTGCAATGAAGGCTGTTGCCAACAATCCTAGTTAAAATCCCCAATCACAAATCTCGATCGAAACCCTAATTCTCCAAAAAAAACTCGAATGTAATCGATCCAACAAGAAAAAAACCCTCGGAATAACACAATAACCCTAAATCTCAATTCACTAAGAATCGAAATAAAGCTCCGGTAGCAAAGTCTATTTCCAATCGAATAAAGTGGAAAAAAACACAAAAAAACCTCCAAAACTATCTCTCTTTCTAAAGGCGCTTTTTTATAGCTCGAATCAAACTAAAAATTATGTGATATTTTAGAGAAACGAAGTGATGATCAATTCGATTTCAATTAAATCTTCCGATAACATATTATGATTAAATTTACCTTGAGTGTTGTAAATTGAATGAAGTAGAAAGAGAGAGAGATAATAATCGGATACAGAAACACTTTCTCTCTCTAAAATCTCAATCTCTTAATTCAATCGATTTGTGATTGTAATTTGTGTATGAAGTGTGAGAGTTTATGCAATGGATTTATGGAAAATACTACGATTTTGTAAGGAATTCTCAAGCGAAAGAGGCAAAGATGAGGGCCGAAACCCACATATATAGAGAGAAGGTTTTTTTAGAGAGAGAATGGGGATGAATTTTGTTTTTTTGTTTTTCTTCTTTCACGCTCATAAACAGCCGTTTATGGGGACGTCCCCCAAATCTTCTTTATACACAAGAAGTAGTAGACTATAAAAAGGAAAAGAATAGGTCTCTAAATTAATGGGTTAATTGAAAATTTGTAAACCCTAATTTTGTCAACCCTATATGTTTTTTGGGGACATATTAAAGCTTTAGGAATGTATTGCAAGTGTGTAGTTTTTCAAATAATTTTTTACTCGTGATTGTTTAAGTTTATCAAAATTTACCAAAAGATTATAGCTTAGTGTTATTATTGTAAGATATTGCACAATGCACATGATCTATAGGTTACGAGTTCAAATCATATTATAAACAAATATTAGTAAACTAGGTGTCGTTAAAGAAAAGTATATTAAATTTTTTTGATGTTACTATTGTGTTAATTGCAGGGATTGGGAAAAGTAGGGATTGAACCCTAACTTATTTATCTAAAAGTTCTATTTTATATGTTCAACAACACGTTTGCACTAGAGGAATATAACGATGTGACAAGTTCCTTTGGTGGTATCTATTGTACAATTAGTTTTAGAACATATGTGTTTCTATACTTTCAACAAATTAAAGATTTTTTTATTGATTAAAATGAATGTGCGACTATAAAATTTTATGGTTTATGTGCAAACTAACATGCTATTTGATTTTTAATAGATGGAAGATATGCGGTCAGATCACACCTGCAGAAATGATGCTAGAAAACTGTATTGAGTTTCAAATGCTTGGAATCCTTGGAATCCCTGAAATCGTGTAGTTACTTTCAGATCAGAGTATTTCGAAGGTACATTCAAAATCTTCAATCGGATAAAATCAGAGAGGTCTCAAGAACGGAGAATGTGAAATTAGTATGAATTCATACCAGAGTATGATGACCAAAACCAGTGTTATTCCACTTTCTAGAAACTGACGAAAACTTCTATAAACTGCCAAATTGCCGTTAAACTGCTCCAAAACCGCCCAAATCCGGGGCGGATCCGGGTCGAATATTACGGGTCAAAAAACCGGGTTCAAATCAAGAATTCGGATTTTCTATGATTTTCTATAAAGGAATATTATCCGTAGTATTCGACTCGGATCCGACCCTTGGACCCCGCCAGGGGCGCTGCCCCTTGGAACCCCGTTATCGGGGACGCTGCCCCCGAACCCCCGTTAAGTCAGCGTATTTTTAATAAAAATAAATTCAAACAAGCGTGGACTCCCCACCATCCTTATTGTTCAATATTTATTAAGATTACATTTTTTCAATAAGTTTATTCCATTACACTTAAATAATATTAGTGATACAAATCACCAACAAATGATGTGAACAAAACATTTGCAATGTACAAGAAAAAGATTGTATGGTTTTTTAATATATGCAATAGATAAAATATAATGCTGGAAGTTTTTTATAATTTTGGTTTCGGCTCGTTTTATGAACCAACTAATCTCAAGAGACTACGTATTTTACGATAAGCATGAGGCGACTGTTGAAAGTTTTTAGACAAATTAATATTTATTTTGAAACAACACTACAAGTCTACAAGTAGATAGTTACAATTCTCAATTCTAGACCATGCCTGATTTTTTGTTTCTTCGTTCTTAATCTTTAAATAAGAAATGATATTTCTTCCTATCCATATTCTCATCCACTTTTAAACTTGACATGTATAATTCATTAAAATTTTTTTTCTATATCATCCCTTAATTTCGACACTTATCATGATCAAATTGATAGACACATAGGTAGCACAAATGGTATGATTGTATGAACCAATACCATTTCTCTTTTTAAATAAAGTTAGAATTGTTGTAACTCATATTAGTGGTTGATTAGTACTTAACACCATCATAAGTACACTTTATTTACATAAAGTGTACAACCATTAGTGTACCAATTTTCACCATATAAATAGAGGTGTTATGTAGTAGCATTCCTTGTATCTCTTGTATTTCTTGTACCATGTATCATACTTCTATGTCTAATAAGAATACCTGTTATGATCCCAATTGAGTTGAGCTAATTTGTTTTACAACACGTTATCGGCACGATGCTCCAAGTTGTTCCAAGTTCGTCGTTCGAGAAGTTAGAAATCGAAAAGTTAAAGATGGTTCTTCCAACATAATCCAAAGTAAGTTTTTCTTGAATCATTATACTTATCATTTTTTTATACGATCATTAATAATGAATTGCAAATTCACAAGGATTTTTTTCCCAAAATGTCATTATATAAATGGTTCGTATGTATGTATAACCAAATAGAAACATGTGCAAAATTTTCTGTTTATAAATAAGGAAACGGAAAAAAAAAATATCAATGTGTCCAAAGAAATTGTATGTCAAGCATTTTCTATTTTTCAGGAGAAAATTAAAGTTTACTTAAGAAAATTTGTTTATAAAAACAACAAACGGAGGAATAAAAACGGAGGAACGAATTTGTTTATTCCAAGTTTACTTAAGAAAATTATATTCTTTATATTTGTTTGATTTTTTTTAAAAAAAAAACAAACCTCTGTTTTTAGCATAATATACTACATAAAGAAAAATTATTTACATTTGGTTTAAGAATGTAACTCCCATAATTTATTTGGGAATTTAAATGTGTCAATGCATTCATTTGGGCACATAAATGTCACCAATAATAGTTTATGTTATCACTAAACTATGAATTTCAATGCATTTTTAGTGAATTTTCATTTTGTTCAAGTTTACAAATATGAGATTGTATCTCATTTTCAAACCGTCAATTAATTACCATTGATTAAAAAAAAATGTTTATGAACATTTATTACAAGAATTGAATATGTAAGTTATGGTGTTAACATTTATTGTTGAGACAAAATTTTTTTGAAACATAAACACCAGCTAAATGAATTGTTAACCAAAATTCATATAAATGAGTATTAATCTTATTTAGCAAATTTGATTTAATTGAGTACTAAAACTTTAACCAAAAGTTTTTGTCAAGAAATAAAGTTTATCGAATGTTTTTAAGAGAAAATTATAAAAAAGAAAAAAATTATTTCTTGAACTAATGTGCTCATGTTAATAATACATCGTGATTATAGAAATTCAATTCATCAAATACTTGTGAAAATGATTTGATTAACAAGTTTAATGACATTTAAACCTATAATTTATAACTAAAATATAATGTAATGATTATTTTAAAAAGAATCATTTTGAAAGTTGTATTTTTGAGAAATCATGAACATAAAAATTGACAATTTTATTGTGAAATGATTATTCTTATCATTTACAAGTTGCATAAAGTGCAAGGTTAGATAAATCTTTTAATTTATTGTTAATAATTCACAATATGTGAATTACATTGTTAGTTCATGCGAAATCAAGATGAAAAATATGAACTATTGAGCATTGTATTAAACCTACTTAAATTGGAAAAATTATGAATCTTCCCCACATAGGCTCACCTATTCTTATTACAATGTCTAGGAAAGATAGGCGGTTTTTCTGACTCCTAATAAGGGTGGTTCCGATACGCACTAGCGCTGTCTACCCTTACCGTCTTTCCTGGTTGTATTCGAATAGAGCTACCGAAAAGGGTTGACTAATAATCTTTTTCTATGTATGTGTTTATATACTTATGACGAATTGGTGTCTATCAATCGACCTGTCGCTCGATAAATGAGAACTCATTCGCACTTGTATTTTTTTGAACCTGCTGATTCGACACACAATTTATGCTCATACAAACCATAAGCATATATACTATCATTTTATATGATAATTATATCCAATATTTCTCCTCCCGTTGTAGGAAAATATCAAATAAACATGAATTCTTTGAGACCACCGATGTTTTGGCTCAAATGGAATATTAGAGCTATTGTTTAGCTCCTTGATTATGTTTTTTTTGGATTATGCTTTCCCATTTGAATAATGGTTATCTTTTGGACTATGGTTTGTTTACATTGATTATGTTTCTCGAGATAATTTAAAGTTGTTTTCTTCCTTATAAAATTAAACAATGCATGTGACCAACTTTAAATTATTATTACTTTGAGGCATCAATATTGGGTGAGTTGATTGTCTGGTTGATTGTGGTATAACCCACATTTCCATAAAACATATAGATTATTTGATCAACTTTAAGCCTCAAAGTAACTTCATTGACAAGCATCTCGGGCCCGTCGACCCTTGGCTTTGGTATAGCCCAATATATGTTGTCAAATGGTATTATTTTAACCATAAATGAAGCCTTATATTATCCAAGTTCCAGTCGTAACTTGTTGAGTTTTAAGGATATTCGAGAAAACATGTTTTCATCTCGAAACTGCTCGAGAAAAGGGTATTGAATACCTTTACGTTACCTCCGATAAATATGACCAAAAGCGTATATTGGAGAAGTTGAGATGTTTGTCAAATGGTTTGTACTTCACTACGATCTAAACCATTGAAAGCAATCTAATCATTCGTCGAGCCCCTGTTGATGATGGAACTTTTATGTTATGGCATGACCGGCTGGGACACCCGGGTCAAAATACGATGCTTCGAGCTATGAATGCATCTCATGGGCATCCTCTTGAAGGAATTAATTTCATGATTAATTCGAAAAGCCTATGCCAAACATGCTCGATTGTAAAGACACATCTCAAACCAATTTATGTATAATCTACAAAAGTGATATCCCGTTTTCTTGAGAGAATTCATGGGGAAATTTGTGGACTTATCCAACCAACATGCGGACCATTTAAAAATTTCAGGATATATTGGTTGATGAATCAACAATGATGGTCACACGTAGCTTTGTTGTCCACAAGGAATGAAACATTTCCTAAACTCCTAGCCCATATCATTAAGTTGAGGGCTAATCATCCGAATTATCCAATAAAGTCAGTTAGACTTGATAATGTCGGTGAGTTTACATCGAAAATGTTCGATGATTATTGCATAACATTGGGCCTTGATATTGAACACCCTGTTGTGTACGTTCATTCTAAAATTAATCTTGCGGAATCATTTATCAAACGAATACAAATAATTGCAAGAACTTTGGTTATGCGCACCAAAACGCCCCATTTTATATATGGTTATGCGATATTGCACGCTGATGCATTGGTCCGTCTGAGGCCCATGGGCACCCAATAACTTCGTGCGTACCAGCTGGTAACTGTATATGAGCCCGACGTCTCATATTTACGCATGTTTGGGTGCTTGGTCAATGTTCCAATTGAACTTCCAGAGCGTTCGAAATTTGGACCTCAGGAAACGACGGAGAATATATGTTGATTATTAATCTCCATCCATTATACTCTATTTAGAGCCCTTGACAGGCGATCTTTTTAACGCTATACATGCGAATTGTGATATTGATGAGACAATCTTCCCGTCGTTAGGGGGAGATTTGCACGTTAACGTTGATAAGGAACGACGTGAAAGAACGTGGCATGTACCCAATTTGTCTCATATGGATCCCCCGTTTGCACATAGTGATAAGGATGTGCAAAAATTTCTAAGTCTACAAAATGTTGCTAATCAGCTACCAGACACATTTAATGACTTAATAAATGTCACGAGATCAAATATACCCGCTGCATATGTGCCTGCAAGGATAGACGCCCCTGTGAGATGCCATGTTCTGTTTGAACATGTTGTATCGGTCGAACCCACCGTGCAAAGGACGCTACCATTGGTTGTCCAGTCTGCCGCTCTTCCCAATAAAAGAGGAAGACCGGTTCGGTTCCAAGGATGTTCTGCCTCAAAGGAGGAGAAATTCTGTTGTATACGTTTTGCCACACCAGATCATTAAGGATCACAGGAGTGTATCAGAGAAGCGTGTTCCTGATGAAACACCAATTTCTCATCATCCCGTTAATCTCAAAATATCTTTCGAGAATGCTAGCTTAGACGATATTTTGAAGCAAAACGAAACTGTTATCGATAATTTGTTCATATACGCAGTGGCCACTGACATTATGAGCAATGATGACATGAAACCATGTACTATAGTAGAGTACAATGGACTGGTCTATGGAAACACACAATCCAGGTAAAATTGGATTCCTTACTGAAATGATGAGTGTTTGGACCTGTTGCTCCAACACCACCTAATGTTAAACCAACTGATTATAAATCGGTATTCGTAAGGAAGCGTAATGAGAATAATGAGATTGTATGATACACAGCTCGCCTCGTGGCGCTAGGCTTCTCTCAAACGCCCTGGTATTGATTACGAGTAGATGTATTCTCCCGTAATGGGCGTTATAACGTTCCACTACTTAATCAGTTTAGTAGTTTCCGGAAAACTGAATTTGCAGCTTATGGATGTGGTCACAACCTATCCCTGTTGGGATCTTGACAAAGAGATACATATGAAAGTCCCTGATGGACTCTAGTTTCCTGAATCAAGTAGTTCTAGACCACGGAACACGTTCTCGATATGACTGAGACTAGGGGTGAGCATAAAAACCAAAAACCCGAAACCAAACCGTTAAAACCGAAAAAACCAAACCGTTAAAACCGAAACCATTTGAAAACCGACGGTTTGGTTTTAGATTTTGAAAAAACCGATGGATTCGGTTCGGTTTCGGTTTTAACCAAAAACCGCCCCCATTAAGAAACCGCCCCACTAATATTTAGTATAGTATATATATTTTTTAATTTTATATTTATTAAATAAAAGTCGGCCTATATAAGTATTTGAAAGTCCATTTAGTATGGTTCATTAATGCTTATATCGTTATTATATGCTACAAAATACGTTTGTAATTTGAATTTTATGTTGAAAATGGTATTCATTGTTAAAATATGTTATTAGACATTAATTTAATGATGTAAGTTAGATATGATTATGTTAGTGATTTACGGTTTAATCAAGTAAAACGCAACGGAAATAATTTATTAAATCACTAATAACGGATCTACATATTGACAATCTAATTAAGCAATAAAGAAAAAGAGTTTAGTATGAAAATCATACCCTTGAAGCCTTTGATTACACCAACGAATGAGGATGAAAAACTCCAAGAATTCAAGTTAAAATTCCTCTAAAGCTAGTCCACACTACACCTTGTCTAGAACACCAATTTGGATGCTAGTCCCTTGAACAAGAATCAAACTTTATTCCCACGTACACTACAACGAAATTAACAAAACTCCAACAATGAGATTTTGTCTCTTCTTTGTACACGTCTGATGCCAAACCAAAAAATAAAGGATTTATATTTTTTGATTCATGCGCACAAGACCATTCGCACAAAACCATTCGCACAAAACCATTCGCCCCTTTGATTTGAGACACGGCCGTAGGTTTTTGGGAATGAGGGAGAGATTAGGGTTCCCTTTTCTTGCTTCCTAATTCAAGTATATATTCCCTAATTACAAGTTAGGAGATATGACACTTAGCCCTTGTAATTTTGATTCTTTAGATTACTCACTAATACGTTTTAACTTAACAATTAATTAAAACATAACTAGCCAAGTAATCATAGTTTATATAAATAATATAATTACCCTAATTATATTATATATATTAAATGGTGTTTGGTGTATAAGTGTGTGACCCTT
Source organism: Calendula officinalis (assembly GCA_963853835.1). NCBI lineage: Eukaryota > Viridiplantae > Streptophyta > Magnoliopsida > Asterales > Asteraceae > Calendula > Calendula officinalis. The sequence goes on from OY970826.1 coordinate 71,758,267, forward strand.
TAGGCTCACATACGTCTAGCCATATAACTATATGTTATGAACGTGAAGCATATTCCAACAGCTCCCACTTGCTCACGTCATAACAATCAAGTAGTTATACAAGCAAAGGTTAGAGTCTAGCAACCCGCCAATGCCCCTAGAAGTACATGAGTGAGTTTCAGAAAAGTCCAGGTTCAAAGTTTTTCAATCAGTTATCCTTTTGTTACTGATACCATGTTGAATTTTAGATAAGGATTAATGTCAATCTAAAATTTCAACGATTCTGTTTCTCGATATGTACATTGAAGTAGATTACCAAACCAATCAAGATTCATCTTGATTACCTTTGGGTACGGCCGTACAAGCATCTATTCAAATCATCGAGGGGCCCAGTAGTATCTAATCCAAACATGTGGAGGAACAAATTCTTTATTGACTACACGTGTTTGATATAAGCTTAATATCAAACCTGAGGATGGTTGTTATGGCAGCCTTATTCAGGTCAGCGTTTAACCACATCAAAGTTTGACACTCCACATACACAAACCAGCTTGCATCTCAAGTCAGAGGATAAGCGACAAAGCCTTTGTGAGATTCACTTGTGACATAAATCCAGGAAGTGACTTCTCATAGGTTGGGTCAGTCCAATTGTGCATCACAATGAACAACATGTGAGTTTGAATTCATCATCCTTAGTCATACTAAGATGATGTCATCAATGCCCTCAGATTTGTCTTAATAATATTCCCATATTATTAATATGACAATGGACAATTTAGAATATAAAACGCAGTAAATATTCAAGGATATAAACATGCAAATATAGAACACAGTAGATATTCATATAAAAAAGATCATATCAAATATATCAATTTATTCCAATATAAACTGCTCAACGTTCCATTATCCAAATACTAAAACAGATTTACATGAAACTACTAGCTTGTCGAAGTCCAATGTTCCATTCATATTCAATATGTTGGGTACAAGACATTGAGCTCGATAAAGCGTCAGCTAGTTAGTTATCTGTTTGAACTTTAAGAGTACGAATTTCACATATCTCGATAAATCATTCGAATGTAGTGAACCTTCGTAAATAGGGTCTAGCGTCATCACGACCTATTTCAAAACCAACATAAGTATAGCAAGTATACTTAGTTTCAGTTTGGTATCTCCACCATAACCAAGGAACATATATCCAGTATTTCAAAATACTTCAATGTGTTCCTAACAGCAATCCAATGACTCTCACATGGATTCTATTGGTATTTTCTAGTAAGGTCCCCTAAGGACGTTACATTTGGCCTAGTGCTCCTTACAGCGTACATGATGAATGGAATAGCCGATTCATAGGGGATTACATTCATTCGCTTCACCACATCAGGTGTGGAAAGTTTACATTGTGTGGCATACGAGGACTTCCTCGTTTGGGAGTACCCTTCTAAACCGTTTAGAATTTTGTCAATGTAAGCACTTTGACTTAAACCAATTAACCGCTTTGATCTATCATTATAGATCTTTACTCCAAGTATGTATGTCGTATCCCTACAATCCTTCATGTCAAAACATTTTCCAAGCCAGGATTTTCATCTTGTAGCATTGGTATATTGTTTCACATGAGTGACATATCATCAACATGTATGACTTGAGAAACGAAAATGCTCCCACTAGCTTTCATATATACACATGTCAGTTTGGGTTTTAGGTGAAACAAACGTTTTGATTTCATCATTAACCAAATCTCATAGTCATAGTACACTACTTTGGCTATAAGAATCCTAATGTCTTTAGTAATAGCCGAGAAGGTTTCATCATTGTTAATCCAGTAGGATTGAGTGTAACCTTTTGCTACTACAAGAGCTTTATAGGTGTGTATATTTTCATCCATGTCAATAGTCTTACTGTCTTGAGAAAAGACCAACCAAGTTCAAAACTTGATTGTCTCTCATGGATTTCATTTTCGCATTCATAGCTTCAAGTCATTTTTCGAATTCAAAATTCGATAATGCAACTTGATAGTTAGGGGGTTCATTATGATCCTCGAAACTTTGCTACTCGGCATCGATATAAATCTATATCGTTCAGGTGCATGAGGTGTCCTTGCGGACCTACGAATGGGAACAACATCATCCTGTGGTCCAACATCTATATGTCCAGCCTCAGAATGATATTTGCTAGTGTTACCAGAAGGTTGTGTATCTTCACTTTGAATCTTGTCAAAGTCTATAGTGCTCCCACTTGCTTTGTGAAATGAGACTGTTCTCAAGAAACTCAGCATACCGAGTAACAATAATTTGTTCTCAGTTGGGAAGTAAAATAGTAACGAAGATATACTTCATAGATATCGGCTCAAGTTTGTTCGGCATGTCTCGTTCCACGAGATCCTCACAACCCCAGATCTTCAAGTAAGACAAATTAGGAACTTTCCCACGCCATATCTCATATGGTGTCTTTTTAACCTTTTGGTCGGAACCATATTAAGTATTTCAGTAGCAGACTTTAGTGCATGCCCCTCAAAAGGATAGTGGAAGAGTAGTAGGACTCATCATAGACCGAACCATGTCAAGCAGGGTGCGATATCTCCTTACAGACACACCATTATCTTGTGGAGTGTATGGAGGAGTGAATTGTGAGACAATCTCACGATGTGTTGGATGATCCAGAAACTCTTGACTCATGTACTTTCATCCTCAATCAGGACTGAAAGCCTTTGTTGTCTTGCCGAGTTGATTTTCTACTTTTACTTTAGAAAGCTTTGAACGTTTCAAAGATTTCATGTTTATGTCTAATCAAGTAAACATAACCATAGCGACTGATATCATTAAAGCTTCCATGTTGATGTTTAATCAAGTAAACATAACCACATCGAATGATATCATCAGTGAAAGTAGGTGGCACCTTCCCTAGTCTTAGTTCTAAAAGGGCCACATACATCAGTATGTATGAGTCCAAGTAGATTTTTAGCTCTTTCGCCAACATGGGAGAAAAGCTTTCTTGTTATCTTTCCACAATATACAAGAGAGGCATTTAAATGATTCATAATCATTTGTAAAGAAGCCCGTCAAGTTTTATTAACAAAATGCGTTTCTTGTTTATGTGGAAAAGATGACGATGCTCTAGGTAAGTAGAATCCAAACCAATTTGGATTCTTGAGTGCTACATTTGTATATAGAACTATCGTTTGAATTAGGATCATGCATATTAACTTCAAATATGCTATTACAAGGAATAGTAATAAAAACATGTTAATTTTCATAAAACAAAATATCATAATCCATTATTCAACAAACGATAAAGCTAAACAATGCATAATTGACAATTGTTCAAAACAATAATTAACGCATTAGGAAGGATAAGATCACAGCTTCCATTCATTTAGCTTTCTACTTCACTTTTAATCTTGCACATTTGTGTAAATGTGAGTTCCACAACTAGTGTCATACACTCAAGATTTATTACGAAAAGTATAGAGTTCTATAATGAAGATACCTAATGTGCTAGCCAGAACACATTTGTCCTTCATCAACTCTGCCAAGTAGGCAGGACTATTCCTCCTTCAATGGCCAGTTTCATCGCAATGATGGCAAGAAATATCCTTTGCAGGGTGCTCCTTTTTAGCAGGTGGGGGAATCGTAGGTTTGGAAAAGTAAATTAGCTTACCCTTACCTAGACTCTTGCCTTGTGCTTGCGGTTTTACCTTCCCTGATTCCTAGGCAAGAATTGGGTAACCTTTGCTCAACTAGTTTTACCATAGCATGTTATCAACGATTGTCTTCCCCATGCTATGTACTTTTAAAACTCTTTTCAAACTAGTCATAGACCTTGGATAGTGAGGTAAGAATCAAGCTCATTTCAAGAACTTGTGGCAATGGGTAACCAAGACGCTCCATTTGATCAATATAACATTTCATATTCAAGATGTAAGTGCTAACTGATTGGCCGTCCTCCTTCTTGTAAGCGTTGAATGCTTTAACTGTTTTGAACAGTTCAAGTTCTGCATGTTGTTGAAATATCATTTTCAACTCGCTTATCATGTCATATGCTGTGAGTTCCTCGAAGTTCTTTCGAATCTCGGGGTTCATGCTCACAAGCATAGGAGTAGCGACTTCTTGGTGTTCGTTAAACGTTTCAGTAAAGGCTTGACGAACATCAGCAGGATCATTTACTGGAGGTGCCTCAGGTAAGGCCTCTTATAGGTGTATCAACTTGTTCTCATCCCTAAGGACAATCCTTAGAGTTCGATATGAGTCGATAAAGTTGATATTAGTCAGTTTCAGTTGTCAAGAACTGATTTTAGAGTGGAGATACTTAGGTTTTGATTTGTTGTTGTTATCTGTATAACACACAAAGTTCAAAAAATAATATTTTCAATAATAATTTCTTTTAAAAAATTAACTACCCAATTAATTTAATTAAAAGCTAATATCCTCATTGACTTCTATCATCACATTAGTTGATCTGCTAGCAATGATAGATCCAATAGGTAGGTGACAATCAACAATTGCATTACAAGTGCAACTCTTAGAGTTATGGGACTTCATGGCACCTAGTGAACAAGCATCTAGGGTCAAGTGGCATGTTTGTCGCATCTTCGCCTCGAGTCAAGGTCTCACCGTTAACTCGATTAAGTCATCCAATGTGAAATCATGTCAAAATAGATCTAGGTCTCACGCGTAGAGAATAATGACCTCGGATCTAAATTCAAACCACGTCTCACGTGAATTTAAAAGTAGAAGCAAGTGATTTCAACCAATTGGACGGCGTGACTTAGATTTTAGGTATGAAATTTTAAGAAAAAATTTATTTAAGATATGAATGAATCATGTACTTCATTCATACCACTTCATAAGTCGATTTAATAAGCGGTAAAAACGTTTTAGCGATTATTAAATTTATAAGTTTCAAATCATATTTAAACTTTTGTTTTAATCTCAAAAACACGTTTAGATTAAAGAGTAATCATCAATGATTAACAAGTAATCATAGATGATTAAAATTTTAGATGTTTTAATGTTTGTGTTTCAAAAATCATATTTTTAGTTGTTTATTATTTGTATCATATAGAAATTATGTCACAACCACAAACATATAATAAAACATGCAACACAATTTGTGCAAAACCTCGACCGATGATAACCTAAGTTCGGTCACGTGAGTCATCACGACGGACCGAAGGGTCAAGCTAGGGGACGGGCCAACATGAACCCGAGCGGGCCTACATAAACCCAATGGGCTCCCACTTGCTCCAAGACATTCTTGAGCAAGTAGAAACCAAATTTTGTGAAAACATGCTATCTGCCAGGAAATTCCAGCAGACTTTGAAGCCCGAAAAGTCACTGAAGGAGTCCTCGTTGGTCTTCCCTGCCTTCTGTAAAGTTGTAGCCCACGACTTTGCAAGCATTTTAGGCTTTTGAATCGCCCAAACCGGAGTCCGTATGCTCCTGGAAAACCTGTTTTCGTACAGCACTCGCGTCGGTGACGGAAATTTGTTGTTTTCTTCATTTTTCTTCAATCTTGGTCAACAATTGACAATACAAAAAATAATGAAATACAACCTATTCGATTACTTTTACATTGACAAACTGCCCCAAAAAAATGGCACCAAAATAAAAATAAAAAATAAAAATTACAACATCGCCAAAAACCACGGCTTTTCCAAACAAACAACCAATCCAAGCATTCAACTCAATCACAAACGGTCTAGGTTTTCATCGGTTTTGCACAATCAATCAACATTTGACTAGGTTTTGGCTTGGTATATGGAAAAAATACATGTTTTGCCATATGATAAATTAACAATTAAAATAAAATTCCAAGCCAAATAAAATAAAAAATTCAATAAACAAGATTAATTTTTTATTTTAGTTTTTGTAACTAGTAGCAATTAGGGTTCCAAAAAATCAAATTTTTAACCCAATTTTAATAAAATTTTCAAAAATTAAAAAGAAACAAAGAACCCTAGGGTTCTTTTCTTTCCGTTCGCACGCCTCTAGGGGAAAAAAATTCGGATTTTGCTACTTTTTACAAAAAAAACTTGCTAATTAAATCATCAATATGATGACTCGTGATACCACTGTTAGTGATTTACGGTTTAATCAAGTAAAACGCAACGGAAATAATTTATTAAATCACTAATAACGGATCTACATATTGACAATCTAATTAAGCAATAAAGAAAAAGAGTTTAGTATGAAAATCATACCCTTGAAGCCTTTGATTACACCAACGAATGAGGATGAAAAACTCCAAGAATTCAAGTTAAAATTCCTCTAAAGCTAGTCCACACTACACCTTGTCTAGAACACCAATTTAGATGCTAGTCCCTTGAACAAGAATCAAACTTTATTCCCACGTACACTACAACGAAATTAACAAAACTCCAACAATGAGATTTTGTCTCTTCTTTGTACACGTCTGATGCCAAACCAAAAAATAAAGGATTTATATTTTTTGATTCATGCGCACAAGACCATTCGCACAAAACCATTCGCCCCTTTGATTTGAGACACGGCCGTAGGTTTTTGGGAATGAGGGAGAGATTAGGGTTCCCTTTTTCTTGCTCCCTAATTCAAGTATATATTCCCTAATTACAAGTTAGGAGATATGACACTTAGCCCTTGTAATTTTGATTCTTTAGATTACTCACTAATACGTTTTAACTTAACAATTAATTAAAACATAACTAGCCAAGTAATCATAGTTTATATAAATAATATAATTACCCTAATTATATTATATATATTAAATGGTGTTTGGTGTATAAGTGTGTGACCCTTTAGGCTCACATACGTCTAGCCATATAACTATATGTTATGAACGTGAAGCATATTCCAACAGATTACTAGAATTTGTATGTGATTTTGAAAAAATAAAGATTAGTGCATGAATTATGTATCTATGTCTAAGACGAGGTGGATTCGGTTTTAAAACCGAAACCGAACCGTTAAAGGCTAAAAACCGTTAAAACCGAAACCGTTAGAAACCGAAACCATTGGGTTTGAAAATCCTAAAACCGAAATTAACGGATTCGGTTCGGTTTGAGCCTAAAACCGCCCCAAACCGCCCCATGCACACCCCTAACTGAGACGATCACTTTATGGATTAAAACAATTCAGACGGATGTGGTATAACCGTCTAAGTGAGTACTTGATCAGACTGGGATATTTGAATATTGAGATATGCCCATGCGTGTTTATAAAGATATCCACTTCAGGATATGTTGTTATCGCAGTCTATGTAGATCATTTGAATCTCATATGATCCTCGAGCGAGTTGTTTGAAACTGCTGAAATCCTGAAGAAGGAAGTCGAGATGAAAGATCATGGGAAAATACGGCATTGCCTCGGCCTGTAGATCGAGGACCGTAAAGATGGGGTTTTCCTCCATCGAGAGAATTACACCGTAAAGGTGTTAAGACGCTTTAGTTACCATGACCTAAAAACGTCCATCTACTCCCATGGTCATTCATTATCTAGACATTGAAAGGGACCAATTCCATCCAAATGAGGATGATGATGATGAGATATTGATCCATGTGTGTTCATCTTTGAGTGCAATAAGCGCAATATTGTACTTGGTCCAATGTACTAGACCAGACATTTTATTTATTGTGATATGCATGACTAGGCATAGCAATGCGCCAACACGCCACCATTGAGATGGTACTAAAGACATCTTCCATTACTTTAAAGGTAGTAAGGATATGGGCTTAATCTATCCCTAAGCGTAATCGAGTGGATCAAGTGTGATTGATACTCAAGACAACGCGACCCTTATCGGCTATGCCGATGCAGTTTACTTATCAGACCTGCAAAAGGGACGTTCCCAATCTGGTTATGTCTTTACCATAGGGAATGTAGCGAGATCCTAGAGGTCTTGTTAATGGACTCTAGTTGGTACTTCGACAAATCACTCTGAACTACTCGCGCTCGTTGAGGCGACTAGAGATAGTGTATGGCTTTGAGTTGTAAATGGCCATATTCGAAGTAAATGTGGTTTAGCTTATGATCACAATTAACCAGTTGTCATATATGAAGATAACACCGTTGTTATCGATTGAGCGAAACATGGTTACATCAAAAGGGGATAACACTAAACACATATAGCTGAAATTGTTCTTTACACATGAACAACAAGCATTTCAAAAGATTGAAGTGCAACATATTGGATCAAATAAGAATCATGCAGACTTGTTCACCAAGTCACTGCAAAAGTATTCTTTCCAAAACATGTTAAGGTATTTGACTCAGGAAAGTCTCTGAGCTACCTAAATGACATATATCATGCACCTAGTTGTGTGCGAATAATGATTGCATCCTGATGTATGTCTTACACCCTGTTGAGTGCATATAATGATTGCATCCGGACGTATGCCTTGCACCCCGTTGAGTGCATATAATGATTGCATCCTGACGTATGCTTTGCACCCTGTTGAGTGAGAATAATAATTGCATCCTGACGTATGCTTTGCACCCTGTTGAGTGCATGTGAGGGGGAGCATCCTAATGAATGCTTGTGTACTCTTTTTCCTTTAGTTCAAGGGTTTTGTCCCATAGGGTTTACCTTGAAAAAGTTTTTTTAATGAGACACTAACAGTACCTCATTCTCACTAAGAATTGTTGAAGTCGGGGGGAGTATCCAGTTGTATACTTATTAACCATTGTGCACTCTTTTGTCCTTCGTTAGAGTTTTTGTCCCATTGGGTTTTCTCTGAACAAGGTTTTAATGAGACACATCATATATGGTTCCTTCCACCGCTTAAGACATCATGATCGTACTCTTTTGTCCTTCGGCTGAGTTTTGTCCCAAAGGGTTTTCTCCAACAAGGTTTTTAACGAGGCGAATGCTTTATGGATTGTCTGAAGATACAATACTTATTAACCATCATGCACTCTTTTGTCATTCGTTAGAGTTTTTTGTCCCACTGGGTTTTCTCTAAACAAGGTTTTAATGAGGCACACTGTATATGGTTCCTTAGCTCACACAAGACATCCAGATTGCACTCTTATGTCCTTCGAACAGAGTGTTTGTCCCAAAGGGTTTTTCTCTGATAAGGTTTTTAACGAGGTGAATGTCTGATGAATTATCTGAAGATACAAGACGAAGAAGTACAACTATGACTCGGTGTAAATCTAAGCAACCAAGGGGAGTGTTGTAACTCATATTAGTGGTTGATTAGTACTTAACACCATCATAAGTACACTTTATGTACATAAAGTGTACAACCATTAGTGTACCAATTTCCACCCTATAAATAGAGGTGTTATGTAGTAGCATTCCTTGTATCTCTTGTCTTTCTTGTACTATGTATCATAGTTATATGTCTAATGAGAATACTTGTTATGATCCCAATTGAGTTGAGCTAATTTGTCTTACAACAAGAATAATATAATTATTACAACTAATAAAACGCATCGCTGCTTTTTGTCGATATGTATGTAAAAACAAAAAAACAAACAATATATTCTCATCTTCTAACATAAGAGCATCTCCAATGGTAGCTTTTCAAAAGATTATTACTATTACAATAAGTCTTTCAATGACTTTTTACCATTGGAATAACAAGCTTTTTCAAAAGCTTATTGGAAAGACTTTTTTTCTACTAAGCTTTTAATCTACTTTCAATGTTTGTATTTTTTAGTCACCTATGGTTAATAACTTTTCATTTTAAACCTTACATATATTTTATATAAATTCTTTATTATGTTTTTATTAGTTAATAAATAAATTATATAATATTTAATGTCAATTATTATAATATTTTTGTATTAGACATTTTTAAAAATTTTATATTTAGTAAGATGTTAAAAAATTGTCAAATTATATATAGGGGGTATTTATAAAATATTTGAGATAGATAAAGGTAAATTAGAAATGTTGTAGAAGAAAAAGCTTTTGGAAAGGTTAACCATTGGAGATGTTATTTAGGGATAGCTTATTAGTTAGTGAATTGTTGATGTGGCAAAAACAATAAGCTATTGATAGCTTAACCATTGGGGATGCTCTAAGTAGTGTAATCACTATAAGTATCATAACTAAAAGATTTATATGTTTATGAAAACTTTCAAAATACGTAGTTGTTTAGAGAAAAGCTTAGGCTCTAGGTATAGGCCTCACAATAACTTAAAAATTTCTGTCACATCATCTATCACCTCAACAATCATAAAATATCATATCACACCACTTTATCCAGGAAATATCCACCACACCACACAACACCATTCCATTCCATTTAATTTTATATTAAAAAAAAGAAAAAGAAGAAAAGAAAACATTTCACCCAATCACAAGCAAGCATCCCTACCCCCCTCCCGTTAAGACATGTGACCGTGGCCACACCCAACCACATTTTCATCACCACTAGTGGTGGGGGTGGTGTTCCCCTCTCTACCACCCGGTTTAAATTACCTAGTCATCACTACACCACGGAACTTTTATACCCATACCGTTTATCCTTAAGAAATTAATCTTTTGTTTTGAACCATTTTAGGTTGTTGGTAACGACTATACTCGATCTATAAATCTATGCTTTTTTCATACTTTGTTACATGCAACTACTCGTAATCATATATTCTTAGAGGGCTCGGAATGGTAGCCTAACCATTCATGTCCCGTGAAGAAAACCTTGGAGCAGAAGACCGGCTAACCCCTAAACCCACCAAACATACATATATACAAGAGTAATGATATTTAGTCATATCATTTTGCCCTACCCGTTAGATGAATACATGTGTCAAAATCAAAAAATAATATTAAGAGAGATAATTAGTGGATTACACATGTCATCCTATCAAGTAGGTAGGACTAAACTAGGACCAAATGATATGACTAAAATATCATTTCTCTGTATACAGTACTTTAAAATAAAGATAGACAGACTAACTGCCTGTTCCTATTACCTAGTGGGTAGCGGTTCCTTATTTTTTAAAACGGGAACCGCTTAGGGCGATTTCATGATTTAGTACCGCAACCGGAAACTGCCAAAGTGGTTTCTGTTCTAAAACCAATAATTCCTGTTAAGTAACCAGCGATTCCGAGTTCAATTCTACTTGCTTACTTTTTTCTCTTGCCCTACCACGTGACCATATTTACATACGTTAAACTGTATCAACAGCATAAGCTATAAAATGTCAACCATATCCACGCACATATCGTCAAAAATAACGGGGTGTTTTGGATTGAATATTTTTATTTTATTGTTTTAATAGTGTGTTTTAACTTTTAACAAATGTTACTTCAGCAACTTAAAAAAGTACTTTTTTCCCTTAAGATACATTTTATCGTCAAAATACTTAAAAACTAATATGCAATCTTAAACACCCCTAAATCATGCATTCGTTTAAGGGTGTCCACAGTCCCAAACTAATTTGAATTAGACCGAACCAATAAACAAGAGTTGGTTTTATCGTTTTAGGGGGTTTCAAGTTCAATCCTTACTAGGAGCAAATAAAATTACCTTCTTATGGCGCATCGACGGCTAACCTCAAAATAGTTAGTTAACTTTAGATTAGTCGGCTCGTGATAAAGCGAAATAGAAAACATGTTTAAAAAAAGAGTTGGTCGGAAATCCGAACCGAGGAGTCGAGGACTGCACCGTTCATCGTAGATTCGTAGGTCTGTACTACACGCGCCAAACTAATGCATGGGAGAAAGAAAGAAGAACCAGGAAGTCATTTGCTCAAAGAGCATGTGGGTGTTGGATGGCTACACAAGTACCTCTACTCCACGTGGCATTTCCCCGACAGCCTTCATCAATCTGTCCGTACACGTGTCATTTGTCTTGCGCCTTTCTCCAAAAAATATTATTCCAACTCTATACAAAGGTAACCACTTACCATACTTGTAAAGAAAAAAAAACCTTTTCTAAGATATATTATCTGACATTTATTTTGGTTTAAGGAATAGCATTGGTGAATATTTTTTGTGTTTATTTATGTATATAGTTATCTGTAATATATATGTTAAAACTAACAAATAATATAAGGAAAATAAATTAGTAGTGAATAATATTTCCTGAGACTCAAAAGTCAAAACTACCATATACCATATCGAGTCCATCGATTTAATGTTGCGTCCTGATTCTTAGAACTTCGGATCGAATGATCTCTTATGTCCGATACCTGAAATCACAAGCAACCCTAAGTCAGAAGTCCTCCGGAAGGGGTTTCCGAGAGGACACTCCGAAGCTTAAGTAAGTTAATATGATCGACGTGAGGTCTATATGAACGATAATAGAGAGTTTTAGGTAAGAGTAATAAATGGTGAGAGCATCGAATGCCTTCTTCGTTGAGACTTATCTCCTATTTATGGACCAGCCAATTGAGCGGGAAAAAGAGAGTAAGTCTTTGGGGCGGGAAAAATAGGATGCGACCTTTGGTCCGTATCCTTCGTTACCCTCCGGTCCTTTACCGATAAACGGCTTATGTCCGCTGGGTAATGCTATAGGTCAGTTTCAGACCTTAACTTCATTAAATGCTAGCATGGCTCGAGGATGGCTTTTCCCTAAAATCCGGTCACTCCTCGACAAGGCCCTTGGAACTTGCAACCTAATGATGACTTATGCTTAGGCTTCTGCTACGGATAGCACGTGGGTTTATCCGTCATCCGGAACCTCCGAGCGTCCGGTTATCTATTGGTTCGTACCATCCCTCATTAAGTCCCTCAGATTAGAAGCGAGTTAAGCATTCGTAAGCTAACTAGTTCTAATTTGGTCTTGCGCCGCTCCGTTCGTTTAGGGTAATTTTAACCGTTCGAGGATTGTTACCGTTACCCTTCTGACTAAAATGTGACCGTCACCCGTCACATCCACTCTCGAGACCTTTGGTATCCCTTTCTTACTTATACCCATTGTAAATCATCTACTTCCTTTCACCGCCTCTTCTCCTTTCCTTAATCCTTGTCTTCGTTTTTTCCAAATTGTTTTCTTTACTTCCACCTTTTCCCCCTTGTCTTTGTTCAAAATTCGCCGTAATTATGAAGAAAGATAGAGTCATTCGAGAGAAAACCGATAAGGGCACCAAGGAGAAAAGAACAGCCTTCAATACTTTTTGTAATTTGTCACCCGACGATCTCCCAGCGATCATTCGTGATTACCACATCGATCCGCGTTTCGACCTTCGGGTTCCTGACGTAGGAGGAACTATACGATCTGCTCCCGATGGTTATGAGCATGTGTATCTACGGTATTTGCATGGGGAGTTACGATTTCCTGTTGACGATTTTGTCCTGGTTTTGCTTCAAGATCTAGGTATCCACATAGCCCAACTTGTTCCCAACTCTTTTCGCAAGATTATTGGCTTCATCATGCTTTGTCGTGGGTTAAACATTCCTCCCTCTGCCAAACTGTTCCGTTAAATCTACATTGTCACCGGTCGTGGTGATTGGGCCATTTTTGCCCTTCGGCCTGGGCAAAGCGAGCGGATCTCAGGCTTGAGGGATTCCATCCATGATTGGAAGTTTCAATTTCTTTATGTGCACCGTTCTGCCTTTCGTGACGTCACCCTATCATGGGGAAAGGTTGTTGGACGCCCTTCTGACCCTCTTCATGAACTCTCTGATCAAGAATCGGAGTATATCACGAGCCTTAGCGCTGCTCAAGTTGAATGGGAGGATCCGGACGAGGTGCTTCTTGGAATGGCCGGCCTGAGCCCGTTCTATGCTTCCCGGGGGGTTCGTCCATTGTGGAAATTGAACGGAGAGGTTATCCCGCTTCTTCATCGCATAAGGATGCCGAAAGGCTCCTACGCGGAGAGTACCGTTTCTGTGGATGACGGAGGGTTAGTCCCTGTTAACGTTCCTATTGTCGAAGATGTTAGTTCTGAAGAAACCCTGTCTCTTGATCCTTCTGAAGCGGAGGCTACTGCTCGTTTAAATGTGGAGGGGGTTAGCTCTCCGATTACTTCTCTTGGTCTCGACCCTCTCTCCGGTCCGGACTTCACCACTGAGGGCACCATGATACCTGATTCCCAAACTGAGACCACCGCTCCCCCCACGGTTCGTTCTATTAGTGCGTTGACTTCTTCGTCTAGGGGGCTTCGTCAAAAGAGGAGAAAATGTGATATCCCGTCCCCTCCTCCGAAGCGACCCAAGATTATACCGGAAGGTACGTAGGTTTGGCTTTGCTGTTTATGTGCATTTCTTCCTTTTGTTGTTTGCTAAGAGTATATCGCTATTTCAATATAGTTTCTGCAGGTCAAGCATTTGTGTCTGAAGCTCCTATGACGACGGAGCAGGTGCCTTTTCCTCCCCCTCCAGTGTCTTTCAAAGCATCCGCACTAATTGTTCCTTCTGCAACCACCGCTACAATCCCTCAATCATCTTCTTCTGGAGGGCCTATCATTTTGCGTAGGGTTCCTCCTGCTCGTCCAACATCTTCCGCTGTCGCCCGTTTTAGCAGTCGCTTGGTTAGTTCTTCTATTCAGTCTGTAGCTCCGGATCAAGGCTCATTATCTCCACAATCTGCGAGGAGTCAATCGAACATCCCTGATCCTGCTTTCTCAGGTACGGAAAAGCTTATTTTTTATACGCCCATTTTCTCCTTACTTGAATTATAGATCTTATGCTTTTTACTTTCGCAGGAGGTTTGGGCCCATTTGCTGGTTCTTCATCTGTTGTCGTCACCACATTACCCTTGGAAGGGTCGAAAGAAAAACCGGAAAGCCAAGGTCCACGAACCACCCAAACTTCCCTCCCTTTCGGATTTACCACTGCTCCTGCTGCATCAAAGGCTCCGGAGCCTAGAGCACCGTTTACGAAGGAAGTTATGACACTTAGCCCTGACGATGCCATTCTCAGGGCTAAGGCAGGGTTGTTGAGTACCATTGATCTGTTAACCGACCTCCAGGCTCAGAGGGCTCGACAAGAGCAAGCTTCTCAAAGTTATTATGCCGAGTTTACCCGATTGTCTGAGCTGATGAAGACTGCCAAGGATCTCTTTGAACGAGAAAAATTTGAAAAGAATCAGCTTGCAGGATCCGTGAGTCGCCTTTCCAAAGAAAATGAAAACCTAAGCCGCTCCTTGAAGACAAAAGATGTGAAATTATTGGAACTGGAGAACCATGCTAAGTCTTCTACCGCCCGTATCGCTGAACTAGAAGCTTCTCTAGTTGAGAAGGACCTTCAACTATCGGAGACCCAACGTCTGCTCGTTGAGATGGAAGCAGGTACTGACCTGCTTAAAAGGGAGATAGCTGAAGGTCGCGAGAATATGCGTTGGGTGCTTCAGAAAGGGATCCCCGGAGCTTTTGAGTCGCTCCTTTCTTCTGACGAGTTCGTGAACCGGAACACTGCTCTTCAGGAAGAGAGTTTGAAGTATGGCCATTATCAAGGGTGCGCGGACACCCAAAAAGCTTATCCTGACCTTCTTGGCAACTTTAGGCTTGTTCATGACCACCCTCAAGCTCAGGCAAAAATAATGAGCCTTTTTGAAGATCTGGTGGCGCCTGATTATGATCTCATTCGTTCTTTTGAAGAAGGCGTTGTCAGTTTAGAAGATCTGAAGAGGTTGGTTGCTAAACTCCCTACTGGAGCAGAAGGGGTAGGGGAGAGTTCCGCCCGTACGTCCTAGCTTGTGCCTTGTGTAGGCTGTTGTTTTTTGTAGCTTGGGCGAATGCCTTGATGATTTGGTTCCGCTGTATTTCCCCCCCCTTTTTTTTGACTTGTATGTGTGCCCATAGGGCCTGATATCTTTTGTGATTTTTTCCTTCGTAATAGAATCGTGTTTTATTTCCCCTTTTAAAATATGTTTCGTATTTTTGTCTATTACTATTTTGCTTACTTGTTATTTGTCGTTTCGTAAGTTCTTTTTGTTACTTTACTTAAAAGGCGTCCCTAATTAAGAAAGCTACAAACGTTCGAACTTTAGATCGCTTTGTTATGATTCCAGTTTTCGTCCGGTCATGGGTTTACGAATACCTTCTGGTAATCATCGCAAACCTCTCATAGCTATGAGTACTTGTACGCAAGTATATTATTCGTTTCGTTATTTTCACTCGTTTGTCTTTTCTGATGTACTTTTAGAAGGATAACTTATAACAAAATACTCTGTTCTTGACAGATTCATTCGATTCGTTCATTACAAAACATACCCTTCAAAATCCTATACTGATAGGCAGGGTTTTTCAATACATTCGATCATTACTTAGAAGTAGAACTTTCGTAGATTCCTCATGTTCCATGTTCGCGGGATCAACGTGCCGTCTTCTGATTCTAACACATACGAACCGTTCCGCCTTGCCTCTTTGATATAGTACGGGCCTTCCCAATTAGGGGATAATTTACCGGGTTTCATTTGTAGGCTTGCTTCGTTCTTTCGCAACACCCAATCTCCAACCTTACAAGCCGATCCTCGGACTTTCGTATTGTAATGACGCTCCGTTAACAACTTGTACGCTGCTTGCCGGGCGGATGCATTCTCCCGACGTTCGTCCACTAGATCCAAATTGTGCCTAAGGGCTTCTTCATTACCTTCTAATCGTAAACTGCCCACCCTTGGGGAGGTTAGCACTACTTCCAGCGGAATCATCGCCTCCGTCCCATACACCAAACTGTATGGGGTTTCCCCTGTGGCGCTCCTTGCCGTTGTTCGGTATGCCCATAAGACACTCTGCAGCTCATCTGCCTAACCTCCTTCTGCCCTGCTCAGACGCTTCTTGATCCCCTTCACTATCGCTTTATTCGTGACCTCCGTCTGACCGTTTGATTGAGGATGTGCGACGGACGTGAAATTTTGGCGGATGGACAGTTTGGCGCACCATTCTTTGAATGGATTATTGGCAAATTGCTTTCCGTTATCACTGATGATTGTATGAGGGAGGCCGAACCTGCACACGGCCTGCTGCCATACGAATTTCACAATGTTGGAGCCTGATATGCATGCCAGTGCCTTCGCTTCTACCCATTTTGTGAAATAATCAACCGCAACAACCAGAAATTGAACCCCTCCGACAGCCTTTGGGAAAGGACCTACGATATCTATCCCCATTGACAAAACCGCCATGGACTCGCGATGCTTGTCAAGTTTACCACCGGCATTCTGGGGACATCCGAATACATCTGGCATTGCTTGCATTTCTTGATGTATTCTTTCGTATCTGCAGACATTTTTGGCCAGAAGTATCCTATCCGGAAGAGTTTTTGTGTCAGAACCCTTGGACCGGAGTGCGAGCCACACAAACCCTCATGAACATCTTTTATGGCCAAAGCCCCTTCCTGTTTGCTCAAATATTTCAACCAGGGGGTCGAATATCCTTTTCTGTATAGGGTCCCCTCCTTGATCATGTACCTTCCTGCATTAACTCGAATCTTCCGGGCCTCCATCTTATCCTCAAGAAGGGATCCATCATGAAGGTAACTCCGTATCCAGTAGGTCCAACAACTTTCTTCCGGATCTATCTGCATGACCTCATCATGCATCTTTTCGATGCTCCTTTCTGCGAGAACTTCTACCAACACCTTCTTTGTCAAGTGAGAGAAAAGCGTAGATGCTAGCTTGCTCAAAGCGTCTGCCTCCTTGTTCTTCGTTCGGGGGACCTGAGTGATTTCAAACTCGCTAAACCCTAGGATCGCCACTCTAGCTTTTGCTAAGTACTTTTTCATGTGAGCTTCCTTGGCTTCGTATAGCCCTTTGATTTGATTCACCACCAACATTGAGTCCGTAAAAGCCTTTATCTTGCTGATTTCTAGGCTTTTGGCTAGGCCTAGGCCTGCTAATAATGCTTCATACTCGGCTTAATTAATCGAGCATTTGAAGCCGAACCTCAAGGCATATGTTACCCTTTCATCATTTGGGCCTGTTAGGACCACTCCTGCTCCGCAACCTTCGACACTTGATGCTCCGTCTGTGAACATGTGCCAACATAAACCAGGCGAAGCGTCCATGGACGAAGGCGTCGTATCCTCCGCCAAGGATACACTATCCTCTTCCGGCATTTCTACTACAAAATCTGCCAACGCTTGGCCTTTTATGCTTTGCCTTGGACGGAAGGTGATATCATGTTCTCCTAACTCAATCGCCCATTTCGTCAATCGGCCTGAACGCTCCGGTCGTAGCAGGATGGTCTTGATAGGTTGGTTGGTTAACACCGTTATTGGATGTGCTTGGAAGTATCTCTTCAACCGTCTAGCCGAGTATACCAGGGCCAATATCAACTTTTCAATCATTGAATAATTCAGCTCTGCATTCTGCAAAGCGCGGCTAACGAAGTAGATAGGCACTTGCTTTTTGTCTCGTTCGGCTATGAGTACGGAGCTAATTGCCTCCGTATTTGTCGATAAATAGACAATTAAGGGTTCTCCGTCTATTGGGTTGGTCATGGCAGGGATGGTTCTGAGATGTTGCTTCAAATCGACGAAAGGTTTTTCGGCTTCGTCCGTCCATTCCACCATCCCTTTCTTCGTATACCCGTGTAAAGCTCTGAAAAACGGGATGGATTTTTCCGCCGACTTAGCTAGATATCGGCCCAATGCTGCCAATTTTCCATTGAGGCTCTGGACGTCTTTCACCGTACGGGGGGTCCTCATCTTCAACAAACTTTCCACCTTCTCTGGATTGGCTCAAATTCCGGATGTGGTGACGATATGACCTAAAAACTTTCCTTCGTCCACACCGAAGGAGCACTTTTTGGAATTGAGTTTCATGTTGATCCTTTGTAGCTGCAGCAGGGTTTCCTCCACATCTCTTAGCAAGTCGTCATTCGTTTTGCTCTTGATGACCATATCATCTACGTATACCTCCAAGTTCCTGCCGATTTGATTCTGGAAAGCTTTATCTACCAATCGTTGGTAGGTGGCTCCGGCATTACGCAAGCCGAACGACATCTTCACATAGCAGAAAGTACCCTTCTCCGTATGGAAGGAGGTTTTCTCTTCATCTTCTCGTGCCATCTGGACTTGGTGATATCCCTTGTAGGCATCCAAAAACGACTTCCATTGATATCCCCCCAAGGACTCCACCTTCTGTTCAATTTCCGGAAGGGGATAGCTATCTTTCGGACATGCTTTGTTTAGATCTTTAAAGTCTACACATATACGCATCGACCCGTCGCCTTTTTTGACCAGGACCGGATTTTCTATCCATTCCGGGTATTGAGTGCTTCGCAAGACTCCTGCGGCAACTAAATCGATCACCTCCTTATTAACCACCTCGTTTCGGTGCTTAGCCATGATCCGCTTCGACTGCTTGACCGGAGGGAAAGCCGGATTTAAGCCTAACCGGTGCTCCGCAACTTCCCTTGATACGCCGGTCATGTCTTTCGGTTCCCATGCAAACACATGCTTGTATCTTTTCAAAAGGTCTCCTAATTTCTTTTGTAGTTCCCGGGGAAGTTTTCCCCCAATCTGGACCTTGGTATCCGGGTACTTTGAATTAACCACCAACTGGATCTCGTTCTGCTCCGTCCAACTATCCTGGTGCGTGATAGTGTTACTTTCCAAAGGGGGCATGGGCATGCTCCGGACGGTAATTACGCCTTGTTCGGAAGGGAATTTGAGCAGACCATGAATAGTTGATGGAACCGCTTGAAGCTGCCACATACCAGTTCTGCCTAGGATGGCAATGTACCTCGAGGGTGCTTCAATAATAATAAACTCTGCCAGGATGGTTTTGCAGTCATTCTTCTCCCAATCAGTCAATGTGAAGGGGAGGTGTATCTTCCCTTTAGGACACACCGACTATCCTGCGAAACCTACGATCGTCCCCATGGCAGGTTTCAGCAAAGATTTAACATCAGGAGGAAACTTATCGAAACAATGTTTGTACATGATGTTGGCCGAGCTTCCTGAATCAACATAGATTCGACGCACCCTGACCTTAGCGATTATGCCAAAGATGACTAGAGGCTCCGTTCCCACATATCCTTCCGGAACGGGCTCCCCCCTTTCGAACTCCACTATCCCCCTATGCCTCTTCCCCAAGGAAGGGTTTGACGACTCTCCTTCCAGAGAAAAGATTTCGGTGTTATATGCCACTACCTCCTTCTTGGTTGGGGGTTCTGCCCCAGCAGCTTCCATCTTTCCTCCCTGAGCTTCTTTATCCCTTTTATAGCTCTCACAGGATGCTGTTGAGTGCCCCATGATTGTATGGAATTCACGGAACAACTCGCCCTCCCTTAGTCCGTATGTGAAAGCGGCAATAATGAGAGAGTCTTCTCGTACCGGTATCTTCCGGCTCTGCTCATTGTACCTTTTGAAGTAAGATTTGTTGGACTCCCCTTCACGCTGTCTGCATGCCATGATAGATTGAGAACGTTGCTGGTATTTCTTTTGTTGGATGAAACTGTGACAAAACTATGTGACCAGTTCCTCAAAACTGGCTATACTTTTTTGGGGGAGGCTAGACAGCCAATATCGTGCAGAGCCTTCCAGTGTTCCGGCGAAGTACAAACACCCAAGTCTGGGATCCATGGGGATCATCCTCACAGCCCACCGAAAGCTCGCAACGTGATCGTCCGGATCCCCGGTTCCGTCGTTGGACTTGACTCGTGGTCCTTTGAGGCCCTTTGGAATGGTCATCTCGTTGATGTCATCCACAAAGGGGGACCGGAAATTTCGTGAAATGGAGGAGTGACGTTGTGGAGTTTCACTTCTTTCCCGGGCATGGCTTCTAGTTTCTATCCTCCTTCAGGGCCTTTCTTCCAGCGTTCGAACAAAAGAGGTTTCTTCCTTGGAAGCGCTCTCCGTGGAGGGATCTGCGGACTCTTCTTCGATCGAGTAAGTTAACGTCCTTCCTACTTCGCTCACCCGCTCTTCGTCTCTCCTTCTCCTTTGATTCTTCCCCGCATCTCTTAACTTTCGGAATTTACAGAAGAGCCTGAATTCCTCCAGGTCTTCTTTCGTCGGCTCACTTCCGCTGGCCCAAAAGAAGGGGGACATACGGTAGTGTCGATCAGAGTCGAGGCGGAGAGGGGAGTTTGCAATTGTTGCAAGTCCAAATGTTAGAACCGGCGAGCGATTCCTAATGGTGATTTTCGGTTAAAACAAGAACCAAAACGCAGCGGAAAGATTTAATCACCATGAACGGATCTTGATATTAATCATACAATTAAACTAATAAATAAATCAAAGAGATTGGATGAACATTTCATACCCTTGAAGTCTTTGATCTTGTTGAAATCGGATGGAGTTGGTGATGGATTGAAACCAAGTATTCAAAAGGAATACCTCTAAAAGTAATCCACACAACACTATTCTTGAACACCAAAGGAGGATGCTAGTCCTTGTGCTAGCAAAGAAGAAGAACCAAAAACACTTTTTGTGTGTGTTTTCTTGGACGGTCAAAGGGATGACAAAAGAGGGAGTTTATGGACCATTATGGTGCCATAATTCCCATTAATGATTTCCATAAACCATTGATTATTTGCACTCAAGTCCCTTGTCTTTGTTTCTTCTATTTGCTTACAATTAAGTTTAAATATTAACAATTAATATTAAACTCTAATATATACAAGCATGTAGCTTATATTAATATATAATGTAATTACCCTAATTACACTATATATCTTATGGTGTTAAGTGTTTAAGTGTGTGACCCTTTAGGCTCACAAACTACTAGCCATATAACTATATGTTATACGCGTGAAGCATATCCCAACAGCTCCCACTTGCGCACGTGATAACATCAAGTAGTTATACAAGCAAAGGTTAGAGTGTAGCAACCCGCCAATGCCCCTAGAAGTACATGAGGAGTTTCATAAAATCTTTGTTTAAAGTTTTTCGAGCAGTTATACTTTTGTTACTGATATTATGTTGAATTTTAGACAAGAATTAATGTCAATCTAAAATTTCAACGATTCTGTTTCTCGATCTATACATTGAAGTAGATTACCAAAACCAATCAAGATTCATCTTGATTACCTTTTGGGTGTGGCCACACATACATCTATTCAAATCATCGAGGGGCCCAGTAGTATCTAATCCACATACGTGGAGGAACAAATTCTTTATTGACTACACGTGTTTGTCATATGTTTAATGACAAACCCGATCATGGTTGTTATAGCAGCCTTATTCAGGTCAACGTTTAACCACATCAAAGTTTGCCCCTCTACATACACAAACCAACTTGCATCTCAAGTCAGAGGATAAGTGACAAAGCCTTTGTGAGATTCACTTGTGACATAAATCCAGGAAGTGATTTCTCATAGGTTGGGTCAGTCCAATCGTGCATCGTTATGAACGACATGTGAGTTTGATTTCATCATCCTTAGTCATACTAAGATGATGTCATCAATGCCCTCAGATTTGTCTTAATAATATTCCCATATTATTAATATGACAATGGACAATTTAGAATATAAAACACAGTAAACATTCAAGGATATAAACATGCAAATATAGAACACAGTAGATATTCATATAAAAACGATCATATCAAATATATCAATTTATTCCAATATAAAATGCTTACAGTTCCATTATCCAAATACTAAAACAGATTTACATGAAACTACTAGCTTGCCGAAGTCCAATGTTCCATTCATATTCAATATGTTTGGTACAAGACATTGAGTTCGATAAAGCGTTAGCTAGTTAGTTATCTGTTTGAACTTTAAGTGTACGAATTTCACATGTCTCGATAAATCACTCGAATGTAGTGAACCTTCGTAAATAGGATCTAGCGTCATCACGACCTCTTTCAAAACCAACATAAGTATAGCAAGTATACTTAGTTTCAGTTCAGTATCTCCACCATGACCAAGGAACATATATCCAGTACTTTAAAATACTTCAATGTGTTCTTAACAGCAATCCAGTGACTCTCTCATGAATTCTGTTGGTATTTTTTAGTAAGGTCCCCTAAGGACGTTACATTTGGCCTAGTGCTCCTTACAGCGTACATGATGAATGTAATAGCCGATTTATAGGGGATTACATTCATCCGCTTCACCACATCAGGTGTGGAAGGTCCTTGAGTCTCACTCAAGTTTACATTGTGTGGCATACGAGGACTTCCTCGTTTGGGAGTACCACTCTAAACCATTTAGAATTTTGTCAATGTAAGCACTTTGACTTAAACCAATTAACCGCTTTGATCTATCATTATAGATCTTTACATCAAGTATGTATGTCGTGTCCCTACAATCCATCATGTCGAAACATTTTCCAAGCCAGGATTTTCATCTTGTAGCATGGTATATTGTTTCACATGAATGACATGTCATCAACATGTATGACTTGAGAAACGACAACGCTCCCACTAGCTTTCATATATACACATACTCAGTTTGGGTTTTAGGTGAAACAAATGTTTTGATTTCATCATCAACCAAATTTCATAGTCATAGTACACTACTTTGGCTATAAGAATCCTAATGTCTTTAGTAACAGGCGAGAAGGTTTCATCATTGTCAATCCAGTAGGATTGAGTGTAACCTTTTGCTACTATGAGAGATTTATAGGTGTGTATATTTTCATCCATGTCAACAGTCTTACTGTTTTGAGAAAGATCTACTAAGTTCAAAACTTGATTGTCTCTCATGGATTTTATTTTCGCATTCATAGCTTCAAGTCATTTTTCGAATTCAAAATTCGATAATGCAACTTGATAGTTAGGGGGTTCATAATGATCCTCGAAACTTGCTCCTCAGCATCGACATAAATCTATATCGTTCAGGTGCATGAAGTGTCCTTGCGGATCTATGAATGGGAACAACATCATCCTGTGGTCCAACATCTATATGTCCAGCCTCAGAATGATATTTGCTAGTGTTATCAGAAGGTTGTGTATCTTCACTTTGAATCTTGTCAAAGTCTATAGTGCTCCCACTTGCTTTGTGAAATGAGACTGTTCTCAAGAAACTCAGCATACCGAGTAACAACCATTTGTTCTCAGTTGGGAAGTAAAATAGTAATCGAAGATATACTTGATAGATATGGGCTCAAGTTTGTTCGGCATGTCTCGTTCCACGAGATCCTCACAACCCCAGATCCTCAAGTAAGACAAATTAGGGACTTTCCCACGCCATATCTCATATGGTGTCTTTTTAACCTTTTGGTCGGAACCATATCAAGTATTCGAGCAGCAGACTTCAGTGCATGCCCCTCAAAAGGATAGTGTAAGAGTAGTAGGACTCATCATAGATCGCACCATGTCATACAGGGTCCGATATCTCCTTCCAGACGCACCATTATCTTGTGGAGTGTATGAAAGAGTGAATTGTGAGACAATCTCACGATGTAAGGGATGATCCAGAAACTCTTGACTCATGTACTTTCATCCTTAATCAGGACTGAAAGCCTTTGTTGTCTTGCTAAGTTGATTTTCTACTTTTACTTTAGAAAGCTTTGAACGTTTCAAAGATTTCATGTTTATGTCTAATCAAGTAAACATAACCATAGCGACTGATATCATTAAAGCTTCCATGTTGATGTTTAATCAAGTAAACATAACCACATCGAATGATATCATCAGTGAAAGTAGGTGGCACCTTCCCTAGTCTTAGTTCTAAAAGGGCCACATACATCAGTATGTATGAGTCCAAGTAGATTTGTTGCTCTTTCGCCAACTTGGGAGAAAAACTTTCTTGTTATCTTTCCATAATATACAAGAGAGGCATTTTAAATGATTCATAATCATTTGTAAAGAAGCCCGTCGAGTTTTAATATCAAAATGCGTTTCTTGTTTATGTGGAAAAGATGACGATGATCTAGGTAAGTAGAATCCAAACCAATTTGGATTCTTGAGTGCTACATTTGTATATAGAACTATCGTTTGAATTAGGATCATTTATATTAATTTCAAACATACTATTACAATGAATAGTTATAAAAAAACGTTATTTTTCATAAAACAAAATATCATAATCCATTATTCAACAAACGATAAAGCTAAACAATGCATAATTGACAATTGTTCAAATCAATAATTAACGCATTAGGAAGGATAAGATCACAGCTTCAATTCATTTAGCTTTCTACTTCACATTCAATCTTGCACATTTGTGTAAATGTGAGTTCCACAACTAGTGTCATACACTCAAGATTCATCACAAAAAGTATAGAGTTCTATAATGAAGATACCTAATGTGCTAACTAGAACACATTTGTCCTTCATCAACTCTGCCACGTAGGCAGGACAATTCCTCCTTCAATGGCCAGAAATATCCTTTGCAGGGTGCTCCTTTTTAGCAGGTGGGGGAATCATAGGTTTGGAAAAGTAAACTAGCTTACCCTTACCTAGACTCTTGCCTTGTGCTTGCGGTTTACCTTCCCTGATTGCAAGAAAAGTATTGGGTAACCCTTGCTTAACCAGTTTTACCATAGCATGTTCAACGATTGTCTTCCCCATGCTATGTACTTTTAAAACACTTTTCAAACTGGTCATACTCCTTGGATAGTGAGGTAAGAATCAAGCTCATTCCAAGAACTTGTGGTAAGGGGTAACCAAGACGTTCCATTGGATCAAGATAGCATTGCATATTCAAGATGTAAGTGCTAATTGATTGGCCGTCCTCCTGATTGCAAGCGTGGAATGCTTTAACTGTTTTGAACAGTTCAAGTTCTGCCTTTTGTTGAAATATCATTTTCAACTCGCTTATCATGTCATATGCTGTGAGTTTCTCAAAGCACTTTCGAATCTCGGGGTTCATGCTCACAAGCATATGAGTAGCAACTTCTTGGTGTTCATTAAACGTTTCGGTAAAGGCTTGACGAACAGCAGCAGAATCACTGACAGGAGGTGCCTCAGGTAAGGCCTCTTATAGGTGTATCAACTTTCTCATCTCTAAGGACAATCCTTAGAATTCGATATCAGAAGATAAAGTTGATATTAGTCAGTTTCAGTTTTCAAGAACTGATTTTTGAGTGGAGATACTTAGGTTTTGATGTTGTTGTTATCTGTATAACAACCAAAGTTCAAAAAATAGTATTTTCAATAATAATTTCTTTTAATCAATTAACTACCCAATTAATTTTAATTAAAAGCTAAGATCCCATTGAGCTTCTATCACCGCATCAGTTGATCTGCTAGAGGTGATAGATCCAATAGGTAGGTGACGATCAACAATTGCATTACAAGTGCAACTCTTAGAGGTATGGGACTTCATGGCACCTAGTGAACAAGCATCTAGGGTCAAGTGGCATGTTTGTCGCATCGTCGCCTCGAGTCAAGGTCTCACCGTTAACTCGATTAAGTCATCCAATGTGAAATCATGTCAAAATAGCTCTAGGTCTCACGCGTAGAGAATAATGACCTCGGATCTAGATTCAAACCACGTCTCACGTGAATTCAAAAATAGAAGCAAGTGATTTACAACCGATTGGACGGCGTGACTTAAATTTTAGGTATGTTAAATTTTAATTAATAAAATTTTATTAAGATATGAATGAATCATGTACTTCATTCATATCACTTCATAAGTCGTTTAATAAACGGTAAAAACATTTAATGATTATTAAGGTTTAAGTTTCAAATCGTATTTAAACTTAGTTTAATCTCAAAACAATTTTAGATTAAAGGTTTAATCATCAATGATTAACTATTATTTTAAGTTTCAAATCATATTTAAACTTAGTTTAATCTCAAAACAATTTTAGATTAAAGGTTTAATCATCAATGATTAACTAGTAATTATCGATGATTAGATGTTTGGATGTTTTAATGTTTGTGTCAAAAAACCGTTTTTAATTGTTTTATTTACTTGTATCTAATAGGAAAAGAAAACAACCACAAACATAAATAAAACATGCAACAAATTTTGTACAAACCTCGACCGATGAAATCCTAGGTTCGGTCACGTGAGTCATCACGACGGACCGAAGGGTCAAACTAGGGGACGGGCCAACATGAACCCAAACGGGCCTACATAAACCCAATGGGCTCCCACTTGCTCCAAAACATTCTTGAGCAAGTAGAACCCAAAATTGTGAAAAAGTGTAATCTGCCAGAAAATTCCAGCAGACTTTGAAGCCCGAAAAGTCACTGAAGGTGTCGCCGTTGGTGTTCCCGGCCTTCTGGAAAGTTGTAGCCCACGACCTTTCAAGCATTTTAGGCTTTTGAATCGCCCAAAACGGAGTCCGTATGCCTCTGGAAAACCTGTTTTCGTACAGCCCTCGCTTTTGTGACGGAAATTTGTTGTTTTCTTCATTAGTCTTCAATATTTTTTGTCAACAATTTACAATAAAAAGATAAAATAAATACAATCTATTCTATTACTTTTACATTACAAATTGCCCCAAAAATGGCACCAAAAATAAAAGAAAAAAAAATGAAACAAATTACAACAATTAAGCCAAAAAACAAGGCTTTTCCCAAAACAACCAAACAACCAAACATCAACCACATTCATTTACAAACGGTCTAGGCTTTCATCGGTTTGCACAAACAAGCAACAATTGACAAGGCTTTGGCTTGGGATATGGCAAAAATACATGTTTTGCCATATCAACAAAATGGAATTAAAAATTAAATTCCAAGCCAAATAATAAAAAAAAACAATAACAAGATTAATTTTTTGATTTGATTTTGTAACAAGTAACAATAGGGTTCCAAAAATACCATATTTTAACCCACTTATTTAATTTAAAAAATCGAAAAAAAACAAAACCCGTGGGGTTTTTTTTTCTTCTTCCGATCGGGATCAAAAAAACACCAAAAAAACTTGGTTTTGGCCACTTTTCACAAAATCTAGCTAATTATATGATTAATATAATGACTCGTGATACCACTAATGGTGATTTTCGGTTAAAACAAGAACCAAAACGCAGCGGAAAGATTTAATCACCATGAACGGATCTTGATATTAATCATACAATTAAACTAATAAATAAATCAAAGAGATTGGATGAACATTTCATACCCTTGAAGTCTTTGATCTTGTTGAAATCGGATGGAGTTGGTGATGGATTGAAACCAAGTATTCAAAAGGAATACCTCTAAAAGTAATCCACACAACACTATTCTTGAACACCAAAGGAGGATGCTAGTCCTTGTGCTAGCAAAGAAGAAGAACCAAAAACACTTTTTGTGTGTGTTTTCTTGGACGGTCAAAGGCATGACAAAAGAGGGAGTTTATGGACCATTATGGTGCCATAATTCCCATTAATGATTTCCATAAACCATTGATTATTTGCACTCAAGTCCCTTGTCTTTGTTTCTTCTATTTGCTTACAATTAAGTTTAAATATTAACAATTAATATTAAACTCTAATATATACAAGCATGTAGCTTATATTAATATATAATGTAATTACCCTAATTACACTATATATCTTATGGTGTTAAGTGTTTAAGTGTGTGACCCTTTAGGCTCACAAACTACTAGCCATATAACTATATGTTATACGCGTGAAGCATATCCCAACAATTCCCTCCCTTCGTCGTAGATTCTAAGACCATTTTGTTCTGGGTCCCACGAATGGCGCCAAATGTTGCGTCCTGATTCCGAGAACTCCGGACCGAACGATCTCTTATGTCTGATACCTGAAATCACAAGCAACCCTAAGTCAGAAGTCCTCCGGAAGGGGTTTCCGGGAGGACACTCCGAAGCTTAAGTAAGTTAATATGATCGATGTGAGGTCTATATGAACGATAATAGAGAGTTTTAGGTAAGAGTAATAAATGGTGAGAGCATTGAATGCCTTCTTCGTTGAGACTTATCTCTTATTTATGGACCAGCCGATTGAGCTTGAAAAAGAGAGTAAGTCTTTGGGGCGGGAAAAATAGGATGCGACCTGTGGTCCGTATCCTTCGTTACCCTCCGGTCCTTTACCGATAAACGGCTTATGTCCGCTGGGTAATGCTATAGGTCAGTTTCAGACCTTACCTTCATTATATGCTAGCATGGCTCGAGGATGGCTTTTCCCTAAAATCTGGTCACGCCTCGACAAGGCCCTTGGAACTTGCAACCTAATGATGACTTATGCTTAGGCTTCTGCTACGGATAGCACGTGGGTTTATCCGTCATCCGGAACCTCCGAGCGTCCGGTTATCTATTGGTTCGTACCATCCCTCATTAAGTCCCTCAGATTAGAAGCGAGTTAAGCATTCGTAAGCTAACTAGTTCTAATTTGGTCTTGCGCCGCTCCATTCGTTTAGGGTAATTTTAACCGTTCGAGGATTGTTACCGTTACCCTTCTGACTAAAGTGACCGTCACCCGTCACATCCACTGTCGAGACCTTTGGTATCCCTTTCTTACTTATACCCATTGTAAATCATCTACTTCCTTTCACCGCCTTTTCTCCTTTTCTCCTTTCCTTAATCCTTGTCTTCGTTTTTTCCAAATTGTTTTCTTTACTTCCACCTTTTCCCCCTGTCTTTGTTCAAAATTCGCCGTAATTACGAAGAAAGATAGAGTCATTCGAGAGAAAACCGATAAGGGCACCAAGGAGAAAAGAAACGCCTTCAATGCTTTTTGTAATTTGTCACCCGGTGATCTCCCGACGATCATTCATGATTACCACATCGATCCGCGTTTCGACCTTCGGGTTCCTGACGAGCTTGGACTCCAACTCATATTAAAAAATTACTCATTTTAAGTTTTTACCTAGCGAGCTTGGACTCACCTTTATCCCACTCCAATAGACTCAACCATGGATATTTAGAAAACATTATTAAAAAGCCTTTTTTCCTTTTTATAAATAAAATTCTAACTTGTTAAATCTTCACATAACTCATTCATTTAATATGTTGAAATCAAAACTACTTAAATATAAGTTTGGCTTCAAAATAATTGCTAATCCAGTTTGTATAATGAAATTGGATAGCACCAGAACCGGTAAATTCGGAAATTGGAAAACAGAAATTTCAAAGATAAAAAACCGGACCGGTCAAACCGGTTCCGTGTTCAGGCAGGTCTAGAACCGGTAAACCCAATATTTTCAAGTGCATATTTTTATCTTATAAATATATCTTAAGTACTTTAGAGTTTTTTTAAATAAAAATATGATGTTTGTGGATGTTCACGGGTTGGTTCAAATAAATTGTGTTTCTATGAAAAGCATATATACATATCCTTCTGACATTTGAGAAAACACGATATTCGCTTCAATTAACAAATAAGAAACAAAAAATGATACAAACAAGCAATGTGATACCCGTGCGTTACGGCGAGATTTTAAATATAACCTTTTTACGTATAAATTAAAATTTTATTTTAATTAGTTTTAATTTATATGCTATGAGGTAAGTTATTTATGGTCCAGAATAAAATAAAAGTTGATTGATCTAATAAAAATATATATATTTCATAAAACTACTTATGTAATATTTAATGATGTATATATTATTACAAATTTAAATAAAAAAGTAATTAATAAAAATTCTAAGTAGAATTGCAGCTTCAAATTGGGCTAGAATAACTAGCTTTACATATAGGTTTTTAATGCTCCGTCTTTTTAGGGCGATTTTTGGCGATCTAGGGTTTTTTTGTTTCGTTCGTTCGTAGTGTTTTTCTTGGTTGGCTTTTCCTTCTTCCGTTTCCGGGAGGGGGGGAAGGGTTGGTGTTTGTGATGGGTAACGAAGATTGGCAAAGGAGAGGTCCGATATCTAATGGCGGATTTCAGTTGTTTAATCGGAGCCAGGAATTAAATCTAAAAGGTATTGCTCATTCAGTTTACGTCACTAATTTTCTAAAACATTGGGAAATTCGTGATCTATGGGAGGCTATGCAGGTTTACGCTGCTGTTGCCGATGTCTTTATTCCCCGTAAGTTGTCTAAACTTGGTCGTAGGTTTGCGTTCGTTAGGTATATTAGGGTGAGCAATATGGAAACCCTAATTGGGCGTCTAAATGATGCATGGTTTGGGTCTTATCATTTGTTTGCATCAATGGCAAGATTTGAACGTAAAGAACCGGCACGACCTAGCCAAGGAGGTGAAGAAAAGGTCTATAACATTCTGAAACGTGACACACAGAAATCTCATGAACGTGGGGGGAATGATACGCATAAAGTACAGTCTCGTGAGGTGAATGATTGGGTCAAATTTTCGGATTTATTTAAATCGGAAAAGAAAATACAAACGCACGAGGAGAAGGTGAAACAGAATGTTGAAAAAGTTGAAAAAGTTGATACGGTTAGAAGGAAGGTTATTAAGTTAACCAAAGAGGATCAAATGCCCGTGAATGATGAAGGTTTGATTCTTGTCGGTAAGGTTCGGGAGTTGTCTTTGATTGAAAATATCAAGGTTGTGTGCGTTAAAGAAGGGTTCTTTGATGTTGACATACAATATATTGGGGGGGTCATGGATTTGGATGAAATTCGAGACTAAAGAGGCATGTGAGAAGTTTAAAAGTCATGATGATATGCAATTCTTTTTCATCCAGTTAATTAGTTTGAATGACAAGTTTGTAGTTGATGATAAGGTTGTTTGGGTTCGTATGGACGGGTTGCCGTTAATGTCTGATACTATTAAAGCTATAAAAAAATTAATCAGAGGATGGGCGGAACTTATGTTTGTCGATGGTGATCAGGGTGAGGGTGGTACGGCCAGATTTTGTATTAAAACAAATATTAGAGGCAAAGTTAATGAAGAAATTGATGTCGTGATTGGCAAGAAGTGTACTCGGTAGCAATTTATGAGATTGCTTTGTGGCAACCTATTATGAAGTGTTCAGATGTGGAGAGTAAAGTTGATGATGATGATGTTTCGGTGTCTAACGAGGGATCGTCGGGGTCACGAAGCGATGAGGAATTTGTGGATGATCAAAATGTCGATACAAATGGTGAAATAAAGGTAGAGAATGTGATGGAAAGTTCGGTTGGTAGATACGGAACTAAGTTTGTGCATGGGGATTACGTTGAAAATGTGGAGCTTGTTAACCCATGTACGGATACGGTGAATCAGGCAGATGAGGGGGAATTTTGGTTTCAGGCAAATGTTTCAGATGTCGAGGAATTGTTGTCTAGGCCGCCGGGTTTTGAACAGGGTAAACAGATTGGTGAAACGGAAAAACCGGTTGAGAGACGTTCTTTCTCTCAACAATCGGTTTGCAATATAGGTGGTGATAAACCTATATCACAGTCTGTGTCTCTTGTTGATGATCTGAATAAATATATTGATATTGGACATGCGTTGGGACATGATATGGAAGGGTGTAAGTTGTCTCTTGAAAGGATGACTAGTAGAATGGTAGATGATAAGGGTTTTAAATGAATATTATGTCATTAAATTCTTGCGGTATAGGAGATGTGGTAAAACGCAAGCGGATTGGGGTCATTTGTAATAAGTATAAAGTTTCTTTTCTGGGGATTCAAGAAACGAGAGTGTCGAAGATTGATTGGTTTATGTTTCGGCAATGTTGGGGTAATTTTTCTTTTAATGTTGCTATTAGTAGCGCGGTGGGGTTATCTGGTGGTATTTTGTCTATTTGGGACCCTACGGTTTTGTTAGTACTCGTGTTGCTAGCTTTCAGAATGTTTTATTTGTTCATGGGGAATGGAAAAGTAGTAAATTGAAGTGTATCATGGGGAATGTGTACGCGCCTAAAAGTATAGTTGATAAAAGAAGATTGTGGGAGTCTATTCTTTTATATATGCAAAATAATGAAGGGCATTATATTATGTTTGGAGACTTT
This sequence comes from Calendula officinalis, assembly GCA_963853835.1. NCBI lineage: Eukaryota > Viridiplantae > Streptophyta > Magnoliopsida > Asterales > Asteraceae > Calendula > Calendula officinalis. Next base: position 71,790,753 of record OY970826.1, read on the forward strand.
AATGCGGTTCGTGATGAAGCAGAGAGATGTGGTTGTGTTATAAATGACAAGGAGATAGAAGACTTTAATGAGTTTATTGATGCGGCAAGTTTTAATGAGGTTCCCATGGGAGGGTCCGCTTTTACCCGGTTAAGTTCGGACGGGCGGAAAATGAGCAAATTGGATCGTTTTTTTGTTACGGAAGGTGTAGATGAAGTATGCTCGGATCTTAGTGCTAATGTCATGAATGACATTATTTCTGATCATCGGCCCATTGTGCTTGCGCAAGAAACGGTTGATTATGGTCCTCGTGTGTTTCGGTTTTTTAATTCTTGGATGGAGGAAGATTCTTTTAATGACATGGTTGTTAGTTCGTGGTTGAGTGAGGGCGATAATGTGAGTGCTAATCATTGCATTCGGTTCAAAGATAAGCTGAAAATGTTGAAGGAAAATTGTAAAAGTTGGTGGAAGGTTAAGAAGTTGATCAACTTGAAAAAAGGATAAGATTAATTCAGCAGGTCGCGATGGTTGAATCGAAAATGGAAGACAACATTATGTCGGATGCAGATATTTTGTTACGTCAAAGTGCGAAGAAAGAATTGTACAAATTAGATAAGAAAGAGTGGCGGGATCTTGCTCAAAAAGCTAAAATTAAATGGTGTACTGAAGGTGATGAGAACTCCAAATACTTCCATGGAGTTATTAATAGCAAAAGGAGACATTCGGTGATGAGAGGAGTTAAAAATGACGGAAACTGGATCACTTCGGCACCGGCGGTAAAAGAAATATTTTTTAATTATTATGCTAATAAATTTAAAAAAGTGCAGGTTATTCGATTGTGAGACGTAGTAAAAAGTTTAAATGTCTCTCTGATGTTGATGCGGTGATGCTGACATCTCCGGTTACTATGGAGGAGATAAAAATAGATATTTGGAGTTGTGGGAATGATAAAGCTCCCGGGCCGGACGGATTTACGTTCGCTTTTGTGAAGAAGTTTTGGGACATTATTAAGACTGATGTTTTTCAGTTTGTGACTGAATTCTTGCAGTCAGCGTATCTTCTGTCTGGTTGTAATTCTTCGTTTGTTACGCTCATTCCGAAAGTAATAAATCCTATGCCTGTCAATGATTACCGGCCTATTAGCTTAATTGGTGTCCAATATAAAATTGTGGCTAAATTGTTAACCTTGAGGCTTGCTTCGGTGGTAGATTCTATTGTTAGCTTGAAGCAATCTGCATTTGTTAAAGGGCGTCAAATTTTAGACGGTCCTATGATTGTTAATGAGATTATTGCCTGGTATAAAAAACGGCAAAAACGTGCGATGGTGCTGAAAGTTGACTTTGAATAAGCCTATGATTCGATTAGTTGGGAATTTTTGGATCGTATGATGGAGTTTATGAAATTCCCGGAAGTGTGGCGGAAGTGGATTATGGCGTTATTCAAGTCTGCTAAATCTTCGGTTTTATTAAACGGTAATGCCTCTAAGGAATTTAATCTAGAGCGAGGGCTTAGACAAGGCGATCCCCTGTCTCCTTTTTTATTTATTATCGCCATGGAAGGTCTTCATATAGCTATGGAGGAAGCGAAGTCGCATCAATTTTTTAAGGGGTTGAATATTAAGGATGATTTGTTTCAGATATCGCACTTGTTGTACGCAGATGATGCAATTTTTTTGGGGGAGTGGTCGACCCATAACATGCATAATCTTCTTATCATTCTTCATTATTTCCATATGGCGTCGGGTTTGAAGATTAATTTGCATAAGTCAAATTTGTATGGTGTGGGGGTCACGGATGGTGACTTAACACTTATGGCCTTGAGACTCGGAGTTTGTAAAGGTAAGATTCCGTTTGTTTATTTGGGTTTACCGGTGGGTGCTCTTATGTCTAGAAAGAAGAATTGGGACGCCTTAATCGATAGATTTAAAAAGAAGTTATCTGGTTGGAAAGTGAAGACGTTATCGGTTGGTGGCCGTTCTATGTTACTTAAAACGGTGTTGGGAGGATTGGGCATTTACTTTATGTCTATGTTTTTAATGCCTAAAAATGTGTGTCATAAGTTGGAGCAATTGAGAGCTTCATTTTTTTTGGGGTGGTACTGAAATAAGTAAGAAGATTCATTGGTTTAAATGGGAGTCAATTTTGGCTTCTTTGCAAAACGGGGGTCTCAACATCGGAAGTTTGAATGCGTTCAAATATTGCTCTTGTTTTAAAGTGGGTGTGGAGGTATGCGGTTAAAAACGACATGCTATGGGCCCGAGTCATTTCTGCGATTTATGGGGAGAACGGTGGTTTGGTGGCGGTAATAATCGGTACATAGGTACCGGTCCTTGGGCGGGTAGTATAAAGATGATCCGCAGGTATAAAGATGGTGGAATGGACCTTTTGTCTCATTTGAAAAAATCGGTGGGGGATGGTCTTAATACGAGGTTTTGGAAAGATCCTTGGGTTGATTCGATGGGGTTATGTTATAAATACCCGAGGTTGTTCAGGTTGGAATTGAATGAGTTTTGCTCGGTGGCGGATCGTTTGCAGGGTGGTACGATTAGTTGGAATTGGTGTAGGAACATTCAAGGGGGGAGATAAACCGAACAAGTTGAGGAGATCCAGTCTCGGGTTAATACCATTTCTCTTATAAATACTCCGAACAAGTGGAGGTGGGATATTGGGTCGTCCGGAGAGTTTGAAGTCAAATTGACTAGAAGGTGGTTGGATGAGAGATTGTTACCTTCTTCGGTCTTCGAGACGCGGTGGAACACTCTTGTGCCGACGAAGGTTAATATTTTGGTTTGGAAAGTTATGTTAGACCGTATCCCTTCAAAGCAAAATCTTGCTTTGTGAGGAATTAGTCTTGATAATATGACATGCCCGGTTTGCGATTTAGAGGCGGAGGACGTGGATCATATTTTCTGGAGTTGTCACGTGGCTAAAGATGTGTGGCGGGCGATTGCTAATTGGCTTCAAGTGTTACACTATGATGTGGATGATCTTCATTCGTTGTTGGAATCGGTGTATTTGAGCAATTGGAGTGATCATTGCAAAAAAATTGTTGAAGCTGTTTGTTTCACGGTTATTTGGATTTTGTGGCGGTTTCAGAATGCAATTACGTTTGAGAATGGTGATACCCGGAAATGCATGTTAGTTGATTCTATTAAGGAAGTAGCGTTTAATTGGATTTGTAATAGGAATAGCAAGTTTAGAGTTAGCTATTCTGAATGGCTTATTCTCCCTTGTACTAATGTATTGTTTTTTTCAGCATAAAATAAATTTTATTAAATAATTGATGGTATCATTTTACAAAAACTTTTAGATGGAAAATAAAAATCTACAATTAATTTATGATAATTTTTATTAAATTATAAATTAAAAATAGAATATTGTAAAAATTAAAGAAAATAAAAATGTTTCTTTATTATTAATTTATTATTCTTCGTCAAAGGTGTGTTTTCTTGATATTATCATGTTTTCACATCACCTTGCACTCACCTATATCTATACCCTAGACTTATACTCTCACATTTACCATTCGGCTAAAAAATATTTCCCTTGGAAGGTAAGGCCGGTTCTGGCAAACCATGGGAAGGTAATGTCTTTTGAAAAAAAAAATTTAGCATTAAAAAATTTTCAATCGGGTATAAAAGTTATGATATAAGAAAGTTTCCCCCCTGGAAATACTAATTCTCCCCGTAAAATTAATATTTCTCCTCCTCGACAAAATAAAGGTAGTGAAAAATTTACAGTTTTAGAGGGGTGGGAAAGATTATGAGCGGGTTTCAAGCTAATGTAGTTGAAAGCCATTGATATTGTAACAAATAAAACGGTTTAAGCCTTGAGATTTAGCATACCAAGTTTAGACACAAGAAAGTTAAAACGTTTTTCGTCTAAAGCCTTGGTAAACAAATCAGCTAATTGATAGTCGGTTGAAACAAAGTACAATTCCACATTACCGTGTTCAACATGGTCTTTTATAAAATGATATCGAAGATCAATATGTTTAATTTTGGAATGTTGAACAGGATTGCATGAAATTGCAATTGCACTTCGTGAATCACAATATAAAGGAATACGACTGTATGAAAAGGCATAATCTTTTAATTGTGATTGCATCCAAATTACCTGGGATAAGCAGCTTGCAGCAGCAACATATTCTGCTTCTGCTGTTTAAAGAGATACGCAATTTTGCTTCCGTGAAGAACAACTCACCAATTTATCTCCCAGAAATTGAACACTTCCAGATGTACTCTTGCAATCCAGCATACATCCAGCATGGTCAGCATCAGAGAATGCAGTCAAGTCAAAAGAAGTTTCTTTAGGATACCAAAGACCAAGATCTCGAGTACCCTTCAGATAACGAAAAATACGTTTGACTGCTTGAAGATGTGATTCATTAGGAGCAGCCTGATACCGAGCACATATGCAAGTAGAGAACATAATGTCAGGTCGACTTGAAGTAAGATATTGTTAGGTACTATTTTATTGTAATTAATAGTCTAGGGGGTAGATGGTAACTTTGGTACACTGCAGACTTGGATTCTCCAGATATGATCACAGGCTGGGTAATTCGAGGTCAAAGACGAGCATTCGTGTCAACGGCCATCATCAGAAGAGATCTACAACTTCCAGAGCATGTTGAATATGATGCATTTGTTGATCGTGATACTGCAAGATCAGTATTGCCACTTCTTGGAAGACAAATGACAACAGGAACAATCAAAAGGCACGAATTTGGTCCTATGTGGGGAATTATGATCTCTACCATAATTCGGTGTATGACCCACAAAACAGGGGCACTTGACCAAATCAATGACTTTGGAATGCAGATGGTACATGCCACGTATCACAACTGGCATATTGATTATGCAAGACTAATTTTCAATGAATTGGTCTCACTCACTCAAGTAAATAAAAATGAAGTAGAAGGACTCAAATTCCAAATGAACAAATTCAAACTTGAAAAGGATCTTTCTGATTCTCGAAGAATGAGGGGAGCCAGGGGGCTCTGACCGCGTGCCTGTTGAAGAATGAGCCGGCGACTCATAGGCAGTGGCTTGGTTAAGGGAACCCACCGGAGCCGTAGCGGTCCTTATATATCGTATTAACAATCGAAATATGGTTGAAAGAAAAATTCATAACGTTTGTCTCACATCATGACATAAGTAAGCAGTTATTATTGTATCGGCCCAAAACTCGCGAATTGATCTTTACGGTGCTGGTTGTATATTGTGTTAGTTTTCATAAGTTGTCATAAGGCTTATCGGTACGGGTACCACGCCCTCCGGCGTGGGGTGTGATGTGGCTAGGCCATGGCGTGGCGAACCCGGGAACACAGCCCCCCCCCCCCCCCCAAACGGCGTTGGGGTGCAGAGTGGAGGAAGATGGCAACGGGCAACGGCGTACAACGGTGTGGAGGGGAGCGTATTGGGCCAAATATAGTCGTTGGCAACGGCTATATAGCCGTTGGATTTTAAAAAAAAAACTTTTTTTTAATTATTTACCTATATATATTTACATAATTTCACTCATTTTACACACACAATTAATCCATTTTACTCTCTACAAACTCCAATCTTCATACCTCTCTACTTACAATGGATCCACACAACAACTCTCCACAAACACCCAACCAACCTTCACAACAAAATATACCACCGAACCTTGGATTTGATAGTTTCGAGCCATATGTCAACATCCTAAATTCCGGTGTTGTCCCACCTCAATTTTATCCACAAACCGCACTCAATTTCAACAACCCTAATATTCACAAAATATATGTCAATTTGCACCCACAGGCCAATATTTTCAACAACAAACACTTTCTCAAACACAAACACAAGAACCACAAGCGGGGGGAGCAAGAGAAAGGGGAAAGGGAAAGGGAAAGAGAAAAGGAAAGAAAAAGAAGTTGTTGATGAAGTTGTGGAAGAAGACACACAAATTCCATGGACGGAAAAGGAGGAAATTGCGTTGTGCCGAGCTTGGTGTGGCACTTCTAAAAACGAGAAGGACGGGAATGGCATGAGAATTAAAAGCTATTGGGAAGCCATTCTTTCTAAATTTCATAGCTTCATGGGAGTCCCGCCATATTGAAAAGACAATAGTCTTAGTAGAAAATGGCGTGACATAAACAACAAGGTTACAAAATTTAATGGTATATACAACAAACTTTCGTCGGAAAGAAGTAGCGGAATGGCCGAGTTTGATGTTTTGGAGGCCGCCAAGAAACAATACAAAGTTGAAAAAAATGGCCATAATTTTGAGCTAGATCGACATTGGTTGATTTTAAAAGAGGATCCAAAATGGATCAGCACAATTACTAAAGATCAACAACAATCGAAGCGCTCAAAAAGTTCACAATCGGTTGATGTTTCTGATGGTCGTTCTCGTGTCGACCTTAATGCAGGGGACGATGAATTTCCAGATGACCTATTCGACGACATTGATGAAACCCCAACTCCTCAACGACCAATTGGAAGAGACAAGGCTAAACGAGCGGGTAGGCATGCGGCGGAAAAAGAAGCGAAGAGCAAGCATAGGGAAGAAATTCAAAAACGATTAAACGACCACGTTGACACAACGAAAGAGCGCCTAGAGATGCGTCGTCAACAAGTTCAAATGGAGAGGACGCTTCAAACCGAACAAAGAATGATCAATAATTTGAATATTTTGAATATGCAACCGACGCCAGGCATGACGCAAGAAGATCTTGAACATCTACTTGCCGTGAAGGAAAGGGCCCGAAAAGCCATGATCGAGTTAGGATTGTAGTTTTTAAATTTTTAGTTTTTAAAATTTTTAAGTATTGTTATTTTTAATTTTAAGTATTTGTATTTTTAATTTAATGTATTGTTATTTTAATTTTAATGGAAGTTTAATATTATGTTTAAAAAATAAATGGAAATGAAATGATGAGATGGAAAATAAAATGGTGTGGTGTGGTGCGGTGGGTATTTCCATCAATGATGTGGTGTGGTAGTGGTGTGGTTGCTTAGGTAGCGATGATGTGGCAAGAAAAATGGGTACCACATGTGGTACCCATATCTTGCAGCCTAAACTACCTTTACATTAAAATATGAATCTGTCATGTGATATATTCATTTTATTTTTAATATATCTACGTATTAAAATACATTTTTAAAACCAATTTTTCATTAAGAATAAAAATTTTACTAAAGTTTTAGCCACCCAAACTTTTGCATATATTTGTTCATGATAAATACATAATTCATCTTTATTTGTTCTCAACTGATAAATTAATATAAAATGATTTTATTATGTCCACATATGTCCACGACGGGACTCGAACTCCTAACCTCAAGGTTGAGAGGCAAACACCATACCCCTAGACCAAAGGCCCTTTGGCTCTTTGACAGTTTATACAATACAAAACCATATGTTTTGACTAAAACTTAATAATGTCCATCTTGACCCAACCTCTACGGTACATTAATTTTAACTTCTAACTTTTTTTTTCAGCAAAATTTAATCTACTCCTAATTATTATATACATATAATTTAAATTTATACACATATGTGATTTAAATAATTATATTCTACTCCTAAGTCCTAATAACTTTTTTTTTAACATGCAACTTAACACGTTTTGTCCATATGTGATTTAATATCCGTTACAAATATTTAACGACAATCCTATATTTGCAATTGTTGCAAGTCCAGATGTTTAAGCTTGGTCATTGGATATTTGGATGTTGACCTTTGAGATCTCGAGTAATCAATGAGCCAAATGTGTCAACATAATGTCATGAACTCATGATGATCAAAGTTTGTCGACACCAATAACCCGCCATGTTGGTGTGGGTCGTTCAGAAGGGTAGCGTGGTCTTTTCAGTCTCACCAACCCCCAAAGTTGGCGGCCCATACACCTTTGCACGCTTGTTGCTAGGGGTGTTCAAAAATAACCGAAAAAACGGGTACCCGAAAAAATATCCGATATCCGAAATCCGGATACCCGAAAATCTGGGTACCCGAAAATCCGGATACCCGGATTTCGGGTAACCGGTTTCCGGGTATCAAATACGGGTAGTGTTTTTCTAAAAATCCGGGTAATTGGGTACCCGGTACCCGAATTTTATTTTTCCAACTTATTTTTATATATTTATTTATATTATTAGTAGCGTTAATTATCATTAGATATGGGCATATGCTTGACTCATTTTGACAAATGTCTAAAATTTAAAACTCTGTCTCAATTCTCACGTACAAACCATCTAATTCTCACCTCCGTCGTTGAATCATGGTTTTGAATCATGAGATGTCTTTAAAGATTTGGTCAGATTCATTACTAGTAACGATTTTTTTTAAAGAAAATTTTAACGTAAATTTTTAATAAGATTAATTAATAAGATTTAAAGAAATTAAATGTATAAACAATGGCGACTTCCATTTATGTAATTTTTGTGACAAAGAAATTATATTTCCGGGTACCGGGTACCCGAAAACCGGGTATCCGAAAATCCGGGTACTCGAAAACCGGGTACCCGAAAATTCGGGTACTGATACGGGTACCTAAATCTACTATCCGAATTTTCGGGTACCCGGTTTTAGGGTACCCGGAAATCCGGGTACCCGGTTTTGAACACCCCTACTTGTTGCCTCGTTAGAGTCTTTTACTACGAGGAAAATGTCCATATTACCCCTAAGGCCCTAATGACCATCTCTACTTCAAAGGAATAACGCTTCTCTGATTTTGATGGCCAAATAATGAAATGTTCATCATCGAAGATAGAGATCTCGCTTATTTTGTTTACTCCTTCCAATATTAAACATGAATAAATCATTAGAATTTTGATTAATTACATACGTTTTAAATCTAATCCTGAGTAAACATTACCATATAAACAAGGGTAAGGTATAGAAACCACCATAAAATCACGTATGGTACAATAAAAGTTATGTAACCAAATACCCACAAAAGTTATACTCAATGATATTTGCATACAAGATTCTTAGACAATCATAATTTCTTAACATCATTTTCGTCAACGTTAATTTCATAAGTATTGTATTTTTTTATAAGATAAAAGTATTGTTTTTTTTGAACGACAAGTTAATAAGTTAGTGGTTCGAACTTAGAAATTAACATCCACAAGGGGTAGTATGCATTTCCCCGAACCCTCCACATATGGGAAATAAACCACACCACCATTTAATCTCCAAGTTTTACCTGCAACAAAGCTTGAACTCAAATCCTTTTAAAAAAAACTTTAAGACAACCTTTAGTGACCAATTGATCTAAACCAATCGATTAAGATAAATGTATTGTTATACGTCTTATACTAATGATATCTATATACTATATATAATGAGTCAATGTCTTTCTAATATTAGAAGGTCTTAAACTAGCCCTTACCATTAGTGGAAGGTCTTAAACCCACAACCAAATTTGCAATAAAAAATTGCGTGACCCGAGATTCGAACCTGAGACCTCACGCAACACATACATCCGATTTACCACTACACCATATCCAATATTTGGTATTCTATCTGAAACATCTTAAGTACTAGCCTCCTTAAGCATCATAAGTGTGTGTTGACTGTTATGGTTTATTTTATTCTTTTTGCAAAGCCCATCTATTCCGCATCAATTGAACACCCATCAATTCTTGCATTAAAACCTTTTAAATGGTTGCATTGACTTCATTTTAAAAAGTAATGAGTTAAATATACCACAATTAAAATGTATTTTAATTAACGCATTTTATACCACAATTAAAACGCATTGACTTTATTTTAATTGGCTTCATTTTAATTCAAACTCATTTTAATTCAAAACCGTTTGACCACAATTAATTTGCTTATCAGTTTTCTAAAATACTATTATTTCCTCCGCATGAGTTTTGAAAATATATTGATTGTATTAAAATCTTTCTAATATACCTCATTCATTTCGGTTTACATATCAAAGGTGTGACTGTGAGTCTATCTACGATTTTATAAATGTGTATATATAAGTGTATTCTTAATTCCATCATTTTTCTCTTTCAGGCCTCTTTCTTATAACTTTTTTTTTTGTTTTTAGACATCAACAGACGAAAGAAAGGTATATATTCTTATCTATTTTTTTTTCTTTAAATTTAGCTTTATCCAATAATCTTGATCATTTTAACTGAATTGATTTTAGTTTTAGATTTTAAACTTAGAAACCCATGGCTACCGAGATCTATAGCCCCAAAAGGAAGACAACTAATGAGTGTTGATCAGGATAATCATACACTTGGTATTCCAAAGTACCAAATGTGTTCAAGTAAAATCTTCATGTATTGTTCATTACTTCCTCTATTCTCATGGTAATCATCCCGTTGCCCTTGATGTGTATGACTATAAATAATTCATGTAAGATTTACTGATATAATATTTTTTTTGAGGAGGAGGAAAAAGCCATAAAAGAAGAAAAATGAAACTTGATGAGAAATATATGTGGGTATGATTAGAGTGGATGCAAATCGGGCCCAATTGGATTTTATTAATCTATTCTTTACCTGTCAAGGTTAGCAATTATGCAGTCAAATTACCGCCCATGTCTAATTTTACATAATTAGCGTTATATAATATTCATGATTTCACATTTGTATTTTGGTCAGTTTGAGTATATATGTTATTGATATGGTTACTAGCAAACACAAAGTGGATTTAGATACATATATACGGAAGGTATGGTTTTTATTATATTATTATAGTCTGAGTTTTATATCATCATGCGTATTATTTATATACAAATATATGGAAAGTATGGTTTTCATTAGAATTTGAAATAATATTAAATTTTTGTTATTATAATATGACATTTCTCTTATGATTATGTAGATTGTTCCAACAGAATATTAATACATATCAAGAGAAGTCTTACCTTACCCATCAATTCTCCGTTACCAAGTACTCCTCCCCAATGAATGAATATGACAGAACATGGACATGTTTGATTCTTAAAAAAATATATCTTTTTAATCATCATGTTTATATGAGGTTTTTAATCATTTTTTTTTGTATGTAAATGTATTGAGTGGTTTACTTTTTATAGGTCTTTCAGCATTCACTGTTTTTTGAAATATGCAAGCAATTGGCAGATCATTTTGATGTAGTGCTGACTGCAAGAGACGAGAATAGGGGCACCAAGATGATTTATAAAATAATGTTACTTAGCTACAGGCACATACTTTGGTAACGAGAATGAAGATGTTGTAAAAGGTTTGACTTTTCCCTAAGTTGACTATATATAAAGTCAGTCATCTTTTGTCAGATTATAATTTATTTCAATATCATGGAACTCAATACTTTTTATTTATTTAAATTGATTTGTAGATATTTGGTATTAAAACTCTGGTAAAGAACTACTTGCCTATAAGAGATGCATATCTTTGTGTTGGCATTGACGGAAGAACTGTTTAAAGACCTATGTCAAAACATAGGGATACAGAAATGTCAATCGATATATTTCACCTTACTTTCAGGACTTTTGACATATTTGACCCATTACATCGTAAGAAATAATGTGTAACCGAAGGATATTTGCTCGCTAAGCTTTGCTATGACAATCAACAAGTCTCAAGGACAGTAAATTCCCAATGTTGGCGTTGCCCTTTGAAGAGGAATTTCATGTGACACGACAAAAGTATTAGGAAATCCAGCAAAAAAAAAAATAAAAAAATCTCGACGGAGTTTACACACCTGTATCAGGAGGTTTTACATGATGTCTAATACGCATAAACAAACTTTTCCCCCTTTATTTTATTCTTAATTAGGTTTATTTTTTATAACAAGAAAAATTGGAGATGGATCGTTTGTGTTATTATATATCAAAACATGTAATCGAACAACATTTCAACGCCAATGCCAATTCTTGTTTTTTCCTCTATTTTATACACAGTTTCCATGCTTATGTATTGTATTCGTTTTTTCCTCTATTTTATACACAGTTTTCATGATTATGTATTGTATTCGTTATAAAAATATGTAACCAATGGACTTTTAATCTCCAGGAAACTATAGTTCGCAGCCGCCGTATTGCGCGAGTTTTAACCTAGTTTTCATTTAAACGTGAAGGAAATGATTTGCAAGATAAGGTCTAATTTTTATCAAGGTGGGACCCAACTTACAAAATACAGTATAAAAAAAGTCCAAAGGGATCAAATCTCGACCGTTAATCTCTCCTCCTTAAACCCTATTTATAACCCTTCATTTCCTCGCTCAGTTTCTTGCCTTACCCACTCTTTCTCTCTGTGAGCCATTAAGATCCGATCTGCAAACCCTAACTCGGCCAGCCATGGCTCTTACCGTCGAGAAAACCTCCACCGGCCGTGAATACAAAGTCAAGGACATGTCCTTGGCCGATTTCGGTCGTCTGGAACTCGAACTAGCCGAAGTTGAGATGCCCGGTTTGATGTCTTGCCGGACTGAATTCGGTCCTTCTCAGCCGTTCAAAGGTGCGAGAATCACCGGTTCACTTCACATGACAATCCAAACCGGAGTACTCATCGAAACCCTAACTGCCTTGGGTGCTGAAGTCAGATGGTGCTCATGTAACATTTTCTCAACTCAAGATCACGCCGCCGCTGCTATTGCTCGTGATTCCGCCGCCGTATTTGCCTGGAAAGGTGAAACTCTACAGGAGTACTGGTGGTGTACGGAACGTGCTTTGGACTGGGGCCCTGGTGGTGGTCCTGATTTGATCGTTGACGATGGAGGTGATGCGACGTTGTTGATTCACGAAGGAGTTAAGGCGGAAGAGGAGTTTGCCAAGACCGGAAAATTGCCCGATCCGACTTCAACCGACAACGCCGAGTTCCAAATCGTGTTGTCGATCATCAAGGAAGGGCTTCAGACTGACCCTTTGAAATACCACAAGATGAAGGACAGGTTGGTAGGTGTTTCTGAGGAGACTACCACTGGTGTTAAGAGGTTGTACCAGATGCAAGCTAACGGTACTCTGCTCTTCCCTGCCATTAACGTCAACGATTCTGTCACCAAGAGCAAGGTATGTTATTTGAATAATCTTAAGTTAAGCATAGATCTCATATCACATGGTATAATGCCTGTTGAGTATTGCTTTTGAGCTAGATCTGGATGCTCATGTTGATTATTGTTTAATTAGAACTTCATTATTGTATTGAACTGCTATCTGTATGGTTTTAGGTTTAGATCGGTTGCAAAGGATCAAATTTTGCTACCGATCTGATAATTGCTATGACCTTTAGTTGATTGATTTACTTATAATATAAGTGCTAAATGCATAATCAAAATTACTAAATAGTAGTAGCTAGGTTTGCTATCGGCTGGCAAATATATGGTGATGCATATTATAGCTTACAGTTACAGAATAGTAAACAGATGTTGTCCTCTGCAAAATTCTTGATCTGAATTGAACTGAAAGCTGGATTCTATAGTAATTACATAATCAGAACTTACTGAATAGTACTATTGATCTGGTCTGAATTCAACCTGATGCTGAATTCAAACAGTAACCTTTTGATCTAAGCTGAAAAATGATCCATAAACTGAATTCAATAGTAACTAACTAACAAACATGTGTTTGATTACGTTACAGTTTGACAACTTATACGGATGCCGCCACTCTCTTCCTGATGGTCTAATGAGAGCAACTGACGTCATGATCGCCGGAAAGGTCGCCGTCGTCTGCGGTTACGGAGACGTCGGAAAGGGTTGTGCCGCCGCCATGAAACAAGCCGGTGCCCGTGTGGTCGTTACCGAAATCGACCCAATTTGTGCCCTACAAGCCACCATGGAAGGTCTCCAAGTTCTAACCCTAGAAGACGTTGTCTCAGAAGCTGACATTTTCGTCACAACCACCGGCAACAAAGACATCATCATGGTATCCGACATGAAAAAGATGAAAAACAATGCAATCGTGTGCAACATCGGTCACTTCGATAATGAAATCGACATGCTCGGTCTCGAAACGTACCCCGGTGTGCAACGGATCACCATCAAACCGCAAACTGACCGTTGGGTGTTCCCCGAGACCAAAACCGGGATCATTGTGTTAGCCGAGGGTCGGTTGATGAACTTGGGTTGTGCAACCGGGCACCCGAGTTTTGTGATGTCGTGTTCTTTCACAAATCAAGTGATTGCACAACTCGAATTATGGAAAGAAAAGTCAACGGGGAAATACAAGAAAGAAGTTTATGTTTTGCCGAAGCATCTGGATGAGAAAGTGGCTGCACTTCATCTTGGTAAACTTGGAGCTAAATTAACGGTTCTTAGCAAAGATCAAGCTGATTATATCAGTGTGCCGGTTGAGGGCCCGTACAAGCCTGCTCATTACAGGTACTGAGTGGTGGTGGTTTTTGGCGGTTGGTTGTTAGGGTTGTTTTTGCTGGTTTTATGTGGGCTTGAATGGTTGAGAAGGAACTGATTTGGTCTTTTTTTGTTTGAGAAAAGGCTATTGAATAAGGGTTTGTGTAAGACTATTAATGTAGTTTTTTTTTGGGTTAAGAGGTTTTACTTGCTCTGCCTTTTTGCTTCTTGTTTCATGAGTAGTTTAAAATCAAAGAAAAGAAATGACATCCATTAATTCTATAACTTTGATATTAACTCTTAATTTTGACATATATATTTATTAAGTGGGTAGACACATACTCTTTTCTTTTCTTTTTTCTTTGTTTTTGCTAAAAGGATTGTCCGGTGAAATATATTAATCATAAAATAAAGGTTAAAATGCATTTTAGTACCCTGAACTTGGCTAACTGAGTCTTTTACTACCCTAACTCAATAAGTTTTCTCACGAGATTTGCTTCTGATATCAATATATTGAGATGAATATATATTTTTTAGTCCGTCAAAAGCCCAATGAAAATGAGTCAAACGAGAAAATGTGATCAAATTAACTAGTCAGGGTACTAAATCGACTATTTTGTCAAGTTCAGCATACCATACTGCACCTTTAATAGTTCAGGGTAGTAGATGATTAGTCAAATTCAGGATATAAAAATGCATTTTGGCCTAAAATAAATAGTATACAGGAATGTTACATAAATATCACATTAAACTCATGGAAAAATGCTTTTAAACAAAACTATCTTTATGATCAGTCATAAACACACAAAAAAACTGTATTTTTCTGCTTCAGTATAACTCATATATGTATGAGTTTGGATTGTAAACTAGTTGCTACCTGTAATCCTGTAAGAGTCTAAAAAGATGGTCGGGAATAATTTATAGGCCGGTTACTAATTATAAGTTTATGAACTCGGTTAAATTTGTGAGTTTGATATGCAACTTTTAAACCTAAATTTCTTTAACATATAACAAAGCACATTGTATGAGTTAACCTCATTCGTAACCCCCATAAATGTGATGGTATACCTGTAAGTCAAGCTTCTAAAAAATGTGTCATGGCGGTGTCAAGGCGTGATGCGCGACTCCGTCGTTACGAAACGGTCCATGACGGCAGTGTATGGCGTGGCGGGAAAAAAAACGCGATAAGGCGGTGTAAGACGCGCCTTATAGCGGGGTTTTTTGAAAAGTCTTGTAAAATTTGAATTATTTTTGAAAAAATTATGTTATTTTTGAAAAAATGATGAGATGTAATTATAAATTTAGATTTAATATTCTTTATTATAACTTCACATATAAAAATCATGTAAGCTAATAGATGTATAATTGTTTTTGAATCTGATATACATATATATATATATATATAAATTATATTAAAATTTTTGCTGCTTTAAGTCACGTCTTGAAAAACGTCATAACTTGTCATGACTCGCCATGCCTTACATCTTTTAGAACCTTGCATGTAACCTCCACCAGCTGTGACCATCAGGCTATAACGTCTACTATAGCACACCGTTGGCGTCAGCAAAGCCTATACGTCATCACTATAACCCTCCACACTGCCCCTTTTCCTTTATTTTTTATTTTTTTTATTCAAATGGTTGGGAGTGTTTTATGTTTTAGATCCTTATGTTCATGAGAACTACGAAATTTAAGACGGGTGCTAACGTCAGCTTACCGACGTCGCCGGTTGGCCCGCCGGTTGTGGCGACCGTTGGTACGGTCCCGTCGGTTGGCCACGCCGCTTTGAAGACGGAGGAAGGAACGGTGGAAATGGTGAGGCCCAGTTTAGCCGTTAGAAATTAAAAAAAACCTTTTTTTTAAATTTTTTAAACGGTCATATTACAAAAAAAGGTAATATTTCAAAATAATTCAAAAAAATTAAACTTTTACATCTATAAATACCCACTCATTTCTTCTATTTCTTTACACCACATTTCACCTTTTTTATCTCTCAAAAAATTCATACTTCATCCCAAACTTGACAAAATGTCCAAAAAACGTCAACCATCGGTATCCAACGACGTGTGAGAGCTATTTAATGAAAACCCCATCAACCCCCCACACTCACCGGCCGGTTCTTCTTCGGCGCAAACAAGCACCCTGACACCATCGATGGATTTTGCGGCATTCAATACTACTCAACCACCAAACTTTCAATACCAACAACCACCACCAAACTACCAATACCACCAACCACCGGTCCACCACCCAACTTCCATTACTCTCAACCACCAAACTTTCAATACCAACAACCACCACCAAACTACCAATACCACCAACCACCACCCAACTTCCAACTCCAACAACCTCCACCAAACACACCTCACTTTTCACAAAATTTTCAATCACAATCACCATCCGAAAATGTGGGGGGCACCCAACCAGTACCGACACCCACAAGAAAAGGGAAAGAAAAATGGGAAAGAAAAAAGGGACAGAAAAAGCGGCGCCAAAAAGGACCCAAACAAAGTGGTCAACCCCAAATGCAGTAATTTTATCCCAACGTTGGATTCATAACTCCGAAAATGGTGTTAAAGGGAATAGCAAAAAACATACGGTCCATTGGGGCCAGATTCTCGAGGACTTCAACTCGGTGGCTTCTGTGAAGCGTAACATGAACCAACTAATGGGAAAATTTTCCAAAATAGCGGCTGACGTGAAAACTTTTAGTGCTATATACAATGCTTTAAACGAAGGTCGTGGAAGTGATACACGAGACGAGGACGTTCTAAAAACTTCTCGTCAACAATTCCATGCGAATGTTGGCTGTAATTTTATATATGAGGACTGTTGGGAAGTGCTAAAAGATTACCCATAGTTCTATTTTTCTAAAGGCGTCATGGATATCGAGCCGGTTAGCCTCGATGAAGACGACGACCCGGTTAGCATGGATACAAGGAAGACACCGTCTAACATGCATGCGTTGTTCCAAGATGGCCCGTTAAGGCGCCCCCGGCCGCGGTCTTAGTAAGAAAAGTAAAAAAAGTTCAGGTTCGTCCGATGCCACAACTTCTTCAAGGTCCATTAAGTTGGACACTTTGGACGTGGTTAGGCGAACCTCCGATAAGCAATCTAACGCTATCGCTAAGGTTACAAAAATGGCTAGGCAAAAATTAATTTTAAGGAGTTGGAAATTCCTAGCCAAAGCCGTACCATATAATATTAGCGAAAGTCGTAAGAAAATGCTTGAACAAGCTCAAGAATCAATTGCAAGGAAATTTTCATAAGGATTTGTAGATTTTGAATGAGGATGACGATGAGGGTGACAGTGAGGGTTCGGGAACACAAGGACCGGTTGACGAAGACGAAGAAGACAATGAATCTATTGACTAATAGTTTTTTTTTAATTAATGTCTTTTTATTAATTAATGTCTTCTTTTATGCTTTTTTTTAATTAATGTCTTTTTTATGTAATGTCTTTTTTTAATTAATGAAATTTATTTTTATTAGTTATATGTTTTAATTAGTTGTATATTTGTATTAGAAAAAGAAAAGTAAATGGTGGGGCCCAAATTTGGTGAAGAGAAGGGGTGCTGTTGGCATGACTACGTCAGTTTAGTGTTAGTTAGTTTGGCTACTGACGTGGCGCTGAGTTGGCAGCAACTGACGGCGTCAGTTGCACTCACCAGTGGGAGTGGTCTAAGACGGGTGCCAACGGCACACACCGACGACGCCGGTTTGGCTCGCCGGTTGTGGCAACCGTTGGCACGGCTTCGCCACTTTGCCGCCAGTTTGAGCCACGCCGGTTTGAGGACGAGGGGTGTGGGTGTCGCTGGTTGAATTTTCTTTTTTTTTCTAACGGTAATATCACCGTTAATATATATATATATATATATATATATATATATATATATATATATATATATATATATATTTTAAACCTTTTAAACTTCTATAAATACCTACCTTCATTCTATAATTTTCACAACAAAAATTCTCTCTTCTCCCACCCAACCATACTTATAAAATGGATAATGTTTCTGATTCCTCTTCCGAATATGATTCCGATTTGGAAGCTATTATGACGATAGCCAATTCTTATAATGTCGAGGAAATTGTCGTCATTGTGAATGCTCTTTCATTTGATACATAGGACGATGAAGAGATCGTTTCGATCCCCAGAGCGGCGAGAAGGTATGTGCCACGAGATCGCGAAGCTGCCGGTGAACGTTTGTATACAGACTACTTTGCTGAAAATCCCACGTTCCCGCCGGATTATATTTGGTAAAGTGACGGAGTGCTGTTGGCATGACTACGTCAGTTTAGTGTTAGTTAGTTTGTCTGGTGACGTGGCGCTGAGTTGACAGCAACTGATGGCGTCAGTTGCTGTCACCATTGGGAGTGGTCTAAGTAACCTATATTTTAGCTTGGTAGTAGAAGATAGATTTTCAAGTATTGATTGTAGTGTTTTTTCTATCTATTTATTATCATTGTAAAATTTGGAAGAATTTAGTTTTACACTAAATTTATTGTAAATTCTAGTGTTTTGGTTTTACACAAGAAGTTGAAGATGGTATAACTCATAAATATGCTTTAGTTGTAAGACTATGAGTAACGGTGAGTCTCTCCCATGCGTCCCTGATTTTGGTCGACCAGGCGACCTAATTGGGTCACAGTGAAAAGGAAAGGAAGGGGTTTGGTCCCCGGTTACTTGAGTTTGGTTACCCATTACATATAGTCTAAGAGGCACAGTGAGAACAAGAAAGTACACATATAACATAAGGGACCATGAATGATTTGATTTTAGAATCAAGTATAGGATTAAGCCATGTCCATGTCTTAACATAAAGGGACTATGAATGATTTGATTTTAGAATCAAGTATAGGATTAAGGCATGTCCATGTCTTATAAGTGATGTGAATTGACTTCTATTATGCACGAAATCACTTCAAGTGTGATCTAACCTAAGGCCGTTGCCAATAACACTACCTGACACCTTCAATTGTTTTGACATCAGCGTCACGTCAGCTGATAATCCAACTGACACACACGTCAACCCTCTTTACTTAATATTTTATCCCTCCTAAATTTTTCAAAATAACAATTTCATACCCTTATTTTTACCAGAGATTCTGGGTCGACACACCACACATATATCAGATGTTGTACGACTGAAACATTTACTAATGTACACAATCTTATGAACATCGTATGAAAATCCCGCAGTATCACGAGAGGTAAACTCTACTAGTTACCATTAAAAGTAATGTTAATGTACAATATTCTCACCTACATATCTTTGGTATTGTATCATTATTATTAGATTATGCGCAATGAAATAAGTACCCCATACTCCCTCACTCTTCATTGTTCTAGGGACACAAAGAAAAAAACAATCTTACAAACGTTAACCTTAAAATCCAGATTATAACTTGCATTTGATTATAGGAAAGTGAACGTAAATGACCATCAAAAGTCAATGTAAGAACAATCATAAATGAAGAACTCAACCAAAAAAAAAAAGATTACAACTTTAGCAATTATATAATCAAGATTACATGTTTAGAGGAGGACCTCTATTACATCTTGTGATGATTTCACACCCTCTACTAATAGGATTAGCAGCCCTACTAGGTCCTGATGGTATATGACCCTTCAAGGGTTCATAACCTATGTGATTTTTCTGTACTAATAACGCTTCTTTATTGATTTTAGAATCTAACAAAATTTCATCACCAACCCTATTCACCATTGGATCAAATTCATCATTTTTAAGCAAATTAGGGGTTAAAATTGAAACCCCACATGAAATTTGGAAGTGGGTGTGTAAGAAAAATAAAAGAAAAGGTAGGAAAAGAGATTTCATTTGTTTTTTTTTTTGTTGCAATTGGGTTCTTTTTAGTGTGAAAGTGAGAAGCGTTGAATCCAATTTAATAAAGAAGTAGCGAAGTTAATGACGTAGTCAATTTAATGAATATAACATAAAAAAATTAAATTTTCTATTAACTTTAACTTTTTAGGTTATGTTTTAGTAGACTTTTATTTATAAGGATTGATTATGTATAACTTTGACCGTTTTGGGATGATTCTATTTAATTTTTTGTAAGGTACATACATTGTATATCTTGACTTTTTATGGTCAAAATCAAAGTGAAATGTATAAGCAATTTATTGTTATATACTAATGCATAAGATTCATATATTAGAGACATAGGTAAATGTTTAAGGTAGTCCAAGAATTTTAGCTAGTCCCAAGGGACAATTAATAGCCATTGGATCAAGAAAAAGTCAAAGGTCAAGATCAAGATTCAAACTATACAAGCACATGTGCTTCAATACATCAATACCCCACCCACCTCCGGTGACCGGAGACGGCGGCAGGCGGCGGCGGCGGCGGACAAAGGCGACGGGCGACGGTCGGCGGCGGCCGCCAGCGCTGCTGACCGGTGGTGGTGGTCGTGACTGGAAGCACATGTGTTTTTAAAATAAAAGAGTGTATATGTACAGCCAAGCACATGTGTTTCATGACTTGAAACACATGTGTTTCACTAATAACAACTGCTTTGAAAATAAAGGAGTGTATATGTACAACCAAACACATGTGTTTCAAGTAATGAAGCACATGTGTTTCATAACGTCAAGCACATGTGCTTCGTGATTCAAACACAAATGACTTACTTGTAAGTTACATGTGTTCAGGAACAAAAACACATGTGCTTGGCTTTACGAAGCACATGTGCTTCATAATGATATGTTCGTCACTTGTTTTGATTTTTTTTCTTGTTAGTGAAGCACATGTGTTTCACAACGTCAAGCACATGTATTTCGTGATTCAAACACAAATGACTTGCTTGTAAGTTACATGTGTTCAGGAACAAAAACACATGTGCTTGGCTTTATGAAGCACATGTGCTTCATAATGATATGTTCGTCACTTGTTTTGATTTTTTTTCTTGTTAGTGAAGCACATGTATTTCATAACGTCAAGCACATGTGCTTCGCGATTCACACACAAATGACTTGCTTGTAAGTAATGGTGATTTTCGGTTAAAACAAGAACCAAAACGCAGCGGAAAGATTTAATCACCATGAACGGATCTTGATATCAATCATACAATTAAACTATAAGAAAATCAAAGAGAATGGTATAAGAATTCATACCCTAGTTGCCTTTGATTATTGTGTATTCGGATGGAGTTGGTGATGGATTGAAACTAAGTATTCAATTAGAATACCTCTAAAAGAAAGTCCACACAACACAAGCAAGAACACCAATGGAGGATGCTAGTCCTTGATTCTTGAGAGCAAATGGAAGCAAAAGATGGGATGTTTTTTGTGTGTGTGTGTGCCGTGAATTTACAAGGCAAGGGAGGGAGTTTATGGAGTCATTTACACTCCATAATGGTGCCTTAATTCCCATTAATGATTTCCATAAACCATTGACCAATATTTACACACAAGTCCTTATCTTTTGTTCCTTCTAGTTTGCTAACATTAAGGTTTCAATATTAACATTTAATATTAAACTTATATATAAGCATGTAGCTTATATTAATATATAATGTAATTACCCTAATTACACTATATATCTTATGGTGCTAAGTGTTTAAGTGTGTGACCCTTTAGGCTCACAAACTACTAGCCATATAACTATATGTTATACGCGTGAAGCATATTCCAACAGCTCCCACTTGCGCACGTGATAACATCAAGTAGTTATACAAGCAAAGGTTAGAGTCTAGCAACCCGCCAATGCCCCTAGAAGTACATGAGGAGTTTCATAAAATCTTTGTTCAAAGTTTTCGAGCAGTTATCCTTTTGTTACTGATACTATGTTGAATTTTAGACAAGGATCAATGTCAATCTAAAACTTCAACGATTCTGTTTCTCGATCTATATAATGAAATAGATTACCAAAACCAATCAAGATTCATCTTGATTGCCTTTTGGGTGTGGCCACACATACATCTATTCAAAATCATCGAGGGACCCAGTAGTATCTAATCCACTTTCGTGGAGGAACAAATTCTTTATTGACTGCACGTGTCTGTCATATGCTTAATGATAAACCCGATAATGGTTGTTATAGCAGCCTTATTCAGGTCAGCATTTAACCACATCAAAGTTTGCCCCTCTACATACACAAACCAACTTGCATCTCAAGTCAGAGGATAAGTGACAAAGCCTTTGTGAGATTCACTTGTGACATAAATCCAGGAAGTGATTTCTCATAGGTTGGGTCAGTCAAATCGTGCATCGTTATGAACGACATGTGAGTTTGATTTCATCATCCTTAGTCATACTAAGATAATGTCATCAATGCCCTGAGATTTGTCTTAATAATATTCCCATATTATTAATATGACAATGGACAATTTAGAATATAAAACACAGTAAATATTCAAGGATATAAACATGCAAATATAGAACACAGTAGATATTCATATAAAAACGATCATATCAAATATATCAAATTATTCCAATATAAACTGCTCACAGTTCCATTATCCAAATACTAAAACAGATTTACATGAAACTACTAGCTTGTCGAAGTCTAATGTTCCATTCATATTCAAGATGTTTGGTACAAGACATTGAGTTCGATAAAGCGTCAGCTAGTTAGTTATTTGTTTGAACTTTAAGTGTACGAATTTCACATATCTCGATAAATCATTCGAATGTAGTGAACCTTCGTAAATAGGATCTAGCGTCATCACGACCTATTTCAAAACCAACATAAGTATAGCAAGTATACTTAGTTTCAGTTCAGTATCTCCACCATGACCAAGAAACATATCTCCAGTACTTTAAAATACTTCAATGTGTTCTTAACAGCAATCCAGTGACCTCTCATGAATTCTGTTGGTATTTTTTAGTAAGGCCCCCTAAGGACGTTACATTTGGCCTAGTGCTCCTTACAGCGTACATGATGAATGCAATAGCCGATTCATAGGGGATTACATTCATCCGCTTCACTACATCAGGTGTGGAAGGTCCTTGAGTCTCACTCATGGCATACGAGGACTTCCTCGTTTGGGAGTACCACTCTAAACCATTTAGAATTTTGTCAATGTAAGCACTTTGACTTAAACCAATTAACTGCTTTGATCTATCATTATAGATCTTTACTTCAAGTATGTATGTCGTGTCCCTACAATCCATCATGTCGAAACATTTTCCAAGCCAGGTATTTCATCTTGTAGCATGGTATATTGTTTCACATGAGTGACATGTCATCAACATGTATGACTTGAGAAATGACAACGCTCCCACTAGCTTTCATATATACACATACTCAGTTTGGGTTTTAGGTGAAACAAACGTTTTGATTTCATCATCAACCAAATTTCATAGTCATAGTACACTACTTTGGCTATAAGAATCCTAATGTCTTTAGTAACAGGCGAGAAGGTTTCATCATTGTCAATCCAGTAGGATTGAGTGTAACCTTTTGCTACTATGAGAGATTTATAGGTGTGTATATTTTCATCCATGTCAACAGTCTTACTGTTTTGAGAAAGATCAACTAAGTTCAAAACTTGATTGTCTCTCATGGATTTTATTTTCGCATTCATAGCTTCAAGTCATTTTTCGAATTCAAAATTAGATAATGCAACTTGATAGTTAGGGGGTTCATAATGATCCTCGAAACTTGCTCCTCAGCATCGACATAAATCTATATCGTTCAGGTGCATGAAGTGTCCTTGCGGATCTATGAATGGGAACAACATCATCCTGTGGTCCAACATCTATATGTCCAGCCTCAGAACGATATTTGCTAGTGTTACCAGAAGGTTGTGTATCTTCACTTTGAATCTTGTCAAAGTCTATAGTGCTCCCACTTGCTTTGTGAAATGAGACTGTTCTCAAGAAACTCAGCATACCGAGTAACAACCATTTGTTCTCAGTTGGGAAGTAAAATAGTAATCGAAGATATACTTGATAGATATGGGCTCAAGTTTGTTCGGCATGTCTCGTTCCACGAGATCCTCACAACCCCAGATCCTCAAGTAAGACAAATTAGGGACTTTCCCACGCCATATCTCATATGGTGTCTTTTTAACCTTTTGGTCGGAACCATATCAAGTATTCGAGCAGCAGACTTCAGTGCATGCCCCTCAAAAGGATAGTGTAAGAGTAGTAGGACTCATCATAGATCGCACCATGTCATACAGGGTCCGATATCTCCTTCCAGACGCACCATTATCTTGTGGAGTGTATGAAAGAGTGAATTGTGAGACAATCTCACGATGTGAGGGATGATCCAGAAACTCTTGACTCATGTACTTTCATCCTTAATCAGGACTGAAAGCCTTTGTTGTCTTGCTAAGTTGATTTTCTACTTTTACTTTAGAAAGCTTTGAACGATTCAAAGATTTCATGTTTATGTCTAATCAAGTAAACATAACCATAGCGACTGATATCATTAAAGCTTCCATGTTGATGTTTAATAAGTAAACATAACCACATCGAATGATATCATCAGTGAAAGTAGGTGGCACCTTCCCTAGTCTTAGTTCTAAAAGGGCCACATACATCAGTATGTATGAGTCCAAGTAGATTTGTAGCTCTTTCGCCAACTTGGGAGAAAAACTTTCTTTTTATCTTTCCATAATATACAAGAGAGGCATTTTAAATGATTCATAATCATTTCTAAAGAAGCCCGTCGAGTTTTAGTATCAAAATGCGTTTCTTGTTTATGTGGAAAAGATGACGATGATCTAGGTAAGTAGAATCCAAACCAATTTGGATTCTTGAGTGCAACATTTGTATATAGAACTATCGTTTGAATTAGGATCATGCATATTAATTTCAAACATACTATTACAATGAATAGTTATAAAAAAATGTTATTTTTCATAAAACAAAATATCATAATCCATTATTCAACAAACGATAACGCTAAACAATGCATAATTGACAATTGTTCAAAACAATAATTAACGCATTAGGAAGGATAAGATCACAACTTCCATTCATTTAGCTTTCTACTTCACATTCAATCTTGCACATTTGTGTAAATGTGAGTTCCACAACTAGTGTCATACACTCAAGATTTATCACGAAAAGTATAGAGTTCTATAATGAAGATACCTAATGTGCTAAATAGAACACATTTGTCCTTCATCAACTCTGCCACGTAGGCAGGACAATTCCTCCTTCAATGGCCAGTTTCATCGCAATGATGGCAAGAAATATCCTTTGCAGGGTGCTCCTTTTTAGCAGGTGGGGGAATCGTAGGTTTGGAAAAGTAAACTAGCTTACCCTTACCTAGACTCTTGCCTTGTGCTTGCGGTTTACCTTCCCTGATTGCAAGAAAATTATTGGGTAACCCTTGCTTAACCAGTTTTACCATATCATGTTCAACGATTGTCTTCACCATGCTATGTACTTTTAAAACACTTTTCAAACTGGTCATAGTCCTTGGATAGTGAGGTAAGAATCAAGCTCATTCCAAGAACTTGTGGTAAGGGGTAACCAAGACGTTCCATTGGATCAAGATAGCATTACATATTCAAGATGTAAGTGCTAACTGATTGGCCGTCCTCCTGATTGCAAGCGTGGAATGCTTTAACTGTTTTGAACAGTTCAAGTTCTGCCTTTTGTTGAAATATCATTTTCAACTCGCTTATCATGTCATATGCTGTGAGTTCCTCGAAGTACTTTCGAATCTCGGGGTTCATGCTCACAAGCATATGAGTAGCAACTTCTTGGTGTTCGTTAAACGTTTCGGTAAAGGCTTGACGAACAGCAGCAGAATCACTGACAGGAGGTGCCTCAGGTAAGGCCTCTTATAGGTGTATCAACTTTCTCATCTCTAAGGACAATCCTTAGAATTCGATATCAGTAGATAAAGTTGATATTAGTCAGTTTCAGTTTTCAAGAACTGATTTTTGAGTGGAGATACTTAGGTTTTGATGTTGTTGTTATCTGTATAACAACCAAAGTTCAAAAAATAGTATTTTCAATAATAATTTCTTTTAATCAATTAACTACCCAATTAATTTTAATTAAAAGCTAAGATCCCATTGAGCTTCTATCACTGCATCAGTTGATCTGCTAGAGGTGATAGATCCAATAGGTAGGTGACGATCAACAATTGCATTACAAGTGCAACTCTTAGAGGTATGGGACTTCATGGCACCTAGTGAACAAGCATCTAGGGTCAAGTGGCATGTTTGTCGCATCGTCGCCTCGAGTCAAGGTCTCACCGTTAACTCGATTAAGTCATCCAATGTGAAATCATGTCAAAATAGCTCTAGGTCTCACGCGTAGAGAATAATGACCTCAGATCTAGATTCAAACCACGTCTCACGTGAATTCAAAAATAGAAGCAAGTGATTTACAACCGATTGGACGGCGTGACTTAAATTTTAGGTATGTTAAATTTTAATTTAATAAAATTTTATTAAGATATGAATGAATCATGTACTTCATTCATACCACTTCATAAGTCTTGTAATAAACGGTAAAAACTTTTAGCGATTATTAAGTGATAAGTTTCAAATCATATTTAAACTTAGTTTAATCTCAAAACAATTTTAGATTAAAGGTTTAAGCATCAATGATTAACTAGTAATCATCAATGATTAAGGGTTTGAATGTTTGAATGTTTGGGTCTAAAAACCATTTTAATTGTTTTACTACTTGTATCTAATAGAAAAGAAAAACAACCACAAACAAAGAATAGAACATGCAACAAATTTTGTGCAAACCTCGACCGATGAAATCCTAGGTTCGGTCACGTGAGTCATCACGACGGACCGAAGGGTCAAACTAGGGGACGGGCCAACATGAACCCAAACGGGCCTACATAAACCCAATGGGCTCCCACTTGCTCCAAGACATTCTTGAGCAAGTAGAACCCAAAATTTTGAAAAAATGCAATCTGCCAGAAAATTCCAGTAGACTTTGAAGCCTGAAAATTCACTCAAGGAGTCTTCGTTGGTCTTCCCAGCCTTCTGGAAAGTTGTAGCCCACGACTTTGCAAGCATTTTAGGCTTTTGAATCGCCCAAAACGGAGTCCGTATGCCTCTGCAAAACCTGTTTTCGTACAACCCTCGCTTTTGTGACGGAAATTTGTTGTTTTCTTCATTAGTCTTCAATATTTTTTGACAACAATTTACAATAAAAAGATAAAATAAATACAATCTATTCTATTACTTTTACATTACAAATTGCCCCAAAAATGGCACCAAAAACAAAAGAAAAAAAATGAAACAAATTACAACAATTAAGCCAAAAAACAAGGCTTTTCCCAAAACAACCAAACAACCAAACATCAACCACATTCATTCACAAACGGTCTAGGCTTTCATCGGTTTGCACAAACAAGCAACAATTGACAAGGCTTTGGCATGAGATATGGCAAAAATACATGTTTTGCCATATCAACAAAATGGAATTAAAAATTAAATTCCAAGCCAAATAATCAAAAAATACAATAACAAGATTAATTTTTTGATTTGATTTTGTAATAAGTGACAATAGGGTTCCAAAAATACCATATTTTAACCCATTAATTTATAAAAAAACCGAAAAAAAATTAAACTTTGGTTTTTGCCACTTTTCACAAAATCTAGCTAATTATATGATTAATATAATGGCTCTGATACCACTAATGGTGATTTTCGGTTAAAACAAGAACCAAAACGCAGCGAAAAGATTTAATCACCATGAACGGATCTTGATATCAATCATACAATTAAACTATAAGAAAATCAAAGAGAATGGTATAAGAATTCATACCCTAGTTGCCTTTGATTATTGTGTATTCGGATGGAGTTGGTGATGGATTGAAACTAAGTATTCAATTAGAATACCTCTAAAAGAAAGTCCACACAACACAAGCAAGAACACCAATGGAGGATGCTAGTCCTTGATTCTTGAGAGCAAATGGAAGCAAAAGATGGGATGTTTTTTGTGTGTGTGTGTGCCGTGAATTTACAAGGCAAGGGAGGGAGTTTATGGAGTCATTTACACTCCATAATGGTGCCTTAATTCCCATTAATGATTTCCATAAACCATTGACCAATATTTACACACAAGTCCTTATCTTTTGTTCCTTCTAGTTTGCTAACATTAAGGTTTCAATATTAACATTTAATATTAAACTTATATATAAGCATGTAGCTTATATTAATATATAATGTAATTACCCTAATTACACTATATATCTTATGGTGCTAAGTGTTTAAGTGTGTGACCCTTTAGGCTCACAAACTACTAGCCATATAACTATATGTTATACGCGTGAAGCATATTCCAACAGTAAGTTACATGTGTTCAGGAACAAAAACACATGTGCTTGGCTTTATGAAGCACATGTGCTTCATAATGATATGTTCGTCACTTGTTTTGATTTTTTTTCTTGTTAGTGAAGGACATGTGATTCGTTATATCAAGCACATGTGCTTCGTATGCTCCCCTGTGTGTTTAGAAACTCATGTTTTTAGTGACTTGAAACACATGTGTTCCGTGACCTGAAGCACATGTGCTTCAAAGTAATATGCCGTGTCTTAGTGAAACACATGTGTTTCAATACATCAATACCACCATCACCACCCCCATTACCACCAGCACCTTCACTGTCAGCCACCACCACCGCCGCCGGCGGCGATCGGCGGTGGTTGGCGGCGGCCGGCAGTGGATGTAGGTGGGGGATTTGATCTTGACCATCTTGATCCAATGGCTAATATTTATCCTTTAGGACTATGCAAAACCCTTGGACTTCCTAGAATACAACTCTAGATACATAACTTTCTTCGGTAGGCTTGATGACAAAATCAGGGTGTCAAAACTCAAAATCACAATAATAAATAAAAAATTACTGTTTTTATTATTTTAAACTTTTAAAAGCTTTTAAAACATAATATTAACCCTAAACCCTAGTTACCTTATGTTGGCTTTTAGGGTGTTATATAATGTATAGAACTAATAGGTTTTACCCCGCGTGATGTTGTAGGTGATTTTCATATGATACCCAAATTAATGTTTATAGATATTTTTATATTTGATTATTTTGATAGTATAAACAATTTGAGACGTTTATCCAAGTTGGAATGTTATATTACTAATTCGCACATTACATATTTTGGACAAAAAAAATCAACATATTAAAAAAATGAGGTTAAATATAAGGACTCAAAATCTAAACGTTAAAAGACAAAAATTTTAAAAGAAAAAAACAAAGTCAAACTTGACATCTAAAAGTTATAAAAAATATATTTTTAACAGCCAGCTAGATACTGTTCACCAAGTTTGAAAATGTATGTTTTACAAGGAAATTAAAAACGTTAAATGTGTGTTAAGCTTCATGAGTATATAGAAGATTTGAAGTTTTAAATAAAAGTGACAATATTAAAAAGTAAAGGAGCTTTTTGTGAAATTTCTAAAAAGTAACATTAGAGTATTATATAGCATCTCCGAAAATTAAAAGTAACTTGAGTTAAAAAGGATAAAATTGTTGACGTATAATTCACTGTTCATGTAAGTTTGTAAATGTATAATATACTAACTAGTAGAGAGTACCCAACACGATGTTGCGGAGATTTTCAAACGACACCCAAAAGATTATTTATATTAATAAATGTTTCAGTTGTACATCGTTTAGCTACATGCACTGCATGTGTTATTTTCCTACCCATATGCAAGTTGTTTTTTCTTTAGTTATTATGTAGCATTGTACATTTTAGTAGAAAAAAAACTCTAATAAATTATCGGAAAATCGATTTATAAATCAACTCATATCACTCATAACCATAAAAATTTGAATAATCGCCTTAGATTTCAAATTTGTATATTTTGTTAGATCTCTGTTTTAGCCATAAGTTCTTAGAAAAAAAAGGTTGAAATATAATTTAATCATGAGAGGTATTTTAATACAACAAAATTTACAAGAATTATAAAACTACTATATATTTTAAACATCTGATCTCCCGTATTACTACCTACACAGACTATTAATGTTTCATATAAACATGAAATATGGATGTGTTGTGCTGGACCATAAAGTCAACAATGGAGGCTGCCTAAGCTAAGAACGAAATATGTAGAGGGAAAAATCAAAATATACGTGTAAGTTTTTGTATGGATACCTCATTGTTCATCTATATCTAAACTAGTTTATAGCCCGTGAAAATTCACTGTTTATCGTAATTCTATTGAACGTAAATATATATAATAAGAAGGGTTTGTTTAACTCATGTCCTAAGGGCATGAGATAAGACACATTAAATAAGCTACAAATTTCCTAAAATTGTATTATTAGCCATCAATAGACTCCATTTTTAATCAATATATGAGATGCATTAAATGTATTTTTAAGTATTAAGGAAATTTGTAGTTCATTTAGGGGTGCTTATCTCATTCCCTTAGGGCATGAGTTAGAAAATCCCTAATAAGAATATGATTTGTTATATGTAACTATAGAGAAACGTTCAAGAAGATCCATTATTTTACGACGTTCCAATGAACAAATCTCAACCATTAACCAATAAGTTCTAATAGTCAAGATTAATTACATATTTCATACATGAAGGGGTATTTTGGTTATTTGGCACTTAAAATTTTATTTTATTTTTGTTATTTTTTTATATTTTTATTAATTTGTTTTCATTATAAAATAATATTTATTTGATAATTACATGTAGTATTTAATCACATGTGATTTTAGTGTAAAATCACATGTGATTGTATTTTAATCACATTTGATGTTTTAGTTCAATCACACGTGATTCAGTATATAATCACATGTGATTCAGTATGCAATTACATGTGATTCAGTATGTAATCACATTACGTGCTATTAATGAAATAATAATAATTATTATTTTAAAAATAATACAAAAAAAAATCTAAAATAAAAAAAAAAAATTATTTTTTTTAAATGACCTAAATATCCCTCAATATGTAAAATATGTGATTAATCTTGACCATTATATCTTATTGATTAATTGTTGAGATTTGTTCATTGGGATTTCGTAAAAATTATAGACCTCCTTGAACGCAACTCTGTAACTATATAAAATATAAAATTTTGGTGGAACACCTAACGATAACAACTCAACTTTACCATAATTATAGCATATTGAAAAACTATTTTTCTTATGTTCTTTACCTCTTGTAGCTTGATTTTTCCAAAATTTTGCATTGCATATTTCACATGTAAAAGTCTTATCACTATGATCAAGGTACTCTACAAAATTAAAATTCAAACACAATTAAACACGACTCTAATAAAAATTAAAAATAATATGATGTTGCATATGGTGATTATCGTTTGATAAACCAGCATGAATATTTGGAAGTACATCTTGAGTAATAATCTCTTCATCTATTGTTAACTTAGATATTAGAATATTTGTAGTATTTACACTCTTCATTTTTAAATTTAGATTACCTGATATAAAATTGCAAACCGATGTACTATTAATAACGGTAGAAGATTTTGTAGCTGGAAAACAATAAGGAAAATTAAACAATTGTCCTTGATAATAATGATATGAATATATTTATTAATAAAATTGTGTACTAACTATTTTTATTAAGGTTGTTAACATTTAAAATACATGGATTTTGTATCCAACTACATTTTTTTAAGTTTTCTTTTCTCACTTCTTTGGGTTGAATGTTAAAGACATGTGAATTTATATGTTGTATTTGTGATTTAGTAGAGAGCTGTTTAAATTTCTTACTATCAATTTACAATTTAATTTGCTATATTTATAGTTTGGAAAATTCATGAATTTCAAACCCGTTATAACATATATAAGTATTAATAATTAAAAATAAATAAATTTTCTTTAACATAAGTTTATGATTAAATTTTATTATGTAAGATAAAAAATTAAATTCTGATTTAAAACAAAAAATTTAGACTTATAGTTTTGTATATCTTGTATTATAATTATCTTTGTGATACAATAAAATTATAAAATAATTGTCATTTGTGACACAAACTGATGCTTTAGTTTTGCCAAATTAGTGTCACGTAAACTGATATTCAAATGACGTACCTACGCCATCAATATTCAATACCCAGTTTAAATAACATACCCTATTAAAATAACATATGCCATCAATATTCAGTATTCAAGTGACATATCCTATTAAAATAACTCGTTGGGAAAATCTTAACTCTTCCTTTCTCATCTCTTTGAAGATATGAAAAGACGTGTTGTGTCATTGTTTGGAGTAAAACTGACGACTTCGGTAGGTCAACTAAAGAACCGATGGTAATGGTGTAACAGGTTCTAAATTTGATAACACACAAATAAGAAGTATAACATTTTATTATAAACATTTTAACAATATTAAATTAGTATTGCCGTTAAAAAATTAGATTAGTATTAAAAAAATAAAAAATGTCATAAGACATGTATTAAAAACTTGTATATTAATCTACAATCGACTCCTATATTTTAGGAAGTACTCTAATGTATGACATTTTATACACTTAATGATAGCCCTTAGGGCTGTCATTATTAAAACCCTAATAATTATTACTATTAACTAACTTTTCTAGGATTCCATATAGCAATAGAATACAATTTTTCAAAATTGGCTATATGTTAATCGGCATGTTTTGTGAAATTAAAAATAGAATTCATCTACATTTGCATTTGAAGATCCATCCGTAGGCAAATGATTATATTTATGAATTTATTTATATTACGAATTAATTAATTTAAGTTAGGCAAAGATTATCATCTAAAATTATTCAAATTTATGTAATCTTAATAATTTTTAAATTTTTAAATCGGTGGTCTATAAAGTTGCCATGTGGCAAGCTGGAGGTCTAAGAAAACGCCACATGACCATATAGGCTTTATTTTATTATAGTAGTAGATGTATATATATCTTATGGACATCGTATGAAAATCCCGACAGTACCGTGAGAGGTAAAGTCTACCCGTTATCATTAAAAATCATGTTACTTTACAATATGCTCACCTACAGATCCTTGGTATTGTATCATTATTAGATAATATGCAATGAAAGAAATACCCCCTAGTCCCTCACTCGTCATTGTTTTAGGGACGCAAAGAAAACAATAATCTTACAAACGCTAACCTTAAAATCCAGATTATAACTTGTATTTGATTATAGAAAGTGAACGTAAATGACCATCAAAAGTCAAGAACAATCATAAATGGAGAACTCAATAAAAATAAAAGATTAATACTTTAGCAATTACATAATCAAGATTACAAGTTTGGAGGAGGACCTCTATTACATCTTGTGATGATTGAACACCCTCTACTAATAGGATTAGCAACCCCCATACCTGGTGGCACATGACCCTTCAATGGTTCATAACCTATGTGATTTTTCTGCACTAACAACGCTTCTTTATTGCTTTCAGAATCTATCACCGTTTCATTACCAACCCTATTCACCATTGGATCAAATTCATCATTCTTAAGCAAATTAGGGGTTGAAATTGAAACCCCACATGAAATTTGGAAGTATGTGTGTAAGAAAAGTAAAAAAAAGGGTAGCAAAAGAGATTTCATTTGGGACTCTTTTTTTTTTTTTTTTTGCAATTGGGTTCTTTCTAGTGTGAAAGTGAGAAGGGTTGAAGCCAACTTAATAAAGAAGCAGCGAAGTTAATGAAGTAGTGATGTTAATGAACATAACATAAAAAAAATTATTTCTATTAACTTTGACTTTTTAGGTTATGTATTGGTATACTTTTGTTTATAAAGATTGTTAATGTATAACTTTGATCGTTTTGGGATGATTCTGTTTAATGTTTTGTAAGGTACATACATTGTATATCTTGAGTTTTCTAGTCAAAATCAAAGTGAAATGTATAATCAATTTACTGTTATATATTAATGCATAGGGTTTTTCTAACTCATGCCCTAAAGGCATGAGATTAGAAACATTAAATGAGTTTGAAAATTTCTTTTATAATGTAGCTCACATATTATTGATGTTTATTTTTTGCATGTATTAAATGTTTTTTGACTTAAAATAGCAACTTCAAGTGTATTTAATACTTCTAATCTAGGGCATGAGTTAGTCAAACCCTAATGCATAAAATATATATATATATTAGATACATAACTCTCTTTGGTTGAGTTGATGCTAAAATCAGGGTGTCAAAACTCAAAATGACAATAATAAATAAAAAATTACTCCTTTTTATTATTTTTAAACTTTTAAATGTTTTTAAAACGTAATATTAACCCTAAACCCTAGTTACCTTACGTTGACTTTTAAAGTGTAATATAATGTATAGAACTAGTAGATTTTATCCCGCGCGATGCCGTGTGGCATTTTCATATAATACCCAAACTAATGATTCTTGATATTCGTATTTTTAATAATTTTGATAGTATAAATAATTTGACATGTTTAACCAAGTGGTAAATATTATATTACTAATTTGCACATTATATATTTTGGATAAAAAAATCAACATAATAAAAAATGAGGTTAAAAAATAAATATTTAAAACCTAAATGTTAAAAGACAAAAAGAAAAAAAGAAAAACACAAAGTCAAACTTGACGTTTAAAACTTATTAAAAACACCAAGTTTGAAAATGTATGTTATGTACAGTAATTAATAACTTCAAATGTGTGTTAAGCTTCACGAGTATATAGAAGATTTGAAGTTTTAAATAAGAGTTTTGATAATGACAGTCCTAAGGGCTGTCATAAGACATGCATAAATAATTTGTACTACCATCTACAACTGACTCCTATATTTTAGGAATGACTCATTTGTACAATTTTTAATGCATTTAGTGATAACCTTTAGGGCTGTCATTATAAGGGTTGTCAGTATTAAAACTCTTTAAATAAAAGTGACAATATAAGAAAGTAAAGGATATTTTGTGAATTTTCTAAAATGTAACATTCGAGTATTGGATAGTATCTCCGTAAACTAAAATTAACTTGAGTTGAAAAGGACAAAATTGCTAACGTATAATTCATTGTTCATGTAAGTTTTCAAATTTGTATATTTTGTTAGATCTATGTTTTAACCATAAGTTCTTAGGAAAAAAAATGTTAAAATATAATTTAATTATGAGAGGTATTTTTATACAATACAATATACCATAGTTATAAAACTATTATATTTTAAACATCCGACTCCCATGCATATTACTACCTACACAGACTATTAATGTTTCATATAAACATGAAATATGCTGGCCCATAAAGTCAACAATGGAGGCTGCCTAAGCTAAGAACAAAATATGTAGAGGAAAAAATCAAAATATACGTGTAAATTTTTGTATGGACACCTCACTGTTCATCGATATCCAAATGTATAAATCTTATGGACATTATATGAAAATCCCGACTGTATCGTGAGAGGTAAACTCTATCAGTTACCACTAAAAATCATGTTAATGTACAATATGTTCACCTACAGATCCTTCTTATTGTATTATTATTATTAGATAATGTGAACGTAAATGACCATCAAAAGTAAATTTAAGAACAATTGCAAATGTAGAACTCAACAAAAAAAAGATATTAAAACTTTAGCAATTATATAATGAAGATTACATGTTTGCAGAAGGACCTCTAGCACATCTTGTGATGATTTCACACCCTCTACTACTAGGATTAGCAACCCCACTACCTGGTGGCACATGACCCTTCAATGGTTCATAACCTATGTGATTTTTCTGTACTAACAAAGCTTCTTTATTGCTTTCAAAATATTTCACCATTTTATCACCAACCCTATTCACCATTGGATCAAAGTCATCATTTTTAAGCAAATTAGAGGTTGAAACTGAAACCCCACATGAAATTTGGAAGTGGGTGTGTAAGAAAAATAAAAAAAAAGGGTAGCAAAAGAGATTTCATTTGGTTTTTTTCTTTTTTTCTTTTTTTTTCTGCAATTGGGTTCTTTCTAGTGTGAAAGTGAGAAGGGTTGAAGCCAACTTAATAAAGAAGTAGCGAAGTTAGAGAAGTAGTGAAGTTAATGAACATAACGTAAAAAAATTAAATTTTCTATTAACTTTGACTTTTTAGGTAATGTTTTGGTAGAATTTTATTTATAAGGATTGATTATGTATAACTTTAACCATTTTGGGATGATTCTATTTAAATATTTGTACGGTTCTAGTCAAAATCAAAGTGAAATGTATAAGCAGTTTACTGTTATATACTAATATACTAGCTACATAACCCGCCCGATGGGCGGGTATGCTTCAAAATTTAGTATGTAGAAAAATCCCAACAAAGATTAATAATTTTACAAATGACATAATAATGCTGTAGCTGTAATGATGAATTGGTATCAAAATCGATACATTAAGAAATGTTACATAAAATTTACAAACGAAATAAGACTTCTTTGTAAACTACATTTGCTGTTGAATTAGTGTAATTCCCATCGATGTCACAACAAATGACCTTCAATCCCTTCTTGTTCTTAACTCGTAATACAGCCACATAAAGCTGGCTATGTGAGAATACCGGTTTTTGCAGAAACAACCCAACCTGAGACAACATCTGCCCTTGACTTTTATTAATGGTCATAGCAAAGCATACCTGAACAGGAAATTGCCTGCGATTCAATTTGAAAGGCATCTTGTTGTCGGAAGGGCTAATAACCATTCGAGGGATAGCGCAAATTGTACCCACCTTGCCGCCAGATATGATTTTACCCCCGATTATATTTACCCCCATTCGTAATATTTGAAGTCTGGTTCCGTTGCATATTCCAGCTTTCTGATCAATATTCCGCATACACATTACCGGAGCACCAATCTTTAACTTCAAGATATGCTGCAGGACACCTGACATTTTTATGCTGTTCAAGAAGTCAGTGGTGTAAAGATCAAGGTTAAACATAGTATCATCTTCATCTGCAGCGGAAACCGAGTCCGATGACTCGTACGTCTTTTCTTCTCCCGGAATTAATGACAACATATGTTCGTTTATGAGGTCAACCATTTCGTGCGTGGGAGCAAGAATGGCTCTATCTTGAAAAAAGCTGGGTTGCCATAGATTATGCAGCAAATTAGTGTATGTTTCTGCAATAATAGCCCCAACGTTATCATCAAACGTTGGAATCAGCATGTTGTCCGGGAACTCTACTGACGACTCACCATCATTTTCACCACCTGTATTTAGATAATTAGAAAATAAATTGATATCACTAAAAAATCAACTGGAAAGGTTTATAAAAATTTACAAATAAATTAAATACACACCTATAGTGCCGTTGCCAATATCGAGTATCCAATCTGCAAATTCATTTATTTCTTTTCTTTCAACCTCAGATGCTCCTGAACCCAGCCTCATGTTTACTATTAAATTCAAGACAGTGCAGTGGTGCCAAAGATATGACACATTGATAGTCGAATGAACCACGTCTTGCCTACAGCCGTTTGGAATAATAGGAAGAATCTGCCGAAAATCACCACCAAATAAAACAACTTTTCCACGGAATACAGATTTTGACGGTGTGGAAGGGTCCTGCCTGCATATGTCTCTCAGTGTTCTATCAAACGCCTCAAAACAAAATCTGTTAATCATTGGTGCCTCGTCCCATATAATTAGCTTGGCTTTTCGTATCAACTCAGCAAGGTCACCGTCAGCTGATATGTGGCACAACGAATCTTCCACCACATTAATAGGAATTGCAAACCTGGACATAGTTCAAAATTAGCATTTTATATAAAAAGTATAAAATTCAATATTATAATGTTTTGTTCGAGTATAATAAGTACGTGCAAACCTGGAATGAGCCGTCCTACCACCGTCCAACAAAAGGGCCGCAATACCACTGGATGCAACATTCAATACTATTGACCCTTGGGAACGTAATGCAGCAGACATAGTTTTGTACATGTAAGTCTTCCCAGTACCACTGTAACCATACACGAAGAACATTCCACCCTTTTCATTATTAACGGAGTCCATGACTGTTCTGTATATACGTTTCTGCTCTGATGTAAGGCTGACATAAAGAGTTTGATGCTGCTCGCGGATTTCATCTCTGTTGTATGATTCCTCTTCGTGTATTAACCGGTTGTAATTTTCCATCGTGTATTCTTCCTCCAGATATGGCATGTTTGAAAAAGACTTCAAACTCTTGTTATTACAAAGCAGCATGTGTTCAATATACGTAAGACATATATTCATCCTTTGTGTGTCGGAAAGTTGTAATTCTGCATTAATAAACGATAAGATTATGAAATACTTTTAGTCAATTATGAAACAAAAAGTAGTGATTAAACTGAATGAGTTGTTTTTCAGTATTACTTGGATCGTTACGCTTCCTTCGTTCAATGTTTAACACATCCTCTGCCAAAACATGCCAAGTTTTTTCCCAGACAAACTCGGGACGAGACATACTATCAGTCATGAGTAGCATGAGAAAGAAAGAACGCAGATAATCACCCATTCCCCAAAAACTTGCTTCCAACAACCCATCAATGTACTCCTTGTCGTCCTGTAGATGACCACGGGCGAAACACGCATCTCTATATGACGGATAAATAACACCGCGCCATTCCCTGAGTTGATCCCAGCTTCTCGGACCTTTTACCTTGTTTAGTAATACACGTAAATAATAAAGTTCACCCCATGAGGACGGGACATGATGAATACGGCCAAGTGTGTTTCCTCTTTGTCTTGACTGCCAAATGCGTTGCTGCTGATTCCAAACGTACTGGGGGATCTCAACATACAGGAGTTTACGGGCGTCTAGATCTCTCTCATTTAGTTCCATCCATGCTATAAACTTGGTTTCGTTTACAGATGACTTATCTAACGCGTAATCAATACTTTCCCTTGCATCAAAGATTACAGGCTGTTCATTCTCTAAATGGAAAGGCAACCGTTCTACTGAATGCGTCCTTTTATGAATATCAAACTGAAATATACGCCAGGTTGCCTCATACGCTGAAAGATACCTACAATCATAATAATCTTTTATTTCGTCGATCTCTTCGCCCTCCCCAGCAACAGTAACCCTGTCTGGTCCTTTATTCACATACTTAAACAGATATTTTATGGAACCAACTTGGTTGCACCATTCTACGTTTATATGAGACTGGTATTTCCTCAGCAAACCAGCATTGTATGGCACGACATAACCATTATGCAAATCTATTCCACTTTTCCGTACAGTATTTCCGTCATTTCTCCTCTTATAGATTGCGTATCCATTGTCATCGATGACAGTTGACTCGTTAAACTGTTTTGGGAATTTTTTCGTACATTTGAAATTGACAGTGCAAGGGCATCTTGGGTTTTCAGCACCGCACGGGCCATGCATCATCTGATCTGGTGACTATCTGGTACAATTCCGGATCCTGTTCTTTGTCGGGTATCTCTGCTGATATAAATTCATCTATTTTTGATGCAGCAGTTATCTTGGCTCGTGCCTCAAGCCACAATAATATGTGGCAATGTGGTAGACCCTTTTTTGGAACTCAATGGTGTAAACAACTGCGATATTTTAGAACAAAACAAAAAGAAAATAAATATATATATTAAAGTTTATACGATATTATATTGAAACTATAAGTATATGTGTTGGATTTTTACCTCCTTTTACGTGGCCAAAAGTATGATTTTCTTTGAAATCCTTTAGGAGGCAGTCTAGCTTGATTTTAAAGACTCTAGATATAATATCCGGACGATCTTCAGATTTCAAACCTTTTTGGCCATTTCACGCGCAATCTCAGGCCAATTAGGGTTACACGTGAAGGTTATGAATAAATCAGGATAACCGTGAAACTTACATATCGTCATGGCGTCTAGATAGTTCTGCATCATATACCTTGGACTTCCGGTAAATGACGACGGCATCACGTACTTCTTACCACGTAATACATTACCATTATCAGCATTTTGGGCCAAGTTCGCAAATTTCGCATAGGTCTCAGTTCTTAAATCTTTTTGCTGCGTAATTATGTATCGCATCCTCTCAGCCTCAACCATTGAGTATCTGTCGGTACAAAATTGCTGTAACAATCGCCTACCACTTAGTATCATGGAGAACTGATTTCTCCTGTCTTGCAATCGGTAAGCGAACCACTCCCTCATTGATACTCGCGTGCCTTTATTTTTTTCATTAAAATCAATCACGCCTTGGTGGTAGACATCAGTACGGTACCCATCTTCTGCATAGGGGAAAACAAAGGGTAATGCAATGCTAGGTATAGTATGTGCAGCTCGCTGATTTTTTTAAGTTTTCCGTTTTGCCCGTGGAGGACGATATCCCTAGGATTTGTTGTATCTTATCACCAACAATCAAAGCTGCTACTTCAGATGAAGTTGGTAGATTGTAGTTCCTACCGTCTCGTGACCTGCTGCCAATAAGTCTGAGCTTAATATTACTGTCATTTGAAGACCTTATCGATCGGGCAGCCATCCGAAACTTCTCTACCAATGGATTGATTGAATCAAGCATGTCTCATATCTGGGTCGTAAGCTCAACATCTATCTCATTAGTAGATGTTGATGCGCATCTGCGGTTGCTGTAACAAAAAAATATATAAGTTAACGAAAATGTAAACATTAAATTATAAAATGCAACGACATCGTAAACTAATTGAGATTGTTTACCTAACAGCTTGTATCCGGGTTTGAATCTCGTTTTCCGTGTCATAAATATAAAGTTGACAGATTTAGAACGGTTCCCTGGTTCGGGCATCTAATCTCCCAATCTATGTGGATTTTGACCATTTATCTTGAAGCAGTAAGGGCCACGTCCATTGTTAACGGACTCGTCTTGCTTAGCACCCATAGAAGTGAAAGCGAACATCATGTTATATCGCCGTATATTGTTCAATAAAGAAGCGCTCTTCCGGTGTTGTTTGGTAATAAGGTCTTTCAACAATTTTGGTGGTTCGATCATGTCAACAGACAGCTTAACCTTAACCCTCATACAACAAATGGAGTATGAGTGGGGGTTTGTAGGGGAACTTCCGCGGTCCTTCTCATCTTTCCAAACCATAGCGCCACAAGACGCGCATTCAAAATCAGGATCTCCATGGTCAAGGTATTCTACAAAATTTATCAAATTGTGAGTAAAAAACTAATGATGTAAAAAACCAATTTATAAATTTAATTCTTAACAGAATTTTGAATGATAATAATTTTTACCGTTTGAAATTCCAACAAATGCATGTGTTGAAGGGTCACATTCATCTTCCTGTTGAGGGGTGGTAAAGTTCAAACCACGTGAGATTCTCGGACGCACCGTTTTTCCTTTTTTGTTAATCTTTTTATCCTTTCCATTTGAAGAATCCCCTATTAGACATCATGAGGGGCAAACAATTATTCAAAGAACATAGATAATAACATATATGACTAATCTATTTGACATATGTGTCATTTGATATTAAAAATTGCAAACCTTTTTCACTTAAATTCAAATTTATGGGAGTATTGATGTTGAATCTTGAAGTCTTGTTGGTCAACACTGCACTTACTGATTTAAAAGAGAAGGTGTAATTAAATATCAATATAAAATATACAAATACTTTAGAAATTCTTTACAAAAAAACAAATACCGTTTGTTTTGATTAATGGACTTTTTGAAGTAACGGGATATGAGCAAGGTTGTGTTGTGTTTGTATGAGTTGCAAACTGTACAAATGGTGTTTTGGTTGGTGGTGGTGTTGCGAATAGTCCATTTATTGTAGCGGTACTTCGATAAAACTGATTTAACGGTGGACCTAATTAAAGTCATTAATAACAAACAATTTAGCATGATATGACAGTTAACATGATTTTTATAATATAATTCAACGTATAATTAATAAAATTTATTCAATATACTTACATGCTAATTGACTAATACGTGGAGTTATCATAGACGTTGGTGATGTAAATGATGGACCTACTCAATGTCAAATATATCACAACTAATTATATTCTTATGTTGCAAATCTTTATAAATAAATTTCGAGATTTTGATACCTTTTGATTCTTTGTTGCTGGGGGGTGGGGGATTCTTCGTCGGCCTTCCAGGACGCCGTTTAGTTATATCACCTAGCAAATATTTCATATATAACAATGGTAGATAAAAAAGTGAGTATGCTCTGTTGTATGATGTTGTAAAAAAACTAAATTACTAAACATAAAAAAACATTACATACTTTCATTAAGCGGCATAAGTGGTTTTCTTCCGATCGGTCTTCCACGTTTCCTAACCGCATTTGGGATCTCATTTGTCAAAGCTTATAGTAAAAACTTAGTAAAAATTAGTAAAATTTTTTAATAAAGTATTTAATTGGTTAAATATATAATTAAGTTGGCTAAAATAGTACAATACTTACATAGTGTTGATGGATTTTCAAGGGGTCTTATATATAAATTTTCTAATGGTTTGTATGTCGGAGAGCTATTACCATGTAATTGAGCATCTACTACGATGCGTTTAATATTTTCTGGATGATTCTCGTTGTTTTCTACCGTGATTTTTCTTTTTCCTCCTTTTTTTTCTTCATTATCTACCATTGCTTGATAAGTGGCGGAATTAGATCCACTAAATATAATCTATCCGTATATAATATCTGTAGAAAAATGGTAGCAACAATTTAATTGACAAAATATATAAAAAAACATTACAAAAAGAAAAAAAAGAGATAAGCCCTATGATTAATGGTGTGCGAAAAAAGAAAGCAATTTCGATCTTTAATATATTTTTCCTCTGCCGAACAAATGTGTTGCTGTTTGGATACTATTTAGTTGGCCTTTTTGCCGAGCAGCCCAAGTTGCAATCTAAATGGATCTGGCCCAAAACATAAATACGATCGATGCCGTCTTCATTTTGTAAGAACACAATCAGTCAAAAACGAAAACGGCAGAGGAACGATTAGGCTGCATATTACGACCGTTCTTTCTGAAATTGATTCGAGGATCTGGAAATCGAAGGATACCAGAGAAAATGAAGATGCAGATCGGGCAATACAACGTCCGTTTAAGATTGGGTTGGCTTGGATTGATTCTGCCGTTAATCGGAAACCCTAGACCGGTAAGATTTCATATTTATAAAATGGGATACTGAAGTAGGGTTAATAATCTAGGTATCAGTAAATCTTAACGGCTGTCTGCATCACTGTTAAATTTTCAGTTTATAACGAAATCATGTTTTCATATTGAAGTAGAGGTAATTTATAAAAATTCCGAAATTATTAAAATATTTAGGATGAATTACCAATAAATTCATATTAGTTTAATACCTAAAATTTTTAGTGAACTTCTCTATATTAGTTGAAGACCTAAATTTAGGAAGAATCACCAAAAAAATTTATGTGTTCCATTAGTTAAACTATATTCATATTAGTTTAATACCAATAAATCATAACAGTTTATAAAATAACCTTAATTTTATATTGAAAGCAGTGAAGGATACCTTTTTAAAAAGTAGCAGAATCATTTTAACTGTTATTTTGTTTTAGCCTATAATCCCTTTGAAATGTAATTCAGTTATTTGCTGCACGAATATGAAAATGTTAGCATATGTGATTGCATTATGATAACATTACAAAATAAATTTTCTGGTTTAATTTCGTCAAAATATGGATATTTTGATTTTTTAAAGTGAAAAAGATTTGATAACATTCATCTCTATGCAAGCTGGTTTTTTTAAAATGGTTTCTTTTCATGTTTTGACAATTTGTGTTTGACTGTTTGACCTTAAAAGTCAAACACTAAAAATCATTTTTAAT
Organism: Calendula officinalis; assembly: GCA_963853835.1. Taxonomy (NCBI): domain Eukaryota; kingdom Viridiplantae; phylum Streptophyta; class Magnoliopsida; order Asterales; family Asteraceae; genus Calendula; species Calendula officinalis. The sequence continues at coordinate 71,834,652 of OY970826.1, forward strand.
TAAAAACAGTGAAAATTGTTTAAACTGTTTGACCTAAAAAGTAAAACAGTCAAAATTTGTTTTTAATCAAAAAGTTTCAATTAATTGAAAATTCTTTAATTAATTAGGCGGTTATTTACTTATGTTTTTTTATTTATTTAAAAAACATAATAAAAGACCTTTTTGTTTGACGGTTTGACTTTAATAGTCAAACCGTATATTAAAACTCAACCATATTTTCAAACTGTTTTAAAAGAGTCAATATGGTTATTATAGGCTGCAGTCTAACAGTTTTCACATTTTCAATTTTTAAATGTTATAGGTTGCATCTATTTTAATTGTTATTTCAACTGTTAAAAACAAATTTTGACTGATTTTCTATTAAGGGCAAACATTTTGACATGGTATATTTTGAAAACAGTTTGACATGGTATACTTTGACTATCAATTATATTTAGACACTGACTGCATTTAAAACACATGCAGTCAAACATTCTAAATCAGCACAAATTAAAGACTGTCAAAATTGTTTAAACTGTTTGACCTTAAAAGTGAAATTGTCAAAATTCGTTTACCACAAAATACCTAAATTCATATTAGTTTAATAGCAATTCACCATAATAGTTTATCAAATAATCTTAATTTTATATTGAAAGCAATGAAGGATACCTTTTTCAAAAGTTGCAGAATCACTTAAACTGTTATTTTGATTTCATTCAATCCCTTTGAAGTGTATATACTCATTCTGTCATTTGCTGGAAGTTTTTAAAACATAAAATGCAATTAACATCGAATCCAAATGTGATTTCATATGAAAAATCATATGCACTATATCAATGTAGAAAATACCAATATCTAAGAATGGTAACTTATCTTGAATTGTTTGATGATGCTGGAAGACGTATACAGGGCTGGAAGACGTATACAGGACTGGTTTTGCAGATGATGATGATGATGGAAGAATGTTGAAGAGGACTGCTACGTATAAGGTAAAAATTTCGAAACTTCTGGTCTTTGACATCAAAAAATAAGGTTGTAATAATGAAAGGGACATCTGATAATTTTATCCTAGCTAGTGGAACAATAAAGACGAAACTCCAAAAAGATCTACTCCTTACTCAAGTATACGGATTAACATATGTGTGGGTCTTATTTATAATTGGGAGGATACGAATTCAACGTCTGATTTTTAGGCTGTTATTTAGGCTGATTTTTACGGTATATTAGGAATTTCTCTATAATTTATGGAATATGTCTAATGTTCGTTATAAAATCTTCCATAATATACGAAAGATTGTTGCAAGATTTAGGCTGTTATTAGGAATCCAATATTTAATTAAGTATTTAATTTATGCTATATTGGTTGAAAGATTGTTATTTAATGAAGATATTACACTTTCCATATTATTATTAATCAATTTTATTTTCGATTTAGTAAAATAAGAACTTAATTTGTGTACAAAAATATCTCATTTTAAATTGACAGTGTCTGCTCATTTGACCTCGCAACCTTCCATTACTTAATTTAAAATTTTCCTTTTAATTTAATTTCTCGGATTACTTATTTTTTAAAACATAATTATTTCCAAAATTAAAAAACTTATGCAATTTAATGCATAACGAAATCAGTGATTGTGTTTCTTGTGGTATTTTAGTTAATAACTTAATTTACAGATATATAAATTTAAATGTGATTAAAAACAAATTGTATTACTATTTATATTTACTAAAAAAAGTTATATTTTAAAACTAAAGTTAAAAGTATTATGTAAGAAAACGTGATTAAATTAAAAGTATTATGTTTGTATATTTAAATCCCAAAATTCATTCAATAACCAAATTTCCAAAAATTCCAAAAACAGTACGAAAATACATGATACCAAGAAAATTCTAAAAAATTAAAAATCAACCGCGTCTAAAAAGTCACCAAACAGTTTGACGAACAAAGCATATAAATTGTCTAAAAAAACAGATAAACCGTAAGATATATTTGATTCCTATCAATCTTCCGGTTCGATCTTCACCTGAACCAAACCATCCGAGATTTTCTTAGCATTTTCATCTTCAAAATCCGTGTCAAGATCGTCTAGATCTATAAACACACGGTGTTTCTTTTGACTCGAAGTTCCGCTGCCAGAAGCCCCATCACATGTTGGAGGTGTGTGTGCATGTCGAGCACACGTTTCACACTATCATCAGTCATGCTAACCTTCTTTATCAAGTTTGAAGGCGTGTTGAAATCCTCCAACGGCTCATCCTCCGGCTGAAAAAGGTTACACAAATAATTATTAAAATAATACAAATTGGAATTTTATATTTTTTTTTTGCGTAAAATATATGGTAGCATAAGTTTACCTCATCCACAACATCAGCAACTACACGGTCTTCAATAAAATTTTCTTTGAAATGCTTGATGAGTTTAGGATCCTCAGACATACCATCACATCGGTATGTGTGGTTATTCCTGCCATGGTTTTCTTCAGAATACCACAACTTGAACAGTAATTTTTTACCGAGTATCATATTCAACTCATCAGGGTAGTACTTGGACGGATCCTTTCCGTATTTGTCAATTAAGTCCCACACGGTAAGGCCGGTTAACTTGTGAACAGAACTGTTGAAAAACACAACTTGTGCCGTACCAGTCTCATCGATTACTGTTACAACCACCGTAAACCTGTTTTTAAAAAAAATTATGCACAGTCAAAAAAGGGGGGAAAACGTGTCATTATAAAACAGGATTCAAATATTCGTCAATTTAGTTAAATCGTACCTTGACACGGTTTGTACTACCCCACAATCGTCGCATTCGTAAGTAGTATGGCAATTATTCAGTGATTTTACTTTGCATTTTTTACTGCACTCCTTGCATGCTATATAAGCCCATCCCATTTCTTCGTGTACACAATGAATGGTTGCAAAGACGATGCAGTGGGAATTCTGTATATTTTAATCTCAGAGTAAATTTAATAAAATCATAAGTAGGTAGATGTATTATTGTATTAGTTATTGGACTATGGTTTACATACCTGTTGAACCTGACGAATATGACCCACCAAGCTTTTAACCGAACCATTAAAGAAATCGGATACGGTAACGACTTTAGCATCAGGTGTGAAGAACTCAATTTCGAATTGGTTAGGATCATAATCCTTTGATTTTCGGCCCTGAAATACAATAATGAACCAAGCTCAAATGTTAACATAATTATGGTTTTCAGCCAAACAATTCAGCTTGACAATAATAAATGTTACTCACTCTGTTTTAAATGCAAGTATAGCGGGGTGGTTCTGATCAATAATTATCTTTGTGCCGAACAAAGCATTATGGACAGCCGGTGCGTCTGCATTGTGTGTGTATTTGAAAAAATTAACTTTTAAAAATGCTATATATTAGGGATTTAAATCATACATTTAAAGTACTTAACCTTGCCAAGTTGCAGTAACACGACAAAATGTCCAAATTTTTCTGGATCGGTTGCATAATCATTCCATATCGTGGCCCACTCCTCCCAAAAAGTTAAATCAAGCTGTTCTCCCCTGTTTTTATTTTTATAATTAATTATTTATAAATATCTTACAATAATTCATATTGTAAAAACAATATGTATGTAAGTTTAACGTACATGTTATCCTCGACCACAACAGTACGTCGAAATCTCATACCACTTTGCGTGGCTACATTTACAATCTCCATAATCCCCACTACAGAGCCAATAACATCTGAAAAAGAGAAAAATATTTCAAAGCAATATGTATAAATTAAAATGATCAGATTGATAAAATATTATATAGAAGTTAATTTTAAAATATAAATAGGACGTTCCAACAGCGTCTTTTTCAGCATAAGTGCGGTCTGCCGACTTAATCTCAGTATAAGGTTCGAGCAGTAAATTATACAAATTGTCATCAATCTGATCAATTCGCATAACAGTTGTGTTGAATCCAAATGCAAGTTTATACTTATGTGGCAATAAAGGGCAAATTCCAGTATTCTGATAAATAGTGAAGTTTGAAATCTCATAACACTTTCCTTCCTCGAAAAGCGGCTCGAACTTATGCATGAACTCTTTTTTAATCCAAATTTGGATTCGATCATTCTGTTAAATTTCAAAAATGAAGCATGTTTTAGTTAAATCAATTATGCAAAAAGTTCTATGTTGTACTGACAGCAAATACCTGATCATCATGAAGGACTAAGTCTAAACAATATGGGTTATGCGTTTCGTTCTTACGGTGGGAATGCCAGATTGAAAGACATCTGCCCCGAACAGATATGTTCCGTAACCCCGCATCTATTTTACCTATTGGTGTAATGGTCTTCTGTTTGAAGGTTTCTGAAATAAACATTTAGAAGTTAATAATCTTATATAGTAAATAATAATTAAACAATGTATGTATGTAATTTATTTACCTTGGGTTGTTTCTATGTTAACAGGACTTTGTGTTGAATTTTCAGTGGGACGGAATCTTCGGGACCCTATTGCTATACTGGAACTTGCCAAACGCCTCATATTTCCGCCGGAGGAATTTGGTGTTTTCTTGTAGTTCAGCTTCGCTTTTCCTTTGTCGGTGTTGGTATTCATACTGAAGATACAAAGTAATTTGCGGTTAGTTTATGATTGCATATATATTTAAATGAATGGAAACCGATTTATATAATAAAGTAAAACTGCATCCGTACATTTTTTACTATTTTGATTAAATAAAGTTTATTATTTTTTTTTAAAAATAGTATAACATCTTGTACATCAAGACGATACATTCTTAATTATCATAAACAATATTATTATTAAAACAGACAATACAATTTATCTAATTAGTACATTATATACAGTTTTAAAACTAAATACAGTATTATTATTAAAATGTATGTTTGCAGTTTTATAAGAAAAAAAAAAGTTATAAAAAATTCGAATTATTTCAAAGTTTGACACTGTATATTTTTTTAAAACTAAATTCAGTATTAATAAAAGTAAATACATGGTAAATTATTTAAAAATGTATTCGAATTAAAGCAGTAAATACAATTTTAATTATAAATACAGTTTTTAATACATTTTTAAAGAAAGAGTTGAATTACCTTACAGTTTGTATTATTATTTTTTAAATAAAATAAAAATACAGTTTTAATAATTAAACTGTATTATAATTAAAACTAGTAAATACATGCTAAATAATTAAAAACTGTATTATTATTAAAGCAGAAAATAAAGTTTTAATTATTAATACAGTAAATACAGATTAAAGAAAGAGTTGAATACATTTTTAATTATTAAGAACTGTATTGTTATTAAAAGAGTAAACGTACGTGTAACATTACTTATTAAAAGAGGAATACAATTTTAATTATTAAAAAAAGGTGAAAGAAACTTTGAATTATGTAATAGTTTGACCTTATTTCATAGATAATAAAATAATTTAAAAACAGACAATGTTAAACATATTTACAAATTCGATAATAATACTTCCAATTTAATAAGATCGTTTAAGCAATCAATGGCGATATTGTATAGACATTACCTTCCAATTGAAGAATTGGTTGACTTTCAGCAAATGTAATTACTCATTAGGTTATAATGTTTGACTAATATGGCCAAAATGCCGTAATGTAATTACAGTGAAATCAGTTTGAATTTAAAAAAGTCAAACTGTCATTTTATTTAAAATACTGTAAATAAAGTGTACTAATTAATGTATTTAAAAAGTAAATACAATTTTAATTAAAAAAGAATTGGTCAGACAAAGTTTTTCAAGAATCATGTGGTTATATTAAATAAAAATTATACTGTTTTGAAATAATATTTAATTATTCATTAGTTTATACAGTTTGACTTATAAAGTCAAACTGGCGTGATATACTGTTTGTGAAACAGTTTGACTTTAAAAAGTCAAACTGTCATACTTTTAAAATGCAGTAAATACTATTTACATTATTTATGATTAAAAAAAAGTAAATACATTTTTAATTTAAATAAAAAAATTGGTTATTCACAAACTTTTTCAAGAATTATGTGGTTATATTCATTAAAAATTCAACTGTTTTTAAATAATAGTTAATTATTCTGTAGTTTATAATGTTTGACTAATAAAGTCAAACTGGCGTGATATAATTACAGTGAAACAGTTTGACTGTAAAAAGTCAAACAATCATAGTTTTATAATAAAGTAAATAAAGTGTACTAATTAATGTAAAAGAAACATAAATACAATTTTAATTAAAAAAAATTGGTCAAACAAATTTTTTCAAGAATCATGTGGTTATATTAATTAAAAATTACTACGGTTTTTAAATAATAGTTAATTATTCATTAGGTTATAATGTTTGACTAATTAAAGTCAAACTGTATTAATAAATTTACAGTTAACCAGTTTGACTTTAAAAAAGTCAAACTATCATAGTTTTAAAAATTGCGGAAAAAAGGTTATACTGTTACGAAAATATAATTCTTGAATTAAAAACAGTTTGACTATTCAAAGTAAAACTGTCATACTTTGTTCCTTGTAATTTTATTTCTTAAAAACGTTTACTGCAATATAATAAAGTTTTTACAATAATATGTTACTATAATAATTAAGTTTAATTTAGTTGTCAATTAAATAATAGTTAATTATTCCAATTGTTGTGCTGCTTGACTATTAGTATTAAATCTCAAAATAAATAAAAAAATAGTTGGAATTTTTAAAAGTACCTTCCTATTGAAGATCTGTTTGTAGGTCGATCAAGAATTGTTCATCTTCTAGCCAATAATTTTCCTGCAACGAATATAATAAAGTTTTAAAATCAATTATGTTATTATATTAATAAAACAGAATACAGTGTTTATAAAAGTTCATAAAACAATTTGACTATTAAAGTCAAACTGTAATAATAATCCTTTTTAATACTATTACTGCATGGGCATAAAACAGCCGATTAAAAACAATGGAGAAAATTATGTTTCTGACATTTTCATGAAGATTATCCGATTTGCCTTTAATACGCAAAAACCGTCCAGTTTGAGTTTTACAAAGGAGATTAGCTGTTTATGAGGTATGTATTTAATTGACAACTAAAAGAATAATTTTATACAAACGTTTAAAAAAGGGGTTCGGATAATATCAACACGTACCTTCAAGTGCTGCAGTATTGGTTATGCAGGGAGAAACTTATTCATCTTTTCATATGGTGTGGAAAATATATATAGGGGTGGATGCTCAAGGGAAATTCAAATTGTGTGCTACTCAACTCTGCGGGTTTTTAGTTGATAATATTGAAGAAAACGGTGAGATGATTCGGTCATTAGACAATTTTAATTATGTTCCCTTATTGTGTATTTTATTTATGGCTGTAAATAATTATGTTCCCATATTTGATTGCCAGTATATTCGGCCAAGAGTAACTGCATTCAAATATCGGATTGTGTATCTGGTGAAGAAACGTGGAATTGAACGTAATCAAGGTAAATCTGTTTTAGGGGGTAATTAATGTGGAGAGAATACCATATTTGAATGCCGGAAATTTTGGCCAAAAATAACAGCTTATTGACCTTCGAATGTGCAGATTATGAAGAAACGTGGACCAATCGCTGATTTACAGCTGGCATTTACGGCCAATCAGAAGGCGTCGTTCGGTAGGCTTGATGCCAAAATCAGGGTGTCAAAACTCAAAATGACAATAATAAATAAAAAACTACTACTTATTATTATTTTTAAACTTTTAAAACGTAATATTTACCCTAAACCCTAGTTAGCTTATGTTGGCTTTTAAAGTGTAATATAATACGAAGTATATAGAACTAGTAGGTTTTACCCTGCGTGATATGGCGCGGGGGATTTTATATGATATCCTAACTAATGTTTACTGATATTCATATTTTTAATAATTTTGTTAGTATAAATAATTTGAGATGTTTAATCAAGTTGGTAAATGTTATATTACTAAATTGCACATTACATATTTTGGACAAAACTCATCAACATATTAAAAAAATGAGGTTAAAATATTAGTACTCAAAACCTAAATGTTAAAAACAAAATTAAAAAAGAAAAAAAAACAAAGTCAAAATTGACGTCTAAAACTTACTAAAAAATATATTTTGAACAGCCAGCTAGATACTGTTCAAGAAGTTTGAAAATGTATGTTATATATAGTAATTAATTACGTCAAATGTGTGTTAAGCTTCATCAGTATATAAAAGATTTGAAGTTTTAAATAAAAGTGACAATATTAGAAAGTAAAGGAGCTTTTGCGAAATTTCTAAAAGGTAACATTAGAGTATTGGATAGTATCTCCGTAAATTATAAGTAACTTGAATTTAAAAGGATAAAATTGCTAACGTATAATTCATTGTTCATGTAAGTTTGTAAATGTATAGTATACTAACTAGTAGAGAGTACCCCACAAGTTGTTGAGGGGATTTTCAAATGACGCCCAAAAGATTAGTTACATTAGTAAATGTTTCAGTTGTACATCATTTAGCTACATGTACGGCCTGTGTTATTTTCGTGACCATATACAAGTTGTTTTTTCTTTAGTTTATTATGTAGCCTTGTACATTATAGTAGCAAAAAACTCCAATAAGTTATCGAAAAAACGACTTATAAATCGACTCATATCATTCATACCATAAAAAATTGAATAATCGCCTTAGTTTTCAAATTTGTATATTTTGTTAAATTTCTGTTTTAACCATAAGTTCTTAGGAAAAAAAGGCTGAAAATATAATTTAATTATGAGAGGTATTTTAATACAACAAAATTACCAGGATCATAAAACTATTATATATTTTAAACATCCGATCTCCCATATTACTACCTGCACAGACTATTAATGTTTCATATAAACATAACATATGGATGTGATATGCTGCCCATAAAGTCAACAATGGAGGCTGCCTAAGCTAAGAATGAGACATGTACAAGAAAAAATAAAAATATACGTGTAAATTTTTGTATGATACCTGACTGTTCATCGATATCTAATAAACATTATTTCAATATATATAGCGTTACGGTATTCACCATCAATATATATAGTGTTAAGATTTCATTAGAACAATAGGAATATACCAATAAACATTCTTTCAATCTTAACTAAAATGTAATGAGTTGAAGACTTTTAGTGTTAACACTATCGTTTAGATTATTTTGTGTAAATATAGTGTTAAGGATTGGAGATGGTTTAACACTTTCATAATAACACAAACATCCAATTAACTTCATGTTTCACAAAATTACTAGCTAAACCCTTAATTCATATAAATTGTAAAGACATATAACATTTTACATTTACGGGTGAACACTAACATGCACTTTGTCTTTTAGCTATTTTCTGTATGTATTAATTATAGCCAAATAGCCTACACGTGTGGATGTTATACAACTAAAATATTTACTTATTAAACCCCTTTTTAGGCGTCATATGAAAATTCCTGCGACAACGCGCAGGGTATTCTCAACTAGTTTAACATAAAAAATCATGTTAATACACAATCACAATATGGCCACCTAAAGATCCTTGGTACTGGGGATGTGTATGAAACCCGAAATGAGGCACCAACACAGAAGCGGCACCAAGCTGACCCGGAACCGGGTTCGGTGACCGGGTTTCCGGTTCCGATATGATCTTGAACTAAGAAATAGACCATAGAATCTAAAAAAAGGTATCCTGACCAATTGCAATAATTGGATACATTGATATTCCTATGTTTCGTCGGAAACATGAATTCTTGGTTTGCCGGTCCCGGGTCAGATCGGTTCTGGTTTAACCGGGTTAAGGATCGGTATTTTAATAGGGTTTTTCTGTAGGGTATTCTCTTCTTGACAAGAATCGTAAATCCAAATTATAAACTCATACCCTTACTCCCTCACTCATCATTAAGTCTGTCAAATCATACTGTCGTTTCGTGTTTTGTTTTGCTAAAACGAACACGACCAAATTAAAAAAACTATAAATATGACAACATGAGTTAAACACGACAGAAATATAACATAAATCTACGAAGACCGGTGCCAACAGTGAAAACCGAAGGCATCAGTTGGGGAATTTTAGCCTCCACCCGTTGGCACCATACGTCGCTTCCAACTCGTCGGGTTGTCTCGACGGTTCCATGAAGACTTCGGATGAGCGAGAGGTGGGCCCCCAATACAATTCAATATATTATTTGGTATTTTGTGTTTGTTTATATTTTATAATGGTGGGGCCCAAAAAACTGAAGAGTAGGGTACTATTGTTGGCATGAGTATGTCAGTTTAATGTTGGTTGGAGTTTAAGCTGATGTGACTGATTTGACAAAAACTGAAGTGTCTGTTTGTGTCACTATTAGTAGTGGTCTACATGTTCTCAAAATTATAACTATTGTGTCAATTTCGTGCTAAATTATGAACACGAACACGACAACTTCGTGTTTGTGTTTACACGACAAGAACGAGAATTCAATTTTCAATTTCATCTCAATTTCATTTCGTTTCGTGTACTTTTGTCATGTCGTGTCTGGTTTTGACAACCCTAGTTTTAGGGACTCAAAGAAAGCAACAATCTTACAAACATAAACATTAAAATCCAAATTATAACTTCATTTGATTATAGGAAAGTGACAACATGAATGACCACCAAAAGTCAATGTAAGAACGAACATAAATCAAGACTAAAAAAACAAACAAGGTTAAAACTTTCGCGATTATATGATCAGGTTATGTGTTTATAGCATCTCTAGCACATCTTGTGATGATTTCACACCCTCTATTATAAGGATTAGCAACCCCTTTACCTTTACAATTGTAGTATGAAGCACCAGGTGTACCACAAGGTACAAGATCCCTCTTCAATGTTTCATAACTTATGTATTTTTTCTGCACTAACAACACTCTTCTATTGCTTTCATAATCCATCATCATTTCATCACAAACCCTATTCACCATTGGATTAAATTCTTCATTTTTAAGCAAATTAGGGGTTAAAATCGAAACCCCAGATGAAATTCGAAAGTAGGTGTAACGACCCGAAATTTGTAAATAAATAAATTGTACAAAAATATGATAAATAAGGATAAATCGTTTAAAGAACGTAGGAATTGGTTTCGTGTCGTTTGGAGACCGTACGAGAAAGTTATGGGCGAAACCGGGTCGAGACAAAGATGAAAAAGTGCAGCCCTGCTGCCTTAAGGAGTTCGCGACGCGAACTTGTGGTCGCGATCGGGAATTCGGACCAGGGAGTTTGGCCATGGGTCGCGAAGTAGTTCGCGTTGGGTTAGCGATCGCTAAGTATGCGTACGATATGCAGAGTTAGCGACGCGAACTAGTTAGCGTCGCGAAGTCTGGTCGTGCAGCATTAAAGACGGGTTTGAGCTCATTAAATGCAAAGAAAAACCCTAGTTTCTTTCTCTCGAGTTTGTGGACGATTTTGGGTGTAAACCATCATTTGGAGCTGATTTCTTCATCAAATCTTGTGATTCTTCACTCCTAGTTGAAGATTAAAGGTATATCTTCAATCCTTTGTAGTTGTAGCTTTAGATCTATGGGTTTAGAAGCTTGGGTTGGAAACCCTAGTTCTTGGGTTGGTGATTAATGGTTAAATAAAGATTGTATACACTTGATAGATGTTACATTAACAAGGAAAACAAGTGTGTGGTTATGATTTGTAAGAATCTTAAGGGTTGGTTAAACCTAGGGTTTGGTAAATCACCATATTTGGGGGAAATGGATTGATGGGTGTTATCTAGAGGTAGATGAACACATTGGTAGTAGTTTTTGATGATAATCTTGTTGTGATAATTGTTTTAGACATTCGGTGAAGTATTGAAGTGGACGAATTGTGAGCAAGGAACCGGCGGAAAGAATACGGTTAAAGCATCTTTGTTACTAAGGTGAGTACGTGTGGAATTTTCTGAGTACATAGCCCTTTTAAATATTTTCATTACTTGTGTTACGGTCTATTTGCTTATATGTGTAGACTTATAGTATTTTGAGTTAGTGATAGATATTACCGATAATATTGGACTAACTTACTTGATGATGAAAGTGATAGCCGAGAGCTAGATTGACATAACCATAGGGTTATGATGAGATTGAGATGATGTGATGATACGGGCGACTCCCGATCATGAGGTGTGGATTGAGGGGCAGTTGGGATGGATTTCCCATCGACTCTTCCACGTTAGTAGTCTTACTCATTGGACGTATTCCGGTAGGCAAGGCGGGTATCGGTAGCGTGGGCGATCCTATTGCTGATACCTTGTTTCTAGTTAGCTCGGGGGCAACCCGATAACTAGATATGTATGAGATTCTAGCTAGTTCGGGGGCAACCCGATAGTTAGACGTGATTTCTAGGTAAGCAAGGTTGATAGGGTCACACTAAGGTGACTAGACTGGATAGTTGGATATATATATGTATATTGATTGGTTATATGAAACGTGACATTTCATTTTATTATCGGGTCTAAACCCATGTAGCTCACGAGACGTTTTTGTCTCACGTACTCCTTGTTTTGTTTTGCTATGTACTCAGGTTCGGGATTGAAGGTTTAGGTACGCATGGATAGAGATGCGGGGCCTAGATTAGAAGAACACTAGATTGGATTTAGTCTTAGCTTGGCTATGATCTATTTTGTAACACCTACTTTTATACTCTGATCTCATACCAAGGTTTTTGTAAATCCAAATTTGAGGATGTTCTTCTATTTATAAAATGTTTTATTTTGACCAATAGGAAATACAAACCCTAAAAATTGGAAAATAGTTCATAATTGTCATAGTTAGTTTCCTCGGGTGCACAACTACACACCCTAGGAAATGTAAAACCCTAAAAATAGGAAAACGCACCCTAGGAAACATAAAACCCCAAAATAGGAAAATTAGTCATATATGGTTTCCTCGGGTAGCCAAAATACACACCCAAGGAAACACAAACCCTAAAAATTGGAAAATAGTTTATAATTGTCAGAGTTAGTTTCCTCGGGTGCACAACTACACACCCTAGGAAACATAAAACCCTAAAAATAGGAAAATCAAACTTTTATAATCAAAAGTTGGTTTACTCGGGTAGCCAAAATACACACCCAAGGAAACATAAAACCCTAAATATAGGAAAACACACCATAGGAAACATAAAACCCCAAAAATAGAAAAATTAGTCATATATGATTTCCTCGGGTAGACAAAATACACATCCAAGCAAACACAAACCCTAAAAATTGGAAAATAGTTTATAATTGTCAGAGTTAGTTTCCTCGGGTGCACAACTACACACCCTAGGAAACATAAAACCCTAAAAATAAGAAAATTAAACTTTTATTGTCAAAAGTTGGTTTCCCCGGGTAGACAAAATTAACACCCAAGGAAACACAAACCCTAAAAATAGGAAAATAATATATAATTGTCATGGTTAGTTTCCTCGGGTAGACAACTACACACCATAGGAAACATAAAACCCCTGAAAATAGAAAGATCAAACTTTTATTGTCAAAATTTAGTTTCCCCGGGTAGCCAAAATACACACCCAAGAAAACATAAAACCCTAAAAATAGGAAAACACACCCTAGGAAACATAAAACCCCAAAAATAGGAAAATTAGTCATATATGGTTTCCTCGGGTAGACAAAATACACATCCAAGGAAACACAAACCCAAAAAATTGGAAAATAGTTTATAATTGTCAGAGTTAGTTTCCTCGGGTGCACAACTACACACCCTAGGAAACATAAAACCCTATAAATATGAAAATCAAACTTTTATTGTCAAAAGTTGGTTTCCTCGGGTAGCCAAAATACACACCCAAGGAAACATAAAACCCTAAAAAACAGGAAAACACACCATAGGAAACATAAAACCCCAAAAATAGGAAAATTAGTCATATATGATTTCCTCGGGTAGACAAAATACACATCCAAGCAAACACAAACCCTAAAAATTGGAAAATAGTTTATAATTGTCAGAGTTAGTTTCCTCGGGTGCACAACTACACACCCTAGGAAACATAAAACCCTAAAAATAAGAAAATTAAACTTTTATTGTCAAAAGTTGGTTTCCCCGGGTAGACAAAATTAACACCCAAGGAAACACAAACCCTAAAAAAAGGAAAATAATATATAATTGTCATGGTTAGTTTCCTCGGGTAGACAACTACACACCATAGGAAACATAAAACCCCTGAAAATAGAAAGATCAAACTTTTATTGTCAAAATTTAGTTTCCCCGGGTAGCCAAAATACACACCCAAGAAAACATAAAACCCTAAAAATAGGAAAACACACCCTAGGAAACATAAAACCCCAAAAATAGGAAAATTAGTCATATATGGTTTCCTCGGGTAGACAAAATACACATCCAAGGAAACACAAACCCAAAAAATTGGAAAATAGTTTATAATTGTCAGAGTTAGTTTCCTCGGGTGCACAACTACACACCCTAGGAAACATAAAACCCTATAAATATGAAAATCAAACTTTTATTGTCAAAAGTTGGTTTCCTCGGGTAGCCAAAATACACACCCAAGGAAACATAAAACCCTAAAAATAGGAAAAGACACCCTAGGAAACATAAAACCCCAAAAATTGGAAAATTAGTCATATATGGTTTCCTCGGGTAGACAAAATACAAACCCAAGGAAACACAAACCCTAAAAATTGGAATATTGTTCATAATTGTCATAGTTAGTTTCCTCGGGTGCAAAACTACACACCCTAGGGAACATAAAACCCTAAAAATATGAAAATCAAACTTTTATTGTCAAAAGTTGGTTTCTTCGGGTAGCCTAAATACACACCCAAGGAAACATAAAACCCTAAAAACAGGAAAACACACGCTAGGAAACATAAAACCCCAAAAATAGGGAAATTAGTCATATATGGTGTCCTCGGGTAGACAAAAGACACACCCAAGGAAACACGAACCCTAAAAATTGGAAAATAATTTATAATTGTCAAAGTTAGTTTCCTCGAGTGCACAACTACACACCCTAGGAAACATAAAACCCTAAAAATATGAAAATCAAACTTTTATTGTCAAAAGTTGGTTTCCTCGGGTAGACAAAATACACACCCAAGGAAAAATAAAACCCTAAAAATAAGAAAATAGGAAAATAATTTATAATTTTCAGAGTTAGTTTCCTCGGGTGCACAACTACACACCCTAGGAAACATAAAACCTTAAAAATAGGAAAATTAAACTTTTATTGTCAAAATTTGGTTTCCCCGGGTAGAAAAAATTAACACCCAAGGAAACACAAACCTTGAAAATAGGAAAATAATATATAATTGTCATGGTTAGTTTCCTCAGGTACACAACTACACACCCTAGGAAACATAAAACTCTAAAAATAGAAAGATCAAACTTTTATTGTCAAAAGTTAGTTTCCTAGGGTAGCCAAAATACACACCCAAGGAAACATAAAACCCTAAAAATAGGAAAACACACCCTAGGAAACATAAAACCCCAAAAATACGAAAATTAGTCATATATGGTTTCCTCGAGTAGACAATATACACACCCCAAGGAAACACAAACCCTAAAAGTTGGAAAATAATTTATAATTGTCAGAGTTAGTTTCTCGGGTGCACAACTACACACCCTAGGAAACATAAAACCCTAAAAATATGAAAATTAAACTTTTATTGTCAAAAGTTGGTTTCCTCGGGTAGACAAAATTAACACCCAAGGAAACACAAACCCTAAAAATAGGAAAATAATATATAATTGTCATGGTTAGTTTCCTCGGGTACACAACTACACACCCTAGGAAACATAAAACTCTAAAAATAGAAAGATCAAACTTTTATTGTCAAAAGTTAGTTTCCCCGGGTAGCCAAAATACACACCCAAGGAATCATAAAACCCTAAAAATAGGAAAACACACCTTAGGAAACAAAAAACCCCAAAAATACGAAAATTAGTCAGTCATATATGGTTTCCTCGGGTAGACAAAATACACACCCAAGGAAACACAAACCCTAAAAATTGGAAAATAATTTATAATTGTCAGAGTTAGTTTCTCGGGTGTACAACTACACACCCTAGGAAACATAAATCCATAAAAATAAGAAAATTAATCTTTTATTGTCAAAAGTTGGTTTCCCCGGGTAGACAAAATTAACACCCAAGGAAACACAAACCCTAAAAGTAGGAAAATAATATATAATTGTCATGGTTAGTTTCCTCGGGTACACAACTACACACCCTAGGAAACATAAAACTCTAAAAATAGAAGGATCACACTTTTATTGTCAAAAGTTAGTTTCCCGGGTAGCCAACATACAAACCCAAGGAAGCATAAAACATTCAAAATAGGAAAACACACCCTAAGAAACATAAAAACACAAAAATAGGAAAATTAGTCATATATGGTTTCCTCGGGTAGACAAAACACACACCCAAGAAACACAAACCCGAAAAATAGGAAAATACTTTATAATTGTCAGAGTTCGTTTCCTCGGCTGCACAACCACACACCCTAGGAAACATAAAACCCAAAAAATAGGAAAATCAAACTTTTATTATCAAAAGTTGGTTTCCTCGGGTAGCCAAAATACACACCCAAGGAAACATAAAACCCTAAAAATAGGAAAACACACCCTAGGAAACATAAAACCCCAAAAATAGGAAAATTAGTCATATATGGTTTCCACGGGTAGACAAAATACAAACTCAAGGAAACAGAAACCCTAAAAATAGGAAAATAATTTATAATTGTCAGAGTTAGTTTCTTCGGGTGCACAACTACACAACCAAGGAAACATAAAACCCTAAAAATAGGAAAATCAAACTTTTATTGTCAAAAGTAGGTTTCCTCGGGTAGACAAAATACACACACAAGGAAATACAAACCCTGAAAATAGGAAAATAATATATAATTGTCAAGGTTAGTTTCCTCGGGTGCACAACTACACACCCTAGGAAACATAAAACCGTAAAAATAGGAAAATCAAACTTTTATTGTCAAAAGTTGGTTTCCTCGGGTAGGTAAAATACACACCCAACGAAACATAAAACCCTAAAAATAGGAAAACACACCCTAGGAAACATAAAACCCAAAAAATAGGAAAATTAGTCATATATGGTTTCCTCGGGTAGACAAAATACACATCCAAAGAAACACAAACCCTAAAAATTGGAAAATAGTTTATAATTGTCAGAGTTAGTTTCCTCGGGTGCACAACTACACACCCTAGGAAACATAAAACCCTATAAATATGAAAATCAAACTTTTATTGTCAAAAGTTGGTTTCCTCGGGTAGCCAAAATACACACCCAAGGAAACATAAAACCCTAAAAAACAGGAAAACACACCCTAGGAAACATAAAACCCCAAAAATAGGAAAATTAGTCATATATGATTTCCTCGGGTAGACAAAATACACATCCAAGCAAACACAAACCCTAAAAATTGGAAAATAGTTTATAATTGTCAGAGTTAGTTTCCTCGGGTGCACAACTACACACCCTAGGAAACATAAAACCCTAAAAATAAGAAAATTAAACTTTTATTGTCAAAAGTTGGTTTCCCCGGGTAGACAAAATTAACACCCAAGGAAACACAAACCCTAAAAATAGGAAAATAATATAGAATTGTCATGGTTAGTTTCCTCGGGTAGACAACTACACACCATAGGAAACATAAAACCCCTGAAAATAGAAAGATCAAACTTTTATTGTCAAAATTTAGTTTCCCCGGGTAGCCAAAATACACACCCAAGAAAACATAAAACCCTAAAAATAGGAAAACACACCCTAGGAAACATAAAACCCCAAAAATAGGAAAATTAGTCATATATGGTTTCCTCGGGTAGACAAAATACACATCCAAGGAAACACAAACCCAAAAAATTGGAAAATAGTTTATAATTGTCAGAGTTAGTTTCCTCGGGTGCACAACTACACACCCTAGGAAACATAAAACCCTATAAATATGAAAATCAAACTTTTATTGTCAAAAGTTGGTTTCCTCGGGTAGCCAAAATACACACCCAAGGAAACATAAAACCCTAAAAATAGGAAAAGACACCCTAGGAAACATAAAACCCCAAAAATTGGAAAATTAGTCATATATGGTTTCCCCGGGTAGACAAAATACAAACCCAAGGAAACACAAACCCTAAAAATTGGAATATTGTTCATAATTGTCATAGTTAGTTTCCTCGGGTGCAAAACTACACACCCTAGGGAACATAAAACCCTAAAAATATGAAAATCAAACTTTTATTGTCAAAAGTTGGTTTCTTCGGGTAGCCTAAATACACACCCAAGGAAACATAAAACCCTAAAAACAGGAAAACACACGCTAGGAAACATAAAACCCCAAAAATAGGGAAATTAGTCATATATGGTTTCCTTGGGTAGACAAAATACACATCCAAGGAAACACAAACCCAAAAAATTGGAAAATAGTTTATAATTGTCTAAGTTAGTTTCCTTGGGTGCACAACTACACACCCTAGGAAACATAAAACCCTAAAAATATGAAAATCAAACTTTTATTGTCAAAAGTTGGTTTCCTCGGGTAGACAAAATACACACCCAAGGAAAAATAAAACCCTAAAAATAAGAAAACACACCCTAGGAAACATAAAATCCCAAAAATAATATATTAGTCATATACGGTTTCCTCGGGTAGACAAAATACACACCCAAGGAAACGGAAACCCTAAAAATAGGAAAATAATTTATAATTTTCAGAGTTAGGTTCCTCGGGTGCACAACTACACACCCTAGGAAACATAAAACCTCAAAAATAGGAAAATTAAACTTTTATTGTCAAAATTTGGTTTCCCTGGGTAGAAAAAATTAACACCCAAGGAAAGACAAACCTTGAAAATAGGAAAATAATATATAATTGTCATGGTTAGTTTCCTCAGGTACACAACTACACACCCTAGGAAACATAAAATTCTAAAAATAGAAAGTTCAAACTTTTATTGTCAAAAGTTAGTTTCCTAGGGTAGCCAAAATACACACCCAAGGAAACATAAAACCCTAAAAATAGGAAAACACACCCTAGGAAACATAAAACCCCAAAAATATGAAAATTAGTCATATATGGTTTCCTCGAGTAGACAATATACACACCCCAAGGAAACACAAACCCTAAAAGTTGGAAAATAATTTATAATTGTCAGAGTTAGTTTCTCGGGTGCACAACTACACACCCTAGGAAACATAAAACCCTAAAAATAAGAAAATTAAACTTTTATTGTCAAAAGTTGGTTTCCTCGGGTAGACAAAATTAACACCCAAGGAAACACAAACCCTAAAAATAGGAAAATAATATATAATTGTCATGGTTAGTTTCCTCGGGTACACAACTACAAACCCTAGGAAACATAAAACTCTAAAAATAGAAAGATCAAACTTTTATTGTCAAAAGTTAGTTTCCCCGGGTAGCCAAAATACACACCCAAGGAATCATAAAACCCTAAAAATAGGAAAACACACCTTAGGAAACAAAAAACCGCAAAAATACGAAAATTAGTCAGTCATATATGGTTTCCTCGGGTAGACAAAATACACACCCAAGGAAACACAAACCCTAAAAATTGGAAAATAATTTATAATTATCAGAGTTAGTTTCTCGGGTGTACAACTACACACCCTAGGAAACATAAATCCATAAAAATAAGAAAATTAATCTTTTATTGTCAAAAGTTGGTTTCCCCGGGTAGACAAAATTAACACCCAAGGAAACACAAACCCTAAAAGTAGGAAAATAATATATAATTGTCATGGTTAGTTTCTTCGGGTACACAACTACACACCCTAGGAAACATAAAACTCTAAAAATAGAAGGATCACACTTTTATTGTCAAAAGTTAGTTTCCCGGGTAGCCAAAATACACACCCAAGGAAGCATAAAACACTCAAAATAGGAAAACACACCCTAAGAAACATAAAAACACAAAAATATGAAAATTAGTCATATATGGTTTCCTCGGGTAGACAAAACACACACCCAAGAAACACAAACCCGAAAAATAGGAAAATAATTTATAATTGTCAGAGTTCGTTTCCTCGGCTGCACAACCACACACCCTAGGAAACATAAAACCCTAAAAATAGGAAAATCAAACTTTTATTATCAAAAGTTGGTTTCCTCGGGTAGCCAAAATACACACCCAAGGAAACATAAAACCCTAAAAATAGGAAAACACACCCTAGGAAACATAAAACCCCAAAAATAGGAAAATTAGTCATATATGGTTTCCACGGGTAGACAAAATACAAACTCAAGGAAACAGAAACCCTAAAAATAGGAAAATAATTTATAATTGTCAGAGTTAGTTTCTTCGGGTGCACAACTACACAATCAAGGAAACATAAATCCCTAAAAATAGGAAAATCAAACTTTTATTGTCAAAAGTAGGTTTCCTCGGGTAGACAAAATACACACACAAGGAAATACAAACCCTGAAAATAGGAAAATAATATATAATTGTCAAGGTTAGTTTCCTCGGGTGCACAACTACACACCCTAGGAAACATAAAACCGTAAAAATAGGAAAATCAAACTTTTATTGTCAAAAGTTGGTTTCCTCGGGTAGGTAAAATACACACCCAACGAAACATAAAACCCTAAAAATAGGAAAACACACCCTAGGAAACATAAAACCCAAAAAATAGGAAAATTAGTCATATATGGTTTCCTCGGGTAGACAAAATATACACCCGAGGAAACATAAACCCTAAAAATAGGAAAATAATTTATAATTGTCCGAGTTAGTTTCCTCAGGTGCACAACTACACAACCTAGGAAACATTAAACCCTAAAAATAGGAAAATCAAACTTTTATTGTCAAAAGTTGGTTTCCTCGGGTAGACAAAATACACACCCAAGGAAACACAAACCTTGAAAATAGGAAAATAATATATAATTGTGAATGTTAGTTTCCTCGGGTCCACAACTACACACCCCAGGAAACATAAAACACTAAAAATAGGAAAATCAAACTTTTATTGTCAAAAGTTGGTTTCCTCAGGTAGCCAAAATACACGCACAAGGAAACATAAAACCCTAAAAATAGGAAAACACACCCTAGAAAATATAAAACCCCAAAAATAGGAAAATTAGTCATATATGGTTTCCTCGGGTAGACAAAATACACACCCAAGGAAACAAAAACCCTAAAAATAGGAAAATAATTTATAATTGTCAGTGTTAGTTTCCTCGGGTGCACAACTACACACCCTAGGAAAAATAAAACCCTAAAAATAGGAAAATTAAACTTTTATTGTCAAAAGTTGGTTTCCACGGGTAGACAAAATTAACACCCAAGGAAACACAACTACACACCCTAGGAAACATAAAACCCTAAAAATAGAAAGATCAAACTTTTATTGTCAAAATTTAGTTTCCCCGGGTAGCCAAAATACACACCCAAGGAAACATAAAAACCCTAAAAATAGGAAAACACACCCTAGGAAACATAAAACCCCAAAAATAGGAAAATTAGTCATATATGGTTTCCTCGGGTAGAAAAAATATACACCCGAGGAAACATAAACCCTAAAAATAGGAAAATAATTTATAATTGTCAGAGTTAGTTTCCTCAGGTGCACAACTACACAACCTAGTAAACATTAAACCCTAAAAATAGGAAAATCAAACTTTTATTGTCAAAAGTTGGTTTCCTCGGGTAGACAAAATACACACTCAAGGAAACACAAACCTTGAAAATAGGAAAATAATATATAATTGTGAATGTTAGTTTCCTCGGGTCCACAACTACACACCCCAGGAAACATAAAACACTAAAAATAGGAAAATCAAACTTTTATTGTCAAAAGTTGGTTTCCTCAGGTAGCCAAAATACACGCACAAGGAAACATAAAACCCTAAAAATAGGAAAACACACCCTAGAAAATATAAAACCCCAAAAATAGGAAAATTAGTCATATATGGTTTCCTCGGGTAGACAAAATACACACCCAAGGAAACAAAAACCCTAAAAATAGGAAAATAATTTATAATTGTCAGTGTTAGTTTCCTCGGGTGCACAACTACACACCCTAGGAAACATAAAACCCTAAAAATAGGAAAATTAAACTTTTATTGTCAAAAGTTGGTTTCCATGGGTAGACAAAATTAACACCCAAGGAAACACAACTACACACCCTAGGAAACATAAAACCCTAAAAATAGAAAGATCAAACTTTTATTGTCAAAATTTAGTTTCCCCGGGTAGCCAAAATACACACCCAAGGAAACATAAAAACCCTAAAAATAAGAAAACACACCCTAGGAAACATAAAACCCCAAAAATAGGAAAATTAGTCATATATGGTTTCCTCGGGTAGACAAAATACACATCCAAAGAAACACAAACCCTAAAAATTTGAAAATAGTTTATAATTGTCAGAGTTAGTTTCCTCGGGTGCACAACTACACACCCTAGGAAACATAAAACCCTAAAAATAGGAAAACACACCCTAGGAAACATAAAACCCCAAAAATTGGATCATTAGTCATATATGGTTTCCTCGGGTAGTCAAAATACACACCCAAGGAAACACAAACCCTAAAAATTGGAAACTAGTTCATAATTGTTATAGTTAGTTTCCTCGGGTGCACAACTACACACCTTAGGAAACATAAAACCATAAAAATATAAAAATCAAACTTTTATTGTCAAAAGTTGGTTTCCTCGGGTAGCCTAAATACACACCCAAGGAAACATAAAACCCTAAAAACAGGAAAACACACCCTAGGAAACATAAACCCCAAAAATAGGAAAATTAGTCATATATGGTTTCCTCGGGTAGACAAAATACACACCCAAGGAAACACAAACCCTAAAAATTGGAAAATAATTTATAATTGTCAGTGTTAGTTTCCTCGGGTGCACAACTACACACCCTAGGAAACATAAAACCCTAAAAATAAGAAAATTAAACTTTTATTGTCAAAAGTTGGTTTCCCTAGGTAGACAAAATTAACACCCAAGGAAACACTAACCCTAAAAATAGGAAAATAATATATAATTGTCATGGTTAGTTTCCTCGGGTACACAACTACACACCCTAGGAAACATAAAACTCTAAAAATAGAAAGATCAAACTTTTATTGTCAAAAGTTAGTTTCCCCGGGTAGCCAAAATACACACCCAAGGAAACATAAAACCCTAGAAATAGGAAAACACACCCTAGGAAACATAAAACCCCAAAAATACGAAAATTAGTCATATATGGTTTCCTCGGGTAGACAAAATACACACCCAAGGAAACACATGTAGGACCCAACCACCCATATATTGTTAATAAAATCGGTAAAGACAAGATCATATACGTCATACGATTATTCTTATTAAGCACAAACGTATAGTATGTGTTCTTGGTTGCGGAATAACCAAGAACACTTCACAAAGTGTTACATTTAGAATTGGGTTACCGGTGATCCACACAAATGATCAACCGGGATCCAAAAGGATACTTAACAACTAAAGACTAAACCTCTATTTATAATTTATAGAGGTTTTACAATTAACCCTATTCTATATGTAACTCCCAATTCTAATAAGTGCATCCCTTGATTAAAGGGATTTGATTCATTACTCAAATAAGGAATGCACCATTCACGGACTGGTCGGTCCGTGTACTCAGTATGACTGAGCTATACCGACTAACTCGGTATGAGACTGAGCTATACCGACCAACTCGGTATGAGACTGAACCATACCGACAAACTCAGTATGTGGAGCTCGGTCCGTGAACTCGGTATCACCTCATACTGACCAACTCAGTATGACCTGATACCGACCAACTCGGTATGAGACGAGTTTCACTAAGATTATTTATATAAGTTAAACTTATATATTCCTTTGTTCATCAGATTCACAAAGTAATAGGTTTGACCGGGTTTTCTACCCTAACAATCTCCCCCTATCTGATGATAACAAATGAATATGTTTAACCTAATAAATAATAACGATCTTGTCTTGTATGGTCTTCTTTTTGAGATCTTTTCATATTAACTTCAAGAAAATATATGTCACATTAACTTTTCTCCCCCACAATCATTGACTTCTCCTCATATTGTCTGGTATATTTGAGTTGAAATGAAACATATCCCAAGAATCATTCAACTAGTAGATTTCCTCAGTTTGAAACGATTCAAATGATTGTAAAATAATATGTGACATGTACCCCCCTTGAATAACTTAGCATGAACACTTTAGCTTCAAGAACTTTAGCTTCATATTAAGAGAAAATATATATCACCTTGAGTTTTTCTCCCCCTGAATCATATACTTTCACCTTAAACTGTTCGGTATATTTTATCTTTGACTTGAAACCCCTCCAAAGAATCAATCAACTTATGGATTTCCTCAGTTTAAGATGATTTTATATGACTAAAAGGAGAAAAACATGTGAAACATACTCACTTGTATAATTCAGCATGCAGAATTTTGTTTCTCTAATTTTGCAGCAACTTCAAAAAATCATATCTCCATGTAGAATCTTCTGATCATTATGAATTTTTTACACAACATACCTATACCTGTCTTCAACATCATATCCAAAAATCATGAGGATCAAACGGTTGAAACGATCACAGCAGTCTCATACTGACCACTCAGTATGAGACACTCAGTATCAGAAAACCAGCAACTTTGAAAATATGTATCTCTCAATATATGTTCCTGATCAGTCTGAATTTTTGATACCGAGTAAATGTATGTGTTATGGATATCATATCCAAAATTCATGAAGATTCAACGGTTATAAAAGATATAATAGCCGTTTTATCACAGTTGCGCAGAATTAAAAACATACCATAAATATTCGTCAATAATCTTCAAAAATATATATCTCTTAATTAACGATTCCTTTTGAAGATCTGAACGGTGAAAACATTAAACACATTATGGTGAACCTTCAGTTAAAATTTCACGCTCATTCGATGTTTGAAGAAGGAGAGCCAATTTTTCTTCCATGGCTGCCCAGCAAGTAAGGAATAAAAAACAAAATATATGACCTGCTGCGCCTACCATATCGCTCTACGCGAATCTTCAAATACAAAACTGAACGGTCAGATTGTGTGTCTGTGTGTTGAGAACCTCCTGTTCAAATTTCACACATATTCGACTGTTAACGAAGGAGATCCGGCATTTCTTCTATCCGTGCGCAGAAAATGACGAAAATTCTGCATAGTTCTTCTTTATGAAAAGACCTGATCTTCAACAATATATAGGGTTAAAAGATCATCGAAGTTGTAGATAACTTTGAACCGCTCTGATACCAATTGTAGGACCCAACCACCCATATATTGTTAATAAAATCGGTAAAGACAAGATCATATACGTCATACGATTATTCTTATTAAGCACAAACGTATAGTATGTGTTCTTGGTTGCGGAATAACCAAGAACACTTCACAAAGTGTTACATTTAGAATTGGGTTACCGGTGATCCACACAAATGATCAAGCGGGATCCAAAAGGATACTTAACAACTAAAGACTAAACCTCTATTTATAATTTATAGAGGTTTTACAATTAACCCTATTCTATATGTAACTCCCAATTCTAACAAGTGCATCCCTTGATTAAAGGGATTTGATTCATTACTAAAATAAGGAATGCACCATTCACGGACTGGTCGGTCCGTGTACTCAGTATGACTGAGCTAGACCGACTAACTCGGTATGAGACTGAGCTATACCGACCAACTCGGTATGAGACTGAACTATACCGACAAACTCAGTATGTGGAGCTCGGTCCGTGAACTCGGTATCACCTCATACTGACCAACTCAGTATGACCAGATACCGACCAACTCGGTATGAGACGAGTTTCACTAAGATTATTTATATAAGTTAAACTTATATATTCCTTTGTTCATCAGATTCACAAAGTAATAGGTTTGACCGGGTTTTCTACCCTAACAACACAAACCCTAAAAATTGGAAAATAATTTATAATTGTCAGAGTTAGTTTTCTCGGGTGCACAACTAGTCAACTACACACCCTAGGAAACATAAAATCTTAAAAATAAGAAAATTAAACTTTTATTGTCAAAAGTTGGTTTCCACGGGTAGACAAAATTAACACCCAAGGAAACACAAACCCTGAAGTGTCATGGTTAGTTTCCTCGGGTACACAACTACACACCATAGGAAACATAAAACTCTAAAAATAGAAAGTTCAAACTTTTATTGTCCAAAGTTAGTTTCCCCGAGTAGCCAAAATACTCACCCAAGGAAACGTAAAACCCTAAAAATAGGAAAACGCACCCTAGGAAACATAAAACCCCAAAAATAGGAAAATTAGTCATATATGGTTTCCTCGGATAGACAAAATACACACCCAAGGAAACACAAACCCTAAAAATTGGAAAATAGTTTATAATTGTCAGAGTTAGTTTCCTCGGGTGCACAACTACACACCCTAGGAAACATAAAACCCTCAAAATATGAAAATCAAACTTTTATTGTGAAAAGTTGGTTTCCTCGGGTAGCCAATATACACACCCAAGGAAACATAAAACCCTAAAAATAGGAAAACACACCCAAGGAAACATAAAACTCCAAAAATAGGAAAATTAGTCATATATGGTTTCCCCGGGTAGACAAAATTTAAAACCCAAGGAAACACAAACCCTGAAAAATGGAAAATAATATATAATTGTCATGGTTAATTTCCTCGGGTACACAACTACACACCGTAGGAAACATAAAACTCTAAAAATAGAAAGATCAAACTTTTAATGTCAAAAGTTAGTTTCCCCGGGTAGCCAAAATACACACCCAAGGAAACATAAAACCCTAAAAATATGAAAACACACCCTAGGAAACATAAAACCCTAAAAATAGGGTAATTAGTCATATATGGTTTCCTCGGGTAGACAAAATACACACACAAGGAAACAAAAACCCTAAAAATAGGAAACTAATTTATAATTGTCAGAGTTAGTTTCCTCGGGTGCACAACTAGTCAACTACACACCCTAGAAAACATAAAACCCTAAAAATAGGAAAATTAATCTTTTATTGTCAAAACTTGGTTTCCCTCGGTAGACAAAATTAACACCCAAGGAAACACAAACCCTGAAAATAGGAAAATAATATATAATTGTCATGGTTAGTTTCCTTAGGTACACAACTACACACCCTAAGAAACATAAAACCCTAAAAATAGAAGGATCAAACTTTTATTGTCAAAAGTTAGTTTCCCCGGGTAGCCAAAATACACACCCAAGGAAACATAAAACCCTAAAAATAGGAAAACACACCCTAGGAAACATAAAACCCCAAAAATAGGAAAATTAGTCATATATGGTTTCCTAGGGTAGACAAAATACACATCCAAGGAAACACAAACCCTAGAAATTGGAAACAAATTTATAATTGTCAGAGTTAGTTTCCTCGGTGCACAACTATACACCATAGGAAACATAAAACCCTAAAAATATGAAAATCAAACTTTTATTGTCAAAAGTTGGTTTCCTCAGGTAGCCAAAATACACGCACAAGGAAACATAAAACCCTAAAAATAGGAAAACACACCCTAGAAAACATAAAACCCCAAAAATAGGAAAATTTGTCATATATGGTTTCCTCGGGTAGACAAAATATACACCCGAGGAAACACAAACCCTAAAAATAGGAAACTAATTTAAAATTGTCAGAGTTAGTTTCCTCAGGTGCACAACTACCAACCTAGGAAACATTAAACCCTAAAAATAGGAAAATCAAACTTTTATTATCAAAAGTTGGTTTCCTCGGGTAGACAAAATACACACCCAAGGAAACACAAACCTTGAAAATAGGAAAATAATATATAATTGTGAAGGTTAGTTTCCTCGGGACCACAACTACACACCCCAGGAAACATAAAACACTAAAAATAGGAAAATAAAACTTTTATTGTCAAAAGTTGGTTTCCTCAGGTAGCCAAAATACACGCACAAGGAAACATAAAACCCTAAAAATAGGAAAACACACCCTAGAAAACATAAAACCCCAAAAATAGGAAAATTAGTCATATATGGTTTCCTCGGGTAGACAAAATACACACCCAAGGAAACAAAAACCCTAAAAATAGGAAAATAATTTATAATTGTGAGTGTTAGTTTCCTCAGGTGCACAACTACACACCTTAGGAAACATAAAACCCTAAAAATAGGAATATTAAACTTTTATTGTCAAAAGATGGTTTCCACGGGTATACAAAATTAACACCCAAGGAAACACAACTACACACCATAGGAAACATAAAACTCTAAAAATAGAAAGTTCAAACTTTTATTGTCCAAAGTTAGTTTCCCCGAGTAGCCAAAATACTCACCCAAGGAAACGTAAAACCCTAAAAATAGGAAAACGCACCCTAGGAAACATAAAACCCCAAAAATAGGAAAATTAGTCATATATGGTTTCCTCGGATAGACAAAATACACACCCAAGGAAACACAAACCCTAAAAATTGGAAAATAGTTTATAATTGTCAGAGTTAGTTTCCTCGGGTGCACAACTACACACCCTAGGAAACATAAAACCCTAAAAATAGGAAAATCAAACTTTTATAATCAAAAGTTGGTTTCCTCGGGTAGCCAAAATACACACCCAAGGAAACATAAAACCCTAAATATAGGAAAACAAACCATAGGAAACATAAAACCCAAAAAATAGGAAAATTAGTCATATATGATTTCCTCGGGTAGACAAAATATACATCCAAGCAAACACAAACCTTAAAAATTGGAAAATAGTTTATAATTGTCAGAGTTAGTTTCCTCGGGTGCACAACTACACACCCTAGGAAACATAAAACCCTCAAAATATGAAAATCAAACTTTTATTGTGAAAAGTTGGTTTCCTCGGGTAGCCAATATACACACCCAAGGAAACATAAAACCCTAAAAATAGGAAAACACACCCAAGGAAACATAAAACTCCAAAAATAGGAAAATTAGTCATATATGGTTTCCCCGGGTAGACAAAATTTAAAACCCAAGGAAACACAAACCCTGAAAAATGGAAAATAATATATAATTGTCATGGTTAATTTCCTCGGGTACACAACTACACACCGTAGGAAACATAAAACTCTAAAAATAGAAAGATCAAACTTTTAATGTCAAAAGTTAGTTTCCCCGGGTAGCCAAAATACACACCCAAGGAAACATAAAACCGTAAAAATATGAAAACACACCCTAGGAAACATAAAACCCTAAAAATAGGGTAATTAGTCATATATGGTTTCCTCGGGTAGACAAAATACACACCCAAGGAAACACAAACCCTAAAAATAGGAAACTAATTTATAATTGTCAGAATTAGTTTCCTCGGGTGCACAACTAGTCAACTACACACCCTAGAAAACATAAAACCCTAAAAATAGGAAAATTAATCTTTTATTGTCAAAACTTGGTTTCCCTCGGTAGACAAAATTAACACCCAAGGAAACACAAACCCTGAAAATAGGAAAATAATATATAATTGTCATGGTTAGTTTCCTTAGGTACACAACTACACACCCTAAGAAACATAAAACCCTAAAAATAGAAGGATCAAACTTTTATTGTCAAAAGTTAGTTTCCCCGGGTAGCCAAAATACACACCCAAGGAAACATAAAACCCTAAAAATAGGAAAACACACCCTAGGAAACATAAAACCCCAAAAATAGGAAAATTAGTCATATATGGTTTCCTAGGGTAGACAAAATACACATCCAAGGAAACACAAACCCTAGAAATTGGAAACAAATTTATAATTGTCAGAGTTAGTTTCCTCGGTGCACAACTATACACCCTAGGAAACATAAAACCCTAAAAATATGAAAATCAAACTTTTATTGTCAAAAGTTGGTTTCCTCAGGTAGCCAAAATACACGCACAAGGAAACATAAAACCCTAAAAATAGGAAAACACACCCTAGAAAACATAAAACCCCAAAAATAGGAAAATTAGTCATATATGGTTTCCTCGGGTAGACAAAATATACACCCGAGGAAACACAAACCCTAAAAATAGGAAAATAATTTATAATTGTCAGAGTTAGTTTCGTGAGGTGCACAACTACACAACCTAGGAAACATTAAACCCGAAAAATAGGAAAATCAAACTTTTATTGTCAAAAGTTGGTTTCCTCGGGTAGACAAAATACACACCCAAGGAAACACAAACCTTGAAAATAGGAAAATAATATATAATTGTGAAGGTTAGTTTCCTCGGGACCACAACTACACACCCCAGGAAACATAAAACACTAAAAATAGGAAAATCAAACTTTTATTGTCAAAAGTTGGTTTCCTCAGGTAGCCAAAATACACACACAAGGAAACATAAAACCCTAAAAATAGGAAAACACACCCTAGAAAACATAAAACCCCAAAAATAGGAAAATTAGTCATATATGGTTTCCTCGGGTAGACAAAATATACACCCAAGGAAACAAAAACCCTAAAAATAGGAAAATAATTTATAATTATCAGTGTTAGTTTCCTCGGGTGCACAACTACACACCTTAGGAAACATAAAACCCTAAAAATAGGAATATTAAACTTTTATTGTCAAAAGATGGTTTCCACGGGTATACAAAATTAACACCGAAGTAAACACAACTACACACCCTAGGAAACATAAAACCCTAAAAATAGAAAGATCAACCTTTTATTGTCAAAATTTAGTTTCCCCGGGTAGCCAAAATACACACCCAAGGAAACATAAAAACCCTAAAAATAGGAAAACACACCTTAGGAAACATAAAACCCCAAAAATAGGAAAATTAGTCATATATGGTTTCCTCGGGTAGACAAAATACACATCCAAGGAAACACAAACCCAAAAAATTGAAAAATAGTTTATAATTGTCTATGTTAGTTTCCTCGGGTGCACAACTACTCACCCTAGGAAACATAAAACACTAAAAATAGGAAAATCAAACTTTTATTATCAAAAGTTAGTTTCCTCAGGTAGCCAAAATACACGCACAAGGAAACATAAAACCCTAAAAATAGGAAAACACACCCTAGAAAACATAAAACCCCAAAAATAGGAAAATTAGTCATATATGGTTTCCTCGGGTAGACAAAATACACACCCAAGGAAACAAAAACCCTAAAAATAGGAAAATAATTTATAATTGTCAGTGTTAGTTTCCTCGGGTGAACAACTACACACCCTAGGAAACATAAAACCCTAAAAATAGGAAAATTAAACTTTTATTGTCAAAAGTTGGTTTCCACGGGTAGACAAAATTAACACCCAAGGAAACACAACTACACACCCTAGGAAACATAAAACCCCAAAAATAGAAAGATAAAACTTTTATTGTTAAAATTTAGTTTCCCCGGGTAGCCAAAATACACACCAAGGAAACATAAAAACCCTAAAAATAGGAAAACACACCCTAGGAAACATAAAACCCCAAAAATAGGAAAATTAGTCATATATGGTTTCCTCGGGTAGACAAAATACACATCCAAGGAACCACAAACTCAAAAAATTGGAAAATAGTTTATAATTGTCTAAGTTAGTTTCCTCGGGTGCAAAACTACACACCCTAGGAAACATAAAACCCTATAAATATGAAAATCAAAGTTTTATTGTCAAAAGTTGGTTTCCTCGGGTAGCCAAAATACACACCCAAGGAAACATAAAACCCTAAAAATAGGAAAAGACACCCTAGGAAACATAAAACCCCAAAAATAGGAAAATTAGTCATATATGGTTTCCTCGGGTAGACAAAATACACACCCAAGGAAACACAAACCATAAAAATTGAAATATAGTTCATAATTGTCATAGTTAGTTTCCTCGGGTGCACAACTATACACCCTAGGAAACATAAAACCTTAAAAATAGGAAAATTAAACTTTTATTGTCAAAAGTTGGTTTCCACGGGTAGATAAAATTAACACCCAAGGAAACACGAACCCTGAAAACAGGAAAATAATATATAATTGTCACGGTTAGTTTCCTCGGGTACACAACTACACACCCTAGGAAACATAAAACCCTAAAAATAGAAAGATCAAACTTTTATTGTCAAAATTTAGTTTCCCCGGGTAGCCAAAATATACACCCAAGGAAACATAGAACCCTAAAAATAGGAAAACACACCCTAGGACACATAAAACCACAAAAATAGGAAAATTAGTCATATATGGTTTCCTCGGGTAGACAAAATACACATCCAAAGAAACACAAACCTTAAAAATTGGAAAATAGTTTATAATTGTCAGAGTTAGTTTCCTCGGGTGCACAACTACACACCCTAGGAAACATAAAACCCTAAAAATAGGAAAACACACCCTAGGAAACATAAAACCCCAAAAATTGGAACATTAGTCATATATGGTTTCCTCGGGTAGACAAAATAGACACCCAAGGAAACACAAACCCTAAAAATTGGAAACTAGTTCATAATTGTTATAGTTAGTTTCCTCGGGACCACAACTACACACCCCAGGAAACATAAAACACTAAAAATATAAAAATCAAACTTTTATTGTCAAAAGTTGGTTTCCTCGGGTAGCCTAAATACACACCCAAGGAAACATAAAACCCTAAAAACAGGAAAACACACCCTAGGAAACATAAAACCCCAAAAATAGGAAAATTAGTCATATATGGTTTCCTCGGGTAGACAAAATACACACCCAAGGAAACACAAACCCTAAAAATTGAAAAAATAATTTATAATTGTCAGAGTTAGTTTCCTCGGGTGCACAACTACACACCCTAGGAAACATAAAACCCTAAAAATAGGAAAATTAAACTTTTATTGTCAAAAGTTGGTTTCCCTGGGTAGACAAAATTAACACCCAAGGAAACACAACTACACACCCTAGGAAACATAAAACCCTAAAAATAGAAAGATCAAACTTTTATTGTCAAAATTTAGTTTCCCCGGGTAGCCAAAATACAGACCCAAGGAAACATAAAAACCCTAAAAATAGGAAAACACACCCTAGGAAACATAAAACCCCAAAAATAGGGAAATTAGTCATATATGGTTTCCTCAGGTAGACAAAATACACATCCAAGGAAACACAAACCCAAAAAATTGGAAAATAGTTTATAATTGTCTAAGTTAGTTTCCTCGGGTGCATAACTACACACCCTAGGAAACATAAAACACTAAAAATAGGAAAATCAAACTTTTATTGTCAAAAGTTAGTTTCCTCAGGTAGCCAAAATACACGCACAAGGAAACATAAAACCCTAAAAATAGGAAAACACACCCTAGAAAACATAAAACCCCAAAAATAGGAAAATTAGTCATATATGGTTTCCTCGGGTAGACAAAATACACACCCAAGGAAACAAAAACCCTAAAAATAGGAAAATAATTTATAATTGTCAGTGTTAGTTTCCTCGGGTGCACAACTACACACGCTAGGAAACTTAAAACCCTAAAAATAGGAAAATTAAACTTTTATTGTCAAAAGTTGGTTTCCACGGGTAGACAAAATTAACACCCAAGGAAACACAACAACACACCCTAGGAAACATAAAACCCTAAAAATAGAAAGATCAAACTTTTATTGTCAAAATTTAGTTTCCCCGGGTAGCCAAAATACACACCCAAGGAAACATAAAAACCCTAAAAATAGGAAAACACACCCTAGGAAACATAAAACCCAAAAATAGGAAAATTAGTCATATATGGTTTCCTCGGGTAGACAAAATACACATCCAAGGAAACACAAACCCAAAAAATTGGAAAATAGGTTATAATTGTCTAAGTTAGTTTCCTCGGGTGCACAACTACACACCCTAGGAAACATAAAACCCTATAAATATGAAAATCAAACTTTTATTGTCAAAAGTTGGTTTCCTCGGGTAGCCAAAATACACACCCAAGGAAACATAAAACCCTAAAAATAGGAAAAGACACCCTAGGAAACATAAAACCCCAAAAATTGGAAAATGAGTCATATATGGTTTCCTCGGGTAGACAAAATACACACCCAAGGAAACACAAACCATAAAAATTGAAATATAGTTCATAATTGTCATAGTTAGTTTCCTCGGGTGCACAACTATACACCCTAGGAAACATAAAACCTTAAAAATAGGAAAATTAAACTTTTATTGTCAAAAGTTGGTTTCCACGGGTAGATAAAATTAACACCCAAGGAAACACAAACCCTGAAAACAGGAAAATAATATATAATTGTCACGGTTAGTTTCCTCGGGTACACAACTACACACCCTAGGAAACATAAAACCCTAAAAATAGAAAGATCAAACTTTTATTGTCAAAATTTAGTTTCCCCGGGTAGCCAAAATATACACCCAAGGAAACATAAAACCCTAAAAATAGGAAAACACACCCTAGGACACATAAAACCACAAAAATAGGAAAATTAGTCATATATGGTTTCCTCGGGTAGATAAAATACACATCCAAAGAAACACAAACCTTAAAAATTGGAAAATAGTTTATAATTGTCAGAGTTAGTTTCCTCGGGTGCACAACTACACACCCTAGGAAACATAAAACCCTAAAAATAGGAAAACACACCCTAGGAAACATAAAACCCCAAAAATTGGAACATTAGTCATATATGGTTTCCTCGGGTAGACAAAATACACACCCAAGGAAACACAAACCCTAAAAATTGGAAACTAGTTCATAATTGTTATAGTTAGTTTCCTCGGGACCACAACTACACACCCCAGGAAACATAAAACACTAAAAATATAAAAATCAAACTTTTATTGTCAAAAGTTGGTTTCCTCGGGTAGCCTAAATACACACCCAAGGAAACATAAAACCCAAAAAACAGGAAAACACACCCTAGGAAACATAAAACCCCAAAAATAGGAAAATTAGTCATATATGGTTTCCTCGGGTAGACAAAATACACACCCAAGGAAACACAAACCCTAAAAATTGAAAAAATAATTTATAATTGTCAGAGTTAGTTTCCTCGGGTGCACAACTACACACCCTAGGAAACATAAAACCCTAAAAATAGGAAAATTAAACTTTTATTGTCAAAAGTTGGTTTCCCTGGGTAGACAAAATTAACACCCTAGGAAACATAAAACCCCAAAAATAGGAAAATTAGTCATATATGGTTTCCTCGGGTAGACAAAATACACATCCAAGGAAACACAAACCCAAAAAATTGGAAAATAGTTTATAATTGTCTAAGTTAGTTTCCTCGGGTGCACAACTACACACCCTAGGAAACATAAAACACTAAAAATAGGAAAATCAAACTTTTATTGTCAAAAGTTAGTTTCCTCAGGTAGCCAAAATACACGCACAAGGAAACATAAAACCCTAAAAATAGGAAAACACACCCTAGAAAACATAAAACCCCAAAAATAGGAAAATTAGTCATATATGGTTTCCTCGGGTAGACAAAATACACACCCAAGGAAACAAAAACCCTAAAAAATGGAAA
Organism: Calendula officinalis; assembly: GCA_963853835.1. Taxonomy (NCBI): domain Eukaryota; kingdom Viridiplantae; phylum Streptophyta; class Magnoliopsida; order Asterales; family Asteraceae; genus Calendula; species Calendula officinalis. Next base: position 71,869,955 of record OY970826.1, read on the forward strand.
ATAATTTATAATTGTCAGTGTTAGTTTCCTCGGGTGAACAACTACACACCCTAGGAAACATAAAACCCTAAAAATAGGAAAATTAAACTTTTATTGTCAAAAGTTGGTTTCCACGGGTAGACAAAATTAACACCCAAGGAAACACAACTACACACCCTAGGAAACATAAAACCCCAAAAATAGAAAGATAAAACTTTTATTGTCAAAATTTAGTTTCCCCGGGTAGCCAAAATACACACCCAAGGAAACATAAAAACCCTAAAAATAGGAAAACACACCCTAGGAAACATAAAACCCCAAAAATAGGAAAATTAGTCATATATGGTTTCCTCGGGTAGACAAAATACACATCCAAGGAAACACAAACCCAAAAAATTGGAAAATAGTTTATAATTGTCTAAGTTAGTTTCCTCGGGTGCAAAACTACACACCCTAGGAAACATAAAACCCTATAAATATGAAAATCAAAGTTTTATTGTCAAAAGTTGGTTTCCTCGGGTAGCCAAAATACACACCCAAGGAAACATAAAACCCTAAAAATAGGAAAAGACACCCTAGGAAACATAAAACCCCAAAAATTGGAAAATTAGTCATATATGGTTTCCTCGGGTAGACAAAATACACACCCAAGGAAACACAAACCATAAAAATTGAAATATAGTTCATAATTGTCATAGTTAGTTTCCTCGGGTGCACAACTATACACCCTAGGAAACATAAAACCTTAAAAATAGGAAAATTAAACTTTTATTGTCAAAAGTTGGTTTCCACGGGTAGATAAAATTAACACCCAAGGAAACACAAACCCTGAAAACAGGAAAATAATATATAATTGTCACGGTTAGTTTCCTCGGGTACACAACTACACACCCTAGGAAACATAAAACCCTAAAAATAGAAAGATCAAACTTTTATTGTCAAAATTTAGTTTCCCCGGGTAGCCAAAATATACACCCAAGGAAACATAAAACCCTAAAAATAGGAAAACACACCCTAGGACACATAAAACCACAAAAATAGGAAAATTAGTCATATATGGTTTCCTCGGGTAGACAAAATACACATCCAAAGAAACACAAACCTTAAAAATTGGAAAATAGTTTATAATTGTCAGAGTTAGTTTCCTCGGGTGCACAACTACACACCCTAGGAAACATAAAACCATAAAAATAGGAAAACACACCCTAGGAAACATAAAACCCCAAAAATTGGAACATTAGTCATATATGGTTTCCTCGGGTAGACAAAATACACACCCAAGGAAACACAAACCCTAAAAATTGGAAACTAGTTCATAATTGTTATAGTTAGTTTCCTCGGGACCACAACTACACACCCCAGGAAACATAAAACACTAAAAATATAAAAATCAAACTTTTATTGTCAAAAGTTGGTTTCCTCGGGTAGCCTAAATACACACCCAAGGAAACATAAAACCCTAAAAACAGGAAAACACACCCTAGGAAACATAAAACCCCAAAAATAGGAAAATTAGTCATATATGGTTTCCTCGGGTAGACAAAATACACACCCAAGGAAACACAAACCCTAAAAATTGAAAAAATAATTTATAATTGTCAGAGTTAGTTTCCTCGGGTGCACAACTACACACCCTAGGAAACATAAAACCCTAAAAATAGGAAAATTAAACTTTTATTGTCAAAAGTTGGTTTCCCTGGGTAGACAAAATTAACACCCAAGGAAACACAACTACAAACCCTAGGAAACATAAAACCCTAAAAATAGAAAGATCAAACTTTTATTGTCAAAATTTAGTTTCCCCGGGTAGCCAAAATACAGACCCAAGGAAACATAAAAACCCTAAAAATAGGAAAACACACCCTAGGAAACATAAAACCCCAAAAATAGGGAAATTAGTCATATATGGTTTCCTCGGGTAGACAAAATACACATCCAAGGAAACACAAACCCAAAAAATTGGAAAATAGTTTATAATTGTCTAAGTTAGTTTCCTCGGGTGCATAACTACACACCCTAGGAAACATAAAACACTAAAAATAGGAAAATCAAACTTTTATTGTCAAAAGTTAGTTTCCTCAGGTAGCCAAAATACACGCACAAGGAAACATAAAACCCTAAAAATAGGAAAACACACCCTAGAAAACATAAAACCCCAAAAATAGGAAAATTAGTCATATATGGTTTCCTCGGGTAGACAAAATACACACCCAAGGAAACAAAAACCCTAAAAATAGGAAAATAATTTATAATTGTCAGTGTTAGTTTCCTCGGGTGCACAACTACACACCCTAGGAAACATAAAACCCTAAAAATAGGAAAATTAAACTTTTATTGTCAAAAGTTGGTTCCCACGGGTAGACAAAATTAACACCCAAGGAAACACAACAACACACCCTAGGAAACATAAAACCCTAAAAATAGAAAGATCAAACTTTTATTGTCAAAATTTAGTTTCCCCGGGTAGCCAAAATACACATCCAAGGAAACATAAAAACCCTAAAAATAGGAAAACACACCCTAGGAAACATAAAACCCAAAAATAGGAAAATTAGTCATATATGGTTTCCTCGGGTAGACAAAATACACATCCAAGGAAACATAAACCCAAAAAATTGGAAAATAGGTTATAATTGTCTAAGTTAGTTTCCTCGGGTGCACAACTACACACCCTAGGAAACATAAAACCCTATAAATATGAAAATCAAACTTTTATTGTCAAAAGTTGGTTTCCTCGGGTAGCCAAAATACACACCTAAGGAAACATAAAACCCTAAAAATAGGAAAAGACACCCTAGGAAACATAAAACCCCAAAAATTGGAAAATTAGTCATATATGGTTTCCTCGGGTAGACAAAATACACACCCAAGGAAACACAAACCATAAAAATTGAAATATAGTTCATAATTGTCATAGTTAGTTTCCTCGGGTGCACAACTATACACCCTAGGACACATAAAACCTTAAAAATAGGAAAATTAAACTTTTATTGTCAAAAGTTGGTTTCCACGGGTAGATAAAATTAACACCCAAGGAAACACAAACCCTGAAAACACGAAAATAATATATAATTGTCACGGTTAGTTTCCTCGGGTACACAACTACACACCCTAGGAAACATAAAACCCTAAAAATAGAAAGATCAAACTTTTATTGTCAAAATTTAGTTTCCCCGGGTAGCCAAAATATACACCCTAGGAAACATAAAACCCTAAAAATAGGAAAACACACCCTAGGACACATAAAACCACAAAAATAGGAAAATTAGTCATATACGGTTTCCTCGGGTAGATAAAATACACATCAAACCCCAAAAATAGGAAAATTAGTAATATATGGTTTCCTCGGGTAGACAAAATACACATCCAAGGAAACACAAACCCAAAAAATTGGAAAATAGTTTATAATTGTCTAAGTTAGTTTCCTCGGGTGCAAAACTACACACCCTAGGAAACATAAAACCCTATAAATATGAAAATCAAACTTTTATTGTCAAAAGTTGGTTTCCTCGGGTAGCCAAAATACACACCCAAGGAAACATAAAACCCTAAAAATAGGAAAAGACACCCTAGGAAACATAAAACCCCAAAAATTGGAAAATTAGTCATATATGGTTTCCTCGGGTAGACAAAATACACACCCAAGGAAACACAAACCATAAAAATTGAAATATAGTTCATAATTGTCATAGTTAGTATCCTCGGGTGCACAACTATACACCCTAGGAAACATAAAACCTTAAAAATAGGAAAATTAAACTTTTATTGTCAAAAGTTGGTTTCCACGGGTAGATAAAATTAACACCCAAGGAAACACAAACCCTGAAAACAGGAAAATAATATATAATTGTCACGGTTAGTTTCCTCGGGTACACAACTACACACCCTAGGAAACATAAAACCCTAAAAATAGAAAGATCAAACTTTTATTGTCAAAATTTAGTTTCCCCGGGTAGCCAAAATATACACCCAAGGAAACATAAAACCCTAAAAATAGGAAAACACACCCTAGGACACATAAAACCACAAAAATAGGAAAATTAGTCATATATGGTTTCCTCGGGTAGACAAAATACACATCCAAAGAAACACAAACCTTAAAAATTGGAAAATAGTTTATAATTGTCAGAGTTAGTTTCCTCGGGTGCACAACTACACACCCTAGGAAACATAAAACCCTAAAAATAGGAAAACACACCCTAGGAAACATAAAACCCCAAAAATTGGAACATTAGTCATATATGGTTTCCTCGGGTAGACAAAATACACACCCAAGGAAACACAAACCCTAAAAATTGGAAACTAGTTCATAATTGTTATAGTTAGTTTCCTCGGGACCACAACTACACACCCCAGGAAACATAAAACACTAAAAATATAAAAATCAAACTTTTATTGTCAAAAGTTGGTTTCCTCGGGTAGCCTAAATACACACCCAAGGAAACATAAAACCCTAAAAACAGGAAAACACACCCTAGGAAACATAAAACCCCAAAAATAGGAAAATTAGTCATATATGGTTTCCTCGGGTAGACAAAATACACACCCAAGGAAACACAAACCCTAAAAATTGAAAAAATAATTTATAATTGTCAGAGTTAGTTTCCTCGGGTGCACAACTACACACCCTAGGAAACATAAAACCCTAAAAATAGGAAAATTAAACTTTTATTGTCAAAAGTTGGTTTCCCTGGGTAGACAAAATTAACACCCAAGGAAACACAACTACACACCCTAGGAAACATAAAACCCTAAAAATAGAAAGATCAAACTTTTATTGTCAAAATTTAGTTTCCCCGGGTAGCCAAAATACACACCCAAGGAAACATAAAAACCCTAAAAATAGGAAAACACACCCTAGGAAACATAAAACCCCAAAAATAGGGAAATTAGTCATATATGGTTTCCTCGGGTAGACAAAATACACATCCAAGGAAACACAAACCCAAAAAATTGGAAAATAGTTTATAATTGTCTAAGTTAGTTTCCTCGGGTGCATAACTACACACCCTAGGAAACATAAAACACTAAAAATAGGAAAATCAAACTTTTATTGTCAAAAGTTAGTTCCTCAGGTAGCCAAAATACACGCACAAGGAAACATAAAACCCTAAAAATAGGAAAACACACCCTAGAAAACATAAAACCCCAAAAATAGGAAAATTAGTCATATATGGTTTCCTCGGGTAGACAAAATACACACCCAAGGAAACAAAAACCCTAAAAATAGGAAAATAATTTATAATTGTCAGTGTTAGTTTCCTCGGGTGCACAACTACACACCCTAGGAAACATAAAACCCTAAAAATAGGAAAATTAAACTTTTATTGTCAAAAGTTGGTTTCCACGGGTAGACAAAATTAACACCCAAGGAAACACAACAACACACCCTAGGAAACATAAAACCCTAAAAATAGAAAGATCAAACTTTTATTGTCAAAATTTAGTTTCCCCGGGTAGCCAAAATACACACCCAAGGAAACATAAAAACCCTAAAAATAGGAAAACACACCCTAGGAAACATAAAACCCAAAAATAGGAAAATTAGTCATATATGGTTTCCTCGGGTAGACAAAATACACATCCAAGGAAACACAAACCCAAGAAATTGGAAAATAGGTTATAATTGTCTAAGTTAGTTTCCTCGGGTGCACAACTACACACCCTAGGAAACATAAAACCCTATAAATATGAAAATCAAACTTTTATTGTCAAAAGTTGGTTTCCTCGGGTAGCCAAAATACACACCCAATGAAACATAAAACCCTAAAAATAGGAAAAGACACCCTAGGAAACATAAAACCCCAAAAATTGGAAAATGAGTCATATATGGTTTCCTCGGGTAGACAAAATACACACCCAAGGAAACACAAACCAAAAAATTGAAATATAGTTCATAATTGTCATAGTTAGTTTCCTCGGGTGCACAACTATACACCCTAGGAAACATAAAACCTTAAAAATAGGAAAATTAAACTTTTATTGTCAAAAGTTGGTTTCCACGGGTAGATAAAATTAACACCCAAGGAAACACAAACCCTGAAAACAGGAAAATAATATATAATTGTCACGGTTAGTTTCCTCGGGTACACAACTACACACCCTAGGAAACATAAACCCCTAAAAATAGAAAGATCAAACTTTTATTGTCAAAATTTAGTTTCCCCGGGTAGCCAAAATATACACCCAAGGAAACATAAAACCCTAAAAATAGGAAAACACACCCTAGGACACATAAAACCACAAAAATAGGAAAATTAGTCATATATGGTTTCCTCGGGTAGATAAAATACACATCCAAAGAAACACAAACCTTAAAAATTGGAAAATAGTTTATAATTGTCAGAGTTAGTTTCCTCGGGTGCACAACTACACACCCTAGGAAACATAAAACCCAAAAAATAGGAAAACACACCCTAGGAAACATAAAACCCCAAAAATTGGAACATTAGTCATATATGGTTTCCTCGGGTAGACAAAATACACACCCAAGGAAACACAAACCCTAAAAATTGGAAACTAGTTCATAATTGTTATAGTTAGTTTCCTCGGGACCACAACTACACACCCCAGGAAACATAAAACACTAAAAATATAAAAATCAAACTTTTATTGTCAAAAGTTGGTTTCCTCGGGTAGCCTAAATACACACCCAAGGAAACATAAAACCCAAAAAACAGGAAAACACACCCTAGGAAACATAAAACCCCAAAAATAGGAAAATTAGTCATATATGGTTTCCTCGGGTAGACAAAATACACACCCAAGGAAACACAAACCCTAAAAATTGAAAAAATAATTTATAATTGTCAGAGTTAGTTTCCTCGGGTGCACAACTACACACCCTAGGAAACATAAAACCCTAAAAATAGGAAAATTAAACTTTTATTGTCAAAAGTTGGTTTCCCTGGGTAGACAAAATTAACACCCTAGGAAACATAAAACCCCAAAAATAGGAAAATTAGTCATATATGGTTTCCTCGGGTAGACAAAATACACATCCAAGGAAACACAAACCCAAAAAATTGGAAAATAGTTTATAATTGTCTAAGTTAGTTTCCTCGGGTGCACAACTACACACCCTAGGAAACATAAAACACTAAAAATAGGAAAATCAAACTTTTATTGTCAAAAGTTAGTTTCCTCAGGTAGCCAAAATACACGCACAAGGAAACATAAAACCCTAAAAATAGGAAAACACACCCTAGAAAACATAAAACCCCAAAAATAGGAAAATTAGTCATATATGGTTTCCTCGGGTAGACAAAATACACACCCAAGGAAACAAAAACCCTAAAAATAGGAAAATAATTTATAATTGTCAGTGTTAGTTTCCTCGGGTGAACAACTACACACCCTAGGAAACATAAAACCCTAAAAATAGGAAAATTAAACTTTTATTGTCAAAAGTTGGTTTCCACGGGTAGACAAAATTAACACCCAAGGAAACACAACTACACACCCTAGGAAACATAAAACCCCAAAAATAGAAAGATAAAACTTTTATTGTCGAAATTTAGTTTCCCCGGGTAGCCAAAACACACACCCAAGGAAACATAAAAACCCTAAAAATAGGAAAACACACCCTAGGAAACATAAAACCCCAAAAATAGGAAAATTAGTCATATATGGTTTCCTCGGGTAGACAAAATACACATCCAAGGAAACACAAACCCAAAAAATTGGAAAATAGTTTATAATTGTCTAAGTTAGTTTCCTCGGGTGCAAAACTACACACTCTAGGAAACATAAAACCCTATAAATATGAAAATCAAAGTTTTATTGTCAAAAGTTGGTTTCCTCGGGTAGCCAAAATACACACCCAAGGAAACATAAAACCCTAAAAATAGGAAAAGACACCCTAGGAAACATAAAACCCCAAAAATTGGAAAATTAGTCATATATGGTTTCCTCGGGTAGACAAAATACACACCCAAGGAAACACAAACCATAAAAATTGAAATATAGTTCATAATTGTCATAGTTAGTTTCCTCGGGTGCACAACTATACACCCTAGGAAACATAAAACCTTAAAAATAGGAAAATTAAACTTTTATTGTCAAAAGTTGGTTTCCACGGGTAGATAAAATTAACACCCAAGGAAACACAAACCCTGAAAACAGGAAAATAATATATAATTGTCACGGTTAGTTTCCTCGGGTACACAACTACACACCCTAGGAAACATAAAACCCTAAAAATAGAAAGATCAAACTTTTATTGTCAAAATTTAGTTTCCCCGGGTAGCCAAAATATACACCCAAGGAAACATAAAACCTTAAAAATAGGAAAACACACCCTAGGACACATAAAACCACAAAAATAGGAAAATTAGTCATATATGGTTTCCTCGGGTAGACAAAATACACATCCAAAGAAACACAAACCTTAAAAATTGGAAAATAGTTTATAATTGTCAGAGTTAGTTTCCTCGGGTGCACAACTACACACCCTAGGAAACATAAAACCATAAAAATAGGAAAACACACCCTAGGAAACATAAAACCCCAAAAATTGGAACATTAGTCATATATGGTTTCCTCGGGTAGACAAAATACACACCCAAGGAAACACAAACCCTAAAAATTGGAAACTAGTTCATAATTGTTATAGTTAGTTTCCTCGGGACCACAACTACACACCCCAGGAAACATAAAACACTAAAAATATAAAAATCAAACTTTTATTGTCAAAAGTTCGTTTCCTCGGGTAGCCTAAATACACACCCAAGGAAACATAAAACCCTAAAAACAGGAAAACACACCCTAGGAAACATAAAACCCCAAAAATAGGAAAATTAGTCATATATGGTTTCCTCGGGTAGACAAAATACACACCCAAGGAAACACAAACCCTAAAAATTGAAAAAATAATTTATAATTGTCAGAGTTAGTTTCCTCGGGTGCACAACTACACACCCTAGGAAACATAAAACCCTAAAAATAGGAAAATTAAACTTTTATTGTCAAAAGTTGGTTTCCCTGGGTAGACAAAATTAACACCCAAGGAAACACAACTACACACCCTAGGAAACATAAAACCCTAAAAATAGAAAGATCAAACTTTTATTGTCAAAATTTAGTTTCCCCGGGTAGCCAAAATACAGACCCAAGGAAACATAAAAACCCTAAAAATAGGAAAACACACCCTAGGAAACATAAAACCCCAAAAATAGGGAAATTAGTCATATATGGTTTCCTCGGGTAGACAAAATACACATCCAAGGAAACACAAACCCAAAAAATTGGGAAATAGTTTATAATTGTCTAAGTTAGTTTCCTCGGGTGCATAACTACACACCCTAGGAAACATAAAACACTAAAAATAGGAAAATCAAACTTTTATTGTCAAAAGTTAGTTTCCTCAGGTAGCCAAAATACACGCACAAGGAAACATAAAACCCTAAAAATAGGAAAACACACCCTAGAAAACATAAAACCCCAAAAATAGGAAAATTAGTCATATATGGTTTCCTCGGGTAGACAAAATACACACCCAAGGAAACAAAAACCCTAAAAATAGGAAAATAATTTATAATTGTCAGCGTTAGTTTCCTCGGGTGCACAACTACACACCCTAGGAAACATAAAACCCTAAAAATAGGAAAATTAAACTTTTATTGTCAAAAGTTGGTTTCCACGGGTAGACAAAATTAACACCCAAGGAAACACAACAACACACCCTAGGAAACATAAAACCCTAAAAATAGAAAGATCAAACTTTTATTGTCAAAATTTAGTTTCCCCGGGTAGCCAAAATACACACCCAAGGAAACATAAAAACCCTAAAAATAGGAAAACACACCCTAGGAAACATAAAACCCAAAAATAGGAAAATTAGTCATATATGGTTTCCTCGGGTAGACAAAATACACATCCAAGGAAACATAAACCCAAAAAATTGGAAAATAGGTTATAATTGTCTAAGTTAGTTTCCTCGGGTGCACAACTACACACCCTAGGAAACATAAAACCCTATAAATATGAAAATCAAACTTTTATTGTCAAAAGTTGGTTTCCTCGGGTAGCCAAAATACACACCTAAGGAAACATAAAACCCTAAAAATAGGAAAAGACACCCTAGGAAACATAACACCCCAAAAATTGGAAAATTAGTCATATATGGTTTCCTCGGGTAGACAAAACACACACCCAAGGAAACACAAACCATAAAAATTGAAATATAGTTCATAATTGTCATAGTTAGTTTCCTCGGGTGCACAACTATACACCCTAGGAAACATAAAACCTTAAAAATAGGAAAATTAAACTTTTATTGTCAAAAGTTGGTTTCCACGGGTAGATAAAATTAACACCCAAGGAAACACAAACCCTGAAAACAGGAAAATAATATATAATTGTCACGGTTAGTTTCCTCGGGTACACAACTACACACCCTAGGAAACATAAAACCCTAAAAATAGAAAGATCAAACTTTTATTGTCAAAATTTAGTTTCCCCGGGTAGCCAAAATATACACCCAAGGAAACATAAAACCCTAAAAATAGGAAAACACACCCTAGGACACATAAAACCACAAAAATAGGAAAATTAGTCATATATGGTTTCCTCGGGTAGATAAAATACACATCAAACCCCAAAAATAGGAAAATTAGTCATATATGGTTTCCTCGGGTAGACAAAATACACATCCAAGGAAACACAAACCCAAAAAATTGGAAAATAGTTTATAATTGTCTAAGTTAGTTTCCTCGGGTGCAAAACTACACACCCTAGGAAAAATAAAACCCTATAAATATGAAAATCAAAGTTTTATTGTCAAAAGTTTCCTCGGGTAGCCAAAATACACACCCAAGGAAACATAAAACCCTAAAAATAGGAAAAGACACCCTAGGAAACATAAAACCCCAAAAATTGGAAAATTAGTCATATATGGTTTCCTCGGGTAGACAAAATACACACCCAAGGAAACACAAACCATAAAAATTGAAATATAGTTCATAATTGTCATAGTTAGTTTCCTCGGGTGCACAACTATACACCCTAGGAAACATAAAACCTTAAAAATAGGAAAATTAAACTTTTATTGTCAAAAGTTGGTTTCCACGGGTAGATAAAATTAACACCCAAGGAAACACAAACCCTGAAAACAGGAAAATAATATATAATTGTCACGGTTAGTTTCCTCGGGTACACAACTACACACCCTAGGAAACATAAAACCCTAAAAATAGAAAGATCAAACTTTTATTGTCAAAATTTAGTTTCCCCGGGTAGCCAAAATATACACCCAAGGAAACATAAAACCCTAAAAATAGGAAAACACACCCTAGGACACATAAAACCACAAAAATAGGAAAATTAGTCATATATGGTTTCCTCGGGTAGACAAAATACACATCCAAAGAAACACAAACCTTAAAAATTGGAAAATAGTTTATAATTGTCAGAGTTAGTTTCCTCGGGTGCACAACTACACACCCTAGGAAACATAAAACCCTAAAAATAGGAAAACACACCCTAGGAAACATAAAACCCCAAAACTTGGAACATTAGTCATATATGGTTTCCTCGGGTAGACAAAATACACACCCAAGGAAACACAAACCCTAAAAATTGGAAACTAGTTCATAATTGTTATAGTTAGTTTCCTCGGGACCACAACTACACACCCCAGGAAACATAAAACACAAAAAATATAAAAATCAAACTTTTATTGTCAAAAGTTGGTTTCCTCGGGTAGCCTAAATACACACCCAAGGAAACATAAAACCCTAAAAACAGGAAAACACACCCTAGGAAACATAAAACCCCAAAAATAGGAAAATTAGTCATATATGGTTTCCTCGGGTAGACAAAATACACACCCAAGGAAACACAAACCCTAAAAATTGAAAAAATAATTTATAATTGTCAGAGTTAGTTTCCTCGGGTGCACAACTACACACCCTAGGAAACATAAAACCCTAAAAATAGGAAAATTAAACTTTTATTGTCAAAAGTTGGTTTCCCTGGGTAGACAAAATTAACACCCAAGGAAACACAACTACACACCCTAGGAAACATAAAACCCTAAAAATAGAAAGATCAAACTTTTATTGTCAAAATTTAGTTTCCCCGGGTAGCCAAAATACACACCCAAGGAAACATAAAAACCCTAAAAATAGGAAAACACACCCTAGGAAACATAAAACCCCAAAAATAGGGAAATTAGTCATATATGGTTTCCTCGGGTAGACAAAATACACATCCAAGGAAACACAAACCCAAAAAATTGGAAAATAGTTTATAATTGTCTAAGTTAGTTTCCTCGGGTGCATAACTACACACCCTAGGAAACATAAAACACTAAAAATAGGAAAATCAAACTTTTATTGTCAAAAGTTAGTTTCCTCATGTAGCCAAAATACACGCACAAGGAAACATAAAACCCTAAAAATAGGAAAACACACCCTAGAAAACATAAAACCCCAAAAATAGGAAAATTAGTCATATATGGTTTCCTCGGGTAGACAAAATACACACCCAAGGAAACAAAAACCCTAAAAATAGGAAAATAATTTATAATTGTCAGCGTTAGTTTCCTCGGGTGCACAACTACACACCCTAGGAAACATAAAACCCTAAAAATAGGAAAATTAAACTTTTATTGTCAAAAGTTGGTTTCCACGGGTAGACAAAATTAACACCCAAGGAAACACAACAACACACCCTAGGAAACATAAAACCCTAAAAATAGAAAGATCAAACTTTTATTGTCAAAATTTAGTTTCCCCGGGTAGCCAAAATACACACCCAAGGAAACATAAAAACCCTAAAAATAGGAAAACACACCCTAGGAAACATAAAACCCAAAAATAGGAAAATTAGTCATATATGGTTTCCTCGGGTAGACAAAATACACATCCAAGGAAACATAAACCCAAAAAATTGGAAAATAGGTTATAATTGTCTAAGTTAGTTTCCTCGGGTGCACAACTACACACCCTAGGAAACATAACACCCTATAAATATGAAAATCAAACTTTTATTGTCAAAAGTTGGTTTCCTCGGGTAGCCAAAATACACACCTAAGGAAACATAAAACCCTAAAAATAGGAAAAGACACCCTAGGAAACATAACACCCCAAAAATTGGAAAATTAGTCATATATGGTTTCCTCGGGTAGACAAAATACACACCCAAGGAAACACAAACCATAAAAATTGAAATATAGTTCATAATTGTCATAGTTAGTTTCCTCGGGTGCACAACTATACACCCTAGGAAACATAAAACCTTAAAAATAGGAAAATTAAACTTTTATTGTCAAAAGTTGGTTTCCACGGGTAGATAAAATTAACACCCAAGGAAACACAAACCCTGAAAACAGGAAAATAATATATAATTGTCACGGTTAGTTTCCTCGGGTACACAACTACACACCCTAGGAAACATAAAACCCTAAAAATAGAAAGATCAAACTTTTATTGTCAAAATTTAGTTTCCCCGGGTAGCCAAAATATACACCCAAGGAAACATAAAACCCTAAAAATAGGAAAACACACCCTAGGACACATAAAACCACAAAAATAGGAAAATTAGTCATATATGGTTTCCTCGGGTAGATAAAATACACATCAAACCCCAAAAATAGGAAAATTAGTCATATATGGTTTCCTCGGGTAGACAAAATACACATCCAAGGAAACACAAACCCAAAAAATTGGAAAATAGTTTATAATTGTCTAAGTTAGTTTCCTCGGGTGCAAAACTACACACCCTAGGAAACATAAAACCCTATAAATATGAAAATCAAAGTTTTATTGTCAAAAGTTGGTTTCCTCGGGTAGCCAAAATACACACCCAAGGAAACATAAAACCCTAAAAATAGGAAAAGACACCCTAGGAAACATAAAACCCCAAAAATTGGAAAATTAGTCATATATGGTTTCCTCGGGTAGACAAAATACACACCCAAGGAAACACAAACCATAAAAATTGAAATATAGTTCATAATTGTCATAGTTAGTTTCCTCGGGTGCACAACTATACACCCTAGGAAACATAAAACCTTAAAAATAGGAAAATTAAACTTTTATTGTCAAACGTTGGTTTCCACGGGTAGATAAAATTAACACCCAAGGAAACACAAACCCTGAAAACAGGAAAATAATATATAATTGTCACGGTTAGTTTCCTCGGGTACACAACTACACACCCTAGGAAACATAAAACCCTAAAAATAGAAAGATCAAACTTTTATTGTCAAAATTTAGTTTCCCCGGGTAGCCAAAATATACACCCAAGGAAACATAAAACCCTAAAAATAGGAAAACACACCCTAGGACACATAAAACCACAAAAATAGGAAAATTAGTCATATATGGTTTCCTCGGGTAGACAAAATACACATCCAAAGAAACACAAACCTTAAAAATTGGAAAATAGTTTATAATTGTCAGAGTTAGTTTCCTCGGGTGCACAACTACACACCCTAGGAAACATAAAACCCTAAAAATAGGAAAACACACCCTAGGAAACATAAAACCCCAAAACTTGGAACATTAGTCATATATGGTTTCCTCGGGTAGACAAAATACACACCCAAGGAAACACAAACCCTAAAAATTGGAAACTAGTTCATAATTGTTATAGTTAGTTTCCTCGGGACCACAACTACACACCCCAGGAAACATAAAACACAAAAAATATAAAAATCAAACTTTTATTGTCAAAAGTTGGTTTCCTCGGGTAGCCTAAATACACACCCAAGGAAACATAAAACCCTAAAAACAGGAAAACACACCCTAGGAAACATAAAACCCCAAAAATAGGAAAATTAGTCATATATGGTTTCCTCGGGTAGACAAAATACACACCCAAGGAAACACAAACCCTAAAAATTGAAAAAATAATTTATAATTGTCAGAGTTAGTTTCCTCGGGTGCACAACTACACACCCTAGGAAACATAAAACCCTAAAAATAGGAAAATTAAACTTTTATTGTCAAAAGTTGGTTTCCCTGGGTAGACAAAATTAACACCCAAGGAAACACAACTACACACCCTAGGAAACATAAAACCCTAAAAATAGAAAGATCAAACTTTTATTGTCAAAATTTAGTTTCCCCGGGTAGCCAAAATACACACCCAAGGAAACATAAAAACCCTAAAAACAGGAAAACACACCCTAGGAAACATAAAACCCCAAAAATAGGGAAATTAGTCATATATGGTTTCCTCGGGTAGACAAAATACACATCCAAGGAAACACAAACCCAAAAAATTGGAAAATAGTTTATAATTGTCTAAGTTAGTTTCCTCGGGTGCATAACTACACACCCTAGGAAACATAAAACACTAAAAATAGGAAAATCAAACTTTTATTGTCAAAAGTTAGTTTCCTCAGGTAGCCAAAATACACGCACAAGGAAACATAAAACCCTAAAAATAGGAAAACACACCCTAGAAAACATAAAACCCCAAAAATAGGAAAATTAGTCATATATGGTTTCCTCGGGTAGACAAAATACACACCCAAGGAAACAAAAACCCTAAAAATAGGAAAATAATTTATAATTGTCAGTGTTAGTTTCCTCGGGTGCACAACTACACACCCTAGGAAACATAAAACCCTAAAAATAGGAAAATTAAACTTTTATTGTCAAAAGTTGGTTTCCACGGGTAGACAAAATTAACACCCAAGGAAACACAACAACACACCCTAGGAAACATAAAACCCTAAAAATAGAAAGATCAAACTTTTATTGTCAAAATTTAGTTTCCCCGGGTAGCCAAAATACACACCCAAGGAAACATAAAAACCCTAAAAATAGGAAAACACACCCTAGGAAACATAAAACCCAAAAATAGGAAAATTAGTCATATATGGTTTCCTTGGGTAGACAAAATACACATCCAAGGAAACACAAACCCAAAAAATTGGAAAATAGGTTATAATTGTCTAAGTTAGTTTCCTCGGGTGCACAACTACACACCCTAGGAAACATAAAACCCTATAAATATGAAAATCAAACTTTTATTGTCAAAAGTTGGTTTCCTCGGGTAGCCAAAATACACACCCAATGAAACATAAAACCCTAAAAATAGGAAAAGACACCCTAGGAAACATAAAACCCCAAAAATTGGAAAATGAGTCATATATGGTTTCCTCGGGTAGACAAAATACACACCCAAGGAAACACAAACCATAAAAATTGAAATATAGTTCATAATTGTCATAGATAGTTTCCTCGGGTGCACAACTATACACCCTAGGAAACATAGAACCTTAAAAATAGGAAAATTAAACTTTTATTGTCAAAAGTTGGTTTCCACGGGTAGATAAAATTAACACCCAAGGAAACACAAACCCTGAAAACAGGAAAATAATATATAATTGTCACGGTTAGTTTCCTCGGGTACACAACTACACACCCTAGGAAACATAAAACCCTAAAAATAGAAAGATCAAACTTTTATTGTCAAAATTTAGTTTCCCCGGGTAGCCAAAATATACACCCAAGGAAACATAAAACCCTAAAAATAGGAAAACACACCCTAGGACACATAAAACCACAAAAATAGGAAAATTAGTCATATATGGTTTCCTCGGGTAGATAAAATACACATCCAAAGAAACACAAACCTTAAAAATTGGAAAATAGTTTATAATTGTCAGAGTTAGTTTCCTCGGGTGCACAACTACACACCCTAGGAAACATAAAACCCTAAAAATAGGAAAACACACCCTAGGAAACATAAAACCCCAAAAATTGGAACATTAGTCATATATGGTTTCCTCGGGTAGACAAAATACACACCCAAGGAAACACAAACCCTAAAAATTGGAAACTAGTTCATAATTGTTATAGTTAGTTTCCTCGGGACCACAACTACACACCCCAGGAAACATAAAACACTAAAAATATAAAAATCAAACTTTTATTGTCAAAAGTTGGTTTCCTCGGGTAGCCTAAATACACACCCAAGGAAACATAAAACCCTAAAAACAGGAAAACACACCCTAGGAAACATAAAACCCCAAAAATAGGAAAATTAGTCATATATGGTTTCCTCGGGTAGACAAAATACACACCCAAGGAAACACAAACCCTAAAAATTGAAAAAATAATTTATAATTGTCAGAGTTAGTTTCCTCGGGTGCACAACTACACACCCTGGGAAACATAAAACCCTAAAAATAAGAAAATTAAACTTTTATTGTCAAAAGTTGGTTTCCCTGGGTAGACAAAATTAACACCCAAGGAAACAAAACTACACACCCGAGGAAACATAAAACCCTAAAAATAGAAAGATCAAACTTGTATTTTCAAAATTTAGTTTCCCCGGGTAGCCAAAATACACACCCAAGGAAACATAAAAACCCTAAAAATAGGAAAACACACCCTAGGAAACATAAAACCCCAAAAATAGGAAAATTAGTCATATATGGTTTCCTCGGGTAGACAAAATACACATCCAAGGAAACACAAACCCAAAAAATTGGAAAATAGTTTATAATTGTCTAAGTTAGTTTCCTCGGGTGCACAACTACACACCCTAGGAAACATAAAACACTAAAAATAGGAAAATCAAACTTTTATTGTCAAAAGTTGGTTTCCTCGGGTAGCCAAAATACACACCCAAGGAAACATAAAAACCTAAAAATAGGAAAAGACACCCTAGGAAACATAAAACCCCAAAAATTGGAAAATTAGTCATATATGGTTTCCTCGGGTAGACAAAATACACACCCAAGGAAACACAAACCCAAAAAATTGAAATATAGTTCATAATTGTCATAGTTAGTTTCCTCGGGTGCACAACTATACACCCTAGGAAACATAAAACCTTAAAAATAGGAAAATTAAACTTTTATTGTCAAAAGTTGGTTTCCACGGGTAGATAAAATTAACACCCAAGGAAACACAAACCCTGAAAACAGGAAAATAATATATAATTGTCACGGTTAGTTTCCTCGGGTACACAACTACACACCCTAGGAAACATAAAACCCTAAAAATAGAAAGATCAAACTTTTATTGTCAAAATTTAGTTACCCCGGGTAGCCAAAATATACACCCAAGGAAACATAAAACCCTAAAAATAGGAAAACACACCCTAGGACACATAAAACCACAAAAATAGGAAAATTAGTCATATATGGTTTCCTCGGGTAGACAAAATACACATCCAAAGAAACACAAACCTTAAAAATTGGAAAATAGTTTATAATTGTCAGAGTTAGTTTCCTCGGGTGCACAACTACACACCCTAGGAAACATAAAACCCTAAAAATAGGAAAACACACCCTAGGAAACATAAAACCCCCAAAATTGGAACATTAGTCATATATGGTTTCCTCGGGTAGACAAAATACACACCCAAGGAAACACAAACCCTAAAAATTGGAAACTAGTTCATAATTGTTATAGTTAGTTTCCTCGGGTGCATAACTACACACCTTAGGAAACATAAAACCATAAAAATATAAAAATCAAACTTTTATTGTCAAAAGTTGGTTTCCTCGGGTAGCCTAAATACACACCCAAGGAAACATAAAACCCTAAAAACAGGAAAACACACCCTAGGAAACATATAACCCCAAAAATAGGAAAATTAGTCATATATGGTTTCCTCGGGTAGACAAAATACACACCCAAGGAAACACAAACCCTAAAAATTGAAAAAATAATTTATAATTGTCAGAGTTAGTTTCCTCGGGTGCACAACTACACACCCTAGGAAACATAAAACCCTAAAAATAAGAAAATTAAACTTTTATTGTCAAAAGTTGGTTTCCCTGGGTAGACAAAATTAACACCCAAGGAAACACTAACCCTAAAAATAGGAAAATAATATATAATTGTCATGGTTAGTTTCCTCGGGTACACAACTACACACCCTAGGAAACATAAAACTCTAAAAATAGAAAGATCAAACTTTTATTGTCAAAAGTTAGTTTCCCCGGGTAGCCAAAATACACACCCAAGGAAACATAAAACCCTAAAAATAGGAAAACACACCCTAGGAAACATAAAACCCCAAAAATACGACAATTAGTCATATATGGTTTCCTCGGGTAGACAAAATTCACACCCAAGGAAACACAAACCCTAAAAATTGGAAAATAATTTATAATTGTCAGAGTTAGTTTCCTCGGGTGTACAACTAGTCAACTACACACCCTAGGAAACATAAAATCTTAAAAATAAGAAAATTAAACTTTTATTGTCAAAAGTTGGTTTTCACGGGTAGACAAAATTAACACCCAAGGAAACACAAACCCTGAAGTGTCATGGTTAGTTTCCTCGGGTACACAATTACACACCATAGGAAACATAAAACTCTAAAAATAGAAAGTTCAAACTTTTATTGTCCAAAGTTAGTTTCCCCGAGTAGACAAAATACTCACCCAAGGAAACGTAAAACCCTAAAAATAGGAAAACGCACCCTAGGAAACATAAAACCCCAAAAATAGGAAAATTAGTCATATATGGTTTCCTCGGATAGACAAAATACACACCCAAGGAAACACAAACCCTAAAAATTGGAAAATAGTTTATAATTGTCAGAGTTAGTTTCCTCGGGTGCACAACTACACACCCTAGGAAACATAAAACCCTAAAAATAGGAAAATCAAACTTTTATAATCAAAAGTTGGTTTCCTCGGGTAGCCAAAATACACACTCAAGGAAACATAAAACCCTAAATATAGGAAAACACACCATAGGAAACATAAAACCCAAAAAATAGGAAAATTAGTCATATATGATTTCCTCGGGTAGACAAAATATACATCCAAGCAAACACAAACCCTAAAAATTGGAAAATAGTTTATAATTGTCAGAGTTAGTTTCCTCGGGTGCACAACTACACACCCTAGGAATCATAAAACCCTCAAAATATGAAAATTAAACTTTTATTGTCAAAAGTTGGTTTCCTCGGGTAGCCAATATACACACCCAAGGAAACATAAAACCCTAAAAATAGGAAAACACACCCAAGGAAACATAAAACTCCAAAAATAGGAAAATTAGTCATATATGGTTTCCCCGGGTAGACAAAATTTAAAACCCAAGGAAACACAAACCCTGAAAAATGGAAAATAATATATAATTGTCATGGTTAATTTCCTCGGGTACACAACTACACACCGTAGGAAACATAAAACTCTAAAAATAGAAAGATCAAACTTTTAATGTCAAAAGTTAGTTTCCCCGGGTAGCCAAAATACACACCCAAGGAAACATAAAATCCTAAAAATGAAAACACACCCTAGGAAACATAAAACCCTAAAAATAGGGTAATTAGTTATATATGGTTTCCTCGGGTAGACAAAATACACACCCAAGGAAACACAAACCCTAAAAATAGGAAACTAATTTATAATTGTCAGAGTTAGTTTCCTCTGGTGCACAACTAGTCAACTACACACCCTATAAAACATAAAACCCTAAAAATAGGAAAATTAATCTTTTATTGTCAAAACTTGGTTTCCCCGGGTAGACAAAATTAACACCCAAGGAAACACAAACCTTGAAAATAGGAAAATAATATATAATTGTCATGGTTAGTTTCCTTAGGTACACAACTACACACCCTAAGAAACATAAAACCCTAAAAATAAAAGGATCAAACTTTTATTGTCAAAAGTTAGTTTCCCCGGGTAGCCAAAATACACACCCAAGGAAACATAAAACCCTAAAAATAGGAAAACACACCATAGGAAACATAAAACCCCAAAAATAGGAAAATTAGTCATATATGGTTTCCTAGGGTAGACAAAATACACATCCAAGGAAACACAAACCCTAGAAATTGGAAAAAATTTTATAATTGTCAGAGTTAGTTTCCTCGGTGCACAACTATACACCCTAGGAAACATAAAACCCTAAAAATATGAAAATCAAACTTTTATTGTCAAAAGTTGGTTTCCTCAGGTAGCTAAAATACACGCACAAGGAAACATAAAACCCTAAAAATAGGAAAACACACCCTAGAAAACATAAAACCCCAAAAATAGGAAAATTAGTCATATATGGTTTCCTCGGGTAGACAAAATATACACCCGAGGAAACACAAACCCTAAAAATAGGAAAATAATTTATAATTGTCAGAGTTAGTTTCCTCAGGTGCACAACTACACAACCTAGGAAACATTAAACCCGAAAAATAGGAAAAAATCAAACTTTTATTGTCAAAAGTTGGTTTCCTCGGGTAGACAAAATACACACCCAAGGAAACACAAACCTTGAAAATAGGAAAATAATATATAATTGTGAAGGTTAGTTTCCTCGGGTCCACAACTACACACTCCAGGAAACATAAAACACTAAAAATAGGAAAATCAAACTTTTATTGTCAAAAGTTGGTTTCCTAAGGTAGCCAAAATACACGCACAAGGAAACATAAAACCCTAAAAATAGGAAAACACACCCTAGAAAACATAAAACCCCAAAAATAGGAAAATTAGTCATATATGGTTTCCTCGGGTAGACAAAATACACACCCAAGGAAACAAAAACCCTAAAAATAGGAAAATAATTTATAATTGTCAGTGTTAGTTTCCTCGGGTGCACAACTACACACCCTAGGAAACATAAAACCCTAAAAATAGGAAAATTAAACTTTTATTGTCAAAAGTTGGTTTCCACGGGTAGACAAAATTAACACCCAAGGAAACACAACTACACACCCTAGGAAACATAAAACCCTAAAAATAGAAAGATCAAACTTTTATTGTCAAAATTTAGTTTCCCCGGGTAACCAAAATACACACCCAAGGAAACATAAAAACCCTAAAAATAGGAAAACACACCCTAGCAAACATAAAACCCCAAAAATAGGAAAATTAGTCATATATGGTTTCCTCGGGTAGACAAAATACACATCCAAGGAAACACAAACCCAAAAAATTGGAAAATAGTTTATAATTGGCTAAGTTAGTTTCCTCGGGTGCACAACTACACACCCTAGGAAACATAAAACACTAAAAATAGGAAAATCAAACTTTTATTGTCAAAAGTTGGTTTCCTCAGGTAGCCAAAATACACGCACAAGGAAATATAAAACCCTAAAAATAGGAAAACACACCCTAGAAAACATAAAACCCCAAAAATAGGAAAATTAGTCATATATGGTTTCCTCGGGTAGACAAAATACACACCCAAGGAAACAAAAACCCTAAAAATAGGAAAATAATTTATAATTGTCAGTGTTAGTTTCCTCGGGTGCACAACTACACACCCTAGGAAACATAAAACCCTAAAAATAGGAAAATTAAACTTTTATTGTCAAAAGTTGGTTTCCACGGGTAGACAAAATTAACACCCAAGGAAACACAACTACACACCCTAGGAAACATAAAACCCTAAAAATAGAAAGATCAAAGTTTTATTGTCAAAATTTAGTTTCCCCGGGTAGCCAAAATACACACCCAAGGAAACATAAAAACCCTAAAAATAGGAAAACACACCCTAAGAAACATAAAACCCCAAAAATAGGAAAATTAGTCATATATGGTTTCCTCGGGTAGACAAAATACACATCCAAGGAAACACAAACCCAAAAAATTGGAAAATAGTTTATA
This sequence comes from Calendula officinalis, assembly GCA_963853835.1. NCBI lineage: Eukaryota > Viridiplantae > Streptophyta > Magnoliopsida > Asterales > Asteraceae > Calendula > Calendula officinalis. Next base: position 71,892,471 of record OY970826.1, read on the forward strand.
ATTGTCTAAGTTAGTTTCCTCGGGTGCACAACTACACACCCTAGGAAACATAAAACCCTATAAATATGAAAATCAAACTTTTATTGTCAAAAGTTGGTTTCCTCGGGTAGCCAAAATACACACCCAAGGAAACATAAAACCCTAAAAATAGGAAAAGACACCAAATTGGAAAATTAGTCATATATGGTTTCCTCGGGTAGACAAAATACACACCCAAGGAAACACAAACCCTAAAAATTGAAATATAGTTCATAATTGTCATAGTTAGTTTCCTCGGGTGCACAACTATACACCCTAGGAAACATAAAACCTTAAAAATAGGAAAATTAAACTTTTATTGTCAAAAGTTGGTTTCCACGGGTAGATAAAATTAACACCCAAGGAAACACAAACCCTGAAAACAGGAAAATAATATATAATTGTCACGGTTAGTTTCCTCGGGTACACAACTACACACCCTAGGAAACATAAAACCCTAAAAATAGAAAGATCAAACTTTTATTGTCAAAATTTAGTTTCCCCTGGTAGCCAAAATATACACCCAAGGAAACATAAAACCCTAAAAATAGGAAAACACACCCTAGGACACATAAAACCACAAAAATAGGAAAATTAGTCATATATGGTTTCCTCGGGTAGACAAAATACACATCCAAAGAAACACAAACCTTAAAAATTGGATAATAGTTTATAATTGTCAGAGTTAGTTTCCTCGGGTGCACAACTACACACCCTAGGAAACATAAAACCCTAAAAATAGGAAAACACTCCCTAGGAAACATAAAACCCCAAAAATTGGAACATTAGAAATATATGGTTTCCTCGGGTAGACAAAATACACACCCAAGGAAACACAAACCCTAAAAATTGGAAACTAGTTCATAATTATTATAGTTAGTTTCCTCGGGTGCACAACTACACACCTTAGGAAACATAAAACCATAAAAATATAAAAATCAAACTTTTATTGTCAAAAGTTGGTTTCCTCGGGTAGCTTAAATACACACCCAAGGAAACATAAAACCCTTAAAACAGGAAAACACACCCTAGGAAACATAAAACCCCAAAAATAGGAAAATTAGTCATATATGGTTTCCTCGGGTAGACAAAATACACACACAAGGAAACACAAACCTTAAAAATTGAAAAAATAATTTATAATTGTCAGAGTTAGTTTCCTCGGGTGCACAACTACACACCCTAGGAAACATAAAACCCTAAAAATAAGAAAATTAAACTTTTATTGTCAAAAGTTGGTTTCCCTGGGTAGACAAAATTAACACCCAAGGAAACACTAACCCTAAAAATAGGAAAATAATATATAATTGTCATGGTTAGTTTCCTCGGGTACACAACTACACACCCTAGGAAACATAAAACTCTAAAAATAGAAAGATCAAACTTTTATTGTCAAAAGTTAGTTTCCCCGGGTAGCCAAAATACACACCCAAGGAAACATAAAACCCTAAAAATAGGAAAACACACCCTAGGAAACATAAAACCCCAAAAATACGAAAATTAGTCATATATGGTTTCCTCGGGTAGACAAAATACACACCCAAGGAAACACAAACCCTAAAAATTGGAAAATAATTTATAATTGTCAGAGTTAGTTTCCTCGGGTGCACAACTAGTCAACTACACACCCTAGGAAACATAAAATCTTAAAAATAAGAAAATTAAACTTTTATTGTCAAAAGTTGGTTTCCACGGGTAGACAAAATTAACACCCAAGGAAACACAAACCCTGAAGTATCATGGTTAGTTTCCTCGGGTACACAACTACACACCATAGGAAACATAAAACTCTAAAAATAGAAAGTTCAAACTTTTATTGTCCAAAGTTAGTTTCCCCGAGTAGCCAAAATACTCACCCAAGGAAACGTAAAACCCTAAAAATAGGAAAACGCACCCTAGGAAACATAAAACCCCAAAAATAGGAAAATTAGTCATATATGGTTTCCTCGGATAGACAAAATACACACCCAAGGAAACACAAACCCTAAAAATTAGAAAATAGTTTATAATTGTCAGAGTTAGTTTCCTCGGGTGCACAACTACACACCCTAGGAAACATAAAACCCTAAAAATAGGAAAATCAAAATTTTATAATCAAAAGTTGGTTTCCTCGGGTAGCCAAAATACACACCCAAGGAAACATAAAACCCTAAATATAGGAAAACACACCATAGGAAACATAAAACCCAAAAAATAGGAAAATTAGTCATATATGATTTCCTCGGGTAGACAAAATATACATCCAAGCAAACACAAACCTTAAAAAATGGAAAATAGTTTATAATTGTCAGAGTTAGTTTCCTCGGGTGCACAACTACACACCCTAGGAAACATAAAACCCTCAAAATATGAAAATCAAACTTTTATTGTCAAAAGTTGGTTTCCTCGGGTAGCCAATATACACACCCAAGGAAACATAAAACCCTAAAAATAGGAAAACACACCCAAGGAAACATAAAACTCCAAAAATAGGAAAATTAGTCATATATGGTTTCCCCGGGTAGACAAAATTTAAAACCCCAGGAAACACAAACCCTGAAAAATGGAAAATAATATATAATTGTCATGGTTAATTTCCTCGGGTACACAACTACACACCGTAGGAAACATAAAACTCTAAAAATAGAAAGACCAAACTTTTAATGTCAAAAGTTAGTTTCCTCGGGTAGCCAAAATACACACCCAAGGAAACATAAAACCCTAAAAATATGAAAACACACCCTAGGAAATATAAAACCCTAAAAATAGGGTAATTAGTCATATATGGTTTCCTCGGGTAGACAAAATACACACCCAAGGAAACACAAACCCTAAAAATAGGAAACTAATTTATAATTGTCAGAGTTAGTTTCCTCGGGTGCACAACTAGTCAACTACACACCCTAGAAAACATAAAACCCTAAAAATAGGAAAATTAAACTTTTATTGTCAAAACTTGGTTTCCCCGGGTAGACAAAATTAACACCCAAGGAAACACAAACCCTGAAAATAGGAAAATAATATATAATTGTCATGGTTAGTTTCCTTAGGTACACAACTACACACCCTAGGAAACATAAAACCCTAAAAATAGAAGGATCAAACTTTTATTGTCAAAAGTTAGTTTCCCCGGGTAGCCAAAATACACACCCAAGGAAACATAAAACCCTAAAAATAGGAAAACACACCATAGGAAACATAAAACCCCAAAAATAGGAAAATTAGTCATATATGGTTTCCTCGTGTTCGAGCAACGATTGTCAAACACAAAGACCAGGCGACGTCAACCTTGGATCTCCTGTGATGATCCCAGTGCAGACCCAACAAGCTCTTGGCGAACCTAGGGTGATCGAGGTTGAGTGCGAAGGTGAAAGTGAGTGTAAGTTAACTCTGTGTTTTAGGCTTCTTAATCTGTCTCAGTGTGTTGTTGACAATGAGTTAGGCCATGTATTTATATGGCCTCAGGTATATGGAACGTTGGCTCATTATGACTACAATAAAGCAGTCATGAAGCGCCATTATGATGCGTGTCAATGATCGTGTAACGCCTTACTAATATGACTGCAATAAAGCAGTTATGAACCGCCATTATGACGGGACGTCATAACAATTCTGACAGGCGCTGACAATTCTGACAGGGCTGACAATTCTGACAGGCGCTGACAATTCTGACAGGCACTGACAATTCTGACAGGCGCTGACAATTCTGACAGGCCTGACAATTCTGACAGACGCTGACAACTTTGACAGGCGCTGACAACTTGGACAGGCTCTGACAACTTGGATAGGCGATGACAACTTGGGCTTAGTTGTAGTGGCCCATCTTCATGTTTAGGTGATATTTACCTATATACATTGGTAATCCCTACTAACCTCATCATGCCCTCGAGTTAGGATTTTCCAAAAAAACTGTTTGCGAGTCGTAACTATCAGTACGCGTAAGTCCTTTGCCTTTTTTGCGTTTATTTATTTTATTTTATTTTATTTTATTTATTTATTTATTATTTTTTTTTCGATTGGACCGGTTGCAACACGTGACCGGCGGCCAGCCCTGGACCGGCGGCGGCGACGAGTGTAACACCTCAATTTTTAATACACTTTTTAAAACATATTTTTAAATAAAAATATCACAAAGTCCAATATCCTGAAATATGGTTCGACAAAAACCTTTTAAAAGATTATCAGAGTAATTAAATCCGGTGTTACAGAAATAATATCATAACCATAGGATAAACGAGATCTACCTACGAGCTCCCGAGCTAATCAACACTAGGACACTTCTATCGCGACCCTCTAATCCATCGACCTCGAACCTGAGTACATAGCCAAAAACAAAGTAGTACGTGAGACAAAATAGTCTCGTGAGATACATGGGTTTTAGACCCGACATTAATATATATAAATAATCACATTTATTAATAATCACGTTTATTAGATATATATATAAATATATATATCTATATACTTTAGTTACCTCCGTGGTAACCCTATCTCATTCATATACATCAATCACCTCTTCGGTGATTCTATCACATTCATTCATAGCCTATTCGACCCGTCAAGTTGTTCGGAAAGCCTCCAAACCAACGAGACCCCATTTTTGTCCTACTAACCAGAAAGCCTCCGATCTAGTAGGACCCCCATTGTCACAGTGTTCAACCAAAGTGACCTATTTTTATCTTACTAACCAGACAGCCTCCAATCTAGTAAGATCCAACATCTTGTTGGGCGATCGGAATGCCTCCGACTCATCAGTTTTATTCAAGATACCATGATAATCCAGAATGCCTCCAAATCTATCATGTACCTGCCCTATTTCAATCTACCCGTCATAACTATTACATGTGACTATATGCCACATCTACCATCAATGCCATAAGGCCATCATACAATCCATCCACATGCTAATCTTAACTAGCATTCACATAATTAAATCAACTAGTCTCATTATTAGTAATCACATATTATAAAGGTATACTCTTTTACATTATATCAGATATTAGTTATTAACTACTTTTCATTATCATGATCCCTTTCAAAATCATCAATCACTTTAGACATACTTAGATAGTCTACTATTTATCACTTTCTCATCTTTTCAATCATATCTTTATAAAAAAATCATTTATTAATAAAGACTCACAAATCATCATATATATTTTTAAAAACCATTTGCTATGTACCCAGTTTTAAAGTTCACATGTACTCACCTTAGCCAAGCTAACTCCAAATCGTGTCTAACAACACGAATCCTTGCTTTCCAATTTGTGAAATGTCACCAATCTTTAGGTCTTCTTGACCTATCATCCATATCATCATAAAATCTAGTTATTATCCATAACTAGCTACCAATAAACCCATAACAACATTCTTAACCACCAAGTTCATCCAACTTGGTGAAACCCCAAAACCCTAGTTCAAGATTTCCATCAATAAACCCAAATCCAACTTGTACACATCATTTACAAGCTTACAATGAGTGTTCTACACTCATGATTAGTCACCTTCCCCAAAGATGACATGAATGATTCCCCAAACCACCATTTCTACCCAAACAAGGTTCATAACTAGCTAGATAACATCAACAATCAAGAAATCTTACCTTTGATGTTTAGATCCTTCAAGATGGTGAAGATTTGAGCTCAAGAACACCAAGATCGCCCCTTTCTCTCTCTAAAACGGCTGCACAAGTGTTGGGTGGAAAAATGAAGAAACCCTAACTTTTTCCCGTTTTATTCAGAACCATACAGTTCGCGATCGCGAACTCAAGTTCGCGTCGCGAACTTTGCGCCTCGAGCACACTTCGCGATCGGGAGCTGGTCGTGAACTCTTCACGTCAGGCCACCAACATCTCTGCCTCGACTTCACGAACGCGAACCGGAGTTCGCGTCGCGAACTCCCCAGGTTGCCGAGGCTGCACTTTTTCAACTTTATCTCGACCCGGTTTCGTCCATAACTTCCTCGTACGATGTCCAAATGACACGAAACCAATTCCTACGTGTTTTAAACGATTTATCCTTATTTATCATATTTTTCCATAATTTATTTGATTCAAATTTCGGGTCGTTACAACTATCTACCCCTTAAAAGGATTCCGTCCTCGGAATCAACTCAAATATTTTCCGTTCCACAATCGACTGAGTATTCCGCTTCCATTCGTCCTTACCTATCACCATTAAACTTTTCCAATCATGATCCAACAACAATTATACATTTAAATGCCCTCTTAACACCGTTATGCCCAAACGGGTCAAAAACCCATCTTAAGCCCTTAATACTCCAAACGGGTCAAAATTCCATAACTCGACTCTAACACTTTTAATCATTTAACCAACTCCCTTCTATCCACATAGGAACGGTATGACCCAATCATTACTATGAGTAAATCACCCGAAACGATAGTCAATATTTAGCTTTGACCAATTTGTCAACATTGTCAAATCTTTGACTTACGCACAAAGTCAACCATGTCTTAATAACTTCCTTACACACTAGTGATTCCATTAACCATAAGTTCCTTAGCAGTCGACCTTACATTCATGGTCCAACAACAATCATACTTGATTCCTAAATTCAACTCGAATACCCAACGGTTAAAGTCGTACCCTTTGACTACCATTATTTCCATCAATCCATTAACCACTATCATACACATGTAGATGATACATTATGTCCTTATCCTTGACTAACCATTTTAAACGAAAGTCAAAACCCAATTTTGACTAAAGTCAACAATCCACTTGTTGACCAACCTTGACTTATGAATAAAATCATACTTACTTTGCAAACTTCACATATTCCTTATTACCGAAACGTCTTTCCTAAGCCTCTCAATTTCGGTTTCCATATTTAAATTTCCTCTCTCAATTGTTCCCTTTTTCCTCGATTTCGATTTCCACAATCGATTAACAACTTTCATTTAAATCGATATCAAATCTCTATTACTTTTTAACTTTCATCCAATTACCTATACCATTTATAATTTCCTTCAACTATCCTTATAACATACTTGAAATTCCCGATTACCGGTTCTAGAGCCTCGATCATATCCAATTGTGGCCTAACCACCCATTATACCTCTTTCACCACTCATTGGTTACTAATAAACTTTGCTTCCCATAAGCACCCATTTTCATAATCCGCAAACCTTTAGGTATCTTTTACACCTACCTATACTTAAACACGACCCGTATTTTCAACCCAAGTTCACACTTACCATAAAAATCATAACAATAACTAACCACACGGTTCTACATACGTCAGATACAAACATCACATGCCTGGTATAACAACTTATACTTTAACTATCACACCGAGATGATCGGAAAGCCTCCAATCCATCAAGGTCCAAACTGTCACAATGATCGGAAAGCCTCCAATCCAATGTGACTCATCCAATCTCGTTAACCGGAAAGCCTCCGATCTAACAAGATCCCTACAATACCATTCTATCTTGCATACAATTCATATATGCATCATTCATTTAGCATCATGCTATCATTTCTTTTCATAACTAATCACATCCTCTATTGAATTTAAATTTCTCCACATTTCACATAATATTACCTTCCTAAAATCATATTCTTTTCATAGACCATTACTCTCACTTATCCCTTTATACCACCCGGTATATATACATAATCATTTCTAATGCTTTCCACCAATCTACTCGTTTACCAATCGTCTTTTGTCGATTTATTTTCTCATTATCAAAGTTTACAATCTTTCTTCCACCACCTAGGTAACCACCATTGCATTCAATTGTCCACATTTCTACCGAATCACCCGGTCAACTCGAGTCAACCAATTGACTCCGATCCGTAATCCAAACATAAGCTATCACACTTTTTGTATGTCCTTTTTCCATTAATTAATTGTTACCCTTGTCTTAGCAACCATTTATAGGATATTTTACCATTAATTAACCTTTCACTCTTAGCATCGCATCCATCATCTATGAGACAACCTTTTGTCAACATTCAATCAATCATATTCAATTTCTAAAATTCGTCATTCCCAATACTTATACTTTTCCACCTATTTTCTATTTACGAGTTCCAAAACCCCAATATATCTTTGATCATTCTTTTATTTACCACCATCATAAAATAATACCACATCACTAATCCTTATTCTCCCAGAGTGCCACAATTTTACTTTTGAACTCTTCCCTTCTATGGTTTCCCATCCAAATATACGATTCTCACTAAGTCTTAGTGTTTCCTTGAACTTCCATCCTTTCCTTGAAATCATTCACTATTCCCGTGATTCACCTTTTGGTATTATATAATAGCATAACCTTTCATATCCTAATTATTTGCGTCACCGAACGCCAACTCATCCCAACATAACATCCCTATTTACATAACGAACCAGAGAGACTTCCCCCAATGCATATCACACCTTTACACATAACAAACCGGGGAAACTGTCCCCGAGAACATTTCCACACCAAACGATTCACCCATACTTATGCATGCCATTTCGCCTTGTCACCAGATCGTGCGACTATTCACCAATAAAACACGAACCTCATACCATAAATTTTACATTTGAGGAGAACTTACCACACTTTTACACCTTTCACATCAACATGATTTGACGAACTCTGAACGAGTTTTTTCTTCCTTTGTTGACTCCAAGCTACCATCGGACTTCCTCTTTTCTCCACTTGACGACGATTCATTGATCCTTCGTTGAATTACCTTCTCCACATTCCTAGCAATAAATTCTCTTAGAAATTCTTCCAAGTACTCTTTCGGTACAAAACTTCCCTATCAATCTACTCGCGAACTCCTTCCACGACATCTGGTACCATATTCCCTTTTTCAATGCTTCGAACATCACATTCCGCCGCGACCACACATCACTCTCCCAGTAGACGAGCTGTAGAAGTCACCATATTTTCCTCCTAACACTTGCTCCATTTCACGAATCCACCGAATCACGGCCTCCGGTTCGGTACTCCCCAATTACACATCCAACTTACACGCCATCAACGTCTTGAGCGAACATCGTTCCCTTTCTTCCGATTTGGAATCACTACCATCCTAACCCAATCATGACGAAACTCAACTATAATTTCTCTTCTTGTCTTAGAGGAGCTTGTCCTCTTCTTGAGTTCACCCTTTTGTTATACCAATATTTTCACAATCAAAATTCAAATGATGACTCAACAGTCGAATAGAAACATTTATATCAAATCATGACATTTCTCTTAGGGTTCGACCCTACCATACTCGCACTTTTACGGTCTCAATAGACTCATCATGGACATCCTATGGAAACATATGGTCCTACTTAGCATAGCTTAAGACTAGGGAGGTCAAACCTACCTAATTCACTTAAACTATAGCTCTGATACCAAGTTGTAACACCTCAATTTTTAAAACACTTTTTAAAACATATTTTTAAATAAAAATATCACAAAGTCCAATATCCTGAAATATGGTTTGACAAAAACCTTTTAAAAGATTATCAGAGTAATTAAATCCGGTGTTACAGAAATAATATCATAACCATAGGATAAACGAGATCTACCTACGAGCTCCCGAGCTAATCAACACTAGGCCACTTCTATCGCGACCCTCTAATCCATCGACCTCGAACCTGAGTACATAGCCAAAAACAAAGTAGTACGTGAGACAAAATAGTCTCGTGAGATACATGGGTTTTAGACCCGACATTAATATATATAAATAATCACATTTATTAATAATCACGTTTATTAGATATATATATAAATATATATATCTATATACTTTAGTTACCTCCGTGGTAACCCTATCTCATTCATATACATCAATCACCTCTTCGGTGATTCTATCACATTCATTCATAGCCTATTCGACCCGTCAAGTTGTTCGGAAAGCCTTCAAACCAACGAGACCCCATTTTTGTCCTACTAACCAGAAAGCCTCCGATCTAGTAGGACCCCCATTGTCACAGTGTTCAACCAAAGTGACCTATTTTTATCTTACTAACCAGACAGCCTCCAATCTAGTAAGATCCAACATCTTGTTGGGCGATCGGAATGCCTCCGACTCATCAGTTTTATTCAAGATACCATGATAATCCAGAATGCCTCCAAATCTATCATGTACCTGCCCTATTTCAATCTACCCGTCATAACTATTACATGTGACTATATGCCACATCTACCATCAATGCCATAAGGCCATCATACAATCCATCCACATGCTAATCTTAACTAGCATTCACATAATTAAATCAACTAGTCTCATTATTAGTAATCACATATTATAAAGGTATACTCTTTTACATTATATCAGATATTAGTTATTAACTACTTTTCATTATCATGATCCCTTTCAAAATCATCAATCACTTTAGACATACTTAGATAATCTACTATTTATCACTTTCTCATCTTTTCAATCATATCTTTATAAAAAAATCATTTATTAATAAAGACTCACAAATCATCATATATATTTTTAAAAACCATTTGCTATGTACCCAGTTTTAAAGTTCACATGTACTCACCTTAGCCAAGCTAACTCCAAATCGTGTCTAACAACACGAATCCTTGCTTTCCAATTTGTGAAATGTCACCAATCTTTAGGTCTTCTTGACCTATCATCCATATCATCATAAAATCTAGTTATTATCCATAACTAGCTACCAATAAACCCATAACAACATTCTTAACCACCAAGTTCATCCAACTTGGTGAAACCCCAAAACCCTAGTTCAAGATTTCCATCAATAAACCCAAATCCAACTTGTACACATCATTTACAAGCTTACAATGAGTGATCTACACTCATGATTAGTCACCTTCCCCAAAGATGACATGAATAATTCCCCAAACCACCATTTCTACCCAAACAAGGTTCATAACTAGCTAGATAACATCAACAATCAAGAAATCTTACCTTTGATGTTTAGATCCTTCAAGATGGTGAAGATTTGAGCTCAAGAACACCAAGATCGCCCCTTTCTCTCTCTAAAACGGCTGCACAAGTGTTGGGTGGAAAAATGAAGAAACCCTAACTTTTTCCCGTTTTATTCAGAACCATACAGTTCACGATCGCGAACTCAAGTTCGCGTCGCGAACTTTGCGCCTCGAGCACACTTCGCGATCGGGAGCTGGTCGTGAACTCTTCACGTCAGGCCACCAACATCTCTGCCTCGACTTCACGAACGCGAACCGGAGTTCGCGTCGCGAACTCCCCAGGTTGCCGAGGCTGCACTTTTTCAACTTTATCTCGACCCGGTTTCGTCCATAACTTCCTCGTACGATGTCCAAATGACACGAAACCAATTCCTACGTGTTTTAAACGATTTATCCTTATTTATCATATTTTTCCATAATTTATTTGATTCAAATTTCGGGTCGTTACAACGAGCAAGACATGCGGGCAACAGCGGCGAAACCGGCGATTCGCAAGCTAACGGCTGGAGGGACCGGCGGTCATAGCAGGACCGGCGGTCGCACAGTGGCGGACCGGCAGTCGAGGGTAATGGCGGAACCGGCAGTCCTGGGCATTGGCGGAACCGGCGGTCATAGCAGGACCGGCGGTCGCACAGTGGCGGACCGGCAGTCGAGGGAAATGGCGAAACCAACAGGGTCAACGGCGGAACCGGCGGTCGCACAGTGGCAGACGGCAGCAAAGCACAGACCGGCGGCGGTGGCCCAGACCGGCGGCCATAGGCGAGACCAGCGGTAGGGGCGTGCGATTTTGGCAGATAGGTTTCCGCCTATGCGGACCGGCGGTGAGGTTTACGATTTAGGCTGGCGTTTTACGCCGAGGGTTAGGGTTTAGCGGTCCGGGAGAATAGGGATTAACCGGCCGGCGGTTTAGGGTTTTATGGTTGGACCCTTATACGCTTTTCGACAATCGTAAGCCAAAGTGAGACGGCGGTCTAGTTGGACCCTTATACGTTTTTACGCTTTAAATCATTAACTCCTTCCTAACTGAATTGTATGTTTTGCAGGTTTAACTGGGTTGCTCGCTACTACGTACTTGCTTGTCCATTGCTTTACTTTGAAAAATAATGTTTTATTGGATGATCAAGCCAATAACACATTTTTGTTTTTATCTTTTTATTATGGATGTTGTGTCCATGACACCGTCTTGGGTGTGCATGACAGTGTGTATATTTGGTTGTGCGTATGACACTTTCTTGAGAGCCCATGATGCCTTTGTATGCCAATGACCTGGGTAGATTTGGGTATCTCTGATGTATGCTTCATATTGTGCCTGTGACACTGTGCCAATGGCACTTTTGTTGGATAACCTTTACTTTGTTTACTCGCGAGGATTGTCACTTCCCAGTGAGAAGTGCTTATCTTTTATCAAGTAGATTAAAAGACGAGTATGATTGTATGTTATTTGGCCAGACAAGGTTGTCTTTCTTGGCTTCATACATGTTGTATTGAACTATGTTCTTAGTTGTGTACATGCACATGCGTGCTCAAGTTGTAATATTGTACGTAATGAAAGTGCATGTTTGGCTTTAGACTGAGATGTCTATTGTGGCCTTATGCTTTTTGTATTGAATCCTTACTTCAATATTTATTTGTTTATGCAAAAACCATAGAAAAATGATATTGTGAGATAATATTGGGATACAAGATCAGACAAAATGCTATTATCGCCAGTTTCATGCATGACCATGACATTCCATGTGCTTGGAAACATGTATTGAAAACATAAAGGAAAAAATGACAGTAAAGACTATCGCACCTTGATAGGTTTAGTTAATATTGGCTCCCTCATGTATCATGAGGACATGGCCATCAGGTGGTCCGGGATGTTCTGTGTCTTCCCCCTTCTTTTGCCAGGCATAACTCTTCTTAAGTGGAGGTTTATTTGTTTGCTGCTTAGTGCCAGGGACAAGGTGTTCTAGTTTGCCTTCTTCCAAAGCCCGCCTGATTTCCCTTTTTAGCTCTCTACAGACATTCGTGTCGTGTCCATGATCTTCATGGAAATCACAGTATTTATTCATGTTTTTCGTACCTGACCTATGCTCCATCTGGGGTGGAGGTGTGAAGGTAACGCACACCTGCTCTGTTATCAAGATTTCTTTTGGTGTTTTGCTAAGAGCACGCTCAGACGGATGTTTATCGTATGGGCCAAACCTCCGGTTGCTCCTTTCATCTCGTTGATGGTCACCAGTCAGAGCATCATGCCTGCGATCTGACGTGTCGGTCCATGACTTGCCGCCTACCTCTCTTGTCAGGGAGACAGTTTCTTTTGACCTTAGATAGTCATATGCCCTGTCCGTGGCTTCTTTGAAAGTAATTGGAGTTCTCTTGATTAACTTTTCTTGCAGTTGTCTTGGAAGCAGGGAGAGAGTAAAGCCCGAAATTTGCTGACTTTCGGGTAAGGCGACAATTTTCTGGCACTCCTGCGTGTAACGCTGAATGAAGTCGCGTAACCCCTCGCCTTCCCTTTGTCGCAGCAAATGTGCTTCTATATGAGTTCTCTGCTGCTTCTTTTGCTGGATAAAGTGAGTTACAAATTTAGCCTTTAGATCTGCAAAGTCTTGAATACTCCTCTCCGGTAAGTCAGCAAACCAATCACGAGCGAAACCCTGCAACGTGCCAGGGAACATGTGACAAGCGACTGGGTCTAGCCATTTCTCTGTCATAATGGCCTGTTCAAAAAGAGCAAGGTGGTCATCAGGATCTCATGTACCGTCGTAAGTACCAATGATGGACGGAACTTTTTTTTTGTCAGGGAGTGGAAATCTGGCCACCCAGTCACAGAACTTCGAACTAACCACCGACAAAGGCATAGTGGCCGCTCGGGGTGGTATGGCTGCGGACACGAGTGCTTGAAACACGCGCAACATGTCATTAGATGTGTCCTGTAGTGGATATGGTGGTGGGGTGTGAATGGGTGGTTGTCGTAACTGCTCCAATAATTGTGACAACGGATCTACTGGTTGAACAACCGTTGGCTGCGGTGCTGGGCACAACGCCGCCACCAACTGAGACAACAGGTCCGATGAAGTAGGTGGTGGAGGAGGCGGTGGTGACTGAGTACTCTGAGCCAACCTTCAGAGTAACTCCACAATTGGATCCTCCCGAACCCCCGGCATAGCCGCCTGTGGAAAGTTGGAAACAGGCTGCCTGACCGGATCCGTGCCATCCTCCTGAGAGCTTGTCCCGTGGGACAAAAGAGGCTGACATGAAGGGATGGGCGTCACTGGCCGTGGTGAGGTACACGAACTTGATCCAACCAGCCTTGTGGAGAAAAGTGGACTTGTTAAAGAGGGATACCCTCGTGTCCTGATATCCGACACCGTCCACTCAGAATCGACGTATGGTTCCATGATACGACTAGGCGAGGTTATCACCGCCTCGGGTATAGTGGTAATCACGGTAGTGGTTATTAATGGCGATGAAGAAGTGATCAGCGATGGCTGTGTATCCGCCATAGGAACGGTTTGATTATTGAGGAAGAAAAAAAAAGTTTGGAAAAGTGAAACGCCATTTAAAAACGTGTCCCACGGATGGCGCCAATGTTCGAGCAACGATTGTCAAACACAAATACCAGGCGACGTCAACCTTGGATCTCCTGTGATGATCACAGTGCAGACCCAACAAGCTCTTGGCGAACCTAGGGTGATCGAGGTTGAGTGCGAAGGTGAAAGTGAGTGCAAGTTAACTCTGTGTTTTAGGCTTCTTAATCTGTCTCAGTGTGTTGTTGACAATGAGTTAGGCCATGTATTAATATGGCCTCAGGTATATGGAACGTTGGCTCATTATGACTACAATAAAGCAGTCATGAAGCGCCATTATGATGCGTGTCAATGATCGTGTAACGCCTTACTATTATGACTGCAATAAAGCAGTTATGAACCGCCATTATGACGGGACGTCATAACAATTCTGACAGGCGCTGACAATTCTGACAGGGCTGACAATTCTGACAGGCGCTGACAATTCTGACAGGCGCTGACAATTTTGACAGGCACTGACAATTCTGACAGGCGCTGACAATTCTGACAGGCCTGACAATTCTGACAGACGCTGACAACTTTGACAGGCGCTGACAACTTGGACAGGCTCTGACAACTTGTATAGGCGATGACAACTTGGGCTTAGTTGTAGTAGCCCATCTTCATGTTTAGGTGAATTTACCTATATACATAGGTAATCCCTACTAACCTCATCATGCCCCCGAGTTAGGATTTGCCAAAACAACTGTTTGAGAGTCGTAACTATCAGTACGCGTAAGTCCTTTGCCTTTTTGCGTTTATTTGTTTTATTTTATTTTATTTTATTTATTTATTTATTATTTTTTTTTCGATTGGACTGGTTGCAACACGTGACCGGCTGCCAGCCCTGGACCGGCGGCGGCGACGTGCAAGACATGCGGGCAACAGCGGCGAAACCGGCGATTCGCAAGGTAACGGCTGGAGGGACCGGCGGTCATAGCAGGACCGGAGGTCGCACAGTGGCGGACCGACAGTCGAGGGTAATGGCGGAACCGGCAGTCCTGGGCATTGGCGGAACCGGCGGTCATAGCAGGACCGGCGGTCGCACAGTGGCGGACCGGCAGTCGAGGGAAATGGCGAAACCAACAGGGTCAACGGCGGAACCGGCGGTCGCACAGTGGCAGACGGCAGCAAAGCACAGACCGGCGGCAGTGGCCCAGACCTGCGGCCATAGGCGAGACCGGCGGTAGGGGCGTGCGATTTTGGCAGATAGGTTTCCGCCTATGCGGACCGGCGGTTAGGTTTACGATTTAGGCTGGCGGTTTACGCCGAGGGTTAGGGTTTAGCGGTCCGGGAGAATAGGGATTAACCGGCCGGCGGTTTAGGGTTTTATGGTTGGACCCTTATACGCTTTTCGACAATCGTAAGCCAAAGTGAGACGGCGGTCTAGTTGGACCCTTATACGTTTTTACGCTTTAAATCATTAACTCCTTCCTAACTGAATTGTATGTTTTGCAGGTTTAACTGGGTTGCTCGCTACTACGTACTTGCTTGTCCATTGCTTTACTTTGAAAAATAATGTTTTATTGGATGATCAAGCCAATAACACATTTTTGTTTTTATCTTTTTATTATGGATGTTGTGTCCATGACACCGTCTTGGGTGTGCATGACAGTGTGTATATTTGGTTGTGCGTATGACACTTTCTTGAGAGCCCATGATGCCTTTGTATGCCAATGACCTGGGTAGATTTGGGTATCTCTGATGTATGCTTCATATTGTGCCTGTGACACTGTGCCAATGGCACTTTTGTTGGATAACCTTTACTTTGTTTACTCGTGAGGATGGTCGCTTCCCAGTGAGAAGTGCTTATCTTTTATCAAGTAGATTAAAAGACGAGTATGATTGTATGTTATTTGGCCAGACAAGGTTGTCTTTCTTGGCTTCATACATGTTGTATTGAACTATGTTCTTAGTTGTGTACATGCACATGCGTGCTCAAGTTGTAATATTGTACGTAATGAAAGTGCATGTTTGGCTTTAGACTGAGATGTCTATTGCGGCCTTATGCTTTTTGTATTGAATCCTTACTTCAATATTTATTTGTTTATGCAAAAACCATAGAAAAATGATATTGTGAGATAATATTGGGATACAAGATCAGACCAAATGCTATTATCGCCAGTTTCATGCATGACCATGACATTCCATGTGCTTGGAAACATGTATTGAAAACATAAAGGAAAAAATGACAGTAAAGACTATCGCACCTTGATAGGTTTAGTTAATATTGGCTCCCTCATGTATCATGAGGACATGGCCATCAGGTGGTCCGGGATGTTCTGTGTCTTCCCCCTTCTTTTGCCAGGCATAACTCTTCTTAAGTGGAGGTTTATTTGTTTGCTGCTTAGCGCCAGGGACAAGGTGTTCTAGTTTGCCTTCTTCCAAAGCCCGCCTGATTTCCCTTTTTAGCTCTCTACAGACATTCGTGTCGTGACCATGATCTTCATGGAAATCACAGTATTTATTCATGTTTTTCGTACCTGACCATTGCTCCATCTGGGGTGGAGGTGTGAAGGTAACGCACACCTGCTCTGTTATCAAGATTTCTTTTGGTGTTTTGCTAAGAGCACACTCAGACGGATGTTTATCGTATGGGCCAAACCTCCGGTTGCTCCTTTCATCTCGTTGATGGTCACCAGTCAGAGCATCATGCCTGCGATCTGACGTGTCGGTCCATGACTTGCCGCCTACCTCTCTTGTCAGGGAGACAGTTTCGTTTGACCTTAGATAGTCATATGCCCTGTCCGTGGCTTCTTTGAAAGTAATTGGAGTTCTCTTGATTAACTTTTCTTGCAGTTGTCCTGGAAGCAGGGAGAGAGTAAAGCCCGAAATTTGCTGACTTTCGGGTAAGGCGACAATTTTCTGGCACTCCTGCGTGTAACGCTGAATGAAGTCGCGTAACCCCTTGCCTTCCCTTTGTCGCAGCAAACGTGCTTCTATATGAGTTCTCTGCTGCTTCTTTTGCTGTATAAAGTGAGTTACAAATTTAGCCTTTAGATCTGCAAAGTCTTGAATACTCCTCTCCGGTAAGTCAGCAAACCAATCACGAGCGAAACCCTGCAACGTGCCAGGGAACATGTGACAAGCGACTGGGTCTAGCCATTTCTATGTCATAATGGCCTGTTCAAAAAGAGCAAGGTGGTCATCAGGATCTCGTGTACCGTCGTAAGTACCAACGATGGACGGAACTTTTTGTTTGTCAGGGAGTGGAAATTTGGCCACCCAGTCACAGAACTTCGAACTAACCACCGACAAAGGCATAGTGGCCGCTCGGGGTGGTACGGCTGCGGACACGAGTGTTTGCAACACGCGCAACATGTCATTAGATGTGTCCTGTGGTGGATATGGTGGTGGGGTGTGAATGGGTGGTTGTCG
The DNA here is from genome assembly GCA_963853835.1 of Calendula officinalis. Classification (NCBI taxonomy): domain Eukaryota; kingdom Viridiplantae; phylum Streptophyta; class Magnoliopsida; order Asterales; family Asteraceae; genus Calendula; species Calendula officinalis. The sequence goes on from OY970826.1 coordinate 71,910,321, forward strand.
TAACTGCTCCAATAATTGTGACAACGGATCTACTGGTTGAACAACCGTTGGCTGCGGTGCTGGGCGCAACGCCGCCACCAACTGAGACAACAGGTCCGATGAAGTAGGTGGTGGAGGAGGCGGTGGTAACTGAGTACTCTGAGCCAACCTTCGGAGTAACTCCACAATTGGATCCTCCCGAACCCCCGGCATAGCCGCCTGTGGAAAGTTGGAAACAGGCTGCCTGACCGGATCCGTGCCATCCTCCTGAGAGCTTGTCCCGTGGGACAAAAGAGGCTGACATGAAGGGATGGGCGTCACTGGCTGTGGTGAGGTAAACGAAATTGATCCAACCAGCCTTGTGGAGAAAAGTGGACTTGTTAAAGAGGGATACCCTCGTGTCCTGACATCCGACACCGTCCACTCAGAATCGACGTATGGTTCCATGATACGACTAGGCGAGGTTATCACCGCCTCGGGTATAGTGGTAATCATGGTAGTGGTTATTAATGGCGATGAAGAAGTGATCAGCGATGGCTGTGTATCCGCCATAGGAACGGTTTGATTATTGAGGAAGAAAAAAAAAGTTTGGAAAAGTGAAACGCCGTTTAAAAACGTGTCCCACGGATGGCGCCAATGTTCAAGCAACGATTGTCAAACACAAATACCAGGCGACGTCAACCTTGGATCTCCTGTGATGATCACAGTGCAGACCCAACAAGCTCTTGGCGAACCTAGGGTGATCGAGGTTGAGTGCGAAGGTGAAAGTGAGTGTAAGTTAACTCTGTGTTTTAGGCTTCTTAATCTGTCTCAGTGTGTTGTTGACAATGAGTTAGGCCATGTATTTATATGGCCTCAGGTATATGGAACGTTGGCTCATTATGACTACAATAAAGCAGTCATGAAGCGCCATTATGATGCGTGTCAATGATCGTGTAACGCCTTACTATTATGACTGCAATAAAGCAGTTATGAACCGCCATTATGACGGGACGTCATAACAATTCTGACAGGCGCTGACAATTCTGACAGGGCTGACAATTCTGACAGGCGCTGACAATTCTGACAGGCGCTGACAATTCTGACAGGCACTGACAATTCTGACAGGCGCTGACAATTCTGACAGGCCTGACAATTCTGACAGACGCTGACAACTTTGACAGGCGCTGACAACTTGGACAGGCTCTGACAACTTGGATAGGCGATGACAACTTGGGCTTAGTTGTAGTAGCCCATCTTCATGTTTAGGTGATATTTACCTATATACATAGGTAGTCGCTACTAACCTCATCACCTCGGGTAGACAAAATACACATACAAGGAAACACAAACCCTAGAAATTGGAAAAAAATTTATAATTGTCAGAGTTAGTTTCCTCGGTGCACAACTATACACCCTAGGAAACATAAAACCCTAAAAATATGAAAATCAAACTTTTATTGTCAAAAGTTGGTTTCCTCAGGTAGCCAAAATATACGCACAAGGAAACATAAAACCCTGAAAATAGGAAAACACACCCTAGAAAACATAAAACCCCAAAAATAGGAAAATTTGTCATATATGGTTTCCTCGGGTAGACAAAATATACACCCGAGGAAACACAAACCCTAAAAATAGGAAAATAATTTATAATTGTCAGAGTTAGTTTCCTCGGTGCACAACTATACACCCTAGGAAACATAAAACCCTAAAAATATGAAAATCAAACTTTTATTGTCAAAAGTTGGTTTCCTCAGGTAGCCAAAATATACGCACAAGGAAACATAAAACCCTAAAAATAGGAAAACACACCCTAGAAAACATAAAACCCCAAAAATGGGAAAATTAGTCATATATGGTTTCCTCGGGTAGACAAAATATACACCCGAGGAAACACAAACCCTAAAAATAGGAAAATAATTTATAATTGTCAGAGTTAGTTTCCTCAGGTGCACAACTACACAACCTAGGAAACATTAAACCCTAAAAATAGGAAAATCAAACTTTTATTGTCAAAAGTTGGTTTCCTCGGGAAGACAAAATACACACCCAAGGAAACACAAACCTTGAAAATAGGAAAATAATATATAATTGTGAAGGTTAGTTTCCTCGGGTCCACAACTACACACCCCAGGAAACATAAAACACTAAAAATAGGAAAATCAAACTGTTATTGTCAAAAGTTGGTTTGCTCGGGTAGACAAAATACACATCCAAGGAAACACAAACCTTGAAAATAGGATAATAATATATAATTGTGAAGGTTAGTTTCCTCGGGTCCACAACTACACACCCCAGGAAACATAAAACACTAAAAATAGGAAAATCAAACTTTTATTGTCAAAAGTTGGTTTCCTCAGGTAGCCAAAATACACGCACAAGGAAACATAAAACCCTAAAAATAGGAAAACACACCCTAGAAAACATAAAACCCCAAAAGTAGGAAAATTAGTCATATATGGTTTCCTCGGGTAGACAAAATACACACCCAAGGAAACAAAACCCTAAAAATAGGAAAATAATTTATAATTGTCAGTGTTAGTTTCCTCGGGTGCACAACTACACACCCTAGGAAACATAAAACCCTAAAAATAGGAAAATTAAACTTTTATTGTCAAAAGTTGGTTTCCACGGGTAGACAAAATTAACACCCAAGGAAACACAACTACACACCCTAGGAAACATAAAACTCTAAAAATAGAAAGATCAAACTTTTATTGTCAAAAGTTAGTTTCCCCGGGTAGCCAAAATACACACCCAAGGAAACATAAAACTAAAAATAGGAAAACACACCCTAGGAAACATAAAACCCCAAAAATACGAAAATCAGTCATATATGGTTTCCTCGGGTAGACAAAATACACACCCAAGGAAACACAAACCCTAAATATTGGAAAATAATTTATAATTGTCAGAGTTAGTTTCCTCGGGTGCACAACTAGTCAACTACACACCCTAGGAAACATAAAATCTTAAAAATAAGAAAATTAAACTTTTATTGTCAAAAGTTGGTTTCCACGGGTAGACAAAATTAACACCCAAGGAAACACAAACCCTGAAGTGTCATGGTTAGTTTCCTCGGGTACACAACTACACACCATAGGAAACATAAAACTCTAAAAATAGAAAGTTCAAACTTTTATTGTCCAAAGTTAGTTTCCCCGAGTAGCCAAAATACTCACCCAAGGAAACGTAAAACCCTAAAAATAGGAAAACGCACCCTAGGAAACATAAAACCCCAAAAATAGGAAAATTAGTCATATATGGTTTCCTCGGATAGACAAAATACACACCCAAGGAAACACAAACCCTAAAAATTGGAAAATAGTTTATGATTGTCAGAGTTAGTTTCCTCGGGTGCACAACTACACACCCTAGGAAACATAAAACCCTAAAAATAGGGATTAACCGGCCGGCGGTTTAGGGTTTTATGGTTGGACCCTTATACGCTTTTCGACAATCGTAAGCCAAAGTGAGACGGTGGTCTAGTTGGACCCTTATACGTTTTTACGCTTTAAATCATTAACTCCTTCCTAACTGAATTGTATGTTTTGCAGGTTTAACTGGGTTGCTCGCTACTACGTACTTGCTTGTCCATTGCTTTACTTTGAAAAATAATGTTTTATTGGATGATCAAGCCAATAACACATTTTTGTTTTTATCTTTTTATTATGGATGTTGTGTCCATGACACCGTCTTGGGTGTGCATGACAGTGTGTATATTTGGTTGTGCGTATGACACTTTCTTGAGAGCCCATGATGCCTTTGTATGCCAATGACCTGGGTAGATTTGGGTATCTCTTATGTATGCTTCATATTGTGCCCGTGACACTGTGCCAATGGCACTTTTGTTGGATAACCTTTACTTTGTTTACTCGCGAGGATTGTCGCTTCCCAGTGAGAAGTGCTTATCTTTTATCAAGTTGATTAAAAGACGAGTATGATTGTATGTTATTTGGCAGACAAGGTTGTCTTTCTTGGCTTCATACATGTTGTATTGAACTATGTTCTTAGTTGTGTACATGCACATGCGTGCTCAAGTTGTAATATTGTACGTAATGAAAGTGCATGTTTGGCTTTAGACTGAGATGTCTATTGTGGCCTTATGCTTTTTGTATTGAATCCTTACTTCAATATTTATTTGTTTATGCAAAAACCATAGAAAAATGATATTATGAGATAATATTGGGATACAAGATCAGACCAAATGCTATTATCGCCAGTTTCATGCATGACCATGACATTCCATGTGCTTGGAAACATGTATTGAAAACATAAAGGAAAAAATGACAGTAAAGACTATCACACCTTGATAGGTTTAGTTAATATTGGCTCCCTCATGTATCATGAGGACATGGCCATCAGGTGGTCCGGGATGTTCTGTGTCTTCCCCCTTCTTTTGCCAGGCATAACTCTTCTTAAGTGGAGGTTTATTTGTTTGCTGCTTAGCGCCAGGGACAAGGTGTTCTAGTTTACCTTCTTCCAAAGCCCGTCTGATTTCCCTTTTTAGCTCTTTACAGACATTCGTGTCGTGTCCATGATCTTCATGGAAATCACAGTATTTATTCATGTTTTTCGTACCTGACCTATGCTCCATCTGGGGTGGAGGTGTGAAGGTAACGCACACCTGCTCTGTTATCAAGATTTCTTTTGGTGTTTTGCTAAGAGCACGCTCAGACGGATGTTTATCGTATGGGCCAAACCTCCGGTTGCTCCTTTCATCTCGTTGATGGTCACCAGTCAGAGCATCATGCCTGCGATCTGACGTGTCGGTCCATGACTTGCCGCCTACCTCTCTTGTCAGGGAGACAGTTTCTTTTGACCTTTGATAGTCATATGCCCTGTCCGTGGCTTCTTTGAAAGTAATTGGAGTTCTCTTGATTAACTTTTCTTGCAGTTGTCCTGGAAGCAGGGAGAGAGTAAAGCCCGAAATTTGCTGACTTTCGGGTAAGGCGACAATTTTCTGGCACTCCTGTGTGTAACGCTGAATGAAGTCGCGTAACCCCTCGCCTTCCCTTTGTCGCAGCAAATGTGCTTCTATATGAGTTCTCTCCTGCTTCTTTTGCTGGATAAAGTGAGTTACAAATTTAGGCTTTAGATCTGCAAAGTCTTGAATACTCCTCTCCGGTAAGTCAGCAAACCAATCACGAGCGAAACCCTGCAACGTGCCAGGGAACATGTGACAAGCGACTGGGTCTAGCCATTTCTCTGTCATAATGGCCTGTTCAAAAAGAGCAAGGTGGTCATCAGGATCTCGTGTACCGTCGTAAGTACCAACGATGGACGGAACTTTTTGTTTGTCAGGGAGTGGAAATTTGGCCACCCAGTCACAGAACTTCGAACTAACCACCGACAAAGGCATAATGGCCGCTCAGGGTGGTACGGCTGCGGACACGAGTGCTTGCAACACGCGCAACATGTCATTAGATGTGTCCTGTGGTGGATGTGGTGGTGGGGTGTGAATGGGTGGTTGTCGTAACTGCTCCAATAATTGTGACAACGGATCTACTGGTTGAACAACCATTGGCTGCGGTGCTGGGCGCAACGCCGCCACCAACTGAGACAACAGGTCCGATGAAGTAGGTGGTGGAGGAGGCGTTGGTGACTGAGTACTCTGAGCCAACCTTCGGAGTAACTCCACAATTGGATCCTCCCGAACCCCCGGCATAGCGGCCTGTGGAAAGTTGGAAACAGGCTGCCTGACCGGATCCGTGCCATCCTCCTGAGAGCTTGTCCCGTGGGACAAAAGAGGCTGACATGAAGGGATGGGCGTCACTGGCTGTGGTGAGGTAAACGAACTTGATCCAACCAGCCTTGTGGAGAAAAGTGGACTTGTTAAAGAGGGATACCCTCGTGTCCTGACATCCGACACCGTCCACTCAGAATCGACGTGTGGTTCCATGATACGACTAGGCGAGGTTATCACCGCCTCGGGTATAGTGGTAATCACGGTAGTGATTATTAATGGCGATGAAGAAGTGATCAGCGATGGCTGTGTATCCGCCATAGGAACGGTTTGATTATTGAGGAAGAAAAAAAAAGTTTGGAAAAGTGAAACGCCGTTTAAAAACGTGTCCCACGGATGGCGCAAATGTTCGAGCAACGATTGTCAAACACAAAGACCAGGCGACGTCAACCTTGGATCTCCTGTGATGATCACAGTGCAGACCCAACAAGCTCTTGGCGAACCTAGGGTGATCGAGGTTGAGTGCGAAGGTGAAAGTGAGTGTAAGTTAACTCTGTGTTTTAGGCTTCTTAATCTGTCTCAGTGTGTTGTTGACAATGAGTTAGGCCATGTATTAATATGGCCTCAGGTATATGGAACGTTGGCTCATTATGACTACAATAAAGCAGTCATGAAGCGCCATTATGATGCGTGTCAATGATCGTGTAACGCCTTACTATTATGACTGCAATAAAGCAGTTATGAACCGCCATTATGACGGGACGTCATAACAATTCTGACAGGCGCTGACAATTCTGACTGGGCTGACAATTCTGACTGGGCTGACAATTCTGACAGGGCTGACAATTCTGACAGGCGCTGACAATTCTGAGTGGCGCTGACAATTCTGACAGGCACTGACAATTCTGACAGGCGCTGACAATTCTGACAGGCCTGACAATTCTGACAGACGCTGACAACTTTGACAGGCGCTGACAACTTGGACAGGCTCTGACAACTTGGATAGGCGATGACAACTTGGGCTTAGTTGTAGTAGCCCATCTTCATGTTTAGGTGATATTTACCTATATACATAGGTAATCCCTACTAACCTCATCACCTCGGGTAGACAAAATACACATACAAGGAAACACAAACCCTAGAAATTGGAAAAAAAATTTATAATTGTCAGAGTTAGTTTCCTCGGTGCACAACTATACACCCTAGGAAACATAAAACCCTAAAAATATGAAAATCAAACTTTTATTGTCAAAAGTTGGTTTCCTCAGGTAGCCAAAATACACGCACAAGGAAACATAAAACCCTAAAAATAGGAAAACACACCCTAGAAAACATAAAACCCCAAAAATAGGAAAATTAGTCACATATGGTTTCCTCGGGTAGACAAAATATACACCCGAAGAAACACAAACCCTAAAAATAGGAAAATAATTTATAATTGTCAGAGTTAGTTTCCTCAGGTGCACAACTACACAACCTAGGAAACATTAAACCCTAAAAATAGGAAAATCAAACTTTTATTGTCAAAAGTTGGTTCCCTCGGGTAGACAAAATACACACCCAAGGAAACACAAACCTTGAAAATAGGAAAATAATATATAATTGTGAAGGTTAGTTTCCTCGGGTCCACAACTACACACCCCAGGAAACATAAAACACTAAAAATAGGAAAATCAAACTTTTATTGTCAAAAGTTGGTTTCCTCGGGTAGACAAAATACACACCCAAGGAAACACAAACCTTGAAAATAGGAAAATAATATATAATTGTGAAGGTTAGTTTCCTCGGGTCCACAACTACACACCCCAGGAAACATAAAACACTAAAAATAGGAAAATCAAACTTTTATTGTCAAAAGTTGGTTTCCTCAGGTAGCCAAAATACACGCACAAGGAAACATAAAACCCTAAAAATAGGAAAACACACCCTAGGAAACATAAAACCCCAAAAATAGGAAAATTAGTCATATACGGTTTCCTCGGGTAGACAAAATACACACCCAAGGAAACAAAAACCCTAAAAATAGGAAAATAATTTATAATTGTCAGTGTTAGTTTCCACGGGTGCACAACTACACACCCTAGGAAACATAAAACCCTAAAAATAGGAAAATTAAACTTTTATTGTCAAAAGTTGGTTTCCACGGGTAGACAAAATTAACACCCAAGGAAACACAACTACACACCCTAGGAAACATAAAACTCTAAAAATAGAAAGATCAAACTTTTATTGTCAAAAGTTAGTTTCCCCGGGTAGCCAAAATACACACCCAAGGAAATATAAAACCCTAAAAATAGGAAAACACACCCTAGGAAACATAAAACCCCAAAAATACGAAAATTAGTCATGTATGGTTTCCTCGGGTAGACAAAATACACACCAAAGGAAACACAAACCCTAAAAATTGGAAAATAATTTATAATTGTAAGAGTTAGTTTCCTCGGGTGCACAACTAGTCAACTACACACCCTAGGAAACGTAAAATCTTGAAAATAAGAAAATTAAACTTTTATTGTCAAAAGTTGGTTTCCACGGGTAGACAAAATTAACACCCAAGGAAACACAAACCCTGAAGTGTCATGGTTAGTTTCCTCGGGTACACAACTACACACCATAGGAAACATAAAACTCTAAAAATAGAAAGTTCAAACTTTTATTGTCCAAAGTTAGTTTCCCCGAGTAGCCAAAATACTCACCCAAGGAAACGTAAAACCCTAAAAATAGGAAAACGCACCCTAGGAAACATAAAACCCCAAAAATAGGAAAATTAGTCATATATGGTTTCCTCGGATAGACAAAATACACACCCAAGGAAACACAAACCCTAAAAATTGAAAATAGTTTATAATTGTCAGAGTTAGTTTCCTCGGGTGCACAACAACACACCCTAGGAAACATAAAACCCTAAAAATAGGAAAATCAAACTTTTATAATCAAAAGTTGGTTTCCTCGGGTAGCCAAAATACACACCCAAGGAAACATAAAACCCTAAATATAGGAAAACACACCATAGGAAACATAAAACCCAAAAAATAGGAAAATTAGTCATATATGATTTCCTCGGGTAGACAAAATATACATCCAAGCAAACACAAACCCTAAAAATTGGAAAATAGTTTATAATTGTCAGAGTTAGTTTCCTCGGGTGCACAACTACACGCCCTAGGAAACATAAAACCCTCAAAATATGAAAATCAAACTTTTATTGTCAAAAGTTGGTTTCCTCGGGTAGCCAATATACACACCCAAGGAAACATAAAACCCTAAAAATAGGAAAACACACCCAAGGAAACATAAAACTCCAAAAATAGGAAAATTAGTCATATATGGTTTCCCCGGTTAGACAAAATTTAAAACCCAAGGAAACACAAACCCTGAAAAATGGAAAATAATATATAATTGTCATGGTTAATTTCCTCGGGTACACAACTACACACCGTAGGAAACATAAAACTCTAAAAATAGAAAGATCCAACTTTTAATGTCAAAAGTTAGTTTCCCCGGGTAGCCAAAATACACACCCAAGGAAACATAAAACCCATAAAATATGAAAACACACCCTAGGAAACATAAAACCCTAAAAATAGGGTAATTAGTCATATATGGTTTCCTCGGGTAGACAAAATACACACCCAAGGAAACACAAACCCTAAAAATAGGAAACTAATTTATAATTGTCAGAGTTAGTTTCCTCGGGTGCACAACTAGTCAACTAAACACCCTAGAAAATATAAAACCCTAAAAATAGGAAAATTAAACTTTTATTGTCAAAACTTGGTTTCCCCGGGTAGACAAAATTAACACCCAAGGAAACACAAACCCTGAAAATAGGAAAATAATATATAATGTCATGGTTAGTTTCCTTAGGTACACAACTACACACCCTAGGAAACATAAATCCCTAAAAATAGAAGGATCAAACTTTTATTGTCAAAAGTTAGTTTCCCCGGGTAGCCAAAATACACACCCAAGGAAACATAAAACCCTAAAAATAGGAAAACACACCCTAGGAAACATAAAACCCATAAATAGGAAAATTAGTCATATATGGTTTCCTCGGGTAGACAAAATACACACCCAAGGAAACAAAAACCCTAAAAATTGGAAAATAATTTATAATTGTCAGTGTTAGTTTCCTCGGGTGCACAACTACACACCCTAGGAAACATAAAACCCTAAAAATAGGAAAATTAAACTTTTATTGTCAAAAGTTGGTTTCCACGGGTAGACAAAATTAACACCCAAGGAAACACAACTACACACCATAGGAAACATAAAACCCTAAAAATAGAAAGATCAAACTTTTATTGTCAAAATTTAGTTTCCCCGGGTAGCCAAAATACACACCCAAGGAAACATAAAAACCCTAAAAATAGGAAAACACACCCTAGGAAACATAAAACCCCAAAAATAGGAAAATTAGTCATATATGGTTTCCTCGGGTACACAAAATACACATCCATGGAAACACAAACCCAAAAAATTGGAAAATAATTTATAATTGTCAGAGTTAGTTTCCTCGGGTGCACAACTAGTCAACTACACACCCTAGGAAACGTAAAATCTTGAAAATAAGAAAATTAAACTTTTATTGTCAAAAGTTGGTTTCCACGGGTAGACAAAATTAACACCCAAGGAAACACAAACCCTGAAGTGTCATGGTTAGTTTCCTCGGGTACACAACTACACACCATAGGAAACATAAAACTCTAAAAATAGAAAGTTCAAACTTTTATTGTCCAAAGTTAGTTTCCCCGAGTAGCCAAAATACTCACCCAAGGAAACGTAAAACCCTAAAAATAGGAAAACGCACCCTAGGAAACATAAAACCCCAAAAATAGGAAAATTAGTCATATATGGTTTCCTCGGATAGACAAAATACACACCCAAAGAAACACAAACCCTAAAAATTGAAAATAGTTTATAATTGTCAGAGTTAGTTTCCTCGGGTGCACAACAACACACCCTAGGAAACATAAAACCCTAAAAATAGGAAAATCAAACTTTTATAATCAAAAGTTGGTTTCCTCGGGTAGCCAAAATACACACCCAAGGAAACATAAAACCCTAAATATAGGAAAACACACCATAGGAAACATAAAACCCAAAAAATAGGAAAATTAGTCATATATGATTTCCTCGGGTAGACAAAATATACATCCAAGCAAACACAAACCTAAAAATTGGAAAATAGTTTATAATTGTCAGAGTTAGTTTCCTCGGGTGCACAACTACACACCCTAGGAAACATAAAACCCTCAAAATATGAAAATCAAACTTTTATTGTCAAAAGTTGGTTTCCTCGGGTAGCCAATATACACACCCAAGGAAACATAAAACCCTAAAAATAGGAAAACACACCCAAGGAAACATAAAACTCCAAAAATAGGAAAATTAGTCATATATGGTTTCCCCGGGTAGACAAAATTTAAAACCCAAGGAAACACAAACCCTGAAAAATGGAAAATAATATATAATTGTCATGGTTAATTTCCTCGGGTACACAACTACACACCGTAGGAAACATAAAACTCTAAAAATAGAAAGATCAAACTTTTAATGTCAAAAGTTAGTTTCCCCGGGTAGCCAAAATACACACCCAAGGAAACATAAAACCCATAAAATATGAAAACACACCCTAGGAAACATAAAACCCTAAAAATAGGGTAATTAGTCATATATGGTTTCCTCGGGTAGACAAAATACACACCCAAGGAAACAAAAACCCTAAAAATAGGAAACTAATTTATAATTGTCAGAGTTAGTTTCCTCGGGTGCACAACTAGTCAACTACACACCCTAGAAAATATAAAACCCTAAAAATAGGAAAATTAAACTTTTATTGTCAAAACTTGGTTTCCCCGGGTAGATAAAATTAACACCCAAGGAAACACAAACCCTGAAAATAGGAAAATAATATATAATGTCATGGTTAGTTTCCTTAGGTACACAACTACACACCCTAGGAAACATAAATCCCTAAAAATAGAAGGATCAAACTTTTATTGTCAAAAGTTAGTTTCCCCGGGTAGCCAAAATACACACCCAAGGAAACATAAAACCCTAAAAATAGGAAAACACACCCTAGGAAACATAAAACCCATAAATAGGAAAATTAGTCATATATGGTTTCCTCGGGTAGACAAAATACACACCCAAGGAAACAAAAACCCTAAAAATAGGAAAATAATTTATAATTGTCAGTGTTAGTTTCCTCGGGTGCACAACTACACACCCTAGGAAACATAAAACCCTAAAAATAGGAAAATTAAACTTTTATTGCCAAAAGTTGGTTTCCACGGGTAGACAAAATTAACACCCAAGGAAACACAACTACACACCATAGGAAACATAAAACCCTAAAAATAGAAAGATCAAACTTTTATTGTCAAAATTTAGTTTCCCCGGGTAGCCAAAATACACACCCAAGGAAACATAAAAACCCTAAAAATAGGAAAACACACCCTAGGAAACATAAAACCCCAAAAATTGGAAAATTAGTCATATATGGTTTCCTCGGGTAGACAAAATACACACCCAAGGAAACACAAACCCTAAAAATTGGAAACTAGTTCATAATTGTTATAGTTAGTTTCCTCGGGTGCACAACTACACACCTTAGGAAACATAAAACCATAAAAATATAAAAATCAAACTTTTATTGTCAAAAGTTGGTTTCCTCGGGTAGCCTAAATACACACCCAAGGAGACATAAAACCCTAAAAACAGGAAAACACACCCTAGGAAACATAAAACCCCAAAAATAGGAAAATTAGTCATATATGGCTTCCTCGGGTAGACAAAATACACACCCAAGGAAACACAAACCCTAAAAATTGGAAAATAATTTATAATTGTCAGAGTTAGTTTCCTCGGGTGCACAACTACACACCCTAGGAAACATAAAACCCTAAAAATAAGAAAATTAAACTTTTATTGTCAAAAGTTGGTTTCCCAGGGTAGACAAAATTAACACCCAAGGAAACACTAACCCTAAAAATAGGAAAATAATATATAATTGTCATGGTTAGTTTCCTCGGGTACACAACTACACACCCTAGGAAACATAAAACTCTAAAAATAGAAAGATCAAACTTTTATTGTCAAAAGTTAGTTTCCCCGGGTAGCCAAAATACACACCCAAGGAAACATAAAACCCTAAAAATAGGAAAACACACCCTAGGAAACATAAAACCCCCAAAATACGAAAATTAGTCATATATGGTTTCCTCGGGTAGACAAAATACACACCCAAGGAAACACAAATCCTAAAAATTGGAAAATAATTTATAATTGTCAGAGTTAGTTTCCTCGGGTGCACAACTAGTCAACTACACACCCTAGGAAACATAAAATTTTAAAAATAAGAAAATTAAACTTTTATTGTCAAAAGTTGGTTTCCACGGGTAGACAAAATTAACACCCAAGGAAACACAAACCCTGAAGTGTCATGGTTAGTTTCCTCGGGTACACAACTACACATCATAGGAAACATAAAACTCTAAAAATAGAAAGTTCAAACTTTTATTGTCCAAAGTTAGTTTCCCCGAGTAGCCAAAATACTCACCCAAGGAAACGTAAAACCCTAAAAATAGGAAAACGCACCCTAGGAAACATAAAACCCCAAAAATAGGAAAATTAGTCATATATGGTTTCCTCGGATAGACAAAATACACACCCAAGGAAACACAAACCCTAAAAATTGGAAAATAGTTTATAATTGTCAGAGTTAGTTTCCTCGGGTGCACAACTACACACCCTAGGAAACATAAAACCCTCAAAATATGAAAATCAAACTTTTATTGTCAAAAGTTGGTTTCCTCGGGTAGCCAATATACACACCCAAGGAAACATAAAACCCTAAAAATAGGAAAACACACCCAAGGAAACATAAAACTCCAAAAATAGGAAAATTAGTCATATATGGTTTCCCCGGGTAGACAAAATTTAAAACCCAAGGAAACACAAACCCTGAAAAATGGAAAATAATATATAATTGTCATGGTTAATTTCCTCGGGTACATAACTACACACCGTAGGAAACATAAAACTCTAAAAATAGAAAGATCAAACTTTTAATGTCAAAAGTTAGTTTCCCCGGGTAGCCAAAATACACACCCAAGGAAACATAAAACCCATAAAATATGAAAACACACCCTAGGAAACATAAAACCCTAAAAATAGGGTAATTAGTCATATATGGTTTCCTCGGGTAGACAAAATACACACCCAAGGAAACACAAACCCTAAAAATAGGAAACTAATTTATCATTGTCAGAGTTAGTTTCCTCGGGTGCACAACTAGTCAACTACACACCCTAGAAAATATAAAACCCTAAAAATAGGAAAATTAAACTTTTATTGTCAAAATTTAGTTTCCCCGGGTATCCAAAATATACACCCAAGGAAACATAAAACCCTAAAAATAGGAAAACACACCCTAGGACACATAAAACCACAAAAATAGGAAAATTAGTCATATATGGTTTCCTCGGGTAGACAAAATACACATCCAAAGAAACACAAACCCTAAAAATTGGAAAATAGTTTATAATTGTCAGAGTTAGTTTCCTCGGGTGCACAACTACACACCCTAGGAAACATAAAACCCTAAAAATAGGAAAACACACCCTAGGAAACATAAAACCCCAAAAATTGGAACATTAGTCATATATGGTTTCCTCGGGTAGACAAAATACACACCCAAGGAAACACAAACCCTAAAAATTGGAAACTAGTTCATAATTGTTATAGTTAGTTTCCTCGGGTGCACAACTACACACCTTAGGAAACATAAAACCATAAAAATATAAAAATCAAACTTTTATTGTCAAAAGTTGGTTTCCTCGGGTAGCCTAAATACACACCCAAGGAGACATAAAACCCTAAAAACAGGAAAACACACCCTAGGAAACATAAAACCCCAAAAATAGGAAAATTAGTCATATATGGCTTCCTCGGGTAGACAAAATACACACCCAAGGAAACACAAACCCTAAAAATTGGAAAATAATTTATAATTGTCAGAGTTAGTTTCCTCGGGTGCACAACTACACACCCTAGGAAACATAAAACCCTAAAAATAAGAAAATTAAACTTTTATTGTCAAAAGTTGGTTTCCCAGGGTAGACAAAATTAACACCCAAGGAAACACTAACCCTAAAAATAGGAAAATAATATATAATTGTCATGGTTAGTTTCCTCGGGTACACAACTACACACCCTAGGAAACATAAAACTCTAAAAATAGAAAGATCAAACTTTTATTGTCAAAAGTTAGTTTCCCCGGGTAGCCAAAATACACACCCAAGGAAACATAAAACCCTAAAAATAGGAAAACACACCCTAGGAAACATAAAACCCCCAAAATACGAAAATTAGTCATATATGGTTTCCTCGGGTAGACAAAATACACACCCAAGGAAACACAAATCCTAAAAATTGGAAAATAATTTATAATTGTCAGAGTTAGTTTCCTCGGGTGCACAACTAGTCAACTACACACCCTAGGAAACATAAAATTTTAAAAATAAGAAAATTAAACTTTTATTGTCAAAAGTTGGTTTCCACGGGTAGACAAAATTAACACCCAAGGAAACACAAACCCTGAAGTGTCATGGTTAGTTTCCTCGGGTACACAACTACACATCATAGGAAACATAAAACTCTAAAAATAGAAAGTTCAAACTTTTATTGTCCAAAGTTAGTTTCCCCGAGTAGCCAAAATACTCACCCAAGGAAACGTAAAACCCTAAAAATAGGAAAACGCACCCTAGGAAACATAAAACCCCAAAAATAGGAAAATTAGTCATATATGGTTTCCTCGGATAGACAAAATACACACCCAAGGAAACACAAACCCTAAAAATTGGAAAATAGTTTATAATTGTCAGAGTTAGTTTCCTCGGGTGCACAACTACACACCCTAGGAAACATAAAACCCTCAAAATATGAAAATCAAACTTTTATTGTCAAAAGTTGGTTTCCTCGGGTAGCCAATATACACACCCAAGGAAACATAAAACCCTAAAAATAGGAAAACACACCCAAGGAAACATAAAACTCCAAAAATAGGAAAATTAGTCATATATGGTTTCCCCGGGTAGACAAAATTTAAAACCCAAGGAAACACAAACCCTGAAAAATGGAAAATAATATATAATTGTCATGGTTAATTTCCTCGGGTACATAACTACACACCGTAGGAAACATAAAACTCTAAAAATAGAAAGATCAAACTTTTAATGTCAAAAGTTAGTTTCCTCGGGTAGCCAAAATACACACCCAAGGAAACATAAAACCCATAAAATATGAAAACACACCCTAGGAAACATAAAACCCTAAAAATAGGGTAATTAGTCATATATGGTTTCCTCGGGTAGACAAAATACACACCCAAGGAAACACAAACCCTAAAAATAGGAAACTAATTTATAATTGTCAGAGTTAGTTTCCTCGGGTGCACAACTAGTCAACTACACACCCTAGAAAATATAAAACCCTAAAAATAGGAAAATTAAACTTTTATTGTCAAAATTTAGTTTCCCCGGGTAGCCAAAATATACACCCAAGGAAACATAAAACCCTAAAAATAGGAAAACACACCCTAGGACACATAAAACCACAAAAATAGGAAAATTAGTCATATATGGTTTCCTCGGGTAGACAAAATACACATCCAAAGAAACACAAACCCTAAAAATTGGAAAATAGTTTATAATTGTCAGAGTTAGTTTCCTCGGGTGCACAACTACACACCCTAGGAAACATAAAACCCTAAAAATAGGAAAACACACCCTAGGAAACATAAAACCCCAAAAATTGGAACATTAGTCATATATGGTTTCCTCGGGTAGACAAAATACACACCCAAGGAAACACAAACCCTAAAAATTGGAAACTAGTTCATAATTGTTAAACTTAGTTTCCTCGGGTGCACAACTACACACCTTAGGAAACATAAAACCATAAAAATATAAAAATCAAACTTTTATTGTCAAAAGTTGGTTTCCTCGGGTAGCCTAAATACACACCCAAGGAGACATAAAACCCTAAAAACAGGAAAACACACCCTAGGAAACATAAAACCCCAAAAATAGGAAAATTAGTCATATATGGCTTCCTCGGGTAGACAAAATACACACCCAAGGAAACACAAACCCTAAAAATTGGAAAATAATTTATAATTGTCAGAGTTAGTTTCCTCGGGTGCACAACTACACACCCTAGGAAACATAAAACCCTAAAAATAAGAAAATTAAACTTTTATTGTCAAAAGTTGGTTTCCCAGGGTAGACAAAATTAACACCCAAGGAAACACTAACCCTAAAAATAGGAAAATAATATATAATTGTCATGGTTAGTTTCCTCGGGTACACAACTACACACCCTAGGAAACATAAAACTCTAAAAATAGAAAGATCAAACTTTTATTGTCAAAAGTTAGTTTCCCCGGGTAGCCAAAATACACACCCAAGGAAACATAAAACCCTAAAAATAGGAAAACACACCCTAGGAAACATAAAACCCCCAAAATACGAAAATTAGTCATATATGGTTTCCTTGGGTAGACAAAATACACACCCAAGGAAACACAAATCCTAAAAATTGGAAAATAATTTATAATTGTCAGAGTTAGTTTCCTCGGGTGCACAACTAGTCAACTACACACCCTAGGAAACATAAAATTTTAAAAATAAGAAAATTAAACTTTTATTGTCAAAAGTTGGTTTCCACGGGTAGACAAAATTAACACCCAAGGAAACACAAACCCTGAAGTGTCATGGTTAGTTTCCTCGGGTACACAACTACACATCATAGGAAACATAAAACTCTAAAAATAGAAAGTTCAAACTTTTATTGTCCAAAGTTAGTTTCCCCGAGTAGCCAAAATACTCACCCAAGGAAACGTAAAACCCTAAAAATAGGAAAACGCACCCTAGGAAACATAAAACCCCAAAAATAGGAAAATTAGTCATATATGGTTTCCTCGGATAGACAAAATACACACCCAAGGAAACACAAACCCTAAAAATTGGAAAATAGTTTATAATTGTCAGAGTTAGTTTCCTCGGGTGCACAACTACACACCCTAGGAAACATAAAACTCTAAAAATAGGAAAATCAAACTTTTATAATCATAAGTTGGTTTCCTCGGGTAGCCAAAATACACACCCAAGGAAATATAAAACCCTAAATATAGGAAAACACACCGTAGGAAACATAAAACCCAAAAAATAGGAAAATTAGTCATATATGATTTCCTCGGGTAGACAAAATATACATCCAAGCAAACACAAACCCTAAAAATTGGAAAATAGTTTATAATTGTCAGAGTTAGTTTCCTCGGGTGCTGTTAGGTCACAACACCCTGGTTTAGATGGTTAATTGATTGTTTAATTATAACTTAAGACAAATATTGTATAAGAACAAGATATGAGTCAAATGTATAATTCCACTAAGTGTGGCTTGTTGCGGAATAACAAGACCACTGATCAATTACAAAAGGTATGAGAGTGTAAAGTGAATTGGTGAGTACTCCTTTGCAAGATGATCTCTATTTATAATGTTATAGAGATCTTACATAATGGGCAAAGGAGTAACCGAAGGACTAAAGTAGGAAAATGACTAAGATCAAGGGATTTGATCTTAGTCCGTTACATATAGTAACTCAGTCCTTCTACTCAGTCCTTGTACTCAGTATCACTATCTGATACTGAGTACTGATACTGAGTTCCAATACTGATCACTCAGTATCAGACCTAAACTTAGCTATATTATTCTACATATTAATCAAAGCTAGTCTAGGTTGTTTTGTTATCTTAAGATCCAAAGGGGCAAGACTTTTTTCCTTAACAATCTCCCCCTATCTAATGATAACAAAACAATTACAAAAAGATAAACAAAAAGTACAACAGCATAGGTAGCAATATCTTCTTCTTCAGCTGCTGTTGATTGCTTCATTCTCATAGAGGACTTCTTGTTTGATGTGGACAAACTCTTCTCTGCTCTTGAGTTCATCCTTTCTACAATTCAGAACTGCAACAATCTTCTTTCTGAACCAAGAATCTTCTTTCTTGGTGATCATCCATTTCAGTCCAACAAGATGACTGATTTGTGCTCTAGGTAGATCTTCTTCAGAAATGAAGAACTCTCTATCCTCTGAGTCAGTATACATATATCCAGAAGTTGGATATATGACACTCTTTTGATCCTGAAAAACAAGGTTAGGAGGAAGAGGGTACTTTCTAAGAAACTTGTATGTGTGAAGGCATTCTGGTCTGTTGTTTGAGTAAGCTTCAGTCATCACACTGAGTGTTCTATACTCTATCTCATGAAGCAAGCCCTTCTCATAACATACTGCAGAGACTGCACAGATCTCATCCAAGACTATTTGATCAAATGTTGATTTCTTTGGAAGCTCTTTGATCAGTCTTGTGATCCTCACCCAGTCTTGAAGACCAATTCTTTGAATATCATGAATAAATAACTTCACGGGAGGACTGGTTAAGCCAGTACAAGTGATAGTGATTCTTCCTTCTTTGAGCTTCACTTTTACTTTATTGACATCCAGATTTAACCAATGTATCCCCCTTACATTTGGAAATGTTTTGGTCTTCAAGAACTCCTTTCTTTCCTCCTTATACTGAGTCCTGGCAGCAACCATATTCCAGTAATGTTGAATATGGTCTGGACCCTTTCTTGAGATTCTATGGGAAGGACCAGGAGTGTCAGTATCTGGGTCAAATTCTGGTTCAGCTTTGACTCCCAACTCTTTTTCATATAAAAATCTTTCTTGTTCTGCCCAGAGTTGTTGAGGAGTCAGTCTTGGACCCTGCTCGGTATCACTGTCCATTGTATGAACAGGTCTTCTTTGTCTTGTTACCAAAGGAGCAGATTCCTCACTTGATTCAGAAGAAGTGAGAACTGCATTGATAAGTCTTCTTGATAAAGAACTCCTTCTTCTAATCACCAGATTTTCTGGTTCTTCATCATCCGAGGATGATGATGAAGAACTTTGTTGTTCTACCAGATTTAGTGCATAGTTTACTAAATCTGGTTCTTCATCTTCATCATCAGCAATAGGCCAGATGAATGGCCTATAGACCACAATTTGCAAATTATTCTCTTCAAGAGCAGGTGACTCAGAATAAGTTTGCTGTGGTTGGTCAGTATGAGTCTCCCCCTGAGCAGATGGCTCAAGTGGGTCTTCAACTGGTAATGTTGACCTAGTTCTTTGTCTTCTTCTCTCATACTGAAACTGAAGTGGCTCAGTATGAGGGCTTTGCTGATGTTGTTGTTCTTGTTGTGGAGGTTGATCTTCATTCAATCTTCTTCTTTTCTCCCCCTGAGCAGATGGCTCAGTTTGATCAACCTCAGTATCTCTTTGTCTTTTCTCCCCCTTTTTGTTATCATTTGATGGAGAGGTAAGAGGATCAGTATCACCACCCATGTCCCCTTCAGGTTCTTCAAGAGTAGGGGAGGGCATGGGCTCAGTGGCAGCATCAGTATCACAGCACCTCCTTCTCCTTCTCCTTCTTCATTGTGATCACCATGTGAAAATGGTGGAGTTTGTGGAGGCTGATGTGGTTGTTGAAGTAGTGAGACTGACTATTTTATTGAGTCAATATCACTACTCATAGTGTCCATTCTGGCCAGTATTATAGTTTGAGTATGTTGGATGGCCATAATTTGCTGCATGATTGCTTGCAGAGTCACTTGGTCTCCTGCAGCCTGTGTTGCTTGAATGCCCTGCACAGATGGTGCTAAAGAAACAAAAAAATATAAAACTGGTTAGAAAGGAAGGTTTATCAAATAGAATTGTGGTGTTGTTTAATTCTATAATCATATAAACAGAGTTTGTGAAGTCTGTATTTCATCTGGTTTATGATGAAATATTGTGGACTTCTGCATAGCATGTGAAAGAAGATTTTAGTAAAAGTGAGTGTGTAAATTGAAGTAGCTCAGTATAGGATAAGTCACTTTTAGTAAAAGGTTTGGGTTTGGGAATTCGAAGCCTGGGGATGTGCTTCTTGTTATTTTCAATGTTTATCACTCGGTATTAGAGTGATAACAGAAATGTGGCTAAACCCCATGGATTTTTTTATTTTTTTTGGATTTTGTGGCTTAATGGTTTGTGATCATTTCTTGAATTATGCTACCCAACTCAAAAATAAGTTGGACATTATTCAACCAGCACCAGTGGGTGTCAGTGTGACATCAACCACCATTGTCTCCTTAAATGTTGAGACAACTGTAGACTGACAATGATCTGTTGAAATGCTCAGTATATGAAGTTTGCATAGCAGCAGTGGGCTTACAATGTTGGCCATAAGAGTATATATTTGAGAGTTCGATTGAGACTGTGGTCAGTATTGAGTTGGTACTGGCCAATACATAGTCTCTATTTGGGAATGAAATATATATATATAAGTTTAAGGGCTTTTTAGAAATTCATACCTGAGACTCTGTCAGATTCCCTTCTAGAATCGGCAGAAGTCGGTGCAGGCTCATGTGGTTGTTGATCTGCAGCACCAACATCTTCAATACCGACCAGTCTGTCTTGCTGAACACCTTCCAGTGTAGTTTGCTCATATTGAATCTCCACATCAAGAGGATCATGAGGTTCCGCAATTGGTTGAGCAGTTGGAACTAGTTCTGGACCTGGAAGGTCAGCGGTGGCTGCAACTAGGCTTTGGGCTTGAAGAGATGCAGTTAATGATGGAACATTGGCATGCTGCACCTCGTCAGATGATAAGTTCCCCATAATAACGGGGGAAAGATTTCTTCTCCTTCTTTGGAGGACCAGTGGTGTGTCTTCTGAGGGCTCAGTATCAGAAGCTATTTCAATCTGAGGAGCATCAGGATCCTGTGCAGGTGGAGAGATATGTTGTTGAGTCGGTTCTTGAACTTGTGAAACATCCTGCATCTCAACATCTTGACCAGCATGGCCTTCATTTCCACTATTATCATCATTATCATCATCATTGTCATTGTCTGATTCAGAATCAGACATGTCTTCTTCCTCATTTATGTGTTCTTGAATAATGGCCCACATAGAGGGACTCAGTAGAGGCTCTCCTTCTCTTGGCCTGTAAAAGTAAATCTTCTCACTTAGAGGATGAAGTGTTAAGGCAAAAAGCCTTACCCCTTTGGATTTTAAGATAACAAAACAACCTAGACTAGCTTAGATTAATATATAGAACAAAATAGCTAAGTTTAGGTCTGATACTGAGTGGTCAGTATTGGAACTCAGTATCAGAGCTCAGTATCAGATAGTGATACTGAGTACAAGGACTGAGTAGAAGGACTGAGTAAACATTTCCAAGTTTACCTTGCCAGATCAAATCCCTTTGATCTCGGCCACCTTCCTTATTCTAGTCCTTGCATTACTCCTTGCCCAACTTGTAAGATCTCTATAACATTATAAATAGAGATCATTTGGCAAAGGAGTATTCACCAATTCACTTTACACTTTCATACCTTTTGTAATTGATCAGTGGTCTTGTTATTCCGCAACAAGCCACACTTAGTGGAATTATACATTTGACTCATATCTTGTTCTTATACAATATTTGTCTTGAGTTATAATTAAACAATCAATTAACCATCTAAACCAGGGTGTTGTGACCTAACAACTGGTATCAGAGCAGGCTAAATAAACTCTTATTTAGTCGATCTATAACCCTGGCAGCCATCCCTTATACTTATCCATCACTTACTCCAAAATCAAAAATGTCTACCATTGTTGCACCAATTATGTCTGGAAAGGGAGTACCCATCTTTGATGGTAAAGACTTCCATCAATGGAAGCTAAAAGCTCAGTGGTATCTCGAATCCATTCATCATGAAATGCTCACTGTGCTAAATGATGGTCCTATCATCCCACAAACTGTGGAACCCGTTGCTGACACTGATAATGCTCCTGAGAGCATAAGAACTGTACCCAAACTAAAGCACAACTGGACTGATACTGACCGTCAGTTGTATGCTTTAGACTCCAGAGCTAAAGGTGTGATTGGTAATTCTGTTACCAAAGAAATTCTCAATGCAATCATGAAGTTGCCAACAGCAAAGGCTATGTGGGATAGCTTATCAGTCACTTATGAGGGCACACCAAAAGTGAAGTTGCAAAGAAAGAGCAACATGAGAAGAAAGTATGAAAACTTCTTCTCAAATCCAAATGAAGACATCACCTCTCTTTACAACAGGTTTAATACTATTGTTCATGGTCTAATTAGTGTTGGCATTGTAAAAGAGGAAGGGGAAATTGTTCAAAAGTTCCTGGACAGTCTTCCTCAACAATTTCTTGACATGTAAAATTCTGTCAATGCTGCTAACAACATTGAGTCATATACTCTTCAAACTTTATATGGCCTAATGTTGAATCATGAAGAGAATACTGCTTCAAGACTGATCAACTGGAAGAAAACTGACAAATCTTCAAATGGAATGGCCCTCATTGTGCAACAAGTATATTCTGTGACTGAGCCAGATGAACCAGTGATTGATCATTGTTAGGTCACAACAACCTTGGTTTGATTGATATTTGTTTGAATTAATAATCTACTTAAGACAATTAAGGTGAAGAACACGATAATATAGTCAAACGTATTTTATTCCACAAAGAGTGGCTTGTAGCGGAAATACAAGACCACTTTTACAATTACAAAAGGATAGATGAATGAACGTATGAATTGGTGGTTTCTACTTTGCAAGATGATCTCTATTTATAATGATATAGAGATCTTACATAATGGGCAAAGGAGTAACCGAAGGACTAGGATAGGAAAATGACTAAGATCAAGGGATTTGATCTTAGTCCGTTACATATTGTAACTCAGTCCTTCTACTCAGTCCTTGTACTCAGTATCACTATCTGATACTGAGTACTGATACTGAGTTCCAATACTGATCACTCAGTATCAGACCTAAACTTAGCTATTTTATTCTACATATTAATCTAAGCTAGTCTAGGTTGTTTTGTTATCTTAAGATCCAAAAGGGTAAGGCTTTTTGCCTTAACAATCTCCCCCTATCTAATGATAACAAAACAATTACAAAGATAACAATACAAAATAAACTACAGGCTGCAAAGTCTTCTTCTTTAGTCTTTGTTCATGGATTCAAACTCGTAGAAGACTTCTTTCTTCACATGGATGAACTCTTCTCTTTTTCTCAGTTCATCTTGCCTGTTGTTTAGAACAGCAACTATCTTCTTTCTAAACCAAGCATCTTCTTTCTTGGTTATCATCCATTTAAGGCCCACCAAATGGCTGATAGGAGCTTTTGCCAAATCTGCTTCAGTAATGAAGCATTCCCTATCATCTGAGTCAGTATACATGTATCCAGATGTTGGATATATGGTACTCTTTTGATCCTGAAAAATGAGATTAGGGGGAACAGTATATGTGGGAATTATTCTGAAAGTATTAAGGCACTCAGGTTTGTTGTTCTTCATAGCTTCAGTCATCACACTGAGTGCCCTGTATTCTGCTGCATAGATAATGCCTTTTTCAAAACATAAAGCAGATACAGCCCAGATTTCATCCATCATCACTTGGGCTTCAGAAGATCTTGAGGGCATTTCCTTTATCAGTCTAGCAATTTTTATCCAATCATGAAGTCCCATATTTTGAATGTCATGTAGGAGAAACTTCATTGGAGGACTGACTGGCCCAGTACAAGTTGCAACAATTGATTTTTCAACAGTTTTGACCTTTATTTTGTTGACAAATTCATTTAGCCAGTATATGTCTCTAACACTTGGAAATGCTTTATTCCTCAACATACTCATCCTTGTTTCCCTATATCTTGTTCTTTGTGCCACAATGTTCCAATACTGTTCAAGTAATTCATCTCCAGTTCTTCTTACAGTATGAGATCTTCTTGGAACATCTTCAGACTCAGATTCAGGTTCTTCCTTAACAGGGAAGAACTTTTGGGCCTCAATCTCATCCTCAGCTTCACTCTTTTCCTCAGTAAACTGAGTAGATCTTCTAGGTCTTGAGATCAAAGGAGCTGGATCTTGTTCTTCACTAGATTCTGAGGACATAACCACATTTGTCATTCTTCTGGTTATTGGTCTTCTAGGAATTCTAGAAGGTCCTTCTGCTTGAGGTGAGATAGGTTTTCTAGTAGTCTCATCATCTGAGAATGATGATGAAGAACTTTCTTTATTTGCTTCATCCAGTGCAAAGTTTAAAAATTCTTCTGATACCACTGGATGTTCTTCATCTTCATCATCAGCAATAGGCCACACAAAAGGCCTATAGACCACAATTTGCAAGTTATTTTCTTCTTGAGCAGGTGGCTCAGTATAAGCTTGTTGTGGTTGGTCAGTATGAGTCTCCCCCTGAGCATATGACTCAGGTGGGTCTTGAACTTGTAAGACTGACCTTGATCTTTGTCTTCTTCTCTCATACTGAATCCGAATTGACTCAGTATGAGGGCTTTGATGATGTTGCTGTTCTTGTTGTGGAGGTTGATCTTCATTTAATTTCCTTCTTTTCTCCCCCTGAGCAGATGGCTCAGTTTGATCAACCTCAGTTTCTCTTTGTCTCTTCTCACCCTGTTTGTTATCATTGGAAGAGGAGGGAAGAGGATCAGTATCACCACCCATGTCCCCTTCTGGTTGTTCAAGAGTAGGAGAGGGCATGGGTTCAGTTGCAGCATCAGTATCACCAGTACCTCCTTCTCCTTCTCTATTGTGATCACCACGTGATAGTGGTGGAGTTTGTGAAGGCTGCTGTGGTTGTTGAAGTAATGAGACTGACTGTTTGATAGAGTCAATATCACCACTCATCTTGTCCATTCTGGCTAGGATTGTATTTTGAGTTTGTTGGATGGCCAGAATGTGCTGCATGATTGCTTGCAGAGTTACTTGGTCTGCTGCAGCCTGAGATGCCTGAATGCCCTGCACAGATGGTGCTAAAGAAACAAAAAAATAAAACTGGTTAGAAAGAAAGGTTTATCAAATAGAATTGTGGTGTTGTTTAATTCTATAATCATATAAACAGAGTTTGTGAAGTCTGTATTTCATCTGGTTTAGGATGAAATATTGTGGACTTGTGCATAGCATGTGTAAGAAGATTTTAGTAAAGGTGAGTGTGAAAATTTTAGTAGCTCAGTATTGGATAAGTCACATTTACTAAAAGGTTTGGGTTTGGGTAGTCGAAGCCTGGGATGTGCTTCTTGTTATATTCAATGTTTATCACTCGGTATTAGAGTGATAACAGAAATGTGGCTAAACCCCATGGTAAATTTTTGGTTTTTGTGGCTTAAGGGTTTTGAATCATTTCTTGAATCATGCTATCCAACTAAAAAATAAGTTGGACATGATTCAAGCAGTACCAGTGGGTGTCAGTGTGACATCAACCACCATTATCTCTTTAAATGTTGAGACAACTGTAGACTGACAATGATCAATTTAGTGTGCTCAGTATATGAATTTTGCATAGCAGCAGTGGGCTAGCTATGTTGGCCATAAAAGGATATATATTTGAAAGATCGTTTGAGACTTTGGTCAGTATTGAGTTGGTACTGGCCAATACTTAGTCTCTATTTGGGAATGAAATATATATATATAAGTTTGAGGAGTTATTAGAAATTCATACCTGAGACTCTGTCAGATTCCCTTCTAGCATCTGCAGAGGTCGGTGCAGGATTATATGATTGTGGATTTAGAGCACCAATATCTTCAATACCGACTTGTCTGTGTAGCTGAGCACCTTCCAATGTAGTGTGCTCATACTGAATCTCCACATCAAGAGGAACATGAGGTTCTCCAATTAGTTGAGCAGATGGAATTGGTTCTGGACCTGGAAGGTCAGCGGTGGCTGCAACTAGGGTTTGTGCTTGAAGAGATACAGTTAATGATGGGACATTGGCAGGCTGCACCTCCTCAGATGATAGATTTCCCATAAGTACAGGAGAAAGATTTCTTCTTCTTCTTTGCAGAACAAGTGGTGTATCTTCTGAGGACTCAGTATTAGAAGTTGGTTCAATATGAGGAGCATGTGGATCCTGTGCAGGTTGTTGAGTTGGTTCTTGAACTTGTGGAACATCCTGCATCACAACATCTTGACCAGCCTGTTCTCCATTACCACTACTATCATCATTATCATCATCATTTTCTGAGTCAGTATCAGACATGTCTTCATTTATGTGATCTTGAACAATGGCCCACATGGAAGGACTCAGAAGAGGCTCTCCGTGTCTTGGCCTGTAAAAGAAAATCTTCTCACTAAGAGGGGGAAGATCAACTCTTGGACTGTGAAACTCATCATAAATATGTGTTGGCATTGAGTGTTGAAAGATGAGTGATAAAAATCTGCAGAAAGGGACATTCTTTTCCCTTATATTAGCTCGAACTAAAGCAGCTAATTCATTGAAGATGAGCCTTGCATAATCAATGTTTCTTCCGTAGTACAAGGCATGTACAATTTGCATCCCAAATTCATTAATTTGATCCAAAGCACCAGTCTTGTGGGTCATACATCGAATAATTGTTGTAATTAGAATACCCCACATAGGACCAAATTGATTTCTTTTAATAATTCCTGTTGTGCCTATTCTGCCCAAAAACGGTAATACTGACCGTGCCTCTGTTCTGTCAACGAAAGGATCATACTGAGCTTGTGCAGGAAGCCTCAGTGTTTCACGAATAATAGCAGTAGACACAAATGCTCGTCTTTGATCTCTAATTACCCACCCAGCAATCATATCTGGAGAATCGAGTGTGGCAGAATACCAAAACTCGCATAACATTTCTGGGTAGATTGCTCGAGGAGATAAGGTCAGTGCACGAGCAATTGGGCAATGCTTCAAAAATGTCACAATGTTTGTGAATTCTTGGCATACCCAGGCTTGAGGAATCGTGAAATTTGCTGTGATGTTGTTCCTCGCAAATTTGGGCAATTCATCATCGCGGAATTTGATTTCCGATGCGATTTCTGGAGCGACGAAAGTGTAATTTGCCATCTGTGATTTGGATTTAAGTGGTTTTGCTTGCTAAGAAGAAGTGAAATCGTTAATCGCAGAGTGAATTTAGAGAGTAAAGAATAAGAATGAAATAACTGTTAAAAAATTTGAAGAAAAAAAAAAAAAAAAAAAAAAACGGTTATTTATAGGTGATTTATGGATAAAAATGGTATTGGGAAGTAAAAACGGCTGATTTGACTGCCTTATCCTGTGGTAACGGTAACTTTCCTATTAAGAAAGGTTACCGTTGGAAAGTATGAGGGTTAAGCTCAGTGTGTTAGCCGTCATATCCCAATACTGAGTAAAAAAAAATTAATAAAAATTTAAAATTATAAAAACACTTAATTTACTCTTGAATTTAATAGAAAAAATTAAAAATTTTAATTTTGATGATAACAGACTAGTAATACTGAGTGGTCAGTATCAACAGGAGTGATACTGAGTGCTCAGTTTTAAGAGAAATTAAGAATGATTAAGGATTCAGCATACCTAATTGCCCTAGTAAATACATAAACCTTTCCTCAGGAAGAGGTTTAGTAAATAGATCAGCCAATTGTTCATCTGTTGGTACATAATCTACCTCAACCTTACCTTTTTCCACATTATCTCGAATAAAGTGGTGTCTGATATCGATGTGCTTAGTTTTGGAGTGATAGACGGGGTTCTCTGTGATAGCAATAGCACTCTTGTTATCACAATGAATTGGAGTCTTTTGAAAGTTGAACCCATAATCTAATAGTTGATACTGCATCCATAATAATTGAGCACAACAACTTCCTGCAGCAACATACTCTACTTCTGCTGTGGAAGTTGCTACCGAGTTCTGCTTTTTGGATGACCAACCAACTAGTCTTCCACCTAGGAATTGACATCCTCCACTTGTGCTTTTTCTGTCCAATCTACAACCTGCAAAATCTGCATCTGTATATCCTTCAAGGTCAAAGTTTGAATCTTTGGGATACCAAAGACCCAGGTTAGGAGTACCTGTAAGATATCTAAAGATGCGCTTAACTGCTTTCATGTGTGATTCTTTAGGATCAGCCTGATACCGAGCACATAAACATGTCGCAAACATGATATCAGGCCTGCTAGCAGTTAAATAAAGTAAGGAACCAATCATACCTCGGTATGTGGATTGACAAACTGATTTACCAGTTTCATCCTTACTTATCTTGTCCTGAGTACCCATAGGTGTGTGCATGGAAGATAAGTTTTCAAATTTGTATTTCTTTAACATGTCATGCACATACTTACTTTGATTTATAAAAGTGCCATCAGGCTTTTGTTCAACTTGTAAACCAAGAAAATAAGTAAGTTCTCCCATCATACTCATTTGATACTGAGTTGACATTATCTTGGCAAACCAGTTACACATTGACTTGTCAGTGGAACCAAAGATAATGTCATCTACATATATCTGAATGAGTAAGATGTCAGAACCCTTCCGTTTTGAAAATAATGTTTTATCAATTTTACCTCTTGTAAATTTATTTTCAATAAGATACTCAGACAGGGTTTCATACCAGGCTCTTGGAGCTTGTTTGAGCCCATATAGAGCTTTATCAAGCTTGAAAACATGATTAGGAAATTTAGGATCAACAAAACCTGGTGGTTGTTTAACATAAACCTCCTCTTGTAGTTTTCCATTTAGAAAAGCACTCTTGACATCCATCTGATAAACTTTGAAGTTCTTAAAAGCTGCATATGCAAGATACAACCTAATAGCTTCAATTCTTGCAACTGGTGCAAAAGTTTCATCATAGTCAATGCCTTTTTCTTGCCTGTAACCTTGAGCAACCAACCTTGCTTTGTTTCTTATGACAACACCATCCTTGTCCATCTTGTTTCTGAATACCCACTTAGTACCAATAATAGTTTTGCCAGTAGGAGGTGGTACCAAGTCCCAAACTTTGTTTCTCTCAAACTCTGTAAGCTCTTCTTGCATAGCCTCTACCCAATCTTCATCTAATAGAGCTTCATCAGCTTTCTTTGGTTCAATGGTAGAGAGAAAACTTGAGAAGAAACAAAAATTTGCAGTTGCTTGGGATGGAAACTCCAATTTTCTTCTTGTTTGGACACCTTCTTCAATAGGACCAAGAATGTTTGAGTGTGGATGGTCTCTGTGTTCTCTAAAATTGTTTTCTAAGGGAGCATTTGAATTAGGATCAACAATATCTTGTTGAGTTGGTGTGTCATGTGTCTGATACTGAGTGGAATTCTGTTCAGTATTAGACAATGCAGGTTGTTGTTCTTCTTCATTTTGCAGAGTTGATGTGGATTCTTGTGAAGTGTTTGAAGTTTCACCTTCTTCATAGGTAGAATGGTTCAGATCATTAGTTGGGAACTCAGTGTGAAGATTCTCTGAGATGGGAGCCTCAGTATTAGTTGTAGTTGAGTGAGACTGAGTTCGAACCTGCTCAGTATCACTCGTACCATGATCAACATAGTATGGGTGAGACTTGGGCTGTTCAGCAATGGAGTTCTCTGGATTGCATAGAATGTCTATGCCACTAATGTCTTCACTTGCTGATGTAGAATGCTCATTCTGATCTTCATCAAAGGTAACATGAATGGATTCTACAATCATCTTGGTTGAGATGATATACACTCTGAATGCTTTAGAGTGTGGAGAGTAACCCATGAACACACCTTCATTTGCTTTGGGAGCAAATTTGTTAAGATTTTGTTTTGTACTGAGTACAAAGCATTTACTCCCAAAAATGTGAAAGTATTCCACACTAGGAATTTTGCCATTGTATAACTCATATGGAGTTTTCAGATGTCTCTGGACAATAGTGGCTCTATTCTGAGTGAAGTTTGCACAATTTACTGCTTCAGCCCAGAAAATCAGTGCCAGTCCAGCATGGCATAGCAAAGTTCTTGCAGCTTCAATTAGTGTTCGATTCTTTCTTTCTACAACACCATTTTGTTGTGGTGTGTAGGCTGCAGAGAGGTTTTGAATTATTCCCTTTTCTTCACAGAAATCAGCCAATACTGAGTTCTTAAACTCAGTACCATGGTCACTTCTAAGTTGTTTGACCTTGTTGCCTTTTTGAAGTTCTTCTCTTTTAATGAAGGCAATGATTTCTGTTGTTGCATCTGATTTAGTCTTGAGAAAAATAACCCAAGTATATCTTGAGAATTCATCAACCAAGACTAGGGTATAGATCTTTTTGGCCAAAGATGGTGTACTGATGGGGCCAAAAAGATCCATGTGTATCATAGTAAGAGGTTCATTAATGGAATGATTGACCTTTGACTTGAATGAGCTCTTCTTCTGCTTGCCCATTTCACATGCTGAGCATAACTTATCTTTTGAATAAGTAATAGTGGGCAACCCTCTCACCAGTTTCTTCATACTGAGCTCGTTGATATTTCTAAAGTTGATGTGAGAGAGTTTCCTGTGCCAAAGCCAATGCAATTCTGGCTTGACTTTAGAAAGCAGGCATACTCGAATAGTTGGGTCGATTTCAGATAGATTGACCACATATACATCTTTTTCTCTTCTAGCAATGAGTACAGGCTGCCCTTTATCATTGTAGATGATTCCTGCAACCTTCCTGAATCGAGCTTCATTGTCATCATCACACATCTGGCTGATACTGAGCAGATTGTGTTTAAGACCCTCTACATAGGCAACTCTTTTAAAAGTAATGTTGCCTGCCTTGATCACACCATAACCTCTTGTCTTTCCCACCGAGTCATCTCCAAACTTGACAGAAGGACCCTTCTCTGGAGTATAATTGAGAAGATACTCCATACTGCCTGTCATGTGTCTTGAGCAGCCACTATCTAAATACCATTTTCTGTCACCCAGCACAAGACACAAAATAAGAGTTAGTTCTTTTTAGGAACCCATTTTTGAATGGGACCTTTGGTAGAAAAAACAGATTTTGACCTGATCTCTTTATTTGGAGAGGTCAGTATCACTTTAGGAGAAACATTGGAGGTTTTCTTGGGTGATACTGACTTTGTTTCTCTCCTTTTCTTTGGTACTGAGTACCTAGGTTTTGAGAGATCAGTCCAGCATTCATCTCCCTTATGACCAGTATTATGACACCTATAACATTTTCTAGGTCTGTTTCTAAACATATTTTCATAAGGTATTTTAGAAAACTGTTGCACTTTTGGTAAATCAGTATGAGTGAGTTTTGCAAACTTTTGACTTAAGACTTTAATCTGATCACCAATTGTTTTTAAGATGTTATTTTTGTCATTTTTAATGAATGTTCTAACATTTTCTTTTACTGGTTTAAAGGGTGGTGGATCTGATTGCTTCTTTTTACTTGGCATAGAAGTTTTTCTAATTTTATTAGTATAAGACTCCTTGTTTTTGCCAACTGTGGACCTAGTTGAAGTTGTTTTTTGTTTATCATGTTTTGGAGAAACAACTTTAACAGGTTCTTTAGATTTCTCAGTATATGATGTTTCTGTTCCTGCAACTTCTGTATTTGATGAAACATGAGAGATAGAAGTTGTCTTATTATCATTATATAATTCAAAGGTTGTTGTATTAAATAATAATTCAAAAGGTGGAACAGCAGAAGTGTCATACTGAACTATTGGTAGCTCGGTATTAGAAATTTCTGTTATTTGAAATTCAATACTGAGTTCTTGTAGTTCAGTATAGCACTTTGAACAGATGGAAGGGCCAAAAGGTTTTTCTAAAATTTGATTTTCCTCATCATCTGACTCAGTTTGACATCCAACTTCACATAAAGTTTTAGCTTTTACAAAATTAATAGGATTCATAGTGGAAAATTCTTCAAATAAATCAGCAAAGTTGTTCCTGTTTTTAAATTTAGGATCAACACCAAGTGCAGCCCTTACATTATCTGGAAATTGTTCATTTAAACATTTATTTAATTTTATTGAAGCATTTCCCCAAGATTTACACTGTTTTTCAAATTTCTCTTTTTTCAAGTTTGTGTAAATGAGCTTTATCGGCTAATCTTTGGTTAATGTCTTTTAAATCTGAAAAATTTAATTCTAAATCTTTATATTTTACTAATTTATCCAAGTTTTCATTATTTACTTTTTCAAGTTCTTGAATTGTTAACTTTAGAGCTTTTTCTTTTTGTACAGAAGTTTTAAGATCAACAAGCATATACTCAAAAATCTTGGTTTTTTCATTCATTGAATAAGTTTGAAAGGAACTTACCTTATACAATTGAGTGGAATCCCAATCAGTATGAACACTCATTCTCTCAGCCTCTTTGATGTCCTTTTCAAAGGAGCTCTTCAAATCATCTTCAGTGAAATCCATAAAGGCTTTATTCTCAATTTCTTCTTCATCATCACTTAACTCTTCATCCATCCAGGCTTCTGAGTAAAGTGCTTGATGAGGTGCTCCATTTCCTTCTGCCCTCTTTCCCTTGCTCCAATTCTTCAGCTTGACATATTTGTCTCTATATCTTTTTGCTCGGTATGCAATTTTTTCATTTTGGTCAGTCTCAGAAGACTTGGTATGACAATTTGCAGCAATATGTCCAGGCTTTCCACACCTATAGCAAAGACCTGATCTTGGGTCAGTATTAGAAGAGCTAACACCAAGCCTCTTCTTTTTCAACTGATCCAGCTTCATGGACATAAGAGCCATTTGAGTTTCAAGCTCTTCTGCCTCAGCATCAACAAGATCAACTTCTGGTTCATCTGGCTCAGTCACAGTATAGGCCTGTTGCACAACTAGAGCCATGCCAGTGGAAGACTTGTCAGTTTTCTTCCAGTTGATCAGTCTTGCAGCATTATTCTCCTCATGATTCAACATTAGACCATACAAAGTTTGAAGAGTGTATGACTCAATGTTGTTAGCAGCATTGACAGAATTTGTCATGTCAAGAAATTGTTGAGGAAGACTATCCAGGAACTTTTGAACAAGTTCTCCTTCCTCTTTCACAATGCCTACACTGATTAAATCATGGATAACAGTATTAAACCTGTTATAGAGAGTAGTGATGTCTTCATTTGGAGTTGAAAAGAAATTTTCATATTTCCTTCTCATGTTGCTTTTTCTTTGCAACTTCACCTTTGCTGTGCCTTCATATGTGACTGATAGGCTGTCCCACATAGCCTTTGTTGTTGGCAATTTCATAATTGCATTAAGTATCTCTTTGGTAACAGCATTACCAATCACTCCTTTAGCTCTGGAGTCTAAAGCATACAACTGACGATCAGTATCAGTCCAATTATGCTTTAGTTTAGGTACATATCTTATGCCCTCAGGAGCATCATCAGTAGCAGCAACAGGTTCCACAGTTTGTGGAATGATGGGACCATCATTCAGCACAGTGAGCATCTCATGATGAATAGATTCAAGATACCACTGAGCTTTAAGCTTCCATTGATGGAAGTCTTTTCCATCAAAGATGGGTACTCCCTTTCCAGACATAATTGGTGCAACAATTGTAGACATTTTGGATTTTTGAGTATTGGAGGGATAAATGTAGGTAATGGCTGCCAGGGTTATAGATCGACTAAATAAGAATTTATTTAGCCTGCTCTGATACCAGTTGTTAGGTCACAACAACCCTGGTTTGATTGATATTTGTTTGAATTAATAATCTACTTAAGACAATTAAGGTGAAGAACACGATAATATAGTCAAACGTATTTTATTCCACAAAGAGTGGCTTGTAGCGGAAATACAAGACCACTTTTACAATTACAAAAGGATAGATGAATGAACGTATGAATTGGTGGTTTCTCCTTTGCAAGATGATCTCTATTTATAATGATATAGAGATCTTACATAATGGGCAAAGGAGTAACCGAAGGACTAGGATAGGAAAATGACTAAGATCAAGGGATTTGATCTTAGTCCGTTACATATTGTAACTCAGTCCTTCTACTCAGTCCTTGTACTCAGTATCACTATCTGATACTGAGTACTGATACTGAGTTCCAATACTGATCACTCAGTATCAGACCTAAACTTAGCTATTTTATTCTACATATTAATCTAAGCTAGTCTAGGTTGTTTTGTTATCTTAAGATCCAAAAGGGTAAGGCTTTTTGCCTTAACAATCTTGCTGATGCTGAGACAGAAGAGCTTGAGACTCAAATGGCTCTTATGTCTATGAAGCTGGATCAGTTGAAAAAGAAGAGGCTTGGTGTTAGCTCTTTTAATACTGACCCAAGATCAGGTCTTTGCTATAGGTGTGGAAAACCTGGACATACTGCTGCAAATTGTCATACCAAGTCTTCTGACACTGATCAGAATGACAAGATTGCCTACCGAGCAAAGAGGTATAGAGACAAGTATGTCAAACTGAAGAACTGGAGCAAAGGCAAGAGGGCTGAAGGGAATGGAACACCTCATCAAGCACTATACTCTGAAGCTTGGATAGATGAGGACATAACTGATGATGAGGAAGAGATTGAGAATAAAGCCTTTATGGCTTTCACTGAAGATGATTTGAAAAGCTCTTTTGAAAAAGATATCAAAGAGGCTGAGAGGATGAGTGTTCATACTGATTGGGATTCCACTCAGTTGTACAAGGTAAGTTCCTTTCAAACTTATTCAGTGAATGAAAAAACTAAGATTTTTGAGTATATGATTGTTGATCTTAAAACTTCTGTACAAAAAGAAAAAGCTTTAAAATTAACAATTCAAGAACTTGAAAGGGTAAATAATGAAAACTTAGATAAATTAGCAAAGTATAAAGATTTAGAACTAAACCTTTCAGATTTAAAGGACATTAACCAAAGATTAGCTGATAAAGCTCACTTACACAAACTTGAAAAAGAAAAAATTGAAAAACAGTGTAAATCTTGGGGAAATGCTTCAATAAATTAAATAAATGTTTAAATCAAAAATTCCCAGAAAATGTGAGGGCTGCTCTTGGTGTTGATCCTCAATTTAAAAATAGAAATAATTTTGCTGATTTATTTGAAGAATTTTCTAATATGAACCCTATTAAATTTATAAAAGCTAAAAATTTATGTGAAGTTGGATGTCAAACCGAGTCAGATAATGAGGAAAATGAAATTTTAGAAAATCCTATTGGTCCCTTTATCTGCTCAAAGTGCTATACTGAACTACAAGAACCCAGTATTGAATTTTCTATAAAGGAAATTTTTGATACTGAGCTCCCAATAGATCAGTATGACACTTCTGCTATTCCACCTTTTGAATTATTATTTAATACAACAACTTTTGAATTATATAATGATAATAAAATAACTTCTATCTCTAATGTTTCATCTAATACAGAAGTTGCAGGAACAGAAACATCGTATACTGAGTCATCTAAAAGACCTGTTAAAGTTGTTTCTCCAAAACATAATAAACAAAAAACAACTTCAACTAGGTCCACAGAAGGCAGAAATAAGAAGTCTTACACTAATTATATTAGAAAGACTTCTCTGCCAAATAAAAAGAAGCAACCAGATCCACCACCCTTTAAACCAGTACAAAAAATTGTTAAAACATCTATTAAAAATGACAAAAATAACATTTTAAAAACACTTGGTGACCAAGTCAAAATTTTAAGTAAAAAATTTGCAAAACTTACTCATACTGATCGACCAAAAGTGAAACAGTTTTCTAAAATACCTTATGAAAATATGTTTAGAAATAGACCTAGAAAATGTTATAGGTGTCATCACACTGGTCATAAGGGAGATGAATGCTGGACTGATCTCTCAAGTCCTAGGTACTCAGTACCAAAGAAAAGGACAGAATCTAAGTCAGTGTCACCTAAGAAAACCTCTAAAATTTTTCCTGAAGTGATACTGACCTCTCCAAATAAAGAGATCAGATCCAAATCTGTTTATTCCACCAAAGGTCCCATTCAAAAATGGGTTCCTAAAAGGAACTAACTCTTATTTTGTGTCTTGTGCAGGGTGACAGAAAATTGTATTTAGATAGTGGCTGCTCAAGACACATGACTGGCAGTATGGAGTACCTTCTCAACTATACTCCAGAGAAGGGTCCTTCTGTTAAGTTTGGAGATGACTCGGTGGGAAAGACAAGAGGTTATGGTGTGATCAAGGCAGGAAACATAACTTTTAAAAGAGTTGCCTATGTAGAGGGTCTTAAACACAATCTGCTCAGTATCAGCCAGATGTGTGATGATGACAATGAAGCTAGATTCAGGAAGGTTGCAGGAATCATCTACAATGATAAAGGGCAGCCTGTACTCATTGCTAGAAGAGAAAAGGATGTATATGTGGTCAACCTATCTGAAATAGACCCAACTATTCGAGTATGCCTGCTTTCTAAAGTCAAGCCAGAATTGCATTGGCTATGGCACAAGAAACTCTCTCACATCAACTTTAGAAATATCAACGAGCTCAGTATGAAGAAACTGGTGAGAGGGTTGCCCACTATTACTTATTCAAAAGATAAGTTATGCTCAGCATGTGAAATGGGCAAGCTGAAGAAGAGTTCATTCAAGTCAAAGGTCAATCATTCCATTAATGAACCTCTTACTATGATACATATGGATCTTTTTGGCCCCATCAGCACACCATCGTTAGCCAAAAAGATCTATACCCTAGTCTTGGTTGATGAATTCTCAAGATATACTTGGGTCATCTTCCTCAAGGCTAAGTCAGATGCAACAACAGAAATAATTGCCTTCATTAAAAGAGAAGAACTTCAAAAAGGCAACAAGGTCAAACAACTTAGAAGTGACCATGGTACTGAGTTTAAGAACTCAGTATTGGCCGATTTCTGTGAAGAAAAAGGAATCATTCAAAACTTCTCTGTAGCCTACACACCACAACAAAATGGTGTTGTTGAAAGAAAGAATAGAACATTAATTGAAGCTGCAAGAACTTTGTTATGCCATGCTGGACTGGCACTGAGTTTCTGGGCTGAAGCTGTAAATTGTGCAAACTTCACTCAGAATAGAGCCACCATTGTCCAGAGACATCTGAAAACTCCATATGAGTTATACAATGGCAGAATTCCTAATGTGGAATACTTTCACATCTTTGGAAGTAAATGCTTTGCACTCAGTACAAAACAAAATCTCAACAAATTTGCTCCCGAAGCATATGAAGGTGTGTTCATGGGCTACTCTCCACACTCTAAAGCCTTCAGAGTGTATATCATCTCAACCAAGATGATTGTAGAATCCATTCATGTTACCTTTGATGAAGATCAAAATGAGCATTCTACCTCAGCAAGTGAAGACATAAGTGGCATAGACATTCTATGTAATCCAGAGAACTCCATTGCTGAACAGCCCAAGTATCATTCACACTTTATTCCAAATAAATTTAATGACACTGATCAAGTTCTAACTCAGTCTCACTCAACTGCGATTAATTCTGAGGTTCCCATAACAGAGAACCCTCATACTGAATTTCCAACTAATGATCTGAACCATTCTACCTATGAAGAAGGTGAAACATCTAACACTTCACAAGAATCCACATCAACTCTGCAAAATGAAGATGAACAGCAACCTGCGATGTCTAATACTGACCAGAATTCCACTCAGTATCAGACACACGACACACCAAATCAACAAGATATTGTTGATCCTATTTCAAATGCTTCCTTAGGAAACAATTTAAGGGAACACAGAGACCATCCACACTCAAACATTCTTGGTCCTATAGAAGAAGGTGTCCAAACAAGAAGAAAATTAGAGTTTCAACCCCAAGCAACTGCAAATTTTTGTTTCTTCTCAAGCTTTCTATCTACCATTGAACCAAAGAAAGCTGATGAAGCTTTATTAGATGAAGATTGGGTAGAAGCTATGCAAGAAGAGCTCACAGAGTTTGAGAGAAACAAAGTTTGGAACCTAGTACCACCTCCTAGTGGCAAAACTATTATTGGTACTAAGTGGGTATTCAGAAACAAGATGGACAAGGATGGTGTTGTCATCAGAAACAAAGCAAGGTTGGTTGCTCAAGGTTACAGGCAAGAAGAAGGCATTGACTATGATGAAACTTTTGCACCAGTTGTAAGAATTGAAGCTATTAGGCTGTATCTTGCATATGCAGCTTTCAAGAACTTCAAAGTTTATCAAATGGATGTCAAGAGTGCTTTTCTAAATGGAAAACTACAAGAGGAAGTTTATGTTAAACAACCATCAGGTTTTGTTGATTCTAAATTTCCTAATTATGTTTTCAAGCTTGATAAAGCTCTATATGGGCTCAAACAAGCTCCAAGAGCCTGGTATGATACCCTGTCTGAGTACCTTATTGAAAATAAATTTACAAGAGGTAAAATTGATAAAACATTATTTTCAAAACGAAAAGGTTCTGACATCTTACTCATTCAGATATATGTTGATGACATTATTTTTGGCTCCACTGACAAGTCAATGTGTGACTGGTTTGCTAAGATAATGTCAACTCAGTATCAGATGAGTATGATGGGAGAACTTACTTATTTTCTTGGTTTACAAGTTGACCAAAAAGCCTGATGGCACTTTTATAAATCAAAGTAAGTATGTGCATGACATGTTAAAGAAATACAAATTTGAAAAATTTATCCTCCATGCACACTCCTATGGGTACTCAAGATAAGATAAGTAAGGATGAAACTGGTAAACCGGTTTGTCAATCCACATACCGAGGTATGATTGGTTCCTTACTTTACTTAACTGCTAGCAGGCCTGATATCATGTTTGCAACATGTTTGTGTTCTCGGTATCAGGCTGATCCTAAAGAATCACACATGAAAGCAGTTAAGCGCATCTTTAGATATCTTACAGGTACTCCTAACCTGGGTCTTTGGTATCCCAAAGACTCAAAGTTTGACCTTGAAGGGTACACAGATGCAGATTTTGCAGGTTGTAGGTTGGATAGAAAAAGCACAAGTGGAGGATGTCAATTCCTAGGTGGAAGACTAGTAGGTTGGTCATCCAAATGATGAACTACCCAGGTTTGCGAGGAACAACATCACAGCAAATTTAACTATTCCTCAAGCCTGGGTATGCCAAGAATTCACAAACATTGTGACTTTTTTGAAGAATTGCCCAATTGCTCGTGCACTGACTCTGTCTCCTCGAGCAATTTATCCAGAAATGCTATGCGAGTTTTGGTATTCTGCCACACTCGATTCTCCAGATATGATTGCTGGGTGGGTAATAAGGGATCAAAGAAGAGCATTTGTTTCTACTGCCATCATTCGTGAAACACTGAGGCTTCCCGCTCAAGCTCAGTATGACCCATTCGTTGATAGAACAGAGGCACGCTCAGTATTGCCATTTTTGGGTCGAAGAGGAACAACGGGCATAATCAAAAGAAACCAATTTGGTCCTATGTGGGGTCTTCTCATTACAACGACTATCCGGTGTATGACCCACAAGACGGGTGCTTTGGACCAAATAAATGAATTTGGGATGCAAATAGTACATGCTTTGTACTATGGAAGAAACATTGATTATGCAAGGCTCATTTTCAATGAATTAGCTGCCTTGGTTCGGGCTAACACAAGGGAATGTAATGTCCCTTTCTGCAGATTCTTATCACTCATCTTTCAACACTCAATGCCCACACATATTTATGATGAGTTTCACAGTCCAAGAGTTGATCTTCCTCCTCTTAGTGAGAAGATATACTTTTACAGGCCAAGAGAAGGAGAGCCTCTACTGAGTCCCTCTATGTGGGCCATTATTCAAGAACACATAAATGAGGAAGAAGACATGTCTGATTCTGAATCAGACAATGACAATGATGATGATAATGATGATAATAGTGGTAATGAAGGCCATGCTGGTCAAGATGTTGAGATGCAGGATGTTCCACAAGTTCAAGAACCGACTCAACAACATATCTCTCCTCCTGCAAAGGATCCTGATGCTCCTCAGATTGAAATAGCTTCTGATACTGAGCCCTCAGAAGACACACCACTGGTCCTCCAAAGAAGGAGAAGAAATCTTTCCCCCGTTATTATGGGGAACTTATCATCTGAGGAGGTGCAGCATGCCAATGTTCCTTCATTAACTGCATCTCTTCAAACCCAAAGCCTAGTTGCAGCCACCGCTGACCTTCCAGGTCCAGAACTAGTTCCAACTGCTCAACTAATTGCGGAACCTCATGTTCCTCTTGATGTGGAGATTCAATATGAGCAAACTACACTGGAAGGTGCTCAACAAGACATACAGGTCGGTATTGAAGATATTGGTGCTGCAAATCTACAATCACATGATCCTGCACCGACTTCTGCCGATGCTAGAAGGGAATCTGACAGAGTCTCAGGTATGAATTTCTAAAAAGCCCTTAAACTTATATATATATATATATTTCATTCCCAAATAGAGACTATGTATTGGCCAGTACCAACTCAATACTGACCACAGTCTCAATCGAACTCTCAAATATATACTCTTATGGCCAACATAGTAAGCCCACTGCTGCTATGCAAACTTCATATACTGAGCATTTCAACAGATCATTGTCAGTCTACAGTTGTCTCAACATTTAAAGAGACAATGGTGGTTGATGTCACACTGACACCCACTGGTGCTGCTTGAATAATGTCCAACTTATTTTTGAGTTGGGTAGCATAATTCAAGAAATGATCACAAACCATTAAGCCACAAAATCCAAAAAAATTTCCATGGGGTTTAGCCACATTTCTGTTATCACTCTAATACCGAGTGATAAACATTGAAAATAACAAGAAGCACATCCCAGGCTTCGAATTCCCAAACCCAAACCTTTTACTAAAAGTGACTTATCCTATACTGAGCTACTTCAATTTACACACTCACTTTTACTAAAATCTTCTTTCACATGCTATGCACAAGTCCACAATATTTCATCATAAACCAGATGAAATACAGACTTCACAAACTTTGTTTATATGATTATAAAATTAAACAACACCACAATTCTATTTGATAAACCTTCCTTTCTAACCAGTTTTATATTTTTTGTTTCTTTAGCACTATCTGTGCAGGGCATTCAAGCAACACAAGCTGCAGGAGACCAAGTGACTCTGCAAGCAATCATGCAGCAAATTATGGCCATCCAACATACTCAAACTATAATACTGGCCAGAATGGACACTATGAGTAGTGATATTGACTCAATAAAACAGTCAGTCTCACTACTTCAACAACCACATCAGCCTCCACAAACTCCACCATTTTCACATGGTGATCACAATGAAGAAGGAGAAGGAGAAGGAGGTGCTGGTGATACTGATGCTGCCACTGAGCCCATGCCCTCCCCTACTCTTGAAGAACCTGAAGGGGACATGGGTGGTGATACTGATCCTCTTCCCTCTCCATCAGATGATAACAAAAAGGGGGAGAAGAGACAAAGAGATACTGAGGTTGATCAAACTGAGCCATCTGCTCAGGGGGAGAAAAGAAGAAGATTGAATGAAGATCAACCTCCACAACAAGAACAACAACATCAGCAAAGCCCTCATACTGAGCCACTTCGGTTTCAGTATGAGAGAAGAAGACAAAGAACTAGGTCAGCATTACCAGTTGAAGACCCACTTGAGCCATCTGCTCAGGGGGAGACTCATACTGACCAACCACAACAAACTTATTCTGAGCCACCTGCTCTTGAAGAGAATAATTTGCAAATTGTGGTCTATAGGCCATTCATCTGGCCTATTGCTGATGATGAAAATAAAGAACCAGATTTAGTAAACTATGCACTAAATCTGGTAGAACAACAAAGTTCTTCATCATCATCCTCGGATGATGAAGAACCAGAAAATCTGGTGATTAGAAGAAGGAGTTCTTTATCAAGAAGACCTATCAATGCAGTTCTCACTTCTTCTGAATCAAGTGAGGAATCTGCTCCTTTGGTAATGTTAAGGCAAAAAGCCTTACCTCTTATATGAATCGTAGGATAACAAAACAATCTAGAATAGCTTAGATTAAAATGTAGATTAAAATAGCTAAGTTAGAAGTGATACTGAGTTTGGCCAATACTGGCCACTCAGTATCAGCACTCGGTATTGGAAAACCAATACCGAGTAGAAGGACTGAGTCACAGTCAGTATAGTAACGGACTAAGATCAAATCCCTTGGTCTTAGTCATTTCATTTACTTAGTCCTTCGGTTACTCCTTTGCCCATTATGTAAGATCTCTATAACATTATAAATAGAGATCATCTTGCAAAGGAGTACTCACCAATTTACTTTACACTTTCATATCTTTTGTAATTGATTAGTGGTCTTGTTATTCCGCAACAAGCCACACTTAGTGGAATTATACATTTGACTCATATCTTGTTCTTATACAATATTTGTCTTAAGTTATAATTAAACAATCAATTAACCATCTAAACCAGGGTGTTGTGACCTAACAACTGGTATCAGAGCAGGCTAAATAATCTCTTATTTAGTCGATCTATAACCCTGGCAGCCATTCCCTACATCTATCCCTCCAACACTCAAAAATCCAAAATGTCTACTATCATAGCACCGGTCATGTCTGGTAAGGGAGTGCCCATCTTTGATGGAAAAGATTTTCACCAATGGAAGCTTAAGGCTCAGTGGTATCTTGAATCCATTCATCATGATATGCTTACTGTGCTAAATGATGGTCCTATCATTCCACAAATTGTGGAACCCGTTGCTGCTACTGATGATGCTCCTGAGAGCCCAAGGACAGTTCCAAAACTGAAACACACCTGGACTGATACTGACCATCAGTTATTCAGTCAAGACTCAAGAGCAAAGGGAGTGATTGGTAATGCTGTTACCAAAGAAATACTTAATGCAATTATGAAATTGCCAGCAGCAAAGGCTATGTGGGACAGCTTATCAGTCATCTATGAAGGCACAACAAAGGTGAAGTTGCAAAGAAAAAGCAACATGAGAAGAAAATATGAGAACTTCTTCTCAACTCCTAATGAAGACATCACCACTCTCTATAACAGATTCAATACTGTTATCCATGATTTAATCAGTGTAGGCATTGTGAAGGAGGAAGGAGAGCTTGTTCAAAAGTTCTTGGATAGTCTTCCTCAACAATTTCTTGACATGACAAACTCTGTCAATGTTGCTAACAACATTGAGTCATACACTCTTCAAACTTTGTATGGTCTAATGTTGAATCATGAGGAGAATAATGCTGCAAGACTGATCAACTGGAAGAAAACTGACAAGTCTTCCACTGGCATGGCTCTAGTTGTGCAACAGGCATATACTGTAACTGAGCCTGATGAACCAGAAGTTGATCTTGCTGATGCTGAGGCAGAAGAGCTTGAAACACAAATGGCTCTTATGTCTATGAAGCTGGATCAGTTGAAAAAGAAGAGGCTTGGTGTTAACTCTTCTAATACTGACCCAATATCAGGTCTTTGCTATAGGTGCGGAAAGCCTGGACATATTGCTGCAAATTGTCATACCAAGTCTTCTGAGACTGATCAGAATGACAAGATTGCATACCGAGCAAAAAGGTATAGAGACAAGTATGTCAAACTGAAGAACTGGAGCAAGGGGAAGAGGGCAGAAGGGAATGGAATACCTCATCAAGCACTGTACTCTGAAGCCTGGATGGATGAGGAAATAAGTGATGATGAGGAAGAGATTGAGAATAAAGCCTTTATGGCTTTCACTGAAGATGATTTGAAGAGCTCTTTTGAAAAGGATATCAAAGAGGCTGAAAGGATGAGTGTTCATACTGATTGGGATTCCACTCAGTTGTACAAGGTGAGTTCCTTTCAAACTTATTCAATGAATGAAAAAACTAAGATTTTTGAGTATATGATTGTTGATCTTAAAACTTCTATACAAAAAGAAAAAGCTTTAAAATTAACAATTCAAGAACTTGAAAGGGTAAATAATGAAAACTTAGATAAAT
Organism: Calendula officinalis; assembly: GCA_963853835.1. Classification (NCBI taxonomy): domain Eukaryota; kingdom Viridiplantae; phylum Streptophyta; class Magnoliopsida; order Asterales; family Asteraceae; genus Calendula; species Calendula officinalis. The sequence continues at coordinate 71,954,686 of OY970826.1, forward strand.
TAGCAAAATTTAAAGATTTAGAACTAAATTTTTTATACTTACAAGACATAAACCAAAGATTAGCTGATAAAGCTCATTTACACAAATTAGAAAAAGAAAAATTTGAAAATCAGTGTAAATCTTGGGGAAATGCATCTATCAAATTAAACAAGTGTCTAAATCAACAATTTCCAGAGAATGTAAGGGCTGCACTTGGTGTTGATCCTCAATTTAAAAATAGAAATAAATTTGCTAATTTATTTGAAGAATTTTCTGAACTGAACCCTATTCAGTTTGTAAAAGCAAAAACTTTTTGTGAAATAGGTTGTCAAACTGAGTCAGATGATGAGGATAAAATCATTTTTGAAATATCTATTGGTCCTTCCATCTGCTCTAAGTGCTATACTGAACTACAAGAGCTCAGTATTGAATTTCCTGAAAGAGAAAATTCTGATACTGACTTTAAAATTGTACAGTAGGACACTTCTGCTGTTCCACCATTTGAAGTTTTATTTAACACAACAACTTTTGAGATATATAAAGACTCTGAATTTTCAGACACGAAAACAACTACTACTCAAAATGTTTTAACTAATACTGAATCTACAGGAACAGCAAAGTCAACTACTCAAGAATCTAAAGAACCTGTTCAAGTTGTCATTCTAAAACATGATAAAAAGAAAACAACTTCAACAGGATCTTCAAATGGCAAAATAAAAAAGTCAAAAGATAAAAGGACTTCCATGCCTAATAAAAATAAGACCCCAGTATCATCTCCTTCGAAATCAGTTAAACCTAAAGTTAATACTCCATTAAAAAATGACAAAAATAACATTTTGAAGTCTATTGGTGATCAGATTAAAGTATTAAGTCAAAAGTTTGCAAAACTCACTAATACTGACCTACCAAAAGTAAAACAGTTTTCTAAAATTCCTTATGAGAACATGTTCAGAAACAGACCTAGAAAATGTTATAGATGTCATCATACTGGTCATAAAGGAGATGAATGCTGGACTGATCTCTCAAGTCCTAGGTACTCAGTACCAAAGAAAAGGACAGTATCTAAGTCAGTATCACCAAAGAAAACCTCTAAAATCTCTTCTGAAGTGATACTGACCGCTCCAAATAAAGAGATCGGGTCAAAATCTGTTTATTCCACCAAAGGTCCCATTCAGAAATGGGTTCTTAAAAGGAACTAACTCTTATTGTGTGTCTTGTGCAGGGTGACAGGAAATGGTATTTAGATAGTGGCTGCTCAAGACACATGACTGGCAGTATGGAATACCTTCTCAACTATACTCCAGAGAAGGGTCCTTCTGTTAAGTTTGGAGATGACTCAGTAGGAAAGAAAAGAGGTTATGGTGTGATCAAGGCAGGAAACATAACTTTTAAAAGAGTTGCCTATGTAGAGGGTCTTAAACACAATCTGCTCAGTATCAGCCAGATGTGTGATGATGACAATGAAGCTCGATTCAGGAAGGTTGCAGGAATCATCTACAATGATAAAGGGCAGCCAGTACTCATTGCTAGAAGAGAAAAGGATGTATATGTGGTCAACCTATCTGAAATAGACCCAACTATTCGAGTATGCCTGCTTTCTAAAGTCAAGCCAGAATTGCATTGGCTATGGCACAAGAAACTCTCTCACATCAACTTTAGAAATATCAACGAGCTCAGTATGAAGAAACTGGTGAGAGGGTTACCCACTATTACTTATTCAAAAGATAAGTTATGCTCAGCATGTGAAATGGGCAAGCAGAAGAAGAGTTCATTCAAGTCAAAAGTCAATCATTCCATTAATGAACCTCTTACTATGATACATATGGATCTTTTTGGCCCCATCAGCACACCATCTTTGGCCAAAAAGATCTATACTCTAGTCTTAGTTGATGAATTCTCAAGGTATACTTGGGTCATCTTCCTCAAGACTAAAGCAGATGCAACAACAGAAATCATTGCCTTCATTAAAAGAGAAGAACTTCAAAAAGGCAACAAGGTCAAACAACTTAGAAGTGACCATGGTACTGAGTTTAAGAACTCAGTATTGGCTGATTTCTGTGAAGAAAAGGGAATCGTTCAAAACTTCTCAGCAGCTTACACACCACAACAAAATGGTGTTGTAGAAAGAAAGAATAGAACATTAATTGAAGTTGAAAGAACTTTGTTATGCCATGCTGGACTGGCACTGACCTTCTGGGCTGAAGCTGTCAATTGTGCAAATTTTACACAGAACAGAGCCACAATAGTCCAGAGACATCAAAAGACTCCTTATGAGTTATATAATGGCAAGGTTCCTAATGTGGAATACTTCCACATCTTTGGGAGTGAATGTTTTGTACTCAGTACCAAACAAAATCTCAACAAATTGGCTCCCAAAGCAAATGAAGGTGTGTTCATGGGCTACTCTCCACACTCTAAAGCCTTCAGAGTGTATATCATCTCAACTAAGATGATTGTAGAATCCATTCATGTCACATTTGATGAAGATCAGAATGAGCATTCTACCTCAGCAATTGAAGATATAAGTGGCATAAATATCCTATGCAACTTACACTGAGGCTCCCATATCAGAAAATCTTCACACTGAGTTTCCAACTAATTATCTGAATCATTCTACCTATGAAGAAGGTGAAACTTCAAACACTTCACAAGAATCCACATCAACTCTGCAAAATGAAGATGAACAGCAACCTGCACTGTCTGATACTGACCAGAATTCCACTCAGTATCAGACACACGACACACCAAATCAACAAGATAGTGTTGATCCCATTTCAAATGCTCCCTTAGGAAACAATTTAAGGGAACACAGAGACCATCCACAATCAAACATTCTTGGTCCTATTGAAGAAGGTGTACAAACAAGAAGAAAATTAGAGTTTCCACCCCAAGCAACTGCAAATTTCTGTTTCTTCTCAAGTTTTCTATCCACCATTGAACCAAAGAAAGCTGATGAAGCTCTGTTAGATGAAGATTGGGTAGAGGCTATGCAAGAAGAGATCACAGAGATTGAGAGAAACAAAGTTTGGAACTTAGTACCACCTCCTACTGGGAAAACTATTATTGGTACTAAGTGGGTATTCAGAAACAAGATGGACAAGGATGGTGTTGTCATCAGAAACAAAGCAAGGTTGGTTGCTCAAGGTTACAGGCAAGAAGAAGGCATTGACTATGATGAAACTTTTGCACCAGTTGCAAGAATTGAAGCTATTAGGTTGTATCTTGCATATGCAGCTTTTAAGAACTTCAAAGTTTATCAAATGGATGTCAAGAGTGCTTTTCTAAGTGGAAAACTACAAGAGGAAGTTTATGTTAAACAACCACCAGGTTTTGTTGATCCTAAATTTCCGAATTATGTTTTCAAGCTTGATAAAGCTCTATATGGGCTCAAACAAGCTCCAAGAGCCTGGTATGATACCCTGTCTTAGTATCTTATTGAAAATAAATTTACAAGAGGTAAAATTGATAAAACATTATTTTCAAAACGGAAAGGTTCTGACATCTTACTCATTCAGATATATGTAGATGACATTATCTTTGGTTCCACTGACAAGTCAATGTGTGACTGGTTTGCTAAGATAATGTCAACTCAGTATCAGATGAGTATGATGGGAGAACTTACTTATTTTCTTGGTTTACAAGTTGAACAAAAGCCTGATGGCACTTTTATAAATCAAAGTAAGTATGTGCATGATATGTTAAAGAAATACAAATTTGAAAATTTATCTTCCATGCACACTCCTATGGGTACTCAGGATAAGATAAGTAAGGATGAAACTGGTAAATCAGTTTGTCAATCCAGATACCGAGGTATGATTGGTTCCTTACTTTATTTAACTGCTAGCAGGCCTGATATCATGTTTGCAACATGTTTGTGTGCTCGGTATCAGGCTAATCCTAAAGAATCACACATGAAAGCAGTTAAGCGCATCTTTAGATATCTTACAGGTACTCCTAACCTGGGTCTTTGGTATCCCAAAGACTCAAACTTTGACCTTGAAGGATACACAGATGCAGATTTTGCAGGTTGTAGATTGGACAGAAAAAGCACAAGTGGAGGATGTCAATTCCTAGGTGGAAGACTAGTTGGTTGGTCATCCAAAAAGCAGAACTCGGTAGCAACATCCACAGCAGAAGCAGAGTATGTTGCTGCAGGAAGTTGCTGTGCTCAATTATTATGGATGCAGTATCAATTATTGGACTATGGGTTCAACTTTCAAAAGACTCCAATTCATTGTGATAACAAGAGTGCTATTGCTATCACAGAGAACCCAGTCTACCACTCCAAAACTAAGTACATTGATATCAGACACCACTTTATTCGAGATAATGTGGAAAAAGGTAAGGTTGAGGTAGATTATGTACCAACAGATGAACAATTGGCTAATCTATTTACTAAACCCCTCCCTGAGGAAAGGTTTATGTACTTACTAGGGCAATTAGGTATGCTGAATCCTTGATCTTTCTTAATTTCCTTTAAAACTGAGAGCTCAGTATCACTCCTGTTGATACTGACCAATCAGTATCACTAGTCTGTTATCATCAAAATTAAAAATTTTTATTTTTATTTATTATTTTGAAGAGTAAATTAATTGTTTTATATTTTTCAAATTTTTTTTTAAATTAATTTTATTTTACTCAGTATTAGGGTATGACGGCTATCACACCGACCTTAATCCTCATACTGTCCAACGGTAACCTTTCTTAATAGGAAAGTTACCGTTGCTACATGATAAGGCAGTCAAATCAGCCGGTTTAACTTCCCAATACCGTAAATATCTTTAGCTTATGTATAAATAATTGTTTTCTCTTTCTTTAACATTTTCTTTCATCAGTTATTTTTCCTTAACAATTTCGATTCTCTCTGCCATTAACGATTTCAATTTCTCTTTGCAAGCAAATTTTTTTCAAATCACAGATGGCAAATTATACATTCGTCGCACCTGAGGCTGCACCGGCAACACAGTTTAGAAATGATGATCTACCAAAATTTGCGAGGAACAACATCACAGCAAATTTCAATATTCCTCAAGCTTGGGCGGGCCCTGAATTCACACAAATGGTTACATTTCTGAAGAATTGCCCAATCACTCAAGCACTGATTAGATCTCCTAGAGCCATTTATCCAGAAATGCTCTGTGAATTTTGGTACTCTGCTAATATTGACTCACCAGACATGATTACTGGTTGGGTTATTCGTGAACAAAAACGGACTTTTGTCTCAACAGCCATAATTCGGGAAGCTCTGGGTCTTCCTGCTCATGCTCAATATGAGCCATTTGTTGACAGAGTAGAGGCTAGATCAGTGTTACCACTTATCGGAAGACGAGGAACTACAGGGATCATTAAAAGGAATGAATTTGGTCCAATGTGGGGAATACTGATCTCTACAATCATTCGGTGTATGACTCACAAGACTGGAGCTTTGGACCAAATCAACGGTTTTGGTATGCAGATGGTTCATGCCATGTACCACGGAAGGGACATTGACTATGCTCGACTAATTTTTGAAGAATTAGCTTTTCTGATTAGGGCTAAAATCAAAGAATTAAATGTTCCTTTCTGCAGATTTCTTTCTCTCATTTTTCAGAATGAGATGCCTGCACATATTTATGATGAATTCCACAGCCCAAGAGTGGACCTTCCTCCTCTTCATGAGAAGATTTTCTTCTACAGGCCGAGAGAAGGAGAGCCTGTCCTGAGTCACTCTATGTGGGCTATAGTCCAGGCACACATTAATGATGCACAATCTTCTGATACTGAATCAGAACATGCTGATACTGATGATGACAGTGGAAATGGTGGAAATGATGATCCAGATACTGAGATGGTGGAAGCTCAACAAGCAGCAGTCTCATCACCACCAGCACAGAATCCTGATGCTCCTCTTATTGAAACCGCATCTGATACTGAGACCTTAGAAGACACACCACTGGTTATTCACAGAAGAAGAAGAAATCTTTCTCCGGTTATTATGGGAAACCTCTCATCAGAAGAGATGCAAATTGGAAATGTACCATCTCTTACTGCATCAATTCAAGCCCAAAGTGCTGTTGCAGCCAATGCTGACCTTCCAGGTCCTGAACCAGAACGAACATCTCAACATATTGAGGAACACTATGATCCTCTTGATGTAGAACTTCAATTAGAGCATCATACACTGGAAGGTGCAGATATTGCCATACAAGAACCTCATGAAGGTGTTGGTGCCTCCAATCAGAATCCAAATGATCCAGCACCGACCTCTCTTGATGCCAGAAGAGAATCAGATAAAGTCTCAGGTATGAATTTCTACAAATCCTTAAACTTATATATATATATATATATATATATTTCCCCCATAGAGACTATGTATTGGCCAGTACCACCTCAATACTGACCACAGTCTCAATCGAACTTTCAAATATATACTCTTATGGCCAACATAGTAAGCCCGCTGCTGCTATGCAAAATTCATATACTGAGCATTTCAAAAGATCATTGTCAGTCTACAGTTGTTCCAACATTTAAGGGGACAATAGTGGTTGATGTCACACTGACACCCACTGGTACTGCTTGAATGATGTCCAACTTATTTTGAGATGGATAACATTGTTCATGTAAGGTCACAACACCCTGGTTTAGATGGTTAATTGATTGTTTAATTATAACTTAAGACAAATATTGTATAAGAACAAGATATGAGTCAAATGTATAATTCCACTAAGTGTGGCTTGTAGCGGAATAACAAGACCACTAATCAATTACAAAAGATATGAAAGTGTAAAGTGAATTGGTAAGTTCTCCTTTGCAAGATGATCTCTATTTATAATGATATAGAGATCTTACATAATGGGCAAAGGAGTAACCGAAGGACTAAGATAGGAAAATGACTAAGATCAAGGTATTTGATCTTAGTCCGTTACATATTGTAACTCAGTCCTTCTACTCAGTCCTTGTACTCAGTATCACTATCTGATACTGAGTACTGATACTGAGTTCCAATACTAATCACTCAGTATCAGACCTAAACTTAGCTATATTATTCTACATATTAATCAAAGCTAGTCTAGGTTGTTTTGTTATCTTAAGATCCAAAAGGGTAAGGCTTTTTGCCTTAACAATCTCCCCCTATCTAATGATAACAAAACAATTACAAAGAGATAAACAACAAACAAAAAAAAAATACAACAGCATAGGTAGCAATATCTTCTTCTTCAGCTGCTGTTGATGGCTTCATTCTCATAGAAGACTTCTTGCTTGATGTGGACAAACTCTTCTGTGCTCTTGAGTTCATCCTTTCTACAATTCAGAACTGCAACAATCTTCTTTCTGAACCAAGAGTCTTCTTTCTTGGTGATCATCCATTTCAGTCCAACAAGATGACTGATTTGTGCTCTTGGTAGATCTTCTTCAGAAATGAAGCACTCTCTATCCTCTGAGTCAGTATACATATATCCAGAAGTTGGATATATGACACTCTTTTGATCCTGAAAAACAAGGTTAGGAGGAAGAGGGTACTTTCTAAGATACTTGTATGTGTGAAGGCATTCTGGTCTGTTGTTTGAGTAAGCTTCAGTCATCACACTGAGTGTTCTATACTCTATCTCATGAAGCAAACCCTTCTCATAACATACTGCAGAGACTGCACAGATCTCATCCAAGACTATTTGATCATATGTTGATTTCTTTGGAAGCTCTTTGATCAGTCTTGTGATCCTCACCCAGTCTTGAAGACCAATTCTTTGAATATCATGAATAAATAACTTCATGGGAGGACTGGTTAAGCCAGTACAAGTGATAGTGATTCTTCCTTCTTTGAGCTTCACTTTTACTTTATTGACATCCAGATTTAACCAATGTATCCCCCTTACATTTTGAAATGTTTTGGTCTTCAAGAACTCCTTTCTTTCCTCCTTGTACTGAGTCCTGGCAGCAACCATATTCCAGTAATGTTGAATATGGTCTGGACCCTTTCCTGAGATTCTATGGGAAGGACCAGGAGTGTCAATATCTGGGTCAGATTCTGGTTCAGCTTTGACTCCCAACTCTTGCTCATATAAAAATTTTTCTTGTTCTGCCCAGAGTTGTTGAGGAGTCAGTCTTGGACCCTGCTCGGTATCACTGTCCATTGTATGAACAGGTCTTCTTTGTCTTGTTACTAAAGGAGCCGATTCCTCACTTGATTCAGAAGAAGTGAGAACTGCATTGATAGGTCTTCTTGATAAAGAACTCCTTCTTCTAATCACCAGATTTTCTGGTTCTTCATCATCCGAGGATGATGATGAAGAACTTTCTTGTTCTACCAGATTTAGTGCATAGTTTACTAACTCTGGTTCTTCATCTTCATCATCAGCAATAGGCCAGATGAAAGGCCTATACACAATAATTTGCAAGTTGTTTTGCTCAGTAACACCTTGCTGAGGTTGATCAGTATCAGTCTCCCCCTGAGCAGATGGCTCAGAAGGTTCTTCTTCAAGTTGTTCCAAGACTGATCTTCCTCTTTGTCTGTTTCTTTCATACCTAAACCGAAGAGGTTCAGTATGAGGTGGTTGCTGATGTTGTTGTTGTTGTTGTGGAGGTTGATCTTTATTTAGTTTTCTTCTTTTCTCCCCCTGAGCAGATGGCTCAGGTTGATCAACCTCTTGATCTCTTTGTCTTTTCTCCCCCTTATTGTTATCATTGGAAGGGGAGGAAATGGGTTCAGTATCACCACCCATGTCCCCTTGTTGTTCTTCAGGAGTTGGGGAGAGCATAGGCTCAGTAGCAGCATCCCTTGCACTCTCAGTTTTGGCAGGAGAGGGTGATCTTCGATACTCAGTGGCAGGACCTTCTTCATCATTGTTGCCTCCAGTTTGAGTTTTGGAGGTGATGGAGGCTGTTGTTGTTGCTGTAGGAGTGCCACTGATTGCTTTAAGGAGTCAATCTCAGTACTCATTTCATCCATCCTGGCCAGAATGTTATTCTGAGTAGTCTGCATGGCCATGATTTGATTCAGAATAGTTTGTAAAGCTCCATGTACTTCCTGAGACTGAGTGGCTTGTGCCCTTTGACCCTGCACAGATGGTGCTAATAGAAACAAAAACATAAAACTGGTTAGTAAGAAAGGTTTATCAAATAGAATTGTGGTATTGTTTAATTCTATAATCATTTAAACAGAATTGTGAAGTCTGTATTTTATCTGGTTCATGATGAAATATTGTGGACTTGTGCAAAGCATGTGTAAGAAGAATTTAGTAAAAGTGAGTGTGAGATTTGAAGTAGCTCAGTGTAGGATAAGTCACATTTACTAAAAAAGGTTTGGGTTTGGGAATTCGAAGCCTGGGATGTGCTTCTTGTTATTTTCAATGTTTATCACTCGGTATTAGAGTGATAACAGAAATGTGGCTAAACCCCATGGAAATTTTTTGGATTTTGTGGCTTAATGGTTTGTGATCATTTCTTGAATTATGCTACCCAACTCAAAAATAAGTTGGACATTATTCAAGCAGCACCAGTGGGTGTCAGTGTGACATCAACCACCATTGTCTCTTTAAATGTTGAGACAACTGTAGATTGACAATGATCTGTTGAAATGCTCAGTATATGAATTTTGCATAGCAGCAGTGGGCTTACTATGTTGGCCATAAGAGTATATATTTTAAAGTTCGATTGAGACTGTGGTCAGTATTAAGGTGGTACTGGCCAACACATAGTCTCTATGGGGGAAAAATATATATATATAAGTTTAAGGATTTGTAGAAATTCATACCTGAGACTTTATCTGATTCTCTTCTGGCATCAAGAGAGGGCGGTGCTGGATCATTTGGATTCTGATTGGAGGCACCAACACCTTCATGAGGTTCTTGTCTGGCAATATCTGCACCTTCCAGTGTATGATGCTCTAATTGAAGTTCTACATCAAGAGGATCATATTGTTCCTCAATATGTTGAGCTGTTGGTTCTGGTTCAGGACCTGGAAGGTCAGCATTGGCTGCAGCAGCACTTTGGGCTTGAATTGATGCAGTAAGAGATGGTACATTTCCAATTTGCATCTCTTCTGATGAGAGGTTTCCCATAATAACCGGAGAAAGATTTCTTCTTCTTCTGTGAATAACCAGTGGTGTGTCTTCTAAGGTCTCAGTATCAGATGCGGTTTCAATAAGAGGAGCATCAGGATTCTGTGCTGGTGGTGATGAGACTGCTGCTTGTTGAGCTTCCACCATCTCAGTATCTGGATCATCATTTCCACCATTTCCACTGTCATCATCAGTATCAGCATGTTCTGATTCAGTATCAGAAGATTGTGCATCATTAATGTGTGCCTGGACTATAGCCCACATAGAGTGACTCAGGACAGGCTCTCCTTCTCTTGGCCTGTAGAAGAAAATCTTCTCATGAAGAGGAGGAAGGTCCACTCTTGGGCTGTGGAATTCATCATAAATATGTGCAGGCATCTCATTCTGAAAAATGAGAGAAAGAAATCTGCAGAAAGGAACATTTATTTCTCTGATTTTAGCCCTAATCAGAGAAGCTAATTCTTCAAAAATTAGTCGTGCATAGTCAATGTCCCTTCCGTGGTACATGGCATGAACCATCTGCATACGAAAATCGTTGATTTGGTCCAAAGCTCCAGTCTTGTGAGTCATACACCGAATGATTGTAGAGATCAGTATTCCCCACATTGGACCAAATTCATTCCTTTTAATGATCCCTGTAGTTCCTCGTCTTCCGATAAGTGGTAACACTGATCTAGCCTCTACTCTGTCAACAAATGGGTCATATTGAGCATGAGCAAGAAGACCCAGAGCTTCCCGAATTATGGCTGTTGAGACAAAAGTCCGTCTTTGTTCACGAATAACCCAACCAGTAATCATGTCTGGTGAGTCAATTTTAGCAGAGTACCAAAATTCACAGAGCATTTTTGGATAAATGGCTCTAGGAGATCTAATCAGTGCTTGAGTGATTGGGCAATTCTTCAGAAATGTAACCATTTGTGTGAATTCAGGGCACGCCCAAGCTTGAGGAATATTGAAATTTGCTGTGATGTTGTTCCTCGCAAATTTTGGTAGATCATCATTTCTAAACTGTGTTGCCGGTGCAGCCTCAGGTGCGACGAATGTATAATTTGCCATCTGTGATTTGAAAAAAAATTGCATGCAAAGAGAAATTGAAATCGTTAATGGCAGAGAGAATCGAAAGTGTTAAGGAAAAATAACTGATGAAAGAAAATGTTAAAGAAAGAGAAAACAGTTATTTATACATAAGCTAAAGATATTTACGGTATTGGGAAGTTAAACCGGCTGATTTGACTGCCTTATCCTGTAGCAACGGTAACTTTCCTATTAAGAAAGGTTACCGTTGGACAGTATGAGGATTAAGGTCGGTATGATAGCCGTCATACCCTAATACTGAGTAAAATAAAATTAATTTAAAAAAAATTTGAAAAATATAAAACAATTAATTTACTCTTCAAAATAATAAATAAATAAAAAAAAATTAATTTTGATGATAACAGACTAGTGATACTGAGTGGTCAGTATCAACAGGAGTGATACCGAGCTCTCAGTTTTTAAAGGAAATTAAGAAAGATCAAGGATTCAGCATACCTAATTGCCCTAGTAAGTACATAAACCTTTCCTCAGGAAGGGGTTTAGTAAATAGATCAGCCAATTGTTCATCTGTTGGTACATAATCTACCTCAACCTTACCTTTTTCCACATTATCTCGAATAAAGTGGTGTCTGATATCAATGTGCTTAGTTTTGGAGTGGTAGACTGGGTTCTCTGTGATGGCAATAGCACTCTTGTTATCACAATAAATTGGAGTCTTTTGAAAATTGAACCCATAGTCCAATAGTTGATACTGCATCCATAATAATTGAGCACAACAACTTCCTGCAGCAACATACTCTGCTTCTGCTGTGGATGTTGCTACCGAGTTCTGCTTTTTGGATGACCAACCAACTAGTCTTCCACCTAGGAATTGACATCCTCCACTTGTGCTTTTTCTGTCCAATCTACAACCTGCAAAATATGCATCTGTGTACCCTTCAAGGTCAAAGTTTGAGTCTTTGGGATACCAAAGACCCAGGTTAGGAGTACCTGTAAGATATCTAAAGATGCGCTTAACTGCTTTCATGTGAGATTCTTTAGGATCAGCCTGATACCGAGCACACAAACATGTTGCAAACATGATATCAGGCCTGCTAGCAGTTAAATAAAGTAAGGAACCAATCATACCTCGGTATGTGGATTGACAAACTGATTTACCAGTTTCATCCTTACTTATCTTATCCTGAGTACCCATAGGAGTGTGCATGGAAGATAAATTTTCAAATTTGTATTTCTTTAACATATCATGCACATACTTACTTTGATTTATAAAAGTGCCATCAGGCTTTTGTTCAACTTGTAAACCAAGAAAATAAGTAAGTTCTCCCATCATACTCATCTGATACTGAGTTGACATTATCTTAGCAAACCAGTCACACATTGACTTGTCAGTGGAACCAAAGATAATGTCATCTACATATATCTGAATGAGTAAGATGTCAGAACCTTTCCGTTTTGAAAATAATGTTTTATCAATTTTACCTCTTGTAAATTTATTTTCAATAAGATACTCAGACAGGGTATCATACCAGGCTCTTGGAGCTTGTTTGAGCCCATATAGAGCTTTATCAAGCTTGAAAACATAATTTGGAAATTTAGGATCAACCAAAACCTGGTGGTTGTTTAACATAAACTTCCTCTTGTAGTTTTCCATTTAGAAAAGCACTCTTGACATCCATTTGATAAACTTTGAAGTTCTTAAAAGCTGCATATGCAAGATACAACCTAATAGCTTCAATTCTTGCAACTGGTGCAAAAGTTTCATCATAGTCAATGCATTCTTCTTGCCTGTAACCTTGAGCAACCAACCTTGCTTTGTTTCTGATGACAACACCATCCTTGTCCATCTTGTTTCTGAATACCCACTTAGTACCAATAATAGTTTTGCCAGTAGGAGGTGGTACTAAGTTCCAAACTTTGTTTCTCTCAATCTCTGTGATCTCTTCTTGCATAGCCTCTACCCAATCTTCATCTAACAGAGCTTCATCAGCTTTCTTTGGTTCAATGGTGGATAGAAAACTTGAGAAGAAACAGAAATTTGCAGTTGCTTGGGGTGGAAACTCTAATTTTCTTCTTGTTTGTACACCTTCTTCAATAGGACCAAGAATGTTTGATTGTGGATGGTCTCTGTGTTCCCTTAAATTGTTTCCTAAGGGAGCATTTGAAATGGGATCAACACTATCTTGTTGATTTGGTGTGTCGTGTGTCTGATACAGAGTGGAATTCTGGTCAGTATCAGACAGTGCAGGTTGCTGTTCATCTTCATTTTGCAGAGTTGATGTGGATTCTTGTGAAGTGTTGGAAGTTTCACCTTCTTCATAGGTAGAATGATTCAGATAATTAGTTGGAAACTCAGTGTGAAGATTTTCTGATATGGGAGCCTCAGTGTAAGTTGCATAGGATATTTATGCCACTTATATCTTCAATTGCTGAGGTAGAATGCTCATTCTGATCTTCATCAAATGTGACATGAATGGATTCTACAATCATCTTAGTTGAGATGATATACACTCTGAAGGCTTTAGAGTGTGGAGAGTAGCCCATGAACACACCTTCATTTGCTTTGGCAGCAAATTTGTTGAGATTTTGTTTGGTACTGAGTACAAAACATTTACTCCCAAAGATGTGGAAGTATTCCACATTAGGAACCTTGCCATTATATAACTCATAAGGAGTCTTTTGATGTCTCTGGACTATTGTGGCTCTGTTCTGTGTAAAATTTGCACAATTGACAGCTTCAGCCCAGAAGGTCAGTGCCAGTCCAGCATGGCATAATAAAGTTCTTGCAGCTTCAATTAATGTTCTATTCTTTCTTTCAACAACACCATTTTGTTGTGGTGTGTAGGCTGCAGAGAAGTTTTGAACGATTCCTTTTTCTTCACAGAAATCAGCCAATACTGAGTTCTTAAACTCAGTACCATGGTCACTTCTAAGTTGTTTGACCTTGTTGCCTTTTTGAAGTTCTTCTCTTTTAATGAAGGCAATGATTTCTGTTGTTGCATCTGCTTTAGTCTTGAGAAAGATGACCCAAGTATATCTTGAGAATTCATCAACCAGGACTAGGGTATAGATCTTTTTGGCCAAAGATGGTGTGCTGATGGGGCCAAAAAGATCCATATGTATCATAGTAAGAGGTTCATTGATGGAATGATTGACCTTTGACTTGAATGAACTCTTCTTCTGCTTGCCCATTTCACATGCTGAGCATAACTTATCTTTTGAATAAGTAATAGTGGGCAACCCTCTCACCAGTTTCTTCATACTGAGCTCGTTGATATTTCTAAAGTTGATGTGAGAGAGTTTCTTGTGCCATAGCCAATGCAATTCTGGCTTGACTTTAGAAAGCAGGCATACTCGAATAGTTGGGTCTATTTCAGATAGGTTGACCACATATACATCTTTTTCTCTTCTAGCAATGAGTACAGGCTGCCCTTTATCATTGTAGATCATTCCTGCAACCTTCCTGAATCGAGCTTCATTGTCATCATCACACATCTGGCTGATACTGAGCAGATTGTGTTTAAGACCCTCTACATAGGCAACTCGTTTAAAAGTTATGTTGCCTGCCTTGATCACACCATAACCTCTTGTCTTTCCCACTGAGTCATCTCCAAACTTAACAGAAGGACCCTTCTCTGGAGTATAGTTGAGAAGGTATTCCATACTGCCAGTCATGTGTCTTGAGCAGCCACTATCTAAATACCATTTCTTGTCACCCTGCACAAGACACACAATAAGAGTTAGTTCCTTTTAGGAACCCATTTCTGAATGGGACCTTTGGTGGAATAAACAGATTTTGACCTGATCTCTTTATTTGGAGAGGTCAGTATCACTTCAGAAGAGATTTTAGAGGTTTTCTTTGGTGATACTGACTTAGATACTGTCCTTTTCTTTGGTACTGAGTACCTAGGACTTGAGAGATCAGTCCAGCATTCATCTCCTTTATGACCAGTACGATGACATCTATAACATTTTCTAGGTCTGTTTCTGAACATGTTCTCATAAGGAATTTTAGAAAACTATTTTACTTTTGGTAGGTCAGTATTAGTGAGTTTTGCAAACTTTTGACTTAATACTTTAATCTGATCACCAATAGACTTCAAAATGTTATTTTTGTCATGTTTTAATGGAGTATTAACTTTAGGTTTAACTGATTTCGAAGGAGATGATACTGGGTCTTATTTTTATTAGGCATGGAAGTCTTTTTATCTTTTGACTTTTTTATTTTGCCATTTGAAGATCCTGTTGAAGTTGTTTTCTTTTTATCATGTTTTAGAATGACAACTTGAACAGGTTCTTTAGATTCTTGAGTAGTTGACTTTGATGTTCCTGTAGATTCAGTATTAGTTAAAACATTTTGAGTAGTAGTTGTTTTCATGTCTAAAAATTCAGAGTCTTTATATATCTCAAAAGTTGTTGTGTTAAATAAAACTTCAAATGGTGGAACGGCAAAAGTGTCATACTGTACAATTTCAAAGTCAGTATCAGAATTTTCTCTTTCAGGAAATTCAATACTGAGCACTTGTAGTTCAGTATAGCACTTAGAGCAAATGGAAGGACCAATAGATTTTTCAAAAATGATTTTATCCTCATCATCTGACTCAGTTTGACAACCTATTTCACAAAAAGTTTTTGCTTTTACAAACTGAATAGGGTTCATTTCAGAAAATTCTTCAAATAAATTAGCAAAATTATTTCTATTTTTAAATTGAGGATCAACACCAAGTGCAACCCTTACATTCTCTGGAAATTGTTGATTTAGACACTTGTTTAATTCGATAGATGCATTTCCCCAAGATTTACACTGATTTTCAAATTTTTCTTTTTCTAATTTGTGTAAATGAGCTTTATCAGCTAATCTTTGGTTTATGTCTTGTAAGTTTAAAAAATTTAGTTCTAAATCTTTAAATTTTGCTAATTTATCTAAGTTTTCATTATTTACCCTTTCAAGTTCTTGACTTGTTAATTTTAAAGCTTTTTCTTTTTGTATAGAAGTTTTAAGATCAACAATTATATACTCAAAAATCTTAGTTTTTTCATTCATTGAATAAGTTTGAAAGGAACTCACCTTGTACAACTAAGTGCAATCCCAATCAGTATGAACACTCATCCTTTCAGCCTCTTTGATATCCTTTTCAAAAGAGCTCTTCATATCATCTTCAGTGAAAGCCATAAAGGCTTTATTCTCAATCTCTTCCTCATCATCACTTATTTCCTCATCCATCCAGGCTTCAGAGTACAGTGCTTGATGAGGTGTTCCATTCCCTTCTGCCCTCTTCCCCTTGCTCCAGTTCTTCAGTTTGACATACTTGTCTCTATACCTTTTTGCCCGGTATGCAATCTTGTCATTCTGATCAGTCTCAGAAGACTTGGTATGACAATTTGCAGCAATATGTCCAGGCTTTCCACACCTATAGCAAAGACCTGATCTTGGGTCAGTATTAGAGGAGCTAACACCAAGCCTCTTCTTATTTAACTGATCCAGCTTCATAGACATAAGAGCCATTTGTGTTTCAAGCTCTTCTGCCTCAGCATCAGCAAGATCAACTTCTGGTTCATCAGGCTCAGTTACAGTATATGCCTGTTGCACAACTAGAGCCATGCCAGTGGAAGACTTGTCAGTTTTCTTCCAGTTGATCAGTCTTGCAGCATTATTCTCCTCATGATTCAACATTAGACCATACAAAGTTTGAAGAGTGTATGACTCAATGTTGTTAGCAACATTGACAGAGTTTGTCATGTCAAGAAATTGTTGAGGAAGACTATCCAAGAACTTTTGAACAAGCTCTCCTTCCTCCTTCACAATGCCTACACTGATTAAATCATGGATAACAGTATTGAATCTGTTATAGAGAGTGGTGATGTCTTCATTAGGAGTTGAGAAGAAGTTCTCATATTTTCTTCTCATGTTGCTTTTTCTTTGCAACTTTACCTTTGTTGTGCCTTCATAGGTGACTGATAAGCTGTCCCACATAGCCTTTGCTGTTGGCAATTTCATAATTGCATTAAGTATTTCTTTGGTAACAGCATTACCAATCACTCCCTTTTCTCTTGAGTCTAGACTGAATAACTGATGGTCAGTATCAGTCCAGGTGTGTTTCAGTTTTGGAACTGTTCTTGTGCTCTCAGGAGCATCATCAGTAGCAGCAACGGGTTCCACAGTTTGTGGAATGATAGGACCATCATTTAGCATAGTAAGCATCTCATGATGAATGGATTCAAGATACCACTGAGCCTTAAGCTTCCATTGGTGAAAATCTTTTCCATCAAAGATGGGCACTCCCTTACCAGACATGACCGGTGCTATGATAGTAGACATTTTGGATTTTTGAGTGTTGGAGGGATAGATGTAGGGAATGGCTGCCAGGGTTATAAATCGACTAAATAAGAGATTATTTAGCCTGCTCTGATACCAGTTGTTAGGTCACAACACCCTGGTTTAGATGGTTAATTGATTGTTTAATTATAACTTAAGACAAATATTGTATAAGAACAAGATATGAGTCAAATGTATAATTCCACTAAGTGTGGCTTGTTGCGGAATAACAAGACCACTAATCAATTACAAAAGATATGAAAGTGTAAAGTGAATTGGTAAGTTCTCCTTTGCAAGATGATCTCTATTTATAATGATATAGAGATCTTACATAATGGGCAAAGGAGTAACCGAAGGACTAAGATAGGAAAATGACTAAGATCAAGGGATTTGATCTTAGTCCGTTACATATTGTAACTCAGTCCTTCTACTCAGTCCTTGTACTCAGTATCACTATCTGATACTGAGTACTGATACTGAGTTCCAATACTGATCACTCAGTATCAGACCTAAACTTACCTATATTATTCTACATATTAATCAAAGCTAGTCTAGGTTGTTTTGTTATCTTTGTTAGAATCGTGCCCACCGACACACGCGTTCGGGTATCATGGCCAATGATGCGCGGGCCTATCGGGTCACACGCCGAGGGAATTCCTTTCCAATAACACTTAAAAGAGTAGAGATAAATAAAGATGTTGGGAGAAATTATGTAGCTTTTATTTCATTGGACCATTATTTGGACCAATGCATGTCAAAGCTTAGCACTAATTTCTCCACATGCAAGGTGTTTTCACATTGGACCATATTTTGGTCCAATGCATGTTGAGTATATCCACATGCTAGCTTGAATCTCATTGGACCTTTTGATGGTCCAATGCATGTTGAGTATACCCACTTGCAAGATTTTATCTCATTGGACCATTTAATGGTCCAATGCATGTCTAGCATCTTTAACACCTCCACATGCTTCCTTATCTATATAAGAAGATGTGGGAGGCTTAGTTAAAAGATGATGAAAAGAAAAATCTCAACTTTATCTCTCAAAATATACAAGTGTTAGTTCACCGAAAAACTAAGAAGATCTTGAGTTTTCCGGTGTTGGGTTAGCGGCTCGAAAGGAACGGTAACTCGGTGTGGATTAACGGTAGAGGGGAACCAACTCGTGACCTTCATCCACTCAACAACATCATCATTCTTGCGGGTGTCTTCAAGGGTATGATGTTCTCTCCTTTCTTTGTTGCATTTTTCGGTTTAGAGATATGGTCCTTGGTGGATTGTGGTGGTTAACTTTAATTTTAAAATACGTTCTTCCGCTGCGTTTTGAACCCACCATAATCCAACAGTGGTATCAGAGCCTACTCTAACCGAATCATGCACATTTTCGGGTTTGAAAAACGATTTGAGGATCGGTTTTGCCAATTTTTAGATTTCGGGTTTTAGCCTTGCTAAACCCATAATATTTTGACTCACACACTTATATGCTTGTCATGATTTTGGCATGAAATGCATGCATGCATAAATTTGTGTTGATGTATGTAATTTATTACATGCAAAGATTCTTAGTGCCTTGAGTGTTTGATTTCGAATCTTTGTCAAAATATTTTTATGAATGGTTGTTGGCACACCATTGTAGCTTTCATGTTTGTAGTAGCTAGTAGATTGGTAACCATCTTGCCCTAGACCTTTTGCCGTGTATTTGGTTGTTATTCATTTGGTGACTTTGTCACAATGGTTTGTAATTAATAATTTATTAATTTTGGTATGTAATATTTATTAATTATGGCTTGCATGCCATTGATTTTCATTTGTATTTGTACTAGTTAGTAGGTTTTCGTGGCTTGTTAGCCATTTCTATATTTTCTATGTACTTGTAAAATGAAGATCAAAAGACAACCAAATGGAATCATGAAGTGATGTCTAGGCTACCTTGGATTCGATGAAGTCTAATGGAGACGGCGGATTTAGTGGGAGCTCACATGGAAGGTCATTATTTGTCCATAGTTGACCATGTTTTTCCCGGGTTGGCTCACGGGAAAAACGCATAGGCTTTGGGCATGGTTACCAATTTTGTTGTATGCGTGTGATGTTTGTTTATTTTGCTTGGTTGTTAAATTTTCGCAATGTTAAATAAATAAATAGATGAATTAAAAATGGTTTAATTAAATCACTCGCTATAGATTAATTAAAATGTGAAAAATGGTTTTGTCACAAAAGTAATTAATCAAAATTTTAAATGAGATTAATTAAAAGGTGAAAAAAAGGTTTTTGTCACAATAGTAATTAATCAAAATTTTAAAAGAAAACAAAAACCCGTTTTTTGAGAATATCAATTTTGTTATCCTAATGATGACGCCACCCAAATCTTGCTAGACAAAGTTGGTTGTCGTGCATTAGCCGAGCCGATTTTGAATAGACAGTGTGGAAGGTGAGAGTGATTCATTTTTTTTATGATTGGTGGTCGTGCATTAGCCGAACCATTATAATCAAAATGTTTCACCGCGTATCATGTTGGATGATTTATTTGATTTCTCACAAAATGTAAGTCTTGCACTATCCATTGGAGTGTCACCACTTGAGTCTTTTGGAGCAAGGTCGGTTGTCGAGCGAAACCGAGCCGTGCCTTGTGAAGCAAGATGAGGGTGAGTATACGTTCCTTAATTAAGTTGGTTGTCGAGCGAAACCGAGCCAATTTAGTTATGGGCTTATCGTGGATCTAGATGGTCGATTTACAAACTTCAAACTAGGTTTTAAATGATTGTCGAGCGAAACCGAGTCATTTAAAGTTTGGTTTGAGGTTAGTGCATGTAGGGATCAAACATGCCAATTGACACAATGGTTGTCAAGTGATCCCGCAAGAAGCTAGGAGTTGTAAGTCACAATTGGTACAAGATAAATGCAATTGGTACAATTGGTACAATATGATTATTGGTACAATTGGTACAATATGGCATTAGTACAATATGGTGATTACAATGGTACAATGGATACCACCGGAAATAGCTTTACATTATGATCCGTGGCATACCCGTCATAATGTATTGTGAAATATGGATTCTTAGCCCTTGTTAAATATAAAAGTTTTGGGTAATATATTTACAAGGACCCATCAAACTAACTAAAACTACTTTGCTATTTTTTATAGATGGCATCTTCAAACCCCACCACCACCACCAATGTTTCTTTAAGAGTTTTCCTTGAAAAGGAGAAACTCAATGGTGCAAATTTCCTTGATTGGGAGAGACAATTAAAACTTGTTCTCCGCCATGAAGGAAAGATGCACGTAATTGAAGGACCTCTTCCCGATGAACCAGGGGAGGATGCAATTCAAGCAGCACACGATGCTCATGAACGTCTCATGAAAGAAAATGAGGACATCTCATGTCTAATGTTGAGCACAATGACTCCCGATTTGCAAAAGCAAATGGATCATTTGTACGCTTATGAGCTTATTGTACAGTTGCGGGACATGTTCCAACAACAAGCAAAGCTAGAGCGGTACGAGTGCCTCAAGAATGTGCTTGATTGCAAACTCCTCGAAGGCGGGGATGTGAGCGCTCACGTGTTGCGAATGAAAGCAAACGTGGAACGCTTGGAGAAGTTAGGCTTCTCCATTGGGAAGGAATTGGCCGTGGATTTTATCCTTAGGTCACTTCCTACATCATATGAACAGTTTGTAATGAACTATCATATGCATGGGATGGACAAGTCCATCATGGAGCTTCATGGTATGTTGAAGACCGCCGAGTCTACCATGACAAAAAGGAAGCCCAACCCAACACATTCCGTCCTTGCAATTCGGGAAGGTAAGGCCTCCAAGAAGAAGAAGTCCACCCCTACCCCTCAAGGTAAGGGTAAAGGCAAGGTTGGTGCAACCAAGCCTAAGCCTACTTCGGCCAAGATGGCAAAAGGAAAGGTTCCTCAAGCCATGACGCCGGAAGATGCGGACTGCTTCTATTGCGGGAAAAAAGGGCATTACCGCCGTAGCTGCCCTACATAGCTTGAGGAACTCAACAAGCTAAAGGCTAAAGGAGTTGGAGGTACCTCAAAACAAGGTATGTACATGATTGAATTATACCAAACCTCTACTTCGCAAAACTGGGTTTTAGATACCGGTTGTGGCACTCATATTTGTAATACAATACAGGTGCTACGGGAAAGTGAGAGGTTGGTGGTTGGAGAACAAGATCTCATCATGGGAAACAAAGATGTTGTCCCAGTTGAAGCCAAAGGAAATGTGTTATTGTCCTTAAGATCTAGTTTCTCTATTTTGTTAAAACATGTTTGTTATTCGCCTCTTGTGGCAAGGAATATTATTTCATATTTTGATTTATACATTGACGGTTTTAAGTTTGCTTTTAATGATGATGGTACAATTTCTTGTTATAAAAATGGAGATTGTTATTTTAAAAGCATTACCGGTTAATGGCATATATGAGATAGATGCACATGTTAGTAACAAAAGATCAATCATGCAAATTGGTTCTACATCCAAAGATAGTTTGGATAAATTATCCTTATGGCATAGTCGCCTTGGCCATATAAACAAGACTCGCATCTCCAAGCTCCAAGCAATTGGGTACTTGGAATCGTTTGAAAATGGTTCAAATGATGTATGTGAATCTTACTTATTGGGAAAGATGACTAAAGCTCCCTTCACCGGTGTAAGTGAGAGGGCTAAGGGTTTATTAGACATTGTACACACCGATGTGTGTGGTCCATTTAAACACCTTACAAGGGATAATTGTAGATACTTCGTAACCTTTATAGATGATTATAGTAGGTATGGATATGTTTACTTGGTTAAACAAAAGTCAGAAACCATTGAGGTGTTCAAGACATTCCAAAACGAAGTTGAGAACCAATTGGGCAAGTCAATTAAGATACTTCGATCTGATAGAGGCGGAGAGTATCTTAATCTAGAGTTCATTGACCATCTTAAGAATTGTGGGATTGTCTCACAATTAACACCTCCTAGGACTCCTCAATTGAATGGAGTCGCCGAGAGGAGAAATCGAACATTACTTGATATGGTTCGATCAATGATGGCAAGAACCCAAATACCTATAAGTTTTTGGGGATATGCTCTACAAACGGCGTGTAAGCTTCTTAATCTCGTACCAACAAAGAAGGTAGAAAAGACACCTTTCGAGATATGGCATGGGAGTAAACCTCCATTATCCTATCTTAGAGTTTGGGGTTGTCAAGCCTACGTAAAGCGGGAGGCCGATGACAAATTAGAACCCCGTTCAGAAAAGTGTTATTTTATTGGATATCCCAAAGCGGGACTTGGATATTTGTTTTACAAACCTACCGAGAACAAGGTATTTGTTGCTCGAAGGGCAGTCTTTCTTGAAAGAGAACTTTTATCCAACGAACCTAGTGGAAAGCATATAGATCTTGAGGAAACTCAAGATATATCCAATGAACTACCTGATGTTGGCACTAGCACACGACCTCAAGAGGTTGGTACCGATCAAGAGGATGCGGTAGAAACTGACGTTCCACCATTGTCTCTTCGTAGATCTGGTAGAACTCGCACTGAGCCAGAGAGATATGGGTTTCTCATATCTGAGGGCAGCGAGTTACTAGGGGATCATGATGAACCCTCTACTTACCAGGAAGCGATGGCAGGCCCAGAGTCTGACAAATGGAGAGATGCAATGGAAGTCGAGATGCCATCCATGAAGGACAACCAAGTATGGGAACTGGTTGATCCTACACCCAGTTGTAAGCTTGTGGGGTGTAAATGGGTCTATAAAGTAAAGACCGGCATGGATGGACAGACTGATACTTTCAAAGCACGACTGGTTGCTAAAGGCTTCACTCAAACCCATGGTGTTGATTATGATGAAACCTTTTCCCCAGTGGCTATGTTGAAATCTATTAGGATACTTTTGGCAATTGCCGCCTTTCATGATTACGAAACTTGGCAAATGGATGTAAAAACCGCCTTCCTTAACGGGAAGCTTACTGAAGAGGTATATATGAAACAACCTGAGGGTTTTGTACATCCAAAGTATCCCAATAAAGTCTGTCAGCTTAAGAAGTCCATTTATGGACTTAAGCAAGCATCTCGAAGTTGGAATCTTTGCTTTGATGAGAAAATCAAGGAATTTGGATTTTCTAAAAGCATAGATGAACCTTGTGTATACGTCAGGGCTAGTGGGAGCGCGATTGTATTCCTAGTCCTATATGTTGACGACATCTTACTAATTGGGAATGACATTCCAATTTTGAGCGATGTCAAGACATTTCTTGGAAAAAGCTTTTCCATGAAGGATTTAGGAAATGCATCGTACATCTTGGGAATTAAGATCTATCGAGATAGATCTAAAAGGCTTCTCGGTTTGAGTCAAAGTGCATATATTGACAAAGTTCTAAAACGGTTTAGAATGGAGGATTCCAAGAAAGGGAATCTCCCTATGTTGCTTGGAGTGACTTTGAGCAAGGCTCAATGTCCAAGTTCCGATAAGGAACGTGACGTAATGAAGAAGATCCCTTATGCTTCGGCAGTTGGATCTATCATGTACGCCATGCTATGCACAAGACCTGATGTATCTTGTGTGTTGAGCGTGGCAAGTAGATATCAGGCAAACCCCGGAGAGGCTCATTGGATTGCCGTCAAGAACATCTTGAAATATCTTCGAAGAACGAAGGATAGTTTCTTGGTATATGGTGGTATGGAAGAGTTGCGTGTAGTTGGATACACAGACGCAAGCTTCCAAACTGATAGGGATGATTTCCGATCACAATCGGGTTATGTATTCCTATTGAATGGTGGTGCTGTTACCATTAGCAAAGTAGTATCGGAAGAGAACCTTGCCGATCCGTTTACTAAGCTGTTGTCACAGGCTGTACACGAGTCTCACACTAGAGGAATAGGTGTGAGATTAGCCAGTGATTTAGCTTGAGTACTGTTTTAGTTTGAGTTTGGTGATTAATTTTGGGAACTTGAAGCAGTATTGTAATTTTGATTGTATTGATGTATAAATATGTCTATACATATGCGTGTTGCAGTTACTTTCAAAATCTTTATTGTGTTCCATCTTTGCATGTTTAAACACTTCCTAGATTTTTATCTAAACATCCACAGTCAGTCATACTTAAATGGAAGTAAGTTATGAATGAAGACTGAGGCAATGTGTTGGTTATGAGATATAGACGCAACAATTGCCTGTGCTTGAAATGAGTTTCAAGTGGCTGGAGACCCACACCCAAGTTTACTTCATGGAAACTGTCACAAGTAACTTGGGAGTATCAATTTCATCCTTAGACCAGAGATTCATGAGATTCCAAAGTATAAGTTTACTTTACTTAGATTAATGCTCTAACGCGGTTCGTAAATGGCCGTTATAAGGGGCTTAGTTGGGTAAGGATAACTTATGATGGAGGGACTATGTAGTCAAAATGATTTGTACCTCAATGATGAGAGATATCCATGGGCCCCTCAATGATTTAGCGCTGACACCAAAACGCATGGCCATGCTCGAGTTATATTGAAATTGGTTCAATTACAACTCATTTTGGTCACCACTAAATAAAAGATCGAGAAACATAATCGTGAACGATCTGGAGATTGACGACATTAATCCATGTCTCGTGTTCACAAGGATATCGTGTACAAAGGGATGATATGATCACCTATCTATAGGACCATCATTTATATGATTGGTAATTGTCGTGGATGACATACTCGTGTTGACTTGGGGACAAAGATGCCTAGCTAGGGCCGCTCTTTGTTTGTGATACATAAAACACGTCGCGTCGTGTGCAAGTGGGAGTTTGTTAGAATCGTGCCCACCGACACACGCGTTCGGGTATCATGGCCAATGATGCGCGGGCCTATTGGGTCACACGCCGAGGGAATTCCTTTCCAATAACACTTAAAAGAGTAGAGATAAATAAAGATGTTGGGAGAAATTATGTAGCTTTTATTTCATTGGACCATTATTTGGACCAATGCATGTCAAAGCTTAGCACTAATTTCTCCACATGCAAGGTGTTTTCTCATTGGACCATATTTTGGTCCAATGCATGTTGAGTATATCCACATGCTAGCTTGAATCTCATTGGACCTTTTGATGGTCCAATGCATGGTGAGTATACCCACTTGCAAGCTTTTATCTCATTGGACCATTTAATGGTCCAATGCATGTCTAGCATCTTTAACACCTCCACATGCTTCCTTATCTATATAAGAAGATGTGGGAGGCTTAGTTAAAAGATGATGAAAAGAAAAATCTCAACTTAATCTCTCAAAATATACAAGTGTTAGTTCACCGAAAAACTAAGAAGATCTTGAGTTTTCCGGTGTTGGGTTAGCGGCTCGAAAGGAACGGTAACTCGGTGTGGATTAACGGTAGAGGGGAACCAACTCGTGACCTTCATCCACTCAACAACATCATCATTCTTGCGGGTGTCTTCAAGGGTATGATGTTCTTTCCTTTCTTTGTTGCATTTTTCGGTTTAGAGATATGGTCCTTGGTGGATTGTGGTGGTTAACTTTAATTTTAAAATACATTCTTCCGATGCGTTTTGAACCCACCATAATCCAACAATCTTAAGATCCAAAAGGGTAAGGCTTTTTGCCTTAACAGTTCAAGAAATGATCTCAAACCCTTTAAGCCACATTAGCCAAAATTTTCCATGGGTTAAAGCCAAATTACTGTTATCACTCTAATACCGAGTGATAAACATTGAAAATAACAAGAAGCATATCCCAGGCTTCGAATTTCCCAACAAAACTTTTTTAGTAATGTGACTTATCCTACACTGAGCTACTTCAAATCTCACACTCACTTTTACTAAATACTTCTTACACATGCTGTGCACAAGTCCACAATATTTCATCATGAACCAGATGAAATACAGACTTCACAATTCTGTTTATATGATTATAGAATTAAACAATACCACAATTCTATTTGATAAACCTTTCTTACTAACCAGTTTTATGTTTTTGTTTCTATTAGCACCATCTGTGCAGGGTCAAAGGGCACAAGCCACTCAGTCTCAGGAAGTACATGAAGCTTTACAAACTATTCTGAATCAAATCATGGCCATGCAGACTACTCAGAATAACATTCTGGCCAGGATGGATGAAATGAGTACTGAGATTGACTCCTTAAAGCAATCAGTGGCACTCCTACAGCAACAACAACAGCCTCCACCACCTCCACAAACTCAAACTGGAGGCAACAATGATGAAGAAGGTCCTGCTGTTAGGTCACAACACCCCTGGTTTGATTGATAATTGTTTGGATTAATAATTTACTTAAGACAATTAAGGTGAAGAACACAATAATTTAGTCAAACGTATATTATTCCACAAAGTGTGGCTTGTAGCGGAAATACAAGACCACTTGAACAATTACAAAAGATGGATAAGTGAACGTGTAAATTGGTGAGTTCTCCTTTGCAAGATGATCTCTATTTATAATGATATAGAGATCTTACATAATGGGCAAAGGAGTAACCGAAGGACTAAGGTAGGAAAATGACTAAGATCAAGGGATTTGATCTTAGTCCGTTACATATTGTAACTCAGTCCTTCTACTCAGTCCTT
This sequence comes from Calendula officinalis, assembly GCA_963853835.1. Classification (NCBI taxonomy): domain Eukaryota; kingdom Viridiplantae; phylum Streptophyta; class Magnoliopsida; order Asterales; family Asteraceae; genus Calendula; species Calendula officinalis. The sequence goes on from OY970826.1 coordinate 71,981,621, forward strand.
GTACTCAGTATCACTATCTGATACTGAGTACTGATACTGAGTTCTAATACTGATCACTCAGTATCAGACCTAAGCTTAGCTATTTTATTCTACATATTAATCTAAGCTAGTCTAGGTTGTTTTGTTTATCTTAAGATCCAAAGGGGCAAGGCTTTTTGCCTTAACAATCTCCCCCTATATAATGATAACAAAACAATTACAAAAAGATAGACAAAAAATACAACAGCAAAGGTAGCAATATCTTCTTCTTCAGCTGCTGTTGGTTGATAGATTCATTCTCATAGAAGACTTCTTGTTTGATGTGGACAAACTCTTCTCTGCTCTTGAGTTCATCCTTTCTACAATTCAGAACTGCAACAATCTTCTTTCTGAACCAAGAGTCTTCTTTCTTGGTGATCATCCATTTCAGTCCAACAAGATGACTGATTTGTGCTCTTGGAAGATCTTCTTCAGAAATGAAGCACTCTCTATCCTCTGAGTCAGTATACATATATCCAGAAGTTGGATATATGACACTCTTTTGATCCTGGAAAACAAGGTTAGGAGGAAGAGGGTACTTTCTAAGAAACTTGTATGTATGAAGACATTCTGGTTTGTTGTTTGAGTAAGCTCCAGTCATCACACTGAGTGTTCTATATTCAATCTCATGAAGCAAGCTCTTCTCATAACATACTGCAGACACTGCACAGATCTCATCCAAGACTATTTGATCATAAGTTGATTTCTTTGGAAGCTCTTTGATCAGTCTTGTGATCCTCACCCAGTCTTGAAGACCAACTCTTTGAATATCATGAATGAATAGCTTCACAGGAGGACTGGTTAAGCCAGTACAAGTGATAGTGATTTTTCCTTCTTTGAGCTTCACTTTTACTTTGTTGACATCCAGATTTAACCAGTGTATTCCCCTTACATTTGGAAAGGTTTTGGTCCTCAAGAACTCCTTTCTCTCCTCCGTATACTGAGTCCTTGCAGCAACCATATTCCAGTAATGTTGAATATGATCTGGACCCTTTCTTGAGATTCTATGGGAAGGACATGGAGTGTCAGTATCTGGGTCAGATTCTGGTTCAGCTTTGACTCCCAACTCTTGCTCATATAGGAATCTTTCTTGTTCTGCCCAGAGTTGTTGAGGAGTCAGTCTTGGACCCTGCTCGGTATAACTGTCCATTGTATGAACAGGTCTTCTTTGTCTTGTTACCAAGGGAGCAGGTTCCTCACTTGATTTAGAAGAAGTGAGAACTGCATTAATAGGTCTTCTTGATAAGGAACTCCTTCTTCTAATTACCAGATTTTCTGGTTCTTCATCATCCGAGGATGATGATGAAGAACTTGCTTGTTCTACCAGATTTAGTGCATAGTTTGCTAAATCAGGTTCTTCATCTTCATCATCAGCAATAGGCCAGATGAAAGGCCTATAGACCACAATTTGCAAATTATTCTCTTCAAGAGCAGGTGGCTCAGAATAAGTTTGCTGTGGTTGGTCAGTATGAGTCTCCCCCTGAGCAGATGGCCCAAGTGATTCTTGAATTTGTAGTGCTGACCTAGTTCTATGTCTTCTCCTCTCATACCAAATCCGAAGTGGCTCAGTATGAGGGCTTTGCTGATGTTGTTGTTCTTGTTGTGGAGGTTGATCTTCATTTAATTTTCTTCTTTTCTCCCCCTGAGCAGATGGCTCAGTTTGATCAACCTCAGTGTCTCTTTGTCTCTTCTCCCCCTTTTTGTTATCATAGGATGGAGAGGGAAGAGGATCAGTATCACCACCCATGTCCCCTTCAGGTTCTTCAAGAATAGGGGAGGGCATGGGGTCAGTAGCAGCATCAGTTTCACCAGCACCTCCTTCTCCTTCTCCTTCTTCATTGTGGTCACCATGTGAAAATAGTGGAGTTTGTGGATGCTGATGTGGTTGTTGAAGTAGTGAGACTGACTGTTTGATTGAGTCAATATCACTACTCATTGTATCCATTCTGGCCAGTATTAGAGTTTGAGTATGTTGAATGGCAATAATTTGCTGCATGATTGCCTGCAGAGTCACTTGGTCTCCTGCAGCCTGAGATGCTTGAAAACCCTGCACAGATGGTGCTAAAGAAACAAAAAAAATATAAAACTGGTTAGAACGAAAGGTTTATCAAATAGAATTGTGGTGTTGTTTAATTCTATAATCATATAAACAGAATTTGTGAAGTCTGTATTTCATCTGGTTTATGATGAAATATTGTGGACTTGTGCATAGCATGTGTAAGAAGATTTTAGTAAAAGTGAGTGTGAAATTTGTAGTAGCTCAGTATTGGATAAGTCACATTTACTAAAAGGTTTGGGTTTGGGTATTCGAAGCCTGGGATGTGCTTCTTGTTATTTTCAATGTTTATCACTCGGTATTAGAGTGATAACAGAAATATGGCTAAACCCCATGGAAAATTTTTGGATTTTGTGGCTTAAGGGTTTGTGATCATTTCTTGAATTATGCTACCCAACTCAAAAATAAGTTGGACATTATTCAAGCAGCACCAGTGGGTGTCAGTGTGACATCAACCACCATTGTCTCTTTAAATGTTGAGACAACTGTAGACTGACAATGATCAATTTGGTGTGCTCAGTATATGAATTGTGCAAAGCAGCAGTGGGCTAGCTATGTTGGCCATAAAAGGATATATATTTGAAAGATCGTTTGAGACTTTGGTCAGTATTGAGTTGGTACTGGCCAATACTTAGTCTCTATTTGGGAATGAAATATATATATATAAGTTTAAGGGCTTTTTAGAAATTCATACCTGAGACTCTGTCAGATTCCCTTCTAGCATCTGCAGAGGTCGGTGCAGGATCATATGATTGTGGATTTGCAGCACCAATATCTTCAATACCGACTTGTCTGTGTTGCTGAGCACCTTCCAATGTAGTGTGCTCATACTGAATCTCCACATCAAGAGGAACATGAGGTTCCCCAATTAGTTGAGCAGATGGAATTGGTTCTGGACCTGGAAGGTCAGCGGTGGCTGCAACTAGGGTTTGTGCTTGAAGAGATACAGTTAATGATGGGACATTTGCAGGCTGCACCTCCTCAGATGATAGATTTCCCATTAGCACAGGAGAAAGATTTCGTCTTCTTCTTTGTAGAACAAGTGGTGTATCTTCTGAGGACTCAGTATTGGAAACTGGTTCAATATGAGGAGCATCTGGATCTTGTGCAGGTTGTTGAGTCGGTTCTTGAACTTGTGGAACATCCTGCATCTCAACATCTTGACCAGCCTGTCCTCCATTACCACTACTATCATCATTATTATCATCATCATTGTCGGATTCAGTATCAGACATGTCTTCATTTATGTGATCTTGAACAATGGCCCACATAGAAGGACTCAGTAGAGGCTCTCCTTGTCTTGGCCTGTAAAAGAAAATCTTCTCACTAAGAGGAGGAAGATCAACTCTTGGGCTGTGAAACTCATCATAAGTATGTGTTGGCATTGAGTGTTGAAAGATGAGTGATAAAAATCTGCAGAAAGGGACATTCTTTTCCCTTATGTTAGCTCGAACCAAAGCAGCTAATTCATTGAAGATGAGCCTTGCATAATCAATGTTTCTTCCGTAGTACAATGCATGTACAATTTGCATCCCAAATTCATTAATTTGATCCAAAGCACCAGTCTTGTGGGTCATACACCGAATAATAGTTGTAATTAGAATACCCCACATAGGACCAAATTGATTTCTTTTAATAATGCCTGTTGTGCCTATTCTGCCCAAAAACGGCAATACTGACCGTGCCTCTGTTCTGTCAACGAAAGGATCATACTGAGCTTGTGCAGGAAGCCTCAGTGTTTCACGAATAATAGCAGTAGACACAAATGCTCTTCTTTGATCTCTAATTACCCACCCAGCAATCATATCTGGAGAATCGAGTGTGGCAGAATACCAAAACTCGCATAACATTTCTGGATAGATTGCTCGAGGAGATAAGGTCAGTGCACGAGCAATTGGGCAATGCTTCAAAAAAGTCACAATGTTTGTGAATTCTTGGCATACCCAGGCTTGAGGAATAATGAAATTTGCTGTAATGTTGTTCCTCGCAAATTTGGGCATTTCATCATCTCGGAATTTGATTTCCGATGCGATCTCTGGAGCGACGAAAGTGTAATTTGCCATCTGTGATTTGGATTTAAATGTTTTTGCTTGCTAAGAAGAAGTGAAATCGTTAATCGCAGAGTGAATTTAAAGAGTAAAGAGAGAGAGTGAAATAACTGTTTAAAAAAAATTTTGAAGAGAAAAAAAAACGGTTATTTATAGATGATTTAAGGATAAAATTGGTATTGGGAAGTAAAAACGGCTGATTTGACTGCCTTATCCTGTGTTAACGGTAACTTTCCTATTAAGAAAGGTTACCGTTGGATAGTATGAGGGTTAAGCCCGGTGTGAGAGCCGTCATACCCCAATACTGAGTAAAATAAAATTAATTAAAAAAAAATTTTGAAATTATAAAAACACTTAATTTACTCTTGAAATTAATAAAAAAAATGAAAATTTTAAAAATTGATGATAACAGACTAGTAATACTGAGTGGTCAGTATCAACAGGAGTGATACTGAGCGCTCAGTTTTAAGGAAAAGTAAGGACGATCAAGGATTCAGCATACCTAATTGCCCTAGTAAATACATAAACCTTTCCTCAGGAAGAGGTTTAGTAAATAGATCAGCCAATTGTTCATCTGTTGGTACATAATCTACCTCAACCTTACCTTTTTCCACATTATCTCGAATAAAGTGGTGTCTGATATCAATGTGCTTAGTTTTGGAGTGATAGACTGGGTTCTCTGTGATAGCAATAGCACTCTTGTTATCACAATGAATTGGAGTCTTTTGAAAGTTGAACCCATAATCCAATAATTGATACTGCATCCATAACAATTGAGCACAACAACTTCCTGCAGCAACATACTCTGCTTCTGCTGTGGAAGTTGCTACCGAGTTCTGCTTTTTGGATGACCAACCAACTAGTCTTCCACCTAGGAATTGACATCCTCCACTTGTGCTTTTTCTGTCCAATCTACAACCTGCAAAATCTGCATCTGTGTACCCTTCAAGGTCAAAGTTTGAGTCTTTGGGATACCAAAGACCCAGGTTAGGAGTACCTGTAAGATATCTAAAGATGCGCTTAACTGCTTTCATGTGTGATTCTTTAGGATCAGCCTGATACCGAGCACACAAACATGTTGCAAACATGATATCAGGCCTGCTAGCAGTTAAATAAAGTAAGGAACCAATCATACCTCGGTATGTGGATTGACAAACTGATTTACCAGTTTCATCCTTACTTATCTTGTCCTGAGTACCCATAGGAGTGTGCATGGAAGATAAGTTTTCAAATTTGTATTTCTTTAACATGTCATGCACATACTTACTTTGATTTATAAAAGTGCCATCAGGCTTTTGTTCAACTTGTAAACCAAGAAAATAAGTAAGTTCTCCCATCATACTCATCTGATACTGAGTTGACATTATCTTAGCAAACCAGTCACACATTGACTTGTCAGTAGAGCCAAAGATAATATCATCTACATATATCTGAATGAGTAAGATGTCAGAACCTTTCCGTTTTGAAAATAATGTTTTATCAATTTTACCTCTTGTAAATTTATTTTCAATAAGATACTCAGACAGGGTATCATACCAGGCTCTTGGAGCTTGTTTGAGCCCATATAGAGCTTTATCAAGCTTGAAAACATAATTAGGAAATTTAGGATCAACAAAACCTGGTGGTTGTTTAACATAAACTTCCTCTTGTAGTTTTCCATTTAGAAAAGCACTCTTGACATCCATCTGATAAACTTTGAAGTTCTTAAAAGCTGCATATGCAAGATACAAAACCTGGTGGTTGTTTAACATAAACTTCCTCTTGTAGTTTTCCATTTAGAAAAGCACTCTTGACATCCATCTGATAAACTTTGAAGTTCTTAAAAGCTGCATATGCAAGATACAACCTAATAGCTTCAATTCTTGCAACTGGTGCAAAAGTTTCATCATAGTCAATGCCTTCTTCTTGCCTGTAACCTTGAGCAACCAACCTTGCTTTGTTTCTTATGACAACACCATCCTTATCCATCTTGTTTCTGAATACCCACTTAGTACAAATAATAGTTTTGCCAGTAGGAGGTGGTACTAAGTTCCAAACTTTGTTTCTCTCAAACTCTGTGAGCTCTTCTTGCATAGCCTCTACCCAATCTTCATCTAACAGTGCTTCATCAGCTTTCTTTGGTTCAATGATAGATAGAAAACTTGAGAAGAAACAGAAGTTTGCAGTTGCTTGGGGTGGAAATTCTAATTTTCTTCTTGTTTGGACACCTTCTTCAATAGGACCAAGAATGTTTGAGTGTGGGTGGTCTCTGTGTTCCCTAAAATTGTTTCCTAAGTGAGCAATTGAAATAGGATCAACAATATCTTGTTGAGTTGGTGTGTCATGTATCTGATACTGAGTGGAATTCTGTTCAGTATAAGACAATGTAGGTTGTTGTTCATCTTCATTTTGCAGAGTTGATGTGGATTCTTGTGAAGTGTTGGAAGTTTCACCTTCTTCATAGGTAGAATGGTTCAGATCATTATTTGGAAACTCAGTATGAAGGTTCTCTGATATGGGAACCTCAGTATTAGTTGTAGTTGAGTAAAACTGAGTTCGAACCTGATCAGTATCACTCGTACCATGATCAACATAGTATGGGTGAAACTTGGGCTGTTCAGCAATGTAGTTCTCTGGATTGCATAGAATGTCTATGCCACTTATGTCTTCACTTGCGGAGGTAGAATGCTCATTCTGATCTTCATCAAAGGTAACATGAATGGATTCTACAATCATCTTGGTTGAGATGATATACACTCTGAATGCTTTAGAGTGTGGAGAGTAGCCCATGAATACACCTTCATTTGCTTTGGGAGCAAATTTGTTGAGGTTTTGTTTGGAACTGAGTACAAAGCATTTGCTCCCAAAAATGTGAAAATATTCCACACTAGGAATTTTTCCATTGTATAACTCATATGGAGTTTTCAGATGTCTCTGGACAATTGTGGCTCTATTTTGAGTGAAGTTTGCACAATTTACAGCTTCAGCCCAGAAACTCAGTGCCAGTCCAGCATGACATAGCAAAGTTCTTGCAGCTTCAATTAATGTTCTATTCTTTCTTTCTACAACACCATTTTGTTGTGGTGTGTAGGCTGCAGAGAAGTTCTGAATTATTCCTTTTTCTTCACAGAAATCGGCTAATACTGAGTTCTTAAACTCAGTACCATGGTCACTTCTAAGTTGCTTGACCTTGTTGCCCTTTTGAAGTTCTTCTCGTTTTATAAAGGCAATGATTTCTGTTGTTGCATCTGACTTAGTCTTGAGGAAGATAACCCAAGTATATCTTGAGAATTCATCAACCAAGACTAGAGTATAGATCTTTTTAGCCAAAGATGGTGTACTGATGGGGCCAAAAAGATCCATATGTATCATAGTAAGAGGTTCATTAATGGAATGATTGACCTTAGACTTGAATGAACTCTTCTTCTGCTTGCCCATTTCACATGCTGAGCATAACTTATCTTTTGAATAAGTAATAGTGGGCAATCCTCTCACCAGTTTCTTGATACTGAGCTCATTTATATTTCGAAAATTTATGTGAGAGAGCTTCTTGTGCCATAACCAATGTAGTTCTGGTTTGACTTTAGACAGCAGGCAAACTCGAATAGTAGGATCTATTTCAGACAGATTGACCACATAGACATCCTTTTCTCTTCTAGCAACGAGGACAGGTTGCCCTTTATCATTGTAGATGATCCCTGCAATCTTTCTGAACCGAGCTTCATTGTCATCGTCACACATCTGACTGATACTGAGCAGATTGTGTTTAAGACCCTCCACATAGGCAAATCTTTTAAAAGTTATATTTCCTGCTTTTATTACTCCATAACCTCTTGTCTTTGCCACCGAGTCATCTCCGAACTTAACAGAAGGACCCTTCTCTGGAGTATAGTTGAGAAGGTACTCCATACTGCCAGTCATGTGTCTTGAGCAGCCACTATCTAAATACCATTTTCTGTCACCCTGCACAAGACACAAAATAAGAGTTAGTTCCTTTTAGGAACCCATTTCTGAATGGGACCTTTGGTGGAAAAATCAGATTTTGACCTGATCTCTTTATTTGGAGAAGTCAGTATCACTTTTGGATGAACCTTAGAGGTTTTCATGGGTGATACTGACTTTGTTTCTCTCCTTTTCTTTGGTACTGAGTACCTAGGATTGGAGAGATCAGTCCAGCATTCATCTCCTTTATGACCAGTATGATGACATCTATAACATTTTCTAGGTCTGTTTCTGAACATATTCTCATAAGGAATTTTTGAGAACTGTTTGATTTTTGGTAGATCAGTATTAGTGAATTTTGCAAACTTTTGACTTAAAATTTTAATCTGATCACCAATAGATTTCAAAATGTTATTTTTGTCATGTGTCAATGGAGTGTTAATTTTAGGTTTAACTGATTTCGAAGGAGATGATACTGGGGTCTTATATTTATTAGGCATTGAAGTCTGTTTATTATTTAACTTCTTGACTTTGCCATTTGAAGATCCTGTTGAAGTTGTTTTCTTTTTATCATGTTTTAAAATGACAACTTGAACAGGTTCTTTAGATTTCTCAGTATATGATGTTTCTGTTCCTGCAACTTCTGTATTAGATGAAACATTAGAGATAGAAGTTATTTTATTATCATTATATAATTCAAAAGTTGTTGTATTAAATAATAATTCAAAAGGTGGAACAGCAGAAGTGTCATACTGATCTGTTGGAAGCTTAGTATCAGAAATTTCCGTTATAGAAAATTCAATACTGGGTTCTTGTAACTCAGTATAGCACTTTGAGCAAATGGAAGGACCAATTGATTTTTCAAAAATTATTTTATCCTCATCATCTGACTCAGTTTGACAACTTACTTCACAAAAGGTTTTTTCTTTTACAAACTGTATAGGGTTCATTTCAGAAAATTCTTCAAATAAATCAGCAAAGTTATTTCTATTTTTTAATTGAGGATCAACACCAAGTGCAGCCCTTACATTTTCTGGAAATTGTTGATTTAGACATTTTTTTAATTTTATTGAAGCATTTCCCCAAGATTTACACTGATTTTCAAAATTTTTTTTTTCAAGTTTGTGTAAATGAGCTTTATCAGCTAATCTTTGGTTAATGTCTTTTAAATCTGAAAATTTTAGTTCTAAATCTTTATATTTTGCTAATTTATCTAAGTTCTCATTATTTACCCTTTCAAGTTCTTGAATTGTTAATTTTAAAGCTTTTTCTTTTTGTACATAAGTTTTAAGATCAACAATCATATACTCAAAAATTTTAGTTTTTTAATTCATTGAATAAGTTTGAAAGGAACTCACCTTGTACAACTGAGTAGAATCCCAATCAGTATGGACACTCATTTTCTCAGCTTCTTTGATATCTCTATCAAATGAGCTCTTCAAATCTTCTTCAGTAAAAGCCATAAAGGCTTTGTTCTCAATTTCTTCCTCATCATCACTTATTTCCTCATCCATCCAAGCTTCAGAGTACAATGCTTGATGAGGTACTCCATTCCCTTCTGCCCTCTTCCCCTTGCTCCAGTTCTTTAGTTTGACATACTTATCTCTATACCTCTTTGCTCGGTATGCAATCTTGTCATTTTGATCAGTCTCAGAAGACTTGATATGACAATTTGCAGCAATATGTCCAGGCTTTCCACACCTATAGCAAAGACCTGATCTTGGATCAGTATTAGAAGAGCTAACACCAAGCCTCTTCTTTTTCACCTGATCCAGCTTCATAGACATAAGAGCCATTTGTGATTCAAGCTCTTCTGCCTCAGCATCAGCAAGATCAACATCTGGTTCATCAGGCTCAGTTACAGTATATGCCTGTTGAACAACTAGAGCCATACCAGTGGAAGACTTGTCAGTTTTCTTCCAGTTGATCAGTCTTGCAGCATTATTCTCCTCATGATTCAACATTAGACCATACAAAGTTTGAAGAGTGTATGACTCAATGTTGTTAGCAGCATTTACAGAGTTTGTCATATCAAGAAATTGTTGAGGAAGGCTATCCAAGAATTTTTGAACAAGTTCTCCTTCCTCCTTCACAATGCCTACACTGATTAAATCATGGATAACAGTATTGAATCTGTTATAGAGAGTGGTGATGTCTTCATTTGGAGTTGAGAAGAAGTTCTCATATTTTCTTCTCATGTTGCTTTTTCTTTGCAACTTCACCTTTGCTGTGCCTTCATAGGTAACTGATGAGCTGTCCCACATAGCTTTTGCTGTTGGCAATTTCATGATTGCATTGAGAATTTCTTTGGTAACAGCATTACCAATCACTCCTTTAGCTCTGGAGTCTAAAGCATACAACTGACGGTCAGTATCAGTCCAGTTGTGCTTTAGTTTGGGTACAGTTCTTATGCCTTCAGGAGCATTATCAGTAGCAGCAACGGGTTCCACAGTTTGTGGGATGATAGGGCCATCATTTAGCACAGTGAGCATTTCATGATGAATGGATTCGAGATACCACTGAGCTTTTAGCTTCCATTGATGGAAGTCTTTACCATCAAAGATGGGTACTCCCTTTCCAGACATAACTGGTGCAACAATGGTAGACATTTTTGATTTTGGAGTAAGTGATGGATAAGTATAATGGATGGTTGCCAGGGTTATAGATCGACTAAATAAGAGTTTATTTAGCCTGCTCTGATACCAGTTGTTAGGTCACAACACCCCTGGTTTGATTGATAATTGTTTGGATTAATAATTTACTTAAGACAATTAAGGTGAAGAACACAATAATTTAGTCAAACGTATATTATTCCACAAAGTGTGGCTTGTAGCGGAAATACAAGACCACTTGAACAATTACAAAAGATGGATAAGTGAACGTGTAAATTGGTGAGTTCTCCTTTGCAAGATGATCTCTATTTATAATGATATAGAGATCTTACATAATGGGCAAAGGAGTAACCGAAGGACTAAGGTAGGAAAATGACTAAGATCAAGGGATTTGATCTTAGTCCGTTACATATTGTAACTCAGTCCTTCTACTCAGTCCTTGTACTCAGTATCACTATCTGATACTGAGTACTGATACTGAGTTCTAATACTGATCACTCAGTATCAGACCTAAGCTTAGCTATTTTATTCTACATATTAATCTAAGCTAGTCTAGGTTGTTTTGTTTATCTTAAGATCCAAAGGGGCAAGGCTTTTTGCCTTAACACCTGCCACTGAGCCTCGAAGATCACCCTCTCCTGCCAATACTGAGAGTGCAAGGGATGCTGCTACTGAGCCTATGCTCTCTCCAACTCCTGAAGATCAACAAGGGGACATGTGTGGTGATACTGAACCCATTTCCTCCCCTTCCAATGATAACAATAAGGGGGAGAAAAGACAAAGAGATCAAGAGGTTGATCAACCCGAGCCATCTGCTCAGGGGGAGAAAAGAAGAAAACTAAATAAAGATCAACCTCCACAACAGCAACAACAACATCAGCAAACACCTCATACTGAACCTCTTTGGTTTAGGTATGAAAGAAACAGACAAAGAGGAAGATCAGTCTTGGAACAACTTGAAGAAGAACCTTCTGAGCCATCTGCTCAGGGGGAGACTGATACTGATCAACCTCAGCAAGGTGCTACTGAGCAAAACAACTTGCAAATTATTGTGTATAGGCCTTTTGTGTGGCCTATTGCTGATGATGAAGATGAAGAACATCCAGTGGCATCAGAAGATTTTTTAAACTTTGCACTGGATGAAGCAAATAAAGAAACCTCTTGATCATCATTCTCAGATGATGAAGAGCATACAAGAAAACCTATCTCACCTCAAGCTGAAGGACCTTCTAGAATTGCTAGAAAACCAATAACCACAAGAATGACAAATGTGGTTATGTCCTCAGAATCAAGTGAAGAAACAGATCCAGCTCCACTAAATATTAGACCCAGAAGATCTGTTCAATATACTGAGGATGAGGTTGAAGCTCAAAGATACTTCCCTGTCAAGGAAGAAGATCCTGAAACTGATACTGAGGCAGATGATTCATGGAAGCCACATACTGTTAGAAGAACAGGTGATGATGTTCTCCAACAATATTGGAACATTGTTGCTCAAAGATGCAGATACAGAGAAAACAGGATGAACATGCTGAGGAACAGAGTTTTTCAAAATGTAAAGAACATATGCTGGCTTAATGAGTTTGTCAACAAAATTAAAGAAAAAATCATTAACAAATGCATTACTGCAACATGCACTCGGCCAGTCAGTCCTCCACTGAAGTTCTTTCTTCATGACATTAAGAATATGGGAGTACAAGACTGGATTAAAATTGCTAGACTGATTAAGGAATTGAAATCCAGGTCTTCTGAAGCCCAAGTGATGATGGATGAAATCTGGGCTGTTTCTGCTGTATGCTATGAACAGGGCATTCTTTATGCAGCAGATTATAGGGCACTCAGTGTTATGACTGAGGCTGTTAAAAACAACAAACATGAGTGCCTTAATACATTCAGAGTGCTTCCTATATATACTGTTCCTCCTAACCTTATTTTTCAGGATCAAAAGAGTACCATATATCCAACATCTGGATATATGTATACTGACTCAGATGACAAAGAGTGTTTCATTACTGAAGCAGACTTGGCAAAAGCTCCTATCAGCCATTTGGTGGGTCTTAAATGGATGATAACCAAGAGAGAAAATGCTTGGTTTAGAAAGAAGATAGTTGCTGTACTAAACAACAGGCAAGATGAACTGAAGAAAAGAGAAGAGTTCATCCATGTGAAGAAAGAAGTCTTCTATGAGTTTGAATCGATCAACAAAGACTAAAGAAGAAGACTTTGCAGCCTGTAGTTTATTTTGTTTAGTATCTCTTTGTAATTGTTTTGTTATCATTAGATAGGGGAGATTGTTAGAAACAATCTAGAATAGCTTAGGATAACAAAACAATCTAGAATAGCTTAGATTAAAATATAGATTAAAATATAGATTAAAATAGCTATGTTAGAAGTGATACTGAGTTTGGCCAATACTGGCCACTCAGTATCAGCACTCGGTATTGGAAAACCAATACCGAGTAGAAGGACTGAGTCACAGTCAGTATAGTAACGGACTAAGATCAAATCCCTTGATCTTAGTCATTTCATTTACTTAGTCCTTCGGTTACTCCTTTGCCCATTATGTAAGATCTCTATAACATTATAAATAGAGATCATCTTGCAAAGGAGTACTCACCAATTTACTTTACACTTTCATATCTTTTGTAATTGATTAGTGGTCTTGTTATTCCGCAACAAGCCACACTTAGTGGAATTATACATTTGACTCATATCTTGTTCTTATACAATATTTGTCTTAAGTTATAATTAAACAATCAATTAACCATCTAAACCAGGGTGTTGTGACCTAACAGGTAACAAGACAAAGAAGACCTGTTCATACAATGGACAGTGATACCGAGCAGGGTCCAAGACTGACTCCTCAACAACTCTGGGCAGAACAAGAAAGATTTTTATATGAGCAAGAGTTGGGAGTCAAAGCTGAACCAGAATCTGACCCAGATACTGACACTCCTGGTCCTTCCCATAGAATCTCAAGAAAGGGTCCAGACCATATTCAACATTACTGGAATATGGTTGCTGCCAGGACTCAGTATAAGGAGGAAAGAAAGGAGTTCTTGAAGACCAAAACATTTCCAAATGTAAGGGGGATACATTGGTTAAATCTGGATGTCAATAAAGTAAAAGTGAAGCTCAGAGAAGGAAGAATCACTATCACTTGTACTGGCTTAACCAGTCCTCCCGTGAAGTTATTTATTCATGATATTCAAAGAATTGGTCTTCAAGACTGGGTGAGGATCACAAGACTGATCAAAGAGTTTCCAAAGAAATCAACATATGATCAAATAGTCTTGGATGAGATCTGTGCAGTCTCTGCAGTATGTTATGAGAAGGGCTTGCTTCATGAGATAGAGTATAGAACACTCAGTGTGATGACTGAAGCTTACTCAAACAACAGACCAGAATGCCTTCACACATACAAGTTTCTTAGAAAGTACCCTCTTCCTCCTAACCTTGTTTTTCAGGATCAAAAGAGTGTCATATATCCAACTTCTGGATATATGTATACTGACTCAGAGGATAGAGAGTGCTTCATTTCTGAAGAAGATCTACCTAGAGCACAAATCAGTCATCTTGTTGGACTGAAATGGATGATCACCAAGAAAGAAGATTCTTGGTTCAGAAAGAAGATTGTTGCAGTTCTTAATTGTATAAGGGATGAACTCAAGAACAGAGAAGAGCTTGTCCACATCAAACAAGAAGTCTTCTATGAGAATGAAGCCATCAACAGCAGATGAAGAAGAAGATGTTACTACCTATGCTGTTGTATTTTTATCTCTTTGTAATTGTTTTGTTATCATTAGATAGGGGGAGATTGTTAAGGCAAAAAGCCTTACCCCTTTGGATCTTAAGATAACAAAACAACCTAGACTAGCTTAGATTAATATGTAGAACAAAATAGCTAAGTTAGGTCTGATACTGAGTGGTCAGTATTGGAACTCAGTATCAGAGCTCAGTATCAGATAGTGATACTGAGTACAAGGACTGAGTAGAAGGACTGAGTAAACATTTCCATGTTTACCTTGCCAGATCAAATCCCTTTGATCTCGGCCACCTTCCTTATTCTAGTCCTTGCATTACTCCTTGCCCAACTTGTAAGATCTCTATAACATTATAAATAGAGATCATTTGGCAAAGGAGTATTCACCAATTCACTTTACACTTTCATACCTTTTGTAATTGATCAGTGGTCTTGTTATTCCGCAACAAGCCACACTTAGTGGAATTATACATTTGACTCATATCTTGTTCTTATACAATATTTGTCTTGAGTTATAATTAAACAATCAATTAACCATCTAAACCAGGGTGTTGTGACCTAACAGGAAGATCAACTCTTGGACTGTGAAACTCATCATAAATATGTGTGGGCATTGAGTGTTGAAAGATGAGTGATAAGAATCTGCAGAAAGGGACATTACATTCCCTTGTGTTAGCCCGAACCAAGGCAGCTAATTCATTGAAAATGAGCCTTGCATAATCAATGTTTCTTCCATAGTACAAAGCATGTACTATTTGCATCCCAAATTCATTTATTTGGTCCAAAGCACCCGTCTTGTGGGTCATACACCGGATAATCGTTGTAATGAGAAGACCCCACATAGGACCAAATTGGTTTCTTTTGATTATGCCCGTTGTTCCTCTTCGACCCAAAAATGGCAATACTGAGCGTGCCTCTGTTCTATCAACGAATGGGTCATACTGAGCTTGAGCGGGAAGCCTCAGTGTTTCACGAATGATGGCAGTAGAAACAAATGCTCTTCTTTGATCCCTTATTACCCACCCAGCAATCATATCTGGAGAATCGAGTGTGGCAGAATACCAAAACTCGCATAGCATTTCTGGATAAATTGCTCGAGGAGACAGAGTCAGTGCACGAGCAATTGGGCAATTCTTCAAAAAAGTCACAATGTTTGTGAATTCTTGGCATACCCAGGCTTGAGGAATAGTTAAATTTGCTGTGATGTTGTTCCTCGCAAACCTGGGTAGTTCATCATTTCGGAATTTGATTTCCGATTCAGCCTCTGGAGCGACGAAAGTATAGTTTTCCATCTGTGATTTGAATTTAAGAGTTTTTGATTGCTAAGAGAGAGTGAAATCGTTAATCGCAGAGAGAATTTAAAGAGAAAGAATGAAATAACTATTAAAAAATATTTGAAGAAAAAAAAAACGGTTATTTATAAGTGATTGAAAGATAAATAAGGTATTGGGAAGTTAAACCGGCTGATTTGACTGCCTTATCCTGTGCCAACGGTAACTTTCCTATGAAGAAAGGTTACCGTTGGGCAGTATGAGGATTAAGCTCGGTGTGAGCGCCGTCATGCCCTAATACTGAGTAAAAATAAATTAATTTAAAAGAAAATTTTTAAAAATGTAAAAACAATTAATTTACTCTTTAAAATATAAAAAAATAAAAAATTTAAATTTTGATGATAACAGACTAGTGATACTGAGTGGTCAGTATCAACATGAGTGATACTGAGCGCTCAGTTTTAAAGAAAATTAAGAGAGATCAAGGATTCAGCATACCTAATTGCCCTAGTAAATACATAAACCTTTCCTCAGAGAGAGGTTTAGTACATACATCGGCCAATTGTTCATCTGTTGGTACATAATCTACCTCAACCTTACCTTTTTCCACATTATCTCGAATAAAGTGGTGTCTGATATCAATGTGCTTTGTTTTGGAATGATAGACTGGGTTCTCTGTGATAGCAATAGCACTCTTATTATCACAATGTATTGGAGTCTTTTGAAAGTTGAACCCATAGTCCAATAGTTGATACTGCATCCATAATAATTGAGCACAGCAACTTCCTGCAGCAACATAC
Organism: Calendula officinalis; assembly: GCA_963853835.1. Lineage (NCBI taxonomy): Eukaryota > Viridiplantae > Streptophyta > Magnoliopsida > Asterales > Asteraceae > Calendula > Calendula officinalis. Next base: position 71,998,110 of record OY970826.1, read on the forward strand.
TCTGCTTCTGCTGTGGAAGTTGCTACTGAATTTTGCTTTTTGGATGACCAACCTACTAGTCTTCCACCTAGGAATTGACATCCTCCACTTGTGCTTTTTCTATCCAACCTACAACCTGCAAAATCTGCATCTGTGTACCCTTCAAGGTCAAAGTTTGAGTCTTTGGGATACCAAAGACCCAGGTTAGGAGTACCTGTAAGATATCTAAAGATGCGCTTAACTGCTTTCATGTTTGATTCTTTAGGATCAGCCTGATACCGAGCACACAAACATGTTGCAAACATGATATCAGGTCTGCTAGCAGTTAAGTAAAGTAAGGAACCAATCATACCTCGGTATGTGGATTGACAAACTGGTTTACCAGTTTCATCCTTACTTATCTTATCCTGAGTACCCATAGGAGTGTGCATGGAGGATAAATTTTCAAATTTGTATTTCTTTAACATGTCATGCACATACTTACTTTGATTTATAAAAGTGCCATCAGGCTTTTGTTCAACTTGTAAACCAAGAAAATAAGTAGGTTCTCCCATCATACTCATCTGATACTGAGTTGACATTATCTTAGCAAACCAGTCACACATTGACTTGTCAGTGGAGCCAAAAATAATGTCATCTACATATATCTGAATGAGTAAGATGTCAGAACCTTTTCGTTTTGAAAATAATGTTTTATCAATTTTACCTCTTGTAAATTTATTTTCAATAAGGTACTCAGACAGGGTATCATACCAGGCTCTTGGAGCTTGTTTGAGCCCATATAGAGCTTTATCAAGCTTGAAAACATAATTAGGAAATTTAGAATCAACAAAACCTGGTGGTTGTTTAACATAAACTTCCTCTTGTAGTTTTCCATTTAGAAAAGCACTCTTGACATCCATTTGATAAACTTTGAAGTTCTTGAAAGCTGCATATGCAAGATACAGCCTAATAGCTTCAATTCTTGCAACTGGTGCAAAAGTTTCATCATAGTCAATGCCTTCTTCTTGCCTGTAACCTTGAGCAACCAACCTTGCTTTGTTTCTGATGACAACACCATCCTTGTCCATCTTGTTTCTGAATACCCACTTAGTACCGATAATAGTTTTGCCACTAGGAGGTGGTACTAGGTTCCAAACTTTGTTTCTCTCAAACTCTGTGAGATCTTCTTGCATAGCTTCTACCCAATATTCATCTAATAAAGCTTCATCAGCTTTCTTTGGTTCAATGGTAGATAGAAAGCTTGAGAAGAAACAAAAATTTGCAGTTGCTTGGGGTTGAAACTCTAATTTTCTTCTTGTTTGGACACCTTCTTCTATAGGACCAAAAATGTTTGAGTGTGGATGGTCTCTGTGTTCCCTTAAATTGTTTCCTAAGGAAGCATTTGAAATAGGATCAACAATATCTTATTGATTTGGTGTGTCGTGTGTCTGATACTGAGTGGAATTCTGGTCAGTATTAGACATCGCAGGTTGCTGTTCATCTTCATTTTGCAGAGTTGATGTGGATTCTTGTGAAGTGTTAGATGTTTCACCTTCTTCATAGGTAGAATGGTTCAGATCATTAGTTGGAAACTCAGTATGAGGGTTCTCTGTTATGGGAACCTCAGAATTAATCGCAGTTGAGTGAGACTGAGTTCGAACTTGATCAGTGTCATTAAATTTATTTGGAATAAAGTGTGAATGATACTTGGGCTGTTCAGCAATGGAGTTCTCTGGATTACATAGAATGTCTATGCCACTTATGTCTTCACTTGCTAAGGTAGAATGCTCATTCTGATCTTCATCAAAGGTAACATGAATGGATTCTACAATCATCTTGGTTGAGATGATATACACTCTGAAGGCTTTAGAGTGTGGAGAGTAGCCCATGAACACACCTTCATATGCTTTGGGAGCAAATTTGTTGAGATTTTGTTTTCTACTGAGTACAAAGCATTTACTTCCAAAGATGTGAAAGTATTCCACATTAGGAATTCTGCCGTTGTATAACTCATATGGAGTTTTCAGATGTCTCTGGACAATGGTGGCTCTATTCTGAGTGAAGTTTGCACAATTTACAGCTTCAGCCCAGAAACTCAGTGCCAGTCTAGCATGGCATAACAAAGTTCTTGCAGCTTCAATTAATGTTCTATTCTTTCTTTCAACAACACCATTTTGTTGTGGTGTGTAGGCTGCAGAGAAGTTTTGAATGATTCCTTTTTCTTCACATAAATCGGCCAATACTGAGTTCTTAAACTCAGTACCATGGTCACTTCTAAGTTGTTTGACCTTGTTGCCTTTTTGAAGTTCTTCTCTTTTAATGAAGGCAATTATTTCTGTTGTTGCATCTGACTTAGCCTTGAGGAAGATGACCCAAGTATATCTTGAGAATTCATCAACCAAGACTAGGGTATAGATCTTTTTGGCTAACGATGGTGTGCTGATGGGGCCAAAAAGATCCATATGTATCATAGTAAGAGGTTCATTAATGGAATGATTGACCTTTGACTTGAATGAACTCTTCTTCTGCTTGCCCATTTCACATGTTGAGCATAACTTATCTTTTGAATAAGTAATAGTGGGCAACCCTCTCACCAATTTCTTCATACTGAGCTCGTTGATATTTCTAAAGTTGATGTGAGAGAGTTTCTTGTGCCATAGCCAATGCAATTCTGGCTTGACTTTAGAAAGCAGGCATACTCGAATAGTTGGGTCTATTTCAGATAGGTTGACCACATATACATCCTTTTCTCTTCTAGCAATGAGTACAGGCTGCCCTTTATCATTGTAGATGATTCCTGCAACCTTCCTGAATCTAGCTTCATTGTCATCATCACACATCTGGCTGATACTGAGCAGATTGTGTTTAAGACCCTCTACATAGGCAACTCTTTTAAAAGTTATGTTGCCTGCCTTGATCACACCATAACCTCTTGTCTTTCCCACCGAGTCATCTCCAAACTTAACAGAAGGACCCTTCTCTGGAGTATAGTTGAGAAGGTACTCCATACTGCCAGTCATGTGTCTTGAGCAGCCACTATCTAAATACCATTTTCTGTCACCCTGCACAAGACACAGAATAAGAGTTAGTTCCTTTTAGGAACCCATTTTTGAATGGGACCTTTGGTGGAATAAACAGATTTGGATCTGATCTCTTTATTTGGAGAGGTCAGTATCACTTCAGGAAAAATTTTAGAGGTTTTCTTAGGTGATACTGACTTAGATTCTGTCCTTTTCTTTGGTACTGAGTACCTAGGACTTGAGAGATCAGTCCAGCATTCATCTCCCTTATGACCAGTGTGATGACACCTATAACATTTTCTAGGTCTATTTCTAAACATATTTTCATAAGGTATTTTAGAAAACTGTTTCACTTTTGGTAGATCAGTATGAGTAAGTTTTGCAAATTTTTTACTTAAAATTTTGACCTGGTCACCAAGTGTTTTTAAAATGTTATTTTTGTCATTTTTAATAGATGTTTTAACAATTTTTTGTACTGGTTTAAAGGGTGGTGGATCTGGTTGCTTCTTTTTATTTGGCAGAGAAGTCTTTCTAATATAATTAGTGTAAGACTTCTTATTTCTGCCTTCTGTGGACCTACTTGAAGTTGTTTTTTGTTTATTATGTTTTGGAGAAACAACTTTAACAGGTCTTTTAGATGACTCAGTATATGATGTTTCTGTTCCTGTAACTTCTGTATTAGATGAAACATTAGAGATAGAAGTTATTTTATTATCATTATATAATTCAAAAGTTGTTGTATTAAATAATAATTAAAAAGGTGGAACAGCAGAAGTGTCATACTGATCTATTGGGAGCTCTGTATCAGAAATTTCCTTTATAGAAAATTCAATACTGGGTTCTTGTAGCTCAGTATAGCACTTTGAGCAGATAGAGGGACTAATAGGATTTTCTACAATTTCATTTTCCTCATTATCTGACTCGGTTTGACATCCAACTTCACAGAATTTTTTAGCTTTTATAAATTTAATAGGGTTCATATTAGAAAATTCTTCAAATAAATCAGCAAAACTATTCCTATTTTTAAATTGAGGATCAACACCAAGAACAGCCCTCACATTTTCTGGGAATTGTTGATTTAAACATTTATTTAATTTTATTGAAGCATTTCCCCAAGATTTACATTGTTTTTCAAATTTTTCTTTTTCAAGTTTGTGTAAGTGAGCTTTATCAGCTAATCTTTGGTTAATGTCCTTTAAATCTGAAAGGTTTAGTTCTAAATCTTTATACTTTGCTAATTTATCTAAGTTTTCATTATTTACCCTTTCAAGTTCTTGAATTGTTAATTTTAAAGCTTTTTCTTTTTGTACAGAAGTTTTAAGATCAACAATCATATACTCAAAAATCTTAGTTTTTTCATTCACTGAATAAGTTTGAAAGGAACTTACCTTGTACAACTGAGTAGAATCCCAATCAGTATGAACACTCATCCTCTCAGCCTCTTTGATATCTTTTTCAAAAGAGCTTTTCAAATCATCTTCAGTGAAAGCCATAAAGGCTTTATTCTCAATCTCTTCCTCATTATCGCTTATGTCCTCATCCATCCAAGCTTCAGAGTATAGTGCTTGATGAGGTGTTCCATTCCCTTCTGCCCTCTTGCCCTTTCTCCAGTTCTTCAGTTTGACATACTTGTCTCTATACCTCTTTGCTCGGTAGGCAATCTTGTCATTCTGATCAGTCTCAGAAGACTTGGTATGATAATTTGCAGCAATATGTCCAGGTTTTCCACAACTATAGCAAAGACCTGATCTTGGGTCAGTATTAGAAGAGCTAACACCAAGCCTCTTCTTTTTCAACTGATCCAGCTTCATAGACATAAGAGCCATTTGAGTCTCAAGCTCTTCTGTCTCGGCATCAGCAAGATCAATCACTGGTTCATCTGGCTCAGTCACAGTATATGCTTGTTGCACAATGAGGGCCATTCCATTTGAATATTGGTCTGTTTTCTTCCAGTTGATCAGTCTTGAAGCAGTATTCTCTTCATGATTCAACATTAGGCCATATAAAGTTTGAAGAGTATATGACTCAATGTTGTTAGCAGCATTGACAGAATTTGACATGTCAAGAAATTGTTGAGGAAGACTGTCCAGGAACTTTTGAACAAGTTCCCCTTCCTCTTTTACAATGCCAACACTAATTAGACCATGAACAATAGTATTAAACCTGTTGTAAAGAGAGGTGATGTCTTCATTTGGATTTGAGAAGAACTTTTCATACTTTCTTCTCATGTTGCTCTTTCTTTGCAATTTCACTTTTGGTGTGCCCTCATAAGTGACTGATAAGCTATCCCACATAGCCTTTGCTGTTGGCAACTCCATGATTGCATTGAGAATTTCTTTGGTAACAGCATTACCAATCACACCTTTAGCTCTGGAGTCTAAAGCATACAACTGACGGTCAGTATCAGTCCAGTTGTGCTTTAGTTTGGGTACAGTTCTTATGCTCTCAGGAGCATTATCAGTAGCAGCAACGGGTTCCACAGTTTGTAGGATGATAGGACCATCATTTAGCACAGTGAGCATTTCATGATGAATGGATTCGAGATACCACTGAGCTTTTAGCTTCCATTGATGGAAGTCTTTACCATCAAAGATGGGTACTCCCTTTCTAGACATAATTGGTGCAACAATGGTAGACATTTTTTATTTTGGAGTAAGTGATGGATACGTATAAGGGATGGCTGTCAGGGTTATAGATCGACTAAATAAGAGTTTATTTAGCCTGCTCTGATACCAGTTGTTAGGTCACAACACCCTGGTTTAGATGGTTAATTGATTGTTTAATTATAACTTAAGACAGATATTGTATAAAAACAAGATATGAGTCAAATGTATAATTCCACTAAGTGTGGCTTGTTGCGGAATAACAAGACCACTGATCAATTACAAAAGGTATGAGAGTGTAAAGTGAATTGGTGAGTACTCATTTGCAAGATGATCTCTATTTATAATGTTATAGAGATCTTACATAATGGGCAAAGGAGTAACCGAAGGACTAAAGTAGGAAAATGACTAAGATCAAGGGATTTGATCTTAGTCCGTTACATATAGTAACTCAGTCCTTCTACTCAGTCCTTGTACTCAGTATCACTATCTGATACTGAGTACTAATACTGAGTACCAATACTGATCACTCAGTATCATACCTAAACTTAGCTATATTATTCTACATATTAATCAAAGCTAGTCTAGGTTGTTTTGTTATCTTAAGATCCAAAGGGGCAAGGCTTTTTGCCTTAACAGGTGCACAACTACACACCCTAGGAAACATAAAACCCTCTAAATATGAAAATCAAACTTTTATTGTCAAAAGCTGGTTTCCTCGGGTAGCCAATATACACACCCAAAGAAACATAAAACCCTAAAAATAGGAAAATACACCCAAGGAAACATAAAACTCCAAAAATAGGAAAATTAGTCATATATGGTTTCCCCGGGTAGACAAAATTTAAAACCCAAGGAAACACAAACCCTGAAAAATGGAAAATAATATATAATTGTCATGGTTAATTTCCTCGGGTACACAACTACACACCGTAGGAAACATAAAACTCTAAAAACAGAAAGATCAAACTTTTATTGTCAAAAGTTAGTTTCCCCGGGTAGCCAAAATACACACCCAAGGAAACATAAAACCCTAAAAATATGAAAACACACCCTAGGAAACATAAAACCCTAAAAATAGGGTAATTAGTCATATATGGTTTCCTCGGGTAGACAAAATACACACCCAAGGAAACGCAAACCCTAAAAATAGGAAACTAATTTATAATTGTCAGAGTTAGTTTCCTCGGGTGCACAACTAGTCAACTACACACCCTAGAAAACATAAAACCCTAAAAATAGGAAAATTAAACTTTTATTGTCAAAACTTGGTTTCCCCGGGTAGACAAAATTAACACCCAAGGAAACACAAACCCTGAAAATAGGAAAATAATATATAATTGTCATGGTTAGTTTCCTTAGGTACACAACTACACACCCTAGGAAACATAAAACCCAAAAAATAGAAGGATCAAACTTTTATTGTCAAAAGTTAGTTTCCCCGGGTAGCCAAAATACACACCCAAGGAAACATAAAACCCTAAAAATAGGAAAACACACCCTAGGAAACTTAAACCCCAAAAATAGGAAAATTAGTCATATATGGTTTCCTCGGGTAGACAAAATACACATCCAAGGAAACACAAACCCTAGAAATTGGAAAAAAATTTATAATTGTCAGAGTTAGTTTCCTCGGTGCACAACTATACACCCTAGGAAACATAAAACCCTAAAAATATGAAAATCAAACTTTTATTGTCAAAAGTTGGTTTCCTCAGGTAGCCAAAATACACGCACAAGGAAACACAAAACCCTAAAAATAGGAAAACACACCCTAGAAAACATAAAACCCCAAAAATAGGAAAATTAGTCATATATGGTTTCCTCGGGTAGACAAAATATACACCCGAGGAAACACAAACCCTAAAAATAGGAAAATAATTTATAATTGTCAGTGTTAGTTTCCTCGGGTGCACAACTACACACCCTAGGAAACATAAAACCCTAGAAATAGGAAAATTAAACTTTTATTGTCAAAAGTTGGTTTCCACGGGTAGACAAAATTAACACCCAAGGAAACACAACTACACACCCTAGGAAACATAAAACCCTAAAAATAGAAAGATCAAACTTTTATTGTCAAAATTTAGTTTCCCCGGGTAGCCAAAATACACACCCAAGGAAACATAAAAACCCTAAAAATAGGAAAACACACCCTAGGAAACATAAAACCCCAAAAATAGGAAAATTAGTCATATATGGTTTCCTTGGGTAGACAAAATACACATCCAAGGAAACACAAACCCAAAAAATTGGAAAATAGTTTATAATTGTCTAAGTTAGTTTCCTTGGGTGCACAACTACACACCCTAGGAAACATAAAACCCTATAAATATGAAAATCAAACTTTTATTGTCAAAAGTTGGTTTCCTCGGGTAGCCAAAATACACACCCAAGGAAACATAAAACCCTAAAAATAGGAAAAGACACCCTAGGAAACATAAAACCCCAAAAATTGGAAAATTAGTCATATATGGTTTCCTCGGGTAGACAAAATACACACCCAAGGAAACACAAACCCTAAAAATTGAAATATAGTTCATAATTGTCATAGTTAGTTTCCTCGGGTGCACAACTACACACCCTAGGAAACATAAAACCTTAAAAATAGGAAAATTAAACTTTTATTGTCAAAAGTTGGTTTCCACGGGTAGATAAAATTAACACCCAAGGAAACACAAACCCTGAAAACAGGAAAATAATATATAATCGTCACGGTTAGTTTCCTCGGGTACACAACTACACACCTTAGGAAACATAAAACCCTAAAAATAGAAAGATCAAACTTTTATTGTCAAAATTTAGTTTCCCCGGGTAGCCAAAATATACACCCAAGGAAACATAAAACCCTAAAAATAGGAAAACACACCCTAGGACACATAAAACCACAAAAATAGGAAAATTAGTCATATATGGTTTCCTCGGATAGACAAAATACACATCCAAAGAAACACAAACCGCTAAAAATTGGAAAATAGTTTATAATTGTCAGAGTTAGTTTCCTCGGGTGCACAACTACACACCCTAGGAAACATAAAACCCTAAAAATAGGAAAACACACCCTAGGAAACATAAAACCCCAAAAATTGGAACATTAGTCATATATGGTTTCCTCGGGTAGACAAAATACACACCCAAGGAAACACAAACCCTAAACATTGGAAACTAGTTCATAATTGTTATAGTTAGTTTCCTCGGGTGCACAACTACACACCTTAGGAAACATAAAACCATAAAAATATAAAAATCAAACTTTTATTGTCAAAAGTTGGTTTCCTCGGGTAGCCTAAATACACACCCAAGGAAACATAAAACCCTAAAAACAGGAAAACACACCCTAGGAAACATAAAACCCCAAAAATAGGAAAATTAGTCATATATGGTTTCCTCGGGTAGACAAAATATACACCCGAGGAAACACAAACCCTAAAAATAGGAAAATAATTTATAATTGTCAGTGTTAGTTTCCTCGGGTGCACAACTACACACCCTAGGAAACATAAAACCCTAAAAATAGGAAAATTAAACTTTTATTGTCAAAAGTTGGTTTCCACGGGTAGACAAAATTAACACCCAAGGAAACACAACTACACACCCTAGGAAACATAAAACCCTAAAAATAGAAAGATCAAACTTTTATTGTCAAAATTTAGTTTCCCCGGGTAGCCAAAATACACACCCAAGGAAACATAAAAACCCTAAAAATAGGAAAACACACCCTAGGAAACATAAAACCCCAAAAATAGGAAAATTAGTCATATATGGTTTCCTTGGGTAGACAAAATACACATCCAAGGAAACACAAACCCAAAAAATTGGAAAATAGTTTATAATTGTCTAAGTTAGTTTCCTTGGGTGCACAACTACACACCCTAGGAAACATAAAACCCTATAAATATGAAAATCAAACTTTTATTGTCAAAAGTTGGTTTCCTCGGGTAGCCAAAATACACACCCAAGGAAACATAAAACCCTAAAAATAGGAAAAGACACCCTAGGAAACATAAAACCCCAAAAATTGGAAAATTAGTCATATATGGTTTCCTCGGGTAGACAAAATACACACCCAAGGAAACACAAACCCTAAAAATTGAAATATAGTTCATAATTGTCATAGTTAGTTTCCTCGGGTGCACAACTACACACCCTAGGAAACATAAAACCTTAAAAATAGGAAAATTAAACTTTTATTGTCAAAAGTTGGTTTCCACGGGTAGATAAAATTAACACCCAAGGAAACACAAACCCTGAAAACAGGAAAATAATATATAATCGTCACGGTTAGTTTCCTCGGGTACACAACTACACACCTTAGGAAACATAAAACCCTAAAAATAGAAAGATCAAACTTTTATTGTCAAAATTTAGTTTCCCCGGGTAGCCAAAATATACACCCAAGGAAACATAAAACCCTAAAAATAGGAAAACACACCCTAGGACACATAAAACCACAAAAATAGGAAAATTAGTCATATATGGTTTCCTCGGATAGACAAAATACACATCCAAAGAAACACAAACCGCTAAAAATTGGAAAATTGTTTATAATTGTCAGAGTTAGTTTCCTCGGGTGCACAACTACACACCCTAGGAAACATAAAACCCTAAAAATAGGAAAACACACCCTAGGAAACATAAAACCCCAAAAATTGGAACATTAGTCATATATGGTTTCCTCGGGTAGACAAAATACACACCCAAGGAAACACAAACCCTAAACATTGGAAACTAGTTCATAATTGTTATAGTTAGTTTCCTCGGGTGCACAACTACACACCTTAGGAAACATAAAACCATAAAAATATAAAAATCAAACTTTTATTGTCAAAAGTTGGTTTCCTCGGGTAGCCTAAATACACACCCAAGGAAACATAAAACCCTAAAAACAGGAAAACACACCCTAGGAAACATAAAACCCCAAAAATAGGAAAATTAGTCATATATGGTTTCCTCGGGTAGACAAAATACACACCCAAGGAAACACAAACCCTAAAAATTGGAAAATAATTTACAATTGTCAGAGTTAGTTTCCTCGGGTGCACAACTACACACCCTAGGAAACATAAAACCCTAAAAATAAGAAAATTAAACTTTTAGTGTCAAAAGTTGGTTTCCCTGGGTAGACAAAATTAACACCCAAGGAAACACTAACCCTAAAAATAGGAAAATAATATATAATTGTCATGGTTAGTTTCCTCGGGTACACAACTACACACCCTAGGAAACATAAAACTCTAAAAATAGAAAGATCAAACTTTTATTGTCAAAAGTTAGTTTCCCCGGGTAGCCAAAATACACACCCAAGGAAACATAAAACCCTAGAAATAGGAAAACACACCCTAGGAAACATAAAACCCCAAAAATACGAAAATTAGTCATATATGGTTTCCTCGGGTAGACAAAATACACACCCAAGGAAACACAAACCCTAAAAATTGGAAAACGCACCCTAGGAAACATAAAACCCCAAAAATAGGAAAATTAGTCATATATGGTTTCCTCGGATAGACAAAATACACACCCAAGGAAACACAAACCCTAAAAATTGGAAAATAGTTTATAATTGTCAGAGTTAGTTTCCTCGGGTGCACAACTACACACCCTAGGAAACATAAAACCCTAAAAATAGGAAAATCAAACTTTTATAATCAAAAGTTGGTTTCCTCGGGTAGCCAAAATACACACCCAAGGAAACATAAAACCCTAAATATAGGAAAACACACCATAGGAAACATAAAACCCAAAAAATAGGAAAATTAGTCATATATGATTTCCTCGGGTAGACAAAATATACATCCAAGCAAACACAAACCCTAAAAATTGGAAAATAGTTTATAATTGTCAGAGTTAGTTTCCTCGGGTCCACAACTACACACCCTAGGAAACATAAAACCCTCAAAATATGAAAATCAAACTTTTATTGTCAAAAGTTGGTTTCCTCGGGTAGCCAATATACACACCCAAGGAAACATAAAACCCTAAAAATAGGAAAACACACCCAAGGAAACATAAAACTCTAAAAATAGGAAAATTAGTCATATATGGTTTCCCCGGGTAGACAAAATTTAAAACCCAAGGAAACACAAACCCTGAAAAATGGAAAATAATATATAATTGTCATGGTTAATTTCCCCGGGTACACAACTACACACCGTAGGAAACATAAAACTCTAAAAATAGAAAGATCAAACTTTTATTGTCAAAAGTTAGTTTCCCCGGGTAGCCAAAATACACACCCAAGGAAACATAAAACCCTAAAAATATGAAAACACACCCTAGGAAACATAAAACCCTAAAAATAGGGTAATTAGTCATATATGGTTTCCTCGGGTAGACAAAATACACACCCAAGGAAACACAAACCCTAAAAATTGGAAAATAATTTATAATTGTCAGAGTTAGTTTCCTCGGGTGCACAACTAGTCAACTACACACCCTAGGAAACATAAAACCCTAAAAATAAGAAAATTAAACTTTTATTGTCAAAAGTTGGTTTCCCTGGGTAGACAAAATTAACACCCAAGGAAACACTAACCCTAAAAATAGGAAAATAATATATAATTGTCATGGTTAGTTTCCTCGGGTACACAACTACACACCCTAGGAAACATAAAACTCTAAAAATAGAAAGATCAAACTTTTATTGTCAAAAGTTAGTTTCCCCGGGTAGCCAAAATACACACCCAAGGAAACATAAAACCCTAGAAATAGGAAAACACACCCTAGGAAACATAAAACCCCAAAAATACGAAAATTAGTCATATATGGTTTCCTCGGGTAGACAAAATACACACCCAAGGAAACACAAACCCTAAAAATTGGAAAATAATTTATAATTGTCAGAGTTAGTTTCCTCGGGTGCACAACTAGTCAACTACACATCCTAGGAAACATAAAATCTTAAAAATAAGAAAATTAAACTTTTATTGTCAAAAGTTGGTTTCCCCGGGTAGACAAAATTAACACCCAAGGAAACACAAACCCTGAAGTGTCATGGTTAGTTTCCTCGGGTACACAACTACACACCATAGGAAACATAAAACTCTAAAAATAGAAAGTTCAAACTTTTATTGTCCAAAGTTAGTTTCCCCGAGTAGCCAAAATACTCACCCAAGGAAACGTAAAACCCTAAAAATAGGAAAACGCACCCTAGGAAACATATAACCCCAAAAATAGGAAAATTAGTCATATATGGTTTCCTCGGATAGACAAAATACACACCCAAGGAAACACAAACCCTAAAAATTGGAAAACGCACCCTAGGAAACATAAAACCCCAAAAATAGGAAAATTAGTCATATATGGTTTCCTCGGATAGACAAAATACACACCCAAGGAAACACAAACCCTAAAAATTGGAAAATAGTTTATAATTGTCAGAGTTAGTTTCCTCGGGTGCACAACTACACACCCTAGGAAACATAAAACCCTAAAAATAGGAAAATCAAACTTTTATAATCAAAAGTTGGTTTCCTCGGGTAGCCAAAATACACACCCAAGGAAACATAAAACCCTAAATATAGGAAAACACACCATAGGAAACATAAAACCCAAAAAATAGGAAAATTAGTCATATATGATTTCCTCGGGTAGACAAAATATACATCCAAGCAAACACAAACCCTAAAAATTGGAAAATAGTTTATAATTGTCAGAGTTAGTTTCCTCGGGTCCACAACTACACACCCTAGGAAACATAAAACCCTCAAAATATGAAAATCAAACTTTTATTGTCAAAAGTTGGTTTCCTCGGGTAGCCAATATACACACCCAAGGAAACATAAAACCCTAAAAATAGGAAAACACACCCAAGGAAACATAAAACTCTAAAAATAGGAAAATTAGTCATATATGGTTTCCCCGGGTAGACAAAATTTAAAACCCAAGGAAACACAAACCCTGAAAAATGGAAAATAATATATAATTGTCATGGTTAATTTCCCCGGGTACACAACTACACACCGTAGGAAACATAAAACTCTAAAAATAGAAAGATCAAACTTTTATTGTCAAAAGTTAGTTTCCCCGGGTAGCCAAAATACACACCCAAGGAAACATAAAACCCTAAAAATATGAAAACACACCCTAGGAAACATAAAACCCTAAAAATAGGGTAATTAGTCATATATGGTTTCCTCGGGTAGACAAAATACACACCCAAGGAAACACAAACCCTAAAAATAGGAAACTAATTTATAATTGTAAGAGTTAGTTTCCTCGGGTGCACAACTAGTCAACTACACACCCTAGAAAACATAAAACCCTAAAAATAGGAAAATTAAACTTTTATTGTCAAAACTTGGTTTCCCCGGGTAGACAAAATTAACACCCAAGGAAACACAAACCCTGAAAATATGAAAATAATATATAATTGTCATGGTTAGTTTCCTTAGGTACACAACTACACACCCTACGAAACATAAAACCCTAAAAATAGAAGGATCAAACTTTTATTGTCAAAAGTTAGTTTCCCCGGGTAGCCAAAATACACACCCAAGGAAACATAAAACCCTAAAAATAGGAAAACCCACCCTAGGAAACATAAAACCCCAAAAATAGGAAAATTAGTCATATATGGTTTCCTCGGGTAGACAAAATACACCTCCAATGAAACACAAACCCTAGAAATTGGAAAAAAATTTATAATTGTCAGAGTTAGTTTCCTCGGTGCACAACTATACACCCCAGGAAACATAAAACACTAAAAATAGGAAAATCAAACTTTTATTGTCAAAAGTTGGTTTCCTCAGGTAGCCAAAATACACGCACAAGGAAACTTAAAACCCTAAAAATAGGAAAATACACCTAGAAAACATAAAACCCCAAAAATAGGAAAATTAGTCATATATGGTTTCCTCGGGTAGACAAAATACACACCCAAGGAAACAAAAACCCTAAAAATAGGAAAATAATTTATAATTGTCAGGGTTAGTTTCCTCGGGTGCACAACTACACACCCTAGGAAACATAAAACCCTAAAAATAGGAAAATTAAACTTTTATTGTCAAAAGTTGGTTTCCACGGGTAGACAAAATTAACACCCAAGGAAACACAACTACACACCCTAGGAAACATAAAACCCTAAAAATAGAAAGATCAAACTTTTATTGTCAAAATTTAATTTCCCCGGGTAGCCAAAATACACACCCAAGGAAACATAAAAACCCTAAAAATAGGAAAACACACCCTAGGAAACATAAAACCCCAAAAATAGGAAAATTAGTCATATATGGTTTCCTCGGGTACACAAAATACACATCCAAGGAAACACAAACCTAAAAAATTGGAAAATAGTTTATAATTGTCGAAGTTAGTTTCCTCGGGTGCACAACTACACACCCTAGGAAACATAAAACCCTATAAATATGAAAATCAAACTTTTATTGTCAAAAGTTGGTTTCCTCGGGTAGCCAAAATACACACCCAAGGAAACATAAAACCCTAAAAATAGGATAAGACACCCTAGGAAACATAAAACCCTAAAAATAGGAAAAGACACCCTAGGAAACATAAAACCCCAAAAATTGGAAAATTAGTCATATATGGTTTCCTCGGGTAGACAAAATACACACCCAAGGAAACACAAACCCTAAAAATTGAAATATAGTTCATAATTGTCATAGTTAGTTTCCTCGGGTGCACAACTACACACCCTAGGAAACATAAAACCTTAAAAATAGGAAAATTAAACTTTTATTGTCAAAAGTTGGTTTCCACGGGTAGATAAAATTAACACCCAAGGAAACACAAACCCTGAAAACAGGAAAATAATATATAATTGTCACGGTTAGTTTCCTCGGGTACACAACTACACACCCTAGGAAACATAAAACCCTAAAAATAGAAAGATCAAACTTTTATTGTCAAAATTTAGTTTCCCCGGGTAGCAAAAATATACACCCAAGGAAACATAAAACCCTAAAAATAGGAAAACACACCCTAGGACACATAAAACCACAAAAATAGGAAAATTAGTCATATATGGTTTCCTCGGGTAGACAAAATACACATCCAAAGAAACACAAACCCTAAAAATTGGAAAATAGTTTATAATTGTCAGAGTTAGTTTCCTCGGGTGCACAACTACACACCCTAGGAAACATAAAACCCTAAAAATAGGAAAACACACCCTAGGAAACATAAAACCCCAAAAATTGGAACATTAGTCATATATGGTTTCCTCGGGTAGACAAAATACACACCCAAGGAAACACAAACCCTAAACATTGGAAACTAGTTCATAATTGTTATAGTTAGTTTCCTCGGGTGCACAACTACACACCTTAGGAAACATAAAACCATAAAAATATAAAAATCAAACTTTTATTGTCAAAAGTTGGTTTCCTCGGGTGGCCTAAATACACACCCAAGGAAACATAAAACCCTAAAAACAGGAAAACACACCCTAGGAAACATAAAACCCCAAAAATAGGAAAATTAGTCATATATGGTTTCCTCGGGTAGACAAAATACACACCCAAGGAAACACAAACCCTTAAAATTGGAAAATAATTTATAATTGTCAGAGTTAGTTTCCTCGGGTGCACAACTACACACCCTAGGAAACATAAAACCCTAAAAATAAGAAAATTAAACTTTTATTGTCAAAAGTTGGTTTCCCTGGGTAGACAAAATTAACACCCAAGGAAACACTAACCCTAAAAATAGGAAAATAATATATAATTGTCATGGTTAGTTTCCTCGGGTACACAAATACACACCCTAGGAAACATAAAACTCTAAAAATAGAAAGATCAAACTTTTATTGTCAAAAGTTAGTTTCCCCGGGTAGCCAAAATACACACCCAAGGAAACATAAAACCCTAAAAATAGGAAAACACACCCTAGGAAACATAAAACCCCAAAAATACGAAAATTAGTCATATATGATTTCCTCGGGTAGACAAAATACACACCCAAGGAAACACAAACCCTAAAAATTGGAAATTAATTTATAATTGTCAGAGTTAGTTTCCTCGGGTGCACAACTAGTCAACTACACACCCTAGGAAACATAAAATCTTAAAAATAAGAAAATTAAACTTTTATTGTCAAAAGTTGGTTTCCCCGGGTAGACAAAATTAACACCCAAGGAAACACAAACCCTGAAGTGTCATGGTTAGTTTCCTCGGGTACACAACTACACACCATAGGAAACATAAAACTCTAAAAATAGAAAGTTCAAACTTTTATTGTCCAAAGTTAGTTTCCCCGAGTAGCCAAAATACTCACCCAAGGAAACGGAAAACCCTAAAAATAGGAAAACGCACCCTAGGAAACATAAAACCCCAAAAATAGGAAAATTAGTCATATATGGTTTCCTCGGATAGACAAAATACACACCCAAGGAAACACAAACCCTAAAAATTGGAAAATAGTTTATAATTGTCAGAGTTAGTTTCCTCGGGTGCACAACTACACACCCTAGGAAACATAAAACCCTAAAAATAGGAAAATCAAACTTTTATGATCAAAAGTTGGTTTCCTCGGGTAGCCAAAATACACACCCAAGGAAACATAAAACCCTAAATATAGGAAAACACACCATAGGAAACATAAAACCCAAAAAATAGAAAAATTAGTCATATATGATTTCCTCGGGTAGACAAAATATACATCCAAGCAAACACAAACCCTAAAAATTGGAAAATAGTTTATAATTGTCAGAGTTAGTTTCCTCGGGTCCACAACTACACACCCTAGGAAACATAAAACCCTCAAAATATGAAAATCAAACTTTTATTGTCAAAAGTTGGTTTCCTCGGGTAGCCACTATACACACCCAAGGAAACATAAAACCCTAAAAATAGGAAAACACACCCAAGGAAACATAAACTCCAAAAATAGGAAAATTAGTCATATATGGTTTCCCCGGATAGACAAAATTTAAAACCCAAGGAAACACAAACCCTGAAAAATGGAAAATAATATATAATTGTCATGGTTAATTTCCTCGGGTACACAACTACACACCGTAGGAAACATAAAACTCTAAAAATAGAAAGATCAAACTTTTATTGTCAAAAGTTAGTTTCCCCGGGTAGCCAAAATACACACCCAAGGAATCATAAAACCCTAAAAATATGAAAACACACCCTAGGAAACATAAAACCCTAAAAATAGGGTAATTAGTCATATATGGTTTCCTCGGGTAGACAAAATACACACCCAAGGAAACACAAACCCTAAAAATAGGAAACTAATTTATAATTGTCAGAGTTAGTTTCCTCGGGTGCACAACTAGTCAACTACACACCCTAGAAAACATAAAACCCTAAAAATAGGAAAATTAAACTTTTATTGTCAAAACTTGGTTTCCCCGGGTAGCCAAAATACACACCCAAGGAAACATAAAACCCTAAAAATAGGAAAACACACCCTAGGAAACATAAAACCCCAAAAATAGGAAAATTAGTCATATATGGTTTCCTCGGGTAGACAAAATACACATCCAAGGAAACACAAACCCTAGAAATTGGAAAAAAATTATAATTGTGAGAGTTAGTTTCCTCGGTGCACAACTATACACCCTAGGAAACATAAAACCCTAAAAATATGAAAATCAAACTTTTATTGTCAAAAGTTGGTTTCCTCAGGTAGCCAAAATACACGCACAAGGAAACATAAAATCCTAAAAATAGGAAAACACACCCTAGAAAACATAAAACCCCAAAAATAGGAAAATTAGTCATATATGGTTTCCTCGGGTAGACAAAATATACACCCGAGGAAACACAAACCCTAAAAATAGGAAAATAATTTATAATTGTCAGAGTTAGTTTCCTCAGGTGCACAACTACACAACCTAGGAAACATTAAACCCTAAAAATAGGAAAATCAAACTTTTATTGTCAAAAGTTGGTTTCCTCGGGTAGACAAAATACACACCCAAGGAAACACAAACCTTGAAAATAGGAAAATAATATATAATTGTGAAGGTTAGTTTCCTCGGGTCCACAACTACACACCCCAGGAAACATAAAACACTAAAAATAGGAAAATCAAACTTTTATTGTCAGAGGTTGGTTTCCTCAGGTAGCAAAAATACACGCACAAGGAAACATAAAACCCTAAAAATAGAAAAATACACCCTAGAAAAAATAAAACCCCAAAAATAGGAAAATTAGTCATATATGGTTTCCTCGGGTAGACAAAATACACACCTAAGGAAACAAAAACCCTAAAAATAGGAAAATAATTTATAATTGTCAGCGTTAGTTTCCTCGGGTGCACAACTACACACCCTAGGAAACATAAAACCCTAAAAATAGGAAAATTAAACTTTTATTGTCAAAAGTTGGTTTCCACGGGTAGACAAAATTAACACCCAAGGAAACACAACTACACACCCTAGGAAACATAAAACCCTAAAAATAGAAAGATCAAACTTTTATTGTCAAAATTTAGTTTCCCCGGGTAGCCAAAATACACACCCAAGGAAACATAAAAACCCTAAAAATAGGAAAACACACCCTAGGAAACATAAAACCCCAAAAATAGGAAAATTAGTCATATATGGTTTCCTCGGGTAGACAAAATACACATCCAAGGAAACACAAACCCAAAGAATTGTAAAATAGTTTATAATTGTCTAAGTTAGTTTCCTCGGGTGCACAACTACACACCCTAGGAAACATAAAACCCTATAAATATGAAAATCAAACTTTTATTGTCAGAAGTTGGTTTCCTCGGGTAGCCAAAATACACACCCAAGGAAACATAAAACCCTAAAAATAGGAAAAGACACCCTAGGAAACATAAAACCCCAAAAATTGGAAAATTAGTCATATATGGTTTCCTCGGATTGACAAAATACACACCCAAGGAAACACAAACCCTAAAAATTGAAATATAGTTCATAATTGTCATAGTTAGTTTCCTCGGGTGCACAACTACACACCTTAGGAAACATAAAACCTTAAAAATAGGAAAATTAAACTTTTATTGTCAAAAGTTGGTTTCCACGGGTAGATAAAATTAACACCCAAGGAAACACAAACCCTGAAAACAGGAAAATAATATATAATTGTCACGGTTAGTTTCCTCGGGTACACAACTACACACTCTAGGAAACATAAAACCCTAAAAATAGAAAGATCAAACTTTTATTGTCAAAATTTAGTTTCCCCGGGTAGCCAAAATATACACCCAAGGAAACATAAAACCCTAAAAATAGGAAAACACACCCTAGGACACATAAAACCACAAAAATAGGAAAATTAGTCATATATGGTTTCCTCGGGTAGACAAAATACACATCCAAAGAAACACAAACCCTAAAAATTGGAAAATAGTTTATAATTGTCAGAGTTAGTTTCCTCGGGTGCACAACTACACACCCTAGGAAACATAAAACCCTAAAATAGGAAAAAATACCCTAGGAAACATAAAACCCCAAAAATTGGAACATTAGTCATATATGGTTTCCTCGGGTAGACAAAATACACACCCAAGGAAACACAAACCCTAAACATTGGAAACTAGTTCATAATTGTTATAGTTAGTTTCCTCGGGTGCACAACTACACACCTTAGTAAACATAAAACCATAAAAATATAAAAATCAAACTTTTATTGTCAAAAGTTGGTTTCCTCGGGTAGCCTAAATACACACCCAAGGAAAACATAAAACCCTAAAAACAGGAAAACACACCCTAGGAAACATAAAACCCCAAAAATAGGAAAATTAGTCATTTATGGTTTCCTCGGGTAGACAAAATACACACCCAAGGAAACACAAACCCTAAAAATTGGAAAATAATTTATAATTGTCAGAGTTAGTTTCCTCGGGTGCACAACTACACACCCTAGGAAACATAAAACCCTAAAAATAAGAAAATTAAACTTTTATTGTCAAAAGTTGGTTTCCCTGGGTAGACAAAATTAACACCCAAGGAAACACTAACCCTAAAAATAGGAAAATAATATATAATTGTCATGGTTAGTTTCCTCGGGTACACAAATACACACCCTAGGAAACATAAAACTCTAAAAATAGAAAGATCAAACTTTTATTGTCAAAAGTTAGTTTCCCCGGGTAGCCAAAATACACACCCAAGGAAACATAAAACCCTAAAAATAGGAAAACACACCCTAGGAAACATAAAACCCCAAAAATACGAAAATTAGTCATATATGGTTTCCTCGGGTAGACAAAATACACACCCAAGGAAACACAAACCCTAAAAATTGGAAAATAGTTTATAATTGTCAGAGTTAGTTTCCTCGGGTGCACAACTACACACCCTAGGAAACATAAAACCCTAAAAATAGGAAAATCAAACGTTAATAATCAAAAGTTGGTTTCCTCGGGTAGCCAAAATACACACCCAAGGAAACATAAAACCCTAAATATAGGAAAACACACCATAAGAAACATAAAACTCAAAAAATAGGAAAATTAGTCATATATGATTTCCTCGGTTAGACAAAATATACATCCAAGCAAACACGAACCCTAAAAATTGGAAAATTGTTTATAATTGTCAGAGTTAGTTTCCTCGGGTGCACAACTACACACCCTAGGAAACATAAAACCCTCAAAATATGAAAATCAAACTTTTATTATCAAAAGTTGGTTTCCTCGGGTAGCCAATATACACACCCAAGGAAACATAAAACCCTAAAAATAGGAAAACACACCCAAGGAAATATAAAACTCCAAAAATAGGAAAATTAGTCATATATGGTTTCCCCGGGTAGACAAAATTTAAAACCCATGGAAACACGAACCCTGAAAAATGGAAAATAATATATAAATGTCATGGTTAATTTCCTCGGGTACACAACTACACACCGTAGGAAACACAAAACTCTAAAAATAGAAAGATCAAACTTTTATTGTCAAAAGTTAGTTTCCCCGGGTAGCCAAAATACACACCCAAGGAAACATAAAACCCTAAAAATATGAAAACACACCCTAGGAAACATAAAACCCTAAAAATAGGGTAATTAGTCATATATGGTTTCCTCGGGTAGACAAAATACACACCCAAGGAAACATAAACCCTAAAAATAGGAAACTAATTTATAATTGTCAGAGTTAGTTTCCTCGGGTGCACAACTAATCAACTACACATCCTAGAAAACATAAAACCCTAAAAATAGGAAAATTAAACTTTTATTGTCAAAACTTGGTTTCCCCGGGTAGACAAAATTAACACCCAAGGAAACACAAACCCTGAAAATAGGAAAATAATATATAATTGTCATGGTTAGTTTCCTTAGGTACACAACTACACACCCTAGGAAACATAAAACCCTA
The DNA here is from genome assembly GCA_963853835.1 of Calendula officinalis. NCBI lineage: Eukaryota > Viridiplantae > Streptophyta > Magnoliopsida > Asterales > Asteraceae > Calendula > Calendula officinalis. The sequence goes on from OY970826.1 coordinate 72,019,957, forward strand.
AAAATAGAAGGATCAAACTTTTATTGTCAAAAGTTAGTTTCCCCGGGTAGCCAAAATACACACCCAAGGAAACATAAAACCCTAAAAATAGGAAAACACACCCTAGGAAACATAAAACCCCAAAAATAGGAAAATTAGTCATATATGGTTTCCTCGGGTAGACAAAATACACATCCAAGGAAACACAAACCCTAGAAATTGGAAAAAAATTTATAATTGTCAGAGTTAGTTTCCTCAGTGCACAACTATACACCCTAGGAAACATAAAACCCTAAAAATATGAAAATCAAACTTTTATTGTCAAAAGTTGGTTTCCTCAGGTAGCCAAAATACACGCACAAGGAAACATTAAACCTTAAAAATAGGAAAACACACCCTAGAAAACATAAAACCCCAAAAATAGGAAAATTAGTCATATATGGTTTCCTCGGGTAGACAAAATATACACCCGAGGAAACACAAACCCTAAAAATAGGAAAATAATTTATAATTGTCAGAGTTAGTTTCCTCAGGTGCACAACTACACAACCTAGGAAACATTAAACCCTAAAAATAGGAAAATCAAACTTTTATTGTCAAAAGTTGGTTTCCTCGGGTAGACAAAATACACACCCAAGGAAACACTAACCTTGAAAATAGGAAAATAATATATAATTGTGAAGGTTAGTTTCCTCGGGTCCACAACTACACACCCCAGGAAACATAAAACACTAAAAATAGGAAAATCAAACTTTTATTGTCAAAAGTTGGTTTCCTCAGGTAGCCAAAATACACGCACAAGGAAACATAAAACCCTAAAAATAGGAAAAGACACCCTAGGAAACATAAAACCCCAAAAATTGGAAAATTAGTCATATATGGTTTCCTCGGGTAGACAAAATACACACCCAAAGAAACACAAACCCTAAAAATTGAAATATAGTTCATAATTGTCATAGTTAGTTTCCTCGGGTGCACAACTACACACCTTAGGAAACATAAAACCTTAAAAATAGGAAAATCAAACTTTTATTGTCAAAAGTTGGTTTCCTCGGGTAGACAAAATACACACCCAAGGAAACACTAACCTTGAAAATAGGAAAATAATATATAATTGTGAAGGTTAGTTTCCTCGGGTCCACAACTACACACCCCAGGAAACATAAAACCCTAAAAATAGAAAGATCAAACTTTTATTGTCAAAATTTAGTTTCCTCGGGTAGCCTAAATACACACCCAAGGAAACATAAAACCCTAAAAACAGGAAAACACACCCTAGGAAACATAAAACCCCAAAAATAGGAAAATTAGTCATATATGGTTTCCTCGGGTAGACAAAATACACACCCAAGGAAACACAAACCCTAAAAATTGGAAAATAATTTATAATTGTCAGAGTTAGTTTCCTCGGGTGCACAACTACACACCCTAGGAAACATAAAACCCTAAAAATAAGAAAATAAAACTTTTATTGTCAAAAGTTGGTTTCCCTGGGTCGACAAAATTAACACCCAAGGAAACACTAACCCTAAAAATAGGAAAATAATATATAATTGTCATGGTTAGTTTCCTCGGGTACACAAATACACACCCTAGGAAACATAAAACTCTAAAAATAGAAAGATCAAACTTTTATTGTCAAAAGTTAGTTTCCCCGGGTAGCCAAAATACACACCCAACGAAACATAAAACCCTAAAAATAGGAAAACACACCCTAGGAAACATAAAACCCCAAAAATACGAAAATTAGTCATATATGGTTTCCTCGGGTAGACAAAATACACACCCAAGGAAACACAAACCCTAAAAATTGGAAAATAGTTTATAATTGTCAGAGTTAGTTTCCTCGGGTGCACAACTACACACCCTAGGAAACATAAAACCCTAAAAATAGGAAATCAAACTTTTATAATCAAAAGTTGGTTTCCTCGGGTAGCCAAAATACACACCCAAGGAAACATAAAACCCTAAATATAGGAAAACACACCATAGGAAACATAAAACCCAAAAAATAGGAAAATTAGTCATATATGATTTCCTCGGGTAGACAAAATATACATCCAAGCAAACACAAACCCTAAAAATTGAAAAATAGTTTATAATTGTCAGAGTTAGTTTCCTCGGGTGCACAACTACACACCCTAGGAAACATAAAACCCTCAAAATATGAAAATCAAACTTTTATTGTCAAAAGTTGGTTTCCTCGGGTAGCCAATATACACACCCAAGGAAACATAAAACCCTAAAAATAGGAAAACACACCCAAGGAAACATAAAACTCCAAAAATAGGAAAATTAGTCATATATGGTTTCCCCGGGTAGACAAAATTTAAAACCCAAGGAAACACAAACCCTGAAAAACGGAAAATAATATATAATTGTCATGGTTAATTTCCTCGGGTACACAACTACACACCGTAGGAAACATAAAACTCTAAAAATCGAAAGATCAAACTTTTATTGTCAAAAGTTAGTTTCCCCGGGTAGCCAAAATACACACCCAAGGAAACATAAAACCCTAAAAATATGAAAACACACCCTAGGAAACATAAAACCCTAAAAATAGGGTAATTAGTCATATATGGTTTCCTCGGGTAGACAAAATACACACCCAAGGAAACACAAACCCTAAAAATAGGAAACTAATTTATAATTGTCAGAGTTAGTTTCCTCGGGTGCACTGTTAAGGCAAAAAGCCTTGCCCCTTTGCATCTTAAGATAAACAAAACAACCTAGACTAGCTTAGATTAATATGTAGAATAAAATAGCTAAGTTTAGGTCTGATACTGAGTGATCAGTATTAGAACTCAGTATCAGTACTCAGTATCAGATAGTGATACTGAGTACCAGGACTGAGTAGAAGGACTGAGTTACAATATGTAACGGACTAAGATCAAATCCCTTGATCTTAGTCATTTTCCTACCTTAGTCCTTCGGTTACTCCTTTGCCCATTATGTAAGATCTCTATATCATTATAAATAGATATCATCTTGCAAAGGAGAACTCACCTATTTACACGTTCACTTATCCATCTTTTGTAATTGTTCAAGTGGTCTTGTATTTCCGCTACAAGCCACACTTTGTGGAATAATATACGTTTGACTAAATTATTGTGTTCTTCACCTTAATTGTCTTAAGTAAATTATTAATCTAAACAATTATCAATCAAACCAGGGGTGTTGTGACCTAACAACTGGTATCAGAGCAGGCTAAATAAACTCTTATTTAGTCGATCTATAACCCTGGCAACCATCCCTTATACTTATCCATCACTTACTCCAAAATCAAAAATGTCTACCATTGTTGCACCAGTTATGTCTGGAAAGAGAGTACCCATCTTTTATGGTAAAGACTTCCATCAATGGAAGCTAAAAGCTCAGTGGTATCTGGAATCCATTCATCATGAAATGCTCACTGTGCTAAATGATGGCCCTATCATCCCACAAACTGTGGAACCCGTTGCTGCTACTGATAATGCTCCTGAAGGCATAAGAACTGTACCCAAACTAAAGCACAACTGGACTGATACTGACCGTCAGTTGTATGCTTTAGACTCCAGAGCTAAAGGAGTGATTGGTAATGCTGTTACCAAAGAAATTCTCAATGCAATCATGAAATTGCCAACATCAAAAGCTATGTGGGACAGCTTATCAGTCACCTATGAAGGCACATCAAAGGTGAAGTTGCAAAGAAAAAGCAACATGAGAAGAAAATATGAGAACTTCTTCTCAACTCCAAATGAAGACATCACCACTCTCTATAACAGATTCAATATTGTTATCCATGATTTAATCAGTGTAGGCATTGTGAAGGAGGAAGGAGAACTTGTTCAAAAGTTCTTGGATAGCCTTCCTCAACAATTTCTTGACATGACAAACTCTGTCAATGCTGCTAACAACATTGAGTCATACACTCTTCAAACTTTGTATGGTCTAATGTTGAATCATGAGGAGAATAATGCTGCAAGACTGATCAACTGGAAGAAAACTGACAAGTCTTCCACTGGTATGGCTCTAGTTGTGCAACAGGCATATACTGTAACTGAGCCTGATGAACCAGATGTTGATCTTGCTGATGCTGAGGCAGAAGAGCTTGAATCACAAATGGCTCTTATGTCTATGAAGCTGGATCAGTTGAAAAAGAAGAGGCTTGGTGTTAGCTCTTCTAATACTGATCCAAGATCAGGTCTTTGCTATAGGTGTGGAAAGCCTGGACATATTGCTGCAAATTGTCATACCAAGTCTTCTGAGACTGATCAGAATGACAAGATTGCATACCGAGCAAAGAGGTATAGAGATAAGTATGTCAAACTAAAGAACTGGAGCAAGGGGAAGAGGGCAGAAGGGAATGGAGCACCTCATCAAGCACTGTACTCTGAAGCTTGGATGGATGAGGAAATAAGTGATGATGAGGAAGAAATTGAGAACAAAGCCTTTATGGCTTTTACTGAAGAAGATTTGAAGAGCTCCTTTGATAGAGATATCAAAGAAGCTGAGAAAATGAGTGTCCATACTGATTGGGATTCTACTCAGTTGTACAAGGTGAGTTCCTTTCAAACTTATTCAATGAATGAAAAAACTAAAATTTTTGAGTATATGATTGTTGATCTTAAAACTTATGTACAAAAAGAAAAAGCTTTAAAATTAACAATTCAAGAACTTGAAAGGGTAAATAATGAGAACTTAGATAAATTAGCAAAGTATAAAGATGTAGAACTAAACTTTTCAGATTTAAAAGACATTAACCAAAGATTAGCTGATAAAGCTCATTTACACAAACTTGAAAAAGAAAAATTTGAAAATCAGTGTAAATCTTGGGGAAATGCTTCAATAAAATTAAATAAATGTCTAAATCAACAATTTCCAGAAAATGTAAGGGCTGCACTTGGTGTTGATCCTCAACTAAAAAATAGAAATAACTTTGCTGATTTATTTGAAGAATTTTCTGAAATGAACCCTATACAGTTTGTAAAAGAAAAAAACCTTTTGTGAAGTAAGTTGTCAAACTGAGTCAGATGATGAGGATAAAATAATTTTTGAAAAATCAATTGGTCCTTCCATTTGCTCAAAGTGCTATACTGAGTTACAAGAACCCAGTATTGAATTTTCTATAACGGAAATTTCTGATACTGAGCTTCCAACAGATCAGTACGACACTTCTGCTGTTCCACCTTTTGAATTATTATTTAATACAACAACTTTTGAATTATATAATGATAATAAAATAACTTCTATCTCTAATGTTTCATCTAATACAGAAGTTGCAGGAACAGAAACATCATATACTGATAAATCTAAAGAACCTGTTCAAGTTGTCATTTTAAAACATGATAAAAAGAAAACAACTTCAACATGATCTTCAAATGGCAAAGTCAAGAAGTCAAATGATAAACAGACTTCAATGCCTAATAAATATAAGACCCCAGTATCATCTCCTTCGAAATCAGTTAAACCTAAAATTAACACTCCATTGACACATGACAAAAATAACATTTTGAAATCTATTGGTGATCAGATTAAAGTTTTAAGTCAAAAGTTTGCAAAATTCACTAATACTGATCTACCAAAAATCAAACAGTTCTCAAAAATTCCTTATGAGAATATGTTCAGAAACAGACCTAGAAAATGTTATAGATGTCATCATACTGGTCATAAAGGAGATGAATGCTGGACTGATCTCTCCAATCCTAGGTACTCAGTACCAAAGAAAAGGAGAGAAACAAAGTCAGTATCACCCATGAAAACCTCCAAGGTTTTTCCAAAAGTGATACTGACTTCTCAAAATAAAGAGATCAGGTCAAAATCTGATTTTTCCACCAAAGGTCCCATTCAGAAATGGGTTCCTAAAAGGAACTAACTCTTATTTTGTGTCTTGTGCAGGGTGACAGAAAATGGTATTTAGATAGTGGCTGCTCAAGACACATGACTGGCAGTATGGAGTACCTTCTCAACTATACTCCAGAGAAGGGTCAATCTGTTAAGTTTGGAGATGACTCGGTGGGAAAGACAAGAGGTTATGGAGTAATAAAAGCAGGCAATATAACTTTTAAAAGAGTTGCCTATGTGGAGGGTCTTAAACACAATCTGCTCAGTATCAGTCAGATGTGTGACGATGACAATGAAGCTCGGTTCAGAAAGATTGCAGGGATCATCTACAATGATAAAGGGCAACCTGTCCTCGTTGCTAGAAGAGAAAAGGATGTCTATGTGGTCAATCTGTCTGAAATAGATCCTACTTTTCGAGTTTGCCTGCTGTCTAAAGTCAAACCAGAACTACATTGGTTATGGCACAAGAAGCTCTCTCACATAAACTTTCGAAATATAAATGAGCTCAGTATCAAGAAACTGGTGAGAGGATTGCCCACTATTACTTATTCAAAAGATAAGTTATGCTCAGCATGTGAAATGGGCAAGCAGAAGAAGAGTTCATTCAAGTCTAAGGTCAATCATTCCATTAATGAACCTCTTACTATGATACATATGGATCTTTTTGGCCCCATCAGTACACCATCTTTGGCCAAAAAGATCTATACTCTAGTCTTGGTTGATGAATTCTCAAGATATACTTGGGTTATCTTCCTCAAGACTAAGTCAGATGCAACAACAGAAATCATTGCCTTTATAAAACGAGAAGAACTTCAAAAGGGCAACAAGGTCAAGCAACTTAGAAGTGACCATGGTACTGAGTTTAAGAACTCAGTATTAGCCGATTTCTGTGAAGAAAAAGGAATAATTCAGAACTTCTCTGCAGCCTACACACCACAACAAAATGGTGTTGTAGAAAGAAAGAATAGAACATTAATTGAAGCTGCAAGAACTTTGCTATGTCATGCTGGACTGGCACTGAGTTTCTGGGCTGAAGCTGTAAATTGTGCAAACTTCACTCAAAATAGAGCCACAATTGTCCAGAGACATCTGAAAACTCCATATGAGTTATACAATGGAAAAATTCCTAGTGTGGAATATTTTCACATTTTTGGGAGCAAATGCTTTGTACTCAGTTCCAAAAAAAATCTCAACAAATTTGCTCCCAAAGCAAATGAAGGTGTATTCATGGGCTACTCTCCACACTCTAAAGCATTCAGAGTGTATATCATCTCAACCAAGATGATTGTAGAATCCATTCATGTTACCTTTGATGAAGATCAGAATGAGCATTCTACCTCCGCAAGTGAAGACATAAGTGGCATAGACATTCTATGCAATCCAGAGAACTCCATTGCTGAACAGCCCAAGTTTCATCCATATTATGTTGATCATGGTACGAGTGATACTGATCAGGTTCGAACTCAGTTTTACTCAACTACAACTAATACTGAGGTTCCAATATCAGAGAACCTTCATACTGAGTTTCCAAATAATGATCTGAACCATTCTACCTATGAAGAAGATGAAACTTCCAACACTTCACAAGAATCCACATCAACTCTGCAAAATGAAGATGAACAACAACCTACATTGTCTAATACTGAACAGAATTCCACTCAGTATCAGACACATGACACACCAACTCAACAAGATATTGTTGATCCTATTTCAAATGCTCACTTAGGAAACAATTTTAGGGAACACAGAGACCACCCACACTCAAATATTCTTGGTCCTTTTGAAGAAGGTGTCCAAACAAGAAGAAAATTAGAATTTCCACCCCAAGCAACTGCAAACTTCTGTTTCTTCTCAAGTTTTCTATCTATCATTGAACCAAAGAAAGCTGATGAAGCACTGTTAGATGAAGATTGGGTAGAGGCTATGCAAGAAGAGCTTACAGAGTTTGAGAGAAACAAAGTTTGGAACTTAGTACCACCTCCTACTGGCAAAACTATTATTGGTACTAAGTGGGTATTCAGAAATAAGATGGATAAGGATGGTGTTGTCATAAGAAACAAAGCAAGGTTGGTTGCTCAAGGTTACAGGCAAGAAGAAGGCATTGACTATGATGAAACTTTTGCACCAGTTGCAAGAATTGAAGCTATTAGGTTGTATCTTGCATATGCAGCTTTTAAGAACTTCAAAGTTTATCAGATGGATGTCAAGAGTGCTTTTCTAAATGGAAAACTACAAGAGGAAGTTTATGTTAAACAACCACCATGTTTTGTTGATCCTAAATTTCCTAATTATGTTTTCAAGCTTGATAAAGCTCTATATGGGCTCAAACAAGCTCCAAGAGCCTGGTATGATACCCTGTCTGAGTATCTTATTGAAAATAAATTTACAAGAGGTAAAATTGATAAAACATTATTTTCAAAACGGAAAGGTTCTGACATCTTACTCATTCAGATATATGTAGATGATATTATCTTTGGCTCTACTGACAAGTCAATGTGTGACTGGTTTGCTAAGATAATGTCAACTCAGTATCAGATGAGTATGGTGGGAGAACTTACTTATTTTCTTGGTTTACAAGTTGAACAAAAGCCTGATGGCACTTTTATAAAACAAAGTAAGTATGTGCATGACATGTTAAAGAAATACAAATTTGAAAACTTATCTTCCATGCACACTCCTATGGGTACTCAGGACAAGATAAGTAAGGATGAAACTGGTAAATCAGTTTGTCAATCCACATACCGAGGTATGATTGGTTCCTTACTTTATTTAACTGCTAGCAGGCCTGATATCATGTTTGCAACATGTTTGTGTGCTCGGTATCAGGCTGATCCTAAAGAATCACACATGAAAGCAGTTAAGCGCATCTTTAGATATCTTACAGGTACTCCTAACCTGGGTCTTTGGTATCCCAAAGACTCAAACTTTGACCTTGAAGGGTACACAGATGCAGATTTTGCAGGTTGTAGATTGGACAGAAAAAGCACAAGTGGAGGATGTCAATTCCTAGGTGGAAGACTAGTTGGTTGGTCATCCAAAAAGCAGAACTCGGTAGCAACTTCCACAGCAGAAGCAGAGTATGTTGCTGCAGGAAGTTGTTGTGCTCAATTGTTATGGATGCAGTATCAACTATTGGATTATGGGTTCAACTTTCAAAAGACTCCAATTCATTGTGATAACAAGAGTGCTATTGCTATCACAGAGAACCCAGTCTATCACTCCAAAACTAAGCACATTGATATCAGACACCACTTTTTTCGAGATAATGTGGAAAAAGGTAAGGTTGAGGTAGATTATGTACCAACAGATGAACAATTGGCTGATCTATTTACTAAACCTCTTCTTGAGGAAAGGTTTATGTATTTACTAGGGCAATTAGGTATGCTGAATCCTTAATCGTCCTTACTTTTCCTTAAAACTGTGCTCTCAGTATCACTCCTGTTGATACTGACCACTCAGTATTACTAGTCTGTTATCATCAATTTTTTAAAATTTTCATTTTTTTTAATTCCAAGAGTAAATTAAGTGTTTTTATAATTTCAAAATTTTTTTTAATTAATTTTATTTTACTCAGTATTGGGGTATGACGGCTCTCACACCGAGCTTAACCCTCATACTGTCCAACGGTAACCTTTCTTAATAGGAAAGTTACCGTTAACACAGGATAAGGCAGTCAAATCAGCCGTTTTTACTTCCCAATATCAATTTTATCCTTAAATCATCTATAAATAACTGTTTTTTTTTTCCTCTTCAAAATTTTTTAAACAGTTATTTCACTCTCTCTCTTTACTCTTTAAATTCACTCTGCGATTAACGATTTCACTTCTTCTTAGCAAGCAAAAACATTTAAATCCAAATCACAGATGGCAAATTACACTTTCGTCGCTCCAGAGATCGCATCGGAAATCAAATTCCGAGATGATGAAATGCCCAAATTTGCGAGGAACAACATTACAGCAAATTTCACTATTCCTCAAGCCTGGGTATGCCAAGAATTCACAAACATTGTGACTTTTTTGAAGCATTGCCCAATTGCTCGTGCACTGACCTTATCTCCTCGAGCAATCTACCCAGAAATGTTATGCGAGTTTTGGTATTCTGCCACACTCGATTCTCCAGATATGATTGCTGGGTGGGTAATTAGAGATCAAAGAAGAGCATTTGTGTCTACTGCTATTATTCGTGAAACACTGAGGCTTCCTGCACAAGCTCAGTATGAACCTTTCGTTGACAGAACAGAGGCACGGTCAGTATTGCCGTTTTTGGGCAGAATAGGCACAACAGGCATTATTAAAAGAAATCAATTTGGTCCTATGTGGGGTATTCTAATTACAACTATTATTCGGTGTATGACCCACAAGACTGGTGCTTTGGATCAAATTAATGAATTTGGGATGCAAATTGTACATGCATTGTACTACGGAAGAAACATTGATTATGCAAGGCTCATCTTCAATGAATTAGCTGCTTTGGTTCGAGCTAACATAAGGGAAAAGAATGTCCCTTTCTGCAGATTTTTATCACTCATCTTTCAACACTCAATGCCAACACATACTTATGATGAGTTTCACAGCCCAAGAGTTGATCTTCCTCCTCTTAGTGAGAAGATTTTCTTTTACAGGCCTAGACAAGGAGAGCCTCTACTGAGTCCTTCTATGTGGGCCATTGTTCAAGATCACATAAATGAAGACATGTCTGATACTGAATCCGACAATGATGATGATAATAATGATGATAGTAGTGGTAATGGAGGACAGGCTGGTCAAGATGTTGAGATGCAGGATGTTCCACAAGTTCAAGAACCGACTCAACAACCTGCACAAGATCCAGATGCTCCTCATATTGAACCAGTTTCTAATACTGAGTCCTCAGAAGATACACCACTTGTTCTACAAAGAAGAAGACGAAATCTTTCTCCTGTGCTAATGGGAAATCTATCATCTGAGGAGGTGCAGCCTGCAAATGTCCCATCATTAACTGTATCTCTTCAAGCACAAACCCTAGTTGCAGCCACCGCTGACCTTCCAGGTCCAGAACCAATTCCATCTGCTCAACTAATTAGGGAACCTCATGTTCCTCTTGATGTGGAGATTCAGTATGAGCACACTACATTGGAAGGTGCTCAGCAACACAGACAAGTCGGTATTGAAGCTATTGGTGCTGCAAATCCACAATCATATGATCCTGCACCGACCTCTGCAGATGCTAGAAGGGAATCTGACAGAGTCTCAGGTATGAATTTCTAAAAAGCCCTTAAACTTATATATATATATTTCATTCCCAAATAGAGACTAAGTATTGGCCAGTACCAACTCAATACTGACCAAAGTCTCAAACGATCTTTCAAATATATATCCTTTTATGGCCAACATAGCTAGCCCACTGCTGCTATGCACAATTCATATACTGAGCACACCAAATTGATCATTGTCAGTCTACAGTTGTCTCAACATTTAAAGAGACAATGGTGGTTGATGTCACACTGACACCCACTGGTGCTGCTTGAATAATGTCCAACTTATTTTTGAGTTGGGTAGCATAATTCAAGAAATGATCACAAACCCTTAAGCCACAAAATCCAAACATTTTCCATGGGGTTTAGCCATATTTCTGTTATCACTCTAATACCGAGTGATAAACATTGAAAATAACAAGAAGCACATCCCAGGCTTCGAATACCCAAACCCAAACCTTTTAGTAAATGTGACTTATCCAATACTGAGCTACTACAAATTCCACACTCACTTTTACTAAAATCTTCTTACACATGCTATGCACAAGTCCACAATATTTCATCATAAACCAGATGAAATACAGACTTCACAAATTCTGTTTATATGATTATAGAATTAAACAACACCACAATTCTATTTGATAAACCTTTCGTTCTAACCAGTTTTATATTTTTTGTTTCTTTAGCACCATCTGTGCAGGGTTTTCAAGCATCTCAGGCTGCAGGAGACCAAGTGACTCTGCAGGCAATCATGCAGCAAATTATGGCCATTCAACATACTCAAACTCTAATACTGGCCAGAATGGATACAATGAGTAGTGATATTGACTCAATCAAACAGTCAGTCTCACTACTTCAACAACCACATCAGCATCCACAAACTCCACCATTTTCACATGGTGACCACAATGAAGAAGGAGAAGGAGAAGGAGAAGGAGGTGCTGGTGAAACTGATGCTGCTACTGAGCCCATGCCCTCCCCTATTCTTGAAGAACCTGAAGGGGACATGGGTGGTGATACTGATCCTCTTCCCTCTCCATCATATGATAACAAAAAGGGGGAGAAGAGACAAAGAGACACTGATGTTGATCAAACTGAGCCATCTGCTCAGGGGGAGAAAAGAAGAAAATTAAATGAAGATCAACCTCCACAACAAGAACAACAACATCAGCAAAGCCCTCATACTGAGCCACTTCGGATTCGGTATGAGAGGAGAAGACATAGAACCAGGTCAGCACTACAAATTCAAGAATCACTTGGGCCATCTGCTCAGGGGGAGACTCATACTGACCAACCACAGCAAACTTATTCTGAGCCACCTGCTCTTGAAGAGAATAATTTGCAAATTGTGGTCTATAGGCCTTTCATCTGGCCTATTGCTGATGATGAAGATGAAGAACCTGATTTAGCAAACTATGCACTAAATCTGGTAGAACAAGCAAGTTCTTCATCATCATCCTCGGATGATGAAGAACCAGAAAATCTGGTAATTAGAAGAAGGAGTTCCTTATCAAGAAGACCTATTAATGCAGTTCTCACTTCTTCTGAATCAAGTGAGGAACCTGCTCCCTTGGTAACAAGACAAAGAAGACCTGTTCATACAATGGACAGTTATACCGAGCAGGGTCCAAGACTGACTCCTCAACAACTCTGGGCAGATCAAGAAAGATTCTTATATGAGCAAGAGTTGGGAGTCAAAGCTGAACCAGAATCTGACCCAGATACTGACACTCCTGGTCCTTCCCATAGAATCTCAAGAAAGGGTCCAGATCATATTCAACATTACTGGAATATGGTTGCTGCAAGGACTCAGTATACGGAGGAGAGAAAGGAGTTCTTGAGGACCAAAACCTTTCCAAATGTAAGGGGAATACACTGGTTAAATCTGGATGTCAACAAAGTAAAAGTGAAGCTCAAAGAAGGAAAAATCACTATCACTTGTACTGGCTTAACCAGTCCTCCTGTGAAGCTATTCATTCATGATATTCAAAGAGTTGGTCTTCAAGACTGGGTGAGGATCACAAGACTGATCAAAGAGCTTCCAAAGAAATCAACTTATGATCAAATAGTCTTGGATGAGATCTGTGCAGTGTCTGCAGTATGTTATGAGAAGAGTTTGCTTCATGAGATTGAATATAGAACACTCAGTGTGATGACTGAAGCTTACTCAAACAACAGACCAGAATGTCTTCATACATACAAGTTTCTTAGAAAGTACCCTCTTCCTCCTAACCTTGTTTTCCAGGATCAAAAGAGTGTCATATATCCAACTTCTGGATATATGTATACTGACTCAGAGGATAGAGAGTGCTTCATTTCTGAAGAAGATCTTCCAAGAGCACAAATCAGTCATCTTGTTGGACTGAAATGGATGATCACCAAGAAAGAATACTCTTGGTTCAGAAAGAAGATTGTTGCAGTTCTGAATTGTAGAAAGGATGAACTCAAGAGCAGAGAAGAGTTTGTCCACATCAAACAAGAAGTCTTCTATGAGAATGAATCTATCAACAGCAGCTGAAGAAGAAGATATTGCTACCTTTGCTGTTGCATTTTTTGTCTATCTTTTTGTAATTGTTTTGTTATCATTAGATAGGGGGAGATTGTTAAGGCAAAAAGCCTTGCCCCTTTGGATCTTAAGATAAACAAAACAACCTAGACTAGCTTAGATTAATATGTAGAATAAAATAGCTAAGTTTAGGTCTGATACTGAGTGATCAGTATTAGAACTCAGTATTAGAACTCAGTATCAGTACTCAGTATCAGATAGTGATACTGAGTACAAGGACTGAGTAGAAGGACTGAGTTACAATATGTAACGGACTAAGATCAAATCCCTTGATCTTAGTCATTTTCCTACCTTAGTCCTTCGGTTACTCCTTTGCCCATTATGTAAGATCTCTATATCATTATAAATAGAGATCATCTTGCAAAGGAGAACTCACCTATTTACACGTTCACTTATCCATCTTTTGTAATTGTTCAAGTGGTCTTGTATTTCCGCTACAAGCCACACTTTGTGGAATAATATACGTTTGACTAAATTATTGTGTTCTTCACCTTAATTGTCTTAAGTAAATTATTAATCTAAACAATTATCAATCAAACCAGGGGTGTTGTGACCTAACATGCACAACTAGTCAACTACACACCCTAGAAAACATAAAACCCTAAAAATAGGAAAATTAAACTTTTATTGTCAAAACTTGGTTTCCCCGGGTAGAAAAAATTAACACCCAAGGAAACACAAACCCTGAAAATAGGAAAATAATATATAATTGTCATGGTTAGTTTCCTTAGGTACACAACTACACACCCTAGGAAACATAAAACCCTAAAAATAGAAGGATCAAACTTTTATTGTCAAAAGTTAGTTTCCCCGGGTAGCCAAAATACACACCCAAGGAAACATAAAACCCTAAAAATAGGAAAACACACCCTAGGAAACATAAAACCCCAAAAATAGGAAAATTGGTCATATATGGTTTCCTCGGGTAGACAAAATACACATCCAAGGAAACACAAACCCTAGAAATTGGAAAAAAATTTATAATTGTAAGAGTTAGTTTCCTCGGTGCATAACTATACACCCTAGGAAACATAAAACCCTAAAAATATGAAAATCAAACTTTTATTGTCAAAAGTTGGTTTCCTCAGGTAGCCAAAATACACGCACAAGGAAACATAAAACCCTAAAAATAGGAAAACACACCCTAGAAAACATAAAACCCAAAAAATAGGAAAATTAGTCATATATGGTTTCCTCGGGTAGACAAAATATACACCCGAGGAAACACAAACCCTAAAAATAGGAAAATAATTTATAATTGTCAGAGTTAGTTTCCTCAGGTGCACAACAACACAACCTAGGAAACATTAAACCCTAAAAATAGGTTAATCAAACTTTTATTGTCAAAAGTTGGTTTCCTCGGGTAGACAAAATACACACCCAAGGAAACACTAACCTTGAAAATAGGAAAATAATATATAATTGTGAAGGTTAGTTTCCTCGGGTCCACAACTACACACCCCAGGAAACATAAAACACAAAAAATAGGAAAATCAAACTTTTATTGTCAAAAGTTGGTTTCCTCAAGTAGCCAAAATACACGCACAAGGAAACATAAAACCCTAAATATAGGAAAAGACACCCTAGGAAACATAAAACCCCGAAAATTGGAAAATTAGTCATATATGGTTTCCTCGGGTAGACAAAATACACACCCAAGGAAACACAAACCCTAAAAATTGAAATATAGTTCATAATTGTCATAGTTAGTTTCCTCGGGTGCACAACTACACACCTTAGGAAACATAAAACCTTAAAAATGGAAAATTAAACTTTTATTGTCAAAAGTTGGTTTCCACGGGTAGATAAAATTAACACCCAAGGAAACACAAACCCTGAAAACAGGAAAATAATATATAATTGTCAAGGTTAGTTTCCTCGGGTACACAACTACACACCCTAGGAAACATAAAACCCTAAAAAAATAGAAAGATCAAACTTTTATTGTCAAAATTTAGTTTCCCCGGGTAGCCAAAATATACACCCAAGGAAACATAAAACCCTAAAAATAGGAAAACACACCTTAGGACACATAAAACTACAAAAATAGGAAAATTAGTCATATATGGTTTCCTCGGGTAGACAAAATACACATCCAAAGAAACACAAACCCTAAAAATTGGAAAATAGTTTATAATTGTCAGAGTTAGTTTCCTCGGGTGCACAACTACACACCCTAGGAAACATAAAACCCTAAAAATAGGAAAACACACCCTAGGAAACATAAAACCCCAAAAATTGGAACATTAGTCATATATGGTTTCCTCGGGTAGACAAAGTACACACCCAAGGAAACACAAACCCTAAACATTGGAAACTAGTTCATAATTGTTATAGTTAGTTTCCTCGGGTGTACAACTACACACCTTAGGAAACATAAAACCATAAAAATATAAAAATTAAACTTTTATTGTCAAAAGTTGGTTTCCTCGGGTAGCATAAATACACACCCAAGGAAACATAAAACCCTAAAAACAGGAAAACACACCCTAGGAAACATAAAACCCCAAAAATAGGAAAATTAGTCATATATGGTTTCCTCGGGTAGACAAAATACACACCCAAGGAAATACAAACCCTTAAAATTGGAAAATAATTTATATTTGTCAGAGTTAGTTTCCTCGGGTGCACAACTACACACCCTAGGAAACATAAAACCCTAAAAATAAGAAAATTATACTTTTATTGTCAAAAGTTGGTTTCCCTGGGTAGACAAAATTAACACCCAAGGAAACACTAACCCTAAAAATAGGAAAATAATATATAATTGTCATGGTTAGTTTCCTCGGGTACACAAATACACACCCTAGGAAACATAAAACTCTAAAAATAGAAAGATCAAACTTTTATTGTCAAAAGTTAGTTTCCCCGGGTAGCCAAAATACACACCCAAGGAAACATAAAACCCTAAAAATAGGAAAACACACCCTAGGAAACATAAAACCCCAAAAATACGAAAATTAGTGATATATGGTTTCCTCGGGTAGACAAAATACACACCCAAGGAAACACAAACCCTAAAAATGGGAAAATAATTTATAATTGTCAGAGTTAGTTTCCTCGGGTGCACAACTAGTCAACTACACACCCTAGAAAACATAAAACCCTAAAAATAGGAAAATTAAACTTTTATTGTCAAAACTTGGTTTCCCCGGGTAGCCAAATACACACCCAAGGAAACATAAAACCCTAAAAGTAGAAAAACACACCCTAGGAAACATAAAACCCCAAAAATTGGAAAATTAGTCATATATGGTTTCCTCGGGTAGACAAAATACACACCCAAGGAAACACAAACCCTAAAAATTGAAATATAGTTCATAATTGTCATAGTTAGTTTCCTCGGGTGCACAACTACACACCTTAGAAAACATAAAACCTTAAAAATAGGAAAATCAAACTTTTATTGTCAAAAGTTGGTTTCCTCGGGTAGACAAAATACACACCCAAGGAAACACTAACCTTGAAAATAGGAAAATAATATATAATTGTGAAGGTTAGTTTCCTCGGGTCCACAACTACACACCCCAGGAAACATAAAACCCTAAAAATAGAAAGATCAAACTTTTATTGTCAAAATTTAGTTTCCTCGGGTAGCCTAAATACACACCCAAGGAAACATAAAACCCTAAAAACAGGAAAACACACCCTAGGAAACATAAAACCCCAAAAATAGGAAAATTAGTCATATATGGTTTCCTCGGGTAGACAAAATACACACCCAAGGAAACACAAACCCTAAAAATTGGAAAATAATTTATAATTGTCAAAGTTAGTTTCCTCAGGTGCACAACTACACACCCTAGGAAACATAAAACCCTAAAAATAAGAAAATTAAACTTTTATTGTCAAAAGTTGGTTTCCATGGGTAGACAAAATTAACACCCAAGGAAACACTAACCCTAAAAAGAGGAAAATAATATATAATTGTCATGGTTAGTTTCCTCGGGTACACAAATACACACCCTAGGAAACATAAAACTCTAAAAATAGAAAGATCAAACTTTTATTGTCAAAAGTTAGTTTCCCCGGGTAGCCAAAATGCACACCCAAGGAAACATAAAACCCTAAAAATAGGAAAACACACCCTAGGAAACATAAAACCCCAAAAATACGAAAATTAGTGATATATGGTTTCCTCGGGTAGACAAAATACACACCCAAGGAAACACAAACCCTAAAAATGGGAAAATAATTTATAATTGTCAGAGTTAGTTTCCTCGGGTGCACAACTAGTCAACTACACACCCTAGAAAACATAAAACCCTAAAAATAGGAAAATTAAACTTTTATTGTCAAAACTTGGTTTCCCCGGGTAGCCAAATACACACCCAAGGAAACATAAAACCCTAAAAGTAGAAAAACACACCCTAGGAAACATAAAACCCCAAAAATTGGAAAATTAGTCATATATGGTTTCCTCGGGTAGACAAAATACACACCCAAGGAAACACAAACCCTAAAAATTGAAATATAGTTCATAAATGTCATAGTTAGTTTCCTCGGGTGCACAACTACACACCTTAGAAAACATAAAGCCTTAAAAATAGGAAAATCAAACTTTTATTGTCAAAAGTTGGTTTCCTCGGGTAGACAAAATACACACCCAAGGAAACACTAACCTTGAAAATAGGAAAATAATATATAATTGTGAAGGTTAGTTTCCTCGGGTCCACAACTACACACCCCAGGAAACATAAAACCCTAAAAATAGAAAGATCAAACTTTTATTGTCAAAATTTAGTTTCCTCGGGTAGCCTAAATACACACCCAAGGAAACATAAAACCCTAAAAACAGGAAAACACACCCTAGGAAACATAAAACCCCAAAAATAGGAAAATTAGTCATATATGGTTTCCTCGGGTAGACAAAATACACACCCAAGGAAACACAAACCCTAAAAATTGGAAAATAATTTATAATTGTCAGAGTTAGTTTCCTCGGGTGCACAACTACACACCCTAGGAAACATAAAACCCTAAAAATAAGAAAATTAAACTTTTATTGTCAAAAGTTGGTTTCCCTGGGTAGACAAAATTAACACCCAAGGAAACACTAACCCTAAAAATAGGAAACTAATATATAATTGTCATGGTTAGTTTCCTCGGGTACACAAATACACACCCTAGGAAACATAAAACTCTAAAAATAGAAAGATCAAACTTTTATTGTCAAAAGTTAGTTTCCCCGGGTAGCCAAAATACACACCCAAGGAAACATAAAACCCTAAAAATAGGAAAACACACCCTAGGAAACATAAAACCCCAAAAATACGAAAATTAGTGATATATGGTTTCCTCGGGTAGACAAAATACACACCCAAGGAAACACAAACCCTAAAAATGGGAAAATAATTTATAATTGTCAGAGTTAGTTTCCTCGGGTGCACAACTAGTCAACTACACACCCTAGAAAACATAAAACCCTAAAAATAGGAAAATTAAACTTTTATTGTCAAAACTTGGTTTCCCCGGGTAGCCAAATACACACCCAAGGAAACATAAAACCCTAAAAGTAGAAAAACACACCCTAGGAAACAAAAAACCCCAAAAATTGGAAAATTAGTCATATATGGTTTCCTCGGGTAGACAAAATACACACCCAAGGAAACACAAACCCTAAAAATTGAAATATAGTTCATAATTGTCATAGTTAGTTTCCTCGGGTGCACAACTACACACCTTAGAAAACATAAAACCTTAAAAATAGGAAAATCAAACTTTTATTGTCAAAAGTTGGTTTCCTCGGGTAGACAAAATACACACCCAAGGAAACACTAACCTTGAAAATAGGAAAATAATATATAATTGTGAAGGTTAGTTTCCTCGGGTCCACAACTACACACCCCAGGAAACATAAAACCCTAAAAATAGAAAGATCAAACTTTTATTGTCAAAATTTAGTTTCCTCGGGTAGCCTAAATACACACCCAAGGAAACATAAAACCCTAAAAACAGGAAAACACACCCTAGGAAACATAAAACCCCAAAAATAGGAAAATTAGTCATATATGGTTTCCTCGGGTAGACAAAATACACACCCAAGGAAACACAAACCCTAAAAATTGGAAAATAATTTATAATTGTCAGAGTTAGTTTCCTCGGGTGCACAACTACACACCCTAGGAAACATAAAACCCTAAAAATAAGAAAATTAAACTTTTATTGTCAAAAGTTGGTTTCCCTGGGTAGACAAAATTAACACCCAAGGAAACACTAACCCTAAAAATAGGAAAATAATATATAAGTGTCATGGTTAGTTTCCTCGGGTACACAAATACACACCCTAGGAAACATAAAACTCTAAAAATAGAAAGATCAAACTTTTATTGTCAAAAGTTAGTTTCCCCGGGTAGCCAAAATACACATCCAACGAAACATAAAACCCTAAAAATAGGAAAACACACCCTAGGAAACATAAAACCCCAAAAATACGAAAATTAGTCATATATGGTTTCCTCGGGTTGACAAAATACACACCCAAGGAAACATAAACCCTAAAAATTGGAAAATAGTTTATAATTGTCAGAGTTAGTTTCCTCGGGTGCACAACTACACACCCTAGGAAACATAAAACCCTTAAAATAGGAAATCAAACTTTTATAATCAAAAGTTGGTTTCCTCGGGTAGCCAAAATACACACCCAAGGAAACATAAAACCCTAAATATAGGAAAACACACCATAGGAAACATAAAACCCAAAAAATAGGAAAATTAGTCATATATGATTTACTCGGGTAGACAAAATATACATCCAAGCAAACACAAACCCTAAAAATTGGAAAATAGTTTATAATTGTCAGAGTTAGTTTCCTCGGGTGCACAACTACACACCCTAGGAAACATAAAACCCTCAAAATATGAAAATCAAACTTTTATTGTCAAAAGTTGGTTTCCTCGGGTAGCCAATATACACACCCAAGGAAACATAAAACCCTAAAAATAGGAAAACACACCCAAGGAAACATAAAACTCCAAAAATAGGAAAATTAGTCATATATGGTTTCCCCGGGTAGACAAAATTTAAAACCCAAGGAAACAAAAACCCTGAAAAACGGAAAATAATATATAATTGTCATGGTTAATTTCCTCGGGTACACAACTACACACCGTCGGAAACATAAAACTCTAAAAATCGAAAGATCAAACTTTTATTGTCAAAAGTTAGTTTCCCCGGGTAGCCAAAATACACACCCAAGGAAACATAAAACCCTAAAAATATGAAAACACACCCTAGGAAACATAAAACCCTAAAAATAGGGTAATTAGTCATATATGGTTTCCTCGGGTAGACAAAATACACACCCAAGGAAACACAAACCCTAAAAATAGGAAACTAATTTATAATTGTCAGAGTTAGTTTCCTCGGGTGCACAACTAGTCAACTACACACCCTAGAAAACATAAAACCCTAAAAATAGGAAAATTAAACTTTTATTGTCAAAACTTGGTTTCCCCGGGTAGAAAAAATTAACACCCAAGGAAACACAAACCCTGAAAATAGGAAAATAATATATAATTGTCATGGTTAGTTTCCTTAGGTACACAACTACACACCCTAGGAAACATAAAACCCTAAAAATAGAAGGATCAAACTTTTATTGTCAAAAGTTAGTTTCCCAGGGTAGCCAAAATACACACCCAAGGAAACATAAAACCCTAAAAATAGGAAAACACACCCTAGGAAACATAAAACCCCAAAAATAGGAAAATTGGTCATATATGGTTTCCTCGGGTAGACAAAATACACATCCAAGGAAACACAAACCCTAGAAATTGGAAAAAAATTTATAATTGTCAGAGTTAGTTTCCTCGGTGCATAACTATACACCCTAGGAAACATAAAACCCTAAAAATATGAAAATCAAACTTTTATTGTCAAAAGTTGGTTTCCTCAGGTAGCCAAAATACACGCACAAGGAAACATAAAACCCTAAAAATAGGAAAACACACCCTAGAAAACATAAAACCCCAAAAATAGGAAAATTAGTCATATATGGTTTCCTCGGGTAGACAAAATATACACCCGAGGAAACACAAACCCTAAAAATAGGAAAATAATTTATAATTGTCAGAGTTAGTTTCCTCAGGTGCACAACTACACAACCTAGGAAACATTAAACCCTAAAAATAGGAAAATCAAACTTTTATTGTCAAAAGTTGATTTCCTCGGGTAGACAAAATACACACCCAAGGAAACACTAACCTTGAAAATAGGAAAATAATATATAATTGTGAAGGTTAGTTTCCTCGGGTCCACAACTACACACCCCAGGAAACATAAAACACAAAAAATAGGAAAATCAAACTTTTATTGTCAAAAGTTGGTTTCCTCAAGTAGCCAAAATACACGCACAAGGAAACATAAAACCCTAAAAATAGGAAAAGACACCCAAGGAAACACAAACCCTGAAAACAGGAAAATAATATATAATTGTCACGGTTAGTTTCCTCGGGTACACAACTACACACCCTAGGAAACATAAAACCCTAAAAAAATAGAAAGATCAAACTTTTATTGTCAAAATTTAGTTTCCCCGGGTAGCCAAAATATACACCCAAGGAAACATAAAACCCTAAAAATAGGAAAACACACCTTAGGACACATAAAACCACAAAAATAGGAAAATTAGTCATATATGGTTTCCTCGGGTAGACAAAATACACATCCAAAGAAACACAAACCCTAAAAATTGGAAAATAGTTTATAATTGTCAGAGTTAGTTTCCTCGGGTGCACAACTACACACCCTAGGAAACATAAAACCCTAAAAATAGGAAAACACACCCTAGGAAACATAAAACCCCAAAAATTGGAACATTAGTCATATATGGTTTCCTCGGGTAGACAAAATACACACCCAAGGAAACACAAACCCTAAACATTGGAAACTAGTTCATAATTGTTATAGTTAGTTTCCTCGGGTGCACAACTACACACCTTAGGAAACATAAAACCATAAAAATATAAAAATCAAACTTTTATTGTCAAAAGTTGGTTTCCTCGGGTAGCCTAAATACACACCCAAGGAAACATAAAACCGTAAAAACAGGAAAACACACCCTAGGAAACATAAAACCCCAAAAATAGGAAAATTAGTCATATATGGTTTCCTCGGGTAGACAAAATACACACCCAAGGAAACACAAACCCTTAAAATTGGAAAATAATTTATAATTGTCAGAGTTAGTTTCCTCGGGTGCACAACTACACACCCTAGGAAACATAAAACCCTAAAAATAAGAAAATTAAACTTTTATTGTCAAAAGTTGGTTTCCCTGGGTAGACAAAATTAACACCCAAGGAAACACTAACCCTAAAAATAGGAAAATAATTTATAATTGTCAGAGTTAGTTTCCTCAGGTGCACAACTACACAACCTAGGAAACATTAAACCCTAAAAATAGGAAAATCAAACTTTTATTGTCAAAAGTTGATTTCCTCGGGTAGAAAAAATACACACCCAAGGAAACACTAACCTTGAAAATAGGAAAATAATATATAATTGTGAAGGTTAGTTTCCTCGGGTCCACAACTACACACCCCGGGAAACATAAAACACAAAAAATAGGAAAATCAAACTTTTATTGTCAAACGTTGGTTTCCTCAAGTAGCCAAAATACACGCACAAGGAAACATAAAACCCTAAAAATAGGAAAAGACACCCAAGGAAACACAAACCCTGAAAACAGGAAAATAATATATAATTGTCACGGTTAGTTTCCTCGGGTACACAACTACACACCCTAGGAAACATAAAACCCTAAAAAAATAGAAAGATCAAACTTTTATTGTCAAAATTTAGTTTCCCCGGGTAGCCAAAATATACACCCAAGGAAACATAAAACCCTAAAAATAGGAAAACACACCTTAGGACACATAAAACCACAAAAATAGGAAAATTAGTCATATATGGTTTCCTCGGGTAGACAAAATACACATCCAAAGAAACACAAACCCTAAAAATTGGAAAATAGTTTATAATTGTCAGAGTTAGTTTCCTCGGGTGCACAACTACACACCCTAGGAAAAATAAAACCCTAAAAATAGGAAAACACACCCTAGGAAACATAAAACCCCAAAAATTGGAACATTAGTCATATATGGTTTCCTCGGGTAGACAAAATACACACCCAAGGAAACACAAACCCTAAACATTGGAAACTAGTTCATAATTGTTATAGTTAGTTTCCTCGGGTGCACAACTACACACCTTAGGAAACATAAAACCATAAAAATATAAAAATCAAACTTTTATTGTCAAAAGTTGGTTTCCTCGGGTAGCCTAAATACACACCCAAGGAAACATAAAACCGTAAAAACAGGAAAACACACCCTAGGAAACATAAAACCCCAAAAATAGGAAAATTAGTCATATATGGTTTCCTCGGGTAGACAAAATACACACCCAAGGAAACACAAACCCTTAAAATTGGAAAATAATTTATAATTGTCAGAGTTAGTTTCCTCGGGTGCACAACTACACACCCTAGGAAACATAAAACCCTAAAAATAAGAAAATTAAACTTTTATTGTCAAAAGTTGGTTTCCATGGGTAGACAAAATTAACACCCAAGGAAACACTAACCCTAAAAATAGGAAAATAATTTATAATTGTCAGAGTTAGTTTCCTCAGGTGCACAACTACACAACCTAGGAAACATTAAACCCTAAAAATAGGAAAATCAAACTTTTATTGTCAAAAGTTGATTTCCTCGGGTAGACAAAATACACACCCAAGGAAACACTAACCTTGAAAATAGGAAAATAATATATAATTGTGAAGGTTAGTTTCCTCGGGTCCACAACTACACACCCCAGGAAACATAAAACACAAAAAATAGGAAAATCAAACTTTTATTGTCAAAAGTTGGTTTCCTCAAGTAGCCAAAATACACGCACAAGGAAACATAAAACCCTAAAAATAGGAAAAGACACCCAAGGAAACACAAACCCTGAAAACAGGAAAATAATATATAATTGTCACGGTTAGTTTCCTCGGGTACACAACTACACACCCTAGGAAACATAAAACCCTAAAAAAATAGAAAGATCAAACTTTTATTGTCAAAATTTAGTTTCCCCGGGTAGCCAAAATATACACCCAAGGAAACATAAAACCCTAAAAATAGGAAAACACACCTTAGGACACATAAAACCACAAAAATAGGAAAATTAGTCATATATGGTTTCCTCGGGTAGACAAAATACACATCCAAAGAAACACAAACCCTAAAAATTGGAAAATAGTTTATAATTGTCAGAGTTAGTTTCCTCGGGTGCACAACTACACACCCTAGGAAACATAAAACCCTAAAAATAGGAAAACACACCCTAGGAAACATAAAACCCCAAAAATTGGAACATTAGTCATATATGGTTTCCTCGGGTAGACAAAATACACACCCAAGGAAACACAAACCCTAAACATTGGAAACTAGTTCATAATTGTTATAGTTAGTTTCCTCGGGTGCACAACTACACACCTTAGGAAACATAAAACCATAAAAATATAAAAATCAAACTTTTATTGTCAAAAGTTGGTTTCCTCGGGTAGCCTAAATACACACCCAAGGAAACATAAAACCGTAAAAACAGGAAAACACACCCTAGGAAACATAAAACCCCAAAAATAGGAAAATTAGTCATATATGGTTTCCTCGGGTAGACAAAATACATACCCAAGGAAACACAAACCCTTAAAATTGGAAAATAATTTATAATTGTCAGAGTTAGTTTCCTCGGGTGCACAACTACACACCCTAGGAAACATAAAACCCTAAAAATAAGAAAATTAAACTTTTATTGTCAAAAGTTGGTTTCCCTGGGTAGACAAAATTAACACCCAAGGAAACACTAACCCTAAAAATAGGAAAATAATTTATAATTGTCAGAGTTAGTTTCCTCAGGTGCACAACTACACAACCTAGGAAACATTAAACCCTAAAAATAGGAAAATCAAACTTTTATTGTCAAAAGTTGATTTCCTCGGGTAGACAAAATACACTCCCAAGGAAACACTAACCTTGAAAATAGGAAAATAATATATAATTGTGAAGGTTAGTTTCCTCGGGTCCACAACTACACACACCAGGAAACATAAAACACAAAAAATAGGAAAATCAAACTTTTATTGTCAAAAGTTGGTTTCCTCAAGTAGCCAAAATACACGCACAAGGAAACATAAAACCCTAAAAATAGGAAAAGACACCCAAGGAAACACAAACCCTGAAAACAGGAAAATAATATATAATTGTCACGGTTAGTTTCCTCGGGTACACAACTACACACCCTAGGAAACATAAAACCCTAAAAAAATAGAAAGATCAAACTTTTATTGTCAAAATTTAGTTTCCCCGGGTAGCCAAAATTTACACCCAAGGAAACATAAAACCCTAAAAATAGGAAAACACACCTTAGGACACATAAAACCACAAAAATAGGAAAATTAGTCATATATGGTTTCCTCGGGTAGACAAAATACACATCCAAAGAAACACAAACCCTAAAAATTGGAAAATAGTTTATTATTGTCAGAGTTAGTTTCCTCGGGTGCACAACTACACACCCTAGGAAACATAAAACCCTAAAAATAGGAAAACACACCCTAGGAAACATAAAACCCCAAAAATTGGAACATTAGTCATATATGGTTTCCTCGGGTAGACAAAATACACACCCAAGGAAACACAAACCCTAAACATTGGAAACTAGTTCATAATTGTTATAGTTAGTTTCCTCGGGTGCACAACTACACACCTTAGGAAACATAAAACCATAAAAATATAAAAATCAAACTTTTATTGTCAAAAGTTGGTTTCCTCGGGTAGCCTAAATACACACCCAAGGAAACATAAAACCGTAAAAACAGGAAAACACACCCTAGGAAACATAAAACCCCAAAAATAGGAAAATTAGTCATATATGGTTTCCTCGGGTAGACAAAATACACACCCAAGGAAACACAAACCCTTAAAATTGGAAAATAATTTATAATTGTCAGAGTTAGTTTCCTCGGGTGCACAACTACACACCCTAGGAAACATAAAACCCTAAAAATAAGAAAATTAAACTTTTATTGTCAAAAGTTGGTTTCCCTGGGTAGACAAAATTAACACCCAAGGAAACACTAACCCTAAAAATAGGAAAATAATTTATAATTGTCAGAGTTAGTTTCCTCAGGTGCACAACTACACAACCTAGGAAACATTAAACCCTAAAAATAGGAAAATCAAACTTTTATTGTCAAAAGTTGATTTCCTCGGGTAGACAAAATACACACCCAAGGAAACACTAACCTTGAAAATAGGAAAATAATATATAATTGTGAAGGTTAGTTTCCTCGGGTCCACAACTACACACCCCAGGAAACATAAAACACAAAAAATAGGAAAATCAAACTTTTATTGTCAAAAGTTGGTTTCCTCAAGTAGCCAAAATACACGCACAAGGAAACATAAAACCCTAAAAATAGGAAAAGACACCCAAGGAAACACAAACCCTGAAAACAGGAAAATAATATATAATTGTCACGGTTAGTTTCCTCGGGTACACAACTACACACCCTAGGAAACATAAAACCCTAAAAAAATAGAAAGATCAAACTTTTATTGTCAAAATTTAGTTTCCCCGGGTAGCCAAAATATACACCCAAGGAAACATAAAACCCTAAAAATAGGAAAACACACCTTAGGACACATAAAACCACAAAAATAGGAAAATTAGTCATATATGGTTTCCTCGGGTAGACAAAATACACATCCAAAGAAACACAAACCCTAAAAATTGGAAAATAGTTTATAATTGTCAGAGTTAGTTTCCACGGGTGCACAACTACACACCCTAGGAAACATAAAACCCTAAAAATAGGAAAACACACCCTAGGAAACATAAAACCCCAAAAATTGGAACATTAGTCATATATGGTTTCCTCGGGTAGACAAAATACACACCCAAGGAAACACAAACCCTAAACATTGGAAACTAGTTCATAATTGTTATAGTTAGTTTCCTCGGGTGCACAACTACACACCTTAGGAAACATAAAACCATAAAAATATAAAAATCAAACTTTTATTGTCAAAAGTTGGTTTCCTCGGGTAGCCTAAATACACACCCAAGGAAACATAAAACCGTAAAAACAGGAAAACACACCCTAGGAAACATAAAACCCCAAAAATAGGAAAATTAGTCATATATGGTTTCCTCGGGTAGACAAAATACACACCCAAGGAAACACAAACCCTTAAAATTGGAAAATAATTTATAATTGTCAGAGTTAGTTTCCTCGGGTGCACAACTACACACCCTAGGAAACATAAAACCCTAAAAATAAGAAAATTAAACTTTTATTGTCAAAAGTTGGTTTCCCTGGGTAGACAAAATTAACACCCAAGGAAACACTAACCCTAAAAATAGGAAAATAATTTATAATTGTCAGAGTTAGTTTCCTCAGGTGCACAACTACACAACCTAGGAAACATTAAACCCTAAAAATAGGAAAATCAAACTTTTATTGTCAAAAGTTGATTTCCTCGGGTAGACAAAATACACACCCAAGGAAACACTAACCTTGAAAATAGGAAAATAATATATAATTGTGAAGGTTAGTTTCCTCGGGTCCACAACTACACACCCCAGGAAACATAAAACACAAAAAATAGGAAAATCAAACTTTTATTGTCAAAAGTTGGTTTCCTCAAGTAGCCAAAATACACGCACAAGGAAACATAAAACCCTAAAAATAGGAAAAGACACCCAAGGAAACACAAACCCTGAAAACAGGAAAATAATATATAATTGTCACGGTTAGTTTCCTCGGGTACACAACTACACACCCTAGGAAACATAAAACCCTAAAAAAATAGAAAGATCAAACTTTTATTGTCAAAATTTAGTTTCCCCGGGTAGCCAAAATATACACCCAAGGAAACATAAAACCCTAAAAATAGGAAAACACACCTTAGGACACATAAAACCACAAAAATAGGAAAATTAGTCATATATGGTTTCCTCGGGTAGACAAAATACACATCCAAAGAAACACAAACCCTAAAAATTGGAAAATAGTTTATAATTGTCAGAGTTAGTTTCCACGGGTGCACAACTACACACCCTAGGAAACATAAAACCCTAAAAATAGGAAAACACACCCTAGGAAACATAAAACCCCAAAAATTGGAACATTAGTCATATATGGTTTCCTCGGGTAGACAAAATACACACCCAAGGAAACACAAACCCTAAACATTGGAAACTAGTTCATAATTGTTATAGTTAGTTTCCTCGGGTGCACAACTACACACCTTAGGAAACATAAAACCATAAAAATATAAAAATCAAACTTTTATTGTCAAAAGTTGGTTTCCTCGGGTAGCCTAAATACACACCCAAGGAAACATAAAACCGTAAAAACAGGAAAACACACCCTAGGAAACATAAAACCCCAAAAATAGGAAAATTAGTCATATATGGTTTCCTCGGGTAGACAAAATACACACCCAAGGAAACACAAACCCTTAAAATTGGAAAATAATTTATAATTGTCAGAGTTAGTTTCCTCGGGTGCACAACTACACACCCTAGGAAACATAAAACCCTAAAAATAAGAAAATTAAACTTTTATTGTCAAAAGTTGGTTTCCCTGGGTAGACAAAATTAACACCCAAGGAAACACTAACCCTAAAAATAGGAAAATAATTTATAATTGTCAGAGTTAGTTTCCTCAGGTGCACAACTACACAACCTAGGAAACATTAAACCCTAAAAATAGGAAAATCAAACTTTTATTGTCAAAAGTTGATTTCCTCGGGTAGACAAAATACACACCCAAGGAAACACTAACCTTGAAAATAGGAAAATAATATATAATTGTGAAGGTTAGTTTCCTCGGGTCCACAACTACACACCCCAGGAAACATAAAACACAAAAAATAGGAAAATCAAACTTTTATTGTCAAAAGTTGGTTTCCTCAAGTAGCCAAAATACACGCACAAGGAAACATAAAACCCTAAAAATAGGAAAAGACACCCAAGGAAACACAAACCCTGAAAACAGGAAAATAATATATAATTGTCACGGTTAGTTTCCTCGGGTACACAACTACACACCCTAGGAAACATAAAAACCTAAAAAAATAGAAAGATCAAACTTTTATTGTCAAAATTTAGTTTCCCCGGGTAGCCAAAATATACACCCAAGGAAACATAAAACCCTAAAAATAGGAAAACACACCTTAGGACACATAAAACCACAAAAATAGGAAAATTAGTCATATATGGTTTCCTCGGGTAGACAAAATACACATCCAAAGAAACACAAACCCTAAAAATTGGAAAATAGTTTATAATTGTCAGAGTTAGTTTCCTCGGGTGCACAACTACACACCCTAGGAAACATAAAACCCTAAAAATAGGAAAACACACCCTAGGAAACATAAAACCCCAAAAATTGGAACATTAGTCATATATGGTTTCCTCGGGTAGACAAAATACACACCCAAGGAAACACAAACCCTAAACATTGGAAACTAGTTCATAATTGTTATAGTTAGTTTCCTCGGGTGCACAACTACACACCTTAGGAAACATAAAACCATAAAAATATAAAAATCAAACTTTTATTGTCAAAAGTTGGTTTCCTCGGGTAGCCTAAATACACACCCAAGGAAACATAAAACCGTAAAAACAGGAAAACACACCCTAGGAAACATAAAACCCCAAAAATAGGAAAATTAGTCATATATGGTTTCCTCGGGTAGACAAAATACACACCCAAGGAAACACAAACCCTTAAAATTGGAAAATAATATATAATTGTCATGGTTAGTTTCCTCGGGTACACAAATACACACCCTAGGAAACATAAACTCTAAAAATAGAAAGATCAAACTTTTATTGTCAAAAGTTAGTTTCCCCGGGTAGCCAAAATACACACCCAAGGAAACATAAAACCCTAAAAATAAGAAAACACACCCTAGGAAACATAAAACCCCAAAAATACAAAAAATAGTCATATATGGTTTCCTCGGGTAGACAAAATACACACCCAAGGAAACACAAACCCTAAAAATTGGAAAATAATTTATAATTGTCAGAGTTAGTTTCCTCGGGTGCACAACTAGTCAACTACACACCCTAGGAAACATAAAATCTTAAAAATAAGAAAATTAAACTTTTATTGTCAAAAGTTGGTTTCCCCGGGTAGACAAAATTAACACCCAAAGAAACACATACCCTGAAGTGTCATGGTTAGTTTCCTCGGGTACACAACTACACACCATAGGAAACATAAAACTCTAAAAATAGAAAGTTCAAACTTTTATTGTCCAAAGTTAGTTTCCCCGAGTAGCCAAAATACTCACCCAAGGAAACGTAAAATCCTAAAATTTGGAAAACGCACCCTAGGAAACATAAAACCCGAAAAATAGGAAAATTAGTCATATATGGTTTCCTCGGATAGACAAAATACACACCCAAGGAAACACAAACCCTAAAAATTGGAAAATAGTTTATAATTGTCAGAGTTAGTTTCCTCGGGTGCACAACTACACACCCTAGGAAACATAAAACCCTAAAAAAAGGAAAATCAAACTTTTATAATCAAAAGTTGGTTTCCTCGGGTAGCCAAAATACACACCCAAGGAAACATAAAACCCTAAATATAGGAAAACACACCATAGGAAACATAAAACCCAAAAAATAGGAAAATTAGTCATATATGATTTCCTCGGGTAGACAAAATATACATCCAAGCAAACACAAACCCTAAAAATTGGAAAATAGTTTATAATTGTCAGAGTTAGTTTCCTCGGGTGCACAATTACACACCCTAGGAAACATAAAACCCTCAAAATATGAAAATCAAACTTTTATTGTCAAAAGTTGGTTTCCTCGGGTAGCCAATATACACACCCAAGGAAACATAAAACCCTAAAAATAGGAAAACACACCCAAGGAAACATAAAACTCCAAAAATAGGAAAATTAGTCATATATGGTTTCCCCGGGTAGACAAAATTTAAAACCCAAGGAAACACAAACCCTGAAAAATGGAAAATAATATATAATTATCATGGTTAATTTCCTCAGGTACACAACTACACACCGTAGGAAACATAAAACTCTAAAAATAGAAAGATCAAACTTTTATTGTCAAAAGTTAGTTTCCATGGGTAGCCAAAATACACACCTAAGGAAACATAAAACCCTAAAAATATGAAAACACACCCTAGGACACATAAAACCCTAAAAATAGGGTAATTAGTCATATATGGTTTCCTCGGGTAGACAAAATACACACCCAAGGAAACACAAACCCTAAAAATAGGAAACTAATTTATAATTGTCAGAGTTAGTTTCCTCGGGTGCACAACTAGTCAACTACACACCCTAGAAAACATAAAACCCTAAAAATAGGAAAATTAAACTTTTATTGTCAAAACTTGGTTTCCCCGAGTAGAAAAAATTAACACCCAAGGAAACACAAACCCTGAAAATAGGAAAATAATATATAATTGTCATGGTTAGTTTCCTTAGGTACACAACTACACACCCTAGAAACATAAAACCCTAAAAATAGAAGGATCAAACTTTTATTGTCAAAAGTTAGTTCCCCCGGGTAGCCAAAATACACACCCAAGGAAATATAAAACCCTAAAAATAGGAAAACATACCCTAGGAAACATAAAACCCCAAAAATAGGAAAATTAATCATATATGGTTTCCTCGGGTAGACAAAATACACATCCAAGGAAACACAAACCCTAGAAATTGGAAAAAAAAATTTAATTGTCAGAGTTAGTTTCCTCGGTGCACAACTATACACCCTAGGAAACATAAAACCCTAAAAATATGAAAATCAAACTTTTATTGTCAAAAGTTGGTTTCCTCAGGTAGCCAAAATACACGCACAAGGAAACATAAAACCGTAAAAACAGGAAAACACACCCTAGAAAACATAAAACCCCAAAAATAGGAAAATTAGTCATATATGGTTTCCTCGGGTAGACAAAATATACACCCGAGGAAACACAAACCCTAAAAATAGGAAAATAATTTATAATTGTCAGAGTTAGTTTCCTCAGGTGCACAACTACACAACCTAGGAAACATTAAACCCTAAAAATAGGAAAATCAAACTTTTATTGTCAAAAGTTGGTTTCCTCGGGTAGACAATATACACACCCAAGGAAACACTAACCTTGAAAATAGGAAAATAATATATGATTGTGAAGGTTAGTTTCCTCGGGTCCACAACTACACACCCCAGGAAACATAAAACACTATAAATAGGAAAATCAAACTTTTATTGTCAAAAGTTGGTTTCCTCAGGTAGCCAAAATACACGCACAAGGAAACATAAAACACTAAAAATAGGAAAACATACCCTAGAAAACATAAAACCCCAAAAATAGGAAAATTAGTCATATATGGTTTCCTCGGGTAGACAAAATACACACCCAAGGAAACAAAAACCCTTAAAAAAGGAAAATAATTTATAATTGTCAGTGTTAGTTTCCTCGGGTGCACAACTACACACCCTAGGAAACATAAAACCCTAAAAATAGAAAAATTAAACTTTTATTGTCAAAAGTTGGTTTCCACGGGTAGACAAAATTAACACCCAAGGAAACACAACTACACACCCTAGGAAACATAAAACCCTAAAAATAGAAAGATCAAACTTTTATTGTCAAAATTTAGTTTCCCCGGGTAGCCAAAATACACACCCAAGGAAACATAAAAACCCTAAAAATAGGAAAACACACTCTAGGAAACATAAAACCCCAAAAATAGGAAAATTAGTCATATATGGTTTCCTCGGGAAGACAAAATACACATCCAAGAAAACACAAAACCAAAAAATTGGAAAATAGTTTATAATTGTCTAAGTTAGTTTCCTCGGGTGCACAACTACACACCCTAGGAAACATAAAACCCTATAAATATGAAAATCAAACTTTTATTGTCAAAAGTTGGTTTCCTCGGATAGCCAAAATACACACCCAAGGAAACATAAAACCCTAAAAATAGGAAAAGACACCCTAGGAAACATAAAACCCCAAAAATTGGAAAATTAGTCATATATGTTTTCCTCGGGTAGACAAAATACACACCCAAGGAAACACAATCCCTAAAAATTGAAATATAGTTCATAATTGTCATAGTTAGTTTCCTCGGGTGCACAACTACACACCCTAGGAAACATAAAACCTTAAAAATAGGAAAATTAAACTTTTATTGTCAAAAGTTGGTTTCCACGGGTAGATAAAATTAACACCCAAGGAAACACAAACCCTGAAAACAGGAAAATAATATATAATTGTCACGGTTAGTTTCCTCGGGTACACAACTACACACCCTAGGAAACATAAAACCCTAAAAATAGAAAGATCAAACTTTTATTGTCAAAATTTAGTTTCCCCGGGTAGCCAAAATATACACCCAAGGAAACATAAAACCCTAAAAATAGGAAAACACACCCTAGGACACATAAAACCACAAAAATAGGAAAATTAGTCATATATGGTTTCCTCGGGTAGACAAAATACACATCCAAAGAAACACAAACCCTAAAAATTGGAAAATAGTTTATAATTGTCAGAGTTAGTTTCCTCGGGTGCACAACTACACACCCTAGGAAACATAAAACCCTAAAAATAGGAAAACACACCCTAGGAAACATAAAACCCCAAAAATTGGAACATTAGTCATATATGGTTTCCTCGGGTAGACAAAATACACACCCAAGGAAACACAAACCCTAAAAATTGGAAAATAATTTATAATTGTCAGAGTTAGTTTCCTCGGGTGCACAACTACACACCCTAGGAAACATAAAACCCTAAAAATAAGAAAATTAAACTTTTATTGTCAAAAGTTGGTTTCCCTGGGTAGACAAAATTAACACCCAAGGAAACACTAACCCTAAAAATAGGAAAATAATATATAATTGTCATGGTTAGTTTCCTCGGGTACACAACTACACACCCTAGGAAACATAAAACTCTAAAAATAGAAAGATCAAACTTTTATTGTCCAAAGTTAGTTTCCCCGAGTAGCCAAAATACTCACCCAAGGAAACGTAAAACCCTAAAAATAGGAAAACGCACCCTAGGAAACATAAAACCCGAAAAATAGGAAAATTAGTCATATATGGTTTCCTCGGATAGACAAAATACACACCCAAGGAAACACAAACCCAAAAAATTGGAAAATTGTCTATAATTGTCAGAGTTAGTTTCCTCGGGTGCACAACTACACACCCTATGAAACATAAAACCCTAAAAATAGGAAAATCAAACTTTTATAATCAAAAGTTGGTTTCCTCGGGTAGCCAAAATACACACCCAAGGAAACATAAAACCCTAAATATAGGAAAACACACCATAGGAAACATAAAACCCAAAAAATAGGAAAATTAGTCATATATGATTTCCTCGGGTAGACAAAATATACATCCAAGCAAACACAAACTCTAAAAATTGGAAAATAGTTTATAATTGTCAGAGTTAGTTTCCTCGGGTGCACAACTACACACCCTAGGAAACATAAAACCCTCAAAATATGAAAATCAAACTTTTATTGTCAAAAGTTGGTTTCCTCGGGTAGCCAATATACACACCCAAGGAAACATAAAACCCTAAAAATAGGAAAACACACCCTAGGAAACATAAAACTCCAAAAATAGGAAAATTAGTCATATATGGTTTCCCCGGGTAGACAAAATTTAAAACCCAAGGAAACACAAACCCTGAAAAATGGAAAATAATATATAATTGTCATGGTTAATTTCCTCGGGTACACAACTACACACCGTAGGAAACATAAAACTCTAAAAATAGAAAGTTCAAACTTTTATTGTCAAAAGTTAGTTTCCCCGGGTAGCCAAAATACACACCCAAGGAAACATAAAACCCTAAAAATGTGAAAACACACCCTAGGAAACATAAAACCCTAAAAATAGGGTAATTAGTCATATATGGTTTCCTCGGGTAGACAAAATACACACCCAAGGAAACACAAACCCTAAAAATAGGAAACTAATTTATAATTGTCAGAGTTAGTTTCCTCGGGTGCACAACTAGTCATCTACACACCCTAGAAAACATAAAACCCTAAAAATAGGAAAATTAAACTTTTATTGTCAAAACTTGGTTTCCCCGGGTAGACAAAATTTAAAACCCAAGGAAACACAAACCCTGAAAAATGGAAAATAATATATAATTGTCATGGTTAATTTCCGCGGGTACACAACTACACACCGTAGGAAACATAAAACTCTAAAAATAGAAAGATCAAACTTTTATTGTCAAAAGTTAGTTTCCCCGGGTAGCCAAAATACACACCCAAGGAAACATAAAACCCTAAAAATATGAAAACACACCCTAGGAAACATAAAACCCTAAAAATAGGGTAATTAGTCATATATGGTTTCCTCGGGTAGACAAAATACACACCCAAGGAAACACAAACCCTGAAAATAGGAAAATAATATATAATTGTCATGGTTAGTTTCTTTAGGTACACAACTACACACCCTAGGAAACATAAAACCCTAAAAATAGAAGGATCAAACTTTTATTGTCAAAAGTTAGTTTCCCCGGGTAGCCAAAATACACACCCAAGTAAACATAAAACCCTAAAAATAGGAAAACACACCCTAGGAAACATAAAACCCCAAAAATAGGAAAATTAGTCATATATGGTTTCCTCGGGTAGACAAAATACACATCCAAGGAAACACAAACCCTAGAAATTGGAAAAAAATTTATAATTGTCAGAGTTAGTTTCCTCGGGTGCACAACTACACACCCTAGGAAACATAAAACTCTAAAACTAGGAAAATCAAACTTTTATTGTCAAAATTTGGTTTCCTCGGGTAGCCAAAATACACACACAAGGAAATACAAACCCCGAAAATAGGAAAATAATATATACTTGTCAAGGTTAGTTTCCTCGGGTGCATAACTACACACTCTAGGAAACATAAAACCGTAAAAATAGGAAAATCAAACCTTTATTGTCAAAAGTTGGTTCCTCAGGTAGGCAAAATACACACCTAACGAAACATAAAACCATAAAAATAGGAAAACACACCCTAAGAAACATAAAACCCAAAAAATAGGAAAATTAGCCATATATGGTTTCCTCGGGTAGACAAAATATACACACAAGGAAACACAAACCCTAAAAATAGGAAAATAATTTATAATTGTCAGAGTTAGTTTCCTCGGGTCCACAACTACACAACCTAGGAAACATTAAACCAGAAAAATAGGAAAATCAAACTTTTATTGTCAAAAGTTGGTTTACTCGGGTAGACAAAATACACACAAGGAAACACAAACCTTGAAAATAGGAAAATAATATATAATTGTGAAGGTTAGTTTCCTCGGGTTCACAACTACACACCACAGGAAACATAAAACACTAAAAATAGGAAAATCGAACTTTTATTGTCAAAAGTTTGTTTCCTCAGGTAGCCAAAATACACGACCAAGGAAACATAAAACCCTAAAAATAGGAGAACACACCCTAGAAAATATAAAACCCCAAAAATAGGAAAATTAGTCATATATGGTTTCCTCGGGTAGACAAAATACACACCCAAGGAAACAAAAACCCTAAAAATAGGAAAATAATTTATAATTGTCAGTGTTAGTTTCCTCGGGTGCACAACTACACACCCTAGGAAACATAAAACCTTAAAAATAGGAAAATTAAACTTTTATTGTCAAAAGTTGGTTTCCCCGGGTAGACAAAATTAACACCCAAGGAAACACAAACCCTGAAAATAGGAAAATAATATATAATTGTCACGGTTAGTTTCCTCGGGTACACAACTACACACCCTATGAAACATAAAATCCTAAAAATATAAAGATCAAACTTTTATTGTCAAAATTTAGTTTCCCCGGGTAGCCAAAATACACACCTAAGGAAATATAAAACCCTAAAAACAGGAAAACACACCCTAGGAAACATAAAACCCAAAAATAGGAAAATTAGTCATATACGGTTTCCTCGCGTAGACAAAATACACATCCAAGGAAACACAAACCTTAAAAATTGGAAAATAGTTAATAATTGTCAGAGTTAGTTTCCTCGGGTGCACAACTACACACCCTAGGAAACATAAAACCCTAAAAATATGAAAATCAAACTTCTATGGTCAAAAGTTGGTTTCCTCGGGTAGCCAAAATACACACCCAAGGAAACATAAAACCCTAAAAATAGGAAAACACACCCTAGGAAACATAAAACCCTAAAAATTGGAAAATTAGTCATATATGGTTTCCTCGGGTAGACAAAATACACACCCAAGGAAACACAAACCCTAAAAATTGGAAAAAAGTTTATAATTGTCATAGTTAGTTTCCTCGGGTGCACAACTATACACCCTAGGAAACATAAAACCCTAAAAATATGAAAATCAAACTTTTATTGTCAAAAGTTGGTTTCCTCGGGTAGCCTAAATGGAAACATAAAACTCTAAAAACAGGAAAACACACCCTAGGAAACCTAAAACCCCAAAAATAGGAAAATTAGTCATATATGGTTTCCTCGGGTAGACAAAATACACATCCAAGGAAACACAAACCCAAAAAATTGGAAAATAGTTTATAATTGTTAGAGTTAGTTTCCTCGGGTGCACACAACTACACACCCAAGGAAACATAAAATCCTAAAAATATGAAAATCAAACTTTTATTGTCAAAAGTTGGTTTCCTCGGGTAGCCAAAATACACACCCAAGGAAACATAAAACCTTAAAAATAGGAAAATAATATATAATTGTCATGGTTAGTTTCCTCGGGTACACAACTACACACCCTAGAAACATAAAACCCTGAAAATAGAAAGATCAAACTTTTATTGTTAAAATTTAGTTTCCCCGGGTAGCCAAAATACACACCCAAGGAAACATAAAACCCTAAAAATAGGAAAACACACCCTAGGAAACATAAAGCCCCAAAAATAGGAAAATTAGTCATATATGGTTTACTCGGGTAGACAAAATACACATCCAAAGAAACACAAACCCTAAAAATTGGAAAATAGTTTATAATTGTCAGAGTTAGTTTCCTCGGGTGCGCAACTACACACCCTAGGAAACATAAAATCCTAAAAATATGAAAATCAAACTTTTATTGTCAAAAGTTGGTTTCCACGGGTAGACAAAATTAACACCCAAGGAAACACAAACCCTGAAAATAGGAAAATAATATATAATTGTTACGGTTAGTTTCCTCGGGTACACAACTACACACCCTAGGAAACATAAAACCCTAAAAATAGAAAGATCAAACTTTTATTGTCAAAATTTAGTTTCCCCGGGTAGCCAAAATACACACCCAAGGAAACATAAAACCCTAAAAATAGGAAAACACACCCTAGGAAACATAAAACCAATAAAATAGGAAAATTAGTCATATATGGTTTACTCGGGTAGACAAAATACACATCCAAAGAAACACAAACCCTAAAAATTGGAAAATAGTTTATAATTGTCAGAGTTAGTTTCCTCGGGTGCGCAACTACACACCCTAGGAAACATAAAATCCTAAAAATATGAAAATCAA
This sequence comes from Calendula officinalis, assembly GCA_963853835.1. NCBI lineage: Eukaryota > Viridiplantae > Streptophyta > Magnoliopsida > Asterales > Asteraceae > Calendula > Calendula officinalis. The sequence continues at coordinate 72,059,145 of OY970826.1, forward strand.
ACTTTTATTGTCAAAAGTTGGTTTCCTCGGGTAGCCAAAATACACACCCAAGGAAACATAAAACCCTAAAAATAGGAAAACACACCCTAGGAAACATAAAACCCCAAAAATTGGAAAATTAGTCATATATGGTTTCCTCGGGTAGACAAAATACACACCAAAGGAAACAAAAACCCTAAAAATTGGAAAATAGTTCATAATTGTCATAGTTAGTTTCCTCGGGTGCACAACTACACACCCTAGGAAATGTAAAACCCTAAAAATAGGAAAACGCACCCTAGGAAACATAAAACCCCAAAAATTGGAAAATTAGTCATATATGGTTTCCTCGGGCAGCCAAAATACACACCCAAGGAAATACAAACCCTAAAAATTGGAAAATAGTTTATAATTGTCAGAGTTAGTTTCCTCGGGTGCACAACTACACACCCTAGGAAACATAAAACCTTAAAAATAGGAAAATCAAACTTTTATAATCAAAAGTTGGTTTCCTCGGGTAGCCAAAATACACACCCAAGGAAACATAAAACCCTAAATATAGGAAAACACACCCTAGGAAACATAAAACCCCAAAAATAGGAAATTTAGTCATATATGATTTCCTCGGGTAGACAAAATACACATCCAAGCAAACACAAACCCTAAAAATTGGAAAATAGTTTATAATTGTCAGAGTTAGTTTCCTCGGGTGCACAACTACACACCCTAGGAAACATAAAACCCTAAAAATAAGAAAATTAAACTTTTATTGTCAAAAGTTAGTTTCCCCGGGTAGACAAAATTAACACCCAAGGAAACACAAACCCTAAAAATAGGAGAATAATATATAATTGTCATGGTTAGTTTCCTCGGGTACACAACTACACACCCTAGGAAACATAATACTCTAAAAATAGAAAGATCAAACTTTTATTGTCAAAAGTTAGTTTCCCCGGGTAGCCAAAATACACACCCAAGGAAACATAAAACCCTAAAAACAGGAAAACACACCCTAGGAAACATAAAACCCCAAAAATAGGAAAATTAGTCATATATGATTTTCTCGGGTAGACAAAATACACATCCAAGCAAACACAAACCCTAAAAATTGGAAAATAGTTTATAATTATCAGAGTTAGTTTCCTCGGGTGCACAACTACACACCCTAGGAAGCATAAAACCCTAAAAATAAGAAAATTAAACTTCTATTGTCAAAAGTTGGTTTCCCCGGGTAGACAAAATTAACACCCAAGGAAACACAAACCCTAAAAATAGGAAAATAATATATAATTGTCATGGTTAGTTTCCTCGGGTACACAACTACACACCATAGGAAACATAAAACCCCTGAAAATAGAAAGATTGTTAAGGCAAAAAGCCTTACCCCTTTTGGATCTTAAGATAACAAAACAACCTAGACTAGCTTAGATTAATATGTAGTATAAAATAGCTAAGTTTAGGTCTGATACTGAGTGATCAGTATTAGAACTCAGTATCAGCACTCAGTATCAGATAGTGATACTGAGTACAAGGACTGAGTAGAAGGACTGAGTTACAATATGTAACGGACTAAGATCAAATCCCTTGATCTTAGTCATTTTCCTACCTTAGTCCTTCGGTTACTCCTTTGCTCATTATGTAAGATCTCTATATCATTATAAATAGAGATCATCTTGCAAAGGAGAACTTACCAATTCACTTTACACGTTCATACTTTTTGTAATTGATTAGTGGTCTTGTTATTCCGCAACAAGCCACACTTAGTGGAATTATACATTTGACTCATATCTTGTTCTCATACAATATTTGTCTTAAAGTTATAATTATATAATCAATTATCCTTTCAAACCAGGGTGTTGTGACCTAACAACTGGTATCAGAGCAGGCTAAATAAATTCTTATTTAGTTGATCTATAACCCTGGCAACCATCCCTTATACTTATCCATCACTTACTCCAAAATCAAAAATGTCTACCATTGTTGCACCAATTATGTCTGGAAAGGGAATACCCATCTTTGATGGTAAAGACTTCCATCAATGGAAGCTAAAAGCTCAGTGGTATCTCGAATCCATTCATCATGAAATGCTCACTGTGTTAAATGATGGTCCTATCATCCCGCAAACTGTGGAACCCGTTGCTGCTACTGATAATGCTCCTGAGAGCATAAGAACTGTACCCAAACTAAAGCACAACTGGACTGATACTGACCGTCAGTTGTATGCTTTAGACTCCAGAGCTAAAGGGGTGATTGGTAATGCTGTTACCAAAGAAATACTTAATGCAATTATGAAATTGCCAACAGCAAAGGCTATGTGGGATAGTCTATCAGTCACCTATGAAGGCACAGCCAAGGTGAAGTTGCAAAGAAAAAGCAACATGAGGAGGAAATATGAAAACTTCTTCTCAACTCCTAATGAAGACATCACCACTCTCTATAACAGGTTCAACACTGTTATTCATGATTTAATCAGTGTAGGCATTGTGAAGGAGGAAGGAGAACTTGTTCAAAAGTTCTTGGATAGTCTTCCTCAACAATTTCTTGACATGACAAACTCTGTCAATGCTGCTAACAACATTGAGTCATACACTCTTCAAACTCTGTATGGTCTAATGTTGAATCATGAGGAGAATAATGCTGCAAGACTGGTCAACTGGAAGAAAACTGACAAGTCTTCCACTGGCATGGCTCTAGTTGTGCAACAGGCTTATACTGTAACTGAGCCTGATGAACCAGAAGTTGATGTTGTTGATGCTGAGGCAGAGGAGCTTGAAACACAAATGGCTCTTTTGTCCATGAAGCTGGATCAGTTGAAAAAGAAGAGGCTTGGTGTTAGCTCTTCTAATACTGACCCAAGATCAGGTCTGTGCTACAGGTGTGGAAAGCCTGGACATATTGCTGCAAACTGTCATACTAAGTCTTCTGAGACTGATCATAATGACAAGATTGCATACCGAGCAAAAAGGTATAGAGACAAGTATGTCAAACTAAAGAACTGGAGCAAGGGGAAGAGGGCAGAAGGGAATGGAACACCTCATCAAGCACTATACTCTGAAGCCTGGATGGATGAGGAAATAAGTGATGATGAGGAAGAGATTGAGAATAAAGCCTTTATGGCTTTCACTGAAGATGATTTGAAAAGCTCTTTTGAAAAAGATATCAAAGAGGCTGAGAGGATGAGTGTTCATACTGATTGGGATTCCACTCAGTTGTACAAGGTAAGTTCCTTTCAAACTTATTCAGTGAATGAAAAAACTAAGATTTTTGAGTATATGATTGTTGATCTTAAAACTTTTGTTCAAAAAGAAAAAGCTTTAAAATTAACAATTCAAGAACTTGAAAGGGTAAATAATGAAAACTTAGATAAATTAGCAAAGTATAAAGATTTAGAACTAAACCTTTCAGATTTAAAGGACATTAACCAAAGATTAGCTGATAAAGCTCACTTACACAAACTTGAAAAAGAAAAATTTTAAAAACAGTGTAAATCTTGGGGAAATGCTTCAATAAAGTTAAATAAATGTTTAAATCAACAATTCCCAGAAAATGTGAGGGCTGCTCTTGGTGTTGATCCTCAATTTAAAAATAGGAATAATTTTGCTGATTTATTTGAAGAATTTTCTAATATGAACCCTATTAAATTTATAAAAGCTAAAAATTTCTGTGAAGTTGGATGTCAAACCGAGTCAGATAATGAGGAAAATGAAATTTTAGAAAATCCTATTGGTCCCTCTATCTGCTCAAAGTGCTATACTGAGCTACAAGAACCCAGTATTGAATTTTCTATAAAGGAAATTTCTGATACTGAGCTCCCAATAGATCAGTATGACACTTCTGCTGTTCCACCTTTCGAATTATTATTTAATACAACAACTTTTGAAATATATAATGATAATAAAATAACTTCAATCTCTAATGTTTCATCTAATACAGAAGTTGCAGGAACAAAAACATCATATACTGAGACATCTAAAGAACCTGTTAAAGTTGTTTCTTCAAAACATGATAAACAAAAAACAACTTCAACTTGGTCCACAGTTGGTAGAAACAAGAAGTCTTACACTAATAATATTAGAAAGACTTCTATGCCAAATAAAAAGAAGCAACCAGATCCACCACCCTTTACACCAGTAAAACAAAGTGTTAAAACACCTATTAAAAATGACAAAAATAACATTTTAAAAACACTTGGTGATCAGGTGAAATTGTTAAGTAAACAATTTGCAAAACTTGTTCATACTGATCTACCAAAAGTGCAACATTTTTCTAAAATACCTTATGAAAATATGTTTAGAAATAGACCTAGAAAATGTTATAGGTGTCATCATACTGGTCATAAGGGAGATGAATGCTGGACCGATCTCTCAAGTCCTAGGTACTCAGTACCAAAGAAAAGGACAGTATCTAAGTCAGTATCACCAAAGAAAACCTCTAATATTTTTCCTGAAGTGATACTGACCTCTCCAAATAAAGAGATCAGATCCAAATTTGTTTATTCCACCAAAGGTCCCATTCAAAAATGGGTTCCTAAAAGGAACTAACTCTTATTCTGTGTCTTGTGCAGGGTGACAGAAAATGGTATTTAGATAGTGGCTGCTCAAGACACATGACTGGCAGTATGGAGTACCTTCTCAACTATACTCCAGAGAAGGGTCCTTCTGTTAAGTTTGGAGATGACTCGGTGGGAAAGACAAGAGGTTATGGTGTGATCAAGGCAGGCAACATAACTTTTAAAAGAGTTGCCTATGTAGAGGGTCTTAAACACAATCTGCTCAGTATCAGCCAGATGTGTGATGATGACAATGAAGCTAGATTCAGGAAGGTTGCAGGAATCATCTACAATGATAAAGGGCAGCCTGTACTCATTGCTAGAAGAGAAAAGGATGTATATGTGGTCAACCTATCTGAAATAGACCCAACTATTCGAGTATGCCTGCTTTCTAAAGTCAAGCCAGAATTGCACTGGCTATGGCACAAGAAACTCTCTCACATCAACTTTAGAAATATCAACGAGCTCAGTATGAAGAAACTGGTGAGAGGGTTGCCCACTATTCCTTATTCAAAAGATAAGTTATGCTTAGCATGTGAAATGGGCAAGCAGAAGAAGAGTTCATTCAAGTCGAAAGTCAATCATTCCATCAATGAACCTCTTACTATGATACATATGGATCTTTTTGGCCCCATCAGCACACCATCTTTGGCCAAAAAGGTCTATACTCTAGTCTTGGTTGATGAATTCTCAAGGTATACTTGGGTCATCTTCCTCAAGACTAAAGCGGATGCAACAACAGAAATCATTGCCTTCATTAAAAGAGAAGAACTTCAAAAAGGCAACAAGGTCAAAAAACTTAGAAGTGACCATGGTACTGAGTTTAAGAACTCAGTATTGGCTGATTTCTGTGAAGAAAAAGGAATCGTTCAAAACTTCTCTGCAGCCTACACACCACAACAAAATGGTGTTGTAGAAAGAAAGAATAGAACATTGATTGAAGCTGCAAGAACTTTGTTATGCCATGCTGGACTGGCACTGACCTTCTGGGTTGAAGCAGTCAATTGTGCAAATTTTACACAGAACAGAGCCACAATAGTCCAGAGACATCAAAAGACTCCTTATGAGTTATATAATGGCAAGGTTCCTAATGTGGAATACTTCCACATCTTTGGGAGTAAATGTTTTGTACTCAGTACCAAACAAAATCTCAACAAATTTGCTCCCAAAGCAAATGAAGGTGTGTTCATGGGCTACTCTCCACACTCTAAAGCCTTCAGAGTGTATATCATCTCAACTAAGATGATTGTAGAATCCATTCATGTCACATTTGATGAAGATCAGAATGAGCATTCTACCTCAGCAAGTGAAGACATAAGTGGCATAGACATTCTATGTAATCCAGAGAACCCCATTGCTGAACAGCCCAAGTATCATTCACACTTTATTCCAAATAAATTAAATGACACTGATCAAGTTCGAACTCAGTCTCACTCAACTGCGATTAATTCTGAGGTTTCCATAACAGAGAACCCTCATACTGAGTTTCCAACTAATGATCTGAACCATTCTACCTATGAAGAAGGTGAAACTTCCAACACTTCACAAGAATCCACATCAACTCTGCAAAATGAAGATGAACAGCAACCTGCACTGTCTGATACTGACCAGAATTCCACTCAGTATCAGACACACGACACACCAAATCAATAAGATATTGTTGATCCCCTTTCAAATGCTCCCTTAGGAAACAATTTAAGGGAACACAGAGACCATCCACACTCAAACATTCTTTGTCCTATTGAAGAAGGTGTTCAAACAAGAAGAAAATTAGAGTTTCCACCCCAAGCAACTGCAAATTTCTGTTTCTTCTCAAGTTTTCTATCCACCATTGAACCAAAGAAAGCTGATGAAGCTTTATTAGATGAGGATTGGGTAGAAGCTATGCAAGAAGAGCTCACAGAGTTTGAGAGAAACAAAGTTTGGAACCTAGTACCACCTCCTAGTGGCAAAACTATTATTGGTACTAAGTGGGTATTCAGAAACAAGATGGACAAGGATGGTGTTGTCATCAGAAACAAAGCAAGGTTGGTTGCTCAAGGTTACAGGCAAGAAGAAGGCATTGACTATGATGAAACTTTTGCACCAGTTGCAAGAATTGAAGCTATTAGGCTGTATCTTGCATATGCAGCTTTCAAGAACTTCAAAGTTTATCAAATGGATGTCAAGAGTGCCTTTCTAAATGGAAAACTACAAGAGGAAGTTTATGTTAAACAACCACCAGGTTGTAGATTGGACAGAAAAAGCACAAGTGGAGGATGTCAATTCCTAGGTGGAAGGCTAGTAGGTTGGTCATCCAAGAAGCAAAACTCGGTAGCAACTTCCACAGCAGAAGCAGAGTATGTTGCTGCAGGGAGTTGTTGTGCTCAATTATTATGGATGCAGTATCAACTATTGGACTATGGGTTCAACTTTCAAAAGACTCCAATTCATTGTGATAACAAGAGTGCTATTGCTATCACAGAGAACCCAGTCTATCACTCCAAAACTAAGCACATTGATATCAGACACCACTTTATTCGAGATAATGTGGAAAAAGGTAAGGTTGAGGTAGATTATGTACCAACAGATGAACAATTGGCTGATCTATTTACTAAACCTCTTCCTGAGGAAAGGTTTATGTATTTACTAGGGCAATTAGGTATGCTGAATTCTTGATCGTTCTTAATTTTCTTTAAAACTGAACGCTCAGTATCACTCCTGTTGATACTGACCACTCAGTATTACTAGTCTCTTATCATCAAATTTTAAAATTTTAATTTTTTTTATTAATTTCAAGAGTAAATTAAGCGTTTTTATAATTTTAAAATTTTTTAAATTTTATTATTTTTTTTTACTAAGTATTGGGATATGACGGCTCTCACACCGAGGTTAACCCTCATACTGTCCAACGATAACCTTTTTTTAATAGGAAAGTTACCGTTAACACAGGATAAGGCAGTCAAATCAGCCGTTTTTACTTCCCAATACCATTTTTATCCGTAAATCACTTATAAATAACCGTTTTTTTTTTCCTTCAAAATTTTTTAACAGTTATTTCACTCTCTCTCCTTACTCTTTAAATTCACTCTGCGATTAACGATTTCAATTCTTCTTAGCAAGCAAAAACATTTAAATCCAAATCACAGATGGCAAAAGTTGGTTTCCACGGGTAGATAAAATTAACACCCAAGGAAACACAAACCCTGAAAACAGGAAAATAATATATAATTGTCAAGGTTAGTTTCCTCGGGTACACAACTACACACCCTAGGAAACATAAAACCCTAAAAAAATAGAAAGATCAAACTTTTATTGTCAAAATTTAGTTTCCCCGGGTAGCCAAAATATACACCCAAGGAAACATAAAACCCTAAAAATAGGAAAACACACCTTAGGACACATAAAACTACAAAAATAGGAAAATTAGTCATATATGGTTTCCTCGGGTAGACAAAATACACATCCAAAGAAACACAAACCCTAAAAATTGGAAAATAGTTTATAATTGTCAGAGTTAGTTTCCTCGGGTGCACAACTACACACCCTAGGAAACATAAAACCCTAAAAATAGGAAAACACACCCTAGGAAACATAAAACCCCAAAAATTGGAACATTAGTCATATATGGTTTCCTCGGGTAGACAAAGTACACACCCAAGGAAACACAAACCCTAAACATTGGAAACTAGTTCATAATTGTTATAGTTAGTTTCCTCGGGTGTACAACTACACACCTTAGGAAACATAAAACCATAAAAATATAAAAATTAAACTTTTATTGTCAAAAGTTGGTTTCCTCGGGTAGCATAAATACACACCCAAGGAAACATAAAACCCTAAAAACAGGAAAACACACCCTAGGAAACATAAAACCCCAAAAATAGGAAAATTAGTCATATATGGTTTCCTCGGGTAGACAAAATACACACCCAAGGAAATACAAACCCTTAAAATTGGAAAATAATTTATATTTGTCAGAGTTAGTTTCCTCGGGTGCACAACTACACACCCTAGGAAACATAAAACCCTAAAAATAAGAAAATTATACTTTTATTGTCAAAAGTTGGTTTCCCTGGGTAGACAAAATTAACACCCAAGGAAACACTAACCCTAAAAATAGGAAAATAATATATAATTGTCATGGTTAGTTTCCTCGGGTACACAAATACACACCCTAGGAAACATAAAACTCTAAAAATAGAAAGATCAAACTTTTATTGTCAAAAGTTAGTTTCCCCGGGTAGCCAAAATACACACCCAAGGAAACATAAAACCCTAAAAATAGGAAAACACACCCTAGGAAACATAAAACCCCAAAAATACGAAAATTAGTGATATATGGTTTCCTCGGGTAGACAAAATACACACCCAAGGAAACACAAACCCTAAAAATGGGAAAATAATTTATAATTGTCAGAGTTAGTTTCCTCGGGTGCACAACTAGTCAACTACACACCCTAGAAAACATAAAACCCTAAAAATAGGAAAATTAAACTTTTATTGTCAAAACTTGGTTTCCCCGGGTAGCCAAATACACACCCAAGGAAACATAAAACCCTAAAAGTAGAAAAACACACCCTAGGAAACATAAAACCCCAAAAATTGGAAAATTAGTCATATATGGTTTCCTCGGGTAGACAAAATACACACCCAAGGAAACACAAACCCTAAAAATTGAAATATAGTTCATAATTGTCATAGTTAGTTTCCTCGGGTGCACAACTACACACCTTAGAAAACATAAAACCTTAAAAATAGGAAAATCAAACTTTTATTGTCAAAAGTTGGTTTCCTCGGGTAGACAAAATACACACCCAAGGAAACACTAACCTTGAAAATAGGAAAATAATATATAATTGTGAAGGTTAGTTTCCTCGGGTCCACAACTACACACCCCAGGAAACATAAAACCCTAAAAATAGAAAGATCAAACTTTTATTGTCAAAATTTAGTTTCCTCGGGTAGCCTAAATACACACCCAAGGAAACATAAAACCCTAAAAATAGGAAAACACACCCTTGGAAACATAAAACCCCAAAAATAGGAAAATTAGTCATATATGGTTTCCTCGGGTAGACAAAATACACACCCAAGGAAACACAAACCCTAAAAATTGGAAAATAATTTATAATTGTCAGAGTTAGTTTCCTCAGGTGCACAACTACACACCCTAGGAAACATAAAACCCTAAAAATAAGAAAATTAAACTTTTATTGTCAAAAGTTGGTTTCCATGGGTAGACAAAATTAACACCCAAGGAAACACTAACCCTAAAAAGAGGAAAATAATATATAATTGTCATGGTTAGTTTCCTCGGGTACACAAATACACACCCTAGGAAACATAAAACTCTAAAAATAGAAAGATCAAACTTTTATTGTCAAAAGTTAGTTTCCCCGGGTAGCCAAAATGCACACCCAAGGAAACATAAAACCCTAAAAATAGGAAAACACACCCTAGGAAACATAAAACCCCAAAAATACGAAAATTAGTGATATATGGTTTCCTCGGGTAGACAAAATACACACCCAAGGAAACACAAACCCTAAAAATGGGAAAATAATTTATAATTGTCAGAGTTAGTTTCCTCGGGTGCACAACTAGTCAACTACACACCCTAGAAAACATAAAACCCTAAAAATAGGAAAATTAAACTTTTATTGTCAAAACTTGGTTTCCCCGGGTAGCCAAATACACACCCAAGGAAACATAAAACCCTAAAAGTAGAAAAACACACCCTAGGAAACATAAAACCCCAAAAATTGGAAAATTAGTCATATATGGTTTCCTCGGGTAGACAAAATACACACCCAAGGAAACACAAACCCTAAAAATTGAAATATAGTTCATAAATGTCATAGTTAGTTTCCTCGGGTGCACAACTACACACCTTAGAAAACATAAAGCCTTAAAAATAGGAAAATCAAACTTTTATTGTCAAAAGTTGGTTTCCTCGGGTAGACAAAATACACACCCAAGGAAACACTAACCTTGAAAATAGGAAAATAATATATAATTGTGAAGGTTAGTTTCCTCGGGTCCACAACTACACACCCCAGGAAACATAAAACCCTAAAAATAGAAAGATCAAACTTTTATTGTCAAAATTTAGTTTCCTCGGGTAGCCTAAATACACACCCAAGGAAACATAAAACCCTAAAAACAGGAAAACACACCCTAGGAAACATAAAACCCCAAAAATAGGAAAATTAGTCATATATGGTTTCCTCGGGTAGACAAAATACACACCCAAGGAAACACAAACCCTAAAAATTGGAAAATAATTTATAATTGTCAGAGTTAGTTTCCTCGGGTGCACAACTACACACCCTAGGAAACATAAAACCCTAAAAATAAGAAAATTAAACTTTTATTGTCAAAAGTTGGTTTCCCTGGGTAGACAAAATTAACACCCAAGGAAACACTAACCCTAAAAATAGGAAACTAATATATAATTGTCATGGTTAGTTTCCTCGGGTACACAAATACACACCCTAGGAAACATAAAACTCTAAAAATAGAAAGATCAAACTTTTATTGTCAAAAGTTAGTTTCCCCGGGTAGCCAAAATACACACCCAAGGAAACATAAAACCCTAAAAATAGGAAAACACACCCTAGGAAACATAAAACCCCAAAAATACGAAAATTAGTGATATATGGTTTCCTCGGGTAGACAAAATACACACCCAAGGAAACACAAACCCTAAAAATGGGAAAATAATTTATAATTGTCAGAGTTAGTTTCCTCGGGTGCACAACTAGTCAACTACACACCCTAGAAAACATAAAACCCTAAAAATAGGAAAATTAAACTTTTATTGTCAAAACTTGGTTTCCCCGGGTAGCCAAATACACACCCAAGGAAACATAAAACCCTAAAAGTAGAAAAACACACCCTAGGAAACAAAAAACCCCAAAAATTGGAAAATTAGTCATATATGGTTTCCTCGGGTAGACAAAATACACACCCAAGGAAACACAAACCCTAAAAATTGAAATATAGTTCATAATTGTCATAGTTAGTTTCCTCGGGTGCACAACTACACACCTTAGAAAACATAAAACCTTAAAAATAGGAAAATCAAACTTTTATTGTCAAAAGTTGGTTTCCTCGGGTAGACAAAATACACACCCAAGGAAACACTAACCTTGAAAATAGGAAAATAATATATAATTGTGAAGGTTAGTTTCCTCGGGTCCACAACTACACACCCCAGGAAACATAAAACCCTAAAAATAGAAAGATCAAACTTTTATTGTCAAAATTTAGTTTCCTCGGGTAGCCTAAGTACACACCCAAGGAAACATAAAACCCTAAAAACAGGAAAACACACCCTAGGAAACATAAAACCCCAAAAATAGGAAAATTAGTCATATATGGTTTCCTCGGGTAGACAAAATACACACCCAAGGAAACACAAACCCTAAAAATTGGAAAATAATTTATAATTGTCAGAGTTAGTTTCCTCGGGTGCACAACTACACACCCTAGGAAACATAAAACCCTAAAAATAAGAAAATTAAACTTTTATTGTCAAAAGTTGGTTTCCCTGGGTAGACAAAATTAACACCCAAGGAAACACTAACCCTAAAAATAGGAAAATAATATATAAGTGTCATGGTTAGTTTCCTCGGGTACACAAATACACACCCTAGGAAACATAAAACTCTAAAAATAGAAAGATCAAACTTTTATTGTCAAAAGTTAGTTTCCCCGGGTAGCCAAAATACACATCCAACGAAACATAAAACCCTAAAAATAGGAAAACACACCCTAGGAAACATAAAACCCCAAAAATACGAAAATTAGTCATATATGGTTTCCTCGGGTTGACAAAATACACACCCAAGGAAACATAAACCCTAAAAATTGGAAAATAGTTTATAATTGTCAGAGTTAGTTTCCTCGGGTGCACAACTACACACCCTAGGAAACATAAAACCCTTAAAATAGGAAATCAAACTTTTATAATCAAAAGTTGGTTTCCTCGGGTAGCCAAAATACACACCCAAGGAAACATAAAACCCTAAATATAGGAAAACACACCATAGGAAACATAAAACCCAAAAAATAGGAAAATTAGTCATATATGATTTACTCGGGTAGACAAAATATACATCCAAGCAAACACAAACCCTAAAAATTGGAAAATAGTTTATAATTGTCAGAGTTAGTTTCCTCGGGTGCACAACTACACACCCTAGGAAACATAAAACCCTCAAAATATGAAAATCAAACTTTTATTGTCAAAAGTTGGTTTCCTCGGGTAGCCAATATACACACCCAAGGAAACATAAAACCCTAAAAATAGGAAAACACACCCAAGGAAACATAAAACTCCAAAAATAGGAAAATTAGTCATATATGGTTTCCCCGGGTAGACAAAATTTAAAACCCAAGGAAACAAAAACCCTGAAAAACGGAAAATAATATATAATTGTCATGGTTAATTTCCTCGGGTACACAACTACACACCGTCGGAAACATAAAACTCTAAAAATCGAAAGATCAAACTTTTATTGTCAAAAGTTAGTTTCCCCGGGTAGCCAAAATACACACCCAAGGAAACATAAAACCCTAAAAATATGAAAACACACCCTAGGAAACATAAAACCCTAAAAATAGGGTAATTAGTCATATATGGTTTCCTCGGGTAGACAAAATACACACCCAAGGAAACACAAACCCTAAAAATAGGAAACTAATTTATAATTGTCAGAGTTAGTTTCCTCGGGTGCACAACTAGTCAACTACACACCCTAGAAAACATAAAACCCTAAAAATAGGAAAATTAAACTTTTATTGTCAAAACTTGGTTTCCCCGGGTAGAAAAAATTAACACCCAAGGAAACACAAACCCTGAAAATAGGAAAATAATATATAATTGTCATGGTTAGTTTCCTTAGGTACACAACTACACACCCTAGGAAACATAAAACCCTAAAAATAGAAGGATCAAACTTTTATTGTCAAAAGTTAGTTTCCCAGGGTAGCCAAAATACACACCCAAGGAAACATAAAACCCTAAAAATAGGAAAACACACCCTAGGAAACATAAAACCCCAAAAATAGGAAAATTGGTCATATATGGTTTCCTCGGGTAGACAAAATACACATCCAAGGAAACACAAACCCTAGAAATTGGAAAAAAATTTATAATTGTCAGAGTTAGTTTCCTCGGTGCATAACTATACACCCTAGGAAACATAAAACCCTAAAAATATGAAAATCAAACTTTTATTGTCAAAAGTTGGTTTCCTCAGGTAGCCAAAATACACGCACAAGGAAACATAAAACCCTAAAAATAGGAAAACACACCCTAGAAAACATAAAACCCCAAAAATAGGAAAATTAGTCATATATGGTTTCCTCGGGTAGACAAAATATACACCCGAGGAAACACAAACCCTAAAAATAGGAAAATAATTTATAATTGTCAGAGTTAGTTTCCTCAGGTGCACAACTACACAACCTAGGAAACATTAAACCCTAAAAATAGGAAAATCAAACTTTTATTGTCAAAAGTTGATTTCCTCGGGTAGACAAAATACACACCCAAGGAAACACTAACCTTGAAAATAGGAAAATAATATATAATTGTGAAGGTTAGTTTCCTCGGGTCCACAACTACACACCCCAGGAAACATAAAACACAAAAAATAGGAAAATCAAACTTTTATTGTCAAAAGTTGGTTTCCTCAAGTAGCCAAAATACACGCACAAGGAAACATAAAACCCTAAAAATAGGAAAAGACACCCAAGGAAACACAAACCCTGAAAACAGGAAAATAATATATAATTGTCACGGTTAGTTTCCTCGGGTACACAACTACACACCCTAGGAAACATAAAACCCTAAAAAAATAGAAAGATCAAACTTTTATTGTCAAAATTTAGTTTCCCCGGGTAGCCAAAATATACACCCAAGGAAACATAAAACCCTAAAAATAGGAAAACACACCTTAGGACACATAAAACCACAAAAATAGGAAAATTAGTCATATATGGTTTCCTCGGGTAGACAAAATACACATCCAAAGAAACACAAACCCTAAAAATTGGAAAATAGTTTATAATTGTCAGAGTTAGTTTCCTCGGGTGCACAACTACACACCCTAGGAAACATAAAACCCTAAAAATAGGAAAACACACCCTAGGAAACATAAAACCCCAAAAATTGGAACATTAGTCATATATGGTTTCCTCGGGTAGACAAAATACACACCCAAGGAAACACAAACCCTAAACATTGGAAACTAGTTCATAATTGTTATAGTTAGTTTCCTCGGGTGCACAACTACACACCTTAGGAAACATAAAACCATAAAAATATAAAAATCAAACTTTTATTGTCAAAAGTTGGTTTCCTCGGGTAGCCTAAATACACACCCAAGGAAACATAAAACCGTAAAAACAGGAAAACACACCCTAGGAAACATAAAACCCCAAAAATAGGAAAATTAGTCATATATGGTTTCCTCGGGTAGACAAAATACACACCCAAGGAAACACAAACCCTTAAAATTGGAAAATAATTTATAATTGTCAGAGTTAGTTTCCTCGGGTGCACAACTACACACCCTAGGAAACATAAAACCCTAAAAATAAGAAAATTAAACTTTTATTGTCAAAAGTTGGTTTCCCTGGGTAGACAAAATTAACACCCAAGGAAACACTAACCCTAAAAATAGGAAAATAATTTATAATTGTCAGAGTTAGTTTCCTCAGGTGCACAACTACACAACCTAGGAAACATTAAACCCTAAAAATAGGAAAATCAAACTTTTATTGTCAAAAGTTGATTTCCTCGGGTAGAAAAAATACACACCCAAGGAAACACTAACCTTGAAAATAGGAAAATAATATATAATTGTGAAGGTTAGTTTCCTCGGGTCCACAACTACACACCCCGGGAAACATAAAACACAAAAAATAGGAAAATCAAACTTTTATTGTCAAAAGTTGGTTTCCTCAAGTAGCCAAAATACACGCACAAGGAAACATAAAACCCTAAAAATAGGAAAAGACACCCAAGGAAACACAAACCCTGAAAACAGGAAAATAATATATAATTGTCACGGTTAGTTTCCTCGGGTACACAACTACACACCCTAGGAAACATAAAACCCTAAAAAAATAGAAAGATCAAACTTTTATTGTCAAAATTTAGTTTCCCCGGGTAGCCAAAATATACACCCAAGGAAACATAAAACCCTAAAAATAGGAAAACACACCTTAGGACACATAAAACCACAAAAATAGGAAAATTAGTCATATATGGTTTCCTCGGGTAGACAAAATACACATCCAAAGAAACACAAACCCTAAAAATTGGAAAATAGTTTATAATTGTCAGAGTTAGTTTCCTCGGGTGCACAACTACACACCCTAGGAAAAATAAAACCCTAAAAATAGGAAAACACACCCTAGGAAACATAAAACCCCAAAAATTGGAACATTAGTCATATATGGTTTCCTCGGGTAGACAAAATACACACCCAAGGAAACACAAACCCTAAACATTGGAAACTAGTTCATAATTGTTATAGTTAGTTTCCTCGGGTGCACAACTACACACCTTAGGAAACATAAAACCATAAAAATATAAAAATCAAACTTTTATTGTCAAAAGTTGGTTTCCTCGGGTAGCCTAAATACACACCCAAGGAAACATAAAACCGAAAAAACAGGAAAACACACCCTAGGAAACATAAAACCCCAAAAATAGGAAAATTAGTCATATATGGTTTCCTCGGGTAGACAAAATACACACCCAAGGAAACACAAACCCTTAAAATTGGAAAATAATTTATAATTGTCAGAGTTAGTTTCCTCGGGTGCACAACTACACACCCTAGGAAACATAAAACCCTAAAAATAAGAAAATTAAACTTTTATTGTCAAAAGTTGGTTTCCCTGGGTAGACAAAATTAACACCCAAGGAAACACTAACCCTAAAAATAGGAAAATAATTTATAATTGTCAGAGTTAGTTTCCTCAGGTGCACAACTACACAACCTAGGAAACATTAAACCCTAAAAATAGGAAAATCAAACTTTTATTGTCAAAAGTTGATTTCCTCGGGTAGACAAAATACACACCCAAGGAAACACTAACCTTGAAAATAGGAAAATAATATATAATTGTGAAGGTTAGTTTCCTCGGGTCCACAACTACACACCCCAGGAAACATAAAACACAAAAAATAGGAAAATCAAACTTTTATTGTCAAAAGTTGGTTTCCTCAAGTAGCCAAAATACACGCACAAGGAAACATAAAACCCTAAAAATAGGAAAAGACACCCAAGGAAACACAAACCCTGAAAACAGGAAAATAATATATAATTGTCACGGTTAGTTTCCTCGGGTACACAACTACACACCCTAGGAAACATAAAACCCTAAAAAAATAGAAAGATCAAACTTTTATTGTCAAAATTTAGTTTCCCCGGGTAGCCAAAATATACACCCAAGGAAACATAAAACCCTAAAAATAGGAAAACACACCTTAGGACACATAAAACCACAAAAATAGGAAAATTAGTCATATATGGTTTCCTCGGGTAGACAAAATACACATCCAAAGAAACACAAACCCTAAAAATTGGAAAATAGTTTATAATTGTCAGAGTTAGTTTCCTCGGGTGCACAACTACACACCCTAGGAAACATAAAACCCTAAAAATAGGAAAACACACCCTAGGAAACATAAAACCCCAAAAATTGGAACATTAGTCATATATGGTTTCCTCGGGTAGACAAAATACACACCCAAGGAAACACAAACCCTAAACATTGGAAACTAGTTCATAATTGTTATAGTTAGTTTCCTCGGGTGCACAACTACACACCTTAGGAAACATAAAACCATAAAAATATAAAAATCAAACTTTTATTGTCAAAAGTTGGTTTCCTCGGGTAGCCTAAATACACACCCAAGGAAACATAAAACCGTAAAAACAGGAAAACACACCCTAGGAAACATAAAACCCCAAAAATAGGAAAATTAGCCATATATGGTTTCCTCGGGTAGACAAAATACATACCCAAGGAAACACAAACCCTTAAAATTGGAAAATAATTTATAATTGTCAGAGTTAGTTTCCTCGGGTGCACAACTACACACCCTAGGAAACATAAAACCCTAAAAATAAGAAAATTAAACTTTTATTGTCAAAAGTTGGTTTCCCTGGGTAGACAAAATTAACACCCAAGGAAACACTAACCCTAAAAATAGGAAAATAATTTATAATTGTCAGAGTTAGTTTCCTCAGGTGCACAACTACACAACCTAGGAAACATTAAACCCTAAAAATAGGAAAATCAAACTTTTATTGTCAAAAGTTGATTTCCTCGGGTAGACAAAATACACTCCCAAGGAAACACTAACCTTGAAAATAGGAAAATAATATATAATTGTGAAGGTTAGTTTCCTCGGGTCCACAACTACACACACCAGGAAACATAAAACACAAAAAATAGGAAAATCAAACTTTTATTGTCAAAAGTTGGTTTCCTCAAGTAGCCAAAATACACGCACAAGGAAACATAAAACCCTAAAAATAGGAAAAGACACCCAAGGAAACACAAACCCTGAAAACAGGAAAATAATATATAATTGTCACGGTTAGTTTCCTCGGGTACACAACTACACACCCTAGGAAACATAAAACCCTAAAAAAATAGAAAGATCAAACTTTTATTGTCAAAATTTAGTTTCCCCGGGTAGCCAAAATTTACACCCAAGGAAACATAAAACCCTAAAAATAGGAAAACACACCTTAGGACACATAAAACCACAAAAATAGGAAAATTAGTCATATATGGTTTCCTCGGGTAGACAAAATACACATCCAAAGAAACACAAACCCTAAAAATTGGAAAATAGTTTATTATTGTCAGAGTTAGTTTCCTCGGGTGCACAACTACACACCCTAGGAAACATAAAACCCTAAAAATAGGAAAACACACCCTAGGAAACATAAAACCCCAAAAATTGGAACATTAGTCATATATGGTTTCCTCGGGTAGACAAAATACACACCCAAGGAAACACAAACCCTAAACATTGGAAACTAGTTCATAATTGTTATAGTTAGTTTCCTCGGGTGCACAACTACACACCTTAGGAAACATAAAACCATAAAAATATAAAAATCAAACTTTTATTGTCAAAAGTTGGTTTCCTCGGGTAGCCTAAATACACACCCAATGAAACATAAAACCGTAAAAACAGGAAAACACACCCTAGGAAACATAAAACCCCAAAAATAGGAAAATTAGTCATATATGGTTTCCTCGGGTAGACAAAATACACACCCAAGGAAACACAAACCCTTAAAATTGGAAAATAATTTATAATTGTCAGAGTTAGTTTCCTCGGGTGCACAACTACACACCCTAGGAAACATAAAACCCTAAAAATAAGAAAATTAAACTTTTATTGTCAAAAGTTGGTTTCCCTGGGTAGACAAAATTAACACCCAAGGAAACACTAACCCTAAAAATAGGAAAATAATTTATAATTGTCAGAGTTAGTTTCCTCAGGTGCACAACTACACAACCTAGGAAACATTAAACCCTAAAAATAGGAAAATCAAACTTTTATTGTCAAAAGTTGATTTCCTCGGGTAGACAAAATACACTCCCAAGGAAACACTAACCTTGAAAATAGGAAAATAATATATAATTGTGAAGGTTAGTTTCCTCGGGTCCACAACTACACACACCAGGAAACATAAAACACAAAAAATAGGAAAATCAAACTTTTATTGTCAAAAGTTGGTTTCCTCAAGTAGCCAAAATACACGCACAAGGAAACATAAAACCCTAAAAATAGGAAAAGACACCCAAGGAAACACAAACCCTGAAAACAGGAAAATAATATATAATTGTCACGGTTAGTTTCCTCGGGTACACAACTACACACCCTAGGAAACATAAAACCCTAAAAAAATAGAAAGATCAAACTTTTATTGTCAAAATTTAGTTTCCCCGGGTAGCCAAAATTTACACCCAAGGAAACATAAAACCCTAAAAATAGGAAAACACACCTTAGGACACATAAAACCACAAAAATAGGAAAATTAGTCATATATGGTTTCCTCGGGTAGACAAAATACACATCCAAAGAAACACAAACCCTAAAAATTGGAAAATAGTTTATTATTGTCAGAGTTAGTTTCCTCGGGTGCACAACTACACACCCTAGGAAACATAAAACCCTAAAAATAGGAAAACACACCCTAGGAAACATAAAACCCCAAAAATTGGAACATTAGTCATATATGGTTTCCTCGGGTAGACAAAATACACACCCAAGGAAACACAAACCCTAAACATTGGAAACTAGTTCATAATTGTTATAGTTAGTTTCCTCGGGTGCACAACTACACACCTTAGGAAACATAAAACCATAAAAATATAAAAATCAAACTTTTATTGTCAAAAGTTGGTTTCCTCGGGTAGCCTAAATACACACCCAATGAAACATAAAACCGTAAAAACAGGAAAACACACCCTAGGAAACATAAAACCCCAAAAATAGGAAAATTAGTCATATATGGTTTCCTCGGGTAGACAAAATACACACCCAAGGAAACACAAACCCTTAAAATTGGAAAATAATTTATAATTGTCAGAGTTAGTTTCCTCGGGTGCACAACTACACACCCTAGGAAACATAAAACCCTAAAAATAAGAAAATTAAACTTTTATTGTCAAAAGTTGGTTTCCCTGGGTAGACAAAATTAACACCCAAGGAAACACTAACCCTAAAAATAGGAAAATAATTTATAATTGTCAGAGTTAGTTTCCTCAGGTGCACAACTACACAACCTAGGAAACATTAAACCCTAAAAATAGGAAAATCAAACTTTTATTGTCAAAAGTTGATTTCCTCGGGTAGACAAAATACACACCCAAGGAAACACTAACCTTGAAAATAGGAAAATAATATATAATTGTGAAGGTTAGTTTCCTCGGGTCCACAACTACACACCCCAGGAAACATAAAACACAAAAAATAGGAAAATCAAACTTTTATTGTCAAAAGTTGGTTTCCTCAAGTAGCCAAAATACACGCACAAGGAAACATAAAACCCTAAAAATAGGAAAAGACACCCAAGGAAACACAAACCCTGAAAACAGGAAAATAATATATAATTGTCACGGTTAGTTTCCTCGGGTACACAACTACACACCCTAGGAAACATAAAACCCTAAAAAAATAGAAAGATCAAACTTTTATTGTCAAAATTTAGTTTCCCCGGGTAGCCAAAATATACACCCAAGGAAACATAAAACCCTAAAAATAGGAAAACACACCTTAGGACACATAAAACCACAAAAATAGGAAAATTAGTCATATATGGTTTCCTCGGGTAGACAAAATACACATCCAAAGAAACACAAACCCTAAAAATTGGAAAATAGTTTATAATTGTCAGAGTTAGTTTCCACGGGTGCACAACTACACACCCTAGGAAACATAAAACCCTAAAAATAGGAAAACACACCCTAGGAAACATAAAACCCCAAAAATTGGAACATTAGTCATATATGGTTTCCTCGGGTAGACAAAATACACACCCAAGGAAACACAAACCCTAAACATTGGAAACTAGTTCATAATTGTTATAGTTAGTTTCCTCGGGTGCACAACTACACACCTTAGGAAACATAAAACCATAAAAATATAAAAATCAAACTTTTATTGTCAAAAGTTGGTTTCCTCGGGTAGCCTAAATACACACCCAAGGAAACATAAAACCGTAAAAACAGGAAAACACACCCTAGGAAACATAAAACCCCAAAAATAGGAAAATTAGTCATATATGGTTTCCTCGGGTAGACAAAATACACACCCAAGGAAACACAAACCCTTAAAATTGGAAAATAATTTATAATTGTCAGAGTTAGTTTCCTCGGGTGCACAACTACACACCCTAGGAAACATAAAACCCTAAAAATAAGAAAATTAAACTTTTATTGTCAAAAGTTGGTTTCCCTGGGTAGACAAAATTAACACCCAAGGAAACACTAACCCTAAAAATAGGAAAATAATTTATAATTGTCAGAGTTAGTTTCCTCAGGTGCACAACTACACAACCTAGGAAACATTAAACCCTAAAAATAGGAAAATCAAACTTTTATTGTCAAAAGTTGATTTCCTCGGGTAGACAAAATACACACCCAAGGAAACACTAACCTTGAAAATAGGAAAATAATATATAATTGTGAAGGTTAGTTTCCTCGGGTCCACAACTACACACCCCAGGAAACATAAAACACAAAAAATAGGAAAATCAAACTTTTATTGTCAAAAGTTGGTTTCCTCAAGTAGCCAAAATACACGCACAAGGAAACATAAAACCCTAAAAATAGGAAAAGACACCCAAGGAAACACAAACCCTGAAAACAGGAAAATAATATATAATTGTCACGGTTAGTTTCCTCGGGTACACAACTACACACCCTAGGAAACATAAAACCCTAAAAAAATAGAAAGATCAAACTTTTATTGTCAAAATTTAGTTTCCCCGGGTAGCCAAAATATACACCCAAGGAAACATAAAACCCTAAAAATAGGAAAACACACCTTAGGACACATAAAACCACAAAAATAGGAAAATTAGTCATATATGGTTTCCTCGGGTAGACAAAATACACATCCAAAGAAACACAAACCCTAAAAATTGGAAAATAGTTTATAATTGTCAGAGTTAGTTTCCACGGGTGCACAACTACACACCCTAGGAAACATAAAACCCTAAAAATAGGAAAACACACCCTAGGAAACATAAAACCCCAAAAATTGGAACATTAGTCATATATGGTTTCCTCGGGTAGACAAAATACACACCCAAGGAAACACAAACCCTAAACATTGGAAACTAGTTCATAATTGTTATAGTTAGTTTCCTCGGGTGCACAACTACACACCTTAGGAAACATAAAACCATAAAAATATAAAAATCAAACTTTTATTGTCAAAAGTTGGTTTCCTCGGGTAGCCTAAATACACACCCAAGGAAACATAAAACCGTAAAAACAGGAAAACACACCCTAGGAAACATAAAACCCCAAAAATAGGAAAATTAGTCATATATGGTTTCCTCGGGTAGACAAAATACACACCCAAGGAAACACAAACCCTTAAAATTGGAAAATAATTTATAATTGTCAGAGTTAGTTTCCTCGGGTGCACAACTACACACCCTAGGAAACATAAAACCCTAAAAATAAGAAAATTAAACTTTTATTGTCAAAAGTTGGTTTCCCTGGGTAGACAAAATTAACACCCAAGGAAACACTAACCCTAAAAATAGGAAAATAATTTATAATTGTCAGAGTTAGTTTCCTCAGGTGCACAACTACACAACCTAGGAAACATTAAACCCTAAAAATAGGAAAATCAAACTTTTATTGTCAAAAGTTGATTTCCTCGGGTAGACAAAATACACACCCAAGGAAACACTAACCTTGAAAATAGGAAAATAATATATAATTGTGAAGGTTAGTTTCCTCGGGTCCACAACTACACACCCCAGGAAACATAAAACACAAAAAATAGGAAAATCAAACTTTTATTGTCAAAAGTTGGTTTCCTCAAGTAGCCAAAATACACGCACAAGGAAACATAAAACCCTAAAAATAGGAAAAGACACCCAAGGAAACACAAACCCTGAAAACAGGAAAATAATATATAATTGTCACGGTTAGTTTCCTCGGGTACACAACTACACACCCTAGGAAACATAAAAACCTAAAAAAATAGAAAGATCAAACTTTTATTGTCAAAATTTAGTTTCCCCGGGTAGCCAAAATATACACCCAAGGAAACATAAAACCCTAAAAATAGGAAAACACACCTTAGGACACATAAAACCACAAAAATAGGAAAATTAGTCATATATGGTTTCCTCGGGTAGACAAAATACACATCCAAAGAAACACAAACCCTAAAAATTGGAAAATAGTTTATAATTGTCAGAGTTAGTTTCCTCGGGTGCACAACTACACACCCTAGGAAACATAAAACCCTAAAAATAGGAAAACACACCCTAGGAAACATAAAACCCCAAAAATTGGAACATTAGTCATATATGGTTTCCTCGGGTAGACAAAATACACACCCAAGGAAACACAAACCCTAAACATTGGAAACTAGTTCATAATTGTTATAGTTAGTTTCCTCGGGTGCACAACTACACACCTTAGGAAACATAAAACCATAAAAATATAAAAATCAAACTTTTATTGTCAAAAGTTGGTTTCCTCGGGTAGCCTAAATACACACCCAAGGAAACATAAAACCGTAAAAACAGGAAAACACACCCTAGGAAACATAAAACCCCAAAAATAGGAAAATTAGCCATATATGGTTTCCTCGGGTAGACAAAATACACACCCAAGGAAACACAAACCCTTAAAATTGGAAAATAATATATAATTGTCATGGTTAGTTTCCTCGGGTACACAAATACACACCCTAGGAAACATAAACTCTAAAAATAGAAAGATCAAACTTTTATTGTCAAAAGTTAGTTTCCCCGGGTAGCCAAAATACACACCCAAGGAAACATAAAACCCTAAAAATAAGAAAACACACCCTAGGAAACATAAAACCCCAAAAATACAAAAAATAGTCATATATGGTTTCCTCGGGTAGACAAAATACACACCCAAGGAAACACAAACCCTAAAAATTGGAAAATAATTTATAATTGTCAGAGTTAGTTTCCTCGGGTGCACAACTAGTCAACTACACACCCTAGGAAACATAAAATCTTAAAAATAAGAAAATTAAACTTTTATTGTCAAAAGTTGGTTTCCCCGGGTAGACAAAATTAACACCCAAAGAAACACATACCCTGAAGTGTCATGGTTAGTTTCCTCGGGTACACAACTACACACCATAGGAAACATAAAACTCTAAAAATAGAAAGTTCAAACTTTTATTGTCCAAAGTTAGTTTCCCCGAGTAGCCAAAATACTCACCCAAGGAAACGTAAAATCCTAAAATTTGGAAAACGCACCCTAGGAAACATAAAACCCGAAAAATAGGAAAATTAGTCATATATGGTTTCCTCGGATAGACAAAATACACACCCAAGGAAACACAAACCCTAAAAATTGGAAAATAGTTTATAATTGTCAGAGTTAGTTTCCTCGGGTGCACAACTACACACCCTAGGAAACATAAAACCCTAAAAAAAGGAAAATCAAACTTTTATAATCAAAAGTTGGTTTCCTCGGGTAGCCAAAATACACACCCAAGGAAACATAAAACCCTAAATATAGGAAAACACACCATAGGAAACATAAAACCCAAAAAATAGGAAAATTAGTCATATATGATTTCCTCGGGTAGACAAAATATACATCCAAGCAAACACAAACCCTAAAAATTGGAAAATAGTTTATAATTGTCAGAGTTAGTTTCCTCGGGTGCACAATTACACACCCTAGGAAACATAAAACCCTCAAAATATGAAAATCAAACTTTTATTGTCAAAAGTTGGTTTCCTCGGGTAGCCAATATACACACCCAAGGAAACATAAAACCCTAAAAATAGGAAAACACACCCAAGGAAACATAAAACTCCAAAAATAGGAAAATTAGTCATATATGGTTTCCCCGGGTAGACAAAATTTAAAACCCAAGGAAACACAAACCCTGAAAAATGGAAAATAATATATAATTATCATGGTTAATTTCCTCAGGTACACAACTACACACCGTAGGAAACATAAAACTCTAAAAATAGAAAGATCAAACTTTTATTGTCAAAAGTTAGTTTCCATGGGTAGCCAAAATACACACCTAAGGAAACATAAAACCCTAAAAATATGAAAACACACCCTAGGACACATAAAACCCTAAAAATAGGGTAATTAGTCATATATGGTTTCCTCGGGTAGACAAAATACACACCCAAGGAAACACAAACCCTAAAAATAGGAAACTAATTTATAATTGTCAGAGTTAGTTTCCTCGGGTGCACAACTAGTCAACTACACACCCTAGAAAACATAAAACCCTAAAAATAGGAAAATTAAACTTTTATTGTCAAAACTTGGTTTCCCCGAGTAGAAAAAATTAACACCCAAGGAAACACAAACCCTGAAAATAGGAAAATAATATATAATTGTCATGGTTAGTTTCCTTAGGTACACAACTACACACCCTAGAAACATAAAACCCTAAAAATAGAAGGATCAAACTTTTATTGTCAAAAGTTAGTTTCCCCGGGTAGCCAAAATACACACCCAAGGAAATATAAAACCCTAAAAATAGGAAAACACACCCTAGGAAACATAAAACCCCAAAAATAGGAAAATTAATCATATATGGTTTCCTCGGGTAGACAAAATACACATCCAAGGAAACACAAACCCTAGAAATTGGAAAAAAAAATTTAATTGTCAGAGTTAGTTTCCTCGGTGCACAACTATACACCCTAGGAAACATAAAACCCTAAAAATATGAAAATCAAACTTTTATTGTCAAAAGTTGGTTTCCTCAGGTAGCCAAAATACACGCACAAGGAAACATAAAACCGTAAAAACAGGAAAACACACCCTAGAAAACATAAAACCCCAAAAATAGGAAAATTAGTCATATATGGTTTCCTCGGGTAGACAAAATATACACCCGAGGAAACACAAACCCTAAAAATAGGAAAATAATTTATAATTGTCAGAGTTAGTTTCCTCAGGTGCACAACTACACAACCTAGGAAACATTAAACCCTAAAAATAGGAAAATCAAACTTTTATTGTCAAAAGTTGGTTTCCTCGGGTAGACAATATACACACCCAAGGAAACACTAACCTTGAAAATAGGAAAATAATATATGATTGT
Organism: Calendula officinalis; assembly: GCA_963853835.1. Taxonomy (NCBI): domain Eukaryota; kingdom Viridiplantae; phylum Streptophyta; class Magnoliopsida; order Asterales; family Asteraceae; genus Calendula; species Calendula officinalis. The sequence continues at coordinate 72,085,526 of OY970826.1, forward strand.
GAAGGTTAGTTTCCTCGGGTCCACAACTACACACCCCAGGAAACATAAAACACTATAAATAGGAAAATCAAACTTTTATTGTCAAAAGTTGGTTTCCTCAGGTAGCCAAAATACACGCACAAGGAAACATAAAACACTAAAAATAGGAAAACATACCCTAGAAAACATAAAACCCCAAAAATAGGAAAATTAGTCATATATGGTTTCCTCGGGTAGACAAAATACACACCCAAGGAAACAAAAACCCTTAAAAAAGGAAAATAATTTATAATTGTCAGTGTTAGTTTCCTCGGGTGCACAACTACACACCCTAGGAAACATAAAACCCTAAAAATAGAAAAATTAAACTTTTATTGTCAAAAGTTGGTTTCCACGGGTAGACAAAATTAACACCCAAGGAAACACAACTACACACCCTAGGAAACATAAAACCCTAAAAATAGAAAGATCAAACTTTTATTGTCAAAATTTAGTTTCCCCGGGTAGCCAAAATACACACCCAAGGAAACATAAAAACCCTAAAAATAGGAAAACACACCCTAGGAAACATAAAACCCCAAAAATAGGAAAATTAGTCATATATGGTTTCCTCGGGAAGACAAAATACACATCCAAGAAAACACAAAACCAAAAAATTGGAAAATAGTTTATAATTGTCTAAGTTAGTTTCCTCGGGTGCACAACTACACACCCTAGGAAACATAAAACCCTATAAATATGAAAATCAAACTTTTATTGTCAAAAGTTGGTTTCCTCGGATAGCCAAAATACACACCCAAGGAAACATAAAACCCTAAAAATAGGAAAAGACACCCTAGGAAACATAAAACCCCAAAAATTGGAAAATTAGTCATATATGTTTTCCTCGGGTAGACAAAATACACACCCAAGGAAACACAATCCCTAAAAATTGAAATATAGTTCATAATTGTCATAGTTAGTTTCCTCGGGTGCACAACTACACACCCTAGGAAACATAAAACCTTAAAAATAGGAAAATTAAACTTTTATTGTCAAAAGTTGGTTTCCACGGGTAGATAAAATTAACACCCAAGGAAACACAAACCCTGAAAACAGGAAAATAATATATAATTGTCACGGTTAGTTTCCTCGGGTACACAACTACACACCCTAGGAAACATAAAACCCTAAAAATAGAAAGATCAAACTTTTATTGTCAAAATTTAGTTTCCCCGGGTAGCCAAAATATACACCCAAGGAAACATAAAACCCTAAAAATAGGAAAACACACCCTAGGACACATAAAACCACAAAAATAGGAAAATTAGTCATATATGGTTTCCTCGGGTAGACAAAATACACATCCAAAGAAACACAAACCCTAAAAATTGGAAAATAGTTTATAATTGTCAGAGTTAGTTTCCTCGGGTGCACAACTACACACCCTAGGAAACATAAAACCCTAAAAATAGGAAAACACACCCTAGGAAACATAAAACCCCAAAAATTGGAACATTAGTCATATATGGTTTCCTCGGGTAGACAAAATACACACCCAAGGAAACACAAACCCTAAAAATTGGAAAATAATTTATAATTGTCAGAGTTAGTTTCCTCGGGTGCACAACTACACACCCTAGGAAACATAAAACCCTAAAAATAAGAAAATTAAACTTTTATTGTCAAAAGTTGGTTTCCCTGGGTAGACAAAATTAACACCCAAGGAAACACTAACCCTAAAAATAGGAAAATAATATATAATTGTCATGGTTAGTTTCCTCGGGTACACAACTACACACCCTAGGAAACATAAAACTCTAAAAATAGAAAGATCAAACTTTTATTGTCCAAAGTTAGTTTCCCCGAGTAGCCAAAATACTCACCCAAGGAAACGTAAAACCCTAAAAATAGGAAAACGCACCCTAGGAAACATAAAACCCGAAAAATAGGAAAATTAGTCATATATGGTTTCCTCGGATAGACAAAATACACACCCAAGGAAACACAAACCCAAAAAATTGGAAAATTGTCTATAATTGTCAGAGTTAGTTTCCTCGGGTGCACAACTACACACCCTATGAAACATAAAACCCTAAAAATAGGAAAATCAAACTTTTATAATCAAAAGTTGGTTTCCTCGGGTAGCCAAAATACACACCCAAGGAAACATAAAACCCTAAATATAGGAAAACACACCATAGGAAACATAAAACCCAAAAAATAGGAAAATTAGTCATATATGATTTCCTCGGGTAGACAAAATATACATCCAAGCAAACACAAACTCTAAAAATTGGAAAATAGTTTATAATTGTCAGAGTTAGTTTCCTCGGGTGCACAACTACACACCCTAGGAAACATAAAACCCTCAAAATATGAAAATCAAACTTTTATTGTCAAAAGTTGGTTTCCTCGGGTAGCCAATATACACACCCAAGGAAACATAAAACCCTAAAAATAGGAAAACACACCCTAGGAAACATAAAACTCCAAAAATAGGAAAATTAGTCATATATGGTTTCCCCGGGTAGACAAAATTTAAAACCCAAGGAAACACAAACCCTGAAAAATGGAAAATAATATATAATTGTCATGGTTAATTTCCTCGGGTACACAACTACACACCGTAGGAAACATAAAACTCTAAAAATAGAAAGTTCAAACTTTTATTGTCAAAAGTTAGTTTCCCCGGGTAGCCAAAATACACACCCAAGGAAACATAAAACCCTAAAAATGTGAAAACACACCCTAGGAAACATAAAACCCTAAAAATAGGGTAATTAGTCATATATGGTTTCCTCGGGTAGACAAAATACACACCCAAGGAAACACAAACCCTAAAAATAGGAAACTAATTTATAATTGTCAGAGTTAGTTTCCTCGGGTGCACAACTAGTCATCTACACACCCTAGAAAACATAAAACCCTAAAAATAGGAAAATTAAACTTTTATTGTCAAAACTTGGTTTCCCCGGGTAGACAAAATTTAAAACCCAAGGAAACACAAACCCTGAAAAATGGAAAATAATATATAATTGTCATGGTTAATTTCCGCGGGTACACAACTACACACCGTAGGAAACATAAAACTCTAAAAATAGAAAGATCAAACTTTTATTGTCAAAAGTTAGTTTCCCCGGGTAGCCAAAATACACACCCAAGGAAACATAAAACCCTAAAAATATGAAAACACACCCTAGGAAACATAAAACCCTAAAAATAGGGTAATTAGTCATATATGGTTTCCTCGGGTAGACAAAATACACACCCAAGGAAACACAAACCCTGAAAATAGGAAAATAATATATAATTGTCATGGTTAGTTTCTTTAGGTACACAACTACACACCCTAGGAAACATAAAACCCTAAAAATAGAAGGATCAAACTTTTATTGTCAAAAGTTAGTTTCCCCGGGTAGCCAAAATACACACCCAAGTAAACATAAAACCCTAAAAATAGGAAAACACACCCTAGGAAACATAAAACCCCAAAAATAGGAAAATTAGTCATATATGGTTTCCTCGGGTAGACAAAATACACATCCAAGGAAACACAAACCCTAGAAATTGGAAAAAAATTTATAATTGTCAGAGTTAGTTTCCTCGGGTGCACAACTACACACCCTAGGAAACATAAAACTCTAAAACTAGGAAAATCAAACTTTTATTGTCAAAATTTGGTTTCCTCGGGTAGCCAAAATACACACACAAGGAAATACAAACCCCGAAAATAGGAAAATAATATATACTTGTCAAGGTTAGTTTCCTCGGGTGCATAACTACACACTCTAGGAAACATAAAACCGTAAAAATAGGAAAATCAAACCTTTATTGTCAAAAGTTGGTTCCTCAGGTAGGCAAAATACACACCTAACGAAACATAAAACCATAAAAATAGGAAAACACACCCTAAGAAACATAAAACCCAAAAAATAGGAAAATTAGCCATATATGGTTTCCTCGGGTAGACAAAATATACACACAAGGAAACACAAACCCTAAAAATAGGAAAATAATTTATAATTGTCAGAGTTAGTTTCCTCGGGTCCACAACTACACAACCTAGGAAACATTAAACCAGAAAAATAGGAAAATCAAACTTTTATTGTCAAAAGTTGGTTTACTCGGGTAGACAAAATACACACAAGGAAACACAAACCTTGAAAATAGGAAAATAATATATAATTGTGAAGGTTAGTTTCCTCGGGTTCACAACTACACACCACAGGAAACATAAAACACTAAAAATAGGAAAATCGAACTTTTATTGTCAAAAGTTTGTTTCCTCAGGTAGCCAAAATACACGACCAAGGAAACATAAAACCCTAAAAATAGGAGAACACACCCTAGAAAATATAAAACCCCAAAAATAGGAAAATTAGTCATATATGGTTTCCTCGGGTAGACAAAATACACACCCAAGGAAACAAAAACCCTAAAAATAGGAAAATAATTTATAATTGTCAGTGTTAGTTTCCTCGGGTGCACAACTACACACCCTAGGAAACATAAAACCTTAAAAATAGGAAAATTAAACTTTTATTGTCAAAAGTTGGTTTCCCCGGGTAGACAAAATTAACACCCAAGGAAACACAAACCCTGAAAATAGGAAAATAATATATAATTGTCACGGTTAGTTTCCTCGGGTACACAACTACACACCCTATGAAACATAAAATCCTAAAAATATAAAGATCAAACTTTTATTGTCAAAATTTAGTTTCCCCGGGTAGCCAAAATACACACCTAAGGAAATATAAAACCCTAAAAACAGGAAAACACACCCTAGGAAACATAAAACCCAAAAATAGGAAAATTAGTCATATACGGTTTCCTCGCGTAGACAAAATACACATCCAAGGAAACACAAACCTTAAAAATTGGAAAATAGTTAATAATTGTCAGAGTTAGTTTCCTCGGGTGCACAACTACACACCCTAGGAAACATAAAACCCTAAAAATATGAAAATCAAACTTCTATGGTCAAAAGTTGGTTTCCTCGGGTAGCCAAAATACACACCCAAGGAAACATAAAACCCTAAAAATAGGAAAACACACCCTAGGAAACATAAAACCCTAAAAATTGGAAAATTAGTCATATATGGTTTCCTCGGGTAGACAAAATACACACCCAAGGAAACACAAACCCTAAAAATTGGAAAAAAGTTTATAATTGTCATAGTTAGTTTCCTCGGGTGCACAACTATACACCCTAGGAAACATAAAACCCTAAAAATATGAAAATCAAACTTTTATTGTCAAAAGTTGGTTTCCTCGGGTAGCCTAAATGGAAACATAAAACTCTAAAAACAGGAAAACACACCCTAGGAAACCTAAAACCCCAAAAATAGGAAAATTAGTCATATATGGTTTCCTCGGGTAGACAAAATACACATCCAAGGAAACACAAACCCAAAAAATTGGAAAATAGTTTATAATTGTTAGAGTTAGTTTCCTCGGGTGCACACAACTACACACCCAAGGAAACATAAAATCCTAAAAATATGAAAATCAAACTTTTATTGTCAAAAGTTGGTTTCCTCGGGTAGCCAAAATACACACCCAAGGAAACATAAAACCTTAAAAATAGGAAAATAATATATAATTGTCATGGTTAGTTTCCTCGGGTACACAACTACACACCCTAGAAACATAAAACCCTGAAAATAGAAAGATCAAACTTTTATTGTTAAAATTTAGTTTCCCCGGGTAGCCAAAATACACACCCAAGGAAACATAAAACCCTAAAAATAGGAAAACACACCCTAGGAAACATAAAGCCCCAAAAATAGGAAAATTAGTCATATATGGTTTACTCGGGTAGACAAAATACACATCCAAAGAAACACAAACCCTAAAAATTGGAAAATAGTTTATAATTGTCAGAGTTAGTTTCCTCGGGTGCGCAACTACACACCCTAGGAAACATAAAATCCTAAAAATATGAAAATCAAACTTTTATTGTCAAAAGTTGGTTTCCACGGGTAGACAAAATTAACACCCAAGGAAACACAAACCCTGAAAATAGGAAAATAATATATAATTGTTACGGTTAGTTTCCTCGGGTACACAACTACACACCCTAGGAAACATAAAACCCTAAAAATAGAAAGATCAAACTTTTATTGTCAAAATTTAGTTTCCCCGGGTAGCCAAAATACACACCCAAGGAAACATAAAACCCTAAAAATAGGAAAACACACCCTAGGAAACATAAAACCAATAAAATAGGAAAATTAGTCATATATGGTTTACTCGGGTAGACAAAATACACATCCAAAGAAACACAAACCCTAAAAATTGGAAAATAGTTTATAATTGTCAGAGTTAGTTTCCTCGGGTGCGCAACTACACACCCTAGGAAACATAAAATCCTAAAAATATGAAAATCAAACTTTTATTGTCAAAAGTTGGTTTCCTCGGGTAGCCAAAATACACACCCAAGGAAACATAAAACCCTAAAAATAGGAAAACACACCCTAGGAAACATAAAACCCCAAAAATTGGAAAATTAGTCATATATGGTTTCCTCGGGTAGACAAAATACACACCAAAGGAAACAAAAACCCTAAAAATTGGAAAATAGTTCATAATTGTCATAGTTAGTTTCCTCGGGTGCACAACTACACACCCTAGGAAATGTAAAACCCTAAAAATAGGAAAACGCACCCTAGGAAACATAAAACCCCAAAAATTGGAAAATTAGTCATATATGGTTTCCTCGGGCAGCCAAAATACACACCCAAGGAAATACAAACCCTAAAAATTGGAAAATAGTTTATAATTGTCAGAGTTAGTTTCCTCGGGTGCACAACTACACACCCTAGGAAACATAAAACCTTAAAAATAGGAAAATCAAACTTTTATAATCAAAAGTTGGTTTCCTCGGGTAGCCAAAATACACACCCAAGGAAACATAAAACCCTAAATATAGGAAAACACACCCTAGGAAACATAAAACCCCAAAAATAGGAAATTTAGTCATATATGATTTCCTCGGGTAGACAAAATACACATCCAAGCAAACACAAACCCTAAAAATTGGAAAATAGTTTATAATTGTCAGAGTTAGTTTCCTCGGGTGCACAACTACACACCCTAGGAAACATAAAACCCTAAAAATAAGAAAATTAAACTTTTATTGTCAAAAGTTAGTTTCCCCGGGTAGACAAAATTAACACCCAAGGAAACACAAACCCTAAAAATAGGAGAATAATATATAATTGTCATGGTTAGTTTCCTCGGGTACACAACTACACACCCTAGGAAACATAATACTCTAAAAATAGAAAGATCAAACTTTTATTGTCAAAAGTTAGTTTCCCCGGGTAGCCAAAATACACACCCAAGGAAACATAAAACCCTAAAAACAGGAAAACACACCCTAGGAAACATAAAACCCCAAAAATAGGAAAATTAGTCATATATGATTTTCTCGGGTAGACAAAATACACATCCAAGCAAACACAAACCCTAAAAATTGGAAAATAGTTTATAATTATCAGAGTTAGTTTCCTCGGGTGCACAACTACACACCCTAGGAAGCATAAAACCCTAAAAATAAGAAAATTAAACTTCTATTGTCAAAAGTTGGTTTCCCCGGGTAGACAAAATTAACACCCAAGGAAACACAAACCCTAAAAATAGGAAAATAATATATAATTGTCATGGTTAGTTTCCTCGGGTACACAACTACACACCATAGGAAACATAAAACCCCTGAAAATAGAAAGATTGTTAAGGCAAAAAGCCTTACCCCTTTTGGATCTTAAGATAACAAAACAACCTAGACTAGCTTAGATTAATATGTAGTATAAAATAGCTAAGTTTAGGTCTGATACTGAGTGATCAGTATTAGAACTCAGTATCAGCACTCAGTATCAGATAGTGATACTGAGTACAAGGACTGAGTAGAAGGACTGAGTTACAATATGTAACGGACTAAGATCAAATCCCTTGATCTTAGTCATTTTCCTACCTTAGTCCTTCGGTTACTCCTTTGCTCATTATGTAAGATCTCTATATCATTATAAATAGAGATCATCTTGCAAAGGAGAACTTACCAATTCACTTTACACGTTCATACTTTTTGTAATTGATTAGTGGTCTTGTTATTCCGCAACAAGCCACACTTAGTGGAATTATACATTTGACTCATATCTTGTTCTCATACAATATTTGTCTTAAAGTTATAATTATATAATCAATTATCCTTTCAAACCAGGGTGTTGTGACCTAACAACTGGTATCAGAGCAGGCTAAATAAATTCTTATTTAGTTGATCTATAACCCTGGCAACCATCCCTTATACTTATCCATCACTTACTCCAAAATCAAAAATGTCTACCATTGTTGCACCAATTATGTCTGGAAAGGGAATACCCATCTTTGATGGTAAAGACTTCCATCAATGGAAGCTAAAAGCTCAGTGGTATCTCGAATCCATTCATCATGAAATGCTCACTGTGTTAAATGATGGTCCTATCATCCCGCAAACTGTGGAACCCGTTGCTGCTACTGATAATGCTCCTGAGAGCATAAGAACTGTACCCAAACTAAAGCACAACTGGACTGATACTGACCGTCAGTTGTATGCTTTAGACTCCAGAGCTAAAGGGGTGATTGGTAATGCTGTTACCAAAGAAATACTTAATGCAATTATGAAATTGCCAACAGCAAAGGCTATGTGGGATAGTCTATCAGTCACCTATGAAGGCACAGCCAAGGTGAAGTTGCAAAGAAAAAGCAACATGAGGAGGAAATATGAAAACTTCTTCTCAACTCCTAATGAAGACATCACCACTCTCTATAACAGGTTCAACACTGTTATTCATGATTTAATCAGTGTAGGCATTGTGAAGGAGGAAGGAGAACTTGTTCAAAAGTTCTTGGATAGTCTTCCTCAACAATTTCTTGACATGACAAACTCTGTCAATGCTGCTAACAACATTGAGTCATACACTCTTCAAACTCTGTATGGTCTAATGTTGAATCATGAGGAGAATAATGCTGCAAGACTGGTCAACTGGAAGAAAACTGACAAGTCTTCCACTGGCATGGCTCTAGTTGTGCAACAGGCTTATACTGTAACTGAGCCTGATGAACCAGAAGTTGATGTTGTTGATGCTGAGGCAGAGGAGCTTGAAACACAAATGGCTCTTTTGTCCATGAAGCTGGATCAGTTGAAAAAGAAGAGGCTTGGTGTTAGCTCTTCTAATACTGACCCAAGATCAGGTCTGTGCTACAGGTGTGGAAAGCCTGGACATATTGCTGCAAACTGTCATACTAAGTCTTCTGAGACTGATCAGAATGACAAGATTGCATACCGAGCAAAAAGGTATAGAGACAAGTATGTCAAACTAAAGAACTGGAGCAAGGGGAAGAGGGCAGAAGGGAATGGAACACCTCATCAAGCACTATACTCTGAAGCCTGGATGGATGAGGAAATAAGTGATGATGAGGAAGAGATTGAGAATAAAGCCTTTATGGCTTTCACTGAAGATGATTTGAAAAGCTCTTTTGAAAAAGATATCAAAGAGGCTGAGAGGATGAGTGTTCATACTGATTGGGATTCCACTCAGTTGTACAAGGTAAGTTCCTTTCAAACTTATTCAGTGAATGAAAAAACTAAGATTTTTGAGTATATGATTGTTGATCTTAAAACTTTTGTTCAAAAAGAAAAAGCTTTAAAATTAACAATTCAAGAACTTGAAAGGGTAAATAATGAAAACTTAGATAAATTAGCAAAGTATAAAGATTTAGAACTAAACCTTTCAGATTTAAAGGACATTAACCAAAGATTAGCTGATAAAGCTCACTTACACAAACTTGAAAAAGAAAAATTTGAAAAACAGTGTAAATCTTGGGGAAATGCTTCAATAAAGTTAAATAAATGTTTAAATCAACAATTCCCAGAAAATGTGAGGGCTGCTCTTGGTGTTGATCCTCAATTTAAAAATAGGAATAATTTTGCTGATTTATTTGAAGAATTTTCTAATATGAACCCTATTAAATTTATAAAAGCTAAAAATTTCTGTGAAGTTGGATGTCAAACCGAGTCAGATAATGAGGAAAATGAAATTTTAGAAAATCCTATTGGTCCCTCTATCTGCTCAAAGTGCTATACTGAGCTACAAGAACCCAGTATTGAATTTTCTATAAAGGAAATTTCTGATACTGAGCTCCCAATAGATCAGTATGACACTTCTGCTGTTCCACCTTTCGAATTATTATTTAATACAACAACTTTTGAAATATATAATGATAATAAAATAACTTCAATCTCTAATGTTTCATCTAATACAGAAGTTGCAGGAACAAAAACATCATATACTGAGACATCTAAAGAACCTGTTAAAGTTGTTTCTTCAAAACATGATAAACAAAAAACAACTTCAACTTGGTCCACAGTTGGTAGAAACAAGAAGTCTTACACTAATAATATTAGAAAGACTTCTATGCCAAATAAAAAGAAGCAACCAGATCCACCACCCTTTACACCAGTAAAACAAAGTGTTAAAACACCTATTAAAAATGACAAAAATAACATTTTAAAAACACTTGGTGATCAGGTGAAATTGTTAAGTAAACAATTTGCAAAACTTGTTCATACTGATCTACCAAAAGTGCAACATTTTTCTAAAATACCTTATGAAAATATGTTTAGAAATAGACCTAGAAAATGTTATAGGTGTCATCATACTGGTCATAAGGGAGATGAATGCTGGACCGATCTCTCAAGTCCTAGGTACTCAGTACCAAAGAAAAGGACAGTATCTAAGTCAGTATCACCAAAGAAAACCTCTAATATTTTTCCTGAAGTGATACTGACCTCTCCAAATAAAGAGATCAGATCCAAATTTGTTTATTCCACCAAAGGTCCCATTCAAAAATGGGTTCCTAAAAGGAACTAACTCTTATTCTGTGTCTTGTGCAGGGTGACAGAAAATGGTATTTAGATAGTGGCTGCTCAAGACACATGACTGGCAGTATGGAGTACCTTCTCAACTATACTCCAGAGAAGGGTCCTTCTGTTAAGTTTGGAGATGACTCGGTGGGAAAGACAAGAGGTTATGGTGTGATCAAGGCAGGCAACATAACTTTTAAAAGAGTTGCCTATGTAGAGGGTCTTAAACACAATCTGCTCAGTATCAGCCAGATGTGTGATGATGACAATGAAGCTAGATTCAGGAAGGTTGCAGGAATCATCTACAATGATAAAGGGCAGCCTGTACTCATTGCTAGAAGAGAAAAGGATGTATATGTGGTCAACCTATCTGAAATAGACCCAACTATTCGAGTATGCCTGCTTTCTAAAGTCAAGCCAGAATTGCACTGGCTATGGCACAAGAAACTCTCTCACATCAACTTTAGAAATATCAACGAGCTCAGTATGAAGAAACTGGTGAGAGGGTTGCCCACTATTCCTTATTCAAAAGATAAGTTATGCTTAGCATGTGAAATGGGCAAGCAGAAGAAGAGTTCATTCAAGTCGAAAGTCAATCATTCCATCAATGAACCTCTTACTATGATACATATGGATCTTTTTGGCCCCATCAGCACACCATCTTTGGCCAAAAAGGTCTATACTCTAGTCTTGGTTGATGAATTCTCAAGGTATACTTGGGTCATCTTCCTCAAGACTAAAGCGGATGCAACAACAGAAATCATTGCCTTCATTAAAAGAGAAGAACTTCAAAAAGGCAACAAGGTCAAAAAACTTAGAAGTGACCATGGTACTGAGTTTAAGAACTCAGTATTGGCTGATTTCTGTGAAGAAAAAGGAATCGTTCAAAACTTCTCTGCAGCCTACACACCACAACAAAATGGTGTTGTAGAAAGAAAGAATAGAACATTGATTGAAGCTGCAAGAACTTTGTTATGCCATGCTGGACTGGCACTGACCTTCTGGGCTGAAGCAGTCAATTGTGCAAATTTTACACAGAACAGAGCCACAATAGTCCAGAGACATCAAAAGACTCCTTATGAGTTATATAATGGCAAGGTTCCTAATGTGGAATACTTCCACATCTTTGGGAGTAAATGTTTTGTACTCAGTACCAAACAAAATCTCAACAAATTTGCTCCCAAAGCAAATGAAGGTGTGTTCATGGGCTACTCTCCACACTCTAAAGCCTTCAGAGTGTATATCATCTCAACTAAGATGATTGTAGAATCCATTCATGTCACATTTGATGAAGATCAGAATGAGCATTCTACCTCAGCAAGTGAAGACATAAGTGGCATAGACATTCTATGTAATCCAGAGAACCCCATTGCTGAACAGCCCAAGTATCATTCACACTTTATTCCAAATAAATTAAATGACACTGATCAAGTTCGAACTCAGTCTCACTCAACTGCGATTAATTCTGAGGTTTCCATAACAGAGAACCCTCATACTGAGTTTCCAACTAATGATCTGAACCATTCTACCTATGAAGAAGGTGAAACTTCCAACACTTCACAAGAATCCACATCAACTCTGCAAAATGAAGATGAACAGCAACCTGCACTGTCTGATACTGACCAGAATTCCACTCAGTATCAGACACACGACACACCAAATCAATAAGATATTGTTGATCCCCTTTCAAATGCTCCCTTAGGAAACAATTTAAGGGAACACAGAGACCATCCACACTCAAACATTCTTTGTCCTATTGAAGAAGGTGTTCAAACAAGAAGAAAATTAGAGTTTCCACCCCAAGCAACTGCAAATTTCTGTTTCTTCTCAAGTTTTCTATCCACCATTGAACCAAAGAAAGCTGATGAAGCTTTATTAGATGAGGATTGGGTAGAAGCTATGCAAGAAGAGCTCACAGAGTTTGAGAGAAACAAAGTTTGGAACCTAGTACCACCTCCTAGTGGCAAAACTATTATTGGTACTAAGTGGGTATTCAGAAACAAGATGGACAAGGATGGTGTTGTCATCAGAAACAAAGCAAGGTTGGTTGCTCAAGGTTACAGGCAAGAAGAAGGCATTGACTATGATGAAACTTTTGCACCAGTTGCAAGAATTGAAGCTATTAGGCTGTATCTTGCATATGCAGCTTTCAAGAACTTCAAAGTTTATCAAATGGATGTCAAGAGTGCCTTTCTAAATGGAAAACTACAAGAGGAAGTTTATGTTAAACAACCACCAGGTTGTAGATTGGACAGAAAAAGCACAAGTGGAGGATGTCAATTCCTAGGTGGAAGGCTAGTAGGTTGGTCATCCAAGAAGCAAAACTCGGTAGCAACTTCCACAGCAGAAGCAGAGTATGTTGCTGCAGGGAGTTGTTGTGCTCAATTATTATGGATGCAGTATCAACTATTGGACTATGGGTTCAACTTTCAAAAGACTCCAATTCATTGTGATAACAAGAGTGCTATTGCTATCACAGAGAACCCAGTCTATCACTCCAAAACTAAGCACATTGATATCAGACACCACTTTATTCGAGATAATGTGGAAAAAGGTAAGGTTGAGGTAGATTATGTACCAACAGATGAACAATTGGCTGATCTATTTACTAAACCTCTTCCTGAGGAAAGGTTTATGTATTTACTAGGGCAATTAGGTATGCTGAATTCTTGATCGTTCTTAATTTTCTTTAAAACTGAACGCTCAGTATCACTCCTGTTGATACTGACCACTCAGTATTACTAGTCTCTTATCATCAAATTTTAAAATTTTAATTTTTTTTATTAATTTCAAGAGTAAATTAAGCGTTTTTATAATTTTAAAATTTTTTAAATTTTATTATTTTTTTTTACTAAGTATTGGGATATGACGGCTCTCACACCGAGGTTAACCCTCATACTGTCCAACGATAACCTTTTTTTAATAGGAAAGTTACCGTTAACACAGGATAAGGCAGTCAAATCAGCCGTTTTTACTTCCCAATACCATTTTTATCCGTAAATCACTTATAAATAACCGTTTTTTTTTTCCTTCAAAATTTTTTAACAGTTATTTCACTCTCTCTCCTTACTCTTTAAATTCACTCTGCGATTAACGATTTCAATTCTTCTTAGCAAGCAAAAACATTTAAATCCAAATCACAGATGGCAAATTACACTTTCGTCGCTCCAGAGATCGCATCGGAAATCAAATTCCGAGATGATGAAATGCCCAAATTTGCGAGGAACAACATTACAGCAAATTTCACTATTCCTCAAGCCTGGGTATGCCAAGAATTCACAAACATTGTGACCTTTTTGAAGCATTGCCCAATTGCTCGTGCACTGACTTTATCTCCTCGAGCAATCTACCCAGAAATGTTATGCGAGTTTTGGTATTCTGCCACACTCGATTCTCCAGATATGATTGCTGGGTGGGTAATTCGAGATCAAAGAAGAGCATTTGTGTCTACTGCTATTATTCGTGAAACACTGAGGCTTCCTGCACAAGCTCAGTATGATCCTTTCGTTGACAGAACAGAGGGACGGTCAGTATTGCCGTTTTTGGGCAGAATAGGCACAACAGGCATTATTAAAAGAAATCAATTTGGTCCTATGTGGGGTATTCTAATTACAACAATTATTCGGTGTATGACCCACAAGACTGGTGCTTTGGATCAAATTAATGAATTTGGGATGCAAATTGTACATGCCTTGTACTACGGAAGATACATTGATTATGCAAGGCTCATCTTCAATGAATTAGCTGCTTTGGTTCGGGCTAACATAAGGGAAAAGAATGTCCCTTTCTGCATATTCTTATCACTCATCTTTCAACACTCAATGCCCACACATACTTATGATGAGTTTCACAGTCCAAGAGTTGATCTTCCTCCTCTTAGTGAGAAGATTTTCTTTTACAGGCCAAGACAAGGGGAGCCCTTACTGAGTCCTTCTATGTGGGCTATTGTTCAAGAACACCTAAATGAAGACATATCTGATACTGAATCTGACAATGATGATGATGATAATGATGATAGTAGTGGTAATGGAGGACAGGCTGGTCAAGATGTTGAGATGCAGGATGTTCCACAAGTTCAAGAACCGACTCAACAACCTGCACAGGACCCCGATGCTCCTCATATTGAACCAGCTTCTAATACTGAGTCCTCAGAAGATACACCACTCGCTCTACAAAGAAGAAGAAGAAATCTTTCTCCTGTGCTAATGGGAAATCTATCGTCTGAGGAGGTGCAGCCTGCAAATGTTCCATCATTAACTGTATCTCTTCAAGCACAAACCCTAGTTGCAGCCACCGCTGACCTTCCAGGTCCAGAACCAGTTCCTGCTGCTCAACTAATTGGGGAACCTCATGTTCCTCTTGATGTGGAGATTCAGTATGAGCACACTACATTGGAAGGTGCTCAGCAACACAGACAGGTCGGTATTGAAGATATTGGTGCTGTAAATCCACAATCATATGATCCTGCACCGACCTCTGCAGATGCTAGAAGGGAATCTGATAGAGTCTCAGGTATGAATTTCTAAAAACCCCTTAAACTTATATATATATATTTCATTCCCAAATAGAGACTAAGTATTGGCCAGTACCAACTCAATACTGACCAAAGTCTCAAACGATCTTTCAAATATATATCCTTTTATGGCCAACATAGTTAGCCCACTGCTGCTATGCAAAATTCCTATACTGAGCACACCAAATTGATCATTGTCAGTCTACAGTTGTCTTAACATCTAAAGAGACAATGGTGGTTGATATCACACTGACACCCACTGGTGCTGCCTGAATAATGTCCAACTTATTTTTGAGTTGGGTAGCATAATTCAAGAAATGATCACAAACCCTTAAGCCATAAAATCCAAAAATATTTTCCATGGGGTTTAGCCACATTTATGTTATCACTCTAATACCGAGTGATAAACATTGAAAATATAAAGAAGCACATCCCAGGCTTTGAATACCCAAACCCAAACCTTTTAGTAAATGTGACTTATCCAATACTGAGCTACTACAATTTTCACACTCACTTTTACTAAAATCTTCTTACACATGCTATGCACAAGTCCACAATATTTCATCATAAACCAGATGAAATACAGACTTCACAAACTCTGTTTATATGATTATAGAATTAAACAACACCACAATTCTATTTGATAAACCTTTCTTTCTAACCAGTTTTATTTTTTTTAGCACCATCTGTGCAGGGTTTTCAAGCATCTCAGGCTGCAGGAGACCAAGTGACTCTGCAAGCAATCATGCAGCAAATTATGGCCATCCAACATACTCAAACTATAATACTGGCCAGAATGGACACAATAAGTAGTGATATTGACTCAATCAAACAGTCAGTCTCACTACTTCAGCAACCACCTCAGCCTCCACAAACTACACCATTTTCACATGGTGACCACAACGAAGAAGGAGAAGGAGAAGGAGGTGCTGGTGATACTGATGCTGCTACTGAGCCCATGCCCTCCCCTACTCTTGAAGAACCTGAAGGGGACATGGCTGGTGATACTGATCCTCTACCCTCTACATCAAATGATAACAAAAAGAGGGAGAAGAGACAAAGAGACACTGAGGTTGATCAAACTGAGCCATCTGCTCAGGGGGAGAAAAGAAGACGATTGAATGAAGGTCAACCTCCACAACAAGAACAACAACATCAGCAAAGTCCTCATACTGAGCCACTTCGGATTCAGTATGAGAGGAGAAGACATAGAACTAGGTCAGCATTACAAGTTCAAGACTCACTTGGGCCATCTGCTCAGGGGGAGACTCATACTGACCAACCACATAATAATTTGCAAATTGTTGTCTATAGGCCTTTCATCTGGCCTATTGCTGATGATGAAGATGAAGAACCAGATTTAGCAAACTATGCACTAAATCTGGTAGAACAAGCAAGTTCTTCATCATCATCCTCGGAAGAACCAGAAAATCTGGTAATTAGAAGAAGGAGTTCCTTATCAAGAAGACCTATTAATGCAGTTCTCACTTCTTCTGAATCAAGTGAGGAACCTGCTCCTTTGGTAACAAGACAAAGAAGACATGTTCATACAATGGACAGTGATACTGAGCAGGGTCCAAGACTGACTCCTCAACAACTCTGGGCAGAACTAGAAAGATTTTTATATGAGCAAGAGTTGGGAGTCAAAGCTGAACCATAATCTGACCCAGATACTGACACTCCTGGTCCTTCCCATAGAATCTCAAGAAAGGGTCCAGACCATATTCAACATTACTGGAATATGGTTGCTGCAAGGACTCAGTATAAGGAGGAGAGAAAGGAGTTCTTGAGGACCAAAACATTTCCAAATGTAAGGGGGATACATTGGTTAAATCTGGATGTCAACAAAGTAAGAGTGAAGCCCAAAGAAGGAAAAATCACTATTACTTGTACTGGCTTAACCAGTCCTCCCGTGAAGCTATTCATCCATGATATTCAAAGAATTGGTCTTCAAGACTGGGTGAGGATCACAAGACTGATCAAAGAGCTTCCAAAGAAATCAACTTATGATCAAATAGTCTTGGATGAGATCTGTGCAGTTTCTGCAGTATGTTATGAGAAGAGTTTGCTTCATGAGATTGAATATAGAACACTCAGTGTGATGACTGAAGCTTACTCAAACAACAGACCAGAATGTCTTCATACATACAAGTTTCTTAGAAAATACCCTCTTCCTCCTAACCTTGTTTTCCAGGATCAAAAGAGTGTCATATATCCAACTTCAGGATATATGTATACTGACTCAGAGGATAGAGAGTGCTTCATTTCTGAAGAAGATCTACCAAGAGCACAAATCAGTCATCTTGTTGGACTGAAATGGATGATCACCAAGAAAGAAGACTCTTGGTTCAGAAAGAAGATTGTTGCAGTTCTAAATTGTAGAGAGGATGAACTCAAGAGCAGAGAAGAGTTTGTCCACATCAAACAAGAAGTCTTCTATGAGAATGAAGTTATCAACAGCAGCTAAAGAAGAAGATATTGCTACCTATGCTGTTGTATTTTTATTTTATTTTTGTCTATTTTTTTATTGTTTTGTTATCATTAGATAGGGGGAGATTGTTAAGGCAAAAAGCCTTACCCCTTTTGGATCTTAAGATAACAAAACAACCTAGACTAGCTTAGATTAATATGTAGTATAAAATAGCTAAGTTTAGGTCTGATACTGAGTGATCAGTATTAGAACTCAGTATCAGCACTCAGTATCAGATAGTGATACTGAGTACAAGGACTGAGTAGAAGGACTGAGTTACAATATGTAACGGACTAAGATCAAATCCCTTGATCTTAGTCATTTTCCTACCTTAGTCCTTCGGTTACTCCTTTGCTCATTATGTAAGATCTCTATATCATTATAAATAGAGATCATCTTGCAAAGGAGAACTTACCAATTCACTTTACACGTTCATACTTTTTGTAATTGATTAGTGGCCTTGTTATTCCGCAACAAGCCACACTTAGTGGAATTATACATTTGACTCATATCTTGTTCTCATACAATATTTGTCTTAATGTTATAATTATATAATCAATTATCCTTTCAAACCAGGGTGTTGTGACCTAACAAAGATCAAACTTTTATTGTCAAAATTTAGTTTCCCCGTGTAGCCAAAATACACACCCAAGGAAACATAAAGCCCTAAAAATAGGAAAACACACCCTAGGAAACATAAAACCCCAAAAATAGGAAAATTAGTCATATATGGTTTCCTCGGGTAGACAAAATACACATCCAAGGAAACACAAACCCAAAAAATTGGAAAATAGTTTATAATTGTCAGAGTTAGTTTTCCGCGGGTGCATAACTACACACCCTAGGAAACATAAAACCCTATAAATATGAAAATCAAACTTTTATTGTCAAAAGTTGGTTTCCTCGGGTAGCCAAAATACACACCCAAGGAAACATAAAACCCTAAAAATAGGAAAAGACACCCTAGGAAACATAAAACCCCAAAAATTGGAATAGTCATATATGGTTTCCTCGGGGAGACAAAATACAAACCCAAGGAAACACAAACCCTAAAAATTGGAATATAGTTCATAATTGTCATAGTTAGTTTCCTCGGGTGCACAACTACACACCCAAGGGACCATAAAACCCTAAAAATATGAAAATCAAACTTTTATTGTCAAAAGTTGGTTTCTTCGGGTAGCCTAAATACACACCCAAGGAAACATAAAACCCTAAAAACAGGAAAACACACGCTAGGAAACATAAAACCCCAAAAATAGGAAAATTAGTCATATATGGTTTCCTCGGGTAGACAAAAGACACACCCAAGGAAACACGAACCCTAAAAATTGGAAAATAATTTATAATTGTCAAAGTTAGTTTCCTCGAGTGCACAACTACACACCCTAGGAAACATAAAACCCTAAAAATATGAAAATCAAACTTTTATTGTCAAAAGTTGGTTTCCTCGGGTAGACAAAATACACACTCAAGGAAAAATAAAACCCTAAAAATAAGAAAACACACCCTAGGAAACATAAAATCCCAAAAATAATATATTAGTCATATATGGTTTCCTCGGGTAGACAATATACACACCCCAAGGAAACACAAACCCTAAAAGTTGGAAAATAATTTATAATTGTCAGAGTTAGTTTCTCGGGTGCACAACTACACACCCTAGGAAACATAAAACCCTAAAAATAAGAATATTAAACTTTTATTGTCTAAAGTTAGTTTCCCCGAGTAGCCAAAATACACACCCAAGGAATCATAAAACCCTAAAAATAGGAAAACACACCTTAGGAAACAAAAAACCCCAAAAATACGAGAATTAGACAGTCATATATGGTTTCCTCGGGTAGACAAAATACACACCCAAGGAAACACAAACCCTAAAAATTGGAAAATAATTTATAATTGTCAGAGTTAGTTTCTGGGGTGCACAACTACACACCCTAAGAAACATAAATCCATAAAAATAAGAAAATTAATCTTTTATTGTCAAAAGTTGGTTTCCCCGGGTAGACAAAATTAACACCCAAGGAAACACACACCCTAAAAGTAGGAAAATAATATATAATTTTCATGGTTAGTTTCCTCGGGTACACAACTACACACCCTAGGAAACATAAAACTCTAAAAATAGAAAGATCAAACTTTTATTGTCAAAAGTTAGTTTCCCGGGTAGCCAAAATACACACCCAAGGAAGCATAAAACACTAAAAATTGGAAAACACACCCTAAGAAACATAAAAACACAAAAATAGGAAAATTAGTCATATATGGTTTCCTCGAGTAGACAAAACACACACCTAAGAAACACAAACCCTAAAAATAGGAAAATAATTTATAATTGTCAGAGTTCGTTTCCTCGGGTGCACAACCACACACCCTAGGAAACATAAAACCCTAAAAATAGGAAAATCAAACTGTTATTATCAAAAGTTGGTTTCCTCGGGTAGCCAAAATACACACCCAAGGAAACATAAAACCCTAAAAATAGGAAAACACACCCTAGGAAACATAAAACCCAAAAAATAGGAAAATTAGTCATATATGGTTTCCTCGGGTAGACAAAATACAAACTCAAGGAAACAGAAACCCTAAAAATAGGAAAATAATTTATAATTGTCAGAGTTAGTTTCTTCGGGTGCACAACTACACAACCAAGGAAAAATAAAACACTAAAAATAGGAAAATCAAACTTTTATTGTCAAAAGTAGGTTTCCTCGGGTAGACAAAATACACACACAAGGAAATACAAACCCTGAAAATAGGAAAACAATATATAATTGTCAAGGTTAGTTTCCTCGGGTGCACAACTACACACCCTAGGAAACATAAAACCGTAAAAATAGGAAAATCAAACTTTTATTGTCAAAAGTTGGTTTCCTCGGGTAGGCAAAATACACACCCAACGAAACATAAAACCCTAAAAATAGGAAAACACACCCTAGGAAACATAAAACCCAAAAAATAGGAAAATTAGTCATATATGGTTTACTCGGGTAGACAAAATATACACCCAAGGAAACACAAACCCTAAAAATTGGAAAATAATTTATAATTGCCAGAGTTAGTTTCCTCAGGTGCACAACTACACAACCTAGGAAACATTAAACCCTAAAAATAGGAAAATCAAACTTTTATTGTCAAAAGTTGGTTTCCTCGGGTAGACAAAATACACACCCAAGGAAACACAAACCTTGAAAATAGGAAAATAATATATAATTGTGAAGGTTAGTTTCCTCGGGTCCACAACTACACACCCAGGAAACATAAAACACTAAAAATAGGAAAATCAAACTTTTATTGTCAAAAGTTGGTTTCCTTAGGTAGCCAAAATACACGCACAAGGAAACATAAAACCCTAAAAATAGGAAAACACACCCTAGAAAACATAAAACCCCAAAAATAGGAAAATTAGTCATATATGGTTTCCTCGGGTAGACAAAATACACACCCAAGGAAACAAAAACCCTAAAAATAGGAAAATAATTTATAATTGTCAGTGTTAGTTTCCTCGGGTGCACAACTTCACACCCTAGTGTTAGGTCACAACACCCTGGTTTAGATGGTTAATTGATTGTTTAATTATAACTTAAGACAAATATTGTATAAGAACAAGATATGAGTCAAATGTATAATTCCACTAAGTGTGGCTTGTTGCGGAATAACAAGACCACTAATCAATTACAAAAGATATGAAAGTGTAAAGTGAATTGGTAAGTTCTCCTTTGCAAGATGATCTCTATTTATAATGATATAGAGATCTTACATAATGGGCAAAGGAGTAACCAAAGGACTAAGATAGGAAAATGACTAAGATCAAGGGATTTGATCTTAGTCCGTTACATATTGTAACTCAGTCCTTCTACTCAGTCCTTGTACATATTAATCAAAGCTAGTCTAGGTTGTTTTGTTATCTTAAGATCCAAAAGGGTAAGGCTTTTTGCCTTAACAATCTCCCCCTATCTAATGATAACAAAACAATTACAAAGAGATAAACAACAAACAAAAAAAAAATACAACAGCATAGGTAGCAATATCTTCTTCTTCAGCTGCTGTTGATGGCTTCATTCTCATAGAAGACTTCTTGCTTGATGTGGACAAACTCTTCTCTGCTCTTGACTTCATCCTTTCTACAATTCAGAACTGCAACAATCTTCTTTCTGAACCAAGAGTCTTCTTTCTTGGTGATCATCCATTTCAGTCCAACAAGATGACTGATTTGTGCTCTTGGTAGATCTTCTTCAGAAATGAAGCACTCTCTATCCTCTGAGTCAGTATACATATATCCAGAAGTTGGATATATGACACTCTTTTGATCCTGAAAAACAAGGTTAGGAGGAAGAGGGTACTTTCTAAGATACTTGTATGTGTGAAGGCATTCTGGTCTGTTGTTTGAGTAAGCTTCAGTCATCACACTGAGTGTTCTATACTCTATCTCATGAAGTAAACCCTTCTCATAACATACTGCAGAGACTGCATAGATCTCATCCAAGACTATTTGATCATATGTTGATTTCTTTGGAAGCTCTTTGATCAGTCTTGTGATCCTCACCCAGTCTTGAAGACCAATTCTTTGAATATCATGAATAAATAACTTCATGGGAGGACTGGTTAAGCCAGTACAAGTGATAGTGATTCTTCCTTCTTTGAGCTTCACTTTTACTTTATTGACATCCAGATTTAACCAATGTATCCCCCTTACATTTTGAAATGTTTTGGTCTTCAAGAACTCCTTTCTTTCCTCCTTGTACTGAGTCCTGGCAGCAACCATATTCCAGTAATGTTGAATATGGTCTGGACCCTTTCTTGAGATTCTATGGGAAGGACCAGGAGTGTCAATATCTGGGTCAGATTCTGGTTCAGCTTTGACTCCCAACTCTTGCTCATATAAAAATCTTTCTTGTTCTGCCCAGAGTTGTTGAGGAGTAAGTCTTGGACCCTGCTCGGTATCACTGTCCATTGTATGAACAGGTCTTCTTTGTCTTGTTACTAAAGGAGCCGATTCCTCACTTGATTCAGAAGAAGTGAGAACTGCATTGATAGGTCTTCTTGATAAAGAACTCCTTCTTCTAATCACCAGATTTTCTGGTTCTTCATCATCCGAGGATGATGATGAAGAACTTTCTTGTTCTACCAGATTTAGTGCATAGTTTACTAACTCTGGTTCTTCATCTTCATCATCAGCAATAGGCCAGATGAAAGGCCTATACACAATAATTTGCAAGTTGTTTTGCTCAGTAACACCTTGCTGAGGTTGATCAGTATCAGTCTCCCCCTAAGCAGATGGCTCAGAAGGTTCTTCTTCAAGTTGTTCCAAGACTGATCTTCCTCTTTGTCTGTTTCTTTCATACCTAAACCGAAGAGGTTCAGTATGAGGTGTTTGCTGATGTTGTTGTTGTTGTTGTGGAGGTTGATCTTTATTTAGTTTTCTTCTTTTCTCCCCCTGAGCAGATGGCTCAGGTTGATCAACCTCTTGATCTCTTTGTCTTTTCTCCCCCTTATTGTTATCATTGGAAGGGGAGGAAATGGGTTTAGTATCACCACCCATGTCCCCTTGTTGTTCTTCAGGAGTTGGGGAGAGCATAGGCTCAGTAGCAGCATCCCTTGCACTCTCAGTATTGGCAGGAGAGGGTGATCTTCGATACTCAGTGGCAGGACCTTCTTCATCATTGTTGCCTCAAGTTTGAGTTTGTGGAGGTGGTGGAGGCTGTTGTTGTTGCTGTAGGAGTGCCACTGATTGCTTTAAGGAGTCAATCTCAGTACTCATTTCATCCATCCTGGCCAGAATGTTATTCTGAGTAGTCTTCATGGCCATGATTTGATTCAGAATAGTTTGTAAAGCTCCATGTACTTCCTGAGACTGAGTGACTTGAGCCCTTTGACCCTGCACAGATGGTGCTAATAGAAACAAAAACATAAAACTGGTTAGTAAGAAAGGTTTATCAAATAGAATTGTGGTATTGTTTAATTCTATAATCATATAAACAGAATTGTGAAGTCTGTATTTCATCTGGTTCATGATGAAATATTGTGGACTTGTGCAAAGCATGTGTAAGAAGTATTTAGTAAAAGTGAGTGTGAGATTTGAAGTAACTCAGTGTAGGATAAGTCACATTTACAAAAAAAGGTTTGGGTTTGGGAATTCGAAGCCTGGGATGTGCTTCTTGTTATTTTCAATGTTTATCACTCGGTATTAGAGTGATAACAGAAATGTGTCTAATCCCCATGGAAATTTTTTGGATTTTGTGGCTTAATGGTTTGTGATCATTTCTTGAATTATGCTACCCAACCCAAAAATAAGTTGGACATTATTCAAGCAGCACCAGTGGGTGTTAGTGTGAAATCAACCACCATTGTGTCTTTAAATGTTGAGATAACTGTAGACTGACAATGATCTGTTGAAATGCTCAGTATATGAATTTTGCATAGCAGCAGTGGGCTTACTATGTTGGCCATAAGAGTATATATTTGAAAGTTCGATTGAGACTGTGGTCAGTATTGAGGTGGTACTGGCCAATACATAGTCTCTATGGGGGAAAAATATATATATATATATATATATATATAAGTTTAAGGATTTGTAGAAATTCATACCTGAGACTTTATCTGATTCTCTTCTGGCATCAAGAGAGGTCGGTGCTGGATCTTTTGGATTCTGATTGGAGGCACCAACACCTTCATGAGGTTCTTGTCTGGCAATATGTGCACCTTCCAGTGTATGATGCTCTAATTGAAGTTCTACATCAAGAGGATCATAGTGTTCCTCAATATGTTGAGCTGTTGGTTCTGGTTCAGGACCTGGAAGGTCAGCATTGGCTGCAGCAGCACTTTGGGCTTGAATTGATGCAGTAAGAGATGGTACATTTCCAATTTTCATCTCTTCTGATGAGAGGTTTCCCATAATAACCGGAGAAAGATTTCTTCTTCTTCTGTGAATAACTAGTGGTGTGTCTTCTAAGGTCTCAGTATCAGATGCGGTTTCAATAAGAGGAGCATCAGGATTCTGTGCTGGTGGTGATGAGACTGCTGCTTGTTGAGCTTCCACCATCTCAGTATTTGGTTCATCATTTCCACCATTCCCACTGTCATCATCAGTATCAACATGTTCTGATTCAGTATCAGAAGATTGTGCATTATTAATGTGTGCCTGGACTATAGCCCACATATAGTGACTCAGGACAGGCTCTCCTTCTCTTGGCCTGTAAAAGAAAATCTTCTCATGAAGAGGAGGAAGGTCCACTCTTGGGCTGTGGAATTCATCAAAAATATGTGCAGGCATCTCATTCTGAAAAATGAGAGAAAGAAATCTTCAGAAAGGAACATTTAATTCTCTGATTTTAGCCCTAATCAGAGAAGCTAATTCTTCAAAAATTAGTCGAGCATAGTCAATGTCCCTTCCGTGGTACATGGCATGAACCATCTGCATACCAAAATCGTTGATTTGGTCCAAAGCTCCAGTCTTGTGAGTCATACACCGAATGATTGTAGAGATCAGTATTCCCCACATTGGACAAAATTCATTCCTTTTAATGATCCCTGTAGTTCCTCGTCTTCGGATAAGTGGTAACACTGATCTAGCCTCTACTCTGTCAACAAATGGGTCATATTGAGCATGAGCAGGAAGACCCAGAGCTTCCCGAATTATGGCTGTTGAGACAAAAGTCCGTCTTTGTTCACGAATAACCCAACCAGTAATCATGTCTGGTGAGTCAATATTAGCAGAGTACCAAAATTCACAGAGCATTTCTGGATAAATGGCTCTAGGAGATCTAATCAGTGCTTGAGTGATTGGGCAATTCTTCAGAAATGTAACCATTTGTGTGAATTCAGGGCACGCCCAAGCTTGAGGAATATTGAAATTTGCTGTGATGTTGTTCCTCGCAAATTTTGGTAGATCATCATTTCTAAACTGTGTTGCCGGTGCAGCCTCAGGTGCGACGAATGTATAATTTGCCATCTGTGATTTGAATAAAAATTTGCTTGCACAGAGAAATTGAAATCGTTAATAGCAGAGAGAATCGAAATTGTTAAGGAAAAATAACTGATGAAAGAAAATGTTAAAGAAAGAGAAAACAGTTATTTATACATAAGCGAAAGATATTTACGGTATTGGGAAGTTAAACCGGCTGATTTGACTGCCTTATCCTGTAGCAACGGTAACTTTCCTATTAAGAAAGGTTACCGTTGGACAGTATGAGGATTAAGGTCGGTGTGATAGCCGTCATACCCTAATACTGAGTAAAATAAAATTAATTTAAAAAAAATTTGAAAAATATAAAACAATTAATTTATTCTTCAAAATAATAAATAAAAATAAAATTTTTTAATTTTGATGATAACAGACTAGTGATACTGAGTGGTCAGTATCAACAGGAGTGATACTGAGCTCTCAGTTTTAAAGGAAATTAAGAAAGATCAAGGATTCAGCATACCTAATTGCCCTAGTAAGTACATAAACCTTTCCTCAGGGAGGGGTTTAGTAAATAGATCAGCCAATTGTTCATCTGTTGGTACATAATCTACCTCAACCTTACCTTTTTCCACATTATCTCGAATAAAGTGGTGTCTGATATCAATGTGCTTAGTTTTGGAGTGGTAGACTGGGTTCTCTGTGATAGCAATAGCACTCTTGTTATCACAATGAATTGGAGTCTTTTGAAAGTTGAACCCATAGTCCAATAATTGATACTGCATCCATAATAATTGAGCACAGCAACTTCCTGCAGCAACATACTCTGCTTCTGTTGTGGATGTTGCTACCGAGTTCTGCTTTTTGGATGACCAACCAACTAGTCTTCCACCTAGGAATTGACATCCTCCACTTGTGCTTTTTCTGTCCAATCTACAACCTGCAAAATCTGCATATGTGTACCCTTCAAGGTCAAAGTTTGAGTCTTTGGGATACCAAAGACCCAGGTTAGGAGTACCTGTAAGATATCTAAAGATGCGCTTAACTGCTTTCATGTGTGATTCTTTAGGATCAGCCTGATACCGAGCACACAAACATGTTGCAAACATGATATCAGGCCTGCTAGCAGTTAAATAAAGTATGGAACCAATCATACCTCGGTATGTGGATTGACAAACTGACTTACCAGTTTCATCCTTACTTATCTTATCCTGAGTACCCATAGGAGTGTGCATGGAAGATAAATTTTCAAATTTGTATTTCTTTAACATATCATGCACATACTTACTTTGATTTATAAAAGTGCTATCAGACTTTTGTTCAACTTGTAAACCAAGAAAATAAGTAAGTTCTCCCATCATACTCATCTGATACTGAGTTGACATTATCTTAGCAAACCAGTCACACATTGTCTTGTCAGTGGAACCAAAGATAATGTCATCTACATATATCTGAATGAGTAAGATGTCAGAACCTTTCCGTTTTGAAAATAATGTTTTATCAATTTTACCTCTTGTAAATTTATTTTCAATAAGATACTCAGACAGGGTATCATACCAGGCTCTTGGAGCTTGTTTGAGCCCATATAGAGCTTTATCAAGCTTGAAAACATAATTCGGAAATTTAGGATCAACAAAACCTGGTGGTTGTTTAACATAAACTTCCTCTTGTAGTTTTCCATTTAGAAAAGCACTCTTGACATCCATTTGATAAACTTTGAAGTTCTTAAAAGCTGCATATGCAAGATACAACCTAATAGCTTCAATTCTTGCAACTGGTGCAAAAGTTTCATCATAGTCAATGCCTTCTTCTTGCCTGTAACCTTGAGCAACCAACCTTGCTTTGTTTCTGATGACAACACCATCCTTGTCCATCTTGTTTCTGAATACCCACTTAGTACCAATAATAGTTTTGACAGTAGGAGGTGGTACTAAGTTCCAAACTTTGTTTCTCTCAAACTCTGTGAGCTCTTCTTGCATAGCCTCTACCCAATCTTCATCTAACAGAGCTTCATCAGCTTTCTTTGGTTCAATGGTGGATAGAAAACTTGAGAAGAAACAGAAATTTGCAGTTGCTTGGGGTGGAAACTCTAATTTTCTTCTTGTTTGTACACCTTCTTCAATAGGACCAAGAATGTTTGAGTGTGGATGGTCTCTGTGTTCCCTTAAATTGTTTCCTAAGGGAGCATTTGAAATGGGATCAACAATATCTTGTGGATTTGGTGTGTCGTGTGTCTGATACTGAGTGGAATTTTGGACAGTATTAGACATCCCAGGTTGCTGTTCATTTTCATTTTGCATAGGTGATGTAGATTCTTGTGAAGTGTTGGAAGTTTCACCTTCTTCATAGGTAGAATGGTTCAGATCATTAGTTGGAAACTCAGTATGAAGATTTTCTGATATGGGAGCCTCAGTGTAAGTTGCAGTTGAGTAAGACTGAGTTCGAACTTGATCAGTTTCATTAAACTTATTAGGAATAAAATGTGGATGAAACTTGGGCTTTTCAGCAATGGAGTTTTCTGGATTGCATAGGATATCTATGCCACTTATATCTTCAATTGCTGAGGTAGAATGCTCATTCTGATCTTCATCAAATGTGACATGAATGGATTCTACAATCATCTTAGTTGAGATGATATACACTCTGAAGGCTTTAGAGTGTGGGGAGTAGCCCATGAACACACCTTCATTTGCATTGGGAGCAAATTCGTTGAGATTTTGTTTGGTACTGAGTACAAAACATTTACTCCCAAAGATGTGGAAGTATTCCACATTAGGAACCTTGCCATTATATAACTCATAAGGAGTCTTTTGATGTCTCTGGACTATTGTGGCTCTGTTCTGTGTAAAATTTGCACAATTGATAGCTTCAGCCCAGAAGGTCAGTGCCAGTCCAGCATGGCATAACAAAGTTCTTGCAGCTTCAATTAATGTTCTATTCTTTCTTTCAACAACACCATTTTGTTGTGGTGTGTAGGCTGCAGAGAAGTTTTGAACGATTCCTTTTTCTTCACAGAAATCAGCCAATACTGAGTTCTTAAACTCAGTACCATGGTCACTTCTAAGTTGTTTGACTTTGTTGCCTTTTTGAAGTTCTTCTCTTTTAATGAAGGCAATGATTTCTGTTGTTGCATCTGCTTTAGTCTTGAGAAAGATGACCCAAGTATATCTTGAGAATTCATCAACCAGGACTAGGGTATAGATCTTTTTGGCCAAAGATGGTGTGCTGATGGGGCCAAAAAGATCCATATGTATCATAGTAAGAGGTTCATTGATGGAATGATTGACCTTTGACTTGAATGAACTCTTCTTCTGCTTGCCCATTTCACATGCTGAGCATAACTTATCTTTTGAATAAGTAATAGCGGGCAACCCTCTCACCAGTTTCTTCATACTGAGCTCGTTGATATTTCTAAAGTTGATGTGAGAGAGTTTCTTGTGCCATAGCCAATGCAATTCTGGCTTGACTTTAGAAAGCAGGCATACTCAAATGGTAGGGTCTATTTCAGATAGGTTGACCACATATACATCTTTTTCTCTTCTAGCAATGAGTACAGGCTGCCCTTTATCATTGTAGATGATTCCTGCAACCTTCCTGAATTGAGCTTCATTGTCATCATCACACATCTGGCTGGTACTGAGCAGATTGTGTTTAAGACCCTCTACATAGGCAACTCTTTTAAAAGTTATGTTGCCTGCCTTGATCACACCATAACCTCTTGTCTTTCCCACTGAGTCATCTCCAAACTTAACAGAAGGACCCTTCTCTGGAGTATAGTTGAGAAGGTATTCCATACTGCCAGTCATGTGTCTTGAGCAGCCACTATCTAAATACCATTTCCTGTCACCCTGCACAAGACACACAATAAGAGTTAGTTCCTTTTAGGAACCCATTTCTGAATGGGACCTTTTGTGGAATAAACAGATTTTGACCCGATCTCTTTATTTGGAGAGGTCAGTATCACTTCAGAAGAGATTTTAGAGGTTTTCTTTGGTGATACTGACTTAGATACTGTCCTTTTCTTTGGTACTGAGTACCTAGGACTTAAGAGATCAGTCCAGCATTCATCTCCTTTATGACCAGTATGATGACATCTATAACATTTTCTAGGTCTGTTTCTGAACATGTTCTCATAAGGAATTTTAGAAAACTGTTTTACTTTTGGTAGGTCAGTATTAGTGAGTTTTGCAAACTTTTGACTTAATACTTTAATCTGATCACCAATAGACTTCAAAATGTTATTTTTGTCATGTTTTAATGGAGTATTAACTTTAGGTTTAACAGATTTCGAAGGAGATGATACTGGGGTCTTATTTTTATTAGGCATGGAAGTCTTTTTATCTTTTGACTTTTTTATTTTGCCATTTGAAGATCCTGTTGAAGTTGTTTTCTTTTTATCATGTTTTAGAATGACAACTTGAACAGGTTTTTTAGATTCTTGAGTAGTTGACTTTGATGTTCCTGTAGATTCAGTATTAGTTAAAACATTTTGAGTAGTAGTTGTTTTCGTGTCTGAAAATTCAGAGTCTTTATATATCTCAAAAATTGTTGTGTTAAATAAAACTTCAAATGGAGGAACGGCAGAAGTGTCATACTGTACAATTTAAAAGTCAGTATCAGAATTTTCTCTTTCAGGAAATTCAATACTGAGCTCTTGTAGTTCAGTATAGCACTTAGAGCAGATGGAAGGACCAATAGATTTTTCAAAAATGATTTTATCCTCATCATCTGACTCAGTTTGACAACCTATTTCACAAAAATTTTTTGCTTTTACAAACTGAATAGGGTTCATTTCAGAAAATTCTTCAAATAAATTAGCAAAATTATTTCTATTTTTAAATTGAGGATCAACACCAAGTGCAGCCCTTACATTCTCTGGAAATTGTTGATTTAGACACTTGTTTAATTTGATAGATGCATTTCCCCAAGATTTACACTGATTTTCAAATTTTTCTTTTTCTAATTTGTGTGAATGAGCTTTATCAGCTAATCTTTGGTTTATGTCTTGTAAGTTTAAAAAATTTAGTTTTAAATCTTTAAATTTTGCTAATTTATCTAAGTTTTCATTATTTACCCTTTCAAGTTCTTGAATTGTTAATTTTAAAGCTTTTTCTTTTTGTGTAGAAGTTTTAAGATCAACAATCATATACTCAAAAATCTTAGTTTTTTCATTCATTGAATAAGTTTGAAAGGAACTCACCTTGTACAACTGAGTGGAATCCCAATCAGTATGAACACTCATCCTTTCAGCCTCTTTGATATCCTTTTCAAAAGAGCTCTTCAAATCATCTTCAGTGAAAGCCATAAAGGCTTTATTCTCAATCTCTTCCTCATCATCACTTATTTCCTCATCCATCCAGGCTTCAGAGTACAGTGCTTGATGAGGTGTTCCATTCCCTTCTGCCCTTTTTAATGGTGATTTTCGGTTAAACAAGTAACATAAACGCAGCGGAAAAAGTTTAATCACCAAAATCGGATCTAATATTGATAAATACAATTAAACTATAAATAAAATCAAAGAGTTAGGAAGAACAATTCATACCCTTGAAGCCTTTGAAATTAACAATCCGTCGGAGAAGATGAACGATTGAAACCAAGAATTCCAATGGGGAATTCCTCCAAAGCTAGTCCACACAACACCTTGTCTAGAACACCAATTGGGATGCTAGTCCCTTGTACCAATTGTAAAACTCACGAACGTCCAAACAAAAAAACAATCAAAAAGTGAATTCCTTTGTTTTTTTCGTGTACCTTCTTCTTTTTGGCACACCAACTAAGTTTCATACTTAACAATTTAACACAAAACTTTAATTGGTTAATTTATATAAATAATATAATTACACTAATTATATTACATATACTTAATGGTGTTTGGTGTATAAGTGTGTGACCCTTTAGGCACACAAACAACTAGCCATATAACTATATGTTATACGCGTGAAGCATATTCCAACAGCTCCCACTTGCGCACGTGATAACATCAAGTAGTTATACAAGCAAAGGTTAGAGTCTAGCAACCCGCCAATGCCCCTAGGAGTATATGAGGAGTTTCATAAAATCTTTGTTCAAAGTTTTTCAAGCAGTTATCCTTTTGTTACTGATACTATGTTGAATTTTAGACAAGGATCAATGTCAATCTAAAACTTCAACGATTCTGTTTCTCGATCTATATTATGAAATAGATTACCAAAACCAATCAAGATTCATCTTGATTACCTTTTGGGTGTGGCCACACATACATCTATTCAAAATCATTGAGGGGCCCAGTAGTATCTAATACACATACGTGGAGGAACAAATTCTTTATTGACTGCACGTGTTTGTCATATGCTTAATGATAAACCCGATAATGGTTGTTATAGCAGCCTTATTCAGGTCAGCGTTTAACCACATCAAAGTTTGCCCCTCTACATATACAAACCAACTTGCATCTCAAGTCAGCTAAGTTTCTAGCATGCTCAACATGTTTGGTGCATGACATTGGCTTCGTGAAGGGATCAGCTAAGTTGTCATCTGTATGAACTTTGAGCAAGCGTACAACTCCCATTAGGATCGCATCTCTAATGTAGTGAAGCTTCCTCCGATAATGTCTGGCGCCTTTCTGAACACCGGGTTCGTTGGCAATGATGATAGCACCTGTGTTGTCACAGTACATATTTATAGGTCTTTCATTGCTGGGGACAACTCCAAGCCCAGAAATGAATTTCCTCATCCAAACAGCTTCCATTGCAGCTTCAGTAGTTGCAATGTATTCAGCTTCTGTAGAAGACATGGCGATAGTGCTCTGCTTTGCACTTTTCCAATCAACAGCGCCTCCGTTCAAAACGAAAACATACCCCGTTTGAGATTTGGAATCATCTCTATCAGTCTCAAAACCAGCATCAGAATAACAAGTGACGCTTAGTTCATCTTGACTTCCACCACCATAGACAAGAAACATATCTTTAGTATTCCTAAGATACTTCAGTATGTTCTTAACAGCAGTCCAGTGATTCTCACCTGGATTCTGTTGGTACCGGCTTGTAAGGTTCTGAGAGAACGCTACATCAGGCCTTGTGCACCGTACAGCATACATGATTGACCCTACTGCCGAGGCATAGGGAACATCACGCATACGTTTCATCTCATCAGGTGAGGACGGTCCTTGAGTCTTACTCAAGTGTACATTGTGTTGCATAGGGAGGTTTCCACGTTTGGAAGCATCCATTCTAAATCGTTTTAGAATCTTATCAATGTACACACTTTGACTTAATCCGATTAACCGCTTAGATCTATCCCGGTAGATCTTTATATCAAGTATATATGCCGCTTCCCCAAGATCCTTCATAGCGAAGCACTTCCCAAGCCAGGATTTTACATCTTGTAGCATTGGAATGTTATTTCCTATGAGTAGTATGTCATCGACATATAGGATTAGGAAGACGACAATGCTCCCACTAGCTCTCATATATACACATGGCTCGTCGGGATTCTGAGTAAAGCCAAACGTTTTGACTTCCTCATCGAATCTTTTGTTCCAACTTCTGGATCCCTGCTTTAGTCCATAAATGGACCTTTGAAGCTTACATACTTTCTTAGGGTGCTTTGTACTTACAAATCCCTCAGGCTGAACCATATAGACATCTTCATCGAGGTGTCCATTTAAGAAAGCAGTTTTTACATCCATTTGCCAAATCTCATAGTCATAGTACGCTGCTATGGCTATGACGATCCTAATAGCTCTAACGTCGGCAACAGGCGAGAAGGTTTCATCATAGTCAATCCCGTAGGTTTGAGTGTAACCTTTTGCCACCAACCGAGCTTTATAGGTGTGTACATTGCCATCCATGTCGGTCTTCTTCTTGAAGAGCCACTTGCTGCCAACAGTCTTACTGTTAGGAGGAAGGTCAACCAAAGTCCATACTTGGTTATCTTTCATGGATTGCATTTTCGCGTTCATAGCATCAAGCCATTTGTCAGATTCAGAATCTGCTAATGCAGCTCGATAGTTAGGGGGTTCATCATGATCCCCTAAACTAAGCTCCTCAGCATCGACATGGAATCCATATCGTTCAGGTGCATGAGGTGTCCTTGCGGACCTTCGAACGGGGACTTCATCATTTTGAGGTCCAACAGGAACAGTTTCATGTTCAGCCTCATCTTGATGTTCGCTAGTATCTACAATAGGTTGCACATCTTCATCGCTTGGAATCTCGTCAAAGTCGATGGTACTCCCACTTGCCTCTTGTGAAATGAGATTGCTCTCAAGAAACTCAGCATAACGAGCAATAATAACCTTTTGCTCAGGTGGGTAGTAGAAATAGTAACCCATCGTTTCCTCAGGGTATCCTATAAAGATGCACTTGACAGCTCTGGGTTCAAGTTTGTTCGGTGTGTCTCGTTTCACGAGAGCCTCACAACCCCAGACCTTCAAGTAAGACAAGTTAGGGACTTTCCCATGCCATATCTCATATGGTGTCTTTTCAACCTTTTTAGTGGGAACCATATTCAGTATTCGAGCAGCAGATTTGAGTGCATAACCCCAAAAGGATAGAGGCAGAGTGGTAGGACTCATCATCGATCGGACCATGTCAAGCAAGGTGCGATTTCTCCTCTCAGATACACCATTATGCTGTGGTGTATAAGGGGGAGTGAATTGTGAGACAATCCCACAATTCTTAAGATGGTCTTGAAACTCATGGCTCATGTACTCTCCTCCTCGATCGGACCGGAGAGCTTTTATCTTCTTGCCGAGTTGATTTTCTACTTCATTTTGGAAAGCTTTGAACGTTTCAAAGGTTTCATGTTTATGTTTAATCAAGTAAACATAACCATAACGACTAAAGTCGTCAGTGAAAGTAATGAAGTAGGTAGCACCTTCCCTAGTTCGAGTTCTAAAAGGGCCACATACATCGGTATGTATGAGTCCAAGTAGACCGTTGGCCCTTTCGCCTACATGGGAGAAAGGTTTGCGCGCCATTTTGCCAGCTATACAAGAAACACATTTATCAAATGATTCATAATCATCTGATTTTATAAGTCCATCCTTTTGTAATTTTAAAACACGTTTCTTGTTAACATGGCAAAGGCGACAATGCCATAGGTAAGTAGAGTCCAAATTCTTCTTGGATTTCTTGTTGCTACAAGTATAAATAGAACTACTGTTTGTTACACGATCATGCATATCAATCTAAAAAATACCATCACAAGGAATAGCATTAAAATAGAAAACATTTTCCTTAGAAACTGAAATACCATAATCTGTAAAAGTGTGAATAAAACCATTATTCCACAAACATGAAAGCGATACTATACCCCTAGTAATACTAGGCGCATAGTGACAATTGTCTAATACAATAATTAAACCATTAGGAAGGATTAAATCATAGCTTCCTATAGCTTCGACCGGTGCACGCATTCCATTGCCCACGTACAAGTCCAAAGCTCCATGGTTTAGCTTTCTACTTCCCCTTAGACCCTGCATGGTATTACAAATGTGAGTTCCACAACCAGTGTCATATACCCATGATTTCTTAGGGAAAGCATATAGTTCTATTGTGAAGATACCTGATGTGCCAATCTTATTGGCTTTGTTCTTCATCAACTCCGCCAGGTAGGCAGGACAATTCCTCCTCCAGTGGCCTGTTTCACCGCAGTGATGGCAAGCAAGATCCTTAGCAGGATGCTCCTTATGAGTAGGTGGGGGAACCTTTGGCTTGGGCTTGTAAACTTGCTTTCCCTTGCCTTGGCCCTTAGCAACTACTTGCGGTTTAGGTTTTTGGATCTTTCCTTGCCTTATGGCAAGGACAGTAGGGGTTGGAGTTTTCTTGGGTAGCCCAGCTTCCGTTTGTTTCAGCATAGCATCTAATTCGGCGAAAGTCTTCCCCATACTATGCATATGATAAGTCATGACAAACGGCGCATAGTCCTTGTGTAGTGAAGTGAGAATTAACCCAATTCCAAGGATATGAGGCATAGGGTAACCAAGTTTCTCCATCTGGTCTAGGTAACTCTTCATCTTCAAGAGATAAGAGCTAACAGACTGTCCCTCCTCCTGCTTGCAAGCATGGAAGGCTTTGACCGTGTCAAAGAGTTCCTGATCAGCTTGCTTTTGATATGATGTCTTAAGTTCAGCCATCATATCGAATGCTGTGAGGTCCTCGAGATTCTTTTGAATCTCAGGGATCATGCTCACCAGCATGAGCGCGGCGACCTCTTGTTGTTCGTTAAACCTCTTGGTATAGGCCGCACGAACAGCAGGGGTGGCGGTAGCAGCAGGGGCAGGGGGCAACGCCTCCTCCAAATGGTGGTACTTGTGCTCGGCCCTAAGGACAATCCTTAGGTTACGAGCCCAATCCACAAAGTTCGTTCCATCAAGTTTCTCTTTTTCGAGAACGGAACGAATGGTGGTGTGAGTTAGGGTTTGATTAGTAGAAGTCATCTACAAAATATCAAAATTCATTAATTAGTATTTTCGATAATAATTTCTTTTAATCAATTAACTACCCAATTAATTTTAATTAAAAGCTAAGATCCCATTGAGCTTCTAACACCGCATCAGTTGATCTGCTAGAGGTGATAGATCCAATAGGTAGGTGACGTTCAACAATTGCATTACAAGTGCAACTCTTAGAGGTATGGGACTTCATGGCACCTAGTGAACAAGCATCTAGGGTCAAGTGGCATGTTTGTCGCATCGTCACCTCGAGTCAAGGTCTCACCGTTAACTCGATTAAGTCATCCAATATGAAATCATGTCAAAATAGCTCTAGCTCTCACGCGTAGAGAATAATGACCTCGGATCTAGATTCGAACCACGTCTCACGTGAATTCAAAAATAGAAGCAAGTGATTTACAATCGATTGGACGGCGTGACTTAAATTTAAGGTATGTTAAAATTTTAATAAAATTTTATTAAGATATGAATGAATCATGTACTTCATTCATACCACTTCATAAGTCGTTTAATAAACGGTAAAAACTTTTAGCGATTATTAAGTGGTAAGTTTCAAATCATATTTAAACTTGGTTTAATCTCAAAACAACTTTTAGATTAAAGTTTAATCATCAATGATTAGCTAGTAATCATCGATGATTAAGAGTTTGGATGTTTTAATGTTTGTGTCTAAAAACTATTTTTAATTGTTTTACTACTTGTATCTAATAGAAAAGAAAACAACCACAAACAAAAAATAAAACATGCAACAAATTTTGTGCAAACCTCGACCTATGAAATCCTAGGTTCGGTCACGTGAGTCATCACGACGGACCGAAGGGTCAATCTAAGGGACGGGCCAACATGAACCCAATGGGCTCCCACTTGCTCCAAGACATTCTTGAGCAAGTAGAACCCAAACTTGTGAAAAAATGAATCTGCCAGAAAATTCCAGCAGCCTTGGAAGCCCGAAAAGTCGCTGAAGGATTCTTCGTTAGTCTTCCCGGCCTTCTGGAAAGTTGTAGGTCTCTGAGTTACGCAACGTTTGGCGCTGGTTTCAGGTCCAACGGGTTTGTCAATCTCCGGGAAAGTCTGTTTTCGTGCAGCTGCGCAGGAGGTGCCGAAAATTGTTGTTTTTTCTTCATTCTTTCTTCATCTTTGGTCAACAATTTACAATAATACAAAGAAATAAAATACAACTATTCTAATTACTTTTACATTGAAATTGCCCCAAAAAAATGGCACCAAACATAAAGGAAAAAATTGAAAGAAAATTACAACAATTGAGCCAAAAACACGGCTTTTCCCAAACAATCAAACAACCAAACGACAACACATTCATCACATGGTCTAGGCTTTCATCGGTTTGCACAAACAATCAACAATTGACAAGTTTTTGGCTTGGGATATGGCAAAAATACATGTTTTGCCATATCAACAAAAAATAAAAATAAATGTAAAATCCAAGCCAAATAATCAAAAAAACAATAACAAGATTAATTTTTGATTAGGGTTTTTGTAACAAGTAGCGTGTAGGGTTACCAAAAATCATATTTTTAACCCTTGGTATTTAAAAAAAAAATCGAAAAATAAGAACCCTAGGGTTCTTAAATTTTGCGACGGCTAGGTTTAAAAAACACCAAAAATCGAATTTTTTTGCTACTTTTACAAAAACAAGTTAATTATATTATCAATATAATGACTCGTGATACCACTAATGGTGATTTTCGGTTAAACAAGTAACATAAACGCAGCGGAAAAAGTTTAATCACCAAAATCGGATCTAATATTGATAAATACAATTAAACTATAAATAAAATCAAAGAGTTAGGAAGAACAATTCATACCCTTGAAGCCTTTGAAATTAACAATCCGTCGGAGAAGATGAACGATTGAAACCAAGAATTCCAATGGGGAATTCCTCCAAAGCTAGTCCACACAACACCTTGTCTAGAACACCAATTGGGATGCTAGTCCCTTGTACCAATTGTAAAACTCACGAACGTCCAAACAAAAAAACAATCAAAAAGTGAATTCCTTTGTTTTTTTCGTGTACCTTCTTCTTTTTGGCACACCAACTAAGTTTCATACTTAACAATTTAACACAAAACTTTAATTGGTTAATTTATATAAATAATATAATTACACTAATTATATTACATATACTTAATGGTGTTTGATGTATAAGTGTGTGACCCTTTAGGCACACAAACAACTAGCCATATAACTATATGTTATACGCGTGAAGCATATTCCAACACTTTTCCCCTTGCTCCAGTTCTTTAGTTTGACATACTTGTCTCTATACCTTTTTGCTCGGTATGCAATCTTGTCATTCTGATCAGTTTCAGAAGACTTGGTATGACAATTTGCAGCAATATGTCCAGGCTTTCCACACCTATAGCAAAGACCTGATCTTGGGTCAGTATTAGAAGAGCTAACACCAAGCCTCTTCTTTTTCAACTGATCCAGCTTCATAGACATAAGAGCCATTCGTGTTGCAAGCTCTTCTGCCTCAGCATCAGCAAGATCAACTTCTGGTTCATCAGGCTCAGTTACAGTATATGCCTGTTGCACAACTAGAGCCATGCCAGTGGAAGACTTGCCAGTTTTCATCCAGTTGATCAGTCTTGCAGCATTATTCTCCTCATGATTCAACATTAGACCATACAAAGTTTGAAGAGTGTATGACTCAATGTTGTTAGCAGCATTGACAGAGTTTGTCATGTCAAGAAATTGTTGAGGAAGACTATCCAAGAACTTTTGAACAAGCTCTCCTTCCTCCTTCACAATGCCTACACTGATTAAATCATGGATAACAGTATTGAATCTGTTATAGAGAGTGGTGATGTCTTCATTAGGAGTTGAGAAGAAGTTCTCATATTTTCTTCTCATGTTGCTTTTTCTTTGCAACTTCACCATTGCTGTGCCTTCATAGGTGACTGATAAGCTGTCCCACATAGCCTTTGCTGTTGGCAATTTCATAATTGCATTAAGTATTTCTTTGGTAACAGCATTACCAATCACTCCCTTTGCTCTTGAGTCTAGACTGAATAACTGACGGTCAGTATCAGTCCAGGTGTGTTTCAGTTTTGGAACTGTTCTTGTGCTCTCAGGAGCATCATCAGTAGCAGCAACGGGTTCCACAGTTTGTGGAATGATAGGACCATCATTTAGCACAGTAAGCATCTCATGATGAATGGATTCAAGATACCACTGAGCCTTAAGCTTCCATTGGTGAAAATCTTTTCCATCAAAGATGGGCACTCCCTTACCAGACATGACCGGTGCTATGATAGTAGACATTTTGGATTTTTGAGTGTTGGATGGATAGATGTAGGGAATGGCTGCCAAGATTATAGATCGACTAAATAAGAGATTATTTAGCCTGCTCTGATACCAGTTGTTAGGTCACAACACCCTGGTTTAGATGGTTAATTGATTGTTTAATTATAACTTAAGACAAATATTGTATAAGAACAAGATATGAGTCAAATGTATAATTCCACTAAGTGTGGCTTGTTGCGGATTAACAAGACCACTAATCAATTACAAAAAATATGAAAGTGTAAAGTGAATTGGTAAGTTCTCCTTTGCAAGATGATCTCTATTTATAATGATATAGAGATCTTACATAATGGGCAAAGGAGTAACCGAAGGACTAAGATAGGAAAATGACTAAGATCAAGGGATTTGATCTTAGTCCGTTACATATTGTAACTCAGTCCTTCTACTCAGCCCTTGTACTCAGTATCACTATCTGATACTGAGTACTGATACTGAATTCCAATACTGATCACTCAGTATTAGACCTAAACTTAGCTATATTATTCTACATATTAATCAAAGCTAGTCTAGGTTGTTTTGTTATCTTAAGATCCAAAAGGGTAAGGCTTTTTGCCTTAACACCTAGGAAACATAAAACCCTAAAAATAGGAAAATTAAACTTTTATTGTCAAAAGTTGGTTTCCTCGGGTAGCCAAAATACACACCCAAGGAAACATAAAACCCTAAAAATAGGAAAAGACACCCTAGGAAACATAAAACCCCAAAAATTGGAAAATTAGTCATATATGGTTTACTCGGGTAGACAAAATACACACCAAAGGAAACACAAACCCTAAAAATTGAAATATAGTTCATAATTGTCATAGTTAGTTTCCTCGGGTGCACAACTACACACCCTAGGGAACATAAAACCCTAAAAATATGAAAATCAAACTTTTATTGTCAAAAGTTGGTTTCGTCGGGTAGCCTAAATACACACCCAAGGAAACATAAAACCCTAAAAATAGGAAAACACACGCTAGGAAACATAAAACCCCAAAAATAGGAAAATTAGTCATATATGGTTTCCTCGGGTAGACAAAAGTCACACCCAAGGAAACACGTACCCTAAAAATTGGAAAATAATTTATAATTGTCAAAGTTAGTTTCCTCGGGGGCACAACTACACACCCTAGGAAACATAAAACCCTAAAAATATGAAAATCAAACTTTTATTGTCAAAAGTTGGTTTCCTCGGGTAGACAAAATACACACCCAAGGAAAAATAAAACCCTAAAAATAAGAAAACACACCCTAGGAAACATAAAATCCCAAAAATAATATATTAATCATATATGGTTTCCTCGGGTAGACAAAATACACACCCAAGGAAACGGAAACCCTAAAAATAGGAAAATAATTTATAATTTTCAGAGTTAGTTAATGGTGATTTTCGGTTAAACAAGTAACATAAACGCAGCGGAAAAGTTTAATCACCATAACCGGATCTAATATTGATAAATACAATTAAACTATATATTTAAATCAAAGAGTTAGGAAGAACAATTCATACCCTTGAAGCCTTTGATCTTTGTGGAATCGGATGGAGGAGATGGACGGATTGAAACCAAGTATTCAATAGGAATACCTCTAAAGCTAGTCCACACAACACTTGTGCAAGAACACCAATTTGGATGCTAGTCCCTTGAACAAGAAATCGATACCACGTAAACGTGACAACTAAGAATTCAAAACAACAAAAGGTTTTGTTTTGCCTTT
This sequence comes from Calendula officinalis, assembly GCA_963853835.1. Taxonomy (NCBI): domain Eukaryota; kingdom Viridiplantae; phylum Streptophyta; class Magnoliopsida; order Asterales; family Asteraceae; genus Calendula; species Calendula officinalis. The sequence continues at coordinate 72,126,742 of OY970826.1, forward strand.
TTCTTGCTCACGTCACAATACCCAATAGAAAAGTAGAAGTCAAATTTCTTTGATCTTTGCGTCTCTGCTCTCCGATGGAAACAACTCACTTTTTCTTTTTGATATTGTGCGGCCGTGAGGGGCAATAGAGGGAGGATTAGGGTTAGTTTTCTTGCTCCCTAATTTAAGTATATATTCCCTAATTACAAGTTAGGAGATATAACACTTAGCCCCTTTTGTTTCTTTGTTCTTATAATTAGCTCACAATTAAGTTTCAATATTAACAATTAATATTAAACATAATTAATATAAGCTAGAACTTGTTATAATAAATAATGCAATTACCCTAATTACATTATGTATTTAATGGTGTTAAGTGTTTAAGTGTGTGACCCTTTAGGCTCACAAACAACTAGCCATATAACTATATGTTATACGCGTGAAGCATATTCCAACAGCTCCCACTTGCGCACGTGATAACATCAAGTAGTTATACAAGCAAAGGTTAGAGTCTAGCAACCCGCCAATGCCCCTAGAAGTACATGAGGAGTTTCATAAAGTCTTTGTTCAAAGTTTTTCAATCAGTTATCCTTTTGTTACTGATACTATGTTGAATTTTAGACAAGGATCAATGTCAATCTAAAACTTCAACAATTCTGTTTCTCGATCTATATAATGAAATAGATTACCAAAACCAATCAAGATTCATCTTGATTACCTTTTGGGTGTGGCCACACATACATCTATTCAAAATCATCGAGGGGCCCAGTAGTATCTAATCCACATACGTGGAGGAACAAATTCTTTATTGACTGCACGTGTCTGTCATATGCTTAATGACAAACCGGATAATGGTTGTTATAGCAGCCTTATTCAGGTCAGCGTTTAACCACATCAAAGTTTACCCCTCTACATACACAAACCAACTTGCATCTCAAGTCAGAGGATAAGTGACAAAGCCTTTGTGAGATTCACTTGTGACATAAATCCAAGAAGTGATTTCTCATAGGTTGGGTCAGTCCAATCGTGCATCCTTATGAACGACATGTGAGTTTGATTTTGTTATCCTTAGTCATACTAAGATAATGTCATCAATGCCCTCAGATTTGTCTTAATAATATTCTCATATTATTAATATGACAATGGACAATTTTGAATATAAAACACAGTAAATATTCATGGATATAAACATGCAAATATAGAACACAGTGGATATTCATATAAAAACGATCATATCAAATATATCAATTTATTCCAATAAAAACTGCTCAATGTTCCATTATCCAAATACTAAAACAGATTACATGAAACTACTAGCTGGTCGAAGCCCAATGTTTCTAGCATGCTCAATATGTTTGGTACATGACATTGGCTTCGTGAAGGGATCAGCTAAGTTGTCATCTGTATGAACTTTGAGTAAGCGTACATCTCCCATTAGGATCGCATCTCTAATGTAGTGAAGCTTCCTCCGATAATGTCTGGCGCCTTTCTGAACACCGGGTTCGTTGGCAATAATGATAGCACCTGTGTTGTCACAGTACATATGCATAGGTCTTTCATTGCTGGGGACAACTCCAAGCCCAGAAATGAATTTCCTCATCCAAACTGCTTCCATTGCAGCTTCAGTAGTTGCAATGTATTCAGCTTCTGTAGAAGACATAGCGATTGTGCTCTGCTTTGCACTCTTCCAATCAACAGCGCCTCCGTTCAAAACGAAAACATACCCCGTTTGAGATTTGGAATCATCTCTATCAGTCTCAAAACTAGCATCAGAATAACAAGTGACGCTTAGTTCATCTTGACTTTCACCACCATAAACAAGAAACATATCTTTAGTATTCCTAAGATACTTCAGTATGTTCTTAACAGCAGTCCAGTGACTCTCACCTGGATTCTGTTGGTATCGGCTTGTAAGGTTCTGAGAGAACGCTACATCAGGTCTTGTGCACCGTACAGCATACATGATTGACCCTACTGCCGAGGCATAGGGGACATCACGCATACGATTCATCTCATCAGGTGAGGACGGTCCTTGAGTCTTACTCAAGTGTACATTGTGTTGCATAGGGAGGTTTCCACGTTTAGAAGCATCCATTCTAAACCGTTTTAGAATCTTATCAATGTACGCACTTTGACTTAGTCCGATTAACCGCTTAGATCTATCCCGGTAGATCTTAATACCAAGTATATATGCCGCTTCCCCAAGATCCTTCATAGAGAAGCACTTCCCAAGCCAGGATTTTACATCTTGTAGCATTGGAATGTTATTTCCTATGAGTAATATGTCATCGACATATAGGATTAGGAAGACGACAATGCTCCCACTAGCTCTCGTATATACACATGGCTCGTCGGGATTCTGAGTAAAACCAAACGTTTTGACTTCCTCATCGAATCTTTTGTTCCAACTTCTGGATGCCTGCTTTAGTCCATAAATGGACCTTTGAAGCTTACATACTTTCTTAGGGTGCTTTGTACTTACAAATCCCTCAGGCTGAACCATATAGACATCTTCATCGAGGTGTCCATTTAAGAAAGCAGTTTTGACATCCATTTGCCAAATCTCATAGTCATAGTACGCTGCTATGGCTATGACGATCCTAATAGCTCTAACGTCAGCAACAGGCGAGAAGGTTTCATCATAGTCAATCCCGTAGGTTTGAGTGTAACCTTTTGCCACCAACCGAGCTTTATAGGTGTGTACATTGCCATCCATGTCGGTCTTCTTCTTGAAGAGCCACTTGCTGCCAACAGTCTTACTGTTGGGAGGAAGATCAACCAAAGTCCATACTTGGTTATCTTTCATGGATTGCATTTCCGCGTTCATAGCATCAAGCCATTTGTCAGATTCAGAATCTGCTAATGCAGCTCGATAGTTAGGGGGTTCATTATGATCCCCTAAACTTAGCTCCTCAGCATCGACATGGAATCCATATCGTTCAGGTGCATGAGGTGTCCTTGCGGACCTTCGAACGGGGACTACATCACTTTGAGGTGCAACAGGAACAGTTTCATGTTCAGCCTCATTTTGATGTTCTCTAGTATCTACAATAGGTTGTGCATCTTCATCGCTTGGAATCTCGTCAAAGTCGATGGTACTCCCACTTGCTTCTTGTGAAATGAGATTGCTCTCAAGAAACTCAGCATAACGAGCAATAATAACCTTTTGCTCAGGTGGGTAGTAGAAATAGTAACCCATCGTTTCCTCAGGGTATCCTATAAAGATGCACTTGACAGCTCTGGGTTCAAGTTTGTTCGGTGTGTCTCGTTTCACGAGAGCCTCAAAACCCCAGACCTTCAAGTAAGACAAGTTAGGGACTTTCCCATGCCATATCTCATATGGTGTCTTTTCAACCTTTTTAGTGGGAACCATATTCAGTATTCGAGCAGCCGATTTGAGTGCATAACCCCAAAAGGATAGAGGCAGAGTGGTAGGACTCATCATCGATCGGACCATGTCAAGCAAGGTGCGATTTCTCCTCTCAGATACACCATTATGCTGTGGTGTATAAGGGGGAGTGAATTGAGAGACAATCCCACAATTCTTAAGATGGTCTTGAAACTCATGGCTCATGTACTCTCCTCCTCGATCGGAACGGAGAGCTTTTATCTTCTTGCCGAGTTGATTTTCTACTTCTTTTTGGAAAGCTTTGAACGTTTCAAAGGTTTCATGTTTATGTTTAATCAAGTAAACATAACCAGAACGACTAAAGTCGTTAGTGAAAGTAATGAAGTAGGTAGCACCTTCCCTAGTTCGAGTTCTAAAAGGGCCACATACATCGGTATGTATGAGTCCAAGTAGATCGTTGGCCCTTTCGCCTACATGGGAGAAAGGTTTGCGCGCCATTTTGCCAGCTATACAAGAAACACATTTATCAAATGATTCATAATCATCTGATTTTATAAGTCCATACTTTTGTAATTTCAAAACACGTTTCTTGTTAACATGGCAAAGGCGACAATGCCATAGGTAAGTAGAATCCAAATTCTTCTTGGATTTCTTGTTGCTACAAGTATAAATAGAACTACTGTTTGTTACACGATCATGCATATCAATCTCAAAAATACCATCAAAAGGAATAGCATTAAAATAAAAAATATTATTCTTTGAAACCGAAATACCATAATCTGTAAAAGTGTGAATAAAACCAGTATTCCACAAACATGAAAGCGATACTATACCCCTAGTAATACTAGGCGCATAGTGACAATTGTCTAATACAATAATTAAACCATTAGGAAGGATTAAATCATAGCTTCCTATAGCTTCGACTGGTGCACGCATTCCATTGCCCACGTACAAGTCCAAAGCTCCATGGTTTAGCTTTCTACTTCCCCTTAGACCCTGCATGGTATTACAAATGTGAGTACCATAACCAGTGTCATATACCCATGATTTCTTAGGGAAAGCATATAGTTCTATTGTGAAGATACCTGATGTGCCAATCTTATTGGCTTTGTTCTTCATCAACTCCGCCAGGTAGGCAGGACAGTTCCTCCTCCAGTGGCCTGTTTCACCGCAGTGATGGCAAGCAAGATCCTTAGCAGGATGCTCCTTATGAGTAGGTGGGGGAACCTTTGGCTTGGGCTTGTAAACTTGCTTTCCCTTGCCTTGGCCCTTAGCAACTACTTGCGGTTTAAGTTTTTGGATCTTTCCTTGCCTTATGGCAAGGACAGTAGGGGTTGGAGTTTTCTTGGGTAGCCCAGCTTCCGTTTGTTTCAGCATAGCATGTAATTCGGCGAAAGTCTTCCCCATACTATGCATATGATAAGTCATGACAAACGGCGCATAGTCCTTGTGTAGTGAAGTGAGAATTAACCCAATTCCAAGGACATGAGGCATAGGGTAGCCAAGTTTCTCCATTCGGTCTAGGTAACTCTTCATCTTCAAAAGATAAGAGCTAACAGACTGTCCCTCCTCCTGCTTGCAAGCATGGAAGTCTTTGACTATGTCAAAGAGTTCCTGATCAGCTTGCTTTTGATATGATGTCTTAAGTTCAGTCATCATATCGAATGCTGTGAGGTCCTCTAGATTCTTTTGAATCTCGGGGGTCATGCTCACCAGCATGAGCGCGGCGACCTCTTGCTGTTCGTTAAACCTCTTGGTATAGGCCGCACGAACAGCAGCGGTGGCGGTAGCAGCAGGGGCAGGGGGCATCGCCTCCTCCAAATGGTGGTACTTGTGCTCGGCCCTAAGGACAATCCTTAGGTTACGAGCCCAATCCACAAAGTTCGTTCCATCAAGTTTCTCTTTTTCGAGAACGGAACGAATGGTGGTGTGAGTTAGGGTTTGATTAGTAGAAGTCATCTACAAAATATCAAAATTCATTAATTAGTATTTTCGATAATAATTTCTTTTAATCAATTAACTACCCAATTAATTTTAATTAAAAGCTAAGATCCCATTGAGCTTCTATCACCGCATCAGTTGATCTGCTAGAGGTGATAGATCCAATAGGTAGGTGACGTTCAACAATTGCATTACAAGTGCAACTCTTAGAGGTATGGGACTTCATGGCACCTAGTGAACAAGCATCTAGGGTCAAGTGGCATGTTTGTCGCATCGTCGCCTCGAGTCAAGGTCTCACCGTTAACTCGATTAAGTCATCCAATATGAAATCATGTCAAAATAACTCTAGGTCTCACGCGTAGAGAATAATGACCTCGGATCTAGATTCGAACCACGTCTCACGTGAATTCAAAAATAGAAGCAAGTGATTTACAATCGATTGGACGGCGTGACTTAAATTTAAGGTATGTTAAATTTTAATTTAATAAAATTTTATTAAGATATGAATGAATCATGTACTTCATTCATACCACTTCATAAGTCTTGTAATAAACGGTAAAAACTTTTAGCGATTATTAAGTGGTAAGTTTCAAATCATATTTAAACTTGGTTTAATCTCAAAACAACTTTTAGATTAAAGTTTAATCATCAATGATTAGCTAGTAATCATCGATGATTAAGAGTTTGGATGTTTTAATGTTTGTGTCTAAAAACCATTTTTAATTGTTTTACTACTTGTATCTAATAGAAAAGAAAACAACCACAAACAAATTATAAAACATGCAACAAATTTTGTGCAAACCTCGACCGATGAAATCCTAGGTTCGGGCACGTGAGTCATCACGACGGACCGAAGGGTCAATCTAAGGGACGGGCCAACATGAACCCAAACGGGCCTACATAAACCCAATGGGCTCCCACTTGCTCCAAGACATTCTTGAGCAAGTAGAACCCAAACTTGTGAAAAAATGAATCTGCCAGAAAATTCCAGCAGCCTTGGAAGCCCGAAAAGTCACTGAAGAAGTCTTCGTTAGTCTTCCCGGCCTTCTGGAAAGTTGTAGGTCTCTGAGTTACGCAACTTTTGGCGCTGGTTTCAGGTCCAACGCATTTGCCAATCTCCGGGAAATTCTGTTTTCGTGCAGCTGCGCAGGAGGTGCCGAAATTTGTTGTTTTTTCTTCATTCTTTCTTCATCTTTGGTCAACAATTTACAATAATACAAAGAAATAAAATACAACTATTCTAATTACTTTTACATTGAAATTGCCCCAAAAAATGGCACCAAACATAAAGGAAAAATTGAAAGAAAATTACAACAATTAAGCCAAAAACACGGCTTTTCCCGAAACAATCAACCAACCAAACAACAACACATTCATCACAAGGTCTAGGCTTTCATCGGTTTGCACAAACAATCAACAATTGACAAGTTTTTGGCTTGGGATATGACAAAAATACATGTTTTGCCATATCAACAAAAAGTAAAATAAATGTAAAATCCAAGCCAAATAATCAAAAAAACAATAACAAGATTAATTTTTGATTAGGGTTTTTGTAACAAGTAGCATGTAGGGTTACCAAAAATCATATTTTTAACCCTTGGTATTTAAAAAAAAAAATCGAAAAATAAGAACCCTAGGGTTCTTAAATTTTGTGACGGATAGGTTTAAAAAACACCAAAAATCGAATTTTTTTGCTACTTTTACAAAAACAAGTTAATTATATTATCAATATAATGACTCGTGATACCACTAATGGTGATTTTCGGTTAACCAAGTAACATAAACGCAGCGGAAAAGTTTAATCACCATAACCGGATCTAATATTGATAAATACAATTAAACTATATATTTAAATCAAAGAGTTAGGAAGAACAATTCATACCCTTGAAGCCTTTGATCTTTGTGGAATCGGATGGAGGAGATGGATGGATTGAAACCAAGTATTCAATAGGAATACCTCTAAAGCTAGTCCACACAACACTTGTGCAAGAACACCAATTTGGATGCTAGTCCCTTGAACAAGAAATCGATACCACGTAAACGTGACAACTAAGAATTCAAAACAACAAAAGGTTTTGTTTTGCCTTTTTCTTGCTCACGTCACAATACCCAATAGAAAAGTAGAAGTCAAATTTCTTTGATCTTTGCGTCTCTGCTCTCCGATGGAAACAACTCACTTTTTCTTTTTGATATTGTGCGGCCGTGAGGGGCAATAGAGGGAGGATTAGGGTTAGTTTTCTTGCTCCCTAATTTAAGTATATATTCCCTAATTACAAGTTAGGAGATATAACACTTAGCCCCTTTTGTTTCTTTGTTCTTATAATTAGCTCACAATTAAGTTTCAATATTAACAATTAATATTAAACATAATTAATATAAGCTAGAACTTGTTATAATAAATAATGCAATTACCCTAATTACATTATGTATTTAATGGTGTTAAGTGTTTAAGTGTGTGACTCTTTAGGCTCACAAACAACTAGCCATATAACTATATGTTATACGCGTGAAGCATATTCCAACATTAGTTTCCTCGGGTGCACAACTACACACCCTAGGAAACATAAAACCTTAAAAATAGGAAAATTAAACTTTTATTGTCAAAAGTTGGTTTCCCCGGGTAGAAAAAATTAACAACCAAGGAAACACAAACCTTGAAAATAGGAAAATAATATATAATTGTCATGGTTAGTTTCCTCAGGTACACAACTACACACCCTAGGAAACATAAAACTCTAAAAATAGAAAGATTAAACTTTTATTGTCAAAAGTTAGTTTCCCCGGGTAGCCAAAATACACACCCAAGGAAACATAAAACCCTATAAATAGGAAAACACACCCTAGGAAACATAAAACCCCAAAAATACGAAAATTAGTCATATATGGTTTCCTCGGGTAGACAATATACACACCCCAAGGAAACACAAACCCTAAAAGTTGGAAAATAATTTATAATTGTCAGAGTTAGTTTCTCGGGTGCACAACTACACACCCTAGGAAACATAAAACCCAAAAAATAAGAAAATTAAACTTTTATTGTCAAAAGTTGGTTTCCCCGGGTAGACAAAATTAACACCCAAGGAAACACAAACCCTAAAAATAGGAAAATAATATATAATTGTCATGGTTAGTTTCCTCGGGTACACAACTACACACCCTAGAAACATAAAACTCTAAAAATAGAAAGATCAAACTTTTATTGTCAAAAGTTAGTTTCCCCGGGTAGCCAAAATACACACCCAAGGAATCATAAAACCCTAAAAATAGGAAAACACACCTTAGGAAGCAAAAAACCCAAAAATACGAAAATTAGTCAGTCATATATGGTTTCCTCGGGTAGACAAAATACACACCCAAGGAAACACAAACCCTAAAAATTGGAAAATAATTTATAATTGTCAGAGTTAGTTTCTCGGGTGCACAACTACACACCCTAAGAAACATAAATCCATAAAAATAAGAAAATTATTCTTTTATTGTCAAAAGTTGGTTTACCCGGGTAGACAAAATTAACACCCAAGGATACACAAACCCTAAAATTAGGAAAATAATATATAATTGTCATGGTTAGTTTCCTCGGGTACACAACTACACACCCTAGGAAACATAAAACTCTAAAAATAGAAAGATCAAACTTTTATTGTCAAAAGTTAGTTTCTCGGGTAGCCAAAATACACACCCAAGGAAGCATAAAACACTAAAAATTGGAAAACACACCCTAAGAAACATAAAAACACAAAAATAGGAAAATTAGCCATATATGGTTTCCTCGGGTAGACAAAACACACACCCAAGAAACACAAACCCTAAAAATAGGAAAATAATTTATAATTGTCAGAGTTAGTTTCTTCGGGTGCACAACTACACAACCAAGGAAACATAAAACCCTAAAAATAGGAAAATCAAACTTTTATTGTCAAAAGTAGGTTTCCTCGGGTAGACAAAATACACACACAAGGAAATACAAACCCTGAAAATAGGAAAATAATATATAATTGTCAAGGTTAGTTTCCTCAGGTGCACAACTACACACCCTAGGAAACATAAAACCGTAAAAATAGGAAAATCAAACTTTTATTGTCAAAAGTTGGTTTCCTCGGGTAGGCAAAATACACACCCAACGAAACATAAAACCCTAAAAATAGGAAAACACACCCTAGGAAACATAAAACCCAAAAAATAGGAAAATTAGTCATATATGGTTTACTCGGGTAGACAAAATATACACCCGAGGAAACACAAACCCTAAAAATAGGAAAATAATCTATAATTGTCAGATTTAGTTTCCTCAGGTGCACAACTACACAACCTAGGAAACCTTAAACCCTAAAAATAGGAAAATCAAACTTTTATTGTCAAAAGTTGGTTTCCTCGGGTAGACAAAATACACACCCAAGGAAACACAAACCTTGAAAATAGGAAAATAATATATAATTGTGAAGGTTAGTTTCCTCGGGTCCACAACTACACACCCCAGGAAACATAAAACACTAAAAATAGGAAAATGAAACTTTTATTGTCAAAAGTTGGTTTCCTCAGGTAGCCAAAATACACGCACAAGGAAACATAAAACCCTAAAAAAAGGAAAACACACCCTAGAAAACATAAAACCCCAAAAATAGGAACATTAGTCATATATGGTTTCCTCGGGTAGACAAAATACACACCCAAGGAAACAAAAACCCTAAAAATAGGAAAATAATTTATAATTGTCAGTGTTAGTTTCCTCGGGTGCACAACTACACACCCTAGGAAACATAAAACCCTAAAAATAGGAAAATTAAACTTTTATTGTCAAAAGTTGGTTTCCACGGGTAGACAAAATTAACACCCAAGGAAACACAACTACACACCCTAGGAAACATAAAACCCTAAAAATAGGAAAATCAAACTTTTATAATCAAAAGTTGGTTTCCTCGGGTAGCCAAAATACACACCCAAGGAAACATAAAACCCTAAATATAGGAAAACACACCATAGGAAACATAAAACCCAAAAAATAGGAAAATTAATCATATATGATTTCCTCGGGTAGACAAAATATACATCTAAGCAAACACAAACCCTAAAAATTGGAAAATAGTTTATAATTGTCAGAGTTAGTTTCCTCGGGTGCACAACTACACACCCTAGGAAACATAAAACCCTCAAAATATGAAAATCAAACTTTTATTGTCAAAAGTTGGTTTCCTCGGGTAGCCAATATACACACCCAAGGATACATAAAACCCTAAAAATAGTAAAACACACCCAAGGAAACATAAAACTCCAAAAATAGGAAAATTGGTCATATATGGTTTCCCCGGGTAGACAAAATTAACACCCAAGGAAACACAAACCCTAAAAATAGGAAAATAATATATAATTGTCATGGTTAGTTTCCTCGGGTACACAACTACACACCCTAGGAAACATAAAACTCTAAAAATAGAAAGATCAAACTTTTATTGTTAAAAGTTAGTTTCCCCGGGTAGCCAAAATACACACCCAAGGAAACATAAAACCCTAAAAATAGGAAAACACACCCTAAGAAACATAAAACCCCAAAAATGGGAAAATTAGACATATATGGTTTTTTCGGGTAGACAAAATACACCCAAGAAACACAAACCCTAAAAATAGGAAAATAATTTATAATTGTCAGAGTTAGTTTCCTCGGGTGCACAACTACACAACCAAGGAAACATAAAACCCTAAAAATAGGAAAATCAAACTTTTATTGTCAAAAGTAGGTTTCCTCGGGTAGACAAAATACAGACACAAGGAAATACAAACCCTGAAAATAGGAAAATAATATATAATTGTCAAGGTTAGTTTCCTCAGGGTGCACAACTACACACCCTAGGAAACATAAAACCGTAAAAATAGGAAACTCAAACTTTTATTGTCAAAAGTTGGTTTCCTCGGGTAGGCAAAATGCACACCCAACGAAACATAAAACCCTAAAAATAGGAAAACACACCCTAGGAAACATAAAACCTAAAAATAGGAAAATTAGTCATATATGGTTTCCTCGGGTAGACAAAATATACACCCGAGGAAACACAAACCCTAAAAATAGGAAAATAATTTATAATTGTCAGAGTTAGTTTCCTCAGGTGCACAACTACACAACCTAGGAAACATTAAACCCTAAAAATAGGAAAATCAAACTTTTATTGTCAAAAGTTGGTTTCCTCGGGTAGACTAAATACACACCCAAGGAAACACAAACCTTGAAAATAGGAAAATAATATATAATTGTGAAGGTTAGTTTCCTCGGGTCCACAACTACACATCCCAGGAAACATAAAACACTAAAAATAGGAAAATCAAACTTTTATCGTCAAAAGTTGGTTTCCTCAGGTAGCCAAAATACACGCACAAGGAAACATAAAACCCTAAAAATAGGAAAACACACCCTAGAAAACATAAAACCCCAAAAATAGGAAAATTAGTCATATATGGTTTCCTCGGGTAGACAAAATACACACCTAAGGAAACAAAAACCCTAAAAATAGGAAAATAATTTATAATTGTCAGTGTTAGTTTCCTCGGGTGCACAACTACACACCCTAGGAAACATAAAACCCTAAAAATAGGAAAATTAAACTTTTATTGTCAAAAGTTGGTTTCCACGGGTAGACAAAATTAACACCCAAGGAAACACAACTACACACCCTAGGAAACATAAAACCCTAAAAATAGAAAGATCAAACTTTTATTGTCAAAATTTAGTTTCCCCGGGTAGCCAAAATACACACCCAAGGAAACATAAAAACCCTAAAAATAGGAAAACACACCCTAGGAAACATAAAACCCAAAAAATAGGAAAATTAGTCATATATGGTTTTGCTCGGGTAGACAAAATACACATCCAAGGAAACACAAACCCAAAAAATTGGAAAATAGTTTATAATTGTCAGAGTTAGTTTCCTCGGGTGCACAACTACACACCCTAGGAAACATAAAACCCTATAAATATGAAAATCAAACTTTTATTGTCAAAAGTTGGTTTCCTCGGGTAGCCAAAATACACACCCAAGGAAACAAAAAACCCTAAAAATAGGAAAAGTCACCCTAGGAAATATAAAACCCAAAAAATTGGAAAATTAGTCATATATGGTTTCCTCGAGTAGACAAAATACACACCCAAGGAAACACAAACCCTAAAAATTGAAATATAGTTCATAATTGTCATGGTTAGTTCCTCGGGTGCACAACTACACACCCTAGGAAACATAAAACCTTAAAAATAGGAAAATTAAACTTTTATTGCCAAAAGTTGGTTTCCACGGGTAGATAAAATTAACACCCAAGGAAACACAACCCCTGAAAACAGGAAAATAATATATAATTGTCACGGTTAGTTTCCTCGGGTACACAACTACACACCCTAGGAAACATAAAACCCTAAAAATAGAAAGATCAAACTTTTATTGTCAAAATTTAGTTTCCCCGGGTAGCCAAAATATACACCCAAGGAAACATAAAACCCTAAAAATAGGAAAACACGCCCTAGGACACATAAAACCACAAAAATAGGAAAATTAGTCATATATGGTTTCCTCGGGTAGACAAAATACACATCCAAAGAAACACAAACCCTAAAAATTGGAAAATAGTTTATAATTGTCAGAGTTAGTTTCCTCGGGTGCACAACTACACACCCTAGGAAACATAAAACCCTAAAAATAGGAAAACACACCCTAGGAAACATAAAACCCCAAAAATTTGAACATTAGTCATATATGGTTTCCTCGGGTAGACAAAATACACACCCAAGGAAACACAAACCATAAAAATTGGAAACTAGTTCATAATTGTTATAGTTAGTTTCCTCGGGTGCACAACTACACACCTTAGGAAACATAAAACCATAAAAATATAAAAATCAAACTTTTATTGTCAAAAGTTGGTTTCCTCGGGTAGCCTAAATACACACCCAAGGAAACATAAAACCCTAAAAACTGGAAAACACACCCTAGGAAACAAAAAACCCCAAAAATAGGAAAATTAGTCATATATAGTTTCCTCGGGTAGACAAAATACACACCCAAGGAAACACAAACCCTAAAAATTGGAAAATAATTTATAATTGTCAGAGTTAGTTTCCTCGGGTGCACAACTACACACCCTAGGAAACATAAAACCCTAAAAATAAGAAAATTAAACTTTTATTGTTCAAAAGTTGGTTTCCCTGGGTAGACAAAATTAACACCCAAGGAAACACTAACCCTAAAAATAGGAAAATAATATATAATTGTCATGGTTAGTTTCCTCGGGTACACAACTACACACCCTAGGAAACATAAAACTCTAAAAATAGAAAGATCAAACTTTTATTGTCAAAAGTTAGTTTCCCCGGGTAGCCAAAATACACACCCAAGGAAACATAAAACCCTAAAAATAGGAAAACACACCCTAGGAAACATAAAACCCCAAAAATACGAAAATTAGTCATATATGGTTTTCTCGGGTAGACAAAATACACACCCAAGGAAACACAAACCCTAAAAATTGGAAAATAGTTTATAATTGTCAGAGTTAGTTTCCTCGGGTGCACAACTAGTCAACTACACACCCTAGGAAACATAAAATCTTAAAAATAAGAAACTTAAACTTTTATTGTCAAAAGTTGGTTTCCGCGAGTAGACAAAATTAACACCCAAGGAAACACAAACCCTGAAGTGTCATGGTTAGTTTCCTCGGGTACACAACTACACACCATAGGAAACATAAAACTCTAAAAATAGAAAGATCAAACTTTTATTGTCCAAAGTTAGTTTCCCCGAGTTGCCAAAATACTCACCCAAGGAAACGTAAAACCCTAAAAATAGGAAAACGCACCCTAGGAAACATAAAACCCCAAAAATAGGAAAATTAGTCATATATGGTTTCCTCGGGTAGACAAAATACACACCCAAGGAAACACAAACCCTAAAAATTGGAAAATAGTTTATAATTGTCAGAGTTAGTTTCCTCGGGTGCACAACTACACACCCTAGGAAACATAAAACCCTAAAAATAGGAAAATCAAACTTTTATAATCAAAAGTTGGTTTCCTCGGGTAGCCAAAATACACACCCAAGGAAACATAAAACCCTAAATATAGGAAAACACACCATAGGAAACATAAAACCCAAAAAATAGGAAAATTAATCATATATGATTTCCTCGGGTAGACAAAATATACATCTAAGCAAACACAAACCCTAAAAATTGGAAAATAGTTTATAATTGTCAGAGTTAGTTTCCTCGGGTGCACAACTACACACCCTAGGAAACATAAAACCCTCAAAATATGAAAATCAAACTTTTATTGTCAAAAGTTGGTTTCCTCGGGTAGCCAATATACACACCCAAGGATACATAAAACCCTAAAAATAGTAAAACACACCCAAGGAAACATAAAACTCCAAAAATAGGAAAATTGGTCATATATGGTTTCCCCGGGTAGACAAAATTAACACCCAAGGAAACACAAACCCTGAAAATAGGAAAATAATATATAATTGTCATGGTTAGTTTCCTCGGGTACACAACTACACACCCTAGGAAACATAAAACTCTAAAAATAGAAAGATCAAACTTTTATTGTTAAAAGTTAGTTTCCCCGGGTAGCCAAAATACACACCCAAGGAAACATAAAACCCTAAAAATAGGAAAACACACCCTAAGAAACATAAAACCCCAAAAATGGGAAAATTAGACATATATGGTTTTTTCGGGTAGACAAAATACACCCAAGAAACACAAACCCTAAAAATAGGAAAATAATTTATAATTGTCAGAGTTAGTTTCCTCGGGTGCACAACTACACACCCTAGGAAACATAAAACCCTAAAAATAGGAAAATCAAACTGGTATTATCAAAAGTTGGTTTCCTCGGGTAGCCAAAATACACACCCAAGGAAACATAAACCCTAAAAATAGGAAAACACACCCTAGGAAACATAAAACCCCAAAAATATGAAAATTAGTCATTTATGATTTCCTCGGGTAGACAAAAGACACACCCAAGGAAACACGTACCCTAAAAATTGGAAAATAATTTATAATTGTCAAAGTTAGTTTCCTCGGGGGCACAACTACACACCCTAGGAAACATAAAATCCTAAAAATATGAAAACCAAACTTTTATTGTCAAAAGTTGGTTTCCTCGGGTAGACAAAATACACACCCAAGGAAAAATAAAACCCTAAAAATAAGAAAACACACCCTAGGAAACATAAATTCCCAAAAATAATATATTAGTCATATATGGTTTCCTCGTGTAGACAAAATACACACCCAAGGAAACAGAAACCCTAAAAATAGGAAAATAATTTATAATTTTCAGAGTTAGTTTCCTCGGGTGCACAACTACACACCCTAGGAAACATAAAACCTTAAAAATAGGAAAATTAAACTTTTATTGTCAAAAGTTGGTTTCCCCGGGTAGAAAAAATTAACACCCAAGGAAACACAAACCTTGAAAATAGGAAAATAATATATAATTGTCATGGTTAGTTTCCTCGGGTACACAACTACACACCCTAGGAAACATAAAACTCTAAAAATAGAAAGATCAAACTTTTGTTGTCAAAAGTTAGTTTCCCCAGGTAGCCAAAATACACACCCAAGGAAACATAAAACCCTAAAAATAGGAAAACACACCCTAGGAAACATAAAACCCCAAAAATAGGAAAATTAGTCATATATGGTTTCCTCGGGTAGACAAAATACACACCCCAAGGAAACACAAACCCTAAAAGTTGGAAAATAATTTATAATTGTCAGAGTTAGTTTCTCGGGTGCACAACTACACACCCTAGGAAACATAAAACCCTAAAAATAAGAAAATTAAACTTTTATTGTCAAAAGTTGGTTTCCCCGGTTAGACAAAATTAACACCCAAGGAAACACAAACCCTAAAAATAGGAAAATAATATATAATTGTCATGGTTAGTTTCCTCGGGTACACAACTACACACCCTAGGAAACATAAAACTCTAAAAATAGAAAGATCAAACTTTTATTGTCAAAAGTTAGTTTCCCCGGATAGCCAAAATACACACCCAAGGAATCATAAAACCCTAAAAATAGGAAAACACACCTTAGGAAACAAAAAACCCCAAAAATACGAAAATTAGTCAGTCATATATGGTTTCCTCGGGTAGACAAAATACACACCCAAGGAAACACAAACCCTAAAAATTGGAAAATAATATATAATTGTCAGAGTTAGTTTCTCGGGTGCACAACAACACACCGTAGGAAACATAAATCCATAAAAATAAGAAAATTAATCTTTTATTGTCAAAAGTTGGTTTCCCCGGGTAGACAAAATTAACACCCAAGGAAACACAAACCTTAAAAGTAGGAAAATAATATTTAATTGTCATGGTTAGTTTCCTCGGGTACACAACTACACACCCTAGGAAACATAAAACTCTAAAAATAGAAAGATCAAACTTTTATTGTTAAAAGTTAGTTTCCCCGGGTAGCCAAAATACACACCCAAGGAAACATAAAATCCTAAAAATAGGAAAACACACCCTAAGAAACATAAAACCCCAAAAATGGGAAAATTAGACATATATGGTTTTTTCGGGTAGACAAAATACACACCCAAGAAACACAAACCCTAAAAATAGGAAAATAATTTATAATTGTCAGAGTTAGTTTCCTCGGGTGCACAACTACACACCCTAGGAAACATAAAACCCTAAAAATAGGAAAATCAAACTGGTATTATCAAAAGTTGGTTTCCTCGGGTAGCCAAAATACACACCCAAGGAAAAATAAAACCCTAAAAATAAGAAAACACACCCTAGGAAACATAAAATCCCAAAAATAATATATTAGTCATATATGGTTTCCTCGTGTAGACAAAATACACACCCAAGGAAACAGAAACCCTAAAAATAGGAAAATAATTTATAATTTTCAGAGTTAGTTTCCTCGGGTGCACAACTACACACCCTAGGAAACATAAAACCTTAAAAATAGGAAAATTAAACTTTTATTGTCAAAAGTTGGTTTCCCCGGGTAGAAAAAATTAACACCCAAGGAAACACAAACATTGAAAATAGGAAAATAATATATAATTGTCATGGTTAGTTTCCTCGGGTACACAACTACACACCCTAGGAAACATAAAACTCTAAAAATAGAAAGATCAAACTTTTATTGTCAAAAGTTAGTTTCCCCAGGTAGCCAAAATACACACCCAAGGAAACATAAAACCCTAAAAATAGGAAAACACACCCTAGGAAACATAAAACCCCAGAAATACGAAAATTAGTCATATATGGTTTCCTCGGGTAGACAACATACACACCCCAAGGAAACACAAACCCTAAAAGTTGGAAAATAATTTATAATTGTCAGAGTTAGTTTCTCAGGTGCACAACTACACACCCTAGGAAACATAAAACCCTAAAAATAAGAAAATTAAACTTTTATTGTCAAAAGTTGGTTTCCCCGGTTAGACAAAATTAACACCCAAGGAAACACAAACCCTAAAAATAGGAAAATAATATATAATTGTCATGGTTAGTTTCCTCGGGTACACAACTACACACCCTAGGAAACATAAAACTCTAAAAATAGAAAGATCAAACTTTTATTGTCAAAAGTTAGTTTCCCCGGATAGCCAAAATACACACCCAAGGAATCATAAAACCCTAAAAATAGGAAAACACACCTTAGGAAACAAAAAACCCCAAAAATACGAAAATTAGTCAGTCATATATGGTTTCCTCGGGTAGACAAAATACACACCCAAGGAAACACAAACCCTAAAAATTGGAAAATAATATATAATTGTCAGAGTTAGTTTCTCGGGTGCACAACAACACACCGTAGGAAACATAAATCCATAAAAATAAGAAAATTAATCTTTTATTGTCAAAAGTTGGTTTCCCCGGGTAGACAAAATTAACACCCAAGGAAACACAAACCTTAAAAGTAGGAAAATAATATTTAATTGTCATGGTTAGTTTCCTCGGGTACACAACTACACACCCTAGGAAACATAAAACTCTAAAAATAGAAAGATCAAACTTTTATTGTTAAAAGTTAGTTTCCCCGGGTAGCCAAAATACACACCCAAGGAAACATAAAACCCTAAAAATAGGAAAACACACCCTAAGAAACATAAAACCCCAAAAATGGGAAAATTAGACATATATGGTTTTTTCGGGTAGACAAAATACACACCCAAGAAACACAAACCCTAAAAATAGGAAAATAATTTATAATTGTCAGAGTTAGTTTCCTCGGGTGCACAACTACACACCCTAGGAAACATAAAACCCTAAAAATAGGAAAATCAAACTGGTATTATCAAAAGTTGGTTTCCTAGGGTAGCCAAAATACACACCCAAGGAAACATAAACCCTAAAAATAGGAAAACACACCCTAGGAAACATAAAACCCCAAAAATATGAAAATTAGTCATATATGATTTCCTCGGGTAGACAAAAGACACACCCAAGGAAACACGTACCCTAAAAATTGGAAAATAATTTATAATTGTCAAAGTTAGTTTCCTCGGGGGCACAACTACACACCCTAGGAAACATAAAATCCTAAAAATATGAAAACCAAACTTTTATTGTCAAAAGTTGGTTTCCTCAGGTAGACAAAATACACACCCAAGGAAAAATAAAACCCTAAAAATAAGAAAACACACCCTAGGAAACATAAAATCCCAAAAATAATATATTAGTCATATATGGTTTCCTCGTGTAGACAAAATACACACCCAAGGAAACAGAAACCCTAAAAATAGGAAAATAATTTATAATTTTCAGAGTTAGTTTCCTCGGGTGCACAACTACACACCCTAGGAAACATAAAACCTTAAAAATAGGAAAATTAAACTTTTATTGTCAAAAGTTGGTTTCCCCGGGTAGAAAAAATTAACACCCAAGGAAACACAAACCTTGAAAATAGGAAAATAATATATAATTGTCATGGTTAGTTTCCTCGGGTACACAACTACACACCCTAGGAAACATAAAACTCTAAAAATAGAAAGATCAAACTTTTATTGTCAAAAGTTAGTTTCCCCAGGTAGCCAAAATACACACCCAAGGAAACATAAAACCCTAAAAATAGGAAAACACACCCTAGGAAACATAAAACCCCAGAAATACGAAAATTAGTCATATATGGTTTCCTCGGGTAGACAATATACACACCCCAAGGAAACACAAACCCTAAAAGTTGGAAAATAATTTATAATTGTCAGAGTTAGTTTCTCGGGTGCACAACTACACACCCTAGGAAACATAAAACCCTAAAAATAAGAAAATTAAACTTTTATTGTCAAAAGTTGGTTTCCCCGGTTAGACAAAATTAACACCCAAGGAAACACAAACCCTAAAAATAGGAAAATAATATATAATTGTCATGGTTAGTTTCCTCGGGTACACAACTACACACCCTAGGAAACATAAAACTCTAAAAATAGAAAGATCAAACTTTTATTGTCAAAAGTTAGTTTCCCCGGATAGCCAAAATACACACCCAAGGAATCATAAAACCCTAAAAATAGGAAAACACACCTTAGGAAACAAAAAACCCCAAAAATACGAAAATTAGTCAGTCATATATGGTTTCCTCGGGTAGACAAAATACACACCCAAGGAAACACAAACCCTAAAAATTGGAAAATAATATATAATTGTCAGAGTTAGTTTCTCGGGTGCACAACAACACACCGTAGGAAACATAAATCCATAAAAATAAGAAAATTAATCTTTTATTGTCAAAAGTTGGTTTCCCCGGGTAGACAAAATTAACACCCAAGGAAACACAAACCTTAAAAGTAGGAAAATAATATTTAATTGTCATGGTTAGTTTCCTCGGGTACACAACTACACACCCTAGGAAACATAAAACTCTAAAAATAGAAAGATCAAACTTTTATTGTTAAAAGTTAGTTTCCCCGGGTAGCCAAAATACACACCCAAGGAAACATAAAACCCTAAAAATAGGAAAACACACCCTAAGAAACATAAAACCCCAAAAATGGGAAAATTAGACATATATGGTTTTTTCGGGTAGACAAAATACACACCCAAGAAACACAAACCCTAAAAATAGGAAAATAATTTATAATTGTCAGAGTTAGTTTCCTCGGGTGCACAACTACACACCCTAGGAAACATAAAACCCTAAAAATAGGAAAATCAAACTGGTATTATCAAAAGTTGGTTTCCTAGGGTAGCCAAAATACACACCCAAGGAAACATAAACCCTAAAAATAGGAAAACACACCCTAGGAAACATAAAACCCCAAAAATATGAAAATTAGTCATATATGATTTCCTCGGGTAGACAAAAGACACACCCAAGGAAACACGTACCCTAAAAATTGGAAAATAATTTATAATTGTCAAAGTTAGTTTCCTCGGGGGCACAATTTACACACCCTAGGAAACATAAAATCCTAAAAATATGAAAACCAAACTTTTATTGTCAAAAGTTGGTTTCCTCAGGTAGACAAAATACACACCCAAGGAAAAATAAAACCCTAAAAATAAGAAAACACACCCTAGGAAAAATAAAATCCCAAAAATAATATATTAGTCATATATGGTTTCCTCGTGTAGACAAAATACACACCCAAGGAAACAGAAACCCTAAAAATAGGAAAATAATTTATAATTTTCAGAGTTAGTTTCCTCGGGTGCACAACTACACACCCTAGGAAACATAAAACCTTAAAAATAGGAAAATTAAACTTTTATTGTCAAAAGTTGGTTTCCCCGGGTAGAAAAAATTAACACCCAAGGAAACACAAACCTTGAAAATAGGAAAATAATATATAATTGTCATGGTTAGTTTCCTCGGGTACACAACTACACACCCTAGGAAACATAAAACTCTAAAAATAGAAAGATCAAACTTTTATTGTCAAAAGTTAGTTTCCCCAGGTAGCCAAAATACACACCCAAGGAAACATAAAACCCTAAAAATAGGAAAACACACCCTAGGAAACATAAAACCCCAGAAATACGAAAATTAGTCATATATGGTTTCCTCGGGTAGACAATATACACACCCCAAGGAAACACAAACCCTAAAAGTTGGAAAATAATTTATAATTGTCAGAGTTAGTTTCTCGGGTGCACAACTACACACCCTAGGAAACATAAAACCCTAAAAATAAGAAAATTAAACTTTTATTGTCAAAAGTTGGTTTCCCCGGTTAGACAAAATTAACACCCAAGGAAACACAAACCCTAAAAATAGGAAAATAATATATAATTGTCATGGTTAGTTTCCTCGGGTACACAACTACACACCCTAGGAAACTTAAAACTCTAAAAATAGAAAGATCAAACTTTTATTGTCAAAAGTTAGTTTCCCCGGATAGCCAAAATACACACCCAAGGAATCATAAAACCCTAAAAATAGGAAAACACACCTTAGGAAACAAAAAACCCCAAAAATACGAAAATTAGTCAGTCATATATGGTTTCCTCGGGTAGACAAAATACACACCCAAGGAAACACAAACCCTAAAAATTGGAAAATAATATATAATTGTCAGAGTTAGTTTCTCGGGTGCACAACAACACACCGTAGGAAACATAAATCCATAAAAATAAGAAAATTAATCTTTTATTGTCAAAAGTTGGTTTCCCCGGGTAGACAAAATTAACACCCAAGGAAACACAAACCTTAAAAGTAGGAAAATAATATTTAATTGTCATGGTTAGTTTCCTCGGGTACACAACTACACACCCTAGGAAACATAAAACTCTAAAAATAGAAAGATCAAAATTTTATTGTCAAAAGTTAGTTTCCCGAGTAGCCAAAATTCACACCCAATGAAGCATAAAACACTAAAAATAGGAAAACACATCCTAAGAAACATAAAAACACAAAAATAGGAAAATTAGTCATATATGGTTTCCTCGGGTAGACAAAACACACACCCAAGAAACACAAACCCTAAAGTAGGAAAATAATTTATAATTGTCAGAGTTCGTTTCCTCGGGTGCACAACCACACACCCTAGGAAACATAAAACCCTAAAAATAGGAAAATCAAACTTTTATTATCAAACTTTTATTATCAGAGTTCGGGGTTAGGGTTTAGGGGTTATGGTTTAGGGGTTAGGGTTTAGGGTTTTGGGTTTAGGGTTTTGGGGTTAGGGTTGGGGTTTAGTGTTTAGGGTTTGGGGTTGGGGTTTGGGGTTGGGGTTGGGTTTTAGGGTTGGGGGTTAGGGTTGGGGTTTAGGGTTGGGGGTTATGGGTTGGGGGTTTAGGGTTGGGGGTTTAGGGTTGGGGGTTTAGGGTTGGGGGTATAGGGTTTAGGGTTTAGGGTTTATGGGGTAGAGGTTAGGGGTTAGGGTTTAGGGTTTAGTGGTTAGGGTTTAGGGTTCAGGGTTTAGGGTTTTTTTTAAAGGGACGTAGCCCTGGCAAATAATATAAATGACAAAAAAGATGTACAGAACAAGCATACTAAAGCTCCCCAGTGTATAGATATAGGGAACTAGAGCAGCACAAAAGAAAAAACCAACCTAATACATCCAAATACTATAAGGAAAGACTAGGAAAAACATGAAGCAACTAAACAAACATAAAAACCTAAGCTGGAGAAGCATCCGGTGTCAGCCTGAGCTCCTCTGAACGAAGTGCAAGCTGTTCCAAATAGTAATCCCGCTGTCTATCCGACCAAGCAGCATAATCAGACTGCATAGGCCATATCTTCTCCGCAACCATCCGATCCAGCTCCCGTCTCTGAAGATCCCACCGGGTGGGTGGGGAACGATCAGCTGCCTTCCTAACTATAGAAGGCGTACAAATATCTGTATCTGTCTCAGGCTTCTGAGCCTGAGCTATGGCGTTATGATCAGATGAGACATCATCAGGTGAGTCCGAGCACTCAGATACATGCCCATCCGAAGTAGCAGCATCATCCCGGTCAGATGGAAGGGATTCCTGCTCATCAAAATGCAGGCCACGTAACGTACCATCAGCATCTAAACCAAAAACCCTTTCCCACCGGTACGCAAAATAGTCAATTTTCACTTCAGTCCAAGAGCTGATCAAGGATCTAGACAGACCCTCTCCCCTAGACTTAATGAAACCATCAATGTCAACTTTCTCCTCGAGCTTGAGCTTAGCCCAAGGAGACTCCGGCTTACCAGGCGTATCCTGGTTCTGCCACCTCTCTGAAAAGTACTGCTGCTTCTTCAGCGGCCACGTCTCAATAATATCCTCCCTAATCTCTTTCCTCTTTTCGAGGTAGTCATCAACATCCTGCATATCCCTGACCCACTCAGCGGGCCCAATCTCCTCCTCCACCTCCTCCTCTTCAAGAATATCAAAGATGTTGGAGGTAGGAATCAGCTTTAGGGTTTATGGTTTATGGTTTATGGTTTAGGGTTTAGGGTTTAGGGTTTGGGGTTTGGGGTTTGGGGTTTCGGTTTTCGGGTTTCGGGTTTCGGGTTTGGGGTTTAGGGTTTCTGTTAAGGCAAAAAGCCTTACCTCCTGTATGAATCTTAGGATAACAAAACAATCTAGAATAGCTTAGATTAAAATGTAGATTAAAATAGCTAAGTTAGAAGTGATACTGAGTTTGGCCAATACTGGCCACTCAGTATCAGCACTCGGTATTGGAAAACCAATACTGAGTAGAAGGACTGAGTGATGCTCAGTATAGTAACAGACTAAGATCAAATTCCTTGATCTTAGTCATTTCCTTTACTTAGTCCTTCGGTTACTCCTTTGCTCATTATGTAAGATCTCTATAACACTATAAATAGAGATCATCTTGCAAAGGAGTACTCACCAATTTACATATTCACATATCTATCTTTGTAATTGTTCAAGTGGTCTTGTATTTCCGCTACAAGCCACATTTTGTGGAATAATATACGTTTGACTAAATTACTGTGTTGAAACACCTTAATTGTCTTAAGTAAATTATTAATCTAAACAATTATCAAACTAACCAGGGTTGTTGTGACCTAACAACTAGTATCAGAGCAGGCTAAATAAACTCTTATTTAGTCGATCTTTAACCCTGGCAGCCATTCCTTATACTTATCCTTCACATACTCCAAAATCAAAAATGTCTACCATTGTTGCACCAATTATGTCTGGAAAGGGAGTACCCATCTTTGATGGTAAAGACTTCCATCAATGGAAGCTAAAAGTTCTGTGGTATCTCGAATCCATTCACCATGAGATGCTCACTGTGCTGAATGATGGTCCCATCATTCCACAAACTGTGGAACCCGTTGCTGCTACTGATGATGCTCCTGAGAGCACAAGGACAGTTCCAAAACTGAAACACACTTGGACTGATACTGACCGTCAGTTATTCAGTCTAGACTCAAGAGCAAAGGGGGTGATTGGTAATGCTGTTACCAAAGAAATACTTAATGCAATTATGAAATTGCCAACAGCAAAGGCTATGTGGGACAGCCTATCAGTCACTTATGAAGGCACATCAAAGGTGAAGTTGCAAAGAAAAAGCAACATGAGAAGAAAGTATGAAAACTTCTTCTCAACTCCTAATGAAGACATCACCACTCTCTATAACAGATTCAATACTGTTATCCATGATTTAATCAGTGTAGGCATTGTGAAGGAGGAAGGAGAGCTTGTTCAAAAGTTCTTGGATAGTCTTCCTCAACAATTTCTTGACATGACAAATTCTGTCAATGCTGCTAACAACATTGAGTCATACACTCTTCAAACTTTGTATGGTCTAATGTTGAATCATGAGGAGAATAATGCTGCAAGACTGATCAACTGGAAGAAAACTGACAAGTCTTCCACTGGTATGGCTCTAGTTGTGCAACAGGCATATACTGTAACTGAGCCTGATGAACCAGAAGTTGATCTTGCTGATGTTGAGGCAGAAGAGCTTGAAACACAAATGGCTCTTATGTCTATGAAGCTGGATCAGTTGAAAAAGAAGAGGCTTGGTGTTAGCTCTTCTAATACTGATCCAAGATCAGGTCTTTGCTATAGGTGTGGAAAGCCTGGACATATTGCTGCAAATTTTCATACCAAGTCTTCTGAGACTGATCAGAATGACAAGATTGCATACCGAGCAAAGAGGTATAGAGACAAGTATGTCAAACTGAAGAACTGGAGCAAGGGGAAGAGGGCAGAAGGGAATGGAGCACCTCATCAAGCACTGTACTCTGAAGCCTGGATGGATGAGGACATAAGTGATGATGAGGAAGAGATTGAGAATAAAGCCTTTATGGCTTTCACTGAAGATGATTTGAAGAGCTCCTTTGAAAAGGATATCAAAGAGGCTGAGAGGATGAGTGTTCATACTGATTGGGATTCCACTCAGTTGTACAAGGTAAGTTCCTTTCAAACTTATTCAGTGAATGAAAAAACTAAGATTTTTTAGTATATGATTGTTGATCTTAAAACTTCTGTACAAAAAGAAAAAGCTTTAAAATTAACAATTCAAGAACTTGAAAGGGTAAATAATGAAAACTTAGATAAATTAGCAAAAGTTAAAGATTTAGAACTAAACTTTTTAAACTTACAAGACATAAACCAAAGATTAGCTGATAAAGCTCATTTACACAAATTAGAAAAAGAAAAATTTGAAAATCAGTGTAAATCTTGGGGAAATGCATCTATCAAATTAAACAAGTGTCTAAATCATCAATTTCCAGAAAATGTAAGGGCTGCACTTGGTGTTGATCCTCAATTTAAAAATAGAAATAATTTTGCTGATTTATTTGAAGAATTCTCTGAAATGAACCCTATTCAGTTTGTAAAAGCAAAAACGTTTTGTGAAATAGGTTGTCAAACTGAGTCAGATGATGAGGATAAAATCATTTTTGAAAAATCTATTGGTCCTTCCATCTGTTCTAAGTGCTATACTGAACTACAGGAGCTCAGTATTGAATTTCCTGAAAAAGAAAATTCTGATACTGACTTTGAAATTGTACAGTGTGACACTTCTGCTGTTCCACCATTTGAAGTTTTATTTAACACAACAACTTTTGAGATATATAAAGACTCCGAGCTTACAGACACGAAAACAACTACTACTCAAAATGTTTTAACTAATACCGAATCTACAGGAACAGCAAAGTCAACTACTCAAGAATCTAAAGAACCTGTTCAAGTTGTCATTTTAAAACATGATAAAAAGAAAACAACTTCAACAGGATCTTCAAATGGCAAAATCAAAAAGTCAAATGATAAAAAGACTTTCATGCCTAATAAAAATAAGACCCCAGTATCATCTCCTTCGAAATCAGTTAAACCTAAAATTAATACTCCGTTAAAACATGACAAAAATAACATTTTGAAATCTATTGGTGATCAGATTAAAGTATTAAGTCAAAAGTTTGCAAAACTCACTAATACTGATCTACCAAAAGTCAAACAGTTTTCTAAAATTCCTTATGAGAACATGTTCAGAAACAGACCTAGAAAATGTTATAGATGTCATCACACTGGTCATAAAGGAGATGAATGCTGGATTGATCTCTCAAGTCCTAGGTACTCAGTACCAAAGAAAAGGATAGTATCTAAGTCAGTATCACCAAAGAAAACCTCTAAAATTTCTTCTGAAGTGATACTGACCTCTCCAAATAAAGAGATCAGGTCAAAATCTGTTAATTCCACCAAAGGTCCCATTCAAAAATGGGTTCCTAAAAGGAACTAACTCTTATTTTGTGTCTTGTGCAGGGTGACAGAAAATGGTATTTAGATAGTGGCTGCTCAAGACACATGACTGGCAGTATGGAGTACCTTCTCAACTATACTCCAGAGAAGGGTCCTTCTGTTAAGTTTGGAGATGACTCGGTGGGAAAGACAAGAGGTTATGGTGTGATCAAGGCAGGCAACATAACTTTTAAAAGAGTTGCCTATGTAGAGGGTCTTAAACACAATCTGCTCAGTATCAGTCAGATGTGTGATGATGACAATGAAGCTCGATTCAGGAAGGTTGCAGGAATCATCTACAATGATAAAGGGCAGCCTGTACTCATTGCTAGAAGAGAAAAGGATGTATATGTGGTCAACCTATCTGAAATAGACCCAAGTATTCGAGTATGCCTGCTTTCTAAAGTCAAGCCAGAATTGCATTGGCTATGGCACAAGAAACTCTCTCACATCAACTTTAGAAATATCAACGAGCTCAGTATGAAGAAACTGGTGAGAGGGTTGCCCACTATTACTTATTCAAAGGATAAGTTATGCTCAGCATGTGAAATGGGCAAGCAGAAGAAGAGTTCATTCAAGTCAAAGGTCAATCATTCCATTAATGAACCTCTTACTATGATACATATGGATCTCTTTGGCCCCATCAGCACACCATCTTTGGCCAAAAAGATCTATACCCTAGTCTTGGTTGATGAATTCTCAAGATATACTTGGGTCATCTTCCTCAAGACTAAAGCAGATGCAACAACAGAAATCATTGCCTTCATTAAAAGAGAAGAACTTCAAAAAGGCAACAAGGTCAAACAACTTAGAAGTGACCATGGTACTGAGTTTAAGAACTCAGTATTGGCTGATTTCTGTGAAGAAAAAGGAATCGTTCAAAACTTCTCTGCAGCTTACACACCACAACAAAATGGTGTTGTAGAAAGAAAGAATAGAACATTAATTGAAGCTGCAAGAACTTTGTTATGCCATGCTGGACTGGCACTGAGTTTCTGGGCTGAAGCTGTCAATTGTGCAAATTTTACACAGAACAGAGCCACAATAGTCCAGAGACATCAAAAGACTCCTTATGAGTTATATAATGGCAAGGTTCCTAATGTGGAATACTTCCACATCTTTAGGAGTAAATGTTTTGTACTTAGTACCAAACAAAATCTCAACAAATTTGCTCCCAAAGCAAATGAAGGTGTGTTCATGGGCTACTCTCCACACTCTAAAGCCTTCAGAGTGTATATTATCTCATCTAAGATAATTACAGAATCCATTGATGTCACATTTGATGAAGATCAGAATGAGCATTCTACATCAGCAACAGAAGATATCAGTGGCATAGAAATTCTATGTAATCCAAAAAATTATCTAGCTGAACAGCCCAAGTCTCACCCATACTATGTTGATCATGGTATGAGTGATACTGATCAAGAAGTACCACAGTCTGACTTCAATACATCAAATTCTGAGGTTCCCATAGCTGAGAACCCCAATACTGAGTTCCCAATTCTTGATCTGAACAACTCCACCTATGAGGAAGGTGAATCTTCCAGTACTGTTCAAGAATCTACATCAAATTTGCAAAATTCAGAACAACAGCAACTAGTATTGTCTGATACTGAACAAGTTTCAACTCAGTATCAGACAGACAATCCATCACCACAACAAGATATTGTTGATCCTGTTTCAAATGTTTCCTTAGGAAACAATCTAAGAGAACACATAGACCATCCTCATGCTAACATTATTGGTCCCATTGAACAAGGTGTCCAGACAAGAAGAAAGTTAGAGTTTGAACCCCAAGCAACTGCAAACTTTTGTTTTTTCTCAAGCTTCTTATCTACCATGGAACCAAAGAAAGCTGATGAAGCTTTATTAGATGAAGACTGGGTAGAAGCAATGCAAGAAGAACTAACAGAGTTTGAAAGAAATAAAGTTTGGAACTTAGTACCACCTCCTACTGGGAAAACTATTATTGGTACTAAGTGGGTGTTCAGAAACAAGATGGACAAGGATGGTGTTGTCATCAGAAATAAAGCAAGACTGGTTGCTCAGGGTTACAGGCAAGAAGAAGGCATTGACTATGATGAAACTTTTGCACCAGTTGCAAGAATTGAAGCTATTAGGCTGTATCTTGCATATGCAGCTTTCAAGAATTTCAAAGTTTATCAGATGGATGTCAAAAGTGCATTTCTTAATGGAAAACTACAGGAGGAAGTTTATGTCAAACAACCACCAGGTTTTGTTGATCCTAAATTTCCTAATTATGTTTTTAAGCTTGATAAAGCTCTATATGGGCTCAAACAAGCTCCCAGAGCCTGGTATGATACCCTGTCTGAGTACTTAATTGAAAATAAGTTTATAAGAGGTAAAATTGACAAAACATTATTTTCAAAAAGGAAAGGTTCTGACATTCTACTCATTCAGATATATGTAGATGATATTATTTTTGGCTCCACTGACAAGTCATTGTGTGACTGGTTTGCTAAGATAATGTCATCTCAGTATCAGATGAGTATGATGGGAGAACTTACTAACTTTCTTGGTTTACAAGTTGAACAAAAGCCTGATGGCACTTTCATAAATCAAAGTAAGTATGTGCATGACATGTTGAAGAAATATAAATTTGAAAATTTATCCTCCATGCACACTCCTATGGGTACTCAGGATAAGATAAGTAAGGATGAAACTGGTAAACCAGTTTGTCAATCCACATACCGAGGTATGATTGGTTCCTTACTTTACTTAACTGCTAGCAGGCCTGATATCATGTTTGCAACATGTTTGTGTGCTCGGTATCAGGCTGATCCTAAAGAATCACACATGAAAGCAGTTAAGCGCATCTTTAGATATCTTACAGGTACTCCTAACCTGGGTCTTTGGTATCCCAAAGATTCAAACTTTGACCTTGAAGGGTACACAGATGCAGATTTTGCAGGTTGTAGATTGGATAGAAAAAGCACAAGTGGAGGATATCAATTCCTAGGTGGAAGACTAGTAGGTTGGTCATCCAAAAAGCAAAATTCGGTAGCAACTTCCACAGCAGAAGCAGAGTATGTTGCTGCAGGAAGTTGATGTGCTCAATTATTATGGATGCAGTATCAACTATTGGACTATGGGTTCAACTTTCAAAAGACTCCAATTCATTGTGATAACAAGAGTGCTATTGCTATCACAGAGAACCCAGTCTATCACTCCAAAACTAAGCACATTGATATCAGACACCACTTTATTCGAGATAATGTGGAAAAAGGTAAGGTTGAGGTAGATTATGTACCAACAGATGAACAATTGGCCGATGTGTTTACTAAACCTCTCCCTGAGGAAAGGTTTATGTATTTACTAGGGCAATTAGGTATGCTGAATCCTTGATCTTTCTTAATTTTCTTTAAAACTGAGAGCTCAGTATCACTCCTGTTGATACTGACCACTCAGTATCACTAGTCTGTTATCATCAAAATTTAAATTTTTATTTTTATTTATTATTTTGAAGAGTAAATTAATTGTTTTATATTTTTCAAAATTTTTTTAAATTAATTTTATTTTACTCAGTATTAGGGTATGACGGCTATCACACCGACCTTAATCCTCATACTGTCCAACGGTAACCTTTCTTAATAGGAAAGTTACCGTTGCCACAGGATCAGGCAGTCAAATCAGCCGGTTTAACTTCCCAATACCGTAAATATCTTGAGATTATGTATAAATAACTGTTTTCTCTTTCTATACAAATTTTCTTTCAACAGTTATTTCTTACTTACGATTTCAATTATTTCTGCCATTAACAATTTCGATTTCTCTTTGCAAGCAAATTTTTTTTAATCTAAATCACAGATGGCAAATTATACGTTCTTCGCACCAGAGGCTGCACCGGCAACACAATTTAGAAACGATGACGTACCAAAATTTGCAAGGAACAACATCACAGCAAATTTCAATATTCCTCAAGCTTGGGCGTGCCCTGAATTCACACAAATGGTTACATTTCTGAAGAACTGCCCAATCACTCAAGCACTGATTAGATCTCCTAGAGCCATTTACCCAGAAATGCTCTGTGAATTTTGGTACTCTGCTAAAATTGACTCACCAGATATGATCACTGGTTGGGTTATTCGTGAACAAAGAAGGACTTTTGTCTCCACAGCCATAATTCGGGAAGCTCTGGGTCTTCCTGCTCACGCTCAATATGAGCCATTCGTTGACAGAGTAGAGGCTAGATCAGTGTTACCACTTATCGGACGAAGAGGTACTACAGGGATCATTAAAAGAAATGAATTTGGTCCAATGTGGGGAATATTGATCTCTACAATCATTCGGTGTATGACTCACAAGACTGGCGCCTTGGACCAAATCAACGATTTTGGTATGCAGATGGTTCATGCCATGTACCACGGAAGGGATATTGACTATGCACGACTAATTTTTGAAGAATTAGCCTCTCTAATTCGGGCTAAAATCAGAGAATTAAATGTTCCTTTCTGCAGATTTCTTTCTCTCATTTTTCAGAATGAGATGCCTGCACATATATATGATGAATTCAACAGCCCAAGAGTGGATCTTCCTCCTCTTCATGAGAAGATCTTCTTCTACAGGCCAAGAGAAGGAGAGCCTGTAATGAGTCACTCTATGTGGGCTATAGTCCAGGCACACATTAATGATGCACAATCTTCTGATACTGAATCAGAACATGTTGATACTGATGATGACAGTGGAAATGGTGGAAACGATGATCCAGATACTGAGATGGTGGAAGCTCAACCAGCAGCAGTATCATCACCACCAGCACAGAATCCTGATGCTCCTCTTATTGAAACCGCATCTGATACTGAGACCTTAGAAGACACACCACTGGTAATCCACAGAAGAAGAAGAAACCTTTCTCCATTTATTATGGGAAACCTCTCATCAGAAGAGATGCAAACTGGAAATGTACCATCTCTTACTGCATCGATTCAAGCCCAAAGTGCTGCTGCAGCCAATGCTAACCTTCCAGGTCCTGAACCAGAACCAACAGCTAAACATATTGAGGAACACTATGATCCTCTTGATGTAGAACTTCAGTTTGAGCATCATACACTAGAAGGTGCAGATATTGGTAGAGAAGAACCTCATGAAGGTGTTGGTGCCTCAAATCAGAATCCAAATGATCCAGCACCGACCTCTCATGATGCCAGAAGAGAATCAGATAAAGTCTCAGGTATGAATTTCTACAAATCTTTAAACTTATATATATATATATATATATATATATATATATATATATATATATATATATATATATATATATATATATATATATATATATATATATATATATTCCCCCATAGAGACTATGTATTGGCCAGTACCACCTCAATACTGACCACAGTCTCAATCGAACTTTCAAATATATACTCTTATGGCCAACATAGTAAGCCCACTGCTGCTATGCAAAATTCATATACCGAGCTTTTCAAAAGATCATTGACAGTCTACAGTTGTTCCATCATTTAAAGGGACAATAGTGGTTGATGTCACACTGACACCCACTGGTGCTGCTTGAATGATGTCCAACTTATTTTGAGTTGGATAACATTGTTCAAGAAATGATCAAAACACCCTTTAAGCCACATTAGCCAAAATTTTCCATGGGTCAAACCCGCATTACTGTTATCACTCTAATACCGAGTGATAAACATTGAAAATAACAAGAAGCATATCCCAGGCTTCGAATTTCCCAACCAATCCTTTTAGTAAATGTGACTTATCTTACACTGAGCTACTTCAAATCTCACACTCACTTTTACTAAAACACTTCTTACACATGCTTTGCACTAGTCCACAATATTTCATCATGAACCAGATGAAATATAGACTTCCAAAATCTGTTTACATGATTATAGAGTTAATCAACACCACAACTCTATTTGATAAACCTTTCTTACTAACCAGTTTTATGTTTTTTCTGTTTCTTTAGCACCATCTGTGCAGGGTCAAAGAGGACAGGGTACTCAGTCTCAGGAAGTACATGGAGCTTTACAAACTATTCTGAATCAAATCCAGGCAATTCAGAATACTCAGAATAACATTCTGGCCAGGATGGATGCAATGCGTACTGAGATTGACTCCTTGAAGCAATCAGTGGCACTCCTACAGCAACAACAACAGCCTTCTCCACCTCTACCAATTTCCACTGGAGGCAATAACGATGAAGAAAGTCCTGCCACTGAGCCTCGCAGATCACCATCTCCTGCACATACTCATAGTGCAAGGCAGGCTGCCACTGAACCTATGCTCTCCCCAAGTCCTGAAGATCAACAGGGGGACATGGGTGGTGATACTAAACCTATTTCCTCCCCATTCAATGATAACAATAAGGGGGAGAAAAGACAAAGAGATCAAGAGGTTGATCAACCTGAGCCATCTGCTCAGGGGGAGAAAAGAAGAAAACTAAATGAAGATCAATCTCCACAACAACAACAACAACAACATCAGCAAACACCTCATACTGAACCTCTTCGGTTTAGGTATGAAAGAAACAGACAAAGAGGAAGATCAGTCTTGGAACAACTTGATGAAGAACCATCTGAGCCATCTGCTCAGGGGGAGACTGATACCGATCAACCTCAGCAAGGTGCTTCTAAGCAAAACAATTTGCAGATTATTGTGTATACGCCTTTTGTGTGGCGTATTGCTGATGATGAAGATGAAGAACCAGAGTTAGGAAACTATGCACTAAATCTGGTAGAACAAGAAAGTTCTTCATCATCATCCTCGGATGATGAAGAACCAGAAAATCTGGTGATTAGAAGAAGGAGTTCTTTATCAAGAAGACCTATCAATGCAGTTCTCACTTCTTCTGAATCAAGTGAGGAATCTGCTCCTTTAGTAACAAGACAAAGAAGACCTGTTCATACAATGGACAGTGATACCGAGCAGGGTCCAAGACTGACTCCTCAACAACTCTGGGCAGAACAAGAAAGATTTTTATATGAGCAAGAGTTAGGAGTCAAAGCTGAACCAGAATCTGACCCAGATATTGACACTCCTGGTCCTTCCCATAGAATCTAAAGAAAGGATCCAGACCATATTCAACATTACTGGAATATGGTTGCTGCCAGGACTCAGTACAAGGAGGAAAGAAAGGAGTTCTTGAAGACCAAAACATTTCAAAATGTAAGGGGGATACATTGGTTAAATCTGGATGTCAATAAAGTAAAAGTGAAGCTCAAAGAAGGAAGAATCACTATCACTTGTACTGGCTTAACCAGTCCTCCCATGAAGTTATTTATTCATGATATTCAAAGAATTGGTCTTCAAGACTGGGTGAGGATCACAAGACTGATCAAAGAGCTTCCAAAGAAATCAACATATGATCAAATAGTCTTGGATGAGATCTGTGCAGTCTCTGCAGTATGTTATGAGAAGGGTTTGCTTCATGAGATAGAGTATAGAACACTCAGTGTGATGACTGAAGCTTACTCAAACAACAGACCAGAATGCCTTCACACATACAAATATCTTAGAAAGTACCCTCTTCCTCCTAACCTTGTTTTTCAGGATCAAAAGAGTGTCATATATCCAACTTCTGGATATATGTATACTGACTCAGAGGATAGAGAGTGCTTCATTTCTGAAGAAGATCTACCAAGAGCACAAATCAGTCATCTTGTTGGACTGAAATGGATGATCACCAAGAAAGAAGACTCTTGGTTCAGAAAGAAGATTGTTGCAGTTCTGAATTGTAGAAAGGATGAACTCAAGAGCAGAGAAGAGTTTGTCCACATCAAGCAAGAAGGCTTCTATGAGAATGAAGCCATCAACAGCAGCTGAAGAAGAAGATATTGCTACCTATGCTGTTGTATTATTTTTTTTATCTCTTTGTAACTGTTTTGTTATCATTAGATAGGGGGAGATTGTTAAGGCAAAAAGCCTTACCCTTTTGGATCTTAAGATAACAAAACAACCTAGACTAGCTTTGATTAATATGTAGAATAATATAGCTAAGTTTAGGCCTGATACTGAGTGATCAGTATTGGAACTCAGTATCAGTACTCAGTATCAGATAGTGATACTGAGTACAAGGACTGAGTAGAAGGACTGAGTTAAAATATGTAACGGACTAAGATCAAATCCCTTGATCTTAGTCATTTTGCTATCTTAGTCCTTCGGTTACTCCTTTGCCCATTTTGTAAGATCTCTATAACATTATAAATAGAGATCATCTTGCAAAGGAGTACTCACCAATTCACTTTACACTTTCATATCTTTTGTAATTGATTAGTGGTCTTGTTATTCCGCAACAAGCCACACTTAGTGGAATTATACATTTGACTCATATCTTGTTCTTATACAATATTTGTCTTAAGTTATAATTAAACAATCAATAAACCATCTAAACCAGGGTGTTGTGACCTAACAACAGTCTTGCAACATTATTCTCTTCATGATTCAACATTAGACCATACAAAGTTTGAAGAGTGTATGACTCAATGTTGTTAGCAGCATTGACAGAGTTTGTCATGTCAAGAAATTGTTGAGGAAGACTATCCAAAAACTTTTGAACAAGCTCTCCTTCCTCCTTCACAATGCCTACACTG
The DNA here is from genome assembly GCA_963853835.1 of Calendula officinalis. Lineage (NCBI taxonomy): Eukaryota > Viridiplantae > Streptophyta > Magnoliopsida > Asterales > Asteraceae > Calendula > Calendula officinalis. The sequence continues at coordinate 72,162,225 of OY970826.1, forward strand.
ATTAAATCATGGATAACATTATTGAATCTGTTATAGAGAGTGGTGATGTCTTCATTAGGAGTTGAGAAGAAGTTCTCATATTTTCTTCTCATGTTGCTTTTTCTTTGCAACTTCACCTTTGTTGTGCCTTCATAGGTGACTGATAAGCTGTCCCACATAGCCTTTGCTGTTGGCAATTTCATAATTGCATTAAGTATTTCTTTGGTAACAGCATTACCAATCACTCCCTTTTCTCTTGAGTCTAGACTGAATAACTGACGGTCAGTATCAGTCCAGGTGTGTTTCAGTTTTGGAACTGTCCTTGTGCTCTCAGGAGCATCATCAGTAGCAGCAACGGGTTCCACAGTTTGTGGAATGATAGGACCATCATTTATCACAGTAAGCATCTCATGATGAATGGATTCAAGATACCACTGAGCCTTAAGCTTCCATTGGTGAAAATATTTTCCATCAAAGATGGGCACTCATTTACCAGACATGACCGGTGCTATGATAGTAGACATTTTGGATTTTTGAGTGTTGGAGGGATAGATGTAGGGAATGGCTGCCAGGGTTATAGATCGACTAAATAAGAGATTATTTAGCCTGCTCTGATACCAGTTGTTAGGTCACAACACCCTGGTTTAGATGGTTAATTGATTGTTTAATTATAACTTAAGACAAATATTGTATAAGAACAAGATATGAGTCAAATGTATAATTCCACTAAGTGTGCCTTGTTGCGGAATAACAAGACCACTAATCAATTACAAAAGATATGAAAGTGTAAAGTGAATTGGTAAGTTCTCCTTTGCAAGATGATCTCTATTTATAATGATATAGAGATCTTACATAATGGGCAAGGGAGTAACCGAAGGACTCAGATAGGAAAATGACTAAGATCAAGGGATTTGATCTTAGTCCGTTACATATTGTAACTCAGTCCTTCTACTCAGTCCTTGTACTCAGTATCACTATCTGATACTGAGTACTGATACTGAGTTCCAATACTGATCACTCAGTATCAGACCTAAACTTCTATATTATTCTACATATTAATCAAAGCTAGTCTATGTTGTTTTGTTATCTTAAGATCCAAAAGGGTAAGGCTTTTTGCCTTAACATACATTCAGAGTGCTCCCTATATATACTGTTCCTCCTAACCTTATTTTTCAGGATCAAAAGAGTACCATATATCCAACATCTGGATATATGTATACTGACTCAGAGGACAGAGAGTGTTTCATTACTGAAGCAGACTTGGCAAAAGCTCCTATCAGCCATTTGGTGGGTCTTAAATGGATGATAACCAAGAGAGAAGATGCTTGGTTTAGAAAGAAGATAGTTGCTGTACTGAACAACAGGCAAGATGAACTGGAGAAAAGAGAAGAGTTCATCCATGTGAAGAAAGAAGTCTTCTACGAGTTTGAATCGATCAACAAAGACTAAAGAAGAAGACTTTGCAGCCTGTAGTTTATTTTGTTTAGTATCTCTTTGTAATTGTTTAGTTATCATTAGATAGGGGGAGATTGTTAAGGCAAAAAGCCTTACCTCCTGTATGAATCTTAGGATAACAAAACAATCTAGAATAGCTTAGATTAAAATATAGATTAAAATAGCTAAGTTAGAACTGATACTGAGTTTGGCCAATACTGGCCACTCAGTATCAGCACTCGGTATTGGAAAACCAATACTGAGTAGAAGGACTGAGTGATACTCAGTATAGTAACGGACTAAGATCAAATTCCTTGATCTTAGTCATTTCCTTTACTTAGTCCGTCGGTTACTCCTTTGCTCACAATGTAAGATCTCTATAACACTATAAATAGAGATCATCTTGCAAAGGAGTACTCACCAATTTACATATTCACATATCTATCTTTGTAATTGTTCAAGTGGTCTTGTATTTCCGCTACAAGCCACACTTTGTGGAATAATATACGTTTGACTAAATTACTGTGTTGAAACACCTTAATTGTCTTAAGTAAATTATTAATCTAAACAATTATCAAACTAACCAGGGTTGTTGTGACCTAACAGTTTCGGGTTTCGGGTTTCTGGTTTATTGTCAAAAGTTGGTTTCTCCGGGTAGACAAAATTAACACCCAAGGAAACACAAACCCTAAAAATAGGAAAATAATATATAATTGTCATGGTTAGTTTCCTCGGGTAGACAACTACACACCCTAGGAAACATAAAACCCCTTAAAATAGAAAGATCAAACTTTTATTATCAAAATTTAGTTACCCCGGGTAGCTAAAATACACACCAAGGAAACATAAAACCCTAAAAATAGGAAAACACACCCTAGGAAACATAAACCCCCAAAAATAGGAAAATTAGTCATATATGGTTTCCTCGGGTAGACAAAATACACATCCAAGGAAACACAAACCCAAAAAATTGGAAAATAGTTTATAATTGTCAAAGTTAGTTTCCTCGGGTGCACAACTACACACCCTAGGAAACATAAAACCCTATAAATATGAAAATCAAACTTTTATTTTCAAAAGTTGGTTTCCTCGGGTAGCCAAAATACACACCCAAGGAAATATAAAACCCTAAAAATAGGAAAAGACACCCTAGGAAACATAAAACCCCAAAAATTGGAAAATTAGTCATATAAGGTTTCCTCGGGTAGACAAAAGACACACCCAAGGAAACACGAACCCTAAAAATAGGAAAATAATTTATAATTGTCAAAGTTAGTTTCCTCGGGTGCACAACTACACACCCTAGGAAACATAAAACCCTAAAAATATGAAAATCAAACTTTTATTGTAAAAAGTTGGTTTCCTCGGGTAGACAAAATACACACCCAAGGAAAAATAAAACCCTAAAAATAAGAAAACACACCCTAGGAAACATAAAATCCCAAAAATAATATATTAGTCATATATGGTTTCCTCGGGTATACAAAATACACACCCAAGGAAACGGAAACCCTAAAAATAGGAAAATAATTTATAATTTTCAGAGTTAGTTTCCTCGGGTGCACAACTACACACCCTAGGAAACATAAGACCTTAAAAATAGGAAAATTAAACTTTTATTGTCAAAAGTTAGTTTCCCCGGGTAGGATTTGGGGTTTAGGGTTTGGGGTTTGGGGTTTGGGGTTGGGGTTTGGGGTTTCGGGTTTCGGGGTTCGGGTTTGGGGTTTAGGGTTTCGGGTTTCGGGTTTCGGGTTTCGGGTTTAGGGTTTAGGGTTTCGGGTTTAGGGTTTAGACAAAATCCACACCCAAGGAAAAATAAAACCCTAAAAATCAGAAAACACACCCTAGGAAACATAAAATCCCAAAAATAATATATTAGTCATATATGGTTTCCTCGGGTAGACAAAATACACAGACAAGGAAACACAAACCCTAAAAATTGGAAAATAATTTATAATTTTCAGAGTTAGTTTCTCGGGTGCACAACTACACACCCTAGGAAACATAAATCCATAAAAATAAGAAAATTAATCTTTTATTGTCAAAAGTTGGTTTCCCCGGGTAGACAAAATTAACACCCAAGGAAACACAAACCCTAAAAGTAGGAAAATAATATATAATTGTCATGGTTAGTTTCCTTGGGTACACAACTACACACCCTAGGAAACGTAAAACTCTAAAAATAGAAAGATCAAACTTTTATTGTCAAAAGTTAGTTTCCCGGGTAGCCAAAATACACAACCAAGGAAGCATAAAACACTAAAAATAGGAAAACACACCCTAAGAAACATAAAAACACAAAAATAGGAAAATTAGTCATATATGGTTTCCTCGGGTAGACAAAACACACACCCAAGAAACACAAACCCTAAAAATAGAAAAATAATTTATAATTATCAGAGTTCGTTTCCTCGGGTGCACAACCACACAACCTAGGAAACATAAAACCCTAAAAATAGGAAAATCAAACTTTTATTATCAAAAGTTGGTTTCCTCGGGTAGCCAAAATACACACCCAAGGAAATATAAAACCCTAAAAATAGGAAAACACACCCTAGGAAACATAAAACCCCAAAAATAGGAAAATTAGTCATATATGGTTTCCTCGGGTAGACAAAATACAAACTCAAGGAACCAGAAACCCTAAAAATAGGAAAATAATTTATAATTGTCAGAGTTAGTTTCTTCGGGTGCACAACTACACAACCAAGGAAACATAAAACCCTAAAAATAGGAAAATCAAACTTTTATTGTCAAAAGTAGGTTTCCTCGGGTAGACAAAATACACACACAAGGAAATACAAACCCTGAAAATAGGAAAATAATATATAATTGTCAAGGTTAGTTTCCTCGGGTGCACAACTACACACCCTAGGAAACATAAAACCGTAAAAATAGGAAAATCAAACTTTTATTGTCAAAAGTTGGTTTCCTCGGGTAGGCAAAATACACACCCAACGAAACATAAAACCCTAAAAATAGGAAAACACACCCGAGGAAACACAAACCCTAAAAATAGGAAACTAATTTATAATTGTCAGAGTTAGTTTCCTCAGGTGCACAACTACACAACCTAGGAAACATTAAACCCTAAGAATAGGAAAATCAAACTTTTATTGTAAAAAGTTGGTTTCCTCGGGTAGACAGAATACACACCCAAGGAAACACAAACCTTGAAAGTAGGAAAATAATATATAATTGTGAAGGTTAGTTTCCTCGGGTCCACAACTACATATCCCAGGAAACATAAAACACTAAAAATAGGAAAATCAAACTTTTATTGTCAAAAGTTGGTTTCCTCAGGTAGCCAAAATACACGCACAAGGAAACATAAAACCCTAAAAATAGGAAAACACACCCTAGAAAACATAAAACCCCAAAAATAGGAAAATTAGTCATATATGGTTTCCTCGGGTAGACAAAATACACACCCTAGGAAACATAAAACCCCTGAAAATAGAAAGATCAAACTTTTATTATCAAAATTTAGTTTCCCCGGGTAGCTAAAATACACACCCAAGGAAACATAAAACCCTAAAAATAGGAAAACACACCCTAGGAAACATAAACCCCCAAAAATAGGAAAATTAGTCATATATGGTTTCCTCGGGTAGACAAAATACACATCCAAGGAAACACAAACCCAAAAAATTGGAAAATAGTTTATAATTGCCAGAGTTAGTTTCCTCGGGTGCACAACTACACACCCTAGGAAACATAAAACCCTATAAATATGAAAATCAAACTTTTATTTTCAAAAGTTGGTTTCCTCGGGTAGCCAAAATACACACCCAAGGAAATATAAAACCCTAAAAATAGGAAAAGACACCCTAGGAAACATAAAACCCCAAAAATTGGAAAATTAGTCATATAAGGTTTCCTCGGGTAGACAAAAGACACACCCAAGGAAACACGAACCCTAAAAATAGGAAAATAATTTATAATTGTCAAAGTTAGTTTCCTCGGGTGCACAACTACACACCCTAGGAAACATAAAACCCTAAAAATATGAAAATCAAACTTTTATTGTCAAAAGTTGGTTTCCTCGGGTAGACAAAATACACACCCAAGGAAAAATAAAACCCTAAAAATAAGAAAACACACCCTAGGAAACATAAAATCCCAAAAATAATATATTAGTCATATATGGTTTCCTCGGGTAGTCAAAATACACACCCAAGGAAACGGAAACCCTAAAAATAGGAAAATAATTTATAATTTTCAGAGTTAGTTTCCTCGGGTGCACAACTACACACCCTAGGAAACATAAGACCTTAAAAATAGGAAAATTAAACTTTTATTGTCAAAAGTTAGTTTCCCCGGGTAGGATTTGGGGTTTAGGGTTTGGGGTTTGGGGTTTGGGGTTTGGGGTTGGGGTTTGGGGTTTCGGGTTTCGGGGTTCGGGTTTCGGGTTTAGGGTTTCGGGTTTCGGGTTTCGGGTTTCGGGTTTCGGGTTTCGGGTTTAGGGTTTAGGGTTTCGGGTTTAGGGTTTAGGGTTTAGACAAAATCCACACCCAAGGAAAAATAAAACCCTAAAAATCAGAAAACACACCCTAGGAAACATAAAATCCCAAAAATAATATATTAGTCATATATGGTTTCCTCGGGTAGACAAAATACACAGACAAGGAAACACAAACCCTAAAAATAGGAAAATAATTTATAATTTTCAGAGTTAGTTTCTCGGGTGCATAACTACACACCCTAGGAAACATAAATCCATAAAAATAAGAAAATTAATCTTTTATTGACAAAAGTTGGTTTCCCCGGGTAGACAAAATTAACACCCAAGGAAACACAAACCCTAAAAGTAGGAAAATAATATATAATTGTCATGGTTAGTTTCCTCGGGTACACAACTACACACCCTAGGAAACGTAAAACTCTAAAAATAGAAAGATCAAACTTTTATTGTCAACAGTTAGTTTCCCGGGTAGCCAAAATACACAACCAAGGAAGCATAAAACACTAAAAATAGGAAAACACACCCTAAGAAACATAAAAACACAAAAATAGGAAAATTAGTCATATATGTTTCCTCGGGTAGACAAAACACACACCCAAGAAACACAAACCCTAAAAATAGGAAAATAATTTATAATTGTCAGAGTTCGTTTCCTCGGGTGCACAACCACACACCCTAGGAAACATAAAACCCTAAAAATAGGAAAATCAAACTTTTATTATCAAAAGTTGGTTTCCTCGGGTAGCCAAAATACACACCCAAGGAAACATAAAACCCTAAAAATAGGAAAACACACCCTAGGAAACATAAAACCCCAAAAATAGGAAAATTAGTCATATATGGTTTCCTCGGGTAGACAAAATACAAACTCAAGGAACCAGAAACCCTAAAAATAGGAAAATAATTTATAATTGTCAGAGTTAGTTTCTTCGGGTGCACAACTACACAACCAAGGAAACATAAAACCTAAAATTAGGAAAATCAAACTTTTATTGTCAAAAGTAGGTTTCCTCGGGTAGACAAAATACACACACAAGGAAATACAAACCCTGAAAATAGGAAAATAATATATAATTGTCAAGGTTAGTTTCCTCGGGTGCACAACTACACACCCTAGGAAACATAAAACCGTAAAAATAGGAAAATCAAACTTTTATTGTCAAAAGTTGGTTTCCTAGGGTAGGCAAAATACACACCCAACGAAACATAAAACCCTAAAAATAGGAAAACACACCCGAGGAAACACAAACCCTAAAAATAGGAAAATAATTTATAATTGTCAGAGTTAGCTTCCTCAGGTGCACAACTACACAACCTAGGAAACATTAAACCCTAAAAATAGGAAAATCAAACTTTTATTGTAAAAAGTTGGTTTCCTCGGGTAGACAAAATACACACCCAAGGAAACACAAACCTTGAAAGTAGGAAAATAATATATAATTGTGAAGGTTAGTTTCCTCGGGTCCACAACTACACATCCCAGGAAACATAAAACACTAAAAATAGGAAAATCAAACTTTTATTGTCAAAAGTTGGTTTCCTCAGGTAGCCAAAATACACGCACAAGGAAACATAAAACCCTAAAAATAGGAAAACACACCCTAGAAAACATAAAACCCCAAAACTAGGAAAATTAGTCATATATGGTTTCCTCGGGTAGACAAAATACACACCCAAGGAAACAAAAACCCTAAAAATAGGAAAATAATTTATAATTGTCAGTGTTAGTTTCCTCGGGTGCACAACTACACACCCTAGGAAACATAAAACCCTAAAAATAGGAAAATTAAACTTTTATTGTCAAAAGTTGGTTTCCACGGGTAGACAAAATTAACACCCAGGGAAACACAACTACACACCCTAGGAAACATAAAACCCTAAAAATAGAAATATCGAACTTTTATTGTCAAAATTTAGTTTCCCCGGGTAGCCAATATACACACCCAAGGAAACATAAAAACCCTAAAAATAGGAAAACACACCCTAGGAAACATAAAACCCCAAAAATAGGAAAATTAGTCATATATGGTTTCCTCGGGTAGACAAAATACACATCCAAGGAAACACAAACCCAAAAAATTGGAAAATAGTTTATAATTGTCAGAGTTAGTTTCCTCGGGTGCACAACTACACACCCTTGGAAACATAAAACCCTATAAATATGAAAATAAAACTTTTATTGTCAAAAGTTGGTTTCCTCGGGTAGCCAAAATACACACCCAAGGAAACATAAAACCCTAAAAATAGGAAAAGACACCCTAGGAAACATAAAACCCCAAAAATTGGAAAATTAGTCATATATGGTTTCCTCGGGTAGACAAAATACACACCCAAGGAAACACAAACCCTAAAAATTGAAATATAGTTTATAATTGTCATAGTTAGTTTCCTCGGGTGCACAACTACACACCCTAGGAAACATAAATCCATAAAAATAAGAAAATTAATCTTTTATTGTCAAAAGTTGGTTTCCCCGGGTAGACAAAATTAACACCCAAGGAAACACAAACCCTAAAAGTAGGAAAATAATATATAATTGTCATGGTTAGTTTCCTCGTGTACACAACTACACACCCTAGGAAACATAAAACTCTAAAAATAGAAAGATCAAACTTTTATTGTCAAAAGTTAGTTTCCCGGGTAGCCAAAATACACACCCAAGGAAGCATAAAAAACTAAAAATAGGAAAACACACCCTAAGAAACATAAAAACACAAAAATAGGAAAATTAGTCATATATGGTTTCCTCGGGTAGACAAAACACACACCCAAGAAACACAAACCCTAAAAATAGGAAAATAATTTATAATTATCAGAGTTCGTTTCCTCGGGTGCACAACCACACACCCTAGGAAACATAAAACCCTAAAAATAGGAAAATCAAACTTTTATTATCAAAAGTTGGTTTCTGTCACACCCCGCCAAAAATGAGTTTTACTTCATTTAAAATGTTTTGCGGAAGAACGAAGGTGTAACGTTCATGACAACATAGCAAAAATTAAGTAAACAAACAACCATGCAATAACGAAAAATAAAGGTTTGTTTCACTTTCCAAAAATAGAAAGTTTCCAAAAATAGCAAGTTTCCTAAAATAGAAGTTGTTTGAAACGAAATGATTGTTCGTAAACTTAATGTTTTAATCATGGCTCACGACAATCTCAATGCTCATATCCTCCAAACTCCACTGCACCTTAATTACCTGGAAAAACATAAATAGTAAAAGGGTCAACAATAATGTTGAGTGTATCCACAGGGTTAATGTAAGAGTAAAGTAAAGTAAAGTGTTTTGTTACCCAAAATGTTTGTTATGAAAATGTTTTATGACTGAAAAAGTATAAGGTTCAACACTCATATGATATGAGTAGTAAGTATGAAATGTTTAGTGTAGTTGTAGAAAGTATACAACTACTAGTTATGTTTATGAAAAAGTGTTGAACAAAATGTTGTGTTTGACATCGCATGAACCGTTATCCCCAACAGGTAGCTAGTCTATTGAGTTAATATACCAACCCCTAAGTCCACAATCAACACTTCAACTCCAGTATGTTATGTTATTTTATGGATATACACTCCCGGAGATGTCTTGGATAAACCAAGTAATGATCAAACGTTGTTGGGAGGATGAGTGTCAGCCAATAGTACTATCTGCATATCCATGGTCTAGATCCACTAGTTAATGATTGCTGGTAACCTTAGTCCGGTATAATAATTGTTTGTCATGCCAACGCGATAATGAAAATGTAACGATGTTGTTGTACAGTCATAGTAAAACAGTAGCAGTTGTGTTTATGTTTTCCACCCCAAAGTTTATAAAAACAGTAAAAGAGTAAAGGGGTCTGTGGACTCACCTGGCAAAGCTTAGCAACAAGAGACTTAAGACAGAGGAATCCTTGGGAGACTCCTAGCTTCCTAAATGATTTAACTAATGATTAAACTAAGCTAACACAGGCGATACTACATACGATATAAGTTAAGCAATATATAATTCATGTTATGTTTCATGTTTTGTGACATCGAATGAACTTAGGTCATTGGACCTTAATAGGTCGAAATGAAATGAAATGAAATGAAATAAAATGAAATGAAATGGGCTAGGAAATGAAATGAAATGAAATGGGCTTGGGTTAGGCTTATTGGGCCAAGGTTGGGCCTATTGGGCCTAATGGGCTTAATGGGCTTAATGGGTTAGGCCACTTGGGCCTCTTATATGGCTTAGGTCCACTTAGGTTGGGCAATGGATTGGGCTTGTCCCAATTGGGTTCGGTTTGGTTGGGTAGGGGCCAAAGGTTTGGGCTTTGGTCCAAATGGGCTTGGATACTAATGGGCCAACTAATGTTTGGGCCCGATGGAATAAAGTAGATCGATATGGGCCAAGTACAGGCCTTGGCCCGACTGAGTACTCGGGTTTGGGTCCACGGTGTTGGAATATGCTTCACGTTCATGACATATAGTTATATGGCTAGGCGTATGTGAGCCTAAAGGGTCACACACTTATACACCAAACACCATTTAATATATATAATATAATTAGGGTAATTATATTATTTATATAAACTATGATTACTTGACTAGTTATGTTTTAATTAATTGTTAAGTTAAAACGTATTAGTGAGTAATCATAAAGAATCAAAAGTTCAAGGGGCTAAGTGTCATATCTCATAACTTGTAATTAGGGAATATATACTTAGATTAGGGAGCAAGAAAAGTTTGACCTAAACCCTAATCTCACTCCCAAAACCCTACGGCCGTAAATCAAAACAAAAGAAAAAGTCAAGTGTGTTTTTTGAGTCTTGGTGATACGCACAAGATACACATCCTCCGTTTCAATTTGATGTGACGATCATGAAGGAAAACATATTGTTTCCTAAGTTGCTTTGTCACGCTAGAAAGAAACAAAGGCTTCCTTGTTTTTGATTTTGATTCTTGTTCAAGGGACTAGCATCCCATTTGGTGTTCTTGATATGGTGTAGTGTGGATACCATTAGAGGAATTCTACATTGAATTCTTGGAGTTCTTCATCCTTATTCGTTGGTGTAATCAAAGTCTTCAAGGGTATGAATTGTTCTTCCTAACTCTTTGATTTTATTTATAGTTTAATTGTATCATTCAATATTAGATCCGGTTATGGTGATTAATCTTTTCCGCTGCGTTTTGGTTCTTGTTTTAACCTAAAATCTCCATTAGTGGTATCACGAGTCATTATATTGATGATATAATTAACTAGTTTTTGTAAAAGTAGCAAAAAAATACGATTTTTGGATGCTTTTTTAATACCGATCGGAAATTTCGAACCCTAGGGTTCTTCAATTTAATTTTCGACTTTTTTAAACATCAAGGGTTAAAAATATGATTTTTAGTAACCCTACATGCTACTTGTTACAAAAACACTAATCAAAAATTAATCTTGTTATTGTTTTTTTGATTATTTGGCTTGGATTTAACTTTTAATTTTCGTTTTTGTTGATATGGCAAAACATGTTTTTTTGCCATATCCCAAGCCAAAACCTTGTCTATTGTTGATAGTTTGTGCAAACCGATGAAAGCCTAGACCTTGTGATGAATGTGATGTTGTTTGGTTGTTTGGTTGATTTGGGAAAAACCGTGTTTTTGGCTTAATTGTTGTAATTTTGTTTCAATTTTTCCTTTATGTTTGGTGCCATTTTTTTTTTGGGGCAATTTCAATGTAAAAGTAATTAGAATAGTTGTATTTTATTTCTTTGTATTTTGTAAATTGTTGACCAAAGATGAAGAAACAATGAAAAAAAAAACAACAATTTTCGGCACCTCCTGCGCAGCTGCACGAAAACAGACTTTCCCGGAGATTGGCTAATCCGTTGGACCTGAAACCACCGCCAAACGTTCCGCAACTCAGAGACCTACAACTTTCAAGAAGGCCGGGAAGTCTAACGAAGACTCCTTCAGTGACTTTTCGGGCTTCCAAGGCTGCTGGAATTTTCTGGCAGATTGCACTTTTTCACAATTTTGGGTTCTACTTGCTCAAGAATGTCTTGGAGCAAGTAGGAGCCCATTGGGTTTATGTAGGCCCGTTTGGGTTCATGTTGGCCCGTCCCCTAGTGTGACCCTTCGGTCCGTCGTGATGACTCACGTGACCGAACCTAGGATTTCATCGGTCGAGGTTTGCACAAAATTTTGTTGCATGTTTTATTTATGTTTGTGGTTGTTTTCTTTTCCTATTAGATACAAGTAAATAAAACAATTAAAAACGGTTTTTTGACACAAACATTAAAACATCCAAACATTTTAATCATCGATAATTACTAGTTAATCATTGATGATTAAACCTTTAATCTAAAATTGTTTTGAGATTAAACTAAGTTTAAATATGATTTTAAACTTATAACTTAATAATCGCTAAAAGTTTTTACCGTTTATTAAACGACTTATGAAGTGGTATGAATGAAGTACATGATTCATTCATATCTTAATAAAATTTTATTAATTAAAATTTAACATACCTAAAATTTAAGTCACGCCGTCCAATCGGTTGTAAATCACTTGCTTCCATTTTTGAATTCACGTGAGACGTGGTTTGAATCTAGATCCGAGGTCATTATTCTCTACGCGTGAGACCTAGAGCTATTTTGACATGATTTCACATTGGATGACTTAATCGAGTTAACGGTGAGACCTTGACACGAGGCGAAGATGCGACAAACATGTCACTTGACCCTAGATGCTTGTTCACTAGGTGCCATGAAGTCCCATAACTCTAAGAGTTGCACTTGTAATGCAATTGTTGATCGTCACCTACCTATTGGATCTATCATTGCTAGCAGATCAACTGATGTGATGATAGAAGTCAATGAGGATCTTAGCTTTTAATTAAATTAATTGGGTAGTTAATTTTTTAAAATAAATTATTATCGAAAATACTATTTTTTGAACTTTGTGTGTTATAAAGATAACAACAACAAATCAAAACCTAAGTATCTCCACTCTAAAATTAGTTCTTGAAAACTGAAATCGACTAATATCGAACTCTAAGGATTGTCCTTAGAGATGAGAACAAGTTGATACACCTATAAGAGGCCTTACCTGAGGCACCTCCTGCCAATGCTTCTGCTGCTGTTCGTCCAACCTTTACCGAAACGTTTAACGAACACCAAGAAGTCGCTATCCTATGCTTGTGAGCATGAACCTCGAGATCCGAAAGAACTTCGAGGAACTCGCAGCATATGACACGTTTAGCGAGTTGAAAATGATATTTCAACAACAAGCAAAACATGAACTGTTCGAAACAGTTAAAGCATTCAACGCTTACAAGCAGGAGGACGGCCAATCAGTTAGCATTTACATCTTGAATATGAAATGCTATATTGATCAAATGGAGCGTCTTGGTTACCCATTGCCACAAGTTCTTGGAATGAGCTTGATTCTTACCTCACTATCCAAGGACTATGACTAGTTTGAAAAGAGTTTTAAATGTACATAGCATGGGGAAGACAATCGTTGATAACATGCTATGGTAAAACTAGTTGAGCAAAGGTTACCCAATTCTTTTCTAGGAATCAGGGAAGGTAAAACCGCAAGCACAAGGCAAGAGTCTAGGTAAGGGTAAGCTAGTTTCCTTTTCCAAACCTACGATTCCCCCACCTGCTAAAAAGGAGCACCCTGCAAAGGATATTTCTTGCCATCATTGTGATGAAACTGGCCATTGAAGGAGGAATAGTCCTGCCTACTTGGCAGAGTTGATGAAGGACAAATGTGTTCTAGCTAGCACATTAGGTATCTTCATTATAGAACTCTATACTTTTCGTAATAAATCTTGAGTGTATGACACTAGTTATGGAACTCACATTTACACAAATGTGCAAGATTAAAAGTGAAGTAGAAAGCTAAATGAATGGAAGTTGTGATCTTATCCTTCCTAATGCGTTAATTATTGTTTTGAACAATTGTCAATTATGCATTGTTTATCTTTATCGTTTGTTGAATAATGGATTATGATATTTTGTTTTATGAAAAATAACATCTTTTTATTACTATTCCTTGTAATAGTATATTTGAAATTAATACGCATGATCCTAATTCAAACGATAGTTCTATATACAAATGTAGCACTCAAGAATCCAAAACGGTTTGGATTCCATTTACCTAGAGCATTGTTATCTTTTCCACATAAACAAGAAACGCATTTTGATACTACAACTCGATGGGCTTCTTTACAAATGATTATGAATCATTTAAAATGCCTCTCTTGTATATTATGGAAGGATAACAAGAAAGCTTTTCTCCCATGTTGGCGAAAGAGCTAAAAATCTACTTGGACTCATACATACTGATGTATGTGGCCCTTTTAGAATAGGGAAGGTGCTACCTACTTTCACTGATGATATCATTCGATGTGGTTATGTTTACTTGATTAACACATCAACATGGAAGCTTTAATGATATCAGTCGCTATGGTTATGTTTACTTGATTAGACATAAACATGAAATCTTTGAAACGTTCAAAGCTTTCTAAAGTAAAAGTAGAAAATCAACTCGGAAAGACAACAAAGGCTTTCAGTCCTGATTGACGATGAAAGTACATGAGTCAAGAGTTTCTGGATCATCCCACACATCGTGAGATTGTCTCACAGTTCACTCCTCCATACACTCCACAAGATAATGGTGCGTCTGGAAGGAGATATCGGACCCTGTATGACATGGTTCGGTCTATGATGAGTCCTACTACTCTTACACTATCCTTTTGAGGGCATGCACTGAAGTCTGCTGCTCGAATACTTAATATGGTTCCGACCAAAAGGTTAAAAAGACACCATATGAGATATGGCGTGGGAAAGTCCTAATTTGTCTTACTTGAAGATCTGGGGTTGTGAGGATCTCGTGGAACGAGACATGCCAAACAAACTTGAGCCCATATCTATCAAGTATATCTTCGTTACTATTTTACTTCCCAACTGAGAACAAATTGTTGTTACTCGGTATGCTGAGTTTCTTGAGAACAGTCTCATTTCACAAATCAAGTGGGAGCACTATAGACTTTGACAAGATTCAAAGTGAAGATACACAACCTTCTTGTAACACTAGCAAACATCAAACTGAGGCTGAACAGACAGATGTTGGACCACATGATGATGTTGTTCCCATTCATAGATCCGCAAGGACACCTCATGCACCTGAACGATATAGATTTATGTCGATGCTGAGGAGCAAAGTTTAGGGGATCATGATGAACCCCCTAACTATCAAGTTGCATTATCAAAATTTGAATTCGAAAATGACTTGAAGCTATGAATGCGAAAATGAAATTCATGAGAGACGATCTAGTTTTGAACTTAGTTGATCTTTCTCAAAACAGTAAGACTGTTGACATGGATAAAAATATACACACCTATAAAGCTCTTCTGGTAACAAAAGGTTACACTCAATCCTACTGGATTGACAATGATGAAACCTTCTTGCCTGTTACTAAAGACATTAGGATTCTTATAGTCAAAGTAGTGTACTATGACTATGAGATTTGGTTAATGATGAAATCAAAACGTTTGTTTCACCTAAAACCCAAATTGAGCATGTGTATATATGAAAGCTAGTGGGAGCATTGTCATTTCTCAAGTCATACATGTTGATGACATATCACTCATGTGAAACAATATACCAATGCTACAAGATGAAAATCCTGGCTTGGAAAATGTTTTGACATGAAGGATTGTAGGGATACGATATACTTGGAGTAAAGATCTATAATGATAGATCAAAGCGGTTAATTGGTTGAAGTCAAAGTGCTTACATTGATAAAATTCTAAACGGTTTAGAATGGTACTCCCAAACGAGGAAGTCCTCGTATGCCACACAATGTAAACTTGAGTGAGACTCAAGGACCTTCCACACCTGATGTGGTGAAGCGAATGAATGTAATCCCCTATGAATCGACTATTCCATTCATCATGTACGCTGTAAGGAGCACTAGGCCAAATGTAACGTCCGTAGGGGACCTTACTAGAACTACCAATAGAATCCATGAGAGAGTCACTTGATTGCTATTATGAACACATTGAAGTATTTTGAAATACTGGATATATGTTCCTTGGTTATGTTGGAGATACCAAACTGAAACTAAGTATACTTGCTATACTTATGCTGGTTTTGTAATAGGCCGTGATGACGCTAGATCCTATTTACGAAGGTTCACTACATTCGAATGATTTATCGAGATATGTGAAATTCGTACTCTAAAAGTTCAAACAGATAACTAACTAGCTGACGCTTTATCGAACTCAATGTCTTGTACCAAACATATTGAATATGAATGGAACATTGGACTTCGACAAGCTAGTAGTTTCATGTAAATCTGTTTTAGTATTTGGATAATGGAACGTTGAGCAGTTTATATTGGAATAAATTGATATATTTGATATGATCGTTTTTATATGAATATCTACTGTGTTCTATATTTGCATGTTTATATCCTTGAATATTTACTGAGTTTTATATTCTAAATTGTCCATTGTCATATTAATAATATGGGAATATTATTAAGACAAATCTGAGGGCATTGATGACATGATCTTAGTATGACTAAGAATGATGAAATCAAACTCACATGTTGTTCATTGTGATGCACAATTGGACTGACCCAACCTATGAGAAATCACTTCCTGGATTTATGTCACAAGTGAATCTCACAAAGACTTTATCGCTTATCCTCTGACTTGAGATGCAAGCTGGTTTGTGTATGTGGAGTGTCAGACTTTGATGTGGTTAAACGCTGACCTGAATAAGGCTGCTATAACAACCATCTTCGGGTTTGTCATTAAGCGTATATCAAACACGTGTAGTCAATAAAGAATTTGTTCCTCCACATGTTTGGATTAGATACTACTGGGCCCCTCGATGATTTGAATAGATGCTTGTACGGCCGTACCCAAAGGTAATCAAGATGAATCTTGATTGGTTTGGTAATCTACTTCAATGTATAGATCGAGAAACAGAATCGTTGAAATTTTAGATTGACATTAATCCTTGTCTAAAATTCAACATGGTAACAGTAACAAAAGGATAACTGATTGAAAAACTTTGAAACTGGACTTTTCTGAAACTCACTCATATACTTCTAGGGGCATTGGCGGGTTGCTAGACTCTAACCTTTGCTTGTATAACTACTTGATTGTTATGACGTGCGCAAGTGGGAGCTGTTGGAATATGCTTCACGTTCATGACATATAGTTATATGGCTAGGCGTATGTGAGCCTAAAGGGTCACACACTTATACACCAAACACCATTTAATATATATAATATAATTAGGGTAATTATATTATTTATATAAACTATGATTACTTGACTAGTTATGTTTTAATTAATTGTTAAGTTAAAACGTATTAGTGAGTAATCATAAAGAATCAAAAGTTCAAGGGGCTAAGTGTCATATCTCCTAACTTGTAATTAGGGAATATATACTTAGATTAGGGAGCAAGAAAAGTTTGACCTAAACCCTAATCTCACTCCCAAAACCCTACGGCCGTAAATCAAAACAAAAGAAAAAGTCAAGTGTGTTTTTTGAGTCTTGGTGATACGCACAAGATACACATCCTCCGTTTCAATTTGATGTGACGATCATGAAGGAAAACATATTGTTTCCTAAGTTGCTTTGTCACGCTAGAAAGAAACAAAGGCTTCCTTGTTTTTGATTTTGATTCTTGTTCAAGGGACTAGCATCCCATTTGGTGTTCTTGATATGGTGTAGTGTGGATACCATTAGAGGAATTCTACATTGAATTCTTGGAGTTCTTCATCCTTATTCGTTGGTGTAATCAAAGTCTTCAAGGGTATGAATTGTTCTTCCTAACTCTTTGATTTTATTTATAGTTTAATTGTATCATTCAATATTAGATCCGGTTATGGTGATTAATCTTTTCCGCTGCGTTTTGGTTCTTGTTTTAACCTAAAATCTCCATTACACGGTTTGGGTCAAGATCCGGCCTTGACCCGGTTTCACTTATTGGTCAACATTGGTCAAAATTGGTCAACAAAAGTCACTAAAGTTTCTAGATTTCGGTTAGGGTTTAGGGCGTGCTATAATTTGGTCAACCAAAGTCAATTATGGTCAATCTAGCTATCCAATGGTCAAATAGTCAATCATGAAAGTCAATTAGGGTTAGGGTTCGGCTAGGGTTTAACCTAGAGTTGGCTGAATGGCCAAAACCCTACGGGTTTGAGGCTAGGTTCGGCTAGATCGGTTCTAGAGTTCGGGTTTTGGTACTTGGTGATCATAGATCGAGTCTAGGGTTCGAGATCTAAAGTATTTTGGTCACTCTAGTGTAGATCTAGGGTTCTTCATGTTAGGGTTCTAGTATGAGATCTAGGGTTTAGCAACAAACAAAGATTAATTAACAAAAAGTGAGCAAATCAATCTAAACACGTACACGTTCGACATATACATGCAAGCATGCTACGGGTTTAAGGGTAGGGGTGTATGCCGAGACCATATGGCCTTGGCCATGGTCTCGGGTTCGAGTTTAGGGACCGAATAAACAAGAAAACAAATGAAAATCATATGGGGAAATCGGTATACCTTGCGATCGGATCAAGAGACGAATGAAGATGCTCGAGTGGAGCTTGGGATCGACGAAGATGATGATGATGTTGCTTGCGGCCGGGATTAACAAAAGGGTAAATGAATTCGGTAATGGTGTATTTATATGGTAGGTTTTAGGGTTTTATGGTAGAGTTTGAGTAGAAGTACAACTCTTTCAAATGAGATGGGGATAAGATCAAGCAATTCAAATAAGGAAGGGATAGACACCACCACACTTGGTGGTTCGGCCGATCAAGGGTCACGAGCAAGGGTGTAGGCCGGCCACATTGGTGGTCGGTCTAGGTTTGATGTCATTCGAGTCACGTTCATTTAAATCGTTACGTTTATTGCTTTATCGAGAAAGTTATTGGTTTTAGACTTGTTTTAGCTCAAAGTGTGTCACCATAAGTAAATAAAAATGTTGTGTTGACTAAAATAATCAAACACTAATGTATGGTGTAAAATATGTATGTTTGTTGTGTGTTAGGAATGCCAAAAATAGAATTGTCTATAAATAGAAACTTTCTAAATAAGGAAAGTTCTAGAAATGAAATGAAGTTACATACCGGAAATATCGAGTTGTCACATTCTCCCCTGGTTGAAGAAATTTCGTCCCGAAATTTAAGACGAAGAACGAACAGGAGAGACAACGAGAAAAAGATGAGGATATTTCTTTCGCATCTGGTCCTCACGTTCCCACGTGAATTCAGGACCTCTTTTGGAGTTCCATCTGACTTTAACGATTTTGATCTTGCTTCTTCGCAACTTTTGCTCTTTCCAGTCAGATATTTCAATTGGTTCCTCAGTGAAATGGAGTTTGTCGTCGATGATAATTTCTTCAGTAGGGACGATAAGCGAAGGATCATGAATAAACTTCTTAAGATTAGATACATGAAATGTGTTGTGAACATTGCTGAGCTCATTAGGGAGACGAAGGCGATATGCAACAGCACCGATTCTTTCAAGAATCTCAAATGGTCCAACATAACGAGGACTGAGCTTTCCTTTCTTACCAAAACGTACAACACCTTTCCAAGGTGCTACTTTTAGCAACACGGGGTCGCCAACAGCGAACTCTAAAGGCTTTCGACGATTATCAGCATAACTCTTTTGTCGATCTCTGGCAGCCTTAATACGATCTTTGATTTTGAAAATTTTGTCAGTCGTTTCTTGTAGAATCTCAGGACCAGTAATTTGACGATCACCAATTTCAATCCAACAAAGTGGTGAACGACACTTTCTTCCATACAGAGCTTCAAACGGTGCGGCCTTAATAGTTGTATGATAACTATTATTATACGAGAACTCAGCTAACGGGAGATGAGAATCCCAACTTCCACAAAAATCAATAACACATGCTCTCAGCATGTCTTCCAAAGTTTGAATTGTTCTTTCAGTCTGACCATCTGTTTGGGGATGATAGGCAGTACTCATATCGAGGCGAGTACCGAGAGATTTTTGCAATGATTGCCAAAAACGAGACGTAAAGCGACTGTCACGATCAGAGATGATCGCGACTGGCACACCATGCCGAGATACAACTTCCTTCAAATAAATTTGTGTTAACTTCTCCATTTGATCAGTTTCCTTAATAGGAATGAAATGAGCTGATTTGGTCAATCGATCGACAATTACCCAAATTGTATCATGACCATTAGACGTTCGAGGCAATTTGGTTATAAAATCCATGGAGATTTCTTCCCATTTCCATTCAGGGATCTCTGGCTGTTGTAGAAGACCGGAAGGCTTCTGATTCTCTGCTTTCACTCTAGCACAAGTTAAACATTTGCTGACATAAACCGCGATCTCTTTCTTCATATTTGGCCACCAATATAACTCTTTGACATCTTTATACATCTTGTCGGCACCAGGATGAATAGAATATTTGGATCGGTGAGCTTCATTCAAGATAACATTGCGAACACTTCCAAAATTTGGAACCCATAAACGATCCATGAAATAAAGAGTTCCATCCACCTTTGCTTCTAACTACTTCTCCATACCACGCAAAGCTTCACCTTTGATGTTCTCTACCTTCAAGGCTTCAGTTTGGAATTCTTGAACTTGGGAAGATAGATTTGAACGAACAGAGATAGGAAGGGCTCGAACACGACGAGGTTTAGGTTGCTCTTTCCGACTTAAGGCATCAGCTACCACATTAGCCTTACCAGGATGATACTTAATTTCACATTCATAGTCATTCATCAACTCTATCCATCTACGCTGTCTCATGTTGAGATCTTTCTGATTGAAGATATGTTGTAAACTCTTGTGATCGGTGAATATCGTGCACTTGGTACCATAGAGGTAATGTGTCCAAATCTTCAACGCGAAAATAACTGCACCCAACTCAAGATCATGAGTTGTATAATTCTTCTCGTGGTTCTTCAGTTGTCGAGAGGCATAGGCGATCACTTTGTCATGTTGCATCAATACACAACCTAGCCCTTGGTGCGAAGCATCACAGTACACCACGAAATTATCGGTTCCTTCAGGGAGAGATAGAATAGGAGCAGAACATAATTTAGATTTTAGAGATTGGAAGGCTGATTCTTGCTTTTCACCCCAGACAAATTTCTCATCCTTATGAGTTAACACTGTCAAATCCTTTGCAATTTTTGAGAAATTTTCTATGAATCTTCTATAGTAACCAGCAAGACCAAGAAATTGTCTTACTTCAGTTGGGGTCTTCGGAGCTTCCCAATTCTTTATAGCTTCTATCTTTGCAGGATCAACGTGAATACCTTCTTCGTTGATAATATGACCCAGAAATTGGACTTCTCGCAACCAAAATTCACACTTGGACAACTTGGCGTACAACTTCTCTTTCTCCAACAACTCAAGAATGATTCTTAAGTGCTCTTCATGCTCTTCTCTAGAATGCGAATAGATGAGAATATCATCTATGAATACAATAACGAATTTATCGAGATACTGTTTGCACACTCTGTTCATGAGATCCATAAACACAGCAGGTGCATTGGTCAAACCAAATGGCATTACCAAAAATTCATAATGACCATAGCGAGTTCTAAAAGCAGTTTTGGGCACATCTTCATCACGAACTTTTAACTGATGGTAACCAGAACGAAGATCGATTTTGGAATAGAAACTCGATCCTTGGAGTTGATCAAATAGATCATCAATACGGGGAAGAGGATATCGATTCTTAATTGTTACTTTGTTCAATTCACGATAATCAATGCACATTCTCATTGAACCATCTTTCTTCTTAACAAAAAGGACCGGAGCTCCCCAGGGCGAGAAACTCGGTCGAATGAAACAAAAATCAAGAAGTTCTTGTAATTGTGATGAAAGTTCTTGCATTTCAGACGGTGCAAGACGATAAGGAGAACGCGTGATAGGTGCGGCTCCTGGAATTAGATCAATGCGAAATTCAACTTGTCTCTGAGGCGGCAGTCCAGGCAATTCACTAGGAAATACACCAAGAAATTCACGAACAATAGGAATGTCCTCAATCTTACGATCTTTGGACTTTGTGTCAACGACATGAGCAAGAAAGGCTTGGCATCCTTTACGAAGATATTTTTGAGCTTTCATGGAAGTTATGATTTTTATGTTTTTGTTTCTTTGTTCACCTTGAATTATTAGTGTTTCTGTTTTGGATAAGGGAATTCGGATTTGTTTGGTGTAGCATATAATTTCAGCACGGTTTTTAGACAACCAATCCATCCCTATGACGATATCAAAACTACCTAGTTCTACAGGCACAAGGTCTATATCAAAAATGTGATCATCTAGGTCAAGCTTACAACCTTTAAAAACTTCACTAGACCTAACAACTTTGCCATTTGATAACTCGATTTCATAATTCACTTTTAAACGATCAGGACTCTGATTTAAGAAACTTTTAAAGTCGGTCGATACGAAACTCAAGTCGGCTCCCGAGTCAAATAAAATAGAAGCAAAATGATTGTTGACGATAAACGTACCAGTGACGGTATCAGGATTCTCACGAGCTTCTTGAGCATTCATAACAAATGCACGACCATGACCATTTTGACGATCATTGTTGTTGTTGTTGGCATTGCGATTGTTGTTACGATTGTTATTACGATTGCCATTGTTGTTGTCGCCATTCCGATTGTTGTTGTTCTGAAGTCTAGGGCAACGATTACGATAATGGTTAGAATCACCACACTCGTAGCAGACAGGATTCTTAGGAGGATTGTTGGACGCACACTTTCTGAAATTATGACCCCAGCGGTCACACTTGAAGCACTTCTCACACTGACCATCATGATGCCAGCTACATCGGTTACACATGGGCTTACTTCCAGCATAAAACTTAGAATCTGAATTAGGCTGATTGTTGTTCTGAGTAGAGGCAGCATAATTCTTAGCCTTTTGGTATTTGTTCCCTTTGTAATCATGCTTGTTGTCGTAAGAACGCTTTCCATTTTCATTGCTCACATTATCAGAAGATTTGCTAGACACCACTAGCTTGTCTTTGAACGATCCACTTCTCATTGCATCATCAGTCAACCTTGTTGCACGATTCACAGCATCTTCGAATGTTGTCGGTTCAGAAGCAATAACATGAGTACGAATAAGATCATGAAGACCTTGAAGATACTTTTCAATACGCTTGAATTCAGGAGAAACCATATGAGGAACGAGACGAGCGAGTTCTTGAAACTTAGTTGTGTAGGTAACAATATCAGATCCAACCATGGACAGATTCCATAGTTCCACCTCAACATTTTGTAGCTCTCTCCTTGGGCAAAACTTTTGAGTTAACTGATCCTTGAACGTATCCCAAGTCATAGCATCAACAGTTGCACGACCTAAGACTTGCACTTGAGAATTCCACCAAGACAACGCTTCCTTGGACAACGTACTAGCAGCAAACTTCGTCATATTCTCAGGGGCACATTGGATAACACTGAAAATGGATTCCACCTTCTCAATCCAGTGGATGATAGCAATAGCACCTTCAGATCCAGAGTAGTTCGGAGGATGACAGGACGTAAAGGTCTTAAATGACTGACCCTGACGATTAGGATCTGAAGTTTAAACAAATAAGGAAAGAAAAATGAGCAATAGGTTAAAATAAAATAGAAATAAATGAATCTTCTTTCATGGAGTCGTATATTATACCATTGTTTCCCACATTAGATGCACCAGCGGCATTTCCTCTTGCAGCATTTATTTGAGCCATTGCTTCAGCGATACGGCGTTCCACCATTTGTTCGACAGTCTCAGCGTTTCCTCCTCGAGCCATTGATGAATTACTGATACAAGTAATATGATAAGAAATTAAGAGATGAATAATATAGGAGGAATACAAGGAAAATATGTACTTATAATAGGGATCAAAGAGTAGATATACAATAGACGTAATAGTAGTAGTAGACGTAGATATAAATAGTCGTAATTATAGTAGTAGTAGTAGAGACGTATAGAAAATACAATTATAAGAACAATAGAAATTACTAAAATATCACTTTTATTAAACACATTCCTAATACATAATAGTTTTAAAAAGTAGGGCATATAAGCCAATACTAAAGAACAAAAATACTAAAATAGTTAAACATAAATCCTAAAAATAGAAATAGAAAACACATATAAACGATAGGTAGATGACTAATCATCTTCTTCTGGCTCAGAGTCTTCCATAGGCTCTGACTCTTCTTCTGGCTCTTCCTCTGGTTCTGATTCTTCCTCTGGCTCAGAGTCTTCTTCAGGCTCTGATTCTGATATCACTTCTGGCTCTGGTTCTCGACGTCGTGGAGTTCTTGGAGCAATATCACGCTTGGGTTTAGTAGGCGAACATAGATAAATAATACCGCCCTCACGCTTACGATAGACAATAGGACGCTGACCACGAGCTGGAGTAGGAGGACCATTAGGAATAATAGGAAAAGGACGTCTTCTTGGGCGACGATGCCATGGGACAACAGGAGGTTGTACCACTGCTGGCACTGGAGCAACAGGAACTGGGACTACTGGGACAGCAGCATCACGATCACTATCGGAATCATACGAGATATCGAGGACACTAGCAGGCGACATTCTACTAAACACGACGCATAGAGGTCTATTAGATTATGAAGTTGTAAGGCTTACTGACATATGCTAGCTATAACACTAAGGCAACACTAACTAAGGCAAATGTTCTACACTAAGAACAATGGAACTTTAGGATATGAGACTGAGCATGCCATGATTTTTTAGACTTTATAAAAGTGTTTGTTTTTCCCAAAAATCTTTTGTAGTTATAGACTAGGCTTGCTAATTCACTATAACTTAAGCTCTGATACCACTCTGTCACACCCCGCCAAAAATGAGTTTTACTTCATTTAAAATGTTTTGCGGAAGAACGAAGGTGTAACGTTCATGACAACATAGCAAAAATTAAGTAAACAAACAACCATGCAATAACGAAAAATAAAGGTTTGTTTCACTTTCCAAAAATAGCAAGTTTCCTAAAATAGAAATTGTTTGAAACGAAATGATTGTTTGTAAACTTAATGTTTTAATCATGGCTCACGACAATCTCAATGCTCATATCCTCCAAACTCCACTGCACCTTAATTACCTGGAAAAACATAAATAGTAAAAGGGTCAACAATAATGTTGAGTGTATCCACAGGGTTAATGTAAGAGTAAAGTAAAGTAAAGTGTTTTGCTACCCAAAATGTTTGTTATGAAAATGTTTTATGACTGAAAAAGTATAAGGTTCAATACTCATATGATATGAGTAGTAAGTATGAAATGTTTAGTGTAGTTGTAGAAAGTATACAACTACTAGTTATGTTTATGAAAAAGTGTTGAACAAAATGTTGTGTTTGACATCGCATGAACCGTTATCCCCAACAGGTAGCTAGTCTATTGAGTTAATATACCAACCCCTAAGTCCACAATCAACACTTCAACTCCAGTATGTTATGTTATTTTATGGATATACACTCCCGTAGATGTCTTGGATAAACCAAGTAATGATCAAACGTTGTTGGGAGGATGAGTGTCAGCCAATAGTACTATCTGCATATCCATGGTCTAGATCCACTAGTTAATGATTGCTGGTAACCTTAGTCCGGTATAATAATTGTTTGTCATGCCAACGCGATAATGAAAATGTAACGATGTTGTTGTACAGTCATAGTAAAACAGTAGCAGTTGTGTTTATGTTTTCCACCCCAAAGTTTATAAAAACAGTAAAAAGAGTAAAGGGGTCTGTGGACTCACCTGGCAAAGCTTAGCAACAAGAGACTTAAGACAGAGGAATCCTTGGGAGACTCCTAGCTTCCTAAATGATTTAACTAATGATTAAACTAAGCTAACACAGGCGATACTACATACGATATAAGTTAAGCAATATATAATTCATGTTATGTTTCATGTTTTGTGACATCGAATGAACTTAGGTCATTGGACCTTAATAGGTCGAAATGAAATGAAATGAAATGAAATGAAATGAAATGAAATGAAATGGGCTACGAAATGAAATGAAATGAAATGGGCTTGGGTTAGGCTTATTGGGCCAAGGTTGGGCCAATTGGGCCTAATGGGCTTAATGGGCTTAATGGGTTGGGCCACTTGGGCCTCTTATTGGGCTTAGGTCCACTTAGGTTGGGCCATGGATTGGGCTTGGCCCAATTGGGTTCGGTTTGGTTGGGTAGGGCCAAAGGTTTGGGCTTTGGTCCAAATGGGCTTGGATACTAATGGGCCAACTAATGTTTGGGCCCGATGGACTAAAGTAGATCGATATGGGCCAAGTACAGGCCTTGGCCCGACTGAGTACTCGGGTTTGGGTCCACGGTTTGGGTCAAGATCCGGCCTTGACCTGGTTTGACTTATTGGTCAACATTGGTCAAAATTGGTCAACAAAAGTCACTAAAGTTTCTAGATTTCGGTTAGGGTTTAGGGCGTGCTATAATTTGGTCAACCAAAGTCAATTATGGTCAATCTAGCTATCCAATGGTCAAATAGTCAATCATGAAAGTCAATTAGGGTTAGGGTTCGGCTAGGGTTTAACCTAGAGTTGGCTGAATGGCCAAAACCCTACGGGTTTGAGGCTAGGTTCGGCTAGATCGGTTCTAGAGTTCGGGTTTTGGTACTTGGTGATCATAGATCGAGTCTAGGGTTCGAGATCTAAAGTATTTCGGTCACTCTAGTGTAGATCTAGGGTTCTTCATGTTAGGGTTCTAGTATGAGATCTAGGGTTTAGCAACAAACAAAGATTAATTAACAAAAAGTGAGCAAATCAATCTAAACACGTACACGTTCGACATATACATGCAAGCATGCTACGGGTTTAAGGGTAGGGGTGTATGCCGAGACCATATGGCCTTGGCCATGGTCTCGGGTTCGAGTTTAGGGACCGAATAAACAAGAAAACAAATGAAAATCATATGGGGAAATCGGTATACCTTGCGATCGGATCAAGAGACGAATGAAGATGCTCGAGTGGAGCTTGGGATCGACGAAGATGATGATGATGTTGCTTGCGGCCGGGATTAACAAAAGGGTAAATGAATTCGGTTATGGTGTATTTATATGGTAGGTTTTAGGGTTTTATGGTAGAGTTTGAGTAGAAGTACAACTCTTTCAAATGAGATGGGGATAAGATCAAGCAATTCAAATAAGGAAGGGATAGACACCACCACACTTGGTGGTTCGGCCGATCAAGGGTCACGAGCAAGGGTGTAGGCCGGCCACATTGGTGGTCGGTCTAGGTTTGATGTCATTCGAGTCACGTTCATTTAAATCGTTACGTTTATTGCTTTATCGAGAAAGTTATTGGTTTTAGACTTGTTTTAGCTCAAAGTGTGTCACCATAAGTAAATAAAAATGTTGTGTTGACTAAAATAATCAAACACTAATGTATGGTGTAAAATATGTATGTTTGTTGTGTGTTAGGAATGCCAAAAATAGAATTGTCTATAAATAGAAACTTTCTAAATAAGGAAAGTTCTAGAAATGAAATGAAGTTACATACCGGAAATATCGAGTTGTCACAGTTTCCTCGGGTAGCCAAAATACACACCCAAGGAAACATAAAACCCTAAAAATAGGAAAACACACCCTAGGAAACATAAAACCCCAAAAATAGGAAAATTTGTCATATATGGTTTCCTCGGGTAGACAAAATACAAACTCAAGGAACCAGAAACCCTAAAAATAGGAAAATAATTTATAATTGTCAGAGTTAGTTTCTTCGGGTGCACAACTACACAACCAAGGAAACATAAAACCCTAAAAATAGGAAAATCAAACTTTTATTGTCAAAAGTAGGTTTCCTCGGGTAGACAAAATACACACACAAGGAAATACAAACCCTGAAAATAGGAAAATAATATATAATTGTCAAGGTTAGTTTCCTCGGGTGCACAACTACACACCCTAGGAAACATAAAACCGTAAAAATAGGAAAATAAAATTTTTATTGTCAAAAGTTGGTTTCCTCGGGTAGGCAAAATACACACCCAACGAAACATAAAACCCTAAAAATAGGAAAACACACCCGAGGAAACACAAACCCTAAAAATAGGAAAATAATTTATAATTGTCAGAGTTAGTTTCCTCAGGTGCACAACTACACAACCTAGGAAACATTAAACCCTAAAAATAGGAAAATCAAACTTTTATTGTAAAAAGTTGGTTTCCTCGGGTAGACAAAATACACACCCAAGGAAACACAAACCTTGAAAATAGGAAAATAATATATAATTGTGAAGGTTAGTTTCCTCGGGTCCACAACTACACATCCCAGGAAACATAAAACACTAAAAATAGGAAAATCAAACTTGTATTGTCAAAAGTTGGTTTCCTCAGGTAGCCAAAATACACGCACAAGGAAACATAAAACCCTAAAAATAGGAAAACACACCCTAGAAAACATAAAACCCCAAAAATAGGAAAATTAGTCATATATGGTTTCCTCGGGTAGACAAAATACACACCCAAGGAAACAAAAACCCTAAAAATAGGAAAATAATTTATAATTGTCAGTGTTAGTTTCCTCGGGTGCACAACTACACACCCTAGGAAACATAAAACCCTAAAAATAGGAAAATTAAACTTTTATTGTCAAAAGTTGGTTTCCACGGGTAGACAAAATTAACACCCAAGGAAACACAACTACACACCCTAGGAAACATAAAACCCTAAAAATAGAAAGGTCAAACTTTTATTGTCAAAATTTAGTTTCCCCGGGTAGCCAAAATACACACCCAAGGAAACATAAAAACCCTAAAAATAGGAAAACACACCCTAGGAAACATAAAACCCCAAAAATAGGAAAATTAGTCATATATGGTTTCCTCGGGTAGACAAAATACACATCCAAGGAAACACAAACCCAAAAAATTGGAAAATAGTTTATAATTGTCAGAGTTAGTTTCCTCGGGTGCACAACTACACACCCTAGGAAACATAAAACCCTATAAATATGAAAATCAAACTTTTATTGTCAAATGTTGGTTTCCTCGGGTAGCCAAAATACACACCCAATGAAACATAAAACCCTAAAAATAGGATAAGACACCCTAGGAAACATAAAACCCCAAAATTGGAAAATTAGTCATATATGGTTTCCTCGGGTAGACAAAATACACACCCAAGGAAACACAAACCCTAGAAATTGAAATATAGTTCATAATTGTCATAGTTAGTTTCCTCGGGTGCACAACTACACACCCTAGGAAACATAAAACCTTAAAAATAGGAAAATTAAACTTTTATTGTCAAAAGTTGGTTTCCACGGGTAGACAAAATTAACACCCAAGGAAACACAAACCCTGAAAACAGGAAAATAATATATAATTGTCACGGTTAGTTTCCTCGGGTACACAACTACACACCCTAGGAAACATAAAACCCTAAAAATAGAAAGATCAAACTTTTATTGTCAAAATTTAGTTTCCCCGGGTAGCCAAAATATACAGCCAAGGAAACATAAAACCCTAAAAATAGGAAAACACACCCTAGGACACATAAAACCACAAAAATAGGAAAATTAGTCATATATGGTTTCCTCGGGTAGACAAAATACACATCCAAAGAAACACAAACCCTTAAAATTGGAAAATAGTTTATAATTGTCAGATTTAGTTTCCTCGGGTGCACAACTACACACCCTAGGAACCATAAAACCCTAAAAATAAGAAAATTAAACTTTTATTGTCAAAAGTTGGTTTCCCTGGGTAAACAAAATTAACACCCAAGGAAACACTAACCCTAAAAATAGGAAAATAATATATAATTGTCATGGTTAGTTTCCTCGGGTACACAACTACACACCCTAGGAAACATAAAACTCTAAAAATAGAAAGATCAAACTTTTATTGTCAAAAGTTAGTTTCCACGGGTAGCCAAAATACACACCCAAGGAAACAAAAAACCCTAAAAATAGGAAACCACACCCTAGGAAACATAAAACCCCAAAAATACGAAAATTAGTCATATATGGTTTCCTCGGGTAGACAAAATACACACCCAAGGAAACACAAACCCTAAAAATTGGAAAATAATTTATAATTGTCAGAGTTAGTTTCCTCGGGTGCACAACTAGTCAACTACACACCCTAGGAAACATAAAATCTTAAAAATAAGAAAATTAAACTTTTATTGTCAAAAGTAGGTTTCCCCGGGTAGACAAAATTAACACCCAAGGAAACACAAACCCTGAAGTGTCATGGTTAGTTTCCTCGGGTACACAACTACACACCATAGGAAACATAAAACTCTAAAAATAGAAAATTCAAACTTTTATTGTCCAAAGTTAGTTTCCCCGAGTAGCCAAAATACTCACCCAAGGAAATGTAAAACCCTAAAACTAGGAAAACGCACCCTAGGAAACATAAAACCCCAAAAATAGGAAAATTAGTCATATATGGTTTCCTCGGATAGACAAAATACACACCCAAGGAAACACAAACCCTAAAAATTGGAAAATAGTTTATAATTGTCAGAGTTAGTTTCCTCGTGTGCACAACTACACACCCTAGGAAACATAAAACCCTCAAAATATGAAAATCAAACTTTTATCGTCAAAAGTTGGTTTCCTCGGGTAGCCAATATACACACCCAAGGAAACATAAAACCCTAAAAATAGGAAAACACACCCAAGGAAACATAAAACTCCAAAAATAGGAAAATTAGTCATATATGGTTTCCCCGGGTAGACAAAATTTAAAACCCAAGGAAACACATACCCTGAAAAATGGAAAATAATATATAATTGTCATGGTTAATTTCCTCGGGTACACAACTACACACCGTAGGAAACATAAAACTCTAAAAATAGGAAAATCAAACTTTTATTGTCAAAAGTAGGTTTCCTCGGGTAGACAAAATACACACACAAGGAAATACAAACCCTGAAAATAGGGAAATAATATATAATATTCAAGGTTAGTTTCCTCGGGTGCACAACTACACACCCTAGGAAACATAAAACCGTAAAAATAGGAAAATCAAACTTTTATTGTCAAAAGTTGGTTTCCTCGGGTAGGCAAAATACACACCCAAGGAAACATAAAACCCTAAAAATAGGAAAACACACCCTAGGAAACATAAAACACAAAAAATAGGAAAATTAGTCATATATGGTTTCCTCGGGTAGACAAAATATACACCCGAGGAAACACAAACCCTAAAAATAGGAAAATAAGTTATAATTGTCAGAGTTAGTTTCCTCAGGTGCACAACTACACAACCTAGGAAACATTAAACCCTAAAAATAGGAAAATCAAACTTTTATTGTCAAAAGTTGGTTTCCTCGGGTAGACAAAATACACACCCAAGGAAACACACACCTTGAAAATAGGAAAATAATATATAATTGTGAAGGTTAGTTTCCTCGGGTCCACAACTACACACCCCAAGAAACATAAAACCCTAAAAATAGGAAAATCAAACTTTTATTGTCAAAAGTTGGTTTCCTCAGGTAGCCAAAATACACGCACAAGGAAACATAAAAACTTAAAAATAGGAAAACACACCCTATATATGGTTTCCTCGGGTAGACAAAATACACACCCAAGGAAACAAAAACCTTAAAAATGGGAAAATAATTTATAATTGTCAGTGTTAGTTTCCTCGGGTGCACAACTACACACTCTAGGAAACATAAAACCCTAAAAATAGGAAAATTAAACTTTTATTGTCAAAAGTTGGTTTCCACGGGTAGACAAAATTAACACCCAAGGAAACACAACTACACACCCTAGGAAACATAAAACCCTAAAAATAGAAAGATCAAACTTTTATTGTCAAAATTTAGTTTCCCCGGGTAGCCAAAATACACACCCAAGGAAACATAAAAACCCTAAAAATAGGAAAACACACCCTAGGAAACATAAAACCCCAAAAATAGGAAAATTAGTCATATATGGTTTCCTCGTGTAGACAAAATACACATCCAAGGAAACACAAACCCAAAAAATTGGAAAATAGTTTATAATTGTCAGAGTTTGTTTCCTCGGGGGCACAACTACACACCCTAGGAAACATAAAACCCTATAAATATGAAAATCAAACTTTTATTGTCAAAAGTTGGTTTCCTCGGGTAGCCAAAATACACACCCAAGGAAACATAAAACCCTAAAAATAGGAAAGGACACCCTAGGAGACATAAAACCCCAAAAATTGGAAAATTAGTCATATATGGTTTCCTCGGGTAGACAAAATACACACCCAAGGAAACACAAACCCTAAAAATTGAAATATAGTTCATAATTGTCATAGTTAGTTTCCTCGGGTGCACAACTACACACCCTAGGAAACATAAAACCTTAAAAATAGGAAAATTAAACTTTTATTGTAAAAAGTTGGTTTCCACGGGTAGACAAAATTAACACCCAAGGAAACACAAACCCTGAAAACAGGAAAATAATATATAATTGTCACGGTTAGTTTCCTCGGGTACACAACTACACACCCTAGGAAACATAAAACCCTAAAAATAGAAAGATCAAACTTTTCAAAATTTAGTTTCCCCGGGTAGCCAAAATATACACCCAAGGAAACATAAAACCTTAAAAATAGGAAAACACACCCTAGGACACATAAAACCACAAAAATAGGAAAATTAGTCATATATGGTTTCCTCGGTTAGACAAAATACACATCCAAAGAAACACAAACCCTAAAAATTGGAAAATAGTTTATAATTGTCAGAGTTAGTTTCCTCGGGTGCACAACTACACACCCTAGGAAACATAAAACCCTAAAAATAGGACAACACACCCTAGGAAACATAAAACCCCAAAAATTGGAAAATTAGTCATATATGGTTTCCTCGGGTAGACAAAATACACACCCAAGGAAACACAAACCCTAAATATTGGAAACTAGTTCATAATTGTTATAGTTAGTTTCCTCGGGTGCACAACTACATACCTTAGGAAACATAGAACCATAAAAATATAAAAATCAAACTTTTATTGTCAAAAGTTGGTTTCCTCGGGTAGCCTAAATACACACCCAAGGAAACATAAAACCCTAAAAACAGGAAAACACACCCTAGGAAACATAAAACCCCAAAAATAGGAAAATTAGTCATATATGGTTTCCTCGGGTAGACAAAATACACACCCAAGGAAACACAAACCCTAAAAATTGAAATATAGTTCATAATTGTCATAGTTAGTTTCCTCGGGTGCACAACTACACACCCTAAGAAACATAAAACCTTAAAAATAGGAAAATTAAACTTTTATTGTAAAAAGTTGGTTTCCACGGGTAGACAAAATTAACACCCAAGGAAACACAAACCCTGAAAACAGGAAAATAATATATAATTGTCACGGTTAGTTTCCTCGGGTACACAACTACACACCCTAGGAAACATAAAACCCTAAAAATAGAAAGATCAAACTTTTATTGTCAAAATTTAGTTTCCCCGGGTAGCCAAAATATACACCCAAGGAAACATAAAACCCTAAAAATAGGAAAACACACCCTAGGACACATAAAACCACGAAAATAGGAAAATTAGTCATATATGGTTTCCTCGGGTAGACAAAATACACATCCAAAGAAACACAAACCCTAAAAATTGGAAAATAGTTTATAATTGTCAGAGTTAGTTTCCTCGGGTGCACAACTACACACCCTAGGAAACATAAAACATTAAAAATAGGACAACACACCCTAGGAAACATAAAACCCCAAAAATTGGAAAATTAGTCATATATGGTTTCCTCGGGTAAACAAAATACACACCCAAGGAAACACAAACCCTAAATATTGGAAACTAGTTCATAATTGTTATAGTTAGTTTCCTCGGGTGCACAACTACACACCTTAGGAAACATAAAACCATAAAAATATAAAAATCAAACTTTTATTGTCAAAAGTGGTTTCCTCGGGTAGCCTAAATACACACCCAAGGAAACATAAAACCCTAAAAACAGGAAAACACACCCTAGGAAACATAAAACCCCAAAAATAGGAAAATTAGTCATATATGGTTTCCTCGGGTAGACAAAATACACACCCAAGGAAACACAAACCCTAAAAATTGAAATATAGTTCATAATTGTCATAGTTAGTTTCCTCGGGTGCACAACTACACACCCTAGGAAACATAAAACCTTAAAAATAGGAAAATTAAACTTTTATTGTCAAAAGTTAGTTTCCACGGGTAGACAAAATTAACACCCAAGGAAACACAAACCCTGAAAACAGGAAAATAATATATAATTGTCACGGTTAGTTTCCTCGGGTACACAACTACACACCCTAGGAAACATAAAACCCTAAAAATAGAAAGATCAAACTTTTATTGTCAAAATTTAGTTTCCCCGCGTAGCCAAAATATACACCCAAGGGAACATAAAACCCTAAAAATAGGAAAACACACCCTAGGACACATAAAACCACAAAAATAGGAAAATTAGTCATATATGGTTTCCTCGGGTAGACAAAATACACATCCAAAGAAACACAAACCCTAAAAATTGGAAAATAGTTTATAATTGTCAGAGTTAGTTTCCTCGGGTGCACAACTACACACCCTAGGAAACATAAAACCCTAAAAATAGGACAACACACCCTTGGAAACATAAAACCCCAAAAATTGGAAAATTAGTCATATATGGTTTCCTCGGGTAGACAAAATACACACCCAAGGAAACACAAACCCTAAATATTGGAAACTAGTTCATAATTGTTATAGTTAGTTTCCTCGGGTGCACAACTACACACCTTAGGAAACATAAAACCATAAAAATATAAAAATCAAACTTTTATTGTCAAAAGTTGGTTTCCTCGGGTAGCCTAAATACACACCCAAGGAAACATAAAACCCTAAAAACAGGAAAACACACCCTAGGAAACATAAAACCCCAAAAATAGGAAAATTAGTCATATTTGGTTTCCTCGGGTAGACAAAATACACACCCTAGGAAACACAAACCCTAAAAATTGGAAAATAATTTATAATTGTCAGAGTTAGTTTCCTCGGGTGCACAACTACACACCCTAGGAAACATAAAACCCTAAACATAAGAAAATTAAACTTTTATTGTCAAAAGTTGGTTTCCTTGGGTTGACAAAATTAACACCCAAGGAAACACTAACCCTAAAAATAGGAAAATAATATATAATTGTCATGGTTAGTTTCCTCGGGTACACAACTACACACCCTAGGAAACATAAAACTCTAAAAATAGAAAGATCAAACTTTTATTGTCAAAAGTTAGTTTCCCCGGGTAGCCAAAATACACACCCAAGGAAACATAAAACCCTAAAAATAGGAAAACACACCCTAGGAAACATAAAACCCCAAAAATATGAAAATTAGTCATATATGGTTTCCTCGGGTAGACAAAATACACACCCAAGGAAACATAAACCCTAAAAATTGGAAAATAATTTATAATTGCCAGAGTTAGTTTCCTCAGGTGCACAACTAGTCAACTACACACCCTAGGAAACATAAAATCTTAAAAATAAGAAAATTAAACTTTTATTGTCAAAAGTTGGTTTCCCCGGGTAGACAAAATTAACACCCAAGGAAACACAAACCCTGAAGTGTCATGGTTAGTTTCCTCGGGAACACAACTACACACCATAGGAAACATAAAACTCTAAAAATAGAAAGTTCAAACTTTTATTGTCCAAAGTTAGTTTCCCCGAGTAGCCAAAATACTCACCCAAGGAAACGTAAAACCCTAAAAATAGGAAAACGCACCCTAGGAAACATAAAACCCCAAAAATAGGAAAATTAGTCATATATGGTTTCCTCGGATAGACAAAATACACACCCAAGGAAACACAAACCCTAAAAATTGGAAAATAGTTTATAATTGTCAGAGTTAGTTTCCTCGGGTGCACAACTACACACCCTAGGAAACATAAAACCCTAAAAACAGGACAACACACCCTAGGAAACATAAAATCCCAAAAATTGGAAAATTAGTCATATATGGTTTCCTCGGGGATACACACCCAAGGAAACACTAACCCTAAATATTGGAAACTAGTTCATAATTGTTATAGTTAGTTTCCTCGGGTGCACAACTACACACCTTAGGAAACATAAAACCATAAAAAT
The DNA here is from genome assembly GCA_963853835.1 of Calendula officinalis. Classification (NCBI taxonomy): domain Eukaryota; kingdom Viridiplantae; phylum Streptophyta; class Magnoliopsida; order Asterales; family Asteraceae; genus Calendula; species Calendula officinalis. The sequence continues at coordinate 72,198,179 of OY970826.1, forward strand.
ATAAAAATCAAACTTTTATTGTCAAAAGTTGGTTTCCTCGGGTAGCCTAAATACACACCCAAGGAAACATAAAACCCTAAAAACAGGAAAACACACCCTAGGAAACATAAAACCCCAAAAATAGGAAAATTAGTCATATATGGTTTCCTCGGGTAGACAAAATACACACCCAAGGAAACACAAACCCTAAAAATTGAAATATAGTTCATAATTGTCATAGTTAGTTTCCTCGGGTGCACAACTACACACCCTAGGAAACATAAAACCTTAAAAATAGGAAAATTAAACTTTTATTGTCAAAAGTTGGTTTCCACGGGTAGACAAAATTAACACCCAAGGAAACACAAACCCTGAAAATAGGAAAATAATATATAATTGGCACGGTTAGTTTCCTCGGGTACACAACTACACACCCTAGGAAACATAAAACCCTAAAAATAGAAAGATAAAACTTTTATTGTCAAAATTTAGTTTCCCCGGGAAGCCAAAATATACACCCAAGGAAACATAAAACCCTCAAAATAGGAAAACACACCCTAGGACACATAAAACCACAAAAATAGGAAAATTAGTCATATATGGTTTCCTCGGATAGACAAAATACACATCCAAAGAAACACAAACCCTAAAAATTGGAAAATAGTTTATAATTGTCAGAGTTAGTTTCCTCGGGTGCACAACTACACACCCTAGGAAACATAAAACCCTAAAAATAGGACAACACACCCTAGGAAACATAAAACCCCAAAAATTGGAAAATTAGTCATATATGGTTTCCTCGGGTAGACAAAATACACACCCAAGGAAACACAAACCCTAAATATTGGAAACCAGTTCATAATTGTTATAGTTAGTTTCCTCGGGTGCACAACTACACACCTTAGGAAACATAAAACCATAAAAATATAAAAATCAAACTTTTATTGTCAAAAGTTGGTTTCCTCGGGTAGCCTAAATACACACCCAAGGAAACATAAAACCCTAAAAATAGGAAAACACACCCTAGGAAACAAAAAACCCCAAAAATAGGAAAATTAGTCATATATGGTTTCCTCGGGTAGACAAAATACACACCCAAGGAAACACAAACCCTAAAAATTGGAAAATAATTTATAATTGTCAGAGTTAGTTTCCTCGGGTGCACAACTACACACCCTAGGAAACATAAAACCCTAAAAATAAGAAAATTAAACTTTTATTGTCAAAAGTTGGTTTCCTTGGGTAGACAAAATTAACACCTAAGGAAACACTAACCCTAAAAATAGGAAAATAATATATAATTGTCAGGGTTAGTTTCCTCGGGTACACAACTACACACCCTAGGAAACATAAAACTCTAAAAATAGAAAGATCAAACTTTTATTGTCAAAAGTTAGTTTCCCTGGGTAGCCAAAATACACACCCAAGGAAACATAAAACCCTAAAAATAGGAAAACACACCCTAGGAAACATAAAACCCCAAAAATACGAAAATTAGTCATATATGGTTTCCTCGGGTAGACAAAATACACACCCAAGGAAACATAAACCCTAAAAATTGGAAAATAATTTATAATTGTCAGAGTTAGTTTCCTCGGGTGCACAACTAGTCAACTACACACCCTAGGAAACATAAAATCTTAAAAACAAGAAAATTAAACTTTTATTGTCAAAAGTTGGTTTCCCCGGGTAGACAAAATTAACACCTAAGGAAACACAAACCCTGAAGTGTCATGGTTAGTTTCCTCGGGTACAGAACTACACACCATAGGAAACATAAAACTCTAAAAATAGAAAGTTCAAACTTTTATTGTCCAAAGTTAGTTTCCCCGAGTAGCCAAAATACTCACCCAAGGAAACGTAAAACCCTAAAAATAGGAAAACGCACCCTAGGAATCATAAAACCCCAAAAATAGGAAAATTAGTCATATATGGTTTCCTCGGATAGACAAAATACACACCCAAGGAAACACAAACCCTAAAAATTGGAAAATAGTTTATAATTGTCAGAGTAAGTTTCCTCGGGTGCACAACTACACACCCTAGGAAACATAAAACCCTAAAAATAGGTAAATCAAACTTTTATAATCGAAAGTTGTTTTCCTCGGGTAGCCAAAATACACACCCAAGGAAACATAAAACCCTAAATATAGGAAAACACACCATAGGAAACATAAAACCCAAAAAATAGGAAAATTAGTCATATATGATTTCCTCGGGTAGACAAAATATACATCCAAGCAAACACAAACCCTAAAAATTGGAAAATAGTTTATAATTGTAAGAGTTAGTTTCCTCGGGTGCATAACTACACACCCTAGGAAACATAAAACCCTCAAAATATGAAAATCAAACTTTTATTGTCAAAAGTTGGTTTCCTCGGGTAGCCAATATACACACCCAAGGAAACATAAAACCCTAAAAATAGGAAAACACACCCAAGGAAACATAAAACTCTTAAAATAGGAAAATTAGTCAAATATGATTTCCCCGGGTAGACAAAACTTAAAACCCAAGGAAACACAAACCCTGAAAAATGGAAAATAATATATAATTGTCATGGTTAATTTCCTCGGGTACACAACTACACACCGTAGGAAACATAAAACTCTAAAAATAGAAAGATCAAACTTTTATTGTCAAAAGTTAGTTTCCCCGGGTAGCCAAAATACACACCCAAGGAAACATAAAACCCTAAAAATATGAAAACACACCCTAGGAAACATAAAACCCTAAAAATAGGATAATTAGTCATATATGATTTCCTCGGGTAGACAAAATACACACCCAAGGAAACACAAACCCTAAAAATAGGAAACTAATTTATAATTGTCAGAGTTAGTTTCCTCGGGTGTACAACTAGTCAACTACACACCCTAGAAAACATAAAACCCTAAAAATAGGAAAATTAAACTTTTATTGTCAAAACTTGGTTTCCCCGGGTAGACAAAATTAACACCCAAGGAAACAGAAACCCTGAAAATAGGAAAATAATATATAATTGTCATGGTTAGTTCCTTAGGTACACAACTACACACCCTAGGAAACATAAAACTCTAAAACTAGAAAGTTCAAACTTTTATTGTCAAAAGTTAGTTTCCCCGGGTAGCCAAAATACACACCCAAGGAAACGTAAAACCCTAAAAATAGGAAAACGCACCCTAAGAAACATAGAAACACAAAAATAGGAAAATTAGTCATATATGGTTTCCCCGGATAGACAAAATACACACCTAAGGAAACACAAACCCTAAAAATTGGAAAATAGTTTATAATTGTCAGTGTTAGTTTCCTCAGGTGCACAACTACACACCCTAGGAAACATAAAACCCTAAAAATAAGAAAATTAAACTTTTATTGACAAAAGTTGGTTTCCCCGGGTAGACAAAATTAACACCCAAGGAAACACAAACCCTGAAAATACGAAAATTATATATAATTGTCATGGTTAGTTTCCTCGGGTACACAACTACACACCCTAGGAAACATAAAACTCTAAAAATAGAAAGATCAAACTTTTATTGTTAAAAGTTAGTTTCCCCGGGTAGCCAAAATACACACCCAACGAAACATAAAACCCTAAAAATAGGAAAACACATCCTAAGAAACACAAAACCCAAAAAATACGAAAATTAGTCATATATGGTTTCTTCGGGTAGACAAAATACACACCCAAGAAACACTAACCCTAAAAATAGGAAAATAATTTATAATTGTCAGAGTTAGTTTCCTCGGGTGGTCAACTACACACCCTAGGAAACATAAAACCCTAAAAATAGGAAAATCAAACTTGTATTATCAAAAGTTGGTTTCCTCGGGTAGCCAAAATACACACCCAAGGAAACATAAACCCTAAAAATAGGAAAACACACCCTAGGAAACATAAAACCCTAAAAACAGGAAAATTAGTCATATATGATTTCCTCGGGTAGACAAAAGACAACCCCAAGGAAACACGTACCCTAAAAATTGGAAAATAATTTATAATTGTCAAAGTTAGTTTCCTCGGGGGCACAACTACACACCCTAGGAAACATAAAACCCTAAAAATATGAAAATCAAACTTTTATTGTCAAAAGTTGGTTTCCTCGGGTAGACAAAATACACACCCAAGGAAAAATAAAACCCTAAAAATAAGAAAACACACCCTAGGAAACATAAAATCCCAAAAATTATATATTAGTCATATATGGTTTCCTCGGGTAGACAAAATACACACCCAAGGAAACGGAAACCCTAAAAATAGGAAAATAATTTATAATTTTCAGAGTTAGTTTCCTCGGGTGCACAACTACACACCCTAAGAAACATAAAACCTTAAAAATAGGAAAATTAAACTTTTATTGTCAAAAGTTGGTTTCCCCGGGTAGAAAAAATTAAAACCCAAGGAAACACAAACATTGAAAATAGGAAAATAATATATAATTGTCATGGTTAGTTTCCTCAGGTACACAACTACACACCCTAGGAAACATAAAACTCGAAAAATAGAAAGATCAAACTTTTATTGTCAAAAGTTAGTTTCCCAGGGTAGCCAAAATACACACCCAAGGAAACATAAAACCCTAAAAATAGGAAAACACACCCTAGGAAACATAAAACCCCAAAAATACGAAAATTAGTCATATATGGTTTCCTCGAGTAGACAATATACACACCCCAAGGAAACACAAACCCTAAAAGTTGGAAAATAATTTATAATTGTCAGAGTTAGTTTCTCGGGTGCACAACTACACACCTTAGGAAACATAAAACCCTAAAAATAAGAAAATTAAACTTTTATTGTCAAAAGTTGGTTTCCACGGGTAGACAGAATTAACACCCAAGGAAACACAAACCCTAAAAATAGGAAAATAATTTATAATTGTCATGGTTAGTTTCCTCGGGTACACAACTACACACCCTAGGAAACATAAAACTCTAAAAATAGAAAGATCAAACTTTTATTGTGAAAAGTTAGTTTCCCCGGGTAGCCAAAATACACACCGAAGGAATCATAAAACCCTAAAAATAGGAAAACACACCTTAGGAAACAAAAAACCCCAAAAATACGAAAATTAGTCAGTCATATATGGTTTCCTCGGGTAGACAAAATACACACCCAAGGAAACACAAACCCTAAAAATTAGAAAATAATTTATAATTGTCAGAGTTAGTTTCTCGGGTGCACAACTACACACCCTAGGAAACATAAATCCATAAAAATAAGAAAATTAATCTTTTATTGTCAAAAGTTGGTTTCCCCGGGTAGACAAAATTAACACCCAAGGAAACACAAACCCTAAAAGTAGGAAAATAATATATAATTGTCATGGTTAGTTTCCTCGGGTACACAACTACACACCCTAGGAAACATAAAACTCTAAAAATAGAAAGATCAAACTTTTATTGTCAAAAGTTAGTTTCCCGGGTAGCCAAAATACACACCCAAGGAAGCATAAAACACTAAAAATAGGAAAACACACCATAAGAAACATAAAAACACAAAAATAGGAAAATTAGTCATATATGGTTTCCTCGGGTAGACAAACCACACACCCAAGAAACACAAACACTAAAAATAGGAAAATAATTTATAATTGTCAGAGTTCGTTTCCTCGGGTGCACAACCACACACCCTATGAAACATAAAACCCTAAAAATAGGAAAATCAAACTTTTATTATCAAACTTTTATTATCAGAGTTCGGGGTTAGGGGTTAGGGTTTAGGGGTTAGGGTTTAGGGTTTTGGGTTTAGGGTTTTGGGGTTAGGGTTGGGGTTTAGGGTTTTGGGTTTGGGGTTGGGGTTTGGGGTTGGGGTTGGGGTTGGGGTTGGGGTTGGGGTTAAGGGTTGGGGTTAAGGGTTGGGGGTTTAGGGTTGGGGGTTTAGGGTTGGAGGTTTGGGGTTCGGGGTTCGGGGTTTGGGGTTCGGGGTTTCGGGCTTCGGGGTTTCGGGTTTCGGGTTTCGGGGTTCGGGGTTCGGGGTTCGGGGTTCGGGGTTCAGGGTTTCGGGGTTTCGGGGTTTCGGGGTTTCGGGGTTCGGGGTTCGGGGTTCGGGGTTCGGGGGTCGGGGTTCGTGGGTCGGGGTTCGGGTTTGGGGTTTGGGGGTTCGGGTTTGGGGGTTCGGGGTTTGGGGGTTCGGGGTTCGGGGTTCGGGTTTCGGGGTTCGGGGTTCGGGTTTAGGGTTTAGGGTTTAGGGTTTAGGGTTAGGTTTAGGGTTAGGTTAGGTTAGGTTTTTTTTTTAAAGGGACGTAGCCCTGGCAAATAATGTAAATGACAAAAAAGGAGTACAGAACAAGCATACTAAAGCTCCCCAGTGTATAGATATAGGGAACTAGAGAAGCACAAAGGAAATAACCAACCTAATACATCCAAATACGAGAAGGAAATACTAGGAAAAACATGAAACAACTAATCAAACATAAAAACCTATGCTGGAGAAGCATCCGGTGTCAGCCTGAGCTCCTCTGAGCGAATAGCAAGCTGCTCCAGATAGTAATCCCGCTGTCTATCCGACCAAGCAGCATAATCAGACTGTATAGGCCATATCTTCTCCGCAACCATCCGATCCAGCTCCCGGCTCTGAAGATCCCACCTGGTAGGGGGAACGATCAACAGCCTTCCTAGCTGGAGAAGGCGTACACACATCTGTATATGTCCCAGGCTTCTGGGCCTGAGCTATGGCGTTGTCATCCGAGGAAACATAATCCGAATCCGAGCACTCAGAAACATGCCCATCCGAGACATCAATGTCATCCAGATCAGACACCTGCCCCTCATAATATAACCCCCGTAGCCTACCCGTAGGCTCCAACCCATAAATCCTCTCCCACCGGTAAGCAAAGTAGTCAACTTTCACTTCAGTCCAAGAGCAGAGCATGGATTTTGACAAACCCGCACCCTTAGACTTAATGAAAGTGTCAGCATCAACCTTCTCCTCGAGGGTGAGCTTAGCCCACAGAGACTCCGGCTTACCAGGTGTGTCCTGGTTCTGCCACCGCTTTAAAAAATACTGCTGCTTCTTAAGCGGCCATGTGTCAATAATATCCTCCCTGATCTCTTTCCTCTTTTCGAGGTAATCATCAACATCCTGCATATCCCTGACCCACTCAGCGGGCTCAATCTCCTCCTCTACCTCCTCCTCCTCAAGAATATCAAAGGTGTTGGAGGTAGGAATCGGGTCAACAGTCACAGTAGGGCTAAGAACTGTCGTCTCTACAACAGTGTCAACCATAGGTCCCTTACCCTTAGAAAAGGAGGGTTTAGGACCAGTGGGTCTAGGGACATACCTGTCAGTAGCAGCAGCAATCCTGACCCCCTGGGTGGGGCCAAGTCTCAAAGGAAGAACCGCGGCCTTCTTCTTCCTTTTCCTGCGTTTGGGCTTCTGAAACCCATCATCCTTAGTACCTGATGTACTAGCAACATTAGGCCCAACAGAAGGCCCAACAGCCGGCTCAGCCCGTTGCGGCGGATCCACAACAGGACGGGGTATATCAGCACAGTCAGCAATATCATGCCCAAAAACGCTGCAATGAGAGCACCAGGGGGTTTCCAGTTGAACTCAACCCGGAACCTCCTAACAACCCCCAAAATCATAGCCGGATAATCATAATCAGCAGGAATGTCGATCAGCATACGAGCAAACACAGCCCGACCTGCCTTATTCTGGCAAGTCTCAGCCGTGTACCTGTCAACTGCCACAGGAACCCCAATAGCACTAGCAATATAACTCAGAATATCATAGTCCCACAAGTCAAGCGGCAGCCCATAAATATTAACCCATAACGGTACCGAGGTAGTTTTGGGCTTATCAAAGAAAGCACCCGCCTGCCAACGCTGTAAAAATATATGGATACCATTGAACAACCATGGCCCATTCTCAAGTACAGTAATTAACCCCTTTTCAGAGTTAAACTTGAGATAAAAATAACCATTGTCATTCAAGACAACATCAGTCAACCCTAACTTCTCCCAGTGCCTGTTACAGTGAAATCTAACAAAGGAAAAAGCAGGTCTTTTCCCAATAAAGTAACCCAATAGAGTCATAGACAGATCAGGAGCTTGTTTGAGGACAAGCTCATCAGGGATGAAAGACCGTCTGTTACGCGTTTCAGTAATAACAGGAGGATAGTAGGAGAGTTTACCTCTAGCCTTTAATCTGTGCTCAACTGTCTTGAAGATATCAGCATAGGTTGTATGGGGTTTCTCTGGACCCTCATCATCACTAGGAATGTTAACTTCCTTTCCATCATCAACTATATTTATCGGGGATTTATCTGCACTTGCTTGATCATAGATTTTTTTCCAAAATCACAGCCGAATCAAACGAATTGGGTACCTGTGAGACCGAATCAGTAGTAGGTGTACCTGGACCAGTAGCAGCAGCCTGAACACCACCCCCACCACCTGAATTGGTGGCAGAAGTGGTGGTGATCGGAGAATGGTGGTGGTTTATGGTGGTTTGTGGTGATTTTATGTAATCATCACCATCATTGCTCAAATTAACAACCGAATTGGACGAATCAGTATCAACCAAGCCCTGCATCATATTCCTAATATCACCCCGATCAAAACCCCCACAAGTCCGACCACCATCATCGCCGGAATCGGCCGGAATTTCAGTTTGAAGTTCCGGCATTCGCAGATTAGGGTTTTCAGTGCAGAAATTATTCAAATTGGACACCGAATTCATCGAGTTACCTGAAATTGATTGAGGGGTATTGCTCAGAGAGGCCATGCGGTTCAGATGGCATATCCCTTTTGACCCAATTCCGCCGGCGCCGCCATCCGCCGCCGTGGGGCCATTTCCGGCGAGATTAGGGTTTTGTACCGGTGGTGCAGAGACCAAAATTGCGGGTGAACCCCCCTATTTCGACCATTCCGAATCGAATGGTATAAGTTAGAAGCTCCAATTCCGTCGTCTTGACCACTTGCCGCCGTGGAGAACTTCTGGGAATTAGGGTTCGGTAATTCCGGCACAGAGGAGGCCGTCGACGGCCGAATTGATGATGGATCCCCACTAAACGAACCCTTCCGAGCATTTTGGGTCGGAGGATTTTGGCCAAATATGGCCGGAGCACCGTGCGCCGCCGTGGAGCCTTCCGCCGCCGACTGTGGAACTGGTAAATCCGGCGGCTTCCGGCGCCGATTTCGATGATCGGATCCGGTCATCCTCTATAGGATATAAGATCGATCAACACTTCAAATAATCAGAACAAACTAACGGTTGGATCGGCCGGAATTGCAATCCCGCCGGCCAGACCTCTCTCTCACGGAAATCGCCCCTAGAGAGAGTTTTCTCTCTCACCTTTAGGTGTCTGTAGCGGAATTTTGCAAATGAAAATTGATAGGTTAGGTTAGGTTTAGGGTTTAGGGTTTAGGGTTTAGGGGTTAGGGTTTAGGGGTTAGGGGTTAGGGTTTAGGGTTTAGGGGTTAGGGGTTAGGGGTTCGGGGTTTGGGGTTCGGGGTTCGGGGTTTCGGGTTTAGGGTCCGGGGTCCGAGGTCTGGGTCGGGGTTCCGGGGTTTCGGGGTTTCGGGTTTCGGGGTTCGGGGCAGACAAAATATGGGTTTAGGGTTTAGGGTTTTTTTTTTTTTTTTTGAAAAGGGACGTAGCCCTGGCAAATAATATAAATGACAAAGAAAATGTACAGAACAAGCATACTAAAGCTCCCCAGTGTATAGATATAGGGAACTAGAGCAGCACAAAGGAGATAACCAACCTAATACATCCAAATACTATAATGAAATACTATAAGGAAATACTAGGAAAAAACATAAAAACATCTTAACATAACATAGAACCTAAGCTGGAGACGCATCCGGTGTCAGCCTGAGCTCCTCTGAACGGCGAGTAAGCTGGTCCACATAATAATCTCGCTGTCTATCCGACCAAGCTGCATAATCAGACTGCATAGGCCAGATCTTCTCCGCAACCATCCGATCCAGCTCCCGTCTCTGAAGATCCCACCGGGTGGGTGGGGAACGATCAACTGCCTTCCTAACTATAGAAGGCATACAAATATCTGAACCTGTTTCAGGCTTCTGAGCCTGAGCTATGGCGTTATGATCAGATGAGACATCTTCAGGTGAGTCCGAGCACTCAGATATATGCCCATCCGAAGTTGCAGCATCATCCCGGTCAGACGGAAGGGATTCCTGCTCATCAAAATGCAGGCCACGTAACGTACCATCAGCATCTAAACCAAAAACCCTCTCCCACCGGTATGCAAAATAGTCAACTTTCACTTCAGTCCAAGAGCTGATCAAGGATCTAGACAGACCCTCTCCCCTAGACTTAATGAAACCATCAATGTCAACTTTCTCCTCGAGCTTGAGCTTAGCCCAAGGAGACTCCGGCTTACCAGGCGTATCCTGGTTCCGCCACCTCTCTAAAAAGTACTGCTGCTTCTTCAGCGGCCACGTCTCAAAAATATCCTCCCTAATCTCTTTCCTCTGTTCGAGGTAGTCATCAACATCCTGCATATCCCTGACCCACTCAGCGGGCTCAATCTCCTCCTCCACCTCCTCGTCTTCAAGAACATCAAAGATGTTGGAGGTAGGAATTGGGTCAACAGTCACTGTGGGGATAGGAACAATAGTTTCAACAACAGTATCTACCATCGGTCCCTTACCCTTAGAAAGGGAGGGTTTAGGACTAGAGGCTCTAGGGACATACCTGTCAGTAGCAGCAGCGATCCTGACCCCCTGGGTGGGGCCAACTCTCATAGGAAGAACCGCGGGCTTCTTCTTCCTGTTCCTGTGTTTGGGATTTTTAAACCCATCATCCTTAGTACCTGGAGTACTAGCAATAGTAGGCCCAACAGTAGGCCCAACAGCAGGGTCAGCTTGTTGTGGCGAGTCCACAACAGTACGGGGTCTGTCAACACAATCTGCAATATCATGCCCAAACTCACGGCAGTGAGAACACCTGGTAGGTTTCCAGTTAAACTCAACCCGGAATCTCCTAATAACACCCAAAATCATAGCCTCTGCGTAGGCCGGATAATCATAATCAGCAGGAATGTCGATCAACATACGAGCAAACACAGCCCGACCTGCCTTTTTCTGCCAAGTCTCAGCCGTGTACCTGTCAACAGCCACAGGAACCCCAATGGCACTAGCAATATAACTCAGAATATCATAATCCCACAACTCAAGCGGCAGCCCATAAATATTAACCCATAACGGAACCGAGGTAGTTTTGGGCTTATCAAAGAAAGCACCGGCCTGCCAACGCTGTAAGAAAATAGGGATACCATTGAACAACCATGGCCCATTCTCAAGCACAGTAATTAACCCCTTTTCAGAATTAAACTTGAGATAAAAATAACCATTGTCATTCAACACAACATCAGTCAACCCTAACTTCTCCCAGTGCCTTTTACAGTGGAATCTAACAAAGGAAAACACAAGTCTTTTCCCAATAAAGTAGCCTAACAGGGTCCTAGACAGATCAGGAGCTTGCTTAAGGACAAGCTCATCAGGAATGTAAGACCGTCTGTTCTGCAATTCAGTAACAACAGGAGGATAGTAAGGGAGTTTACCTCTAGCCTCTAACCGGCGTTCAACCTTCTTGAAAAAATCGGCATAAGTAGTATGATCACTTTTGGGGCCCTCATCATCACTAGGGATCTGAAAATCCCTTGTGGTATCATCCACATTTATCTTGGCATTTTCCGCACACGCATTATCAAAAATCTTTCCCAAAATGACCCCCGAATCAAACGAATTAACCAATTTCGACCCAATAACAGGAGAAACAGTACCTGGGGCTGCATTTACTGTTGGGACTGACCACCACCACTGGAACTGGTGGCTGAGGTGGTGGTTGCTGGAATTTGGTGGTGGTGCATGGTGGTTTGTGGTGATTGCATGTGATTACCACCGTCACCACTCAAATTGACCACCGAATTGGACGTCCCCGAATCAACCAAAGCCTGCATCATGTTCCTAACATCATCCCGACCAAAACCCCCACTGGTCCGACCACCCTCATCGCCGGCAGTCGCCGGAATTGCAGTTTGAAATTCCGGCAGACGAGAACTTGGGTTTTCCGGCAAGAAATCGTTAAAATTGGGTACAGAATTGATCGAATTACCTGAAATTGATTGAGGGTTACTGCTCAGGGAAGCCATGCGGTTCATTTGGCATAAGACTTGAGGCCCAATTCCGCCGGCGCCGCCGTCCGCCGCCGTGGGGCAAAATCCGGCGAAATTAGGGTTTTGCTCCGGCGATACAGAAACCAAAATTAGAGGTGTACCCCCGCTATTGGGACCATTCCGAGTCGATTGGCGGTGGTCCGAAATCCCAATTCGGCCGTCTTCACTGTTTGCCGCCGAGGCGATTTTGGCCGGATTAGGGTGGTTCGTCTTTTCCGGCACGGAGGAGGCCGACGATGGAGAAATTGATGATGGATCCCCACTAATCGCAGCCTTCCGAGCATTTTGGCTCGGACCATTTTTTGTAATTCTCGCCGGAACGCCGTCCGCCATCGTGGGCACCTCCGCCGTCGGCGGTTTATGCCTCAAATCCGGCGGTTTTCGGTGGTGCTTTCGATGATCGGGCTCGGTCATCTTGTAGAGCACAAGATTCCGAGCAACACTTCAAAAACCTAACCAACTCTAACGGTGGATCTCGCCGGAAAAGGAATCCCGCCGGCCAGCCACCCTCCTCTCGGAAATCGCCCCCTAGAGAGCAAAATTTTACACCTTTAAGTGTGTGTAGCGGATTTTTGCAGGGTTGGGGGTTTAGGGTTTAGGGTTTAGGGTTTAGGGTTTAGGGTTTTTTTTTAAAAGGGACGTAGCCCTGGCAAATAATATGAATGACAAAGAAGATGTACAGAACAAGCATACTAAAGCTCCCCAGTGTATAGATATAGGGAACTAGAGCAGCACAAAAGAAAAACCAACCTAATACATCCAAATACTATAACGAAATACTAGGAAAAACATGAAACAACTAATCAAACATAAAACCCTATGCTGGAGAAGCATCCGGTGTCAGCCTGAGCTCCTCTGAACGAAGTGCAAGCTGCTCCACATAGTAATCCCGCTGTCTATCCGACCAAGCAGCATAATCAGACTGCATAGGCCAGATCTTCTCCGCAACCATCCGATCCAGCTCCCGTCTCTGAAGATCCCACCGGGTGGGTGGGGAACGATCAGCTGCCTTCCTAACTATAGAAGGCGTACAAATATCTGTATCTGTCTCAGGCTTCTGAGCCTGAGCTATGGCGTTATGATCACAGGAAACATCATCAGGCGAGTCCGAGCACTCAGATACATGCCCATCCGAAGTAGCAGCATCATCTCGGTCAGACTGAAGGGATTCATGCTCATAAAAATGCAGGCCACGTAACGTACCATCAGCATCTAACCCAAATACCCTCTCCCACCGGTATGCAAAGTAGTCAAGTTTCACTTCAGTCCAAGAGCTGATCAAGGATCTTAACAGACCCTCTCCCCTAGACTTAATGAAACCATCAATGTCAACTTTCTCCTCAAGCTTGAGCTTAGCCCAAGGAGACTCCGGCTTACCAGGCATATCCTGGTTCTGCCACCTCTCTAAAAAGTACTGCTGCTACTTCAGCGGCCACGTCTCAATAACATCCTCCCTAATCTCTTTCCTCTTTTCGAGGTAGTCATCAACATCCTGCATATCCCTGACCCACTCATCGGGCTCAATCTCCTCCTCCACCTCCTCCTCCTCAAGAATATCAAAGATGTTGGAGGTAGGAATCGGGTCAACAGTCACTGTGGGGCTAGGAACAGTAGTCTCAACAACAGTATCTACCATCATTCCCTTACCCTTAGAAAGGGAGGGTTTAGGACCAGTGGATCTAGGGACATACCTGTCAGTAGCAGCAGCAATCCTGACCCCCTGGGTGTGGCCAACTCTCATAGAAAGAACCGCAGGTTTCTTCTTCCTTTTCCTGCGTTTGGGTTTTTGAAACCCATCATCCTTAGTACCTGATGTACTAGCAATAGTAGGCCCAACACTAGGCCCAACAGTCTGCTGAGCCTGTTGCGGCGGATCCACAACAGGCCGGGGTCTATCAACACAATCATCAATATCATGCCTAAAAACACTGCAATGAGAACACCTGGGAGGTTTCCAGTTGAACTCAACCCGGAACCTCCTAACAACACCCAAGATCATAGCCTCAGCATAGGCCGGATAATCATAATCAGCAGGAATGTCAATCAACATACGAGCAAACACAGCCCGACCTGCTTTTTTCTGGCAAGTCTCAGCCGTGTACCTGTCAGCAACCACAGGAACCCCAATAGCAATAGCAATATAACTCAAAATATCATAATCCCACAACTCAAGCGGTAGCCCATAAATATTAACCCATAACGGTACCGAGGTAGTTTTGGGCTTATCAAAAAAAGCACCAGCCTGCAAACGCTGTAAAAATATAGGGATACCATTGAACAACCATGGCCCATTCTCAATTACAGTAATTAACCCCTTTTCAGAGTTAAACTTAAGATAAAAATAACCATTGTCATTCAACACAACATCAATCAACCCTAACTTCTCCCAGTGCCTGTTACAGTGAAATCTAACAAAGGAAAAAGCAGGTCTCTTCCCAATAAAGTAACCCAACAGAGTCATAGACAAGTCAGGAGTTTTGTTTAAGTACAAGCTCATCAGGGATGTATGACCGTCTGTTACGCGGTTCAGTAATAACAGGCGGATAGAAAGAGAGCTTACCTTTAGCCTTTAATCGGTGCTCAACGATCTTAAAGATATCAGCATATGTTGTATGTAGTTTCTCTAGACCCTCATCATCACTAGGGATGTTAAATTTCTTACCAGTATCATCAATATTAATCGGGGCTTTATCAGCACTCAGATTACCATAAATTGTATCAAAAATGACTGCCGAATCGAAGGAATTTAGCAGTTTTGACCCAATAACAGTAGGGGCAGTACCCGGGACTGAAAACACGTGCACACACTTAAAGGTGAAAAAAAAACGCTCCCAATGAGGCGATTTCCGAGAGGAGGTGCCCTGGCCGGCGGGATCGAGCTCCGGCGAGATCCAACCGCTAGAGTTGCCTAATTTTTGGAAGCCTTTCTCGGAATCATCTGCCCTTCAAGATGACCGAGCCTGATCATCGGAATCACCACCGTAAACCACCGGATTTTAAGCAGAAGCAGTCGACGGCGGCGGAGCCACTGGTGGCGGACTGTGCTCCGGCCAAAATTGGCCAAAACACTCCGACCAGGAAGATGCGCAAGGGTGCGATTAGTAGGGATCCAAGGTCAATTTCACCATCGTCGGCCTCCTCCTCGCCGGAATCGCGTAACCCTAATACGGCGATTTTCCCCACGGCGGCAAACGGCGAAGATGGCCGAACTGGAGCTTCTAACTTGCACCATTCAACTCGGAATGGTCTGAATAGGGGGGGTACACCCCCAATTTTGGATTCTAGTTCGCCGGTGCAAAACCCTAATTTGGCCGGAATTGGGTCAACGACGGCGGAGGTGGTTGCCGGAGGAGCTGGGTCTCGAGACCTATGTCAAATGAATCGCATGGCTTCACTGAGCAATAACCCTCAATCAATTTCAGGTAATACATTCAATTCGGTGTCCAATTTTGATGAAAACTACTCGGAAAACCCTAATTCTCGGCTGCCGGATCTTCAAACTGAAATTCCGGCCACCGCCGGTGAAATTGATGGTCGGAATGTTGGGGGTTTTTTTCGGGATGATGTTAGGGACATGATGCAGGGTTTGGTTGATTCGGAATCGTCCAATTCGGTGGGTAATTTGCAAGATGATGGTGATTTTCACATAAAATCACCACAAACCACAATGAACCACCACCTTCCGCCGTCCACCACCTATCCTTCCACCAATTCAGGTGGTGAGGGTGGTCCTCAGCCTACTTCCTCAGCCTCAGGTACTGCCCCTACTGTTATTGGGTCAAAACTGCTAAATTCCTTCGATTCGGGCAGTTATTTTGGATACAATTTATGGTAATCTGAGTGCTGATAAAGCCCCGATTAATATTGATGATACTGGTAAGGAATTTAACATCCCTAGTGATGATGAGGGTCTAGAGAAACTACATACAACATATGCTGATATCTTTAAGACCGTTGAGCACCGATTAAAGGCTAAAGGTAAGCTCTCTTTCTATCCGCCTGTTATTACTGAACCGCGTAACAGACGGTCATACATCCCTGATGAGCTTGTACTTAAACAAGCTCCTGACTTGTCTATGACTCTGTTGGGTTACTTTATTGGGAAGAGACCTGCTTTTTCCTTTGTTAGATTTCACTGTAACAGGCACTGGGAGAAGTTAGGGTTGACTGATGTTGTGTTGAATGACAATGGTTATTTTTATCTTAAGTTTAACTCTGAAAAGGGGTTAATTACTGTACTTGAGAATGGGCCATGGTTGTTCAATGGTATCCCTATATTTTTACAGCGTTGGCAGGCTGGTGCTTTTTTTGATAAGCCCAAAACTACCTCGGTACCGTTATGGGTTACTATTTATGGGCTGCCGCTTGAGTTGTGGGATTATGATATTTTGAGTTATATTGCTAGTGCTATTGGGGTACCTGTGGCTGTTGACAGGTACACGGCTGAGACTTGCCAGAAAAAAGCAGGTCGGGCTGTGTTTGCTCGTATGTTGATTGACATTCCTGCTGATTATGATTATCCGACCTATGCTGAGGCTATGATCTTGGGTGTTGTTAGGAGGTTCCGGGTTGAGTTCAACTGGAAACCTCCTAGGTGTTCTCATTGCAGTGTTTTTGGGCATGATATTGCTGATTGTGTTGATAGACCCCGGCCTGTTGTGGATCCACCGCAACAGGCTCAGCAGACTGTTGGGCCTACTGTTGGTCCTACTATTGCTAGTACATCAGGTACTAAGGATGATGGGTTTCAGAAACCCAAACGCAGGAAAAGGAAGAAGAAACCCGCGGTTCTTCCTATGAGAGTTGGCCCCACCCAGGGGGTCAGGATTGCTGCTGCTACTGACAGGTATGTCCCTAGATCCACTGGTCCTAAACCCTCCCTTTCTAAGGGTAAGGGACCGATGGTAGATACTGTTGTTGAGACTACTGTTCCTAGCCCCACAGTGACTGTTGACCCGATTCCTACCTCCAACATCTTTGATATTCTTGAGGAGGAGGAGGTGGAGGAGGAGATTGAGCCCGCTGAGTGGGTCAGGGATATGCAGGATGTTGATGACTACCTCGAAAAGAGGAAAGAGATTAGGGAGGATGTTATTGAGACGTGGCCGCTGAAGAAGCAGCAGTACTTTTTAGAGAGGTGGCAGAACCAGGATACGTCTGGTAAGCCGGAGTCTCCTTGGGCTAAGCTCAAGCTTGAGGAAAAAGTTGACATTGATGGTTTCATTAAGTCTAGGGGAGAGGGTCTGTCAAGATCCTTGATCAGCTCTTGGACTGAAGTGAAACTTGACTACTTTGCATACCGGTGGGAGAGGGTATTTGGGTTAGATGCTGACGGTACGTTACGTGGCCTGCATTTTGATGAGCAGGAATCCCTTCAGTCTGACCGAGATGATGCTGCTACTTCGGATGGGCATGTATCTGAGTGCTCGGTCTCGCCTGATGATGTTTCCTCTGATCATAACGCCAAAGCTCAGGCTCAGACGCCTGAGGCAGATACAGATATTTGTACGCCTTCTACAGTTAGGAAGGCAGCTGATCGTTCCCCACCCACCCGGTGGGATCTTCAGAGACGGGAGCTGGATCGGATGGTTGCGGAGAAGATCTGGCCTATGCAGTCTGATTATGCTGCTTGGTCGGATAGACAGCGGGATTACTATGTGGAGCAGCTTGCACTTCGTTCAGAGGAGCTCAGGCTGACACCAGATGCTTCTCCAGCATAGGTTTTTATGTTTGATTAGTTGTTTCATGTTTTTCCTAGTATTTCCTTATAGTATTTGGATGTGTTAGGTTGGTTTTTCTTTTGTGCTGCTCTAGTTCCCTATATCTATACACTGGGGAGCTTTAGTATGCTTGTTCTGTACATCTATTTGTCATTTATATTATTTGCCAGGGCTACTTCCCTTTTAAAAAAAAACCCTAAACCCTAAACCCTAAACCCTAAACCCATATTTTGTCTACCCCGAACCCCGAAACCCGAAACCCCGGAACCCCGGAACCCCGGAACCCCGACCCGGAACCCCGACCCGGACCCCGGACCCCGGTCCCCGGACCCTAAACCCGAAACCTCAAACCCCAAACCCCGAACCCCGAACCCCGAACCCCGAACCCCTAACCCCTAAACCCTAAACCCTAAACCCTAAACCTAACCTAACCCTAAACCTAACCCTAACCCTAAACCCTAAACCCTAAACCCTAAACCCGAACCCCGAACCCCGAACCCTGAACCCCAAAACCCGAACCCCCAAACCCCAAACCCCAAACACGAACCCCGACCCCCGACCCCGAACCCCGAACCCCGAACCCCGAAACCCCGAAACCCGAACCCCGAACCCTGAACCCCGAAACCCGAAACCCCGAAACCCGAAACCCCGAACCCAAACCCCCAACCCTAAACCCCCAACCCTAAACCCCCAACCCTAAACCCCCAACCCTTAACCCCAACCCTTAACCCCAACCCCAACCCCAACCCCAAACCCCAACCCCAAAACCCAAAACCCTAAACCCCCTTTTAAAAAAAAAACAAAACCCCTAAACCCTAACCCCTAACCACGAACTCTGATAATAAAAGTTTGATAATAAAAGTTTGATTTTCCTATTTTTAGGGTTTTATGTTTCATAGGGTGTGTGGTTGTGCACCCGAGGAAACGAACTCTGACAATTATAAATTATTTTCCTATTTTTAGTGTTTGTGTTTCTTGGGTGTGTGGTTTGTCTACCCGAGGAAACCATATATGACTAATTTTCCTATTTTTGTGTTTTTATGTTTCTTAGAGTGTGTTTTCCTATTTATAGTGTTTTATGCTTCCTTGGGTGTGTATTTTGGCTACCCGGGAAACTAACTTTTGACAATAAAAGTTTGATCTTTCTATTTTTCGAGTTTTATGTTTCCTAGGGTGTGTAGTTGCGTACCCGAGGAAACTAACCATGACAATTATATATTATTTTCCTACTTTTTGGGTTTGTGTTTCCTTGGGTGTTAATTTTGTCTACCCGGGGAAGCCAACTTTTGACAATAAAATATTAATTTTCTTATTTTTATGGATTTATGTTTCCTAGGGTGTGTAGTTGTGCACCCGAGAAACTAACTCTGACAATTATAAATTATTTTCCAATTTTTAGGGTTTGTGTTTTTGGGCATGATATTGCTGATTGTGTTGATAGACCCCGGCTTGTTGTGGTACCGCCGCAACAGGCTCAGCAGAATGTTGGGCCTACTGTTGGGCCTACTATTGCTAGTACATCAGGTACTAAGGATGATGGGTTTCAGAAACCCAAACGCAGGAAAAGGAAGAAGAAACCCGCGGTTCTTCCTATGAGAGTTGGCCCCACCCAGGGGGTCAGGATTGCTGCTGCTACTGACAGGTATGTCCCTAGATCCACTGGTCCTAAACCCTCCCTTTCTAAGGGTAAGGGACCGATGGTAGATACTGTTGTTGAGACTACTGTTCCTAGCCCCACAGTGACTGTTGACCTGATTCCTACCTCCAAAATCTTTGATATTCTTGAGGAGGAGGAGGTGGAGGAGGAGATTGAGCCCGCTGAGTGGGTCAGGGATATGCAGGATGTTGATGACTACCTCGAAAAGAGGAAAGAGATTAGGGAGGATGTTATTGAGACGTGGCCGCTGAAGAAGCAGCAGTACTTTTTAGACAGGTGGCAGAACCAGGATACGTCTGATAAGCCGGAGTCTCCTTGGGCTAAGCTCAAGCTTGAGGAGAAAGTTGACATTGATGGTTTCATTAAGTCTAGGGGAGAGGGTCTGTCAAGATCCTTGATCAGCTCTTGGACTGAAGTGAAACTTGACTACTTTGCATACCGGTGGGAGAGGGTATTTGGGTTAGATGCTGACGGTACGTTACGTGGCCTACATTTTGAGGAGCAGGAATCCCTTCAGTCTGACCGAGATGATGCTGCTACTTCGGATGGGCATGTATCTGAGTGCTCGGTCTCGCCTGATGATGTTTCCTCTGATCATAACGTCATAGCTCAGGCTCAGACGCCTGAGGCAGATACAGATATTTGTACGCCTTCTACAGTTAGGAAGGCAGCTGATCGTTCCCCACCCACCCGGTGGGATCTTCAGAGATGGGAGCTGGATCGGATGGTTGCGGAGAAGATCTGGCCTATGCAGTCTGATTATGCTGCTTGGTCGGATAGACAGCGGGATTACTATGTGGAGCAGCTTGCACTTCGTTCAGAGGAGCTCAGGCTGACACCAGATGCTTCTCCAGCATAGGTTTTAATGTTTGATTAGTTGTTTCATGTTTTTCCTAGTATTTCCTTATAGTATTTGGATGTATTAGGTTGGTTTTTCTTTTGTGCTGCTCTAGTTCCCTATATTTATACACTGGGTAGCTTTAGTATGCTTGTTCTGTACATCTTCTTTGTCATTTATATTATTTGCCAGGGTTACTTCCCTTTTACAAAAAAAACCCTAAACCCTAAACCCTAAACCCATATTTTGTCTACCCCGAACCCCGAAACCCGAAACCCCGGAACCCCGGAACCCCGACCCGGAACCCCGGAACCCCGACCCGGACCCCGGACCCCGGTCCCCGGACCCTAAACCCGAAACCCCAAACCCCAAACCCCGAACCCCGAACCCCGAACCCCTAAACCCTAAACCCTAACCCCTAACCCCTAACCCCTAACCCCTAACCCCTAAACCCTAAACCCTAAACCCTAAACCTAACCTAACCTAACCCTAAACCTAACCCTAACCCTAACCCTAAACCCTAAACCCGAACCCCGAACCCCGAACCCCCAAACCCGAACCCCCAAACCCCAAACACGAACCCCGACCCCCGAACCCTGAACCCCGAAACCCCGAAACCCGAACCCCGAACCCCGAACCCCGAAACCCGAAACCCCGAAACCCGAAACCCCGAACCCCAAACCCCCAACCCCAAACCCCCAACCCTAAACCCCCAACCCTAAACCCCCAACCCTAAACCCCCAACCCTTAACCCCAAACCTTAACCCCAACCCCAACCCCAACCCCAACCCCAAACCCCAACCCCAACCCCGAACCCAAAACCCAAAACCCTAAACCCCCTTTTAAAAAAAACAAAACCCCTAAACCCTAACCCCTAACCCCGAACTCTGATAATAAAAGTTTGATAATAAAAGTTTGATTTTCCTATTTTTAGGGTTTTATGTTTCATAGGGTGTGTGGTTGTGCACCCGAGGAAACGAACTCTGACAATTATAAATTATTTTCCTATTTTTAGTGTTTGTGTTTCTTGGGTGTGTGGTTTGTCTACCCGAGGAAACCATATATGACTAATTTTCCTATTTTTGTGTTTTTATGTTTCTTAGGGTGTGTTTTCCTATTTATAGTGTTTTATGCTTCCTTGGGTGTATATTTTGGCTACCCGGGAAACTAACTTTTGACAATAAAAGTTTGATCTTTCTATTTTTAGAGTTTTATGTTTCCTAGGGTGTGTAGTTGTGTACCCGAGGAAACTAACCATGACAATTATATATTATTTTCCTACTTTTTGGGTTTGTGTTTCATTGGGTTTTAATTTTGTCTACCCGGGGAAACCAACTTTTGACAATAAAATATTAATTTTCTTATTTTTATGGATTTATGTTTCCTAGGGTGTGTAGTTGTGCACCCGAGAAACTAACTCTGACAATTATAAATTATTTTCCAATTTTTAGGGTTTGTGTTTCCTTGGGTGTGTATTTTGTCTACCCGAGGAAACCATATATGACTGACTAATTTTCGTATTTTTGGGGTTTTTTGTTTCCTAAGGTGTGTTTTCCTATTTTTAGGGTTTTATGATTCCTTGGGTGTGTATTTTGGCTAACCGGGGAAACTAACTTTTGACAATAAAAGTTTGATCTTTCTATTTTTAGAGTTTTATGTTTCCTAGGGTGTGTAGTTGTGTACCCGAGGAAACTAACCATGACAATTATATATTATTTTCCTATTTTTAGGGTTTGTGTTTCCTTGGGTGTTAATTTTGTCTACCCGTGGAAACCAACTTTTGACAATAAAAGTTTAATTTTCTTATTTTTAGGGTTTTATGTTTCCTAGGGTGTGTAGTTGTGCACCCGAGAAACTAACTCTGACAATTATAAATTATTTTCCAACTTTTAGGGTTTGTGTTTCCTTGGGGTGTGTATATTGTCTACCCGAGGAAACCATATATGACTAATTTTCGTATTTTTGGGGTTTTATGTTTCCTAGGGTGTGTTTTCCTATTTTTAGGGTTTTATGTTTCCTTGGGTGTGTATTTTGGCTACCCTGGGAAATTAACTTTTGACAATAAAAGTTTGATCTTTCTATTTTTAGAGTTTTATGTTTCCTAGGGTGTGTAGTTGTGTACCTGAGGAAACTAACCATGACAATTATATATTATTTTCCTATTTTCAAGGTTTGTGTTTCCTTGGGTGTTAATTTTTTCTACCCGGGGAAACCAACTTTTGACAATAAAAGTTTAATTTTCCTATTTTTAAGGTTTTATGTTTCCTAGGGTGTGTAGTTGTGCACCCGAGGAAACTAACTCTGAAAATTATAAATTATTTTCCTATTTTTAGGGTTTCCGTTTCCTTGGGTGTGTATTTTTTCTACCCGAGGAAACCATATATGACTAATATATTATTTTTGGGATTTCATGTTTCCTAGGGTGTGTTTTCTTATTTTTAGGGTTTTATTTTTCCTTGGGTGTGTATTTTGTCTACCCGAGGAAACCAACTTTTGACAATAAAAGTTTGATTTTCATATTTTTAGGGTTTTATGTTTCCTAGGGTGTGTAGTTGTGCCCCCGAGGAAACTAACTTTGACAATTATAAATTACTTTCCAATTTTTAGGGTACGTGTTTCCTTGGGTGTGTCTTTTGTCTACCCGAGGAAATCATATATGACTAATTTTCCTATTTTTGGGGTTTTATGTTTCCTAGGGTGTGTTTTCCTATTTTTAGGGTTTATGTTTCCTTGGGTGTGTATTTTGGCTACCCGAGGAAACCAACTTTTGATTATACAAGTTTGATTTTCCTATTTTTAGGGTTTTATGTTTCCTAGGGTGTGTAGTTGAGCACCCGAGGAAACTAACTCTGACAATTATAAATTATTTTCCTATTTTTAGGGTTTGTGTTTCTTGGGTGTGTATTTTGTCTACCCGAAGAAACCATATATGACTAATTTTCCTATTTTTGGGGTTTTGTGTTTCTTAGGATGTGTTTTACTATTTTTAGGGTTTTATGTTTCCTTGGGTGTGTATTTTGGCTACCCGGGGAAACTAACTTTTAACAATAAAAGTTTGATCTTTCTATTTTTGGAGTTTTATGTTTCCTAGGGTGTGTAGTTGTGTACCCGAGGAAACTAACCATGACAATTATATATTATTTTCCTATTTTCAGGGTTAGTGTTTCCTTGGGTGTTAATTTTGTCTACCCGGGGAAACCAACTTTTGACAATAAAAGTTTAATTTTCTTATTTTTAGGGTTTCATGTTTCCTAGGGTGTGTAGTTGTGCACCCGAGGAAACTAACACTGACAATTATAAACTATTTTCCAATTTTTAGGGTTTGTGTTTCCTTAGGTGTGTATTTTATCTATCCGGGGAAACCATATATGACTAATTTTCCTATTTTTGTGTTTTTATGTTTCTTAGGGTGCGTTTTCCTATTTTTAGGGTTTTACGTTTCCTTGGGTGTGTATTTTGGCTACCCGGGGAAACTAACCTTTAACAATAAAAGTTTGAACTTTCTAGTTTTAGAGTTTTATGTTTCCTAGGGTGTGTAGTTGTGTACCTAAGGAAACTAACCATGACAATTATATATTATTTTCCTATTTTCAGGGTTTCTGTTTCCTTG
Organism: Calendula officinalis; assembly: GCA_963853835.1. Taxonomy (NCBI): domain Eukaryota; kingdom Viridiplantae; phylum Streptophyta; class Magnoliopsida; order Asterales; family Asteraceae; genus Calendula; species Calendula officinalis. The sequence goes on from OY970826.1 coordinate 72,222,120, forward strand.
GGTGTTAATTTTTTCTATCCGGGGAAACCAAGTTTTGACAATAAAAGTTTAATTTTCCTATTTTTAGGGTTTTATGTTTTCTAGGGTGTGTAGTTGACTAGTTGTGCACCCGAGGAAACTAACTCTGACAATTATAAATTAGTTTCCTATTTTTAGGGTTTGTGTTTCCTTGGGTGTGTATTTTGTCTACCCGAGGATATCATATATGACTAATTATCCTATTTTTAGGGTTTTATGTTTCCTAGGGTGTGTTTTCATATTTTTAGGGTTTTATGTTTCCTTGGGTGTGTATTTTGGCTACCCGGGGAACCTAACTTTTGACAATAAAAGTTTGATCTTTCTATTTTAAGAGTTTTATGTTTCCTACGGTGTGTAGTTGTGTACCCGAGGAAATTAACCATGACAATTATATATTATTTTCCATTTTTCAGGGTTTGTGTTTCCTTGGGTTTTAAATTTTGTCTACCCGGGGAAACCATATATGACTAATTTTCCTATTTTAAGAGTTTTATGTTTCCTTGGGTGTGTTTTCCTATTTTTAGGGTTTTATGTTTCCTTGGGTGTGTATATTGGCTACCCGAGGAAACCAACTTTTGACAATAAAAGTTTGATTTTCATATTTTGAGGGTTTTATGTTTCCTAGGGTGTGTAGTTGTGCACCCGAGGAAACTAACTCTGACAATTATAAACTATTTTCCAATTTTTAGGGTTTGTGTTTGCTTGGATGTATATTTTGTCTACCCGAGGAAATCATATATGACTAATTTTCCTATTTTTTGGGTTTTATGTTTCCTATGGTGTGTTTTCCTATATTTAGGGTTTTATGTTTCCTTGGGTGTGTATTTCGGCTACCCGAGGAAACCAACTTTTGATTATAAAAGTTTGATTTTTCTATTTTTAGGGTTTTATGTTTCCTAGGGTGTGTAGTTGTGCACCCGAGGAAACTAACTCTGACAATTATAAATTATTTTCCAATTTTAAGGGTTTGTGTTTCCTTGGGTGTGTATTTTGTCTACCCGAGGAAACCATATATGACTAATTTTCGTATTTTTGGGTTTTTATGTTTCCTAGGGTGTGTTTTCCTATTTTTAGGATTTTATGTTTCCTTGGGTGTGTATTTTGGCTACCCGGGGAAACTAACTTTTGACAATAAAAGTTTGATTGTTAGGTCACAACACCCTGGTTTAGATGGTTAATTGATTGTTTAATTATAACTTAAGACAAATATTGTATAAGAACAAGATATGAGTCAAATGTATAATTCCACTAAGTGTGGCTTGTTGCGGAATAACAAGACCACTAATCAATTACAAAAGATATGAAAGTGTAAAGTAAATTGGTGAGTACTCCTTTGCAAGATGATCTCTATTTATAATGTTATAGAGATCTTACATAATGGGCAAAGGAGTAACCGAAGGACTAAGTAAATGAAATGACTAAGATCAAGGGATTTGATCTTAGTCCGTTACTATACTGACTGTGACTCAGTCCTTCTACTCGGTATTGGTTTTTCAATACCGAGTGCTGATACTGAGTGGCCAGTATTGGCCAAACTCAGTATCACTTCTAACTTAGCTATTTTAATCTACATTTTAATCTAAGCTATTCTAGATTATTTTGTTATCCTAAGATTCATATAAGAGGTAAGGCTTTTTGCCTTAACAATCTCCCCCTATCTAATGATAACAAAACAATTACAAAGAGATACTAAACAAAATAAACTACAGGCTGCAAAGTCTTCTTCTTTAGTCTTTGTTGATCGATTCAAACTCATAGAAGACTTCTTTCTTCACATGGATGAACTCTTCTCTTTTCTTCAGTTCATCTTGCCTGTTGTTTAGTACAGCAACTATCTTCTTTCTAAACCAAGCATCTTCTCTCTTGGTTATCATCCATTTAAGACCCACCAAATGGCTGACAGGAGCTTTTGCCAAGTCTGCTTCAGTAATGAAACACTCTTTGTCATCTGAGTCAGTATACATATATCCAAATGTTGGATATATGGTACTCTTTTGATCCTGAAAAATAAGGTTAGGAGGAACAGTATATATAGGAAGCACTCTGAATGTATTCAGGCACTCAGGTTTGTTGTTTTTAACAACCTAAGTCATAACACTAGGTGCCCTATAATCTGCTGCATAAAGAATGCCCTGTTCATAGCATACAACAGAAACAGCCCAGATTTCATCCATCATCACTTGGGCTTCAGAAGACCTGGATTTCAATTCCTTAATCAGTCTAGCAATTTTAATCCAGTCTTGTACTCCCATATTCTGAATGTCATGAAGAAAGAACTTCAGTGGAGGACTGACTGGCCCAGTGCATGTTGCAGTAATGCATTTGTCAATGATTTTTACTTTAATTTTGTTGACAAACTCATTAAGCCAGCATATGTTCTTTACATTCTGAAAAACTCTGTTCCTCAGCATGTTCATCCTGTTTTCTCTGTATCTGCATCTTTGAGCAACAATGTTCCAATATTGTTGGAGAACATCATCACCTGTTCTTCTAACAGTATGAGGCTTCCATGAATCATCTGCCTCAGTATCAGTTTCAGGATCTTCTTCCTTGAGAGGGAAGTATCTTTGAGCTTCAACCTCATCCTCAGTATATTGAACAGATCTTCTGGGTCTAATATTTAGTGGAGCTGGATCTGTTTCTTCACTTGATTCTGAGGACATAACCACATTTGTCATTCTTCTGGTTATTGGTCTTCTAGCAATTCTAGAAGGTCCTTCAGCTTGAGGTGAGACATGATTTCTTGTATGCTCTTCATCATCTGAGAATGATGATGAAGAGGTTTCTTTATTTGCTTCATCCAGTGCAAAGTTTAAAAAATCTTCTGATGCCACTGGATGTTCTTCATCTTCATCATCAGCAATAGGCCACACAAAAGGCCTATACACAATAATTTGCAAGTTGTTTTGCTCAGTAGCACCTTGCTGAGGTTGATCAGTATCAGTCTCCCCCTGAGCAGATGGCTCAGAAGGTTCTTCTTCAAGTTGTTCCAAGACTGATCTTCCTCTTTGTCTGTTTCTTTCATACCTAAACCGAAGAGGTTCAGTATGAGGTGTTTGCTGATGTTGTTGTTGTTGTTGTGGAGGTTGATCTTTATTTAGTTTTCTTCTTTTCTCCCCCTGAGCAGATGGCTCAGGTTGATCAAACTCTTGATCTCTTTGTCTTTTCTCCCCCTTATTGTTATCATTGGAAGGGGAGGAAATGGGTTCAGTATCACCACCCATGTCCCCTTGTTGATCTTCAGGAGTTGGAGAGAGCATAGGCTCAGTAGCAGCATCCCTTGCACTCTCAGTATTGGCAGGAGAGGGTGATCTTCGAGGCTCAGTGGCAGGACCTTCTTCATCATTGTTGCCTCCAATTTGAGTTTGTGGAGGTGGTGGAGGCTGTTGTTGTTGCTGTAGGAGTGCCACTGATTGCTTTAAGGAGTCAATCTCAGTACTCATTTCATCCATCCTGGCCAGAATGTTATTCTGAGTAGTCTGCATGGCCATGATTTGATTCAGAATAGTTTGTAAAGCTCCATGTACTTCCTGAGACTGAGTGGCTTGTGCCCTTTGACCCTGCACAGATGGTGCTAATAGAAACAAAAACATAAAACTGGTTAGTAAGAATGGTTTATCAAATAGAATTATGGTATTGTATAATTCTATAATCATATAAACAGAATTGTGAAGTCTGTATTTCATCTGGTTCATGATGAAATATTGTGGACTTGTGCACAGCATGTGTAAGAAGTATTTAGTAAAAGTGAGTGTGAGATTTGAAGTAGCTCAGTGTAGGATAAGTCACATTTACTAAAAAAGTTTGGTTGGGAAATTCGAAGCCTGGGATATGCTTCTTGTTATTTTCAATGTTTATCACTCGGTATTAGAGTGATAACAGTAATTTGGCTTTAACCCATGGAAAATTTTGGCTAATGTGGCTTAAAGGGTTTGAGATCATTTCTTGAACAATGTTATCCATCTCAAAATAAGTTGGACATCATTCAAGCAGCACCAGTGGGTGTCAGTGTGACATCAACCACTATTGTCCCTTTAAATGTTGGAACAACTGTAGACTGACAATGATCTTTTGAAATGCTCAGTATATGAATTTTGCATAGCAGCAGTGGGCTTACTATGTTGGCTATAAGAGTATATATTTGAAAGTTCGATTGAGACTGTGGTCAGTATTGAGGTGGTACTGGCCAATACATAGTCTCTATGGGGGAAATATATATATATATATATATATATATATATATATATATATATATATATATATATATATATATATATATATATATATATATATATATATAAGTTTAAGGATTTGTAGAAATTCATACCTGAGACTTTATCTGATTCTCTTCTGGCATCAAGAGAGGTCGGTGCTGGATCATTTGGATTCTGATTGGAGGCACCAACACCTTCATGAGGTTCTTGTCTGGCAATATCTGCACCTTCCAGTGTATGATGCTCTAATTGAAGTTCTACATCAAGAGGATCATAGTGTTCCTCAATATGTTGAGCTGTTGGTTCTGGTTCAGGACCTGGAAGGTCAGCATTGGCTGCAGCAGCACTTTGGGCTTGAATTGATGCAGTAAGAGATGGTACGTTTCCAATTTGCATCTCTTCTGATGAGAGGTTTCCCATAATAACCGGAGAAAGATTTCTTCTTCTTCTGTGAATAACCAGTGGTGTGTCTTCTAAGGTCTCAGTATCAGATGCGGTTTCAATAAGAGGAGCATCAGGATTCCGTGCTGGTGGTGATGAGACTGCTGCTTGTTGAGCTTCCACCATCTCAGTATCTGGATCATCATTTCCACCATTTCCACTGTCATCATCAGTATCAGCATGTTCTGATTCAGTATCAGAAGATTGTGCATCATTAATGTGTGCCTGGACTATAGCCCACATAGAGTGACTCAGGACAGGCTCTCCTTCTCTTGGCCTGTAGAAGAAAATCTTCTCATGAAGAGGAGGAAGGTCCACTCTTGGGCTGTGGAATTCATCATAAATATGTGCAGGCATCTCATTCTGAAAAATGAGAGAAAGAAATCTGCAGAAAGGAACATTTAATTCTCTGATTTTAGCCCTAATCAGAGAAGCTAATTCTTCAAAAATTAGTCGAGCATAGTCAATGTCCCTTCCGTGGTACATGGCATGAACCATCTGCATACCAAAATCGTTGATTTGGTCCAAAGCTCCAGTCTTGTGAGTCATACACCGAATGATTGTACAGATCAGTATTCCCCACATTGGACCAAATTCATTCCTTTTAATGATCCATGTAGTTCCTCGTCTTCCGATAAGTGGTAACACTGATCTAGCCTCTACTCTGTCAACAAATGGCTCATATTGAGCATGAGCAGGAAGACCCAGAGCTTCCCGAATTATGGCTATTGAGACAAAAGTCCGTCTTTGTTCACGAATAACCCAACCAGTAATCATGTCTGGTGAGTCAATATTAGCAGAGTACCAAAATTCACAGAGCATTTCTGGATAAATGGCTCTAGGAGATCTAATCAGTGCTTGAGTGATTGGGCAATTCTTCAGAAATGTAACCATTTGTGTGAATTCAGGGCACGCCCAAGCTTGAGGAATATTGAAATTTGTTGTGATGTTGTTCCTCGCAAATTTTGGTAGATCATCATTTCTAAACTGTGTTGCCGGTGCAGCCTCAGGTGCGACGAATGTATAATTTGCCATCTGTGATTTGAAAAAAAATTTGCTTGCAAAGAGAAATTGAAATCGTTAATGGCAGAGAGAATCGAAATTGTTAAGGAAAACTAACTGATGAAAGAAAATGTTAAAGAAAGAGAAAACAATTATTTATACATAAGATAAAGATATTTACGGTATTGGGAAGTTAAACCGGCTGATTTGACTGCCTTATCTTGTAGCAACGGTAACTTTCCTATTAAGAAAGGTTACCGTTGGACAGTATGAGGATTAAAGTCGGTGTGATAGCCGTCATACCCTAATACTGAGTAAAATAAAATTAATTTAAGAAAAATTTTTAAAAATATAAAACAATTAATTTACTCTTCAAAATAATAAATAAAAATAAGAATTTTTAATTTTGATGATAACAGACTAGTGATACTGATTGGTCAGTATCAACAGGAGTGATACCGAGCTCTCAGTTTTAAAGGAAATTAAGAAAGATCAAGGATTCAGCATACCTAATTGCCCTAGTAAGTACATAAACCTTTCCTCAGGGAGGGGTTTAGTAAATAGATCAACCAATTGTTCATCTGTTGGTACATAATCTACCTCAACCTTACCTTTTTCCACATTATCTCGAATAAAGTGGTGTCTGATATCAATGTGCTTAGTTTTGGAGTGGTAGACTGGGTTCTCTGTGATAGCAATAGCACTCTTGTTATCACAATGAATTGGAGTCTTTTGAAAGTTGAACCCATAGTCCAATAATTGATACTGCATCCATAATAATTGAGCACAGCAACTTCCTGCAGCAACATACTCTGCTTCTGCTGTGGATGTTGCTACCGAGTTCTGCTTTTTGGATGACCAACCAACTAGTCTTCCACCTAGGAATTGACATCCTCCACTTGTGCTTTTTCTGTCCAATCTACAACCTGCAAAATCTGCATCTGTGTATCCTTCAAGGTCAAAGTTTGAGTCTTTGGGATACCAAAGACCCAGGTTAGGAGTACCTGTAAAATATCTAAAGATGCTCTTAACTGCTTTCATGTGTGATTCTTTAGGATCAGCCTGATACCGAGCACACAAACATGTTGCAAACATGATATCAGGCCTGCTAGCAGTTAAATAAAGTAAGGAACCAATCATACCTCGGTATGTGGATTGACAAACTGATTTACCAGTTTCATCCTTATTTATCTTATCCTGAGTACCCATAGGAGTGTGCATGGAAGATAAATTTTCAAATTTGTATTTCTTTAACATATCATGCACATACTTACTTTGATTTATAAAAGTGCCATCAGGCTTTTGTTCAACTTGTAAACCAAGAAAATAAGTAAGTTCTCCCATCATACTCATCTGATACTGAGTTGACATTATCTTAGCAAACCAGTCACACATTGACTTGTCAGTGGAACCAAAGATAATGTCATCTACATATATCTGAATGAGTAAGATGTCAGAACCTTTCCATTTTGAAAATAATGTTTTATCAATTTTACCTCTTGTAAATTTATTTTCAATAAGATACTCAGACAGGGTATCATACCAGGCTCTTGGAGCTTGTTTGAGCCCATATAGAGCTTTATCAAGCTTGAAAACATAATTCGGAAATTTAGGATCAACAAAACCTGGTGGTTGTTTAACATAAACTTCCTCTTGTAGTTTTCCATTTAGAAAAGCACTCTTGACATCCATTTGATAAACTTTGAAGTTCTTAAAAGCTGCATATGCAAGATACAACCTAATAGCTTCAATTCTTGCAACTGGTGCAAAAGTTTCATCATAGTCAATGCCTTCTTCTTGCCTGTAACCTTGAGCAACCAACCTTGCTTTGTTTCTGATGACAACACCATCCTTGTCCATCTTGTTTCTGAATACCCACTTAGTACAAATAATAGTTTTGCCAGTAGGAGGTGGTACTAAGTTCCAAACTTTGTTTCTCTCAAACTCTGTGAGCTCTTCTTGCATAGCCTCTACCCAATCTTCATCTAACAGAGCTTCATTAGCTTTCTTTGGTTCAATGGTGGATAGAAAACTTGAGAAGAAACAGAAATTTGCAGTTGCTTGGGGTGGAAACTCTAATTTTCTTCTTGTTTGTACACCTTCTTCAATAGGACCAAGAATGTTTGAGTGTGGATGGTCTCTGTGTTCCCTTAAATTGTTTCCTAAGGGAGCATTTGAAATGGGATCAATAATATCTTGTTGATTTGGTGTGTCGTGTGTCTGATACTGAGTGGAATTCTATTCAGTATCAGACAGTGCAGGTTGCTGTTCATCTTCATTTTGCAGAGTTGATGTGGATTCTTATGAAGTGTTGGAAGTTTCACCTTCTTCATAGGTAGAATGGTTCAGATCATTAGTTGGAAACTCAGTGTGAAGATTTTCTGATATGGGAGCCCCAGTGTAAGACTGAGTTCGAACTTGATCAGTTTCATTAAACTTATTAGGAATAAAATGTGGATGAAACTTGGGCTTTTCAGCAATGGAGTTTTCTGGATTGCATATGATATCTATGCCACTTATATCTTCAATTGCTGAGGTAGAATGCTCATTCTGATCTTCATCAAATGTGACATGAATGGATTCTACAATCATCTTAGTTGAGATGATATACACTCTGAAGGCTTTAGAGTGTGGAGAGTAGCCCATGAACACACCTTCATTTGCTTTGGGAGCAAATTTGTTGAGATTTTATTTGGTACTGAGTACAAAACATTTACTCCCAAAGATGTGGAAGTATTCCACATTAGGAACCTTGCCATTATATAACTCATAAGGAGTCTTTTGATGTCTCTGGACTATTGTGGATCTGTTCTGTGTAAAATTTGCACGATTGACAGCTTCAGCCCAGAAGGTCAGTGCCAGTCCAGCATGGCATAACAAAGTTCTTGCAGCTTCAATTAATGTTCTATTCTTTCTTTCTACAACACCATTTTGTTGTGGTGTGTAAGCTGCTGAGAAGTTTTGAACGATTCCCTTTTCTTCACAGAAATCAGCCAATACTGAGTTCTTAAACTCAGTACCATGGTCACTTCTAAGTTGTTTGACCTTGTTGCCTTTTTGAAGTTCTTCTCTTTTAATGAAGGCAATGATTTCTGTTGTTGCATCTGCTTTAGTATTGAGGTAGATGACCCAAGTATACCTTGAGAATTCATCAACTAAGACTAGAGTATAGATCTTTTTGGCCAAAGATGGTGTGCTGATGGGGCCAAAAAGATCCATATGTATCATAGTAAGAGGTTCGTTAATGGAATGATTGACTTTTGACTTGAATGAACTCTTCTTATGCTTGCCCATTTCACATGCTGAGCATAACTTATCTTTTGAATAAGTAATAGTGGGCAACCCTCTCACCAGTTTCTTCATACTGAGCTCGTTGATATTTCTAAAGTTGATGTGAGAGAGTTTCTTGTGCCATAGCCAATGCAATTCTGGCTTGACTTTAGAAAGCAGGCATACTCGAATAGTTGGGTCTATTTCAGATAGGTTGACCACATATACATCCTTTTCTCTTCTAGCAATGAGTACAGGCTGCCCTTTATCATTGTAGATGATTCCTGCAACCTTCCTGAATCGAGCTTCATTGTCATCATCACACATCTGGCTGATACTGAGCAGATTGTGTTTAAGACCCTCTACATAGGCAACTCTTTTAAAAGTTATGTTGCCTGCCTTGATCCCACCATAACCTCTTGTCTTTCCTACTGAGTCATCTCCAAACTTAACAGAAGGACCCTTCTCTGGAGTATAGTTGAGAAGGTATTCCATACTGCCAGTCATGTGTCTTGAGCAGCCACTATCTAAATACCATTTCCTGTCACCCAGCACAAGACACACAATAAGAGTTAGTTCCTTTTAGGAACCCATTTCTGAATGGGACCTTTGGTGGAATAAACAGATTTTGACGCGATCTCTTTATTTGGAGAGGTCATTATCACTTCAGAAGAGATTTTAGAGGTTTTCTTTGGTGATACTGACTTAGATACAGTCCTTTTCTTTGGTACTGAGTACCTAGGACTTGAGATATCAGTCCAGCATTCATCTCCTTTATGACCAGTATGATGACATCTATAACATTTTCTAGGTCTGTTTCTGAACATGTTCTCATAAGGAATTTTAGAAAACTGTTTTACTTTTGGTAGGTCAGTATTAGTGAGTTTTGCAAACTTTTGACTTAATACTTTAATCTGATCACCAATAGACTTCAAAATGTTATTTTTGTCATGTTTTAATGGAGTATTAACTTTAGGTTTAACTGATTTCGAAGGAGATGATACTGGGGTCTTATTTTTATTAGGCATGGAAGTCTTTTTATCTTTTGACTTTTTTATTTTTCCATTTGAAGATCCTGTTGAAGTTGTTTTCTTTTTATCATGTTTTAGAATGACAACTTGAACAGGTTCTTTAGATTCTTGAGTAGTTGACTTTGCTGTTCCTGTAGATTCAGTATTAGTTAAAACATTTTGAGTAGTAGTTGTTTTCGTGTCTGAAAATTCAGAGTCTTTATATATCTCAAAAGTTGTTGTGTTAAATAAAACTTCAAATGGTGGAACAGCAGAAGTGTCATACTGTACAATTTCAAAGTCTGTATCAGAATTTTCTCTTTCAGGAAATTCAATACTGAGCTCTTGTAGTTCAGTATAGCACTTAGAGCAGATGGAAGGACCAATAGATTTTTCAAAAATGATTTTATCCTCATCATCTGACTCAGTTTGACAACCTATTTCACAAAAAGTTTTTGCTTTTACAAACTGAATAGGGTTCATTTCAGAAAATTCTTCAAATAAATTAGCAAAATTATTTCTATTTTTAAATTGAGGATCAACACCAAGTGCAGCCCTTACATTATCTGGAAATTGTTGATTTAGACACTTGTTTAATTTGATAGATGCATTTCCCCAAGATTTACACTGATTTTCAAATTTTTCTTTTTCTAATTTGTGTAAATGAGCTTTATCAGCTAATCTTTGGTTTATGTCTTGTAAGTTTACAAAATTTAGTTCTAAATCTTTAAATTTTGCTAATTTATCTAAGTTTTCATTATTTACCCTTTCAAGTTCTTGAATTGTTAATTTTAAAGATTTTTCTTTTTGTATAGAAGTTTTAAGATCAACAATCATATACTCAAAAATCTTAGTTTTTTCATTCATTGAATAAGTTTGAAAGGAACTCACCTTGTACAACTGAGTGGAATCCCAATCAGTATGAACACTCATTCTTTCAGCCTCTTTGATATCCTTTTCAAAAGAGCTCTTCAAATCATCTTCAGTGAAAGCCATAAAGGCTTTATTCTCAATCTCTTCCTCATCATCACTTATTTCCTCATCCATCAAGGCTTCAGAGTACAGTGCTTGATGAGGTGTTCCATTCCCTTCTGCCCTCTTCCCCTTGCTCCAGTTCTTCAGTTTGACATACTTGTCTCTATACCTATTTGCTCGGTATGCAATCTTGTCATTCTGATCAGTCTCAGAAGACTTGGTATGACAATTTGCAGCAATATGTCCAGGCTTTCCACACCTATAGCAAAGATCTGATCTTGGGTCAATATTAGAAGAGCTAACACCAAGCCTCTTCTTTTTCAATTGATCCAGCTTCATAGACATAAGAGCCATTTGTGTTTCAAGCTCTTCTGCCTCAACATCAGCAAGATCAACTTCTGGTTCATCAGGCTCAGTTACAGTATATGCCTGTTGCACAACTAGAGCCATGCCAGTGGAAGACTTGTCAGTTTTCTTCCAGTTGACCAGTCTTGCAGCATTATTCTCCTCATGATTCAACATTAGACCATACAAAGTTTGAAGAGTGTATGACTCAATGTTGTTAGCAGCATTGACAGAGTTTGTCATGTCAAGAAATTGTTGAGGAAGACTATCCAAGAACTTTTGAACAAGCTCTCCTTCCTCCTTCACAATGCCTACACTGATTAAATCATGAATAACAGTATTGAATCTGTTATAGAGAGTGGTGATGTCTTCATTAGGAGTTGAGAAGAAGTTCTCATATTTTCTTCTCATGTTGCTTTTTCTTTGCAACTTCACATTTGCTGTGCCTTCATAGGTGACTGATAAGCTGTCCCACATAGCCTTTGCTGTTGGAAATTTCATAATTGCATTAAGTATTTCTTTGGTAACATCATTACCAATCACTCCCTTTGCTCTTGAGTCTAGACTGAATAACTGACGGTCAGTATCAGTCCAGGTGTGTTTCAGTTTTGGAACTGTCCTTGTGCTCTCAGGAGCATCATCAGTAGCAGCAACGGGTTCCACAGTTTGTGGAATGATAGGACCATCATTTAGCACAGTAAGCATCTCATGATGAATGGATTCAAGATACCAATGAGCCTTAAGCTTCCATTGGTGAAAATCTTTTCCATCAAAGATGGGCACTCCATTACCAGACATGACCGGTGCTATGATAGAAGACATTTTGGATTTTTGAGTGTTGGAGGGATAGATGTAGGGAATGGCTGCCAGGGTTATACATCGACTAAATAAGAGATTATTTAGCCTGCTCTGATACCAGTTGTTAGGTCACAACACCCTGGTTTAGATGGTTAATTGAATCTTTAATTATAATTTAAGACAAATATTGTATAAGAACAAGATATGAGTCAAATGTATAATTCCACTAAGTGTGGCTTGTTGCGGAATAACAAGACCACTAATCAATTACAAAAGATATGAAAGTGTAAAGTAAATTGGTGAGTACTCCTTTGCAAGATGATCTCTATTTATAATGTTATAGAGATCTTACATAATGGGCAAAGGAGTAACCGAAGGACTAAGTAAATGAAATGACTAAGATCAAGGGATTTGATCTTAGTCCGTTACTATACTGACTGTGACTCAGTCCTTCTACTCGGTATTGGTTTTCCAATACCGAGTGCTGATACTGAGTGGCAAGTATTGGCCAAACTCAGTATCACTTCTAACTTAGCTATTTTAATCTACATTTTAATCTAAGCTATTCTAGATTGTTTTGTTATCCTAAGATTCATATAAGAGGTAAGGCTTTTTGCCTTAACATTGATCTTTCTATTTTTAGAGTTTTATGTTTCCTAGGGTGTGTAGTTGTGTATCCGAGGAAACTAACCATGACAATTATATATTATTTTCCTATTTTAAGGGTTAGTGTTTCCTTGGGTGTTAATTTTGTCTACCCAGGGAAACCAACTTTTGACAATAAAAGTTTGATTTTTATATTTTTATGATTTTATGTTTCCTAGGGTGTGTAGTTGTGCACCCGAGGAAACTAACTATGACAATTATGAACTATATTTCAATTTTTAGGGTTTGTGTTTCCTTGGGTGTGTATTTTGTCTATCCGAGGAAACCATATATGACTAATTTTCCTATTTTTGGGGTTTTATGTTTCCTAGGGTGTGTTTTCCTGTTTTTAGGGTTTTATGTTTCCTTGGGTGTGTATTTAGGCTACCCGAGGAAACCAACTTTTGACAATAAAAGTTTGATTTTTATATTTTTATGGTTTTATGTTTCCTAAGGTGTGTAGTTGTGCACCCGAGGAAACTAACTATAACAATTATGAACTAGTTTCCAATATTTAGGGTTTGTGTTTTTCCTTGGGTGTGTATTTTGTCTACCCGAGGAAACCATGTATGACTAATTTTCCAATTTTTGGGGTTTTATGTTTCCTAGGGTGTGTTGTCCTATTTTTAGGGTTTTATGTTTCCTAGGGTGTGTAGTTGTGCACCCGAGGAAACTAACTCTGACAATTATAAACTATTTTCCAATTTTTAGGGTTTGTGTTTCTTTGGATGTGTATTTTGTCTACCCGAGGAAACCATATATGACTAATTTTCCTATTTTTGTGGTTTTATGTGTCCTAGGGTGTGTTTTCCTATTTTTAGGGTTTTATGTTTCCTTGGGTGTATATTTTGGCTACCCGGGGAAACTAAATTTTGACAATAAAAGTTTGATCTTTCTATTTTTACGGTTTTAAGTTTCCTAGGGTGTGTAGTTGTGTACCCGAGGAAACTAACCGCGTCAATTATATATTATTTTCCTGTTTTCAGGGTTTGTGTTTCCTTGGGTGTTAATTTTGTCTACCCGTGGAAACCAACTTTTGACAATAAAAGTTTAATTTTCCTATTTTTAAGGTTTTATGTTTCCTAGGGTGTGTAGTTGTGCACCCGAGGAAACTAACTATGACAATTATGAACTATATTTCAATTTTTAGGGTTTGTGTTTCCTTGGGTGTGTATTTTGTCTACCCGAGGAAACCATATATGACTAATTTTCCAATTTTTGGGGTTTTATGTTTCCTAGGGTGTCTTTTCCTATTTTTAGGGTTTTATGTTTCCTTGGGTGTGTATTTTGGCTACCCGAGGAAACCAACTTTTGACAATAAAAGTTTGATTTTCATATTTATAGGGTTTTATGTTTCCTAGGGGGTGTAGTTGTGCACCCGAGGAAACTAACTTTGACAATTATAAACTATTTTCCAATTTTTTGGGTTTGTGTTTCCTTGGATGTGTATTTTGTCTACCCGAGGAAACCATATATGACTAATTTTCCTATTTTTGGGGTTTTATGTTTCCTAGGGTGTGTTTTCCTGTTTTTAAGGTTTTATGTTTCCTTGGGTGTGTATTTAGGCTACCCGAGGAAACCAACTTTTGACAATAAAAGTTTGATTTTTATATTTTTATGGTTTTATGTTTCCTAAGGTGTGTAGTTATGCACCCGAGGAAACTAACTATAACAATTATGAACTAGTTTCCAATATTTAGGGTTTGTGTTTTTCCTTGGGTGTGTATTTTGTCTACCCGAGGAAACCATATATGACTAATTTTCCAATTTTTGGGGTTTTATGTTTCCTAGGGTGTGTTGTCCTATTTTTAGGGTTTTATGTTTCCTAGGGTGTGTAGTTGTGCACCCGAGGAAACTAACTCTGACAATTATAAACTATTTTCCAATTTTTAGGGTTTGTGTTTCTTTGGATGTGTATTTTGTCTACCCGAGGAAACCATATATGACTAATTTTCCTATTTTTGTGGTTTTATGTGTCCTAGGGTGTGTTTTCCTATTTTTAGGGTTTTAAGTTTCCTTGGGTGTATATTTTGGCTACCCGGGGAAACTAAATTTTGACAATAAAAGTTTGATCTTTCTATTTTTACGGTTTTATGTTTCCTAGGGTGTGTAGTTGTGTACCCGAGGAAACTAACCGCGACAATTATATATTATTTTCCTGTTTTCAGGGTTCGTGTTTCCTTGGGTGTTAATTTTGTCTACCCGTGGAAACCAACTTTTGACAATAAAAGTTTAATTTTCCTATTTTTAAGGTTTTATGTTTCCTAGGGTGTGTAGTTGTGCACCCGAGGAAACTAACTATGACAATTATGAACTATATTTCAATTTTTAGGGTTTGGGTTTCCTTGGGTGTGTATTTTGTCTACCCGAGGAAACCATATATGACTAATTTTCCAATTTTTGGGGTTTTATGTTTCCTAGGGTGTCTTTTCCTATTTTTAGGGTTTTAAGTTTCCTTGGGTGTGTATTTTGGCTACCCGAGGAAACCAACTTTTGACAATAAAAGTTTGGTTTTCATATTTATAGGGTTTTATGTTTCCTAGGGGGTGTAGTTGTGCACCCGAGGAAACTAACTTTGACAATTATAAACTATTTTCCAATTTTTTGGGTTTGTGTTTCCTTGGATGTGTATTTTGTCTACCCGAGGAAACCATATATGACTAATTTTCCTATTTTTGGGGTTTTATGTTTCCTAGGGTGTGTTTTCCTATTTTTAGGGTTTTTATGTTTCGTTGGGTGTGTATTTTGCCTACCCGAGGAAACCAACTTTTGACAATAAAAGTTTGATTTTCCTATTTTTACGGTTTTATGTTTCCTACGGTGTGTAGTTGTGTACCCGAGGAAATTAACCATGACAATTATATATTATTTTCCATTTTTCAGGGTTTGTGTTTCCTTGGGTTTTAAATTTTGTCTACCCGGGGAAACCATATATGACTAATTTTTCTATTTTTGGAGTTTTATGTTTCCTTGGGTGTGTTTTCCTATTTTTAGGGTTTTATGTTTCCTTGGGTGTGTATATTGGCTACCCGAGGAAACCAACTTTTGACAATAAAAGTTTGATTTTCATATTTTGAGGGTTTTATGTTTCCTAGGGTGTGTTGTTGTGCACCCGAGGAAACTAACACTGACAATTATAAACTATTTTCCAATTTTTAGGGTTTGTGTTTGCTTGGATGTATATTTTGTCTACCCGAGGAAATCATATATGACTAATTTTCTTATTTTTTGGGTTTTATGTTTCCTATGGTGTGTTTACCTATATTTAGGGTTTTATGTTTCCCTGGGTGTGTATTTTGGCTACCCGAGGAAACCAACTTTTTGTTAAGGCAAAAAGCCTTACCTCCTGTATGAATCTTAGGATAACAAAACAATCTAGAATAATTTAGATTAAAATGTAGATTAAAATAGCTAAGTTAGAAGTGATACTGAGTTTTGCCAATACTGGCCACTCAGTATCAGCACTCGGTATTGGAAAACCAATACTGAGTTGAAGGAGTGAGTGATACTCAGTATAGTAACGGACTAAGATCAAATTCCTTGATCTTAGTCATTTCCTTTACTTAGTCCTTCGGTTACTCCTTTGCTCATTATGTAAGATCTCTATAACACTATAAATAGAGATCATCTAGCAAAGGAGTACTCACCAATTTACATATTCACATATCTATCTTTGTAATTGTTCAAGTGGTCTTGTATTTCCGCTACAAGCCACACTTTGTGGAATAATATACGTTTGACTAAATTACTGTGTTGAAACACCTTAATTGTCTTAAGTAAATTATTAATCTAAACAATTATCAAACTAACCAGGGTTGTTGTGACCTATCAACTGGTATCAGAGCAGGCTAAATAAACTCTTATTTAGTCGATCTATAACCCTGGCATCCATTCCTTATACTTATCCTTCACATACTCCAAAATCAAAAATGTCTACCATTGTTGCACCAATTATGTCTGGAAAGGGAGTACCCATCTTTGATGGTAAAGACTTCCATCAATGGAAGCTAAAAGTTCAGTGGTATCTCGAATCCATTCACCATGAGATGCTCACTGTTCTGAATGATGGTCCCATCATTCCACAAACTGTGGAACCCGTTGCTGCTACTGATGATGCTCCTGAGAGCACAAGGACAGTTCCAAAACTGAAACACACTTGGACTGATACTGACCGTCAGTTATTCAGTCTAGACTCAAGAGCAAAGGGGGTGATTGGTAATGCTGTTACCAAAGAAATACTAAATGCAATTATGAAATTACCAACAGCAAAGGCTATATGGGACAGCCTATCAGTCACTTATGAAGGCACAGCAAAGGTGAAGTTGCAAAGAAAAAGCAACATGAGAAGAAAGTATGAAAACTTCTTCTCAACTCCTAATGAAGACATCACCACTCTCTATAACAGATTCAATACTGTTATCCATGATTTAATCAGTGTAGGCATTGTGAAGGAGGAAGGAGAGCTTGTTCAAAAGTTCTTGGATAGTCTTCCTCAACAATTTCTTGACATGACAAATTCTGTCAATGCTGCTAACAACATTGAGTCATACACTCTTCAAACTTTGTATGGTCTAATGTTGAATCATGAGGAGAATAATGCTGCAAGACTGATCAACTGGAAGAAAACTGACAAGTCTTCCACTGGTATGGCTCTAGTTGTGCAACAGGCATATACTGTAACTGAGCCTGATGAACCAGAAGTTGATCTTGCTGATGCTGAGGCAGAAGAGCTTGAAACACAAATGGCTCTTATGTCTATGAAGCTGGATCAGTTGAAAAAGAAGAGGCTTGGTGTTAGCTCTTCTAATACTGATCCAAGATCAGGTCTTTGCTATAGGTGTGGAAAGCCTGGACATATTGCTGCAAATTGTCATACCAAGTCTTCTGAGACTGATCAGAATGACAATATTGCATACCGAGCAAAGAGGTATAGAGACAAGTATGTCAAACTGAAGAACTGGAGCAAGGGGAAGAGGACAGAAGGGAATGGAGCACCTCATCAAGCACTGTACTCCGAAGCCTGGATGGATGAGGACATAAGTGATGATGAGGAAGAGATTGAGAATAAAGCCTTTATGGCTTTCACTGAAGATGATTTGAAGAGCTCCTTTGAAAAGGATATCAAAGAGGCTGAGAGGATGAGTGTTCATACTGATTGGGATTCCACTCAGTTGTACAAGGTAAGTTCCTTTCAAACTTATTCAGTGAATGAAAAAACTAAGATTTTTGAGTATATGATTGTTGATCTTAAAACTTCTGTACAAAAAGATAAAGCTTTAAAATTAACAATTCAAGAACTTGAAAGGGTAAATAATGAAAACTTAGATAAATTAGCAAAATTTAAAGATTTAGAACTAAACTTTTTAAACTTACAAGACATAAACCAAAGATTAGCTAATAAAGCTCATTTACACAAATTAGAAAAAGTAAAATTTGAATATCAGTGTAAATCTTGGGGAAATGCATCTATCAAATTAAACAAGTGTCTAAATCAACAATTTCCAGAAAATGTAAGGGCTGCACTTGGTGTTGATCCTCAATTTAAAAATAGAAATAATTTTGATGATTTATTTGAAGAATTCTCTGAAATGAACCCTATTCAGTTTGTAAAAGCAAAAACTTTTTGTGAAATAGGTTGTCAAACTGAGTCAGATGATGAGGATAAAATCATTTTTGAAAAATCTATTGGTCCTTCCATCTGTTCTAAGTGCTATACTGAACTACAAGAGCTCAGTATTGAATTTCCTGAAAAAGAAAATTCTGATACTGACTTTGAAATTGTACAGTGTGACACTTCTGCTGTTCCACCATTTGAAGTTTTATTTAACACAACAACTTTTGAGATATATAAAGACTCTGAGCTTACAGACACGAAAACAACTACTACTCAAAATGTTTTAACTAATACCGAATCTACAGGAACAGCAAAGTCAACTACTCAAGAATCTAAAGAACCTGTTCAAGTTGTCATTTTAAAACATGATAAAAAGAAAACAACTTCAACAGGATCTTCAAATGGCAAAATCAAAAAGTCAAATGATAAAAAGAAAACAACTTTCATGCCTAATAAAAATAAGACCCCAGTATCATCTCCTTCGAAATCAGTTAAACCTAAAATTAATACTCCATTAAAACATGACAAAAATAACATTTTGAAAACTATTGGTGATCAGATTAAAGTATTAAGTAAAAAGTTTGCAAAACTCACTAATACTGATCTACCAAAAGTCAAACAGTTTTCTAAAATTCCTTATGAGAACATGTTCAGAAACAGACCTAGAAAATGTTATAGATGTCATCACACTGGTCATAAAGGAGATGAATGCTGGACTGATCTCTCAATTCCTAGGTACTCAGTACCAAAGAAAAGGATAGTATCTAAGTCAGTATCACCAAATAAAGAGATCAGGTCAAAATCTGTTTATTCCACCAAAGGTCCCATTCAAAAATGGGTTCCTAAAAGGAACTAACTCTTATTTTGTGTCTTGTGCAGGGTGACAGAAAATGGTATTTAGATAGTGGCTGATCAAGACACATGACTGGCAGTATGGAGTACCTTCTCAACTATACTCCAGAGAAGGGTCCTTCTGTTAAGTTTGGAGATGACTCGGTGGGAAAGACAAGAGGTTATGGTGTGATCAAGGCAGACAACATAACTTTTAAAAGAGTTGCCTATGTAGAGGGTCTTAAACACAATCTGCTCAGTATCAGTCAGATGTGTGATGATGACAATGAAGCTCGATTCAGGAAGGTTACAGGAATCATCTACAATGATAAAGGGCAGCCTGTACTCATTGCTAGAAGAGAAAAGGATGTATATGTGTTCAACCTATCTGAAATAGACCCAACTATTCGAGTATGCCTTCTTTCTAAAGTCAAGCCAGAATTGCATTGGCTATGGCACAAGAAACTCTCTCACATCAACTTTAGAAATATCAACGAGCTCAGTATGAAGAAACTGGTGAGAGGGTTGCCCACTATTACTTATTCAAAGGATAAGTTATGCTCAGCATGTGAAATGGGCAAGCAGAAGAAGAGTTCATTCAAGTCAAAGGTCAATCATTCCATTAATGAACCTCTTACTATGATACATATGGATGTCTTTGGCCCCATCAGCACACCATCTTTGGCCAAAAAGATCTATACCCTAGTCTTGGTTGATGAATTCTCAAGATATACTTGGGTCATCTTCCTCAAGACTAAAGCAGATGCAACAATAAAAATCATTGGCTTCATTAAAAGAGAAGAACTTCAAAAAGGCAACAAGGTCAAACAACTTAGAAGTGACCATGGTACTGAGTTTAAGAACTCAGTATTGGCTGATTTCTGTGAAGAAAAAGGAATCGTTCAAAACTTCTCTGCAGCTTACACACCACAACAAAATGGTGTTGTAGAAAGAAAGAATAGAACATTAATTGAAGTTGCAAGAACTTTGTTATGCCATGCTGGACTGGCACTGAGTTTCTGGACTGAAGCTGTCAATTGTGCAAATTTTACACATAACAGAGCCACAATAGTCCAGAGACATCAAAAGACTCCTTATGAGTTATATAATGGCAAGGTTCCTAATGTGGAATACTTCCACATCTTTGGGAGTAAATGTTTTGCACTTAGTACCAAACAAAATCTCAACAAATTTGGTCCCAAAGCAAATGAAGGTGTGTTCATGGGCTACTCTCCACACTCTAAAGCCTTCAGAGTGTATATTATCTCATCTAAGATAATTACAGAATCCATTCATGTCACATTTGATGAAGATCAAAATGAGCATTCTACATCAGCAACAGAAGATATCAGTGGCATAGAAATTCTATGTAATCCAGAAAATTATCTTGCTGAATAGCCCAAGTCTCACCCATACTATGTTGATCATGGTATGAGTGATACTGATCAAGAAGTACCTCAGTCTAACTTCAATACATCAAATTCTGAGGTTCCCATAGCTGAGAACCCCAATACTGAGTTCCCAATTCTTGATCTGAATAATTCCACCTATGAGGAAGGTGAATCTTCCAGTACTGTTCAAGAATTTACATCAAATTTTCCAAATTCAGAACAACAGCAACTAGTATTGTCTGATACTGAACAAGTTTCAACTCAGTATCAGACAGACAATCCATCACCACAACAAGATATTGTTGATCCTGTTTCAAATGTTTCCTTAGGAAACAATCTAAGAGAACACAGAGACCATCCTCATGCAAACATTATTGGTCCCATTTGAACAAGGTGTCCAGACAAGAAGAAAGTTAGAGTTTGAACCCCAAGCAACTGCAAACTTTTGTTTTTTCGGTACTCCTAACCTGGGTCTTTGGTATCCCAAAGATTCAAACTTTGACCTTGAAGGGTACACAGATGCAGATTTTGCAGGTTGTAGATTGGATAGAAAAAGCACAAGTGGAGGATGTCAATTCCTAGGTGGAAGACTAGTAGGTTGGTCATCCAAAAAGTAAAATTCGGTAGCAACTTCCACAGCAGAAGCAGAGTATGTTGCTGCAGGTGTTAAGACAAAAAACCTTACCCCTTTGGATCTTAAGATAACAAAACAATCTAAGACTAGCTTTGATTAATATGTAGAATAATATAGCTAAGTTTAGGTCTGATACTGAGTGATCGGTATTGGAACTCAGTATCAGTACTCAGTATCAGATAGTGATACTGAGTACAAGGACTGAGTAGAAGGACTGAGTTACAATATGTAACGGACTAGGATCAAATCCCTTGATCTTAGTCATTTTCCTACCTTAGTCCTTCGGTTACTCCTTTGCCCATTATGTAAGATCTCTATATCATTATAAATAGAGATCATTTTGCAAAGGAGAACACACAAATTTACTTTACACTTTCATACCTATTGTAATTGATCAGTGGTCTTGTTATTCCGCAACAAGCCACACTTAGTGGAATTATACATTTGACTCATATCTTGTTCTTATACAATATTTGTCTTAAGTTATAATTAAACAATCAATTAACCATCTAAACCAGGGTGTTGTGACCTAACAACTGGTATCAGAGCAGGCTAAATAAACTCTTATTTAGTCGATCTATAACCCTGGCAGCCATTCCCTACATCTATCCCTCCAACACTCAAAAATCCAAAATGTCTACCATTGTTGCACCAATTATGTCTGGAAAAGGAGTACCCATCTTTGATGGTAAAGACTTCCATCAATGGAAGCTAAAAGCTCAGTGGTATCTCGAATCCATTCATCATGAAATGCTCACTGTGCTAAATGATGGTCCTATCATCCCACAAACTGTGGAACCCGTTGCTGCTACTGATAATGCTCCTGTGAGCATAAGAACTGTACCCAAGCTAAAACACAACTGGACTGATACTGACCGTCAGTTGTATGCTTTAGACTCCAGAGCTAAAGGTGTGATTGGTAATGCTGTTACCAAAGAAATTCTCAATGCAATCATGGAGTTGCCAACAGCAAAGGCTATGTGGGATAGCCTATCAGTCACTTATGAGGGCACACCAAAAGTGAAGTTGCAAAGAAAGAGCAACATGAGAAGAAAGTTTGAAAACTTCTTCTCAAATCCAAATGAAGACATCACCTCTCTTTACAACAGATTTAATACTATTGTTCATGGTCTAATTAGTGTTGGCATTTTAAAAGAGGAAGGGGAACTTGTTCAAAAGTTTCTGGACAGTCTTCCTCAACAATTTCTTGACATGTCAAATTCTGTCAATGCTGCTAACAACATTGAGTCATATACTCTTCAAACTTTATATGGCCTAATGTTGAATCATGAAGAGAATACTGCTTCAAGACTGATCAACTGGAAGAAAACTGACCAATCTTCAAATGGAATGGCTCTCATTGTGCAACAAGCATATACTGTGACTGAGCCAGATGAACCAGTGATTGATCTTGCTGATGCTGAGGCAGAAGAGCTTGAGACTCAAATGGCTCTTATGTCTATGAAGCTGGATCAGTTGAAAAAGAAGAGGCTTGGAGTTAGCTCTTCTAATACTGACCCAAGATCAGGTCTTTGCTATAGGTGTGGAAAACCTGGACATATTGCTGCAAATTGTCATACCAAGTCTTCTGAGACAAGAGTGCCTACCGAGCAAAGAGGTATAGAGACAAGTATGTCAAACTGAAGAACTGGAGCAAGGGCAAGAGGGCAGAAGGGAATGGAACACCTCATCAAGCACTATACTCTGAAGCTTGGATGGATGAGGACATAAGTGATGATGAGGAAGAGATTGAGAATAAAGCCTTTATGGCTTTCACTGAAGATGATTTGAAAAGCTCCTTTGAAAAAGATATCAAAGAGGCTGAGAGGATGAGTGTTCATACTGATTGGGATTCCACTCAGTTGTACAAGGTAAGTTCCTTTCAAACTTATTCAGTGAATGCAAAAACTAAGATTTTTGAGTATATGATCGTTGATCTTAAAACTTCTGTACAAAAAGAAAAAGCTTTAAAATTAACAATTCAAGAACTTGAAAGGGTAAATAATGAAAACTTAGATAAATTAGCAAAGTATAAAGATTTAGAACTAAACCTTTCAGATTTAAAGGACATTAACCAAAGATTAGCTGATAAAGCTCACTTACACAAACTTGAAAAAGAAAAATTTGAAAAACAGTGTAAATCTTGGGGAAATGCTTCAATAAAATTAAATAAATGTTTAAATCAACAATTCCCAGAAAATGTGAGGGCTGCTCTTGGTGTTGATCCTAAATTTAAAAATAGGAATAATTTTGCTGATTTATTTGAAGAATTTTCAAATATGAACCCTATTAAATTTATAAAAGCTAAAACTTTCTGTGAAGTTGGATGTCAAACCGAGTCAGATGATGAGGAAAATGAAATTTTAGAAAATCCTATTGGTCCCTCTATCTGCTCAAAGTGCTATACTGAGCTACAAGAACCCGGTATTGAATTTTCTATAAAGGAAATTTCTGATACTGAGCTCCCAATAGATCAGTATGACACTTCTGCTGTTCCACCTTTTGAATTATTATTTAATACAACAACTTTTGAATTATATAATGATAATAAAATAACTTCTATCTCTAATGTTTCATCTAATACAGAAGTTGCAGGAACAGAAACATCATATACTGAGACATCTAAAGAACCTGTTAAAGTTGTTTCTTCAAAACATGATAAACAAAAAACAACTTCAACTTGGTCCACAGTTGGTAGAAACAAGAAGTCTTACACTAATAATATTAGAAAGACTTCTATGCCAAATAAAAAGAAGCAATCAGATCCACCACCACCCTTTAAACCAGTAAAACAAAGTGTTAAAACACCTATTAAAAATGACAATAATAACATTTTAAAAACACTTGGTAATCAGGTCAAATCTTTAAGTAAACAATTTGCAAAACTTGTTCATACTGATCTACCAAAAGTGCAACATTTTTCTAAAATACCTTATGAAAATATGTTTAGAAATAGACCTAGAAAATGTTATAGGTGTCATCATACTGGTCATAAGGGAGATGAATGCTGGACTGATCTCTCAAGTCCTAGGTACTCAGTAACAAAGAAAAGGAGAGAAACTAAGTCAATATCACCAATGAAAACCTCAAACGATTTCCCTGAAGTGATACTGACCTCTTCAAATAAAGAGATCATGACAAAATCTGTTCATTCCACCAAAGGTCCCATTCAAAAATGGGTGCCTAAAAGGAACTAACTTTTACTTTGTGTCTTGTGCAGGGTGACAGAAAATGGTATTTAGATAGTGGCTGCTCAAGACACATGACAGGCAGTATGGAATACCTTCTCAATTATACTCCAGAGAAGGGTCCTTCTATTAAATTTGGAGATGACTCGGTGGGAAAGACAAAAGGTTATGGTGTGATCAAGGCAGGCAACATAACTTTTAAAAGAGTTGCCTATGTAGAGGGTCTTAAACACAATCTGCTCAGTATCAGCCAGATGTGTGATGATGACAATGAAGCTCGATTCAGGAAGGTTGCAGGAATCATCTACAATGATAAAGGGCAGCCTGTACTCATTGCTAGAAGAGAAAAAGATGTATATGTGGTCAACATATCTGAAATAGATCCAACTATTCGAGTATGCCTGCTTTCTAAAGTCAAGCCAGAATTGCATTGGCTATGGCACAAGAAACTCTCTCACATCAACTTTAGAAATATCAACGAGCTCAGTATGAAGAAACTGGTGAGAGGGTTGCCCACTATTACTTATTCAAAAGATAAATTATGCTCAACATGTGAAATGGGCAAGCAGAAGAAGAGTTCATTAAAGTCAAAGGTCAATCATTCCATTAATGAACCTCTTACTATGATACATATGGATCTTTTTGGCCCCATCAGCACACCATCTTTGGCCAAAAAGATCTATACCCTAGTCCTGGTTGATGAATTCTCAAGATATACTTGGGTCATCTTCCTCAAGACTAAGTCAGATGCAACAACAGAAATCATTGCCTTTATAAAAAGAGAGGAACTTCAAAAAGGCAACAAGGTCAAACAACTTAGAAGTGACCATGGTACTGAGTTTAAGAACTCAGTATTGGCTGATTTCTGTGAAGAAAAGGGAATCGTTCAAAACTTCTCAGCAGCTTACACACCACAACAAAATGGTGTTGTAGAAAGAAAGAATAGAACATTAATTGAAGCTGCAAGAACTTTGTTATGCCATGCTGGACTGGCACTGAGTTTCTGGGCTGAAGCTGTCAATTGTGCAAATTTTACACAGAACAGAGCCACAATAGTTCAGAGACATCAAAAGAATCCTTATGAGTTATATAATGGCAAGGTTCCTAATGTGGAATATTTCCACATCTTTGGGAGTAACTGTTTTGTACTCAGTACCAAACAAAATCCCAAAGCAAATGAAGGTGTGTTCATGGGCTACTCTCCACACTCTAAAGCTTTCAGAGTGTATATCATCTCAACTAAGATGATTGTAGAATCCATTCATGTCACATTTGATGAAGATCAGAATGAGCATTCTACCTCAGCAGTTGAAGACATAAGTGGCATAGATATCCTATGCAATCCAGAAAACTCCATTGCTGAAGAGCCCAAGTTTCATCCACATTTTATTCCTAATAAGTTTAATGAAACTGATCAAGTTCGAACTCAGTCTTACTCAACTACAACTTACACTGAGGCTCCCATATCAGAAAATCTTCACACTGAGTTTCCAACTAATGATCTGAACCATTCTACCTATGAAGAAGGTGAAACTTCCAACACTTCACAAGAATCCACATCAACTCTGCAAAATGAAGATGAACAGCAACCTGCATTGTCTAATACTGAACAGATTTCCACTCAGTATCAGACACACGACACACCAAATCAACAAGATATTGTTGATCCTATTTCAAATGCTCCCTTAGGAAACAATTTAAGGGAACACAGAGACCATCCACACTCAAACATTCTTGGTCCTATTGAAGAAGGTGTACAAACAAGAAGAAAATTAGAGTTTCCACCCCAAGCAACTGCAAATTTCTGTTTCTTCTCAAGTTTTCTATCTATCATTGAACCAAAGAAAGCTGATGAAGCTCTGTTAGATGAAGATTGGGTAGAGGCTATGCAAGAAGAGCTCACAGAGTTTGAGAGAAACAAAGTTTGGAACTTAGTACCACCTCCTACTGGCAAAACTATTATTGGTACTAAGTGGGTATTCAGAAACAAGATGGACAACGATGGTGTTGTCATCAGAAACAAAGCAAGGTTGGTTGCTCAAGGTTACAGGCAAGAAGAAGGCATTGACTATGATGAAACTTTTGCACCAGTTGCAAGAATTGAAGCTATTAGGTTGTATCTTGTATATGCAGCTTTTAAGAACTTCAAAGTTTATCAAATGGATGTCAAGAGTGCTTTTCTAAATGGAAAACTACAAGAGGAAGTTTATGTTAAACAACCACCAGGTTTTGTTGATCCTAAATTTCTGAATTATGTTTTCAAGCTTGATAAAGCTCTATATGGGCTCAAACAAGCTCCAAGAGTCTGGTATGATACCCTGTCTGAGTATCTTATTGAAAATAAATTTACAAGAGGTAAAATTGATAAAACATTATTTTCAAAACGGAAAGGTTCTGACATCTTACTCATTCAGATATATGTAGATCACATTATCTTTGGTTCCACTGACAAGTCAATGTGTGACTGGTTTGCTAAGATAATGTCAACTCAGTATCAGATGAGTATGATGGGAGAACTTACTTATTTTCTTGGTTTACAAGTTGAACAAAAGCCTGATGGCACTTTCATAAATCAAAGTAAGTATGTGCATGATATGTTAAAGAAATACAAATTTGAAAATTTATCTTCCATGCACACTCCTATGGGTACTCAGGATAAGATAAGTAAGGATGAAACTGGTAAATCAGTTTGTCAATCCACATACCGAGGTATGATTGGTTCCTTACTTTATTTAACTGCTAGCAGGCCTGATATCATGTTTGCAACATGTTTGTGTGCTCGGTATCAGGCTGATCCTAAAGAATCACACATGAAAGCAGTTAAGCGCATCTTTAGATATCTTACAGGTACTCCTAACCTGGGTCTTTGGTATCCCAAAGACTCAAACTTTGACCTTGAAGGGTACACAGATGCAGATTTTGCTGGCTGTAGATTAGACAGAAAAAGCACAAGTGGAGGATATCAATTCCTAGGTGTAAAACTAGTTGGTTGGTCATCCAAAAAGCAGAACTCGGTAGCAACATCCACAGCAGAAGCAGAGTATGTTGCTGCAGGAAGTTGCTGTGCTCAATTATTATGGATGCAGTATCAACTATTTGTTGGGAAATGCTTCACGCGTATAACATATAGTTATATGGCTAGTAGTTTGTGAGCCTAAAGGGTCACACACTTAAACACTTAATACCATAAGATATATAGTGTAATTAGGGTAATTACATTATATATTAATATAAGCTACATGCTTGTATATATTAGAGTTTAATATTAATTGTTAATATTGAAACTTAATTGTAAGCAAATAGAAGAAACAAAGACAAGGGACTTGAGTGCAAATAATCAATGGTTTATGGAAATCATTAATGGGAATTATGGCACCATAATGGTCCATAAACTCCCTCTTTTGTCATCCCTTTGACCATCCAAGAAAACACACACAAAAGGTTTTTTTGGTTCTTCTTCTTTGCAAGCACAAGGACTAGCATCCTTTTTTGGTGTTCAAGAATAGTGTTGTGTGGATTACTTTTAGAGGTATTCCTTTTGAATACTTGGTTTCAATCCATCACCAACTCCATCCGATTTCAACAAGATCAAAGACTTCAAGGGTATGAAATGTTCATCCAATCTCTTTGATTTATTTATTAGTTTAATTGTATAATTAATATCAAGATCCGTTTATGGTGATTAAATATTTCCGCTGCGTTTTGGTTCTTGTTTTAACCGAAAATCACCATTAGTGGTATCACGAGTCATTATATTAATCATATAATTAGCTAGATTTTGTGAAAAGTGGCAAAAACCAAAGTTTTTTTGGTGTTTTAAATTCCGATTTTAAATTTTTTTTTCGGTTTTTTTATAAATTAATGGGTTAAAATATGGTATTTTTGGAACCCTATTGTCACTTGTTACAAAATCAAATCAAAAAATTAATCTTGTTATTGTATTTTTTGATTATTTGGCTTGGAATTTAATTTTTAACTCCATTTTGTTGATATGGCAAAACATGTATTTTTGCCATATCCCAAGCCAAAGCCTTGTCAATTGTTGCTTGTTTGTGCAAACCGATGAAACCCTAGACCGTTTGTGAATGAATGTGGTTGATGTTTGGTTGTTTGGTTGTTTTGGGAAAAGCCTTGTTTTTTGGCTTAATTGTTGTAATTTGTTTCATTTTTTTTCTTTTATTTTTGGTGCCATTTTTGGGGCAATTTGTAATGTAAAAGTAATAGAATAGATTGTATTTATTTTATCTTTTTATTGTAAATTGTTGACAAAAAATATTGAAGACTAATGAAGAAAACAACAAATTTCCGTCACAAAAGCGAGGGCTGTACGAAAACAGGTTTTCCAGAGGCATACAGACTCCGTTTTGGGCGATTCAAAAGCCTAAAATGCTTGCAAAGTCGTGGGCTACAACTTTCCAGAAGGCCGGGAAGACTAACGAAGACTCCTTCAGTGACTTTTCGGGCTTCGAAGTCTGCTGGAATTTTCTGGCAGATTGCATTTTTTCACAATTTTGGGTTCTACTTGCTCAAGAATGTCTTGGAGAAAGTGGGAGCCCATTGGGTTTATGTAGGCCCGTTTGGGTTCATATTGGCCCGTCCCCTAGTTTGATCCTTCGGTCCGTCATGATGACTCACGTGACCGAACCTAGGATTTCATCGGTCGAGGTTTGCACAAAATTTGTTGCATGTTTTATTTATGTTTGTGGTTGTTTTCTTTTTCTATTAGATACAAGTAAATAAAACAATTAAAAACGGTTTTTTGACACAAACATTAAAACATCCAAACATTTAATCATCGATAATTACTAGTTAATAATTGATGATTAAACCTTTAATCTAAAAGTGTTTTGAGATTAAACTAAGTTTAAATATGATTTGAAACTTAAAATAATCGTTAATCATTGATGATTAAACCTTTATCTAAAATTGTTTTGAGATTAAACTAAGTTTAAATACGATTTGAAACTTAAACCTTAATAATCGTTAAATGTTTTTACCATTTATTAAACGACTTATGAAGTGATATGAATGAAGTACATGATTCATTCATATCTTAATAAAATTTTATTAATTAAAATTTAACATACCTAAAATTTAAGTCACGCCGTCCAATCGGTTGTAAATCACTTGCTTCTATTTTTGAATTCACGTGAGACGTGGTTTGAATCTAGATCCGAGGTCATTATTCTCTACGCGTGAGACCTAGAGCTATTTTGACATGATTTCACATTGGATGACTTAATCGAGTTAACGGTGAGACCTTGACTCGAGGCGACGATGCGACAAACATGCCACTTGACCCTAGACGCTTGTTCACTAGGTGCCATGAAGTCCCATACCTCTAAGAGTTGCACTTGTAATGCAATTGTTGATCGTCACCTACCTATTGGATCTATCACCTCTAGCAGATCAACTGATGCGGTGATAGAAGCTCAATGGGATCTTAGCTTTTAATTAAAATTAATTGGGTAGTTAATTGATTAAAAGAAATTATTATTGAAAATACTATTTTTTGAACTTTGGTTGTTATACAGATAACAACAACATCAAAACCTAAGTATCTCCACTCAAAAATCAGTTCTTGAAAACTGAAACTGACTAATATCAACTTTATCTACTGATATCGAATCCTAAGGATTGTCCTTAGAGATGAGAAAGTTGATACACCTATAAGAGGCCTTACCTGAGGCACCTCCTGTCAGTGATTCTGCTGCCGTTCGTCAAGCCTTTACCGAAACGTTTAACGAACACCAAGAAGTTGCTACTCATATGCTTGTGAGCATGAACCCCGAGATTCGAAAGTACTTCGAGGAACTCACAACATATGACATGATAAGCGAGTTGAAAATGATATTTCAACAAAAGGCAGAACTTGAACTGTTCAAAACAGTTAAAGCATTCCACGCTTGCAATCAGGAGGACGGCCAATCAGTTAGCACTTACATCTTGAATATGTAATGCTATCTTGATCCAATGGAACGTCTTGGTTACCCCTTACCACAAGTTCTTGGAATGAGCTTGATTCTTACCTCACTATCCAAGGACTATGACCAGTTTGAAAAGTGTTTTAAAAGTACATAGCATGGGGAAGACAATCGTTGAACATGCTATGGTAAAACTGGTTAAGCAAGGGTTACCCAATACTTTTCTTGCAATCAGGGAAGGTAAACCGCAAGCACAAGGCAAGAGTCTAGGTAAGGGTAAGCTAGTTTACTTTTCCAAACCTACGATTCCCCCACCTGCTAAAAAGGAGCACCCTGCAAAGGATATTTCTTGCCATCATTGCGATGAAACTGGCCATTGAAGGAGGAATTGTCCTGCCTACTTGGCAGAGTTGATGAAGGAAAAATGTGTTCTAGTTAGCACATTAGGTATCTTCATTATAGAACTCTATACTTTTCGTGATAAATCTTGAGTGTATGACACTAGTTGTGGAACTCACATTTACACAAATGTGCAAGATTGAATGTGAAGTAGAAAGCTAAATGAATGGAAGCTGTGATCTTATCCTTCCTAATGCGTTAATTATTGTTTTGAACAATTGTCAATTATGCATTGTTTAGCTTTATCATTTGTTGAATAATGGATTATGATATTTTGTTTTATGAAAAATAACATTTTTTATAACTATTCCTTGTAATAGTATGTTTGAAATTAATATGCATGATCCTAATTCAAACGATAGTTCTATATACAAATGTAGCACTCAAGAATCCAAATTGGTTTGGATTCTACTTACCTAGAGCATCGTCATCTATTCCACATAAACAAGAAACGCGTTTTGATACTAAAACTCGACGGGCTTCTTTACAAATGATTATGAATCATTTAAAATGCCTCTCTTGTATATTATGGAAAGATAACAAGAAAGCTTTTCTCCCAAGTTGGCGAAAGAGCTACAAATCTACTTGGACTCATACATACTGATGTATGTGGCCCTTTTAGAACTAAGACTAGGGAAGGTGCCACCTACTTTCACTGATGATATCATTCGATGTGGTTATGTTTACTTGATTAAACATCAACATGGAAGCTTTAATGATATCAGTCGCTATGGTTATGTTTACTTGATTAGACATAAACATGAAATCTTTGACACGTTCAAAGCTTTCTAAAGTAAAAGTAGAAAATCAACTCAGCAAGACAACAAAGGCTTTCAGTCCTGATTAAGGATAAAAGTACCTGAGTCAAGAGTTTCTGGATCATCCCTCACATCGTGAGATTGTCTCACAATTCACTCTTTCATACACTCCACAAGATAATGGTGCGTCTGGAATGAGATATCGGACCCTGTATGACATGGTGCGATCTATGATGAGTCCTACTACTCTTACACTATCCTTTTGAGGGGCATGCACTGAAGTCTGCTGCTCGAATACTTGATATGGTTCCGACCAAAAGGTTAAAAAGACACCATATAAGATATGGCGTGGGAAAGTCCCTAATTTGTCTTACTTGAGGATCTGGGGTTGTGAGGATCTCGTGGAACGAGACATGCCGAACAAACTTGAGCCCATATCTATCAAGTATATCTTCGATTACTATTTTACTTCCCAACTGAGAACAAATTGTTGTTACTCGGTATGCTGAGTTTCTTGAGAACAGTCTCATTTCACAAAGCAAGTGGGAGCACTATAGACTTTGACAAGATTCAAAGTGAAGATACACAACCTTCTGGTAACACTAGCAAATATCATTCTGAGGCTGGACATATAGATGTTGGACCACAGGATGATGTTGTTCACATTCATAGATCCGCAAGGACACTTCATGCACCTGAACGATATAGATTTATGTCGATGCTGAGGGGCAAAGTTTCGAGGATCATAATGAACCCCCTAACTGTCAAGTTGCATTACCAAATTTTGAATTCGAAAAATGACTTGAAGCTATGAATGCGAAAATGAAATCCATAAGAGACAATCAAGTTTTGAACTCAGTTGGTCTTTCTCAAAACAGTAAGACTGTTGACATGGATGAAAATATACACACCTATAAAGCTCTTGTAGTAGCAAAAGGTTACACTCAATTCTACGAGATTGACAATGATGAAACCTTCTCGCTTGTTACTAAAGACGTTAGGATTCTTATAGCCAAAGTAGTGTACTATGACTATGAGATTTGGTTAATGATGAAATAAAACGTTTGTTTCACCTAAAATCCAAACTGAGCATGTGTATATATGAAAGCTAGTGTGAGCATTGTCATTTCTCAAATCATACATGTTGATGACATGTCACTCATGTGAAACAATATACCATGGCTACAAGATGAAAATCCTAGCTTGGAAATGTTTTGACATGAAGGATTGTAGAAATACGACACACATACTTGAAGTTAAGAATCTATTGGGATAGATCAAAGCGGTTGATTGGTTTAAGTCAAAGTGCTTACATTGACAAAATTCTAAAATGGTTTAGAATGAATGCTCCCAAACGAGGAAGTCCTCGTATACAACATAATGTAAACTTGAGTGAGACTCAAGGACCTTCCACACCTGATGTGGTGAAGCGAATGAATGTAATCCCCTATGAGTCGGCTATTCCATTCATCATGTACGCTGTAAGAAGCACTAGGCCAAACGTAACGTCCTTAAGGGATCTTACTAGAAAATGCCAACAGAATCCACGAGAGAGTCACTGGATCACTGTTAAGAACAAATTGAAGTATTTTTGAAATACTGGATATATGTTCCTTGGTTATGATGGAGATACCAAACTGAAGCTAAGTATACTTGCTATACTTATGCTAGTTTTGAAATAGGTCGTGATGACGCTAGACCCTATTTACGAAGGTTCACTACATTCGAATGATTAATCGAGATATGTGAAATTCGTACTCTTAAAGTTCAAACAGATAACTAACTTGCTGACACTTTATCGAACTCAATGTCTTGTACCAAACATATTGAATATGAATGGAACATTGGACTTCGACAAGCTATTAGTTTCATGTAAATCTGTTTTAATATTTGGATAATGGAACATTGAGCAGTTTTTATTGGAATAAATTGATATATTTGATATGATCGTTTTTATATGAATATCTACTGTGTTCTATATTTGCATGTTTATATCCATGAATATTTACCGCGTTTTATATTCTAAATTGTCCATTGTCATATTAATAGTATGAGAATATTATTAAGACAAATCTGAGGGCATTGATGACATTATCTTAGTATGACTAAGGATGATGAAATCAAACTCACATGTTGTTCATATTGATGCACAATTGGACTGACCCAACCTATGAGAAATCACTTCCTGGATTTATGTCACAAGTGAATCTCACAAAGGCTTTGTCACTTATCCTCTGACTTGAGATGCAAGTTGGTTTGTGTATGTAGAGGGGCAAACTTTGATATGGTTAAACGCTGACCTGAATAAGGCTGCTATAACAACCATTATCGGGTTTGTCATTAAGCATATGACAGACACGTGCAGTCAACAAAGAATTTGTTCCTCCACGCATGTGGATTAGATACTACTGGGCCCCTCGATGATTTGAATAGATGTATGTGTGGCCACACCCAAAAGGTAATCAAGATGAATCTTGATTGGTTTTGGTAATCTACTTCAATGTATAGATCGAGAAACAGAATCGTTGAAAT
The DNA here is from genome assembly GCA_963853835.1 of Calendula officinalis. Taxonomy (NCBI): domain Eukaryota; kingdom Viridiplantae; phylum Streptophyta; class Magnoliopsida; order Asterales; family Asteraceae; genus Calendula; species Calendula officinalis. The sequence goes on from OY970826.1 coordinate 72,256,109, forward strand.
TTTAGATTGACATTAATCCTTGTCTAAAATTCAACATAGTATCAGTAACAAAAGGATAATTGCTCGAAAAACTTTGAACAAAGATTTTATGAAACTCCTCATGTACTTCTAGGGGCATTGGCGGGTTGCTAGACTCTAACCTTTGCTTGTATAACTACTTGATGTTATCACGTGCGCAAGTGGGAGCTGTTGGGAAATGCTTCACGCGTATAACATATAGTTATATGGCTAGTAGTTTGTGAGCCTAAAGGGTCACACACTTAAACATTTAATACCATAAGATATATAGTGTAATTAGGGTAATTACATTATATATTAATATAAGCTACATGCTTGTATATATTAGAGTTTAATATTAATTGTTAATATTGAAACTTAATTGTAAGCAAATAGAAGAAACAAAGACAAGGGACTTGAGTGCAAATAATCAATGGTTTATGGAAATCATTAATGGGAATTATGGCACCATAATGGTCCATAAACTCCCTCTTTTGTCATCCCTTTGACCATCCAAGAAAACACACACAAAAGGTTTTTTTGGTTCTTCTTCTTTGCAAGCACAAGGACTAGCATCCTTTTTTGGTGTTCAAGAATAGTGTTGTGTGGATTACTTTTAGAGGTATTCCTTTTGAATACTTGGTTTCAATCCATCACCAACTCCATCCGATTTCAACAAGATCAAAGACTTCAAGGGTATGAAATGTTCATCCAATCTCTTTGATTTATTTATTACTTTAATTGTATGATTAATATCAAGATCCGTTTATGGTGATTAAATATTTCCGTTGCGTTTTGGTTCTTGTTTTAACCGAAAATCACCATTACTATTGGACTATGGGTTCAACTTTCAAAAGACTCCAATTCATTGTGATAACAAGAGTGCTATTGCTATCACAGAGAACCCAGTCTATCACTCCAAAACTAAGCACATTGATATCAGACACCACTTTATTCGAGATAATGTGGAAAAAGGTAAGGTTGAGGTAGATTATGTACCAACAGATGAACAATTGGCTGATCTATTTACTAAACCCCTCCCTGAGAAAAGGTTTATGTATTTACTAGGGCAATTAGGTATGCTGAATCCTTGATCTTCCTTATTTAAAAAAAAAAAAAAAAAAAACTGAGCGCTCAGTATCACTCCTTTTGATACTGACCACTCAGTATCACTAGTCTGTTATCATCAAAATTAAAATTTTTAATTTTTTTTTATTTTCAAGAGTAAATTCATTGTTTTTATATTTTTTAAATTTTTTTTAAAAAAAAAATTAATTTTTTTTAACTCAGTATTGGGGTATGACGGCTCTTACACCGAGCCTAATCCTCATACTGCTCAACGGTAACCTTTCTTAATAGGAAACTTACCGTTGGCAGAGGATAAGGCAGTCAAATCAGCCGTTTTTACTTCCCAATAACTTAATTATCTTTCAAACTCCTATAAATAACCGTTTTTTTTACTTCAAATATTTTTCAACATTTATTTCATTATTTCTTTAAACATTCTCTCTGCGATTAACGATTTCACTCTCTCTTAGCAAGCAAAAACACTTAAATCAAAATCACTGATGGCAAATTACACTTTCGTCGCTCCAGAGGTTGAATCGGAAATCAAATTCCGAGATGATGAACCACCCAAGTTTGCGAGGAACAACATCACAGCAAACTTCACTATTCCTCAAGCCTGGGTATGCCAAGAATTCACAAACATTGTGATTTTTTTGAAGCATTGCCCAATTGCTCGTGCACTGACCTTATCTCCTCGAGCAATTTACCCAGAAATGTTATGCGAGTTTTGGTACTCTGCCACACTCGATTCCCCAGATATGATTGCTGGGTGGGTAATTAGAGATCAACGAAGAGCTTTTGCTTCTACTGCCATTATTCGTGAAACACTGAGGCTTCCCGCCCACGCTCAGTATGACCCATTTGTTGACAGAACAGAGGCACGCTCAGTATTGCCATTTTTGGGTCGAAGAGGAACAACAGGCATTATCAAAAGAAATCAATTTGGTCCTATGTGGGGTATTCTCATTACAACGATTATTCGGTGTATGACCCACAAGACCGGTGCTTTGGACCAAATCAATGAATTTGGGATGCAAATTGTACATGCCTTGTAGTATGGAAGAAACATTGATTATGCAAGACTCATTTTCAATGAATTAGCTGCTTTGGTTCGGGCTAAAATAAGGGAACGGAATGTCCCTTTCTGCAGATTCTTATCACTCATCTTTCAACACTCAATGCCCACACATACTTATGATGAGTTTCAAAGTCCAAGAGTTGATCTTCCTCCTCTTAGTGAGAAGATTTTCTTTTACAGGCCAAGAGAAGGAGAGCCTTTACTGAGTCCTTCTATGTGGGCCATTATTCAAGAACACATAAATGAGGAAGAAGACATGTCTGATTCTGAATCAGACAATGACAATGATGATGATAATGATGATAATGATGATAATAGTGGTAATGGAGGACATGCTTGTGAAGATGTTGAGATGCAGGATGTTCCACACGTTCAAGAACCGACTCAACAACATATCTCTCCACCTGCACAGGATCCTGATGCTCCTCAAATTGAAACCGCTTCTGATACTGAGCTCTCAGAAGACACACCACTGGTCCTTTAAAGAAGGAGAAGAAATCTTTCCCCTGTTATTATGGGGAACTTATCATCTGAGGAGGTGCAGCATGCCAATGTTCCTTCATTAACTGCATCTCTTCAAGCCCAAAGCCTAGTTGAAGCCACCACTGACCTTCCAGGTCCAGAACTAGTTCCAACTGCTCAACTAATTGCGGAACCTCATGTTCCTCTTGATGTGGAGATTCAATATGAGCAAACTACACTGGAAGGTGCTCAGCAAGACATACAGGTCGGTATTGAAGATATTGGTGCTGCAAATCCACAATCACATGATCCTGCACCGACCTCTGCCGATGCTAGAAGGGAATCTGACAGAGTCTCAGGTATGAATTTCTAAAAAGCCCTCAAACTTATATATATATATATTTCATTCCCAAATAGAGACTAAGTATTGGCCAGTACCAACTCAATACTGACCAAAGTCTCACACGATCTTTCAAATATATATCCGTTTATGGCCAACATAGCTAGCCCACTGCTGCTATGCACAACTCATATACTGAGCACACAAAATTGATCATTGTCAGTCTACAGTTGTCTCAACATTTAAAGAGACAATGGTGGTTGATGTCACACTGACACCCACTGGTGCTGCTTGAATAATGTCCAACTTATTTTTGAGTTGGGTAGCATAATTCAAGAAATGATCACAAACCCTTAAGCCACAAAATCCAAAAATTTTCCATGGGGTTTAGCCACATTTCTGTTATCACTCTAATACCGAGTGATAAACATTGAAAATAACCAGAAGAACATCCTAGGCTTCGAATTCCCAAACCCAAACCTTTAGTAAATGTGACTTATCCTATACTGAGCCACTTCCATTTACACACTCACTTTTACTAAAATCTTCTTTCACATGCTATGCACAAGTCCACAATATTTCATCATAAACCAGATGAAATACAGACTTCAGAAACTCTGTTTATATGATTATAGAATTAAACAACACCACAATTCTATTTGATAAACCTTCCTTTCTAACCAGTTTTATATTTTTGTTTCTTTAGCACCATCTGTGCAGGGCATTCAGGCATCACAGGCTGCAAGAGACCAAGTGACTCTGCAAGCAATCATGCAGCAAATTATGGCCATCCAACATACTCAAACTATAATACTGACCAGAATGGACACTATGAGTAGTGATATTGACTCAATAAAACAGTCAGTCTCACTACTTCAACAACCACATCAACCTCCACAAACTCCACCATTTTCACATGGTGACCACAATGAAGAAGGAGACGGAGAAGGAGGTGCTGGTGATACTGATGCTGCCACTGAGCCCATTCCCTCACCTACTCTTGAAGAACCTGAAGGGGACATGGGTGGTGACACTGATCCTCTTCCCTCTCCATCAGATGATAACAAAAAGGGGGAGAAGAGACAAAGAGATACCGAGGTTGATCAAACTGAGCCATCTGCTCAGGGGGAAAAAGAAGAAGATTGAATGAAGATCAACCTCCACAACAAGAACAACAACATCAGCAAAGCCCTCATACTGAGCCACTTCGAATTCAGTATGAGAGAAGAAGACAAAGAACTAGGTCAGCATTACAAGTTCAAGACCCACTTGAGCCATCTGCTCAGGGGGAGACTCATACTGACCAACCACAGCAAACTTTTTCTGAGCCACCTGCTCTTGAAGAGAATAATTTGCAAATTGTGGTCTATAGGCCTTTCATCTGGCCTATTGCTGATGATGAAGATGAAGAACCAGAGTTAGTAAACTATGCACTAAATCTGGTAGAACAAGAAAGTTCTTCATCATCATCCTCGGATGATGAAGAACCAGAAAATCTGGTGATTAGAAGAAGGAGTTCTTTATCAAGAAGACCTATCAATGCAGTTCTCACTTCTTCTGAATCAAGTGAGGAATCTGCTCCTTTGGTAACAAGACAAAGAAGACCTGTTCATACAATGGATAGTGATACAGAGCAGGGTCCAAGACTGACTCCTCAACAACTCTGGGCAGAACAAGAAAGATTTTTATATGAGCAAGAGTTGGGAGTCAAAGCTGAACCAGAATCTGACCCAGATATTGACACTCCTGGTCCTTCCCATAGAATCTCAAGAAAGGGTCCAGACCATATTCAACATTACTGGAATATGGTTGCTGCCAGGACTCAGTACAAGGAGGAAAGAAAGGAGTTCTTGAAGACCAAAACATTTCAAAATGTAAGGGGGATACATTGGTTAAATCTGGATGTCAATAAAGTAAAAGTGAAGCTCAAAGAAGGAAGAATCACTATCACTTGTACTGGCTTAACCAGTCCTCCCATGAAGTTATTTATTCATGATATTCAAAGAATTGGTCTTCAAGACTGGGTGAGGATCACAAGACTGATCAAAGAGCTTCCAAAGAAATCAACATATGATCAAATAGTCTTGGATGAGATCTGTGCAATTTCTGCAGTATGTTATGAGAAGGGCTTGCTTCATGAGATAGAGTATAGAACACTCAGTGTGATGACTGAAGCTTACTCAAACAACAGACCAGAATGCCTTCATACATACAAGTATCTTAGAAAGTACCCTCTTCCTCCTAACCTTGTTTTTCAGGATCAAAAGAGTGTCATATATCCAACTTCTGGATATATGTATACTGACTCAGAGGATAGAGAGTGCTTCATTTCTGAAGAAGATCTACCGAGAGCACAAATCAGTCATCTTATTGGACTGAAATGGATGATCACCAAGAAAGAAGACTCTTGGTTCAGAAAGAAGATTGTTGCAGTTCTGAATTGTAGAAAGGATGAACTCAAGAGCAGAGAAGAGTTTGTCCACATCAAACAAGAAGTCTTCTATGAGAATGAAGCCATCAACAGCAGCTGAAGAAGAAGATATTGCTACCTATGCCGTTGTATTTTTTGTTTATCTCTTTGTAATTGTTTTGTTATCATTAGATAGGGAGAGATTGTTAAGACAAAAAACCTTACCCCTTTGGATCTTAAGATAACAAAACAATCTAAGACTTGCTTTGATTAATATGTAGAATAATATAGCTAAGTTTAGGTCTGATACTGAGTGATCGGTATTGGAACTCAGTATCAGTACTCAGTATCAGATAGTGATACTGAGTACAAGGACTGAGTAGAAGGACCGAGTTACAATATGTAACGGACTTAGATCAAATCCCTTGATCTTAGTCATTTTCCTACCTTAGTCCTTCGGTTACTCCTTTGCCCATTATGTAAGATCTCTATATCATTATAAATAGAGATCATCTTGCAAAGGAGAACACACAAATTTACTTTACACTTTCATACCTATTGTAATTGATCAGTGGTCTTGTTATTCCGCAACAAGCCACACTTAGTGGAATTATACATTTGACTCATATCTTGTTCTTATACAATATTTGTCTTAAGTTATAATTAAACAATCAATTAACCATCTAAACCAGGGTGTTGTGACCTAACAGCAGGAAGTTGCTGTGCTCAATTATTATGGATGCAGTATCAACTATTGGACTATGGGTTCAACTTTCAAAAGACTCCAATTCATTGTGATAACAAGAGTGCTATTGCTATCACAGAGAACCCAGTCTATCACTCCAAAACTAAGCACATTGATATCAGACACCACTTTATTCGAGATAATGTGGAAAAAGGTAAGGTTGAGGTAGATTATGTACCAACAGATGAACAATTGGCCGATGTGTTTACTAAACCTCTCCCTGAGGAAAGGTTTATGTATTTACTAGGGCAATTAGGTATGCTGAATCCTTGATCTTTCTTAATTTTCTTTAAAACTGAGAGCTCAATATCACTCCTGTTGATACTGACCACTCAGTATCACTAGTCTGTTATCATCAAAATTTAAAATTTTTATTTTTATTTATTATTTTGAAGAGTAAATTAATTGTTTTATATTTTTTAAATTTTTTTTAAATTAATTTTATTTTACTCAGTATTAGGGTATGACGGCTATCACACCGACCTTAATCCTCATACTTTCCAACGGTAACCTTTCTTAATAGGAAAGTTACCGTTGCCATAGGATCAGGCAGTCAAATCAGCCGGTTTAACTTCCCAATACCGTAAATATCTTGAGATTATGTATAAATAATTGTTTTCTCTTTCTATACAAATTTTCTTTCAACAGTTGTTTCTTACTTACGATTTCAATTATTTCTGCCATTAACAATTTCGATTTCTCTTTGCAAGCAAATTTTTTTTAAATCTAAATCACAGATGGCAAATTATACGTTCTTCGCACCAGAGGCTGCACCGGCAACACAATTTAGAAACGATGACGTACCAAAATTTGCAAGGAACAACATCACAGCAAATTTCAATATTCCTCAAGCTTGGGCGTGCCCTGAATTCACACAAATGGTTACATTTCTGAAGAACTGCCCAATCACTCAAGCACTGATTAGATCTCCTAGAGCCATTTACCCAGAAATGCTCTGTGAATTTTGGTACTCTGCTAAAATTGACTCACCAGACATGATCACTAGTTGGGTTATTCGTAAACAAAGAAGGACTTTTGTCTCCACAGCCATAATTCGGGAAGCTCTGGGTCTTCCAGCTCACGCTCAATATGAGCCATTCGTTGACAGAGTAGAGGCTAGATCAGTGTTACCACTTATCGGACAAAGAGGTACTACAGGGATCATTAAAAGAAATGAATTTGGTCCAATGTGGGGAATACTGATCTCTACAATCATTCGGTGTATGACTCACAAGACTGGCACCTTGGACCAAATCAACGATTTTGGTATGCAGATGGTTCATGCCATGTACCACGGAAGAGATATTGACTATGCTCGACTAATTTTTGAAGAATTAGCCTCTCTTATTCGGGCTAAAATCAGAGAATTAAATGTTCCTTTCTGCAGATTTCTTTCTCTCATTTTTCAGAATGAGATGCCTGCACATATATATGATGAATTCAACAGCCCAAGAGTGGATCTTCCTCCTCTTCATGAGAAGATCTTCTTCTACAGGCCAAGAGAAGGAGAGCCTGTAATGAGTCACTCTATGTGGGCTATAGTCCAGGCACACATTAATGATGCACAATCTTCTGATACTGAATCAGAACATGCTGATACTGATGATGACAGTGGAAATGGTGGAAACGATGATCTAGATACTGAGATGGTGGAAGCTCAACCAGCAGCAGTATCATCACCACCAACACAGAATCCTGATGCTCCTCTTATTGAAACCGCATCTGATACTGAGACCTTAGAAGACACACCACTGGTAATCCACAGAAGAAGAAGAAACCTTTCTCCGGTTATTATGGGAAACCTCTCATCAGAAGAGATGCAAACTGGAAATGTACCATCTCTTACTGCATCGATTCAAGCCCAAAGTGCTGCAGCCAATGCTGACCTTCCAGGTCCTGAACCAGAACCAACAGCTAAACATATTGAGGAACACTATGATCCTCTTGATGTAGAATTTTAGTTTGAGCATCATACACTGGAAGGTGCAGATATTGGCAGAGAAGAACCTCATGAAGGTGTTGGTGCCTCAAATCAGAATCCAAATGATCCAGCACCGACCTCTCATGATGCCAGAAGAGAATCAGATAAAGTCTCAGGTATGAATTTCTACAAATCTTTAAACTTATATATATATATATATATATATATATATATATATATATATATATATATATATATATATATATATATTCCCCCATAGAGACTATGTATTGGCCAGTACCACCTCAATACTGACCACAGTCTCAATCGAACTTTCAAATATATACTCTTATGGCCAACATAGTAAGCCCACTGCTGCTATGCAAAATTCATATACCGAGCTTTTCAAAAGATCATTGACAGTCTACAGTTGTTCCATCATTTAAAGGGACAATAGTGGTTGATGTCACACTGACACCCACTGGTGCTGCTTGAATGATGTCCAACTTATTTTGAGTTGGATAACATTGTTCAAGAAATGATCAAAACACCCTTTAAGCCACATTAGCCAAAATTTTCCATGGGTCAAACCCGCATTACTGTTATCACTCTAATACCGAGTGATAAACATTGAAAATAACAAGAAGCATATCCCAGGCTTCGAATTTCCCAACCAAACCTTTTAGTAAATGTGACTTATCCTACACTGAGCTACTTCAAATCTCACACTCACTTTTACTAAAACACTTCTTACACATGCTTTGCACTAGTCCACAATATTTCATCATGAACCAGATGAAATACAGACTTCCAAAATCTGTTTACATGATTATAGAGTTAATCAACACCACAACTCTATTTGATAAACCTTTCTTACTAACCAGTTTTATGTTTTTTCTGTTTCTTTAGCACCATCTGTGCAGGGTCAAAGAGGACAGGCTACTCAGTCTCAGGAAGTACATGGAGCTTTACAAACTATTCTGAATCAAATCCTGGCAATTCAGAATACTCAGAATAACATTCTGGCCAGGATGGATGCAATGCGTACTGAGATTGACTCCTTGAAGCACTCAGTGGCACTCCTACAGCAACAACAACAGCCTTCTCCACCTCCACCAATTTCCACTGGATGGCAATAATGATGAAGAAAGTCCTGCCACTGAGCCTCGCAGATCACCATCTCCTGCACATACTCATAGTGCAAGGCAGGCTGCCACTGAACCTATGCTCTCCCCAAGTCCTGAAGATCAACAGGGGGACATGGGTGGTGATACTGAACCTATTTCCTCCCCATTCAATGATAACAATAAGGGGGAGAAAAGACAAAGAGATCAAGAGGTTGATCAACCTGAGCCATCTGCTCAGGGGGAGAAAAGAAGAAAACTAAATGAAGATCAATCTCCACAACAACAACAACAACAACAACAGCAAACACCTCATACTGAACCTCTTCGGTTTAGGTATGAAAGAAACAGACAAAGAGGAAGATCAGTCTTGGAACAACTTGAAGAAGAACCATCTGAGCCATCTGCTCAGGGGAGACTGATACTGATCAACCTCAGCAAGGTGCTTCTGAGCAAAACTATTTGCAGATTATTGTGTATAGGCCTTTTGTGTGGCCTATTGCTGATGATGAAGATGAAGAACATCCAGTGGCATCAGAAGATTTCTTAAACTTTGCACTGGATGAAGCAAATAAAGAAACCTCTTCATCATCATTCTCAGATGATGAAGAGCATACTAGAACACCTATCTCACCTCAAGCTGAAGGACCTTCTAGAATTGCTAGAAGACCAATAACCAGAAGAATGATAAATGTGGTTATGTCCTCAGAATCAAGTGAAGAAACAGATCCAGCTCCACTAAATATTAGACCCAGAAGATCTGTTCAATATACTGAGGATGAGGTTGAAGCTCAAAGATACTTCCCTGTCAAGGAAGAAGATCCTGAAACTGATACTGAGGCAGATGATTCATGGAAGCCTCATACTGTCAGAAGAACAGGTGACGATGTTCTCCAACAATATTGGAACATTGTTGCTCAAAGATGCAGATACAGGGAAAGCAGGATGAACATGCTGAGGAACAGAGTTTTTCAGAATGTAAAGAACATATACTGGCTGAATGAGTTTGTCAACAAAATTAAAGTAAAAATCGTTGACAAATGCATTACTGCAACATGCACTGGGCCAGTCAGTCCTCCACTGAAGTTCTGTCTTCATGACATTCAGAATATGGGAGTACAAGACTGGATTAAAATTGCTAGACTGATTAAGGAATTGAAATCCAGGTCTTCTGAAGCCCAAGTGATGATGGATGAAATTTGGGCTGTATCTGCTGTATGCTATGAACAGGGCATTCTTTATGCAGCAGATTATAGGGCACTCAGTGTTATGACTGAGGCTGTCAAAAACAACAAACCTGAGTGCCTGAATACATTCAGAGTGCTCCCTATATATACTGTTCCTCCTAACCTTATTTTTCAGGATCAAAAGAGTACCATATATCCAACATCTGGATATATGTATACTGAATCAGAGGACAGAGAGTGTTTCATTACTGAAGCAGACTTGGCAAAAGCTCCTATCAGCCATTTGGTGGGTCTTAAATGGATGATAACCAAGAGAGAAGATGCTTGGTTTAGAAAGAAGATAGTTGTTGTACTGAATAACAGGCAAGATGAACTGAAGAAAAGAGAAGAGTTCATCCATGTGAAGAAAGAAGTCTTCTACGAGTTTGAATCGATCAACAAAGACTAAAGAAGAAGACTTTGCAGCCTGTAGTTTATTTTGTTTAGTATCTCTTTATAATTGTTTTGTTATCATTAGATAGGGGGAGATTGTTAAGACAAAAAGCCTTACCTCCTGTATGAATCTTAGGATAACAAAACAATCTAGAATAGCTTAGATTAAAATGTAGATTAAAATAGCTAAGTTAGAAGTGATACTGAGTTTGGCCAATACTGGCCACTCAGTATCAGCACTCGGTATTGGAAAACCAATACTGAGTAGAAGGACTGAGTGATACTCAGTATAGTAACGGACTAAGATCAAATTCCTTGATCTTAGTCATTTCCTTTACTTAGTCCTTCGGTTACTCCTTTGCTCATTATGTAAGATCTCTATAACATTATAAATAGAGATCATCTTGCAAAGGAGTACTCACCAATTTACATATTCACATATCTATCTTTGTAATTGTTCAAGTGGTCTTGTATTTCCGCTACAAGCCACACTTAAAATTGCTAGACTGATTAAGGAATTGAAATTCAGGTCTTCTGAAGCCCAAGTGATGATGGATGAAATTTGGGCTGTATCTGCTGTATGCTATGAACAGGGCATTCTTTATGCAGCAGATTATAGGGCACTCAGTGTTATGACTGAGGCTGTCAAAAACAACAAACCTGAGTGCCTGAATACATTCAGAGTGCTCCCTATATATACTGTTCCTCCTAACCTTATTTTTCAGGATCAAAAGAGTACCATATATCCAACATCTGGATATATGTATACTGACTCAGAGGACAGAGAGTGTTTCATTACTGAAGCAGACTTGGCAAAAGCTCCTATCAGCCATTTGGTGGGTCTTAAATGGATGATAACCAAGAGAGAAGATGCTTGGTTTAGAAAGAAGATAGTTGCTGTACTGAATAACAGGCAAGATGAACTGAAGAAAAGAGAAGAGTTCAACCATGTGAAGAAAGAAGTCTTCTACGAGTATGAATCGATCAACAAAGACTAAAGAAGAAGACTTTGCAGCCTGTAGTTTATTTTGTTTAGTATCTCTTTGTAATTGTTTTGTTATCATTAGATAGGGGAGATTGTTAAGGCAAAAAGCCTTACCTGCTGTATGAATCTTAGGATAACAAAACAATCTAGAATAGCTTAGATTAAAATGTAGATTAAAATAGCTAAGTTAGAAGTGATACTGAGTTTGGCCAATACTGGCCACTCAGTATCAGCGCTCGGTATTGGAAAACCAATACTGAGTAGAAGGACTGAGTGATACTCAGTATAGTAACGGACTAAGATCAAATTCCTTGATCTTAGTCATTTCCTTTACTTAGTCCTTCGGTTACTCCTTTGCTCATTATGTAAGATCTCTATAACACTATAAATAGAGATCGTCTTGCAAAGGAGTACTCACCAATTTACATATTCACATATCTATCTTTGTAATTGTTCAAGTGGTCTTGTATTTCCGCTACAAGCCACACTTTGTGGAATAATATACGTTTGATTAAATTACTGTGTTGAAACACCTTAATTGTCTTAAGTAAATTATTAATCTAAACAATTATCAAACTAACCAGGGTTGTTGTGACCTAACAACATTATAAAAGTTTGATTTTCCTATTTTTAAGGTTTTATGTTTCCTAGGGTGTGTAGTTGTGCACCCGAGGAAACTAACTCTGACAATTATAAATTATTTTCCAATTTTTAGGGTTTGTGTTTCCTTGGGTGTGTATTTTGTCTATCCGAGAAAACCATATATGACTAATTTTCCTATTTTTGGGGTTTTATGTTTCCTAGGGTGCGTTTTCCTATTTTTAGGGTTTTACATTTCCTTGGGTGAGTATTTTGGCTACTCGGGGAAACTAACTTTGGACAATAAAAGTTTGAACTTTCTATTTTTAGAGTTTTATGTTTCCTATGGTGTGTAGTTGTGTACCCGAGGAAACTAAACATGACACTTCAGGGTTTGTGTTTCCTTGGGTGTTAATTTTTTCTACCCGGGGAAACCAACTTTTGACAATAAAAGTTTAATTTTCTTATTTTTAAGATTTTATGTTTCCTAGGGTGCGTAGTTGACTAGTTGTGCACCCGAGGAAACTAACTCTGACAATTATAAATTATTTTCCAATTTTTAGGGTTTGTGTTTCCTTGGGTGTGTATTTTGTCTACCGAGGAAACCATATATGACTAATTTTCCAATTTTTGGGGTTTTATGTTTCCTAGGGTGTGTTGTCCTATTTTGAGGGTTTTATGTTTCCTAGGGTTTGTAGTTGTGCACCCGAGGAAACTAACTCTGACAATTATAAACTATTTTCCAATTTTTAGGGTTTGTGTTTCCTTGGATGTGTATTTTGTCTAACCGAGGAAAGCATATATGACTAATTTTCCTATTTTTTGGGTTTTATGTTTACTATGGTGTGTTTTCCTATATTTAGGGTTTTATGTTTCCTTGGGTGTGTATTTTGGCTACCCGAGGAAACCAACTTTTGATTATAAAAGTTTGATTTTCCTATTTTTAGGGTTTTATGTTTCCTAGGGTGTGTAGTTGTGCACCCGAGGAAACTAACTCTGACAATTATAAACTATTTTCCAATTTTTAGGGTTTGTGTTTCCTTGGGTGTGTATTTTGTCTATCCGAGGAAACCATATATGGCTAATTTTCCTATTTTTGGGGTTTTATGTTTCCTAGGGTGCGTTTTCCTATTTTTAGGGTTTTACATTTCCTTGGGTGAGTATTTTGGCTACTCGGGGAAACTAACTTTGGACAATAAAAGTTTGAACTTTCTATTTTTAGAGTTTTATGTTTCCTATGGTGTGTAGTTGTGTACCCGAGGAAACTAACCATGACACTTCAGGGTTTTTGTTTCCTTGGGTGTTAATTTTGTCTACCCGGGGAAACCAACTTTTGACAATAAAAGTTTAATTTTCTTATTTTTAAGATTTTATGTTTCCTAGGGTGTGTAGTTGACTAGTTGTGCACCCGACGAAACTAACTCTGACAATTATAAATTATTTTCCAATTTTTAGAGTTTGTGTTTCCTTGGGTGTGTATTTTGTCTACCGAGGAAACCATATATGACTAATTTTCCTATTTTTGGGGTTTTATGTTTCCTAGGGTGTGTTTTCCTGTTTTTAGGGTTTTATGTTTCCTTGGGTGTGTATTTAGGCTACCCGAGGAAACCAACTTTTGACAATAAAAGTTTGATTTTTATATTTTTATGGTTTTATGTTTCCTAAGGTGTGTAGTTGTGCACCCGAGGAAACTAACTATAACAATTATGAACTAGTTTCCAATTTTTAGGGTTTGTGTTTCCTTGGGTGTGTATTTTGTCTACCCGAGGAAACCATATATGACTAATTTTCCAATTTTTGGGGTTTTATGTTTCATAGGGTGTGTTTTCCTATTTTTAGGGTTTTATGTTTCCTAGGGTGTGTAGTTGTGCACCCGAGGAAACTAACTCTGACAATTATAAACTATTTTCCAATTTTTAGGGTTTGTGTTTCTTTGGATGTGTATTTTGTCTACCCGAGGAAACCATATGTTCGAACAACGATCGTCAAATACAAAGACCAGGCGACGTCAACCTTGGATCTCCTGTGATGATCACAGTGCAGACCCAACAAGTTCTTGGCGAACCTAGGGTGATCGAGGTTGAGTGCGAAGGTGAACGTGAGAGTATGTGAACTATGTGTTTTAGGCTTCTTTAATCTGTCTCCAGTGTGTTAGTATCAGTGTGTTAGGCCATGTATTTATATGGCCGTATATGGAACGTTGGCCCATGACTGCAATAAAGCAATCATGAAGCGTCATTATGACAGCATCAATGATCGTGTAACGCCTTACTATTATGACTGCAATAAAGCAGTCATGAAGCGCCATTATGACAGGACGTCATCACGATTCCAATGACGGGCAGACAATCCTGACAGGCGATGATAACTTGACAGGCGGTGACAGGCGCTGACAATCTTGACAGGCGATGATATCTTGATCATGATTTGACAGGCACTGACAATCTTTGACAGGCGTCATGATTTGACAGGCGCTCATTAGTGGCGGAGTTGTGGGCCATCATTAGTAGCCAGTCTAATTGTGACATGGGTCATCTTCATTAGTGACGTGGGCGATCTTCATGTTTAGGGATTTGGGGATTTACCTATATATACATAGTTAATCCCTACTAACCTCATCATGCCCCCGAGTTACGATTTGCCAAAACATCGGTTTGCAAGTCGTAACTATCAGTACCGTAAGTTCTCTGTCTTTGTCGTCATTATTATTATTATTATGTTTTTTTTTTTTTTTTTTTTTCTTGAACTAGTATGGTATTTGTCAAAACGAAAGTGCATAGAAGCCGAAATAATAAAAAATTGGGGTCCTTACTGTAATTTAGTAAAAGCTAAAGGGCAAATTTAACAGTTCTGATATACGAGTGCCAATCCGCTAGCTTTCATCAACGTCGTCATTTCTAAAAACCCTAGCTGGTCCTTCCTGCTGCGTTCTTTAATTTTCGATCCTTCAAATCTGCTATCTAAGGCTGCTCAATCGTGCCCGGGACCGGCGGTAGTATGGCGATGCCGACCGGCGATCGCAGGGCAGATTCGTTCGGACCGGCGGTAGTAGCGTTGATCCGACAGCGCAGGCTGTAGCGTCGATTTTTACCGCAACCCATATCATTGAGTCGAGATCTGCGATCGATGTCGATTTTAACCGGCTGTCAATTTTGGTTTTACGGACCGGCGGTGATCGGGCGGTACAAGCAGCGCAAAGGCGTAGTGCGTTCGTGGACCGGCTGTCAGAATTAAACCGGCGGTCGAAGGGGTGCAAGGCGATCGAGACCGGCTGTCAGGGTGAGACCGGCTGTACAGGGCAGCGGCCGTGCGGCGTGCGTCGACCGGCGATCGAGATGGTTAGGGTTTAGCGGATCGGGTGGTTTTAGGCTTTAGACCGGCAATCTAGACCGGATGTCGCAGGATGACCGGCTGTCGCAGGGTGACCGGCGGTCGAAGGGGGTGTTCGACAGCGGTATCGGGTTCGTGACCGGCAGATTGGATTCGTGACCGGCGGTTTGGGTTCGTGACCGGCGGTTTTCACGTTTCGGGTCTTCGGGCAGATTGCGAATGTTCGTCCGGTTTAAGGTGGACAGGCGGTTCTCACCTTCCGGTCTTAGGGTTTGAAACCGCGGTTTAGGGTTATGTTCGGGCCGGCGGTTTTGGGTGTGGTGGACCGGCGATTTTGGGTATTCGGCGGTATAGGGTTGTTCGACTAGTTTAGGGTTGTATGGGCCGGCACTTATATCGCAAGCCAAAACTAGTCGGCTGACTAAATTGAACCGCGGCTGGCCCTGACCGGCGTACTGTTTTATATGCTTTAAATCGTTAACTCCTCTCCTAACTGTAATTGTATGTTGTTTACTGCAGGTTTTAGCTGAGTTGCTCGCTACCTTAGTACTTGCTTGTCCATGGCTTTGCTTTGAAAAATAATGTTTTATTGGATGATCAAGCCAATAACACATTTTTGTTTTTATCTTTTTATTATGGATGTTGTGTCCATGACACCGTCTTGGGTGTGCATGACAGTGTGTATATTTGGTTGTTCGTATGACACTTTCTTGAGAGCCCATGATGCCTTTGTATGCCAATGACCTGGGTAGATTTGGGTATCTGTGATGTATGCTTCATATTGTGCCTGTGACACTGTGCCAATGGCACTTTTGTTGGTTAACCTTTACTTCGTCTACTCGCGAGGATTGTCGCTTCCCAGTGAGAAGTGCTTATCTTTTATCAAGTAGATTAAAAGACGAGTATGATTGTATGTTATTTGGCCAGACAAGGTTGTCTTTCTTGGCTTCATACATGTTTTATTGAACTATGTTCTTAGTTGTGTACATGCACATGCGTGTTCAAGTTGTAACATTGTACGTAATGAAAGTGCATGTTTGGCCTTAGACTGAGATGTCTATTGTGGCCTTATGCTTTTTGTATTGAATCCTTACTTCAATATTTATTTGTTTATGCAAAAACCATAGAAAAATGATATTGTAAGATAATATTGGGATACAAGATCAGACCAAATGCTATTATCGCCCGTTTCATGCATGACCATGACATTCCATGTGCTTGGAAACATGTATTGAAAACATAAAGGAAAAAATGACAGTAAAGACTATCGCACCTTGATAGGTCAGTTAATATTGGCTCCCTCATGTATCATGAGGATATGGCCATCAGGTGGTCCGGGATGTTCTGTGTCTTCCCCCTTCTTTTGCCAGGCATAACTCTTCTTAAGTGGAGGTTTATTTGCTTGCTTCTTAGCGCCAGGCACAAGGTGTTCTAATTTGCCTTCTTCCAAAGCCCGCCTGATTTCCCTTTTTAGCTCTCTACAGACATTCGTGTCGTGTCCATGATCTTCATGGAAATCACAGTATTTATTCATGTTTTTCGTACCTGACCTATGCTCCATCTGGGGTGGAGGTGTGAAGGTAGCGCACACCTGCTCTGTTATCAAGATTTCTTTTGGTGTTTTGCTAAGAGCACGCTCAGACGGATGTTTATCGTATGGGCCAAACCTCCGATTGCTCCTTTCATCTCGTTGATGGTCACCAGTTAGAGCATCATGCCTGCCATCTGACGTGTCGGTCCAAGACTTGCCGCCTACCTCTCTTGTCAGGGAGACAGTTTCTTTTGACCTTAAATAGTCATATGCCCTGTCCGTGGCTTCTTTGAAAGTAATTGGAGTTCTCTTGATTAACTTTTCTTGCAGTTGTCCTGGAAGGAGGGAGAGAGTAAAGCCCGAAATTTGCTGACTTTCGGGTAAGGCGACAATTTTCTGGCACTCCTGCGTGTAACGCTGAATGAAGTCGCGTAACCCATCGCCTTCCCTTTGTCGCAGCAAATGTGCTTCTATATGAGTTCTCTGCTGCTTCTTTTGCTGGACAAAGTGAGTTACAAATTTAGCCTTTAGATCCAAGGTTGACGTCGCCTGGTCTTTGTATTTGATCATCACTGTGATCGTTGTTAGCCTTTACATCTGCAAAGCCTTTAGTCCCACGGGTGGCGCCAATGTTCGAACAACGATCGTCAAATACAAAGACCAGGCGACGTCAACCTTGGATCTCCTGTGATGATCACAGTGCAGACAGAAGCAAGTTCTTGGCGAACCTAGGGTGATCGAGGTTGAGTGCGAAGGTGAACGTGAGAGTATGTGAACTATGTGTTTTAGGCTTCTTTAATCTGTCTCCAGTGTGTTAGTATCAGTGTGTTAGGCCATGTATTTATATGGCCGTATATGGAACGTTGGCCCATGACTGCAATAAAGCAATCATGAAGCGTCATTATGACAGCATCAATGATCGTGTAACGCCTTACTATTATGACTGCAATAAAGCAGTCATGAAGCGCCATTATGACAGGACGTCAGCACGATTCCAATGACGGGCTGACAATCCTGACAGGCGATGATAACTTGACAGGCGGTGACAGGCGCTGACAATCTTGACAGGCGATGATATCTTGATCATGATTTGACAGGCGCTGACAATCTTTGACAGGCGTCATGATTTGACAGGCGCTCATTAGTGGCGGAGTTGTGGGCCATCATTTGTAGCCAGTCTAATTGTGACATGGGTCATCTTCATTAGTGACGTGGGCGATCTTCATGTTTAGGGATTTGGGGATTTACCTATATATACATAGTTAATCCCTACTAACCTCATCACCATATATGACTAATTTTCCTATTTTTGTGGTTTTATATGTCCTAGGGTGTGTTTTCCTATTTTTAGGGTTTTATGTTTCCTTGGGTGTATATTTTGGCTACGCGGGGAAACTAAATTTTAACAATAAAAGTTTGATCTTTCTATTTTTAGGGTTTTATGTTTCCTAGGGTGTGTAGTTGTGTACCCGAGGAAACTAACCGTGACAATTATATATTATTTTCCTGTTTTCAGGGTTTGTGTTTCCTTGGGTGTTAATTTTGTCTACCCGTGGAAACCAACTTTTGACAATAAAAGTTTAATATTCCTATTTTTAAGATTTTATGTTTCCTAGGGTGTGTAGTTGTGCACCCGAGGAAACTAACTATGACAATTATGAACTATATTTCAATTTTTAGGGTTTGTGTTTCCTTGGGTGTGTATTTTGTCTACCCGAGGAAACCATATATGACTAATTTTCCAATTTTTGGGGTTTTATGTTTCCTAGGGTGTCTTTTCCTATTTTTAGGGTTTTATGTTTCCTTGGGTGTGTATTTTGGCTACCCGAGGAAACCAACTTTTGACAATAAAAGTTTGATTTTCATATTTATAGGGTTTTATGTTTCCTAGGGTGTGTAGTTGTGCACCCGAGGAAACTAACTCTGACAATTATAAACTATTTTCCAATTTTTAGGGTTTGTGTTACCTTGGGTGTGTATTTTGTCTATCCGAGGAAACCATATATGACTAATTTTCCTATTTTTGGGGTTTTATGTTTCCTAGGGTGCGTTTTCCTAATTTAGGGTTTTACATTTCCTTGGGTGAGTATTTTGGCTACTCTGGGAAACTAACTTTGGACAATAAAAGTTTGAACTTTCTATTTTTAGAGTTTTATGTTTCCTATGGTGTGTAGTTGTGTACCCGGGGAAACTAACCATGACACTTCAGGTTTTGTGTTTCCTTGGGTGTTAATTTTGTCTACCCGGGGAAACCAACTTTTGACAATAAAAGTTTAATTTTCTTATTTTTAAGATTTTATGTTTCCTAGGGTGTGTAGTTGACTAGTTGTGCACCCGAGGAAACTAACTCTGACAATTATAAATTATTTTCCAATTTTTAGGGTTTGTGTTTCCTTGGGTGTGTATTTTGTCTACCCGAGGAAACCATATATGACTAATTTTCGTATTTTTGGGGTTTTATGTTTCCTAGGGTGTGTTTTCCTATTTTTAGGGTTTTATGTTTCCTTGGGTGTGTATTTTGGCTACCCGGGGAAACTAACTTTTGTCAATAAAAGTTTAATCTTTCTATTTTTAGAGTTTTATGTTTCCTAGGGTGTGTAGTTGTGTACCCGAGGAAACTAAGCATGACAATTATATATTATTTTCCTATTTTTAGGGTTAGTGTTTCCTTGGGTGTTAATTTGCTCTACCCAGGGAAACCAACTTTTGACAATAAAAGTTTAATTTTCTTATTTTTAGGGTTTTATGTTTCCTAGGGTGTGTAGTTGTGCACCCGAGGAAACTAACTCTGACAATTATAAATTATTTTCCAATTTTTAGGGTTTGTGTTTCCTTGGGTGTGTATTTTTTCTACCGAGGAAACCATATATGACTAATTTTCCTATTTTTGGGGTTTTATGTTTCCTAGGGTGTGTTTTCCTGTTTTTAGGGTTTTATGTTTCCTTGGGTGTGTATTTAGGCTACCCGAGGAAACCAACTTTTGACAATAAAAGTTTGATTTCTATATTTTTATGGTTTTATGTTTCCTAAGGTGTGTAGTTGTGCACCCGAGGAAACTAACTATAACAATTATGAACTAGTTTCTAATTTTTAGGGTTTGTGTTTCTTTGGATGTGTATTTTGTCTACCCGAGAAAACCATATATGACTAATTTTCCAACTTTTGGGGTTTTATGTTTCCTAGGGTGTGTTTTCCTATTTTTAGGGTTTTATGTTTCCTAGGGTGTGTAGTTGTGCACCCGAGGAAACTAACTCTGACAATTATAAACTATTTTCCAATTTTTAGGGTTTTTGTTTCTTTGGATGTGTATTTTGTCTACCCGAAGAAACCATATATGACTAATTTTCCTCTTTTTGTGGTTTTATGTGTCCTAGGGTGTGTTTTCCTATTTTTAGGGTTTTATGTTTCCTTTGGTGTATATTTTGGCTACCCGGGGAAACTAAATTTTGACAATAAAAGTTTGATCTTTTTATTTTTAGGGTTTTATGTTTCCTACGGTGTGTAGTTGTGTACCCGAGGAAACTAACCGTGACAATTATATATTATTTTCCTGTTTTCAGGGTTTGTGTTTCCTTGGGTGTTAATTTTGTCTACCCGTGGAAACCAACTTTTGACAATAAAAGTTTAATTTTCCTATTTTTAAGGTTTTATGTTTCCTAGGGTTTGTAGTTGTGCACCCGAGGAAACTAACTATGACAATTATGAACTTTATTTCAATTTTTTGGGTTTGTGTTTCCTTATGTGTGTATTTTGTCTACCCGAGGAAACCATATATGACTAATTTTCCAATTTTTGGGGTTTTATGTTTCCTAGGGTGTCTTTTCCTATTTTTAGGGTTTTATGTTTCCTTGGGTGTGTATTTTGGCTACCCGAGGAAATCAACTTTTGACAATAAAAGTTTGATTTTCATATTTATAGGGTTTTATGTTTCCTAGGGTGTGTAGTTGTGCACCCGAGGAAACTAACTCTGACAATTATAAATTATTTTCCAATTTTTAGGGTTTGTGTTTCCTTGGGTGTGTATTTTGTCTATCCGAGGAAACCGTATATGACTAATTTTCCTATTTTTGGGGTTTTATGTTTCCTAGGGTGCGTTTTCCTATTTTTAGGGTTTTACATTTCCTTGGGTGAGTATTTTGGCTACTCGGGGAAACTAACTTTGGACAATGAAAGTTTGAACTTTCTATTTTTAGAGTTTTATGTTTCCTATGGTGTGTAGTTGTGTACCCGAGGAAACTAACCATGACACTTCAGGGTTTGTGTTTCCTTGGGTGTTAATTTTATCTACCCGGGGAAACCAACTTTTAACAATAAAAGTTTAATTTTCTTATTTTTAAGATTTTATGTTTCCTAGGGTGTGTAGTTGACTAGTTGTGCACCCGAGGAAACTAACTCTGACAATTATAAATTATTTTCCAATTTTTAGGGTTTGTGTTTCCTTGGGTGTGTATTTTGTCTACCGAGGAAACCATATATGACTAATTTTCCTATTTTTGGGGTTTTATGTTTCCTAGGGTGTGTTTTCCTGTTTTTAGGGTTTTATGTTTCCTTGGGTGTGTATTTAGGCTACCCGAGGAAACCAACTTTTGACAATAAAAGTTTGATTTTTATATTTTTATGGTTTTATGTTTCCTAAGGTGTGTAGTTGTGCACCCGAGGAAACTAACTATAACAATTATGAACTAGTTTCCAATTTTTAGGGTTTGTGTTTCCTTGGGTGTGTATTTTGTCTACCCGAGGAAACCATATATGACTAATTTTCCAATTTTTGGGGTTTTATGTTTCATAGGGTGTGTTTTCCTATTTTTAGGGTTTTATGTTTCCTAGGGTGTGTAGTTGTGCACCCGAGGAAACTAACTCTGACAATTATAAACTATTTTCCAATTTTTAGGGTTTGTGTTTCTTTGGATGTGTATTTTGTCTACCCGAGGAAACCATATATGACTAATTTTCCTATTTTTGTGGTTTTATGTGTCCTAGGGTGTGTTTTCCTATTTTTAGGGTTTTATGTTTCCTTGGGTGTATATTTTGGCTACCCGGGGAAACTAAATTTTAACAATAAAAGTTTGATCTTTCTATTTTTAGGGTTTTATGTTTCCTAGGGTGTGTAGTTGTGTACCCGAGGAAACTAACCGTGACAATTATATATTATTTTCCTGTTTTCAGGGTTTGTGTTTCCTTGGGTGTTAATTTTGTATACCCGTGGAAACCAACTTTTGACAATAAAAGTTTAATATTCCTATTTTTAAGGTTTAATGTTTTCTAGGGTGTGTAGTTGTGCACCCGAGGAAACTAACTATGACAACTATGAACTATATTTCTATTTTTAGGGTTTGTGTTTCCTTGGGTGTGTATTTTGTCTACCAGAGTAAACCATATATGACTAATTTTCCAATTTTTGGGGTTTTATGTTTCCTAGGGTGTCTTTTCCTATTTTTAGGGTTTTATGTTTCCTTGGGTGTGTATTTTGGCTACCCGAGGAAACCAACTTTTGACAATAAAAGTTTGATTTTCATATTTATAGGGTTTAATGTTTCCTAGGGTGTGTAGTTGTGCACCCGAGGAAACTAACTCTGACAATTATAAACTATTTTCCAATTTTTAGGGTTTGTGTTACCTTGGGTGTGTATTTTGTCTATCCGAGGAACCCATATATGACTAATTTTCCTATTTTTGGGGTTTTATGTTTCCTAGGGTGCGTTTTCCTATTTTTAGGGTTTTACATTTCCTTGGGTGAGTATTTTGGCTACTCTGGGAAACTAACTTTGGACAATAAAAGTTTGAACTTTCTATTTTTAGAGTTTTATGTTTCCTATGGTGTGTAGTTGTGTACCCGAGGAAACTAACCATGACACTTCAGGTTTTGTGTTTCCTTGTGTGTTAATTTTGTCTACCCGGGGAAACCAACTTTTGACAATAAAAGTTTAATTTTCTTATTTTTAAGATTTTATGTTTCCTAGGGTGTGTAGTTGACTAGTTGTGCACCCGAGGAAACTAACTCTGACAATTATAAATTATTTTCCAATTTTTAGGGTTTGTGTTTCCTTGGGTGTGTATTTTGTCTACCCGAGGAAACCATATATGACTAATTTTCGTATTTTTGGGGTTTTATGTTTCCTAGGGTGTGTTTTCCTATTTTTAGGGTTTTATGTTTCCTTGGGTGTGTATTTTGGCTACCCGGGGAAACTAACTTTTGACAATAAAAGTTTGATCTTTCTATTTTAAGAGTTTTATGTTTCCTAGGGTGTGTAGTTGTGTACCCGAGGAAACTAAGCATGACAATTATATATTATTTTCCTATTTTTAGGGTTAGTGTTTCCTTGGGTGTTAATTTTGTCTACCCAGGGGAACCAACTTTTGACAATAAAAGTTTAATTTTCTTATTTTTAGGGTTTTATGTTTCCTAGGGTGTGTAGTTGTGCACCCGAGGAAACTAACTCTGACAATTATAAATTATTTTCCAATTTTTAGGGTTTGTGTTTCCTTGGGTGTGTATTTTGTCTACCGAGGAAACCATATATGACTAATTTTCCTATTTTTGGGGTTTTATGTTTCCTAGGGTGTGTTTTCCTGTTTTTAGGGTTTTATGTTTCCTTGGGTGTGTATTTAGGCTACCCGAGGAAACCAACTTTTGACAATAAAAGTTTGATTTTTATATTTTTATGGTTTTATGTTTCCTAAGGTGTGTAGTTGTGCACCCGACGAAACTAACTATAACAATTATGAACTAGTTTCCAATTTTTAGGGTTTGTGTTTCCTTGGGTGTGTATTTTGTCTACCCGAGGAAACCATATATGACTAATTTTCCAATTTTTGGGGTTTTATGTTTCCTAGGGTGTGTTTTCCTATTTTTAGGGTTTTATGTTTCCTAGGGTGTGTAGTTGTGCACCCGAGGAAAGTAACTCTGACAATTATAAATTATTTTCCAATTTTTAGGGTTTGTGTTTCTTTGGATGTGTATTTTGTCTACCCGAGGAAACCATATATGACTAATTTTCCTATTTTTGGGGTTTTATTTTTCCTAGGATGTGTTTTCCTATTTTTAGGGTTTTTATGTTTCCTTGGGTGTGTATTTTGGCTACCCGGGGAAACTAAATTTTGACAATAAAAGTTTGATCTTTCTATTTTTAGGGTTTTATGTTTCCTAGGGTGTGTAGTTGTGTACCCGAGGAAACTAACCGTGACAATTATATATTATTTTCCTGTTTTCAGGGTTTGTGTTTCCTTGGGTGTTAATTTTGTCTACCCGTGGAAACCAACTTTTGACAATAAAAGTTTAATTTTCCTATTTTTAAGGTTTTATGTTTCCTAGGGTGTGTAGTTGTGCATCCGAGGAAACTAACTATGACAATTATGAACTTTATTTCAATTTTTAGGGTTTGTGTTTCCTTGGGTGTGTATTTTGTCTACCCGAGGAAACCATATATGACTAATTTTCCAATTTTTGGGGTTTTATGTTTCCTAGGGTGTCTTTTCCTATTTTTAGGGTTTTATGTTTCCTTGGGTGTGTATTTTGGCTACCCGAGGAAACCAACTTTTGACAATAAAAGTTTGATTTTCATATTTATAGGGTTTTATGTTTCCTAGGTTGTGTAGTTGTGCACCCGAGGAAACTAACTCTGACAATTATAAACTATTTTCCAATTTTTTGGGTTTGTGTTTCCTTGGATGTGAATTTTGTCTACCCGAGGAAACCATATATGACTAATTTTCCTATTTTTGGGGTTTTATTTTTCCTAGGATGTGTTTTCCTATTTTTAGGGTTTTTATGTTTCCTTGGGTGTGTATTTTGGCTACCCGGGGAAACTAAATTTTGACAATAAAAGTTTAATCTTTCTATTTTTAGGGTTTTATGTTTCCTAGGGTGTGTAGTTGTGTTTCCTTGGGTGTTAATTTTGTCTACCCGTGGAAACCAACTTTTGACAATAAAAGTTTAATTTTCCTATTTTTAGGGTTTTATGTTTCTTAGGGTGTGTAGTTGTGCACCCGAGGAAACTAACACTGACAATTATAAATTATTTTCCTATTTTTAGGGTTTTTGTTTCCTTGGGTGTGTATTTTGTCTACCCGAGGAAACCATATATGACTAATTTTCCTAGTTTTGGGGTTTAATGTTTTCTAGGGTGTGTTTTCCTATTTTTAGGGTTTTATGTTTCCTTGTGCGTGTATTTTGGCTAGCTGAGGAAACCAACTTTTGACAATAAAAGTTTGATTTTCCTATTTTTAGTGTTTTATGTTTCCTGGGGTGTGTAGTTGTGGACCCGAGGAAACTAACCTTCACAATTATATATTATTTTCCTATTTTCAAGGTTTGATTTTCCTATTTTTAAGGTTTAATGTTTCCTAGGTTGTGTAGTTGTGCACCTGAGGAAACTAACTCTGACAATTATAAATTATTTTCCTATTTTTAGGGTTTGTGTTTCCTCGGGTGTGTTTTCCTATTTTTAGGGTTTTATGTTTCGTTGGGTGTGTATTTTGCCTACCCGAGGAAACCAACTTTTGACAATAAAAGTTTGATTTTCCTATTTTTACGGTTTTATGTTTCCTAGGGTGTGTAGTTGTGCACCCGAGGAAACTAACCTTGACAATTATGTATTATTTTCCTATTTTCAGGGTTTGTATTTCCTTGTGTGTGTATTTTGTGTACCCGAGGAAACCTACTTTTGACAATAAAAGTTTGATTTTCCTATTTTTAGGGTTTTATGTTTCCTTGGTTGTGTAGTTGTGCACCCAAAGAAACTAACTCTGACAATTATAAATTATTTTCCTATTTTTAGGGTTTCTGGTTCCTTGAGTTTGTATTTTGTCTACCCGAGGAAACCATATATGACTAATTTTCCTATTTTTGGGGTTTTATGTTTCCTAGGGTGTGTTTTCCTTTTTTTAGGGTTTTATGTTTCCTTGGGTGTGTATTTTGGCTACCCGAGGAAACCAACTTTTGATAATAAAAGTTTGATTTTCCTATTTTTAGGGTTTTATGTTTCCTAGGGTGTGTGGTTGTGCACCCGAGGAAACTAACTCTGACAATTATAAACTATTTTCCAATTTTTAGGGTTTGTGTTTCTTTGGATGTGTATTTTGTCTACCCGAGGAAACCATATATGACTAATTTTCCTATTTTTGTGGTTTTATGTGTCCTAGGGTGTGTTTTCCTATTTTTAGGGTTTTATGTTTCCTTGGGTGTATATTTTGGCTACCCGGGGAAACTAAATTTTAACAATAAAAGTTTGATCTTTCTATTTTTAGGGTTTTATGTTTCCTAGGGTGTGTAGTTGTGTACCCGAGGAAACTAACCGTGACAATTATATATTATTTTCCTGTTTTCAGGGTTTGTGTTTCCTTGGGTGTTAATTTTGTCTACCCGTGGAAACCAACTTTTGACAATAAAAGTTTAATATTCCTATTTTTAAGGTTTAATGTTTTCTAGGGTGTGTAGTTGTGCACCCGAGGAAACTAACTATGACAACTATGAACTATATTTCAATTTTTAGGGTTTGTGTTTCCTTGGGTGTGTATTTTGTCTACCAGAGTAAACCATATATGACTAATTTTCCAATTTTTGGGGTTTTATGTTTCCTAGGGTGTCTTTTCCTATTTTTAGGGTTTTATGTTTCCTTGGGTGTGTATTTTGGCAACCCGAGGAAACCAACTTTTGACAATAAAAGTTTGATTTTCATATTTATAGGGTTTAATGTTTCCTAGGGTGTGTAGTTGTGCACCCGAGGAAACTAACTCTGACAATTATAAACTATTTTCCAATTTTTAGGGTTTGTGTTACCTTGGGTGTGTATTTTGTCTATCCGAGGAAACCATATATGACTAATTTTCCTATTTTTGGGGTTTTATGTTTCCTAGGGTGCGTTTTCCTATTTTTAGGGTTTTACATTTCCTTGGGTGAGTATTTTGGCTACTCTGGGAAACTAACTTTGGACAATAAAAGTTTGAACTTTCTATTTTTAGAGTTTTATGTTTCCTATGGTGTGTAGTTGTGTACCCGAGGAAACTAACCATGACACTTCAGGTTTTGTGTTTCCTTGTGTGTTAATTTTGTCTACCCGGGGAAACCAACTTTTGACAATAAAAGTTTAATTTTCTTATTTTTAAGATTTTATGTTTCCTAGGGTGTGTAGTTGACTAGTTGTGCACCCGAGGAAACTAACTCTGACAATTATAAATTATTTTCCAATTTTTAGGGTTTGTGTTTCCTTGGGTGTGTATTTTGTCTACCCGAGGAAACCATATATGACTAATTTTCGTATTTTTGGGGTTTTATATTTCCTAGGGTGTGTTTTCCTATTTTTAGGGTTTTATGTTTCCTTGGGTGTGTATTTTGGCTACCCGGGGAAACTAACTTTTGACAATAAAAGTTTGATCTTTCTATTTTAAGAGTTTTATGTTTCCTAGGGTGTGTAGTTGTGTACCCGAGGAAACTAAGCATGACAATTATATATTATTTTCCTATTTTTAGGGTTAGTGTTTCCTTGGGTGTTAATTTTGTCTACCCAGGGGAACCAACTTTTGACAATAAAAGTTTAATTTTCTTATTTTTAGGGTTTTATGTTTCCTAGGGTGTGTAGTTGTGCACCCGAGGAAACTAACTCTGACAATTATAAATTATTTTCCAATTTTTAGGGTTTGTGTTTCCTTGGGTGTGTATTTTGTCTACCGAGGAAACCATATATGACTAATTTTCCTATTTTTGGGGTTTTATGTTTCCTAGGGTGTGTTTTCCTGTTTTTAGGGTTTTATGTTTCCTTGGGTGTGTATTTAGGCTACCCGAGGAAACCAACTTTTGACAATAAAAGTTTGATTTTTATATTTTTATGGTTTTATGTTTCCTAAGGTGTGTAGTTGTGCACCCGACGAAACTAACTATAACAATTATGAACTAGTTTCCAATTTTTAGGGTTTGTGTTTCCTTGGGTGTGTATTTTGTCTACCCGAGGAAACCATATATGACTAATTTTCCAATTTTTGGGGTTTTATGTTTCCTAGGGTGTGTTTTCCTATTTTTAGGGTTTTATGTTTCCTAGGGTGTGTAGTTGTGCACCCGAGGAAAGTAACTCTGACAATTATAAATTATTTTCCAATTTTTAGGGTTTGTGTTTCTTTGGATGTGTATTTTGTCTACCCGAGGAAACCATATATGACTAATTTTCCTATTTTTGGGGTTTTATTTTTCCTAGGATGTGTTTTCCTATTTTTAGGGTTTTTATGTTTCCTTGGGTGTGTATTTTGGCTACCCGGGGAAACTAAATTTTGACAATAAAAGTTTGATCTTTCTATTTTTAGGGTTTTATGTTTCCTAGGGTGTGTAGTTGTGTACCCGAGGAAACTAACCGTGACAATTATATATTATTTTCCTGTTTTCAGGGTTTGTGTTTCCTTGGGTGTTAATTTTGTCTACCCGTGGAAACCAACTTTTGACAATAAAAGTTTAATTTTCCTATTTTTAAGGTTTTATGTTTCCTAGGGTGTGTAGTTGTGCACCCGAGGAAACTAACTATGACAATTATGAACTTTATTTCAATTTTTAGGGTTTGTGTTTCCTTGGGTGTGTATTTTGTCTACCCGAGGAAACCATATATGACTAATTTTCCAATTTTTGGGGTTTTATGTTTCCTAGGGTGTGTTTTCCTGTTTTTAGGGTTTTATGTTTCCTTGGGTGTGTATTTAGGCTACCCGAGGAAACCAACTTTTGACAATAAAAGTTTGATTTTTATATTTTTATGGTTTTATGTTTCCTAAGGTGTGTAGTTGTGCACCCGACGAAACTAACTATAACAATTATGAACTAGTTTCCAATTTTTAGGGTTTGTGTTTCCTTGGGTGTGTATTTTGTCTACCCGAGGAAACCATATATGACTAATTTTCCAATTTTTGGGGTTTTATGTTTCCTAGGGTGTGTTTTCCTATTTTTAGGGTTTTATGTTTCCTAGGGTGTGTAGTTGTGCACCCGAGGAAAGTAACTCTGACAATTATAAATTATTTTCCAATTTTTAGGGTTTGTGTTTCTTTGGATGTGTATTTTGTCTACCCGAGGAAACCATATATGACTAATTTTCCTATTTTTGGGGTTTTATTTTTCCTAGGATGTGTTTTCCTATTTTTAGGGTTTTTATGTTTCCTTGGGTGTGTATTTTGGCTACCCGGGGAAACTAAATTTTGACAATAAAGGTTTGATCTTTCTATTTTTAGGGTTTTATGTTTCCTAGGGTGTGTAGTTGTGTACCCGAGGAAACTAACCGTGACAATTATATATTATTTTCCTGTTTTCAGGGTTTGTGTTTCCTTGGGTGTTAATTTTGTCTACCCGTGGAAACCAACTTTTGACAATAAAAGTTTAATTTTCCTATTTTTAAGGTTTTATGTTTCCTAGGGTGTGTAGTTGTGCACCCGAGGAAACTAACTATGACAATTATGAACTTTATTTCAATTTTTAGGGTTTGTGTTTCCTTGGGTGTGTATTTTGTCTACCCGAGGAAACCATATATGACTAATTTTCCAATTTTTGGGGTTTTATGTTTCCTAGGGTGTCTTTTCCTATTTTTAGGGTTTTATGTTTCCTTGGGTGTTTATTTTGGCTACCCGAGGAAACCAACTTTTGACAATAAAAGTTTGATTTTCATATTTATAGGGTTTTATGTTTCCTAGGTTGTGTAGTTGTGTACCCGAGGAAACTAACTCTGACAATTATAAACTATTTTCCAATTTTTTGGGTTTGTGTTTCCTTGGATGTGAATTTTGTCTACCCGAGGAAACCATATATGACTAATTTTCCTATTTTTGGGGTTTTATTTTTCCTAGGATGTGTTTTCCTATTTTTAGGGTTTTTATGTTTCCTTGGGTGTGTATTTTGGCTACCCGGGGAAACTAAATTTTGACAATAAAAGTTTAATCTTTCTATTTTTAGGGTTTTATGTTTCCTAGGGTGTGTAGTTGTGTTTCCTTGGGTGTTAATTTTGTCTACCCGTGGAAACCAACTTTTGACAATAAAAGTTTAATTTTCCTATTTTTAGGGTTTTATGTTTCCTAGGGTGTGTAGTTGTGCACCCGAGGAAACTAACACTGACAATTATAAATTATTTTCCTATTTTTAGGGTTTTTGTTTCCTTGGGTGTGTATTTTGTCTACCCGAGGAAACCATATATGACTAATTTTCCTAGTTTTGGGGTTTTATGTTTTCTAGGGTGTGTTTTCCTATTTTTAGGGTTTTATGTTTCCTTGTGCGTGTATTTTGGCTAGCTGAGGAAACCAACTTTTGACAATAAAAGTTTGATTTTCCTATTTTTAGTGTTTTATGTTTCCTGGGGTGTGTAGTTGTGGACCCGAGGAAACTAACCTTCACAATTATATATTATTTTCCTATTTTCAAGGTTTGATTTTCCTATTTTTAAGGTTTAATGTTTCCTAGGTTGTGTAGTTGTGCACCTGAGGAAACTAACTCTGACAATTATAAATTATTTTCCTATTTTTAGGGTTTGTGTTTCCTCGGGTGTGTTTTCCTATTTTTAGGGTTTTATGTTTCGTTAGGTGTGTATTTTGCCTACCCGAGGAAACCAACTTTTGACAATAAAAGTTTGATTTTCCTATTTTTACGGTTTTATGTTTCCTAGGGTGTGTAGTTGTGCACCCGAGGAAACTAACCTTGACAATTATGTATTATTTTCCTATTTTCAGGGTTTGTATTTCCTTGTGTGTGTATTTTGTGTACCCGAGGAAACCTACTTTTGACAATAAAAGTTTGATTTTCCTATTTTTAGGGTTTTATGTTTCCTTGGTTGTGTAGTTGTGCACCCAAAGAAACTAACTCTGACAATTATAAATTATTTTCCTATTTTTAGGGTTTCTGGTTCCTTGAGTTTGTATTTTGTCTACCCGAGGAAACCATATATGACTAATTTTCCTATTTTTGGGGTTTTATGTTTCCTAGGGTGTGTTTTCCTTTTTTTAGGGTTTTATGTTTCCTTGGGTGTGTATTTTGGCTACCCGAGGAAACCAACTTTTGATAATAAAAGTTTGATTTTCCTATTTTTAGGGTTTTACGTTTCCTAGGGTGTGTGGTTGTGCACCCGAGGAAACGAACTCTGACAATTATAAATTATTTTCCAATTTTTAGGGTTTGTGTTTCCTTGGGTGTGTATTTTGTCTACCCGAGGAAACCATATGTGACTAATATATTATTTTTGGGATTTTATGTTTCCTAGGGTGTGTTTTCTGATTTTTAGGGTTTTATTTTTCCTTGGGTGTGTATTTTGTCTAAAACCTAAACCCTAAACCCGAAACCCGAAACCCTAAACCCTAAACCCAAAACCCGAAACCCCAAACCCCAACCCCAAACCCCAAACCCTAAATCCCAAACCCTAAACCCTAAACCCCAAACCCTACCCGGGGAAACTAACTTTTGACAATAAAAGTTTAATTTTCCTATTTTTAAGGTTTTATGTTTCCTAGGGTGTGTAGTTGTGCACCCGAGGAAACTAACTCTGAAAATTATAAATTATTTTCCTATTTTTAGGGTTTCCGTTTCCTTGGGTGTGTATTTTGTCTACCCGAGGAAACCATATATGACTAATATATTATTTTTGGGATTTTATGTTTCCTAGGGTGTGTTTTCTTATTTTTAGGGTTTTATTTTTGCTTGGGTGTGTATTTTGTCTACCCGAGGAAACCAACTTTTGACAATAAAAGTTTGATTTTCATATTTTTAGGGTTTTATGTTTCCTAGGGTGTGTAGTTGTGCACCCGAGGAAACTAACTTTGACAATTATAAATTATTTTCCAATTTTAAGGGTTCGTGTTTCCTTGGGTGTGTCTTTTGTCTACCCGAGGAAACCATATATGACTAATTTTCCTATTTTTGGGGTTTTATGTTTCCTAGCGTGTGTTTTCCTTTTTTTTAGGGTTTTATGTTTCCTTGGGTGTGTATTTAGGCTACCCGAAGAAACCAACTTTTGACAATAAAAGTTTGATTTTCATATTTTTAGGGTTTTATGTTCCCTAGGGTGTGTAGTTGTGCACCGGAGGAAACTAACTATGACAATTATGAACTCTATTCCAATTTTTAGGGTTTGTGTTTCCTTGGATTTGTATTTTGTCTACCCGAGGAAACCATATATGACTTATTTTCCAATTTTTGGGGTTTTATGTTTCCTAGGGTGTCTTTTCCTATTTTTAGGGTTTTATGTTTCCTTGGGTGTGTATTTTGGCTACCCGAGGAAACCAACTTTTGACAATAAAAGTTTGATTTTCATATTTATAGGGTTTTATGTTTCCTAGGGTGTGTAGTTGTGTACCCGAGGAAACTAACCATGACAATTATATATTATTTTCCTATTTTCAGGGTTTGTGTTTCCTTGGGTGTTAATTTTGTCTACCGGCCGGGGAAACCAACTTTTGACAATAAAAGTTTAATTTTCTTGTTTTTAGGGTTTTATGTTTCCTATGGTGTGTAGTTGTGCACCCGAGGAAACTAACACCGACAATTATAAACTATTTTCCAATTTTTAGGGTTTGTGTTTCCTTAGGTGTATATTTTGTCTATCCGGGGAAACCATATATGACTAATTTTCCTATTTTTGTGTTTTTATGTTTCTTAGGGTGCGTTTTCCTATTTTTAGGGTTTTACGTTTCCTTGGGTGTGTATTTTGGCTACCCGGGGAAACTAACTTTTGACAATAAAAGTTTGAACTTTCTAGTTTTAGAGTTTTATGTTTCCTAGGGTGTGTAGTTGTGTACCTAAGGAAACTAACCATGACAATTATATATTATTTTCCTATTTTCAGGGTTTGTGTTTCCTTGGGTGTTAATTTTGTCTTCCCGGGGAAACCAAGTTTTGACAATAAAAGTTTAATTTTCCTATTTTTAGGGTTTTATGTTTTCTAGGGTGTGTAGTTGACTAGTTGTGCACCCGAGGAAACTAACTCTGACAATTATAAATTAGTTTCCTATTTTTAGGGTTTGTGTTTCTTGGGTGTGTATTTTGTCTACCCGAGGAAACCATATATGACTAATTACCCTATTTTTAGGGTTTTATGTTTCCTAGGGTGTGTTTTCATATTTTTAGGGTTTTATGTTTCCTTGGGTGTGTATTTTGGCTATCCGGGAAAACTAACTTTTGACAATAAAAGTTTGATCTTTCTATTTTTAGAGTTTTATGTTTCCTACGGTGTGTAGTTGTGTACCCGAGGAAATTAACCATGACAATTATATATTATTTTGATCCATTTTCCGGGTTTGTGTTTCCTTGGGTTTTAAATTTTGTCTACCCGGGGAAACCATATATGACTAATTTTCCTTTTTTTGGAGTTTTATGTTTCCTTGGGTGTGTTTTCCTATTTTTAGGGTTTTATGTTTCCTTGGGTGTATATTGGCTACCCGAGGAAACCAACTTTTGACAATAAAAGTTTGATTTTCATATTTTGAGGGTTTTATGTTTCCTAGGGTGTGTAGTTGTGCACCCGAGGAAACTAACTCTGACAATTATAAACTATTTTCCAATTTTTAGGGTTTGTGTTTGCTTGGATGTATATTTTGTCTACCCGAGGAAATCATATATGATTAATTTTCCTATTTTTTGGGTTTTATGTTTCCTATGGTGTGTTTTCCTATATTTAGGGTTTTATGTTTCCTTGGGTGTGTATTTTGGCTACCCGAGGAAACCAACTTTTGATTATAAAAGTTTGATTTTCCTATTTTTAGGGTTTTATGTTTCCTAGGGTGTGTAGTTGTGCACCCGAGGAAACTAACTCTGACAATTATAAACTATTTTCCAATTTTTAGGGTTTGTGTTTCCTTCGGTGTGTATTTTGTCTATCCGAGGAAACCATATATGACTAATTTTCCTATTTTTGGGGTTTTATGTTTCCTAGGGTGCGTTTTCCTATTTTTAGGGTTTTACATTTCCTTGGGTGAGTATTTTGGCTACTCGGGGAAACTAACTTTGGACAATAAAAGTTTGAACTTTCTATTTTTAGAGTTTTATGTTTCCTATGGTGTGTAGTCGTGTACCCGAGGAAACTAACCATGACACTTCAGGGTTTGTGTTTCCTTGGGTGTTAATTTTGTCTACCCGGGTAAACCAACTTTTGACAATAAATGTTTAATTTTCTTATTTTTAAGATTTTATGTTTCCTAGGGTGTGTAGTTGACTAGTTGTGCACCCGAGGAAACTAACTCTGACAATTATAAATTATTTTCCAATTTTTAGGGTTTGTGTTTCCTTGAGTGTGTATTTTGTCTACCCGAGGAAACCATATATGACTAATTTTCGTATTTTTGGGGTTTTATGTTTCCTAGGGTGTGTTTTCCTATTTTTAGGGTTTTATGTTTCCTTGGGTGTGTATTTTGGCTACCCGTGGAAACCAACTTTTGACAATAAAAGTTTGATTTTCATATTTATAGGGTTTTATGTTTCCTAGGGTGTGTAGTTGTGCACCCGAGGAAACTAACTCTGACAATTATAAACTATTTTCCAATTTTTTGGGTTTGTATTTCCTTGGATGTGTATTTTGTCTACCCGAGAAAACCATATATGACTAATTTTCCTATTTTTGGGGTTTTATGTTTCCTAGGGTGTGTTTTCCTATTTTTAGGGTTTTTATGTTTCCTTGGTTGTGTATTTTGGCTACCCGGGGAAACTAAATTTTGACAATAAAAGTTTGATCCTTCTATTTTTAGGGTTTTATGTTTCCTAGGGTGTGTAGTTGTGTTTCCTTGGGTGTTAATTTTGTCTACCCGTGGAAACCAACTTTTGACAATAAAAGTTTAATTTTCCTATTTTTAGGGTTTTATGTTTCCTAGGGTGTGTAGTTGTGCACCCGAGGAAACTAACACTGACAATTATAAATTATTTTCCTATTTTTAGGGTTTTTGTTTTCTTGGGTGTGTATTTTGTCTACCCGAGGAAACCATATATGACTAATTTTCCTATTTTTGGGGTTTTATGTTTTCTAGGGTGTGTTTTCCTATTTTTAGGGTTTTATGTTTCCTTGTGCGTGTATTTTGGCTACCTGAGGAAACCAACTTTTGACAATAAAAGTTTGATTTTCCTATTTTTAGTGTTTTATGTTTCCTGGGGTGTGTAGTTGTGGACCCGAGGAAACTAACCTTCACAATTATATATTATTTTCCTATTTTCAAGGTTTGTGTTTCCTTGGGTGTGTATTTTGTCTACCCGAGTAAACCAACTTTTGACAATAAAAGTTTGATTTTCCTATTTTTAGGGTTTAATGTTTCCTAGGTTGTGTAGTTGAGCACCTGAGGAAACTAACTCTGACAATTATAAATTATTTTCCTATTTTTAGGGTTTGTGTTTCCTCGGGTGTATATTTTGTCTACCCGAGGAAACCATATACGACTAATTTTCCTATTTTTTGGGTTTTATGTTTCATAGGGTGTGTTTTCCTATTTTTAGGGTTTTATGTTTCGTTGGGTGTGTATTTTGCCTACCCGAGGAAACCAACTTTTGACAATAAAAGTTTGATTTTCCTATTTTTACGATTTTATGTTTCCTAGGATGTGTAGTTGTGCACCCGAGGAAACTAACCTTGACAATTATATATTATTTTCCTATTTTC
The DNA here is from genome assembly GCA_963853835.1 of Calendula officinalis. Classification (NCBI taxonomy): domain Eukaryota; kingdom Viridiplantae; phylum Streptophyta; class Magnoliopsida; order Asterales; family Asteraceae; genus Calendula; species Calendula officinalis. The sequence goes on from OY970826.1 coordinate 72,291,876, forward strand.
AGGGTTTGTATTTCCTTGTTTGTGTATTTTGTCTACCCGACGAAACCTACTTTTGACAATAAAAGTTTGATTTTCCTATTTTTAGGGTTTTATGTTTCCTTGGTTGTGTAGTTATGCACCCGAAGAAACTAACTCTGACAATTATAAATTATTTTCCTATTTTTAGGGTTTCTGTTTCCTTAAGTTTGTATTTTGTCTACTCGTGGAAACCATATATGACTAATTTTCCTATTTTTGGGGTTTTATGTTTCCTAGGGTGTGTTTTCCTATTTTTAGGGTTTTATGTTTCCTTGGGTGTGTATTTTGGCTACCCGAGGAAACCAACTTTTGATAATAAAAGTTTGATTTTCCTATTTTTAGGGTTTTATGTTTCCTAGGGTGTGTGGTTGTGCACCCGAGGAAACGAACTCTGACAATTATAAATTATTTTCCTATTTTTCGGGTTTGTGTTTCATGGGTGTGTGTTTTGTCTACCCGAGGAAACTGTTGGAATATGCTTCACGCGTATAACATATAGTTATATGGCTAGTTGTTTGTGAGCCTAAAGGGTCACACACTTAAACACTTAACACCATAAGATATATAGTGTAATTAGGGTAATTACATTATATATTAATATAAGCTACATGCTTGTATATAATATAGTTTAATATTAATTGTTAATATTAAAACTTTATTGTGGGCAAACTAGAAGAAACAAAAGCTAGGGACTAGAGTGCAAATAAAACAAATGTTGTTTTGGAAATCATTAAAGGGTGTTTATGGCACCATTAAAGACATATAATGGCTCCATAAATTCTCTCTCTTTCTCCTCTTTTGGCCATCCCCTACACACAACTTTTCTAAGGTTTTTGTTTTTTTTTGGCTCTCAAGACAAGGACTAGCATCCTTCATTTGGTGTTCTTGCAAGTGTTGTGTGGATTACTTTTAGAGGTATTCCTATTGAATACTTGGTTTCAATCCATCACCAACTCCATCTGATTCCTACAAGATCAAAGGCTTCAAGTGTATGAAATGTTCATCCAATCTCTTTGATTTATTTATTAGTTTAATTGTATGATTTAATATTAGATCCGTTCATGGTGATTAAATATTTCCGCTGCGTTTTGGTTCTTGTTTTAACCTAAAATCACCATTAGTGGTATCACGAGTCATTATATTAATCATATAATCAGCTAGATTTTGTGAAAAGTGGCAAAAACCAAAGTTTTTTTGGTGTTTTAAATTCCGATTTTTAAATTTTTTTTCGGTTTTTTTATAAATTAATGGGTTAAAATATGGTATTTTTGGAACCCTATTGTCACTTGTTACAAAATCAAATCAAAAAATTAATCTTGTTATTGTATTTTTTGATTATTTGGCTTGGAATTTAATTTTTAATTCCATTTTGTTGATATGGCAAAACATGTATTTTTGCCATATCCCAAGCCAAAGCCTTGTCAATTGTTGCTTGTTTGTGCAAACCGATGAAAGCCTAGACCGTTTGTGAATGAATGTGGTTGATGTTTGGTTGTTTGGTTGTTTTGGGAAAAGCCTTGTTTTTTGGCTTAATTGTTGTAATTTGTTTCATTTTTTTTTCTTTTATTTTTGGTGCCATTTTTGGGGCAATTTGTAATGTAAAAGTAATAGAATAGATTGTATTTATTTTATCTTTTTATTGTAAATTGTTGACAAAAAATATTGAAGACTAATGAAGAAAACAACAAATTCCCGTCACAAAAGCGAGGGCTGTACGAAAACAGGTTTTCCAGAGGCATACGGACTCCTTTTTGGGTGATTCAAAAGCCTAAAATTCTTGCAAAGTCGTGGGCTACAACTTTCCAGAAGGCCGGGAAGACTAACGAAGACTCCTTCAGTGACTTTTCGGGCTTCAAAGTCTGCTGGAATTTTCTGGCAGATTGCATTTTTTCACAATTTTGGGTTCTACTTGCTCAAGAATGTCTTGGAGCAAGTGGGAGCCCATTGGGTTTATGTAGGCCCGTTTGGGTTCATATTGGCCCGTCCCCTAGTTTGACCCTTCGGTCCGTCGTGATGACTCACGTGACCGAACCTAGGATTCCATCGGTCGAGGTTTGCACAAAATTTGTTGCATGTTTTATTTATGTTTGTGGTTGTTTTCTTTTCCTATTAGATACAAGTAAATAAAACAATTAAAAACGGTTTTTTGACACAAATATTAAAACATCCAAACATTTAATCATCGATAATTACTAGTTAATCATTGATGATTAAACCTTTAATCTAAAAGTGTTTTGAGATTAAACTAAGTTTAAATATGATTTGAAACTTAAAATAATCGTTAATCATTGATGATTAAACCTTTAATCTAAAATTGTTTTGAGATTAAACTAAGTTTAAATATGATTTGAAACTTAAACCTTAATAATCGTTAAATGTTTTTACCGTTTATTAAACGACTTATGAAGTGATATGAATGAAGTACATGATTCATTCATATCTTTTTTATTAATTAAAATTTAACATACCTAAAATTTAAGTCACGCCGTCCAATCGGATGTAAATCACTTGCTTCTATTTTTGAATTCACGTGAGACGTGGTTTGAATCTAGATCCGAGGTCATTATTTTCTACGCGTGAGACCTAGAGCTATTTTGACATGATTTCACATCGGATGACTTAATCGAGTTAACGGTGAGACCTTGACTCGAGGCGACGATGCGACAAACATGCCACTTGACCCTAGATGCTTGTTCACTAGGTGCCATGAAGTCCCATACCTCTAAGAGTTGCACTTGTAATGCAATTGTTGATCGTCACCTACCTATTGGATCTATCACCTCTAGCAGATCAACTGATGCGGTGATAGAAGCTCAATGGGATCTTAGCTTTTAATTAAAATTAATTGGGTAGTTAATTGATTAAAAGAAATTATTATTGAAAATACTATTTTTTGAACTTTGGTTGTTATACAGATAACAACAACATCAAAACCTAAGTATCTCCACTCAAAAATCAGTTCTTGAAAACTGAAACTGACTAATATCAACTTTATCTACTGATATCGAATTCTAAGGATTGTCCTTAGAGATGAGAAAGTTGATACACCTATAAGAGGCCTTACCTGAGGCACCTCCTGTCAGTGATTCTGCTGCTGTTCGTCAAGCCTTTACCGAAACGTTTAACGAACACCAAGAAGTTGCTACTCCTATGCTTGTGAGCATGAACCCCGAGGTTCGAAAGTACTTCGAGGAACTCACAGCATATGACATGATAAGCGAGTTGAAAATGATATTTCAACAAAAGGCAGAACTTGAACTGTTCAAAACAGTTAAAGCATTCCACGCTTGCAATCAGGAGGACGGCAAATCAGTTAGCACTTACATCTTGAATATGCAATGCTATCTTGATCAAATGGAACGTCTTGGTTACCCCTTCCCACAAGTTCTTGGAATGAGCTTGATTCTTACCTCACTATCCAAGGACTATGACCAGTTTGAAAAGTGTTTTAAAAGTACATAGCATGGGGAAGACAATCGTTGAACATGCTATGATAAAAACTGGTTGAGCAAGGGTTACCCAATACTTTTCTTGCAATCAGGGAAGGTAAACCGCAAGCACAAGGCAAGAGTCTAGGTAAGGGTAAGCTAGTTTACTTTTCCAAACCTACGATTCCCCCACCTGCTAAAAAGGAGCACCCTGCAAAGGATATTTCTTGCCATCATTGCGATGAAACTGGCCAATGAAGGAGGAATTGTCCTGCCTACTTGGCAGAGTTGATGAAGGAAAAATGTGTTCTAGTTAGCACATTAGGTATCTTCATTATAGAACTCTATACTTTTCGTGATAAATCTTGAGTGTATGACACTAGTTGTGGAACTCACATTTACACAAATGTGCAAGATTGAATGTGAATTAGAAAGCTAAATGAATGGAAGCTGTGATCTTATCCTTCCTAATGCGTTAATTATTGTTTTGAACAATTGTCAATTATGCATTGTTTAGCTTTATCGTTTGTTGAATAATGGATTATGATATTTTGTTTTATGAAAAATAACATATTTTATCACTATTCCTTGTAATAGTATGCTTGAAATTGATATGCATGATCCAGATTCAAACGATAGTTCTATATATAAATGTAGCACTCAAGAATCCAAAACGGTTTGGATTCCATCTACCTAAAGCATTGTCATCTTTTCCACATAAACAAGAAACGCATTTTGACACTACAACACGAAGGGCTTATTAACAAATGATTATGAATCATTTAAATGCCTCTCTTGTATATTATGGAAAGATAACAAGAAAGCTTTTCTCCCAAGTTGGCGAAAGAGCTACAAATCTACTTGGACTCATACATACTGATGTATGTGGCCCTTTTAGAACTAAGACTAGGGAAGGTGCCACCTACTTTCACTGATGATATCATTCGATGTGGTTATGTTTACTTGATTAAACATCAACATGGAAGCTTTAATGATATCAGTCGCTATGGTTATGTTTACTTGATTAGACATAAACATGAAATCTTTGACACGTTCAAAGCTTTCTAAAGTAAAAGTAGAAAATCAACTCAGCAAGACAACAAAGGCTTTCAGTCCTGATTAAGGATGAAAGTACATGAGTCAAGAGTTTCTGGATCATCCCTCACATCGTGAGATTGTCTCACAATTCACTCTTTCATACACTCCACAAGATAATGGTGCGTCTGGAATAAGATATCGGACCCTGTATGACATGGTGCGATCTATGATGAGTCCTACTACTCTTACACTATCCTTTTGAGGGGCATGCACCGAAGTCTGCTGCTCGAATACTTGATATGGTTCCGACCAAAAGGTTAAAAAGACACCATATGAGATATGGCGTGGGAAAGTCCCTAATTTGTCTTACTTGAGGATCTGGGGTTGTGAGGATCTCGTGGAACGAGACATGCCGAACAAACTTGAGCCCATATCTATCAAGTATATCTTCGATTACTATTTTACTTCCCAACTGAGAACAAATTTTTGTTACTCGGTATGCTGAGCTTCTTGAGAACAGTCTCATTTCACAAAGCAAGTGGGAGCACTATAGACTTTGACAAGATTCAAAGTGAAGATACACAACCTTCTGGTAACACTAACAAATATCATTCTGAGGCTGGACATATAGATGTTGGACCACAGGATGATGTTGTTCCCATTCATAGATCCGCAAGGACACTTCATGCACCTGAACGATATAGATTTATGTCGATGCTGAGGAGCAAGTTTCGAGGATCATTATGAACCCCCTAACTATCAAGTTGCATTATCGAATTTTGAATTCGAAAAATGACTTGAAGCTATGAATGCGAAAATAAAATCCATGAGAGACAATCAAGTTTTGAACTTAGTTGATCTTTCTCAAAACAGTAAGACTGTTGACATGGATGAAAATATACACACCTATAAATCTCTCATAGTAGCAAAAGGTTACACTCAATCCTATTGGATTGACAATGATGAAACCTTCTCGCCTGTTACTAAAGACATTAGGATTCTTATAGCCAAAGTAGTGTACTATGACTATGAAATTTGGTTGATGATGAAATCAAAACGTTTGTTTCACCTGAAGCCCAAACTGAGTATGTGTATATATGAAAGCTAGTGGGAGCGTTGTCGTTTCTCAAGTCATACATGTTGATGACATGTCACTCATGTGGAAACAATATACCATGCTACAAGATGAAAATCCTGGCTTGGAAAATGTTTCGACATGATGGATTGTAGGGACACGACATACATACTTGAAGTAAAGATCTATAATGATAGATCAAAGCGGTTAATTGGTTTAAGTCAAAGTGCTTACATTGACAAAATTCTAAATGGTTTAGAGTGGTACTCCCAAACGAGGAAGTCCTCATATGCCATGAGTGAGACTCAAGGACCTTCCACACCTGATGTGGTGAAGCGGATGAATGTAATCCCCTATGAATCGGCTATTGCATTCATCATGTACGCTGTAAGGAGCACTAGGCCAAATGTAACGTCCTTAGGGGGCCTTACTAGAAAATACCAACAGAATTCATGAGAGGTCACTGGATTGCTGTTAAGAACACATTGAAGTATTTTAAAGTACTGGAGATATGTTTCTTGGTCATGGTGGAGATACTGAACTGAAACTAAGTATACTTGCTATACTTATGTTGGTTTTGAAATAGGTCGTGATGACGCTAGATCCTATTTACGAAGGTTCACTACATTCGAATGATTTATCGAGATATGTGAAATTCGTACACTTAAAGTTCAAACGGATAACTAACTAGCTGACGCTTTATCGAACTCAATGTCTTGTACCAAACATCTTGAACATGAATGGAACATTGGACTTCGACAAGCTAGTAGTTTCATGTAAATCTGTTTTAGTATTTGGATAATGGAACTGTGAGCAGTTTATATTGGAATAAATTGATATATTTGATATGATCGTTTTTATATGAATATCTACTGTGTTCTATATTTGCATGTTTATATCCTTGAATATTTACTGTGTTTTATATTCTAAATTGATATATTTGATTTGTCATATTAATAATATGGGAATATTATTAAGATAAATCTGAGGGCATTGATGACATTATCTTAGTATGACTAAGGATGATGAAATCAAACTCACATGTCGTTCATAACGATGCACGATTGGACTGACCCAACCTATGAGAAATCACTTCCTGGATTTATGTCATAAGTGAATCTCACAAAGGCTTTGTCACTTATCCTCTGACTTGAGATGCAAGTTGGTTTGTGTATGTAGAGGGGCAAACTTTGATGTGGTTAAACGCTGACCTGAATAAGGCTGCTATAACAACCATTATCGGGTTTATCATTAAGCATATGACAGACACGTGCAGTCAATAAAGAATTTGTTCCTCCACGAAAGTGGATTAGATACTAGTGGGCCCCTCGATGATTTTGAATAGATGTATGTGTGGCCACACCCAAAAGGCAATCAAAATGAATCTTGATTGGTTTTGGTAATCTATTTCATTATATAGATCGAGAAACAGAATCGTTGAAGTCTTAGATTGACATTGATCCTTGTCTAAAATCAGCATAGTATCAGCAACAAAAGGATAACTGCTTGAAAAACTTTGAACAAAGATTTTATGAAACTCCTCATGTACTTCTAGGGGCATTGGCGGGTTGCTAGACTCTAACCTTTGCTTGTATAACTACTTGATGTTATCACGTGCGCAAGTGGGAGCTGTTGGAATATGCTTCACGCGTATAACATATAGTTATATGGCTAGTTGTTTGTGAGCCTAAAGGGTCACACACTTAAACACTTAACACCATAAGATATATAGTGTAATTAGGGTAATTACATTATATATTAATATAAGCTACATGATTGTATATAATATAGTTTAATATTAATTGTTAATATTAAAACTTTATTGTGGGCAAACTAGAAGAAACAAAAGCTAGGGACTAGAGTGCAAATAAAACAAATGTTGTTTTGGAAATCATTAAAGGGTGTTTATGGCACCATTAAAGACATATAATGGCTCCATAAATTCTCCCTCTTTCTCCTCTTTTGGCCATCCCCTACACACAACTTTTCTAAGGTTTTTGTTTTTTTTTGGCTCTCAAGACAAGGACTAGCATCCTTCATTTGGTGTTCTTGCAAGTGTTGTGTGGATTACTTTTAGAGGTATTCCTATTGAATACTTGGTTTCAATCCATCACCAACTCCATCCGATTCCTACAAGATCAAAGGCTTCAAGGGTATGAAATGTTCATCCAATCTCTTTGATTTATTTATTAGTTTAATTGTATGATTTAATATTAGATCCGTTCATGGTGATTAAATCTTTCCGCTGCGTTTTGGTTCTTGTTTTAACCTAAAATCACCATTAGAAACCATATATGACTAATTTTCCTATTTTTGTGTTTTTATGTTTCTTAGGGTGTGTTTTCCTATTTTTAGTGTTTTATGCTTCCTTGGGTGTGTATTTTGGCTACCCGGGAAACTAACTTTTGACAATAAAAGTTTGATCTTTCTATTTTTAGAGTTTTATGTTTCCTAGGGTGTGTAGTTGTGTACCCGAGGAAACTAACCATGACAATTATATATTATTTTCCTACTTTTAGGGTTTGTGTTTCCTTGGGTTTTAATTTTGTCTACCCGGGGAAACCAACTTTTGACAATAAAAGATTAATTTTCTTATTTTTATGGATTTATGTTTCCTAGGGTGTGTAGTTGTGCACCCGAGAAACTAACTCTGACAATTATAAATTATTTTCCAATTTTTAGGGTTTGTGTTTCCTTGGGTGTGTATTTTGTCTACCCGAGGAAACCATATATGACTGACTAATTTTCGTATTTTTGGGGTTTTTAGTTTCCTAAGGTGTGCTTTCCTATTTTTAGGGTTTTATGATTCCTTTTGTGTGTATTTTGGCTACCCGGGGAAACTAACTTTTGACAATAAAAGTTTGATCTTTCTATTTTTAGAGTTTTATGTTTCCTAGGGTGTGTAGTTGTGTACCCGAGGAAACTAACCATGACAATTATATATTATTTTCCTATTTTTAGGGTTTGTGTTTCCTTGGGTGTGTATTTTGGCTACCCGAGGAAACCAACTTTTGATAATACAAGTTTGATTTTCCTATTTTTAGGGTTTTATGTTTCCTAGGGTGTGTAGTTGTGCACCCGAGGAAACTAACTCTGACAATTATAAATTATTTTCCAATTTTTAGGGTTTGTGTTTCTTGGGTGTGTATTTTGTCTACCCGAAGAAACCATATATGACTAATTTTCCTATTTTTGGGGTTTTATGTTTCTTAGGGTGTGTTTTCCTATTTTTAGGGTTTTATGTTTCCTTGGGTGTGTATTTTGGCTACCCGGGGAAACAAACTTTTAACAATAAAAGTTTGATCTTTCTATTTTTAGAATTTTATGTTTCCTAGGGTGTGTAGTTGTGTACCCGAGGAAACTAACCATGACAATTATATATTATTTTCCTATTTTCAGGGTTTGTGTTTCCTTGGGTGTTAATTTTGTCTACCGGCCGGGGAAACCAACTTTTGACAATAAAAGTTTAATTTTCTTGTTTTTAGGGTTTTATGTTTCCTAGGGTGTGTAGTTGTGCACCCGAGGAAACTAACACTGACAATTATAAACTATTTTCCAATTTTTAGGGTTTGTGTTTCCTTAGGTGTGTATTTTGTCTATCCGGGGAAACCATATATGACTAATTTTCCTATTTTTGTGTTTTTATGTTTCTTAGGGTGCGTTTTCCTATTTTTAGGGTTTTACGTTTCCTTGGGTGTGTATTTTGGCTACCCGGGGAAACTAACTTTTGACAATAAAAGTTGGAGCTTTCTAGTTTTAGAGTTTTATGTTTCCTAGGGTGTGTAGTTGTGTACCTAAGGAAACTAACCATGACAATTATATATTATTTTCCTATTTTCAGGGTTTGTGTTTCCTTGGGTGTTAATTTTGTCTACCCGGGGAAACCAAGTTTTGACAATAAAAGTTTAATTTTCCTATTTTTAGGGTTTTATGTTTTCTAGGGTGTGTAGTTGACTAGTTGTGCACCCGAGGAAACTAACTCTGACAATTATAAATTAGTTTCCTATTTTTAGGGTTTGAGTTTTTTGGGTGTGTATTTTGTCTACCCGAGGAAACCATATATGACTAATTACCATATTTTTAGGGTTTTATGTTTCCTAGGGTGTGTTTTCATATTTTTAGGGTTTTATGTTTCCTTGGGTGTGTATTTTGGCTACCCGGGGAAACTAACTTTTGACAATAAAAGTTTGATCTTTCTATTTTTAGAGTTTTATGTTTCCTACGGTGTGTAGTTGTGTACCCGAGGAAATTAACCATGACAATTATATATTATTTTGATCCATTTTCCGGGTTTGTGTTTCCTTGGGTTTTAAATTTTGTCTACCCGGGGAAACCATATATGACTAATTTTCCTATTTTTGGAGTTTTATGTTTCCTTGGGTGTGTTTTCCTATTTTTAGGGTTTTATGTTTCCTTGGGTGTGTATATTGGCTACCCGAGGAAACCAACTTTTGAAAATAAAAGTTTGATTTTCATATTTTGAGGGTTTTATGTTTCCTAGGGTGTGTAGTTGTGCACCCGAGGAAACTAACTCTGACAATTATAAACTATTTTCCAATTTTTAGGGTTTGTGTTTGCTTGGATGTATATTTTGTCTACCCGAGGAAATCATATATGATTAATTTTCCTATTTTTTGGGTTTTATGTTTCCTATGGTGTGTTTTCCTATATTTAGGGTTTTATGTTTCCTTGGGTGTGTATTTTGGCTACCTGAGGAAACCAACTTTTGATTATAAAAGTTTGATTTTCCTATTTTTAGGGTTTTATGTTTCCTAGGGTGTGTAGTTGTGCACCCGAGGAAACTAACTCTATCAATTATAAACTATTTTCCAATTTTTAGGGTTTGTGTTTCCTTCGGTGTGTATTTTGTCTATCCGAGGAAACCATATATGACTAATTTTCCTATTTTTGGGGTTTTATGTTCCTAGGGTGCGTTTTCCTATTTTTAGGGTTTTACGTTTCCTTGGGTGTGTATTTTGGCTACCCGGGGAAACTAACTTTTGACAATAAAAGTTGGAGCTTTCTAGTTTTAGAGTTTTATGTTTCCTAGGGTGTGTAGTTGTGTACCTAAGGAAACTAACCATGACAATTATATATTATTTTCCTATTTTCAGGGTTTGTGTTTCCTTGGGTGTTAATTTTGTCTACCCGGGGAAACCAAGTTTTGACAATAAAAGTTTAATTTTCCTATTTTTAGGGTTTTATGTTTTCTAGGGTGTGTAGTTGACTAGTTGTGCACCCGAGGAAACTAACTCTGACAATTATAAATTAGTTTCCTATTTTTAGGGTTTGAGTTTTTTGGGTGTGTATTTTGTCTACCCGAGGAAACCATATATGACTAATTACCATATTTTTAGGGTTTTATGTTTCCTAGGGTGTGTTTTCATATTTTTAGGGTTTTATGTTTCCTTGGGTGTGTATTTTGGCTACCCGGGGAAACTAACTTTTGACAATAAAAGTTTGATCTTTCTATTTTTAGAGTTTTATGTTTCCTACGGTGTGTAGTTGTGTACCCGAGGAAATTAACCATGACAATTATATATTATTTTGATCCATTTTCCGGGTTTGTGTTTCCTTGGGTTTTAAATTTTGTCTACCCGGGGAAACCATATATGACTAATTTTCCTATTTTTGGAGTTTTATGTTTCCTTGGGTGTGTTTTCCTATTTTTAGGGTTTTATGTTTCCTTGGGTGTGTATATTGGCTACCCGAGGAAACCAACTTTTGAAAATAAAAGTTTGATTTTCATATTTTGAGGGTTTTATGTTTCCTAGGGTGTGTAGTTGTGCACCCGAGGAAACTAACTCTGACAATTATAAACTATTTTCCAATTTTTAGGGTTTGTGTTTGCTTGGATGTATATTTTGTCTACCCGAGGAAATCATATATGATTAATTTTCCTATTTTTTGGGTTTTATGTTTCCTATGGTGTGTTTTCCTATATTTAGGGTTTTATGTTTCCTTGGGTGTGTATTTTGGCTACCTGAGGAAACCAACTTTTGATTATAAAAGTTTGATTTTCCTATTTTTAGGGTTTTATGTTTCCTAGGGTGTGTAGTTGTGCACCCGAGGAAACTAACTCTATCAATTATAAACTATTTTCCAATTTTTAGGGTTTGTGTTTCCTTCGGTGTGTATTTTGTCTATCCGAGGAAACCATATATGACTAATTTTCCTATTTTTGGGGTTTTATGTTCCTAGGGTGCGTTTTCCTATTTTTAGGGTTTTACATTTCCTTGGGTGAGTATTTTGGTTACTCGGGGAAACTAACTTTGGACAATAAAAGATTGATCTTTCTATTTTTAGAGTTTTATGTTTCCTATGGTGTGTAGTTGTGTACCCGAGGAAACTAACCATGACACTTCAGGGTTTGTGTTTCCTTGGGTGTTAATTTTGTCTACCCGGGGAAACCAACTTTTGACAATAAAAGTTTAATTTTCTTATTATTAATATTTTATGTTTACTAGGGTGTGTAGTTGACTAGTTGTGCACCCGAGGAAACTAACTCTGACAATTATAAATTATTTTCCAATTTTTAGGGTTTGTGTTTCCTTGGGTGTGTATTTTGTCTACCCGAGGAAACCATATGTGACTAATTTTCGTATTTTTGGGGTTTTATGTTTCCTAGGGTGTGTTTTCCTATTTTTAGGGTTTTATGTTTCCTTGGGTGTGTATTTTGGCTACCCGTGGAAACCAACTTTTTAAAATAAAAGTTTGATTTTCATATTTTGAGGGTTTTATGTTTCCTAGGGTGTGTAGTTGTGCACCCGAGGAAACTAACTCTGACAATTATAAACTATTTTCCAATTTTTAGGGTTTGTGTTTGCTTGGATGTATATTTTGTCTACCCGAGGAAATCATATATGATTAATTTTCCTATTTTTTGGGTTTTATGTTTCCTATGGTGTGTTTTCCTATATTTAGGGTTTTATGTTTCCTTGGGTGTGTATTTTGGCTACCTGAGGAAACCAACTTTTGATTATAAAAGTTTGATTTTCCTATTTTTAGGGTTTTATGTTTCCTAGGGTGTGTAGTTGTGCACCCGAGGAAACTAACTCTATCAATTATAAACTATTTTCCAATTTTTAGGGTTTGTGTTTCCTTCGGTGTGTATTTTGTCTATCCGAGGAAACCATATATGACTAATTTTCCTATTTTTGGGGTTTTATGTTCCTAGGGTGCGTTTTCCTATTTTTAGGGTTTTACGTTTCCTTGGGTGTGTATTTTGGCTACCCGGGGAAACTAACTTTTGACAATAAAAGTTGGAGCTTTCTAGTTTTAGAGTTTTATGTTTCCTAGGGTGTGTAGTTGTGTACCTAAGGAAACTAACCATGACAATTATATATTATTTTCCTATTTTCAGGGTTTGTGTTTCCTTGGGTGTTAATTTTGTCTACCCGGGGAAACCAAGTTTTGACAATAAAAGTTTAATTTTCCTATTTTTAGGGTTTTATGTTTTCTAGGGTGTGTAGTTGACTAGTTGTGCACCCGAGGAAACTAACTCTGACAATTATAAATTAGTTTCCTATTTTTAGGGTTTGAGTTTTTTGGGTGTGTATTTTGTCTACCCGAGGAAACCATATATGACTAATTACCATATTTTTAGGGTTTTATGTTTCCTAGGGTGTGTTTTCATATTTTTAGGGTTTTATGTTTCCTTGGGTGTGTATTTTGGCTACCCGGGGAAACTAACTTTTGACAATAAAAGTTTGATCTTTCTATTTTTAGAGTTTTATGTTTCCTACGGTGTGTAGTTGTGTACCCGAGGAAATTAACCATGACAATTATATATTATTTTGATCCATTTTCCGGGTTTGTGTTTCCTTGGGTTTTAAATTTTGTCTACCCGGGGAAACCATATATGACTAATTTTCCTATTTTTGGAGTTTTATGTTTCCTTGGGTGTGTTTTCCTATTTTTAGGGTTTTATGTTTCCTTGGGTGTGTATATTGGCTACCCGAGGAAACCAACTTTTGAAAATAAAAGTTTGATTTTCATATTTTGAGGGTTTTATGTTTCCTAGGGTGTGTAGTTGTGCACCCGAGGAAACTAACTCTGACAATTATAAACTATTTTCCAATTTTTAGGGTTTGTGTTTGCTTGGATGTATATTTTGTCTACCCGAGGAAATCATATATGATTAATTTTCCTATTTTTTGGGTTTTATGTTTCCTATGGTGTGTTTTCCTATATTTAGGGTTTTATGTTTCCTTGGGTGTGTATTTTGGCTACCTGAGGAAACCAACTTTTGATTATAAAAGTTTGATTTTCCTATTTTTAGGGTTTTATGTTTCCTAGGGTGTGTAGTTGTGCACCCGAGGAAACTAACTCTATCAATTATAAACTATTTTCCAATTTTTAGGGTTTGTGTTTCCTTCGGTGTGTATTTTGTCTATCCGAGGAAACCATATATGACTAATTTTCCTATTTTTGGGGTTTTATGTTCCTAGGGTGCGTTTTCCTATTTTTAGGGTTTTACATTTCCTTGGGTGAGTATTTTGGTTACTCGGGGAAACTAACTTTGGACAATAAAAGATTGATCTTTCTATTTTTAGAGTTTTATGTTTCCTATGGTGTGTAGTTGTGTACCCGAGGAAACTAACCATGACACTTCAGGGTTTGTGTTTCCTTGGGTGTTAATTTTGTCTACCCGGGGAAACCAACTTTTGACAATAAAAGTTTAATTTTCTTATTATTAATATTTTATGTTTACTAGGGTGTGTAGTTGACTAGTTGTGCACCCGAGGAAACTAACTCTGACAATTATAAATTATTTTCCAATTTTTAGGGTTTGTGTTTCCTTGGGTGTGTATTTTGTCTACCCGAGGAAACCATATATGACTAATTTTCGTATTTTTGGGGTTTTATGTTTCCTAGGGTGTGTTTTCCTATTTTTAGGGTTTTATGTTTCCTTGGGTGTGTATTTTGGCTACCCGTGGAAACCAACTTTTGACAATAAAAGTTTGATTTTCATATTTATAGGGTTTTATGTTTCCTAGGGTGTGTAGTTGTGCACCCGAGGAAACTAACTCTGACAATTATAAACTATTTTCCAATTTTTAGGGTTTGTGTTTGCTTGGATGTATATTTTGTCTACCCGAGGAAATCATATATGATTAATTTTCCTATTTTTTGGGTTTTATGTTTCCTATGGTGTGTTTTCCTATATTTAGGGTTTTATGTTTCCTTGGGTGTGTATTTTGGCTACCTGAGGAAACCAACTTTTGATTATAAAAGTTTGATTTTCCTATTTTTATGGTTTTATGTTTCCTAGGGTGTGTAGTTGTGCACCCGAGGAAACTAACTCTATCAATTATAAACTATTTTCCAATTTTTAGGGTTTGTGTTTCCTTCGGTGTGTATTTTGTCTATCCGAGGAAACCATATATGACTAATTTTCCTATTTTTGGGGTTTTATGTTCCTAGGGTGCGTTTTCCTATTTTTAGGGTTTTACATTTCCTTGGGTGAGTATTTTGGCTACTCGGGGAAACTAACTTTGGACAATAAAAGTTTGAACTTTCTATTTTTAGAGTTTTATGTTTCCTATGGTGTGTAGTTGTGTACCCGAGGAAACTAACCATGACACTTCAGGGTTTGTGTTTCCTTGGGTGTTAATTTTGTCTACCCGGGGAAACCAACTTTTGACAATAAAAGTTTAATTTTCTTATTTTTAAGATTTTATGTTTCCTAGGGTGTGTAGTTGACTAGTTGTGCACCCGAGGAAACTAACTCTGACAATTATAAATTATTTTCCTATTTTTAAGGTTTTATGTTTCCTAGGGTGTGTATTTTGTCTACCCGAGGAAACCATATATGACTAATTTTCCAATTTTTGGGGTTTTATGTTTCCTAGGGTGTCTTTTCCTATTTTTAGTGTTTTATGTTTCCTTGGTTGTGTATTTTGGCTACCCGAGGAAACCAATTTTTGACAATAAAAGTTTGATTTTCATATTTATAGGGTTTTATGTTTCCTAGGGTGTGTAGTTGTGTACCCGAGGAAACTAACCATGACAATTATATATTATTTTCCTATTTTTAGGGTTTGTGTTACCTTGGGTGTTAATTTTGTCTACCCGGGGAAACCAACTTTTGACAATAAAAGTTTAATTTTCTTATTTTTAGGGTTTTATATTTCCTAGGGTGTGTAGTTGTGCACCCGAGGAAACTAACTCTGACAATTATAAATTATTTTCCAATTTTTAGGGTTTGTGTATCCTTGGGTGTGTATTTTGTCTACCCGAGGAAACCATATATGACTGACTAATTTTCGTATTTTTAGGGTTTTTTGTTTCCTAAGGTGTGTTTTCCTATTTTTAGGGTTTTATGATTCCTTGGGTGTGTATTTTGGCTACCCGGGGAAACTAACTTTTGACAATAAAAGTTTGATTTTCATATTTTTAGGGTTTTATGTTCCCTAGGGTGTGTAGTTGTGCACCCGAGGAAACTAACTATGACAATTATGAACTATTTTTCAATTTTTAGGGTTTGTGTTTCCTTGGGTGTGCATTTTGTCTACCCGAGGAAACCATATATGACTAATTTTCCAATTTTTGCGGTTTTATGTTTCCTAGGGTGTCTTTTCCTATTTTTAGTGTTTTATGTTTCCTTGGGTGTGAATTTTGGCTACCCGAGGAAACCAATTTTTGACAATAAAAGTTTGATTTTCATATTTATAGGGTTTTATGTTTCCTAGGGTGTGTAGTTGTGCACCCGAGGAAACTAACTCTGACAATTATAAACTATTTTCCAATTTTTTGGGTTTGTGTTTCCTTTGATGTGTATTTTGTCTACCCGAGGAAACCATATATGACTAATTTTCCTATTTTTGGGGTTTTATGTTTCCTAGGGTGTGTTTTCCTATTTTTAGGGTTTTTATGTTTCCTTGGGTGTGTATTTTGGCTACCCGGGGAAACTAAATTTTGACAATAAAAGTTTGATCTTTCTATTTTTAGGGTTTTATGTTTCCTAGGATGTGTAGTTATGTTTCCTTGGGTGTTAATTTTGTCTACCCGTGGAAACCAACTTTTGACAATAAAAGTTTAATTTTCCTATTTTTAGGGTTTTATGTTTCCTAGGGTGTGTAGTTGTGCACCCGAGGAAACTAACACTGACAATTATAAATTATTTTCCTAGTTTTAGGGTTTTTGTTTCCTTGGGTGTGTATTTTGTCTACCCGAGGAAACCATATATGACTAATTTTCCTATTTTTGGGGTTTATGTTTTCTAGGGTGTGTTTTCCTATTTTTAGGGTTTTAAGTTTCCTTGTGCGTGTATTTTGCCTACCGGAGGAAACCAACTTTTGACAATAAAAGTTTGGTTTTCCTATTTTTAGTGTTTTATGTTTCCTGTGATGTGTAGTTGTGGACCCGAGGAAACTAACCTTCACAATTATATATTATTTTCCTATTTTCAAGGTTTGTGTTTCCTTGGGTGTGTATTTTGTCTACCCGAGGAAACCAACTTTTGACAATAAAAATTTGATTTTCCTATTTTTAGGGTTTAATGTTTCCTAGGTTGTGTAGTTGTGCGCCTGAGGAAACTAACTCTGACAATTATAAATTATTTTCCTATTTTTAGGGTTTGTGTTTCCTCGGGTGTATATTTTGTCTACCCGAGTAAACCATATATGACTAATTTTCCTATTTTTTGGGTTTTATGTTTCCTAGGGTGTGTTTTCCTATTTTTAGGGTTTTATGTTTCGTTGGGTGTGTATTTTGCCTACCCGAGGAAACCAACTTTTGACAATAAAAGTTTGATTTTCCTATTTTTACGGTTTTATGTTTCCTAGGGTGTGTAGTTGTGCACCCGAGGAAACTAACCTTGACAATTATATATTATTTTCCTATTTTCAGGGTTTGTATTTCCTTGTGTGTGTATTTTGTCTACCCGAGGAAACCTACTTTTGACAATAAAAGTTTGATTTTCCTATTTTTAGGGTTTTATGTTTCCTTGGTTGTGTAGTTGTGCACCCGAAGAAACTAACTCTGAAAATTATAAATTATTGTCCTATTTTTAGGGTTTCTGTTTCCTTGAGTTTGTATTTTGTCTACCCGAGGAAACCATATATGACTAATTTTCCTATTTTTGGGGTTTTATGTTTCCTAGGGTGTGTTTTCCTATTTTTAGGGTTTTATGTTTCCTTGGGTGTGTATTTTGGCTACCCGAGGAAACCAACTTTTGATAATAAAAGTTTGATTTTCCTATTTTTAGGGTTTTATGTTTCCTAGGGTGTGTGGTTGTGCACCCGAGGAAACGAACTCTGACAATTATAAATTATTTTCCTATTTTTAGGGTTTGTGTTTCTTGGGTGTGTGTTTTGTCTACCCGAGGAAACCATATATGACTAATTTTCCTATTTTTGTGTTTTTATGTTTCTTAGGGTGTGTTTTCCAATTTTTAGTGTTTTATGCGTCCTTGGGTGTGCATTTTGGCTACCCGGGAAACTAACTTTTGACAATAAAAGTTTGATCTTTCTATTTTTAGAGTTTTATGTTTCCTAGGGTGTGTAGTTGTGTACCCGAGGAAACTAACCATGACAATTATATATTATTTTCCTTCTTTTTGGGTTTGTGTTTCCTTGGGTGTTAATTTTGTCTACCGGGGAAACTAACTTTTGACAATAAAAGATTAATTTTCTTATTTTTATGGATTTATGTTTCTTAGGGTGTGTAGTTGTGCACCCGACAACCTAACTCTGACAATTATAAATTATTTTCCAATTTTTAAGGTTTGTGTTTCCTTGGGTGTGTATTTTGTCTACCCGAGGAAACCATATATGACTGACTAATTTTCGTATTTTTGGGGTTTTTTGTTTCCTAAGGTGTGTTTTCCTATTTTTAGGGTTTTATGATTCCTTGGGTGTGTATTTTGGCTACCCGGGGAAACTAACTTTTGACAATAAAAGTTTGATCTTTCTATTTTTAGAGTTTTATGTTTCCTAGGGTGTGTAGTTGTGTACCCGAGGAAAGTAACCATGACAATTATATATATTATTTTCCTATTTTTAGGGTTTGTGTTTCCTTGGGTGTTAATTTTGTCTACCCGGGGAAACCAACTTTTGACAATAAAAGTTTAATTTTCTTATTTTTAGGGTTTTATGTTTCCTAGGGTGTGTAGTTGTGCACCCGAGAAACTAACTCTGACAATTATAAATTATTTTCCAACTTTTAGGGTTTGTGTTTCCTTGCGGTGTGTATATTGTCTACCCGAGGAAACCATATATGACTAATTTTCGTATTTTTGGGGTTTTATGTTTCCTAGGGTGTGTTTTCCTATTTTTAGGGTTTTATGTTTCCTTGGGTGTGTATTTTGGCTACCCGGGGAAACTAACTTTTGACAATAAAAGTTTGATCTTTCTATTTTTAGAGTTTTATGTTTCCTAGGGTGTGTAGTTGTGTACCTGAGGAAACTAACTATGACAATTATATATTATTTTCCTATTTTCAAGGTTTGTGTTTCCTTGGGTGTTAATTTTTTCTACCTAGGGAAACCAACTTTTGACAATAAAAGTTTAATTTTCCTATTTTTAAGGTTTTATGTTTCCTAGGGTGTGTAGTTGTGCACCCGAGGAAACTAACTCTGAAAATTATAAATTATTTTCCTATTTTTAGGGTTTCCGTTTCCTTGGGTGTGTATTTTGTCTACCCGAGGAAATCATATATGATTAATATATTATTTTTGGGATTTTATGTTTCCTAGGGTGTGTTTTCTTATTTTTAGGGTTTTATTTTTCCTTGGGTGTGTATTTTGTCTACCCGAGGAAACCAACTTTTGACAATAAAAGTTTGATTTTCATATTTTTAGGGTTTTATGTTTCCTAGGGTGTGTAGTTGTGCCCCCGAGGAAACTAAATTTGACAATTATAAATTATTTTCCAATTTTTAAGGTACGTGTTTCCTTGGGTGTGTCTTTTGTCTACCCGAGGAAACCATATATGACTAATTTTCCTATTTTTGGGGTTTTATGTTTCCTAGCGTGTGTTTTCCTGTTTTTAGGGTTTTATGTTTCCTTGGGTGTGTATTTAGGCTACCCGAAGAAACCAACTTTTGACAATAAAAGTTTGATTTTCATATTTTTAGGGTTTTATGTTCCCTAGGGTGTGTAGTTGTGCACCCGAGGAAACTAACAATGACAATTATGAACTATATTTCAATTTTTAGGGTTTGTGTTTCCTTGGGTGTGTATTTTGTCTGTAAAACGTCAATTTTTAAAACACCTTTTAAATCATATTTTTAAGTAAAAATATTACAAAGTCCAATATCCAAAAATACGGTTTAACAAAAACCTTTGAAAAGATTATCAGAGCATTAAAATCCGGTGTTACAAAAATAATATCATAACCATAGGATAACGGGATCTACCTATAAGCTCCCGAGCTAACCAACACTAGGCCACTTCTACCGCGACCCTCTAATCCATCGATCTCGAACCTGAGTACATAGCCAAAAACAAAGTAGTACGTGAGACAAAATAGTCTCGTGAGATACATGGGTTTTCGACCCATTCTCAAATATAATAAAAGTCATTACTATTCATTTCTTTTCTTTAATCACTTATTAATTATTATCTTATGTTCTTACCGCTTATTCGTATTTACTTGTAAGCTAACCGTAAGCTTACCCATCACGTAGTCACATACTTGTAAGCTATTCATAGCTTACTAAATCTTTATCACATACGCTACGGACCTCTCCGTAGCAAACTCCCCTGATGTGGGTTAACTGAAACTCCCCCGTTTCCGGGTTAACTGAAACTCCCCCGTTTCCGGGTTAACTATTTCTCGACAGTCTACTCTTGCGCAGGGTGGTACCTCCCCAAGTAGGTGTCACTAACTCCCCCAACTATGTGGGTTAACTATGATCCGGATCCTTTTTCAACACACATTGAAATTATCAAATACGGGCCTATGCCCCAATAATACATACTCAAACATAAATTAGAATACATCTATTCTAATTATCATATTATTCTCGCTTCTTATTCAATTTCAATATTGACTTTCCCAAGTCCTTTATTAAATGAAACATATTTATCAAAATTATATTACTTTAACTTCTCTTTGACTAAAATGCGTATTTATTACTAGTCACTATCTATCTATTCTCTTAACAATTCAACCACTACCTTTATTAGTATAGTATACTAATCAATACTTGATAATTGAAAATCATTGTTATTAGCTTTATTAATACATATTATTAATAAGTCAAATATCATACTTACTTAATCATTACTCTTAGTCAAACATCATATTAATACAGAATTATTAATTACTTTTCATTATCATAATCTCTTTCAAAAATCATTAGTCATCTAGACATACTTAGATGGTCTATTACTTGCATTCCCTTATCCTTTTAACCATATCTTTATTAAAAGCATTTATTAATAAAGACTCATAAAACATCATAGTTTTCAAAATCATTTGCTATGTACTCAGTAAAAGTCTCATGTACTCACCTTAGCCAAGCTAATTCCAAATCGTGTCTAACAACACGAATCCTTGCTTCCCAACTTGTGAAATGTCACCAATCTTTAGGTCTTCTTGACCTACCATCAATATCATCACAATAACTAGTTATTATCCATAACTAGTCACTAATCAATCCATATCTATAACCCTAACCACCAAGTTCATCCAACTTGGTGAAATCTCAAACCCTAGTTCAAGATTTCCATCATAAACTCAGATCCAACTTGTACACATCGATTACAAGCTTGCAATGAGTGTTCTACACCCATGATTAGTCATCTTCCCCAAGATGACATGGATGGTTCCCCAAACCACCATTTATACCCATACAAAGCTCACAAACTAACTACCAACTATCAAGGATCAAGAATCCTTACCATTGATGTTAAGATCCACAAGATTGATGTAGATTTGAGCAAGGAATCACCAAAATCGCCCCTTCTCTCTCTAAAATCGGCTGCACCTCAACTTAGGTGAAAAATGAGCAAACCCTAACTTTTTCCCGTTTTTATACAGAATCAACCAGTTCGCGATCGCGAACTCAAGTTCGCGTCGCGAACTTCGCGCCTCGAGCATACTTCGCGATCGTTAACTGGTCGGGAACCCTTCGCGTGCGATCACCAAATTCTCTGCCTCGACTTCACGATCGCGAACCGAAGTTCGCGTCGCGAACTCCTCAGGTAGTCCAGGCTGCACTTTTTCATTTTTATCTCAACCCGGTTTCGCCCATAACTTCCTCGTACGATGTCCAAATGACACGAAACCAATTCCTACGTTCTCTAAATGATTTATCCTTGTTTATCATATTTTTACACAATTTATTTAATACAAAATTTCGGGTCGTTACAACTATCCACCCCTTAAAAGGATTCCGTCCTCGGAATCAACTCAAGGATTCCCAATCCTCATTCCGCTTACCTATTATTATCCAATAATACTTATACATTTTAATTGCCCGCCTGACACCGTTATACCCAAACGGGTCAAAAATCGAACTTGAGTTCCTAATACCCGAACGGGTCAAAATTTCACAATTTGACCTTAACACTTTCAATTATTTAACCAATCCATTTATCCACATCGGGATGATATGACCCAAACATTACTAATAGCCAATTAACCAAAACGACAGTCAACATCTAACCTTGACCAAATTGTCAACATTGACCCATCTTTGACTTAAGCACAAAGTCAACCATATCTTGAATATTTCATTACCCATTAGTGGTTCTATTAATCATTAATTCCTTAACAATCGACCTCACATTCATGGTCCAACAACAATCATACTTGATTCCTAAATTCAACTCGAATACCCAACGGTTAAAGTCGTAACCCTTTGACTACCATTATTTCCATTACTCCATTAACCACTATCATACACATGTAGATGATACATTATGTCCTTATCCTTGACTAACCATTTTAAACGAAAGTCAAAACCAAATTTCGACTAAAGTCAACAATCCACTTGTTGACCAACCTTGACTTATGAATAAAATCATACTTACTTTGCAAATTTCACATATTCCTTATTACCGAAACGTCTTTCCTAAGCCTTTCATTCTCGATTTCCATATTTAAATTTCCTTTCTCAATTGTTCCCTTTTT
Organism: Calendula officinalis; assembly: GCA_963853835.1. Lineage (NCBI taxonomy): Eukaryota > Viridiplantae > Streptophyta > Magnoliopsida > Asterales > Asteraceae > Calendula > Calendula officinalis. Next base: position 72,314,519 of record OY970826.1, read on the forward strand.
CCTCGATTTCGATTTCCACAATCGATTAACAATTTTCATTTAAATCGATATCAAATCTCTATTACTTTTTAACTTTATCCAATTACCTATACCATTTATAATTTCCTTCAACTATCCTTATAACATACTTGAAATTCCCGATTACCGGCTCTAGAACCTCGATCATATCCAATTGTGGCCTAACCACCCATTATACCTCTTTCACCACTCATTGGTTACTAACAAACTTTGCTTCCTAAAAGCATTCCTTTTTCACAAACCATGAACTTGTAGGCATCTCCTACACCTACTTATACTTAAACGCTACCCGTGTTTTCAACCCAAGTTCTCACTTGCCATAAAAATCATAACAACAACTAACCATGCGGTTCTACATACGTCAGACACAAACATCATATCCCTTATATAACAGATTATACTTTAACTATCTTATCGAGATGATCGGAAAGCCTCCAATCCATCACGATTCCAAACTGTCACAATGATCGGAAAGCCTCGGATCCATAGTGACTCATCAAATCTCGTTAACCGGAAAGCCTCCGATCTAACCAGATCCATACAATACCATTATATCTTGCATACAATTCGTGTATGCACCATTCATTTAGCATCATGCTATCATTTTCTTTCATAACCAAGCACATTTTCTATTCAATTTACATTTCCCACATATCACCTAATATTACCTTCCTAAAATCATACCCTTTTCATGGGCCATTACTCCCTCTTATTCCTTTATACCACCCGGTACACACATAATCATTTCTAATGCTTTCAACCAATCTACTCATTTACCAATCGTCTTTAGTCGATTCATTTTCTCATTATTAAAATTCCCACTCTTTCTTTCACCACCTAGGTAACCACCATTTCATTCCATTATCCATATTTTACCGAATCACCCGGTCAACTCGAGTCAACTAATTGACTCCAATCCATAATCCAAACATAACCTATTACATTATTTTCATGTCCTTTTTCCAACAATTAATTGTCACCCTTGACTTAGCATACCGTATATAGGACATTTTACCATTAATTAACCTTTTACACTTAGTATCGCACCCATCATCCATGATACAACCTATTGTCAACATTCAATCAATCATATTCAATTTCTAAGATTGTCATTCCCGACTCCTTCCTACCCGCATATTTTCTATTTAAAATTTTAAATTTTCTCTAAAATCCTTAGCCGTTCTTTTTCTTACAATTCGTGATTAATAATATTTCCTTAATGATTCGGATTCCCGCCGAACACTAGGATTCCATTTTTTTTTCGAAATCTCTTTTCCTACCCTTATCTCTCGCGACATACCAAACTTCAACCCATACAATTATACACATAACAACTCGGGGAGATTATCTCCCAACCGTATTCCTTTTCACATTATACATTTCATCTATAATTATTTTCATAATTAGATCACATAAGCACCAATTTGCGCGACATAAAAGCAATTAAATCCTAATCATATATCAAAACTTCATAAACGAATTACCTGAAACGACTCCATGAGCTTCCTTCACCCAGTTCTCGTTGGCGGTTGGTACTGGCGTGTCGGTTCCTTTCCTCGGGCACACACTACTATAGTGCCCTAGCTCGTGACAAGTGAAGCATTCCACTTCCTCGAGGTTCCTTACTTTGCAGTCTTTCGCCTTGTGCCCAAATCTTCCGCATTTGAAACATATAGTTGTGTTTGCTTTGCATTCTCCCTAGTGATTCTTACCACAACTCTGACAACTTCCAACACTAGTTCTCTTTGACGAACTCGACCCAAATCTCTCTCCCTTTGTCGATCCCAAGCTACTATTGAGCTTCTTCTTTTCCCCTCCTGACGACAACTCTTGTGCTTTTCGCCGAATACCCCTCTCGACACCTCGAGCGGTACAAAACCTTTCCTTTAATCTACTCGTGAATTCCTTCCACGACATCTCGTACAATGCTTTCTTACCCAAAGTATCATACATGGTGTTCCACCATGTCAACGCTTCATCCTTCAACTGTCGGGATGCATAAGTGACCATGTCTTCTCTCAAACACTTGCTACTTTCTAGTACTTGCTCGGTCTCCCGAATCCAACGCATCGTGACCTTCGCTTCCGAACTCCCATAATACGCACCGGGGTTGCACGTCATGAATGCCTTGTATGTACATCCTTCTCTTTCCTCCGACCCCGAATCGTTGCTTTCCTCGGTCGATGGCTCCTCGGTACGTGCCTTGCTACCCGAAGACCTACTTCTCCCATGGGACTTAGAATTATCATTCTTCTCCTCATTGAACCGATTAGTCATGATCCGGTTAACATCATCATTCACCACTTCCCTAATTAGGGTAAACAATTTCTGGACAGTTTCCATGGTTACCGGGGTTTGGTTTGCCTCCAAACTGGAACCCTCTCCATTATTACCCGGATGAGTCGGGATTCGATTTGAATCCGTCTCATGATCTCGTGGGATCTCTCCACTTCTTTGGTTCACCATTTGCTATATCCACATATTAAATCATTAGAATTCAAACATTGACTTATTAGTCGAACATAACCCATAAAGTCCAAAACATTATCTTTTCTCTTAGGGTTCGACCCTAATATACCCATACTTAACTGTCTCCAAAGACAAATCATGGACATCCTATGGAAAACATATGGTCCTACTTAGCATAGCTTAAGACTAGGGAGGTCAAACCTACCTAATTCACTTAAACTATAGCTCTGATACCAAGTTGTAAAACCTCAATTTTTATAACACCTTTTAAATCATATTTTTAAGTAAAAATATTACAAAGTCCAATATCCAAAAATACGGTTTAACAAAAACCTTTGAAAAGATTATCAGAGCATTAAAATCCGGTGTTACAAAAATAATATCATAACCATAGGATAACGGGATCTACCTATAAGCACTCGAGCTAACCAACACTAGGCCACTTCTACCGCGACCCTCTAATCCATCGATCTCGAACCTGAGTACATAGCCAAAAACAAAGTAGTACGTGAGACAAAATAGTCTCGTGAGATACATGGGTTTTCGACCCATTCTCAAATATAATAAAAGTCATTACTATTCATTTCTTTTCTTTAATCACTTATTAATTATTATCTTATGTTCTTACCGCTTATTCGTATTTACTAGTAAGCTAACTGTAAGCTTACCCATCACGTAGTCACATACTTGTAAGCTATTCATAGCTTACTAAATCTTTATCACATACGTTACGGACCTCTCCGTAGCAAACTCCCCCGATGTGGGTTAACTAGGTAAACTCCCCCGTTTCCGGGTTAACTGAAACTCCCCCGTTTCCGGGTTAACTGAAACTCCCCCGTTTCCGGGTTAACTATTTCTCGACAGTCTACTCTTGCGCAGGGTGGTACCTCCCCAAGTAGGTGTCACTAACTCCCCCAACTATGTGGGTTAACTATGATCCGGATCCTTTTTCAACACACATTGAAATTATCAAATACGGGCCTATGCCCCAATAATACATACTCAAACATAAATTAGAATACATCTATTCTAATTATCATATTATTCTCGCTTCTTATTCAATTTCAATATTGACTTTACCAAGTCCTTTATTAAATGAAACATATTTATCAAAATTATATTACTTTAACTTCTCTTTGACTAAAATGCGTATTTATAACTAGTCACTTTCTATCTATTCTCTTACCAATTCAACCACTACCTTTATTAGTATAGTATACTAATCAATACTTGATACTTGAAAATCATTGTTATTAGCTTTATTAATACATATTATTAATAAGTCAAATATCATACTTTCTTAATCATTACTCTTAGTCAAACATTATATTAATACAGAATTATTAATTACTTTTCATTATCATAATCTCTTTCAAAAATCATTAGTCATCTAGACATACTTAGATGGACTATTACTTGCATTCCCTTATCCTTTTAACCATATCTTTATTAAAAGCATTTATTAATAAAGACTCATAAAACATCATAGTTTTCAAAATCATTTGCTATGTACTCAGTAAAAGTCTCATGTACTCACCTTAGCCAAGCTAATTCCAAATCGTGTCTAACAACACGAATCCTTGCTTTCCAACTTGTGAAATGTCACCAATCTTTAGGTCTTCTTGACCTACCATCAATATCATCACAATAACTAGTTATTATCCATAACTAGTCACTAATCAATCCATATTTATAACCCTAACCACCAAGTTCATCCAACTTGGTGAAATCTCAAACCCTAGTTCAAGATTTCCATCATAAACTCAGATCCAACTTGTACACATCGATTACAAGCTTGCAATGAGTGTTCTACACCCATGATTAGTCATCTTCCCCAAGATGACATGGATGGTTCCCCAAACCACCATTTATACCCACACAAAGCTCACAAACTAACTACCAACTATCAAGGATCAAGAATCCTTACCATTGATGTTAAGATCCACAAGATTGATGAAGATTTGAGCAAGGAATCACCAAAATCGCCCCTCTCTCTCAAAAATCGGCTGCACCTCAACTTAGGGGAAAAATGAGCAAACCCTAACTTTTTCCCGTTTTTATACAGAATCAACCAGTTCGCGATCGCGAACTCAAGTTCGCGTCGCGGACTTCGCGCCTCGAGCATACTTCGCGATCGTTAACTGGTCGGGAACCCTTCGCGTCCGATCACCAAATTCTCTGCCTCGACTTCACGATCGCGAACCGAAGTTCGCGTCGCGAACTCCTCAGGTAGTCCAGGCTGCACTTTTTCATTTTTATCTCAACCCGGTTTCGCCCATAACTTCCTCGTACGATGTCCAAATGACACGAAACCAATTCCTACGTTCTTTAAATGATTTATCCTTGTTTATCATATTTTTACATAATTTATTTAATACAAAATTTCGGGTCGTTACATTGTCTACCCGAGGAAACCATATATGACTTATTTTCCAATTTTTGGGGTTTTATGTTTCCTAGGGTGTCTTTTCCTGTTTTTAGTGTTTTATGTTTTCTTGGGTGTGTATTTTGGCTACCAGAGGAAACCAACTTTTGACAATAAAAGTTTGATTTTCATATTTATAGGGTTTTATGTTTCCTAGGGTGTGTAGTTGTGCACCCGAGGAAACTAACTCTTACAATTATAAACTATTTTCAAATTTTTTGGGTTTGTGTTTCCTTGGATGTGTATTTTGTCTACCCGAGGAAACCATATATGACTAATTTTTCTATTTTTGGGGTTTTATGTTTCATAGGGTGTGTTTTCCTATTTTTAGGGTTTTTATGTTTCCTTGGGTGTGTGTTTTGGCTACCCGGGGAACTAAATTTTGACAATAAAAGTTTGATCTTTCTATTTTTAGGGTTTTATGTTTCCTAGGGTGTGTAGTTTTGTTTCCTTGGGTGTTAATTTTGTCTACCCGTGGAAACCAACTTTTGACAATAAAAGTTTAATTTTCCTATTTTTAGGGTTTTATGTTTCCTAGGGTGTGTAGTTGTGAACCCGAGGAAACTAACACTGACAATTATAAATTATTTTCCAATTTTTAGGGTTTTTGTTTCCTTGGGTGTGTATTTTGTCTACCCGAGGAAACCATATATGACTAATTTTCCTATTTTTGGGGTTTTATGTTTTCTAGGGTGTATTTTCCTATTTTTAGGGTTTTATGTTTCCTTGTGCGTGTATTTTGGCTACCTGAGGAAACCAACTTTTGACAATAAAAGTTTGATTTTCCTATTTTTAGTGTTTTATGTTTCCTGGGGTGTGTAGTTGTGGACCCGAGGAAACTAACCTTCACAATTATATATTATTTTCCTATTTTCAAGGTTTGTGTTTCCTTGGGTGTGTATTTTGTCTACCCGAGGAAACCAACTTTTGACAATAAAAGTTTGATTTTCCTATTTTTAAGGTTTAATGTTTCCTAGGTTGTGTAGTTGTGCACCTGAGGAAACTAACTCTGACAATTATAAATTATTTTCCTATTTTTAGGGTTTGTGTTTCCTCGGGTGTATATTTTGTCTACCCGAGTAAACCATATATGACTAATTTTCCTATTTTTTGGGTTTTATGTTTCCTAGGGTGTGTTTTCCTACTTTTAGGGTTTTATGTTTCATTGGGTGTGTATTTTGCCTACCCGAGGAAACCAACTTTTGACAATAAAATATTGATTTTCCTATTTTTACGGTTTTATGTTTCCTAGGGTGTGTAGTTGTGCACCCGAGGAAACTAACCTTGACAATTATATATTATTTTCCTATTTTCAGGGTTTGTATTTCCTTGTGTGTGTATTTTGTCTACCCGAGGAAACCAACTTTTGACAATAAAAGTTTGATTTTCCTATTTTTACGGTTTTATGTTTCCTAGGGTGTGTAGTTGTGCACCCGAGAAACTAACTCTGACAATTATAAATTATTTTCCAATTTTTAGGGTTTGTGTTTCCTTGGGTGTGTATTTTGTCTACCCGAGGAAACCATATATGACTGACTAATTTTCGTATTTTTGGGGTTTTTTGTTTCCTAAGGTGTGTTTTCCTATTTTTAGGGTTTTATGATTCCTAGGGTGTGTATTTTGGCTACCCGGGGAAACTAACTTTTGACAATAAAAGATTGATCTTTCTATTTTTAGAGTTTTATGTTTCCTAGGGTGTGTAGTTGTGTACCCGAGGAAACTAACCATGATAATTATATATATTATTTTCCTATTTTTAGGGTTTGTGTTTCCTTGGGTGTTAATTTTGTCTACCCGGGGAAACCAACTTTTGACAATAAAAGTTTAATTTTCTTATTTTTAGGGTTTTATGTTTCCTAGGGTGTGTAGTTGTGTACCCGAGAAACTAACTCTGACAATTATAAATTATTTTCCAACTTTTAGGGTTTGTGTTTCCTTGCGGTGTGTATATTGTCTACCCGAGGAAACCATATATGACTAATTTTCGTATTTTTGGGGTTTAATATTTCCTAGGGTGTGTTTTCCTATTTTTAGGGTTTTATGTTTCCTTGGGTGTGTATTTTGGCTACCAGGGGAAACTAACTTTTGACAATAAAAGTTTGATCTTTCTATTTTTAGAGTTTTATGTTTCCTAGGGTGTGTAGTTGTATACCTGAGGAAACTAACCATGACTATTATATATTATTTTCCTATTTTCAAGGTTTGTGTTTCCTTGGGTGTTAATTTTTTCTACCCGGGGAAACCAACTTTTGACAATAAAAGTTTAATTTTCCTATTTTTAAGGTTTTATGTTTCCTAGGGTGTGTAGTTGTGCACCCGAGGAAACTAACTCTGAAAATTATAAATTATTTTCCTATTTTTAGGGTTTCCGTTTCCTTGGGTGTGTATTTTGTCTACCCGAGGAAACCATATATGATTAATATATTATTTTTGGGATTTTATGTTTCCTAGGGTGTGTTTTCTTATTTTTAGGGTTTTATTTTTCCTTGGGTGTGTATTTTGTCTACCCGAGGAAACCAACTTTTGACAATAAAAGTTTGATTTTCATATTTTTAGGGTTTTATGTTTCCTAGGGTGTGTAGTTGTGCCCCCGAGGAAACTAACTTTGACAATTATAAATTATTTTCCAATTTTTAGGATACGTGTTTCCTTGGGTGTGTCTTTTGTCTACCCGAGGAAACCATATATGACTAATTTTCCTATTTTTGGGGTTTTATGTTTCCTAGTGTGTGTTTTCTTGTTTTTAGGGTTTTATGTTTCCTTGGGTGTGTATTTAGGCTACTCGAAGAAACCAACTTTTGACAATAAAAGTTTGATTTTAATATTTTTAGGGTTTTATGTTCCCTAGGGTGTGTAGTTGTGCACCCGAGGAAACTAACTATGACAATTATGAACTATATTTCAATTTTTAGGGTTTGTGTTTACTTGGGTGTGTATTTTGTCTACCCGAGGAAACCATATATGACTAATTTTCCAATATTTGGGGTTTTATGTTTCCTAGGGTGTCTTTTCCTATTTTTAGGGTTTTATGTTTCCTTGGGTGTGTATTTTGGCTACCCGAGGAAACCAACTTTTGATAATAAAAGTTTGATTTTCATATTTATAGGGTTTTATGTTTCCTAAGGTGTGTAGTTGTGCACCCGAGGAAACTAACTCTGACAATTATAAACTATTTTCCAATTTTTTGGGTTTGTGTTTCCTTGGATGTGTATTTTGTCTACCCGAGGAAACCATATATGACTAATTTTCCTATTTTTGGGGTTTTATGTTTCCTAGGGTGTGTTTTCCTATTTTTAGGGTTTTTATGTTTCCTTGGGTGTGTATTTTGGCTACCCGGGGAAACTAAATTTTGACAATAAAAGTTTGATCATTCTATTTTTTGGGTTTTATGTTTCCTAGGGTGTGTAGTTGTGTTTCTTTGGGTGTTAATTTTGTCTACCCGTGGAAACCAGCTTTTGACAATAAAAGTTTAATTTTCCTATTTTTAGGGTTTTATGTTTCCTAGGGTGTGTAGTTGTGCACCCGAGGAAACTAACACTGACAATTATAAATTATTTTCCTATTTTTAGGGTTTTTGTTTCCTTGGGTGTGTATTTTGTCTACCCGAGGAAACCATATATGACAAATTTTCCTATTTTTGGGGTTTTATGTTTTCTAGGGTGTGTTTTCCTATTTTTTGGGTTTTATGTTTCCTTGTGCGTGTATTTTGGCTACCTGAGGAAACCAACTTTTGACAATAAAAGTTTGATTTTCCTATTTTTTGTGTTTTATGTTTCCTGGGGTGTGTAGTTGTGGACCCGAGGAAACTAACCTTCACAATTATATATTATTTTCCTATTTTCAAGGTTTGTGTTTCCTTGGGTGTGTATTTTGTCTACCCGAGGAAACCAACTTTTGACAATAAAAGTTTGATTTTCCTATTTTTAGGGTTTAATGTTTCCTAGGTTGTGTAGTTGTGCACCTGAGGAAACTAACTCTGACAATTATAAATTATTTTCCTATTTTTAGGGTTTGTGTTTCCTCGGGTGTATATTTTGTCTACCCGAGTAAACCATATATGACTAATTTTCCTATTTTTTGGGTTTTATGTTTCCTAGGGTGTGTTTTCCTATTTTTAGGGTTTTATGTTTCGTTGGGTGTGTATTTTGCCTACCCGAGGAAACCAACTTTTGACAATAAAAGTTTGATTTTCCTATTTTTACGGTTTTATGTTTCCTAAGGTGTGTAGTTGTGCACCCGAGGAAACTAACCTTGACAATTATATATTATTTTCCTATTTTCAGGGTTTGTATTTCCTTGTGTGTGTATTTTGTCTATCCGAGGAAACCTACTTTTTACAATAAAAGTTTGATTTTCCTATTTTTAAGGTTTTATGTTTCCTTGGTTGTGTAGTTGTGCACCCGAAGAAACTAACTCTGACAATTATAAATTATTTTCCTATTTTTAGGGTTTCGGTTTCCTTGAGTTTGTATTTTGTCTACCCGAGGAAACCATATATGACTAATTTTCCTATTTTTGGGGTTTTATGTTTCCTAGGGTGTGTTTTCCTATTTTTAGGGTTTTTATGTTTCCTTGGGTGTGTATTTTGGCTACCCGGGGAAACTAAATTTTGACAATAAAAGTTTGATCTTTCTATTTTTTGGGTTTTATGTTTCCTAGGGTGTGTAGTTGTGTTTCCTTGGGTGTTAATTTTGTCTACCCGTGGAAACCAGCTTTTGACAATAAAAGTTTAATTTTCCTATTTTTAGGGTTTTATGTTTCCTAGGGTGTGTAGTTGTGCACCCGAGGAAACTAACACTGACAATTATAAATTATTTTCCTATTTTTAGGGTTTTTGTTTCCTTGGGTGTGTATTTTGTCTACCCGAGGAAACCATATATGACAAATTTTCCTATTTTTGGGGTTTTATGTTTTCTAGGGTGTGTTTTCCCATTTTTAGGGTTTTATGTTTCCTTGTGCGTGTATTTTGGCTACCTGAGGAAACCAACTTTTGACAATAAAAGTTTGATTTTCCTATTTTTTGTGTTTTATGTTTCCTGGGTGTGTAGTTGTGGACCCGAGGAAACTAACCTTCACAATTATATATTATTTTCCTATTTTCGAGGTTTGTGTTTCCTTGGGTGTGTATTTTGTCTACCCGAGGAAACCAACTTTTGACAATAAAAGTTTGATTTTCCTATTTTTAGGGTTTAATGTTTCCTAGGTTGTGTAGTTGTGCACCTGAGGAAACTAACTCTGACAATTATAAATTATTTTCCTATTTTTAGGGTTTGTGTTTCCTCGGGTGTATATTTTGTCTACCCGAGTAAACCATATATGACTAATTTTCCTATTTTTTGGGTTTTATGTTTCCTAGGGTGTGTTTTCCTATTTTTAGGGTTTTATGTTTCGTTGGGTGTGTATTTTGCCTACCCGAGGAAACCAACTTTTGACAATAAAAGTTTGATTTTCCTATTTTTACGGTTTTATGTTTCCTAAGGTGTGTAGTTGTGCACCCGAGGAAACTAACCTTGACAATTATATATTATTTTCCTATTTTCAGGGTTTGTATTTCCTTGTGTGTGTATTTTGTCTATCCGAGGAAACCTACTTTTTACAATAAAAGTTTGATTTTCCTATTTTTAAGGTTTTATGTTTCCTTGGTTGTGTAGTTGTGCACCCGAAGAAACTAACTCTGACAATTATAAATTATTTTCCTATTTTTAGGGTTTCGGTTTCCTTGAGTTTGTATTTTGTCTACCCGAGGAAACCATATATGACTAATTTTCCTATTTTTGGGGTTTTATGTTTCCTAGGGTGTGTTTTCCTATTTTTAGGGTTTTATGTTTCCTTGTGTGTGTATTTTGGCTACCCGAGGAAACCAACTTTTGATAATAAAAGTTTGATTTTCCTATTTTTAGGGTTTTATGTTTCCTAGGGTGTGTGGTTGTGCACCCGAGGAAACGAACTCTGACAATTATAAATTATTTTCCTATTTTTAGGGTTTGTGTTTCTTGGGTGTGTGTTTTGTCTACCCGAGGAAACCATATATGACTAATTTTCCTATTTTTGTGTTTTTATGTTTCTTAGGGTGTGTTTTCCAGTTTTCAGTGTTTTATGCTTCCTTGGGTGTGTATTTTGGCTACCCGGGAAACTAACTTTTGACAATAAAAGTTTGATCTTTCTATTTTTAGAGTTTTATGTTTCATAGGGTGTGTAGTTGTGTACCCGAGGAAACTAACCATGACAATTATATATTATTTTCCTACTTTTAGGGTTTGTGTTTCCTTGGGTGTTAATTTTGTCTACCCGGGGAAACCAACTTTTGACAATAAAAGATTAATTTTCTTATTTTTATAGATTTATGTTTCTTAGGGTGTGTAGTTGTGCACCCGAGAAACTAACTCTGACAATTATAAATTATTTTCCAATTTTTAGGGTTTGTGTTTCCTTGGGTGTGTATTTTGTCTACCCGAGGAAACCATATATGACTGACTAATTTTCATATTTTTGGGGTTTTTTGTTTCCTAAGGTGTGTTTTCCTATTTTTAGGGTTTTATGATTCCTTGGGTGTGTATTTTGGCTACCCGGGGAAACTAACTTTTGACAATAAAAGTTTGATCTTTCTATTTTTAGAGTTTTATGTTTCCTAGGGTGTGTAGTTGTGTACCCGAGGAAACTAACCATGACAATTATATATATTATTTTCCTATTTTTAGGGTTTGTGTTTCCTTGGGTATTAATTTTGTCTACCCGGGGAAACCAACTTTTGACAATAAAAGTTTAATTTTCTTATTTTTAGGGTTTAATGTTTCCTAGGGTGTGTAGTTGTGCACCCGAGAAACTAACTCTGACAATTATAAATTATTTTCCAACTTTTAGGGTTTGTGTTTCCTTGGGGTGTGTATATTGTCTACCCGAGGAAACCATATATGACTAATTTTCGTATTTTTGGGGTTTTATGTTTCCTAGGGTGTGTTTTCCTATTTTTAGGGTTTTATGTTTCCTTGGGTGTGTATTTTGGCTACCCTGGGAAACTAACTTTTGACAATAAAAGTTTGATCTTTCTATTTTTGTAGTTTTATGTTTCCTAGGGTGTGTAGTTGTGTACCTGAGGAAACTAACCATGACAATTATATATTATTTTCCTATTTTCAAGGTTTGTGTTTCCTTGGGTGTTAATTTTTTCTACCCGGGGAAACCAACTTTTGACAATAAAAGTTTAATTTTCCTATTTTTAAGATTTTATGTTTCCTAGGGTGTGTAGTTGTGCACCCGAGGAAACTAACACTGACAATTATAAATTATTTTCCTATTTTTAGGGTTTTTGTTTCCTTGGGTGTGTATTTTGTCTACCCGAGGAAACCATATATGACAAATTTTCCTATTTTTGGGGTTTTATGTTTTCTAGGGTGTGTTTTCCTATTTTTAGGGTTTTATGTTTCCTTGTGCGTGTATTTTGGCTACCTGAGGAAACCAACTTTTGACAATAAAAGTTTGATTTTCCTATTTTTTGTGTTTTATGTTTCCTGGGTGTGTAGTTGTGGACCCGAGGAAACTAACCTTCACAATTATATATTATTTTCCTATTTTCAAGGTTTGTGTTTCCTTGGGTGTGTATTTTGTCTACCCGAGGAAACCAACTTTTGACAATAAAAGTTTGATTTTCCTATTTTTAGGGTTTAATGTTTCCTAGGTTGTGTAGTTGTGCACCTGAGGAAACTAACTCTGACAATTATAAATTATTTTCCTATTTTTAGGGTTTGTGTTTCCTCGGGTGTATATTTTGTCTACCCGAGTAAACCATATATGACTAATTTTCCTATTTTTTGGGTTTTATGTTTCCTAGGGTGTGTTTTCCTATTTTTAGGGTTTTATGTTTCGTTGGGTGTGTATTTTGCCTACCCGAGGAAACCAACTTTTGACAATAAAAGTTTGATTTTCCTATTTTTACGGTTTTATGTTTCCTAAGGTGTGTAGTTGTGCACCCGAGGAAACTAACCTTGACAATTATATATTATTTTCCTATTTTCAGGGTTTGTATTTCCTTGTGTGTGTATTTTGTCTATCCGAGGAAACCTACTTTTTACAATAAAAGTTTGATTTTCCTATTTTTAAGGTTTTATGTTTCCTTGGTTGTGTAGTTGTGCACCCGAAGAAACTAACTCTGACAATTATAAATTATTTTCCTATTTTTAGGGTTTCGGTTTCCTTGAGTTTGTATTTTGTCTACCCGAGGAAACCATATATGACTAATTTTCCTATTTTTGGGGTTTTATGTTTCCTAGGGTGTGTTTTCCTATTTTTAGAGTTTTATGTTTCCTTGTGTGTGTATTTTGGCTACCCGAGGAAACCAACTTTTGATAATAAAAGTTTGATTTTCCTATTTTTAGGGTTTTATGTTTCCTAGGGTGTGTGGTTGTGCACCCGAGGAAACGAACTCTGACAATTATAAATTATTTTCCTATTTTTAGGGTTTGTGTTTCTTGGGTGTGTGTTTTGTCTACCCGAGGAAACCATATATGACTAATTTTCCTATTTTTGTGTTTTTATGTTTCTTAGGGTGTGTTTTCCAGTTTTCAGTGTTTTATGCTTCCTTGGGTGTGTATTTTGGCTACCCGGGAAACTAACTTTTGACAATAAAAGTTTGATCTTTCTATTTTTAGAGTTTTATGTTTCATAGGGTGTGTAGTTGTGTACCCGAGGAAACTAACCATGACAATTATATATTATTTTCCTACTTTTAGGGTTTGTGTTTCCTTGGGTGTTAATTTTGTCTACCCGGGGAAACCAACTTTTGACAATAAAAGATTAATTTTCTTATTTTTATATATTTATGTTTCTTAGGGTGTGTAGTTGTGCACCCGAGAAACTAACTCTGACAATTATAAATTATTTTCCAATTTTTAGGGTTTGTGTTTCCTTGGGTGTGTATTTTGTCTACCCGAGGAAACCATATATGACTGACTAATTTTCGTATTTTTGGGGTTTTTTGTTTCCTAAGGTGTGTTTTCCTATTTTTAGGGTTTTATGATTCCTTGGGTGTGTATTTTGGCTACCCGGGGAAACTAACTTTTGACAATAAAAGTTTGATCTTTCTATTTTTAGAGTTTTATGTTTCCTAGGGTGTGTAGTTGTGTACCCGAGGAAACTAACCATGACAATTATATATATTATTTTCCTATTTTTAGGGTTTGTGTTTCCTTGGGTATTAATTTTGTCTACCCGGGGAAACCAACTTTTGACAATAAAAGTTTAATTTTCTTATTTTTAGGGTTTAATGTTTCCTAGGGTGTGTAGTTGTGCACCCGAGAAACTAACTCTGACAATTATAAATTATTTTCCAACTTTTAGGGTTTGTGTTTCCTTGGGGTGTGTATATTGTCTACCCGAGGAAACCATATATGACTAATTTTCGTATTTTTGGGGTTTTATGTTTCCTAGGGTGTGTTTTCCTATTTTTAGGGTTTTATGTTTCCTTGGGTGTGTATTTTGGCTACCCTGGGAAACTAACTTTTGACAATAAAAGTTTGATCTTTCTATTTTTGTAGTTTTATGTTTCCTAGGGTGTGTAGTTGTGTACCTGAGGAAACTAACCATGACAATTATATATTATTTTCCTATTTTCAAGGTTTGTGTTTCCTTGGGTGTTAATTTTTTCTACCCGGGGAAACCAACTTTTGACAATAAAAGTTTAATTTTCCTATTTTTAAGATTTTATGTTTCCTAGGGTGTGTATTTTGTCTACTCGAGGAAACCATATATGACTAATTTTCCAATTTTTGGGGTTTTATGTTTCCTAGGGTGTCTTTTCCTATTTTTAGGGTTTTATGTTTCCTTGGGTGTGTATTTTGGCTACCCGAGGAAACCAACTTTTGACAATAAAAGTTTGATTTTCATATTTATAGGGTTTTATGTTTCCTAGGGTGTGTAGTTGTGCACCCGAGGAAACTAACTCTGACAATTATAAACTATTTTCCAATTTTTTGGGTTTGTGTTTCCTTGGATGTGTATTTTGTCTACCCGAGGAAACCATATATGACTAATTTTCCTATTTTTGGGGTTTTATGTTTCCTAGGGTGTGGTTTCCTATTTTTAGGGTTTTTATGTTTCCTTGGGTGTGTATTTTGGCTACCCGGGGAAACTAAATTTTGACAATAAAAGTTTGATGTCACATCCCAAAAATCAGAGGGAATTTAAAAAATTTTAATCAATAAAATATTACATTTTTCCCCAAAAGTACAAATAGCTCAAAGGTCCCAACTCATAAATAAACATATGAAACCGTCTCGTGTTTTAAATGCGGAATAATTAAAGGTTTTAAAACAAAACATGTTTGACTCAAAATAAATGTTTTAATCCAAATCCAACTTGTAACATCCCAGAACCCCGTAACACGATATTGTCCGCTTTGCCCACCGGCGCACGGTTTTGTTCTTGGTATGGACCCCTCCACCCAAAAGGCCTCATGCTAAGAGAGGTATCCACACCCTTATAAGGAGTGTTTCGTTCCCCTCTCCAACCAATGTGGGACGAATCTTACAATTCTCCCCCCTTCAACTTGTAACATCCCAGAACCCCGTAACACGATATTGTCCGCTTTGCCCACCGGCGCACGGTTTTGTTCTTGGTATGGACCCCTCCACCCAAAAGGCCTCATGCTAAGAGAGGTATTCACACCCTTATAAGGAGTGTTTCGTTCCCCTCTCCAACCAATGTGGGACGAATCTTACAATTCTCCCCCCTTGGGACACAACGCCCTCGTTGTGCACATCGGTCCGGGTCTGGCTCTGATACCAACTTGTCACATCCCAAAAATCAGAGGGAATTTAAAAAATTTAATCAATAAAATATTACATTTTTCCCCAAAAGTACAAATAGCTCAAAGGTCCCAACTCATAAATAAACATATGAAACCGTCTCGTGTTTTAAATGCGGAATAATTAAAGGTTTTAAAACAAAACATGTTTGACTCAAAATAAATGTTTTAATCCAAATCCATAAATATAAAAATAGAAACGCAGCTCATCAACCATTGACTTTCTCTTTGCCTTTGCTAGTACCTGCAAAATGGGAGGGAGTGTTTGGGGTCAGCCACCGCTGAGTGAATAATCAACACACTAAACATACACATACAAACAATCCACACCACATAAGTGATCCCTAGAGACTCTACTCAATTCTCATTATTAGGCCTTTTATTAAATCTCATTAGGTTCGTCGTGGGTTGGGACGATGCTCAACGTACGCCCACCGCCATACGCTCGTCACAACACCCTCTTCCAACACCCGTCCTCTAGGTGCCCCGCAGTACCACGCTGACAGTCGTGTAGTGTACTTTGGCAACTCAAACGGGAAGAGTTGGCTCTCGCCGTCGCCTCTTGTGATCGGTAATTAAAATCTCATAGTTATTAGGTTAGTTTTATTAACGTGTTGACTCATACAACATGTACTCATATAAAACAAACCATCTCATACTCAACACATATCATCTCAACAGATATGTAATCAACTAGCACATCTCACATGCATATAACTCATAAACATAACTCGTGTACGCAGATCAACACATAATGATATGGTACTTAGCTCGGTTACTCAACATCCATATCTCAGTTTAGGATGTATTTAAAATAAACAACACTTAGCACATCATCAAATAAATAAGCTTATCTCAAAGCAATAGCAATTCATGACACATAGCACATAATCATGAAATGAAAGTAAATGCAAGTTTATAGTGAGATCACCCACCTCGATAAACGTAAGCTCCTAGGGAATCCTCGGCACGTACAAGAGTCACTTCTCATGTCCTAGAAGATCCTACATCACATAATAAGACTCGGATTAAAACTTGGCTCAAGACTAATTTTAAAACAATCTGCCAACATCCGTCAACCACACGGGAACAATCGTAACTCCCAAACCGTTTACTAGATTGACTCCAAATTTTTACCATAGAAACAAGACTCCGAGGGCTACAAAATATTGTGAGACGACCTCTGCTCAAAACAGACCCTAAGGGTCTCAAACTAGTCTCGTCATCCAGACCCATCGCACATATGGAAATCCTTTGCGACAACGTATTAAAACCGTAATAACTTTTAAACCTTAAATCCAAATAATGAGTCGTTTGCGGCATTGGAAAAATAATTCAGAAAACTAGACACCAATGCGGGCCACAGGGTCAAAATCTTACTTTAATCAGTTCATAAACAGGCCCGAATACGACCTACGAAATCTGCCAGAAAACTACTCCAATACAACAATAATAATCGAAACGGCACAAACCCGACACCGCCACCTAGACGCCATCAGGACGTTTAGTATTACGGGTCTAGAGTTTTCGAGCATGGCCCGGGATTGACTTAACAACTCCAATAATAATGAAAGAAAAACGATTAAATGATACAATAACAAAATGGAACGACTCTCGATCACGGCTCGGGAAGAATCCCGAACCTCACAGCCTTGCACAAAATCAGTTAGACTCGAAATAAATCACAAAACAGAAACAAACAAAAGGAAGGATCAAGAAAACTACCGAGACGCTACTCCAGTTCGATCCAATGCTCGTCCACACATGATCTACACTCGAACCAACACACGATCACCACCACTTGGAAAAGCTGCTCGAATTCTCGAATACTACTCGCCATATCAGTTGCTCGATTACTGCTGCTCAATCCCCGATTACGCTCGGCGAACTCGATCACCACGAAACCACCACTTGACGGCTGAAACTCCTCTTTGCTGGCATCCACTGGATTATAAGGAACCAATTTTGTGTAGCAGATGCCATACGTGGCCTCCTACTCCAAAAATTATAACTACCAAATGCCACACCTAATTAAATCACGGACTACACTCAATCGAAAAATCAAAATAGAAAGCAAGCTGCTTGTATCCTTGGAATAAAATGTATGCTGCTTACCGACTAGATCACAACGCTTTGGCCAGTGGACAAGGAACCCAAGGACCAATTAAATCATCACTTCTCTTAATTATCCTCCTGACAATTTTCAAGAAAGCAATTAACTTCCACCACTCCAACACGTGACCATCTTCCTTTTCTTCAAAACTCTACGGCCGGCGAGCAAACACACGAGCAAGGAGGAGAAAAATTGATAGACGGCCAAACTTAGGGTAATAGAGGATTAAGGGTTTATTTAACTTACTAAGTATTAACCAAGTCCAAGCCCAAAGGCCCGAGGCCTAACCATTTAATACTAGCTAATTTAACTAGCCTAACTTTCACTTATTAAATCGGGTCATAACCCGAGACATATAAATTAATTAACGTTTACAAAATACTATCCGTCTAATAAATTGTCGTCTAAATCATACGAGACGACTAACTATTTAATTAACCATTTAAATAAAAGAATTAATGTTTAATAAAGATAATTAATAATTACTTAATTAATTAGCCGACATGTCTAATCTAATTAACGTCTAATTTAAGAGACGTCTTAACTATTAATTAAAAGTGTCCAATTAAATAAAACGTCTAAATAATATGAACCGTACGAACCGTCTAACTATATTATAATTAATTTACTAATTATTCATTTTAAATATGAATATGACGATTAAATTAATGTTATTTAATTATTAAAATTTTAGGGCGTTACAACTCAACTCCACTTGAAACAGACTTCGTCCCTGAAGTCGATACTAGGAAATAGCTCAGGATAGCGATCTCGCATCTCAGACTCAGACTCGCCAACGACTCACATCCACAGACGAGGATAGCGATAAGGTTATGAATGTAAGGAAACTCTTTAGGGTGACCTTCTCGATCAGAATAAACTCTGGCTCTCATAACTGCTTGTACAATCTTCCGTCTCCAATAACGCAAAAAGATAAGGGATCAAAATTGTAATGTTCTCTACAGAACTCGGTTTATTAATGAAAAGAAAAGTCGCTAATAAGCAAAAACTAATCACGATACTCTGCTGAAGGCGTCTTCTTGTCCTCGTAGTCGGACACAGTTGCTGCACCAAGTGTTTAACTTTGGGATGCATCTCCGCTTCAACTCCACTTGGAGATTTGTTATGGTCTGATTTGTGGCGACAGATGATCTCGGCGTAGTACTCGGCCCTCTCTCAGCGGTAAAAATAAGTTTTTATAGGAAAAACTTTCCCGCACGGTTCTACAAGGTATTACTTTTACATAATATACACACGAATTTTTTTTATTATTATCACTTTCCGCAAAGAATGACATCTCAAGGTCCTCTGCTCTATGGAACATCAGTTTGTTTTAAAACATAAGCAATAATCTAGTGCTTCACATTACTATCAAACCATAAACATACAAGTACATAATTCATATATATGTACTTTATCACACATAAATCTCAGATAGTAAGCAACTCATGCTCTAACTCAATTTGCATATACTCAAAATGCACTCACCTCAAATTTCTACGACTTGCTTTTAACTCAACGCAAGCTATATGATCCATTTAACTCAAATCTCGTTTAATGATTCCTCATAACTCGCACAATATGCCCATTTTCTCGTTCTTTGCGATCCCTCGTGTGATCAAATTTAATTATTATACTACTTGAGCAGATAATTTCTATTCTAAGCCGCGTTATTCGTTCTCTTGTTAACTCGTATTTAATAATTCTTCGTTGATTCTTTTTAATAATTCTCGTTCAACACATTTTAATGATACTCATCAACTCGCTTTGTTCTCATTTAATTTGTCTCTTGATCAATTTGACTTATCGTCCTCATTTTATTTTAATTTTTAAGCGCCCCACTTAAAGTTTTCTCTTTACTCGATTAATTGACTCGTTAATTCTCCTGTACTTGATTACTCAATTATTTTTCTCGTTCTCCATAAAAATTTGCTCATTACTTTATATTTTTAGCTCCTCCTCGATTTAGAAATTCATTAAGTTTTATTGTCTAATACCCTTATATCTTTCTCATTTGCTCATTTCAATAACTGTTCTTGATTTAATAATTACTCAATAAAGTACAATACTTGACGACATTCAATTCAATAATTTACCCGATAATCCCTTTAGTTTCAATTTAATATTTGTTCATACATAAAGTTTTATCATTTTGTTCATTTTAATAATTTATTTGTTTAGCTTGATTTATTAGTTTCTTATATCTCGGAAATTTCTCAGTCCCAACGTAAGTTTTCCTCATAATTTATTATAGCGGTCTTCTCATGACCGACTCATTAATAACATTTTTATTACTCAAATTTCATAATTTCTCGTTATTTATGTAATAATAGAACTTGCCACTTCTCATTTGCACAATTAACCTCGATTTATGAATCTCTTACAACTTTATACCATCACATGAAATTAATTATTCTCCATTATTCTTATAAATTCTCTAATCACATGCGCATATATCTATTAATCAACACAATAATTTGGCTCCACAATTTTCTCAACTGGATTTTATAATTTTCTCACAATAGTGTTTTCCTCAATTAACTCGATTTGAATAATTCGTAATAAATTCTCATATTTTAATAACCTTTTATCATCTCATTATCTTCTCGTAGGAATAGTTTCTCGATTTAAAAGTTACTCGTATAAACTCTCTAGCCAATTATATGAATATATATGCTCATAACAATTATAAATAACACATAACAAAAATTTCTCTTGGTAATTCTCTTAATTTACTCCTACTCAACTCCACTTGGAGAAAACTCGTCCCCGAGTTTGAAATTGGCACTCAAAATCTTATAGAACTCGTTACGAACACTCGATAGTTCGGTTTGTTGATTCACATTGTTGATTACATAATTTAAGGTCTTATTTAATTTCTTGATAATTAAACTCTTATTCACAGGGGTGAGTCGGTCTCAACGTATACTCTTTACGCCCCCCCCCCCCCCCCCCCCCCCCTCACACCTCTTACTCATTTAATTTTAATCGTTTTATAAAAGAAATTTATTGCTCGTATTAGTTGACAGCCTTCTCATTAGCATTCTCATGGATTCCCGTACCTTTATTAATTTTTCTCAATTATAACTCATTATTCCTTAATAGTCTCATAATTACTCCTATTACTCCTAATTAATAATTACTCATTTTATGACTCCACATAGGTCAAACTTATTACATGCATTAGCATCACAACTTGTCATTTCGTGTTACACATTCACAATTATCTCTTGCTCATATTAAAATATTAGTTTCCAATTGGTTTACTCATTGCACTAACCATATATAAATTCTCTTCTAACTCGTAATGAATAAATCTCATTAACTCACTTTTGTCTATTAACTTAATTAATAACTCATCTTGGTTTTATCTTCTCATTCAATTAGTAATATTTTAATTTTACAAATTTTTATTAACTCCAATAGAATTTTACCTTTTACTCCATTAATAGCTCTCTTATTTCGCATCTCGATAATCTCTTAAATTAGTTATATAAATGTAGAACTAGATTTATAGTTTTTCATAAAAGGTTTTATCTCAATTCGCTGGTCTCTTACTCTATTTGTATTAATCTCTATGACCTCATTAATTGTCATTTACATAAACCTTTCTCACTATTATGACTTATCATTCCTCATTGATTCAAATTTACCAAATTCCATGCACCTCACCTTATTGATCTCTTGTTAAATAATTAAAATTTGTTAGTTCTCATTTACTCATATAACATAAACATCATTCGTTTATTCAATTAATAATTCTATATAATCAAACATATTTACTCATCACAATTATTAAATCGTGTCTCTCGACTTCAAATTAATGGTTAATGAAAATTTTAAATAACATTTTTTTTTCATTTAATTCATTTTAAATAAATGCTTATTTAAGCCTTGATTTATTAATTTCTCATAATTCATAACTTCTCCTTTAACACAAATTCTCAAATATTTTTATTCGATTATTATTCCTGATTCTCATATCAAATTTTATTATTTTCTCGTTACTAAATTTCATAATTTATCATTTAATGAGTTCAACTCGATTTGACTTAATATTCTTTTTTCTTGACTTGTTTTGATAGCTCTTTATTGATTCACATTAACGATACTCTTATTTAGTTTGTTTCACTGTTTTCTAATAAGTCCTCTCTTTAGTGATTCTATTATTTACTAATTAATAATTTACTCATTTATATAAACTTAGCGATATCTCATTACCTCTTACAATCCCATTTGTTTATTAATGATTTCTCACTTACTCAATAAAGCGTATTATTCAATACAACCATCTCATTTACGATCTTAATTGACTTATTTTAATGACCGGTATAAATAAAATCTCTTTATTAAATTCTTTTCAGATTATTGCTCAATGATTCTCATTTTAACAAACTATCATTAATTATTTTTACCCAATTTGGTTTAATAACTCTTCACTTGATTTGTTTTGATAACTCTTTATCGACTCGAATTGATAATCTTTTATTTAATTTATTTTCTTTATTTTCTCACGTATAACGTACTATTTATATATATAAAGGTTGGGGGTTTTAATGATACTTAGATGCTTGACCAATGGTCTCCTTGAATCCTTTTCGAAACATAGGCATGAGTCCTGTGCGTATAATAATAGGGGCCCTCTATTATTATCCGCACCTACCCCTGTCATGGTTTCGAGCCAGTTTCAAAAATTCCACGATCTCCCATCCTCCTACCATCCACATAACAAGTAGTCCACAGCAATAAGCGTAGTATATATATACATATATATAGTCGCACAATTCACGCTCATCTCGTGTTAATTCTTTTTTTTCTCTTAGAATTCAATGTCACTCGTGACGTTTTTAATACACTAAATATCTCATGTATAAAGTACTAGAGGCATAAGGTCGTCGTGATGCGCTGCTTCTCAATTTGGATTTGGACTCATATTAAAACATTTGAAAAACTCATTTTGAAAACTCATGCTTCGACTTGAGTTTGGAATTCACCCCTTGTGAACCCAATTCTCTCAAGACATAGCTCTGATACCAACTTGTAACATCCCAGAACCCCGTAACACGATATTGTCCGCTTTGCCCACCGGCGCACGGTTTTGTTCTTGGTATGGACCCCTCCACCCAAAAGGCCTCATGCTAAGAGAGGTATCCACACCCATATAAGGAGTGTTTCGTTCCCCTCTCCAACCAATGTGGGACGAATCTTACAATTCTCCCCCCTTCAACTTGTAACATCCCAGAACCCCGTAACACGATATTGTCCGCTTTGCCCACCGGCGCACGGTTTTGTTCTTGGTATGGACCCCTCCACCCAAAAGGCCTCATGCTAAGAGAGGTATCCACACCCTTATAAGGAGTGTTTCGTTCCCCTCTCCAACCAATGTGGGACGAATCTTACAATTCTCCCCCCTTGGGACACAACGCCCTCGTTGTGCACATCGGTCCGGGTCTGGCTCTGATACCAACTTGTCACATCCCAAAAATCAGAGGGAATTTAAAAAATTTAATCAATAAAATATTACATTTTTCCCCAAAAGTACAAATAGCTCAAAGGTCCCAACTCATAAATAAATATATGAAACCGTCTCGTGTTTTAAATGCGGAATAATTAAAGGTTTTAAAACAAAACATGTTTGACTCAAAATAAATGTTTTAATCCAAATCCATAAATATAAAAATAGAAACGCAGCTCATCAACCATTGACTTTCTCTTTGCCTTTGCTAGTACCTGCAAAATGGGAGGGAGTGTTTGGGGTCAGCCACCGCTGAGTGAATAATCAACACACTAAACATACACATACAAACAATCCACACCACATAAGTGATCCCTAGAGACTCTACTCAATTCTCATTATTAGGTCTTTTATTAAATCTCATTAGGTTCGTCGTGGGTTGGGACGATGCTCAACGTACGCCCACCGCCATACGCTCGTCACAACACCCTCTTCCAACACCCGTCCTCTAGGTGCCCCGCAGTACCACGC
Source organism: Calendula officinalis (assembly GCA_963853835.1). Classification (NCBI taxonomy): domain Eukaryota; kingdom Viridiplantae; phylum Streptophyta; class Magnoliopsida; order Asterales; family Asteraceae; genus Calendula; species Calendula officinalis. The sequence goes on from OY970826.1 coordinate 72,338,328, forward strand.
TGACAGTCGTGTAGTGTACTTTGGCAACTCAAACGGGAAGAGTTGGCTCTCGCCGTCGCCTCTTGCGATCGGTAATTAAAATCTCATAGTTATTAGGTTAGTTTTATTAACGTGTTGACTCATACAACATGTACTCATATAAAACAAACCATCTCATACTCAACACATATCATCTCAACAGATATGTAATCAACTAGCACATCTCACATGCATATAACTCATAAACATAACTCGTGTACGCAGATCAACACATAATGATATGGTACTTAGCTCGGTTACTCAACATCCATATCTCAGTTTAGGATGTATTTAAAATAAACAACACTTAGCACATCATCAAATAAATAAGCTTATCTCAAAGCAATAGCAATTCATGACACATAGCACATAATCATGAAATGAAAGTAAATGCAAGTTTATAGTGAGATCACCCACCTCGATAAACGTAAGCTCCTAGGGAATCCTCGGCACGTACAAGAGTCACTTCTCACGTCCTAGAAGATCCTACATCACATAATAAGACTCGGATTAAAACTTGGCTCAAGACTAATTTTAAAACAATCTGCCAACATCCGTCAACCACACGGGAACAATCGTAACTCCCAAACCGTTTACTAGATTGACTCCAAATTTTTACCATAGAAACTAGACTCCGAGGGCTACAAAATATTGTGAGACCTCTGCTCAAAACAGACCCTAAGGGTCTCAAACTAGTCTCGTCATCCAGACCCATCGCACATATGGAAATCCTTTGCGACAACGTATTAAAACCGTAATAACTTTTAAACCTTAAATCCAAATAATGAGTCGTTTGCGGCATTGGAAAAATAATTCAGAAAACTAGACACCAATGCGGGCCACAGGGTCAAAATCTTACTTTAATCAGTTCATAAACAGGCCCGAATACGACCTACGAAATCTGCCAGAAAACTACTCCAATACAACAATAATAATCGAAACGGCACAATCACGACACCGACACCTAGACGCCATCAGGACGTTCAGTATTACGGGTCTAGAGTTTTCGAGCATGGCCCGGGATTGACTTAACAACTCCAATAATAATGAAAGAAAAACGATTAAATGATACAATAACAAAATGGAACGACTCTCGATCACGGCTCGGGAAGAATCCCGAACCTCACAGCCTTGCACAAAATCAGTTAGACTCGAAATAAATCACAAAACAGAAACAAACAAAAGGAAGGATCAAGAAAACTACCGAGACGCTACTCCAGTCCGATCCAATGCTCGTCCACACATGATCTACACTCGAACCAACACACGATCACCACCACTTGGAAAAGCTGCTCGAATTCTCGAATACTACTCGCCATATCAGTTGCTCGATTACTGCTGCTCAATCCCCGATTACGCTCGGCGAACTCGATCACCACGAAACCACCACTTGACGGCTGAAACTCCTCTTTGCTGGCATCCACTAGATTATAAGGAACCAATTTTGTGTAGCAGATGCCATACGTGGCCTCCTACTCCAAAAATTATAACTACCAAATGCCACACCTAATTAAATCACGGACTACACTCAATCGAAAAATCAAAATAGAAAGCAAGCTGCTTGTATCCTTGGAATAAAATGTATGCTGCTTACCGACTAGATCACAACGCTTTGGCCAGTGGACAAGGAACCCAAGGACCAATTAAATCATCACTTCTCTTAATTATCCTCCTGACAATTTTCAAGAAAGCAATTAACTTCCACCACTCCAACACGTGACCATCTTCCTTTTCTTCAAAACTCTACGGCCGGCGAGAAAACACACGAGCAAGGAGGATAAAAATTGATAGACGGCCAAACTTAGGGTAATAGGGGATTAAGGGTTTATTTAACTTACTAAGTATTAACCAAGTCCAAGCCCAAAGGCCCGAGGCCTAACCATTTAATACTAGCTAATTTAACTAGCCCAACTTTCACTTATTAAATCGGGTCATAACCTGAGACATATAAATTAATTAACGTTTACAAAATACTATCCGTCTAATAAATTGTCGTCTAAATCATACGAGACGACTAACTATTTAATTAACCATTTAAATAAAAGAATTAATGTTTAATAAAGATAATTAATAATTACTTAATTAATTAGCCGACATGTCTAATCTAATTAACGTCTAATTTAAGAGACGTCTTAACTATTAATTAAAAGTGTCCAATTAAATAAAACGTCTAAATAATATGAACCGTACGAACCGTCTAACTATATTATAATTAATTTACTAATTATTCATTTTAAATATGAATATGACGATTAAATTAATGTAATTTAATTATTAAAATTTTAGGGCGTTACATTTGATCTTTCTATTTTTAGGGTTTTATGTTTCCTAGGGTGTGTAGTTGTGTTTCCTTGGGTGTTAATTTTGTCTACCCGTGGAAACCAACTTTTGACAATAAAAGTTTAATTTTCCTATTTTTAGGGTTTTATGTTTCCTAGGGTGTGTAGTTGTGCACCCGAGGAAACTAACACTGACAATTATAAATTATTTTCCTATTTTTAGGGTTTTTGTTTCCTTGGGTGTGTATTTTGTCTACCCGAGGAAACCATATATGACAAATTTTCCTATTTTTGGGGTTTTATGTTTTCTAGGGTGTGTTTTCCTATTTTTAGGGTTTTATGTTTCCTTGTGCGTGTATTTTGGCTACCTGAGGAAACCAACTTTTGACAATAAAAGTTTGATTTTCCTATTTTTAGGCTTTAATGTTTCCTAGGTTGTGTAGTTGTGCACCTGAGGAAACTAACTCTGAAAATTATAAATTATTTTCCTATTTTTAGGGTTTGTGTTTCCTCGGGTGTATATTTTGTCTACCCGAGTAAACCATATATGACTAATTTTCCTATTTTTTGGGTTTTATGTTTCTTAGGGTGTGTTTTCCTATTTTTAGGGTTTTATGTTTCGTTGGGTGTGTATTTTGCCTACCCGAGGAAACCAACTTTTGACAATAAAAGTTTGATTTTCCTTTTTTTACGGTTTTATATTTCCTAGGGTGTGTAGTTGTGCACCCGAGGAAACTAACCTTGACAATTATATATTATTTTCCTATTTTCAGGGTTTGTATTTCCTTGTGTGTGTATTTTGTCTATCCGAGGAAACCTACTTTTTACAATAAAAGTTTGATTTTCCTATTTTTAGGGTTTTATGTTTCCTTGGTTGTGTAGTTGTGCACCCGAAGAAACTAACTCTGACAATTATAAATTATTTTCCTATTTTTAGGGTTTCTGTTTCCTTGAGTTTGTATTTTGTCTACCCGAGGAAACCATATATGACTAATTTTCCTATTTTTGGGGTTTTATGTTTCCTAGGGTGTGTTTTCCTATTTTTAGGGTTTTATGTTTCCTTGGGTGTGTATTTTGGCTACCCGAGGAAACCAACTTTTGATAATAAAAGTTTGATTTTCCTATTTTTAGGGTTTTATGTTTCCTAGGGTGTGTGGTTGTGCACCCGAGGAAACGAACTCTGACAATTATAAATTATTTTCCTATTTTTAGGGTTTGTGTTTCTTGGATGTGTGTTTTGTCTACCCGAGGAAACCATATATGACTAATTTTCCTATTTTTGTGTTTTTATGTTTCTTAGGGTGTGTTTTCCAATTTTCAGTGTTTTATGCTTCCTTGGGTGTGTATTTTGGCTACCTGGAAAACTAACTTTTGACAATAAAAGTTTGATCTTTCTATTTTTAGATTTTTATGTTTCCTAGGGTGTGTAGTTGTGTACCCGAGGAAACTAACCATGACAATTATATATTATTTTCCTACTTTTAGGGTTTGTGTTTCCTTGGGTTTTAATTTTGTCTACCCGGGGAAACCAACTTTTGACAATAAAAGATTAATTTTCTTATTTTTATGGATTTATGTTTCTTAGGGTGTGTAGTTGTGCACCCGAGAAACTAACTCTGACAATTATAAATTATTTTCCAATTTTTAGGGTTTGTCTTTCCTTGGGTGTGTATTTTGTCTACCCGAGGAAACCATATATGACTGACTAATTTTCGTATTTTTGGGGTTTTTTGTTTCCTAAGGTGTGTTTTCCTATTTTTAGGGTTTTATAATTCCTTGGGTGTGTATTTTGGCTACCCGGGGAAACTAACTTTTGACAATAAAAGTTTGATCTTTCTATTTTTAGAGTTTTATATTTCCTAGGGTGTGTAGTTGTGTACCCGAGGAAACTAACCATGACAATTATATATATTATTTTCCTATTTTTAGGGTTTGTGTTTCCTTGGGTATTAATTTTGTCTACCCGGGGAAACCAACTTTTGACAATAAAAGTTTAATTTTCTTATTTTTAGGGTTTTATGTTTCCTAGGGTGTGTAGTTGTGCACCCGAGAAACTAACTCTGACAATTATAAATTATTTTCCAACTTTTAGGGTTTGTGTTTCCTTGGGGTGTGTATATTGTCTACCCGAGGAAACCATATATGACTAATTTTCGTATTTTTGGGGTTTTATGTTTCCTAGGGTGTGTTTTCCTATTTTTAGGGTTTTATGTTTCCTTGGGTGTGTATTTTGGCTACCCTGGGAAACTAACTTTTGACAATAAAAGTTTGATCTTTCTATTTTTATAGTTTTATGTTTCCTAGGGTGTGTAGTTGTGTACCTGAGGAAACTAACCATGACAATTATATATTATTTTCCTATTTTCAAGGTTTGTTTTTCCTTGGGTGTTAATTTTTTCTACCCGGGGAAACCAACTTTTGACAATAAAAGTTTAATTTTCCTATTTTTAAGGTTTTATGTTTCCTAGGGTGTGTATTTTGTCTACCCGAGGAAACCATATATGACTAATTTTCCAATTTTTGGGGTTTTATGTTTCCTAGGGTGTCTTTTCCTATTTTTAGGGTTTTATGTTTCCTTGGGTGTGTATTTTGGCTACCCGAGGAAACCAACTTTTGACAATAAAAGTTTGATTTTCATATTTATAGGGTTTTATGTTTCCAAGGGTGTGTAGTTGTGCACCCGAGGAAACTAACTCTGACAATTATAAACTATTTTCCAATTTTTTGGGTTTGTGTTTCCTTGGATGTGTATTTTGTCTACCCGAGGAAACCATATATGACTAATTTTCCTATTTTTGGGGTTTTATGTTTCCTAGGGTGTGTTTTCCTATTTTTAGGGTTTTTATGTTTCCTTGGGTGTGTATTTTGGCTACCCGGGGAAACTAAATTTTGACATTAAAAGTTAGATCTTTCTATTTTTAGGGTTTTATGTTTCCTAGGGTGTGTAGTTGTGTTTCCTTGGGTGTTAATTTTGTCTACCCGTGGAAACCAACTTTTGACAATAAAAGTTTAATTTTCCTATTTTTAGGGTTTTATGTTTCCTAGGGTGTGTAGTTGTGCACCCGAGGAAACTAACACTGACAATTATAAATTATTTTCCTATTTTTAGGGTTTTTGTTTCCTTGGGTGTGTATTTTGTCTACCCGAGGAAACCATATATGACAAATTTTCCTATTTTTGGGGTTTTATGTTTTCTAGGGTGTGTTTTCCTATTTTTAGGGTTTTATGTTTCCTTGTGCGTGTATTTTGGCTACCTGAGGAAACCAACTTTTGACAATAAAAGTTTGATTTTCCTATTTTTTGTGTTTTATGTTTCCTGGGGTGTGTAGTTGTGGACCCGAGGAAACTAACCTTCACAATTATATATTATTTTCCTATTTTCAAGGTTTGTGTTTCCTTGGGTGTGTATTTTGTCTTCCCGAGGAAACCAACTTTTGACAATAAAAGTTTGATTTTCCTATTTTTAGGGTTTAATGTTTCCTAGGTTGTGTAGTTGTGCACCTGAGGAAACTAACTCTGACAATTATAAATTATTTTCCTATTTTTAGGGTTTGTGTTTCCTCGGGTGTATATTTTGTCTACCCGAGTAAACCATATATGACTAATTTTCCTATTTTTTGGGTTTTATGTTTCCTAGGGTGTGTTTTCCTATTTTTAGGGTTTTATGTTTCGTTGGGTGTGTATTTTGCCTACCCGAGGAAACCAACTTTTGACAATAAAAGTTTGATTTTCCTATTTTTACGGTTTTATGTTTCCTAGGGTGTGTAGTTGTGCACCCGAGGAAACTAACCTTGACAATTATATATTATTTTCCTATTTTCAGGGTTTGTATTTCCTTGTGTGTGTATTTTGTCTACCCGAGGAAACCTACTTTTTACAATAAAAGTTTGATTTTCCTATTTTTAGGGTTTTATGTTTCCTTGGTTGTGTAGTTGTGCACCCGAAGAAACTAACTCTGACATTTATAAATTATTTTCCTATTTTTAGGGTTTTTGTTTCCTTTAGTTTGTATTTTGTCTACCCGAGGAAACCATATATGACTAATTTTCCTATTTTTGGGGTTTTATGTTTCCTAGGGTGTGTTTTCCTATTTTTAGGGTTTTATGTTTCCTTGGGTGTGTATTTTGGCTACCCGAGGAAACCAACTTTTGATAATAAAAGTTTGATTTTCCTATTTTTAGGGTTTTATGTTTCCTAGGGTGTGTGGTTGTGCACCCGAGGAAACGAACTCTGACAATTATAAATTATTTTCCTATTTTTAGGGTTTGTGTTTCTTGGGTGTGTGTTTTGTCTACCCGAGGAAACCATATATGACTAATTTTCCTATTTTTTGTGTTTTTATGTTTCTTAGGGTGTGTTTTCCAATTTTCAGTGTTTTATGCTTCCTTGGGTGTGTATTTTGGCTACCCGGGAAACTAACTTTTGACAATAAAAGTTTGATCTTTCTATTTTTAGAGTTTTATGTTTCCTAGGGTGTGTAGTTGTGTACCCGAGGAAACTAACCATGACAATTATATATTATTTTCCTACTTTTAGGGTTTGTGTTTCCTTGGGTGTTAATTTTGTCTACCCGGGGAAACCAACTTTTGACAATAAAAGATTAATTTTCTTATTTTTATGGATTTATGTTTCTTAGGGTGTGTAGTTGTGCACCCGAGAAACTAACTCTGACAATTATAAATTATTTTCCAATTTTTAGGGTTTGTGTTTCCTTGGGTGTGTATTTTGTCTACCCGAGGAAACCATATATGACTGACTAATTTTCGTATTTTTGGGGTTTTTTGTTTCCTAAGGTGTGTTTTCCTATTTTTAGGGTTTTATGATTCCTTGGGTGTGTATTTTGACTACCCGGGGAAACTAACTTTTCACAATAAAAGTTTGATCTTTCTATTTTTAGAGTTTTATGTTTCCTAGGGTGTGTAGTTGTGTACCCGAGGAAACTAACCATGACAATTATATATATTATTTTCCTATTTTTGGGTTTGTGTTTCCTTGGGTATTAATTTTGTGTACCCGGGGAAACCAACTTTTGACAATAAAAGTTTAATTTTCTTATTTTTAGGGTTTTATGTTTCCTAGGGTGTGTAGTTGTGCACCCGAGAAACTAACTCTGACAATTATAAATTATTTTCCAACTTTTAGGGTTTGTGTTTCCTTGGGGTGTGTATATTGTCTACCCGAGGAAACCATATATGACTAATTTTCGTATTTTTGGGGTTTTATGTTTCCTAGGGTGTGTTTTCCTATTTTTAGGGTTTTATGTTTCCTTGGGTGTGTATTTTGGCTACCCTGGGAAACTAACTTTTGACAATAAAAGTTTGATCTTTCTATTTTTATAGTTTTATGTTTCCTAGGGTGTGTAGTTGTGTACCTGAGGAAACTAACCATGACAATTATATATTATTTTCCTATTTTCAAGGTTTGTGTTTCCTTGGGTGTTAATTTTTTCTACCCGGGGAAACCAACTTTTGACAATAAAAGTTTAATTTTCCTATTTTTAAGGTTTTATGTTTCCTAGGGTGTGTATTTTGTCTACCCGAGGAAACCATATATGACTAATTTTCCAATTTTTGGGGTTTTATGTTTCCTAGGGTGTCTTTTCCTATTTTTAGGGTTTTATGTTTCCTTGGGTGTGTATTTTGGCTACCCGAGGAAACCAACTTTTGACAATAAAAGTTTGATTTTCATATTTATAGGGTTTTATGTTTCCTAGGGTGTGTAGTTGTGCACCCGAGGAAACTAACTCTGACAATTATAAACTATTTTCCAATTTTTTGGGTTTGTGTTTCCTTGGATGTGTATTTTGCCTACCCGAGGAAACCATATATGACTAATTTTCCTATTTTTGGGGTTTTATGTTTCCTAGGGTGTGTTTTCCTATTTTTAGGGTTTTTATGTTTCCTTGGGTGTGTATTTTGGCTACCCGGGGAAACTAAATTTTGACATTAAAAGTTTGATCTTTCTATTTTTAGGGTTTTATGTTTCCTAGGGTGTGTAGTTGTGTTTCCTTGGGTGTTAATTTTGTCTACCCGTGGAAACCAACTTTTGACAATAAAAGTTTAATTTTCCTATTTTTAGGGTTTTATGTTTCCTAAGGTGTGTAGTTGTGCACCCGAGGAAACTAACACTGACAATTATAAATTATTTTCCTATTTTTAGGGTTTTTGTTTCCTTGGGTGTGTATTTTGTCTACCCGAGGAAACCATATATGACAAATTTTCCTATTTTTGGGGTTTTATGTTTTCTAGGGTGTGTTTTCCTATTTTTAGGGTTTTATGTTTCCTTGTGCGTGTATTTTGGCTACCTGAGGAAACCAACTTTTGACAATAAAAGTTTGATTTTCCTATTTTTTGTGTTTTATGTTTCCTGGGTGTGTAGTTGTGGACCCGAGGAAACTAACCTTGACAATTATATATTATTTTCCTATTTTCAAGGTTTGTGTTTCCTTGGGTGTGTATTTTGTCTACCCGAGGAAACCAACTTTTGACAATAAAAGTTTGATTTTCCTATTTTTAGGGTTTAATGTTTCCTAGGTTGTGTAGTTGTGCACCTGAGGAAACTAACTCTGACAATTATAAATTATTTTCCTATTTTTAGGGTTTGTGTTTCCTCGGGTGTATATTTTGTCTACCCGAGTAAACCATATATGACTAATTTTCCTATTTTTTGGGTTTTATGTTTCCTAGGGTGTGTTTTCCTACTTTAGGGTTTTATGTTTCGTTGGGTGTGTATTTTGCCTACCCGAGGAAACCAACTTTTGACAATAAAAGTTTGATTTTCCTATTTTTACGGTTTTATGTTTCCTAGGGTGTGTAGTTGTGCACCCGAGGAAACTAACCTTGACAATTATATATTATTTTCCTATTTTCAGGGTTTGTATTTCCATGTGTGTGTATTTTGTCTACCCGAGGAAACCTACTTTTTACAATAAAAGTTTAATTTTCTTATTTTTAGGGTTTTATGTTTCCTAGGGTGTGTAGTTGTGCACCCGAGAAACTAACTCTGACAATTATAAATTATTTTCCAACTTTTAGGGTTTGTGTTTCCTTGGGGTGTGTATATTGTCTACCCGAGGAAACCATATATGACTAATTTTCGTATTTTTGGGGTTTTATGTTTCCTAGGGTGTGTTTTCCTATTTTTAGGGTTTTATGTTTCCTTGGGTGTGTATTTTGGCTACCCTGGGAAACTAACTTTTGACAATAAAAGTTTGATCTTTCTATTTTTATAGTTTTATGTTTCCTAGGGTGTGTAGTTGTGTACCTGAGGAAACTAACCATGACAATTATATATTATTTTCCTATTTTCAAGGTTTGTGTTTCCTTGGGTGTTAATTTTTTCTACCCGGGGAAACCAACTTTTGACAATAAAAGTTTAATTTTCCTATTTTTAAGGTTTTATGTTTCCTAGGGTGTGTATTTTGTCTACCCGAGGAAACCATATATGACTAATTTTCCAATTTTTGGGGTTTTATGTTTCCTAGGGTGTCTTTTCCTATTTTTAGGGTTTTATGTTTCCTTGGGTGTGTATTTTGGCTACCCGAGGAAACCAACTTTTGACAATAAAAGTTTGATTTTCATATTTATAGGGTTTTATGTTTCCTAGGGTGTGTAGTTGTGCACCCGAGGAAACTAACTCTGACAATTATAAACTATTTTCCAATTTTTTGGGTTTATGTTTCCTAGGGTGTGTAGTTGTGCACCCGAGGAAACTAACTCTGACAATTATAAACTATTTTCCAATTTTTTGGGTTTGTGTTTCCTTGGATGTGTATTTTGTCTACCCGAGGAAACCATATATGACTAATTTTCCTATTTTTGGGGTTTTATGTTTCCTAGGGTGTGTTTTCCTATTTTTAGGGTTTTTATGTTTCCTTGGGTGTGTATTTTGGCTACCCGGGGAAACTAAATTTTGACATTAAAAGTTTGATCTTTCTATTTTTAGGGTTTTATGTTTCCTAGGGTGTGTAGTTGTGTTTCCTTGGGTGTTAATTTTGTCTACCCGTGGAAACCAACTTTTGACAATAAAAGTTTAATTTTCCTATTTTTAGGGTTTTATGTTTCCTAGGGTGTGTAGTTGTGCACCCGAGGAAACTAACACTGACAATTATAAATTATTTTCCTATTTTTAGGGTTTTTGTTTCCATGGGTGTGTATTTTGTCTACCCGAGGAAACCATATATGACAAATTTTCCTATTTTTGGGGTTTTATGTTTTCTAGGGTGTGTTTTCCTATTTTTAGGGTTTTATGTTTCCTTGTGCGTGTATTTTGGCTACCTGAGGAAACCAACTTTTGACAATAAAAGTTTGATTTTCCTATTTTTTGTGTTTTATGTTTCCTGGGTGTGTAGTTGTGGACCCGAGGAAACTAACCTTCACAATTATATATTATTTTCCTATTTTCAAGGTTTGTGTTTCCTTGGGTGTGTATTTTGTCTACCCGAGGAAACCAACTTTTGACAATAAAAGTATGATTTTCCTATTTTTAGGGTTTAATGTTTCCTAGGTTGTGTAGTTGTGCACCTGAGGAAACTAACTCTGACAATTATAAATTATTTTCCTATTTTAGGGTTTGTGTTTCCTCGGGTGTATATTTTGTCTACCCGAGTAAACCATATATGACTAATTTTCCTATTTTTTGGGTTTTATGTTTCCTAGGGTGTGTTTTCCTATTTTTAGGGTTTTATGTTTCGTTGGGTGTGTATTTTGCCTACCCGAGGAAACCAACTTTTGACAATAAAAGTTTGATTTTCCTATTTTTACGGTTTTATGTTTCCTAGGGTGTGTAGTTGTGCACCCGAGGAAACTAACCTTGACAATTATATATTATTTTCCTATTTTCAGGGTTTGTATTTCCTTGTGTGTGTATTTTGTCTACCCGAGGAAACCTACTTTTGACAATAAAAGTTTAATTTTCTTATTTTTAGGGTTTTATGTTTCCTAGGGTGTGTAGTTGTGCACCCGAGAAACTAACTCTGACAATTATAAATTATTTTCCAACTTTTAGGGTTTGTGTTTCCTTGGGGTGTGTATATTGTCTACCCGAGGAAACCATATATGACTAATTTTCGTATTTTTGGGGTTTTATGTTTCCTAGGGTGTGTTTTCCTATTTTTAGGGTTTTATGTTTCCTTGGGTGTGTATTTTGGCTACCCTGGGAAACTAACTTTTGACAATAAAAGTTTGATCTTTCTATTTTTATAGTTTTATGTTTCCTAGGGTGTGTAGTTGTGTACCTGAGGAAACTAACCATGACAATTATATATTATTTTCCTATTTTCAAGGTTTGTGTTTCCTTGGGTGTTAATTTTTTCTACCCGGGGAAACCAACTTTTGACAATAAAAGTTTAATTTTCCTATTTTTAAGGTTTTATGTTTCCTAGGGTGTGTATTTTGTCTACCCGAGGAAACCATATATGACTAATTTTCCAATTTTTGGGGTTTTATGTTTCCTAGGGTGTCTTTTCCTATTTTTAGGGTTTTATGTTTCCTTGGGTGTGTATTTTGGCTACCCGAGGAAACCAACTTTTGACAATAAAAGTTTGATTTTCATATTTATAGGGTTTTATGTTTCCTAGGGTGTGTAGTTGTGCACCCGAGGAAACTAACTCTGACAATTATAAACTATTTTCCAATTTTTTGGGTTTGTGTTTCCTTGGATGTGTATTTTGTCTACCCGAGGAAACCATATATGACTAATTTTCCTATTTTTGGGGTTTTATGTTTCCTAGGGTGTGTTTTCCTATTTTTAGGGTTTTTATGTTTCCTTGGGTGTGTATTTTGGCTACCCGGGGAAACTAAATTTTGACATTAAAAGTTTGATCTTTCTATTTTTAGGGTTTTATGTTTCCTAGGGTGTGTAGTTGTGTTTCCTTGGGTGTTAATTTTGTCTACCCGTGGAAACCAACTTTTGACAATAAAAGTTTAATTTTCCTATTTTTAGGGTTTTATGTTTCCTAGGGTGTGTAGTTGTGCACCCGAGGAAACTAACACTGACAATTATAAATTATTTTCCTATTTTTAGGGTTTTTGTTTCCATGGGTGTGTATTTTGTCTACCCGAGGAAACCATATATGACAAATTTTCCTATTTTTGGGGTTTTATGTTTTCTAGGGTGTGTTTTCCTATTTTTAGGGTTTTATGTTTCCTTGTGCGTGTATTTTGGCTACCTGAGGAAACCAACTTTTGACAATAAAAGTTTGATTTTCCTATTTTTTGTGTTTTATGTTTCCTGGGTGTGTAGTTGTGGACCCGAGGAAACTAACCTTCACAATTATATATTATTTTCCTATTTTCAAGGTTTGTGTTTCCTTGGGTGTGTATTTTGTCTACCCGAGGAAACCAACTTTTGACAATAAAAGTTTGATTTTCCTATTTTTAGGGTTTAATGTTTCCTAGGTTGTGTAGTTGTGCACCTGAGGAAACTAACTCTGACAATTATAAATTATTTTCCTATTTTTAGGGTTTGTGTTTCCTCGGGTGTATATGTTGTCTACCCGAGTAAACCATATATGACTAATTTTCCTATTTTTTGGGTTTTATGTTTCCTAGGGTGTGTTTTCCTATTTTTAGGGTTTTATGTTTCGTTGGGTGTGTATTTTGCCTACCCGAGGAAACCAACTTTTGACAATAAAAGTTTGATTTTCCTATTTTTACGGTTTTATGTTTCCTAGGGTGTGTAGTTGTGCACCCGAGGAAACTAACCTTGACAATTATATATTATTTTCCTATTTTCAGGGTTTGTATTTCCTTGTGTGTGTATTTTGTCTACCCGAGGAAACCTACTTTTTACAATAAAAGTTTGATTTTCCTATTTTTAGGGTTTTATGTTTCCTTGGTTGTGTAGTTGTGCACCCGAAGAAACTAACTCTGACAATTATAAATTATTTTCCTATTTTTAGGGTTTTTGTTTCCTTGAGTTTGTATTTTGTCTACCCGAGGAAACCATATATGACTAATTTTCCTATTTTTGGGGTTTTATGTTTCCTAGGGTGTGTTTTCCTATTTTTAGGGTTTTATGTTTCCTTGGGTGTGTATTTTGGCTACCCGAGGAGACCAACTTTTGATAATAAAAGTTTGATTTTCCTATTTTTAGGGTTGTATGTTTCCTAGGGTGTGTGGTTGTGCACCCGAGGAAACGAACTCTGACAATTATAAATTATTTTCCTATTTTTAAGGTTTGTGTTTCTTGGGTGTGTGTTTTGTCTACCCGAGGAAACCATATATGACTAATTTTCGTATTTTTGTGTTTTTATGTTTCTTAGGGTGTGTTTTCCAATTTTCAGTGTTTTATGCTTCCTTGGGTGTGTATTTTGGCTACCCGGGAAACTAACTTTTGACAATAAAAGTTTGATCTTTCTATTTTTAGAGTTTTATGTTTCCTAGGGTGTGTAGTTGTGTACCCGAGGAAACTAACCATGACAATTATATATTATTTTCCTACTTTTAGGGTTTGTGTTTCCTTGGGTGTTAATTTTGTCTACCCGGGGAAACCAACTTTTGACAATAAAAGATTAATTTTCTTATTTTTATGGATTTATGTTTCTTAGGGTGTGTAGTTGTGCACCCGAGAAACTAACTCTGACAATTATAAATTATTTTCCAATTTTTAGGGTTTGTGTTTCCTTGGGTGTGTATTTTGTCTACCCGAGGAAACCATATATGACTGACTAATTTTCGTATTTTTGGGGTTTTTTGTTTCCTAAGGTGTGTTTTCCTATTTTTAGGGTTTTATGATTCCTTGGGTGTGTATTTTGGCTACCCGGGGAAACTAACTTTTGACAATAAAAGTTTGATCTTTCTATTTTTAGAGTTTTATGTTTCCTAGGGTGTGTAGTTGTGTACCCGAGGAAACTAACCATGACAATTATATATATTATTTTCCTATTTTTGGGTATGTGTTTCCTTGGGTATTAATTTTGTGTACCCGGGGAAACCAACTTTTGACAATAAAAGTTTAATTTTCTTATTTTTAGGGTTTTATGTTTCCTAGGGTGTGTAGTTGTGCACCCGAGAAACTAACTCTGACAATTATAAATTATTTTCCAACTTTTAGGGTTTGTGTTTCCTTGGGGTGTGTATATTGTCTACCCGAGGAAACCATATATGACTAATTTTCGTATTTTTGGGGTTTTATGTTTCCTAGGGTGTGTTTTCCTATTTTTAGGGTTTTATGTTTCCTTGGGTGTGTATTTTGGCTACCCTGGGAAACTAACTTTTGACAATAAAAGTTTGATCTTTCTATTTTTATAGTTTTATGTTTCCTAGGGTGTGTAGTTGTGTACCTGAGGAAACTAACCATGAATATTATATATTATTTTCCTATTTTCAAGGTTTGTGTTTACTTGGGTGTTAATTTTTTCTACCCGGGGAAACCAACTTTTGACAATAAAAGTTTAATTTTCCTATTTTTAAGGTTTTATGTTTCCTAGGGTGTGTGGTTGTGTACCCGAGGAAACGAACTCTGACAATTATAAATTATTTTCCTATTTTTAGGGTTTGTGTTTCTTGGGTGTGTGTTTTGTCTACCCGAGGAAACCATATATGACTAATTTTCCTATTTTTGTGTTTTTATGTTTCTTAGGGTGTGTTTTCCAATTTTCAGTGTTTTATGCTTCCTTGGGTGTGTATTTTGGCTACCCGGGAAACTAACTTTTGACAATAAAAGTTTGATCTTTCTATTTTTAGAGTTTTATGTTTCCTAGGGTGTGTAGTTGTGTACGCGAGGAAACTAACCATGACAATTATATATTATTTTCCTACTTTTAGGGTTTGTGTTTCCTTGGGTGTTAATTTTGTCTACCCGGGGAAACCAACTTTTGACAATAAAAGATTAATTTTCTTATTTTTATGGATTTATGTTTCTTAGGGTGTGTAGTTGTGCACCCGAGAAACTAACTCTGACAATTATAAATTATTTTCCAATTTTTAGGGTTTGTGTTTCCTTGGGTGTGTATTTTGTCTACCCGAGGAAACCATATATGACTGACTAATTTTCGTATTTTTGGGGTTTTTTGTTTCCTAAGGTGTGTTTTCCTATTTTTAGGGTTTTATGATTCCTTGGGTGTGTATTTTGGCTACCCGGGGAGACTAACTTTTGACAATAAAAGTTTGATCTTTCTATTTTTAGAGTTTTATGTTTCCTAGGGTGTGTAGTTGTGTACCCGAGGAAACTAACCATGACAATTATATATATTATTTTCCTATTTTTAGGGTTTGTGTTTCCTTGGGTATTGATTTTGTCTACCCGGGGAAACCAACTTTTGACAATAAAAGTTTAATTTTCTTATTTTTAGGGTTTTATGTTTCCTAGGGTGTGTAGTTGTGCACCCGAGAAACTAACTCTGACAATTATAAATTATTTTCCAACTTTTAGGGTTTGTGTTTCCTTGGGGTGTGTATATTGTCTACCCGAGGAAACCATATATGACTAATTTTCGTATTTTTGGGGTTTTATGTTTCCTAGGGTGTGTTTTCCTATTTTTAGGGTTTTATGTTTCCTTGGGTGTGTATTTTGGCTACCCTGGGAAACTAACTTTTGACAATAAAAGTTTGATCTTTCTATTTTTATAGTTTTATGTTTCCTAGGGTGTGTAGTTGTGTACATGAGGAAACTAACCATGACAATTATATATTATTTTCCTATTTTCAAGGTTTGTGTTTCCTTGGGTGTTAATTTTTTCTACCCGGGGAAACCAACTTTTGACAATAAAAGTTTAATTTTCCTATTTTTAAGGTTTTATGTTTCCTAGGGTGTGTAGTTGTGCACCCGAGGAAACTAACTCTGAAAATTATAAATTATTTTCCTATTTTTAGGGTTTCCGTTTCCTTGGGTGTGTATTTTGTCTTCCCGAGGAAACCATATATGTCTAATATATTATTTTTGGGATTTTATGTTTCCTAGGGTGTGTTTTCTTATTTTTAGGGTTTTATTTTTCCTTGGGTGTGTATTTTGTCTACCCGAGGAAACCAACTTTTGACAATAAAAGTTTGATTTTCATATTTTTAGGGTTTTATGTTTCCTAGGGTGTGTAGTTGTGCACTCGAGGAAACTAACTTTGACAATTATAAATTATTTTCCAATTTTTAGGGTTCGTGTTTCCTTGGGTGTGTCTTTTGTCTACCCGAGGAAACCATATATGACTAATTTTCCTATTTTTGGGGTATTATGTTTCCTTGCGTGTGTTTTCCTGTTTTTAGGGTTTTATGTTTCCTTGGGTGTGTATTTAGGCTACCCGAAGAAACCAACTTTTGACAATAAAAGTTTGATTTTCATATTTTTAGGGTTTTATGTTCCCTAGAGTGTGTAGTTGTGCACCCGAGGAAACTAACTATGACAATTATGAACTATATTCCAATTTTTAGGGTTTGTGTTTCCTTGGGTTTGTATTTTGTCTACCCGAGGAAACCATATATGACTAATTTTCCAATTTTTGGGGTTTTATGTTTCCTAGGGTGTCTTTTCCTATTTTTAGGGTTTTATGTTTCCTTGGGTGTGTATTTTGGCTACCCGAGGAAACCAACTTTTGATAATAAAAGTTTGATTTTCCTATTTTTAGGGTTTTATGTTTCCTAGGGTGTGTGGTTGTGCACCCGAGGAAACGAACTCTGACAATTATAAATTATTTTCCTATTTTTAAGGTTTGTGTTTCTTGGGTGTGTGTTTTGTCTACCCGAGGAAACCTACTTTTGACAATAAAAGTTTAATTTTCTTATTTTTAGGGTTTTATGTTTCCTAGGGTGTGTAGTTGTGCACCCGAGAAACTAACTCTGACAATTATAAATTATTTTCCAACTTTTAGGGTTTGTGTTTCCTTGGGGTGTGTATATTGTCTACCCGAGGAAACCATATATGACTAATTTTCGTATTTTTGGGGTTTTATGTTTCCTAGGGTGTGTTTTCCTATTTTTAGGGTTTTTATGTTTCCTTGGGTGTAACACCCTGAAACCCGACCTAGTGTTTTATCACTTTTGGTACGTGATAATATCATTTATTAAATTATTTGAATTTATAAGATTTTTAAATAATTTATTTTAATTAATTGATATTTTAACCAAGGGGTTAAAATTAGTTGAAATAAAAATATTAAGGTATTTTAGTGATTTTTATGTCATTAGATTCACTTTTATACCAAAGTTCCAAATATATCTTCGTTGTCTAAAACGGAATTAGTTAGGTATTTTAAATAGATTAATTACGAACCAGATATATTGTTTAATACTATGTTAAATGAAAAAGTTAAGCCTTTCTTTATGTGACACGTATGGGGTACGTGTGTGGTGGTGTTAAAAGAAGAAAAATATGATTTTTCTTGCCTTGTTTTCTTCCTCACGTTTTCAAACATACACACATATACTTTAATGAAATTTTCTTTAAAGATCAAAGATTCAAGTTCTTAATTTCTGTGATTCTGATCTAATCTCGTTTTTGTGTATTAATCAAGTAAGTAATTCTTCTCTTTAGTTTAGGTTTCATAATTATGTGTTCTTGTTCAAGTTGGTGAAATAGGGTTTACGTGTTCTTGGTGGGTTTTGACTAAAAAACCGAAATTGATGATTATATTAGGTTAGAATATGTTAGTGAAGTGTTATAGTTACTAATAGAATGATTGAAACCTTGATTTGAACCAAAATCACCATGGGTGATCTTGGAGATGCATTGGTCAAGAACCCTAATTTCTAGAATTGGGGGTTTTTGAGTCAATTGTGATCGTGTTGGGTCAATTGGTTATATTTAGGATTATAATTGATGTTGGTATCTAGTTATAACCTAAATTTGATAGAATTGTTAAATTTGAATGAAATTATCTTGTGTTTGGAAATAAAGAACTAGCAAGTGAGTTGGTTGACTTTTGACCTAATAATAGGTCAAATTCTTGTAAATTGTTGCTTGATTATGTTATATGATAAATGGATGAATTGTGAGATTATTAATTGATATTTTAAGTGTTTTATAAAAGAATTGAGTTTTGACCCGTTTGGGTCAAAATAGTTGAATTTGGTTAAATACAAACTTAACTAGTTAGACTTTGACTTTATTTATGTCAAAATGATCAGAAAGTTGATATGGTAATTGAATTATATGATTTGTAGGTATTAAAATGAAATAGTAAGTTTTGACCCGTTTGGTCATATTATTTTAATTTGGTTGATTTTGACTTTGATTGTGTCAAAATGGTCAATTTGGTGTATGTAAAGAAACACTAGTTGGTCATTGAAGTTGTTTACTATTATTTAGCCATTTGGGTCAAAATGGTTATAAATTTACAAATAGTTCTTGATTTTAACTTGTAAAGTCAAAGTGATATTACATGTTTTGGTTAGTGAAAGTTAATTACATACACGTTGATTTTGAAGTTGTGTATAATTTATACAATTCTTGATATGGTTATTAACTCAGGTATTGTTTTGATTATCAGGAAAAGGAAAAGAGGCTCAGTGATATTAGACAACTGAGTGGAAAGAGACGTGGCAAAGGTGAGTGGATTTATAACCTTTGTATTGTTTAAATTGCAATGGTTTTGGTTGCAATTGAAAGTGTGTAGTGCTGATTAGTTAGTGCTGATCCCGTTAGTGCTGATCAGTTAATGCTGATCAGTTAGTGTTGATCCCGTTAGTGCTGATCAGTTAATGCTGATCAGTTAGTGCTGATCCCGTTAGTGTTGACCCCGTTAGTGCTGATCAGTTAATGCTGATCAGTTAGTGTTGATCCCGTTAGTGCTGATCAATTAATGCTGATCAGTTAGTGCTGATCCCGTTAGTGTTGATCCCGTTAGTGCTGATTTAGTAATGCTGATTCAGTTAGTGCTGATTCATTAGTACTGCTTCGTTATTTCAGGACCGTTATTAATGGTATAATGTTAATTAACTGACTATGTGTTAATTAATCGATATGTGCACATGAAAAAGTATAGAGGCAGCTTGACTGGGTGGCTGGGCTTTCGTTTACTGTTAGATAACGGTAATTGTACCTTGGCATATTCGTTGTGTCTTAAGGAAGCTTTACCATTGCTAATGAGTAAAGGGCTATCGGTAAACTGTTGTTAGGCCCACAACAGTTGTAAGGTTCTGCAAAACCGCCGGACCTCTCGTTATTTGTGAATCTGTAAAGATTGTGAATCTGTAAAGATTGTGAATCCGTAAAGATTGTGAATCTGTAAAGATTGTGAATCCGTAAAGATTGTGAATCCGTAAAGATTGTGAATCTGTGAAGGTTTTGAAACGAGATTGTTGTACTTAGACAATATAAAATGTTATATTTTCATTCACTTAGCTTTGTGCTAATCCCCCACTATGTTGAATCTTTTACAGGTTGTAGATGGATGAGTCTTTTGGAGATTAAGTTTAGGAATGATTGACCAAGACTTAAAGAAATGATTTTGATGTCGAGCCGTAATATAAAGTAACACTATTTTAGAAAGTTAACTTTTATAAAATTATATATCTTACGTTTTTTTATATAACTCGTGAATAACAAGTCGTATATATGTAATTTTGACACGCTTCCGTATTTGTTATTAAAAAAAAAAAAAAAATGGTTCAGATTTTGCGGTGTTACATTGGGTGTGTATTTTGACTACCCGGGGAAACTAAATTTTGACAATAAAAGTTTGATCTTTCTATTTTTAGGGTTTTATGTTTCCTAGGGTGTGTAGTTGTGTTTCCTTGGGTGTTAATTTTGTCTACCCGTGGAAACCTACTTTTGACAATAAAAGTTTAATTTTCCTATTTTTAGGGTTTTATGTTTCCTAGGGTGTGTAGTTGTGCACCCGAGGAAACTAACACTGACAATTATAAATTATTTTCCTATTTTTAGGGTTTTTGTTTCCTTGGGTGTGTATTTTGTTTACCCGAGGAAACCATATATGACAAATTTTCCTATTTTTGGGGTTTTATGTTTTCTAGGGTGTGTTTTCCTATTTTTAGGGTTTTATGTTTCCTTGTGCGTTTATTTTGGCTACCTGAGGAAACCAACTTTTGACAATAAAAGTTTGATTTTCCTATTTTTTGTGTTTTATGTTTCCTGGGGTGTGTAGTTGTGGACCCGAGGAAACTAACCTTCACAATTATATATTATTTTCCTATTTTCAAGGTTTGTGTTTCCTTGGGTGTGTATTTTGTCTACCCAAGGAAACCAACTTTTGACAATAAAAGTTTGATTTTCCTATTTTTAGGGTTTAATGTTTCCTAGGTTGTGTAGTTGTGCACCTGAGGAAACTAACTCTGACAATTATAAATTATTTTCCTATTTTTAGGGTTTGTGTTTCCTCGGGTGTATATTTTGTCTACCCGAGTAAACCATATATGACTAATTTTCCTATTTTTTGGGTTTTATGTTTCCTAGGGTGTGTTTTCCTATTTTTAGGGTTTTATGTCTCGTTGGGTGTGTATTTTGCCTACCCGAGGAAACCAACTTTTGACAATAAAAGTTTGATTTTCCTATTTTTACGGTTTTATGTTTCCTAGGGTGTGTAGTTGTGCACCCGAGGAAACTAACCTTGACAATTATATATTATTTTCCTATTTTCAGGGTTTGTATTTCCTTGTGTGTGTATTTTGTCTACCCGAGGAAACCTACTTTTTACAATAAAAG
The DNA here is from genome assembly GCA_963853835.1 of Calendula officinalis. Taxonomy (NCBI): domain Eukaryota; kingdom Viridiplantae; phylum Streptophyta; class Magnoliopsida; order Asterales; family Asteraceae; genus Calendula; species Calendula officinalis. The sequence goes on from OY970826.1 coordinate 72,359,216, forward strand.
TTTGATTTTCCTATTTTTAGGGTTTTATGTTTCCTTGGTTGTGTAGTTGTGCACCCGAAGAAACTAACTCTGACAATTATAAATTATTTTCCTATTTTTAGGGTTTTTGTTTCCTTGAGTTTGTATTTTGTCTACCAGAGGAAACCATATATGACTAATTTTCCTATTTTTGGGGTTTTATGTTTCCTAGGGTGTGTTTTCCTATTTTTAGGGTTTTATGTTTCCTTGGGTGTGTATTTTGGCTACCCGAGGAAACCAACTTTTGATAATAAAAGTTTGATCTTTCTATTTTTATAGTTTTATGTTTCCTAGGGTGTGTAGTTGTGTACCTGAGGAAACTAACCATGACAATTATATATTATTTTCCTATTTTCAAGGTTTGTGTTTCCTTGGGTGTTAATTTTTTCTACCCGGGGAAACCAACTTTTGACAATAAAAGTTTAATTTTCCTATTTTTAAGGTTTTATGTTTCCTAGGGTGTGTAGTTGTGCACCCGAGGAAACTAACTCTGAAAATTATAAATTATTTTCCTATTTTTAGGGTTTCCGTTGCCTTGGGTGTGTATTTTGTCTACCCGAGGAAACCATATATGTCTAATATATTATTTTTGGGATTTTATGTTTCCTAGGGTGTGTTTTCTTATTTTTAGGGTTTTATTTTTCCTTGGGTGTGTATTTTGTCTACCCGAGGAAACCAACTTTTGACAATAAAAGTTTGATTTTCATATTTTTAGGGTTTTATGTTTCCTAGGGTGTGTAGTTGTGCACTCGAGGAAACTAACTTTGACAATTATAAATTATTTTCCAATTTTTAGGGTTCGTGTTTCCTTGGGTGTGTCTTTTGTCTACCCGAGGAAACCATATATGACTAATTTTCCTATTTTTAGGGTATTATGTTTCCTTGCGTGTGTTTTCCTGTTTTTAGGGTTTTATGTTTCCTTGGGTGTGTATTTAGGCTACCCGAAGAAACCAACTTTTGACAATAAAAGTTTGATTTTCATATTTTTAGGGTTTTATGTTCCCTAGGGTGTGTAGTTGTGCACCCGAGGAAACTAACTATGACAATTATGAACTATATTCCAATTTTTAGGGTTTGTGTTTCCTTGGGTTTGTATTTTGCCTACCCGAGGAAACCATATATGACTAATTTTCCAATTTTTGGGGTGTTATGTTTCCTAGGGTGTCTTTTCCTATTTTTAGGGTTTTATGTTTCCTTGGGTGTGTATTTTGGCTACCCGAGGAAACTAACTTTTGACAATAAAAGTTTGATCTTTCTATTTTTATAGTTTTATGTTTCCTAGGGTGTGTAGTTGTGTACCTGAGGAAACTAACCATGACAATTATATATTATTTTCCTATTTTCAAGGTTTGTGTTTCCTTGGGTGTTAATTTTTTCTACCCGGGGAAACCAACTTTTGACAATAAAAGTTTAATTTTCCTATTTTTAAGGTTTTATGTTTCCTAGGGTGTGTATTTTGTCTACCCGAGGAAACCATATATGACTAATTTTCCAATTTTTGGGGTTTTATGTTTCCTAGGGTGTCTTTTCCTATTTTTAGGGTTTTATGTTTCCATGGGTGTGTATTTTGGCTACCCGAGGAAACCAACTTTTGACAATAAAAGTTTGATTTTCATATTTATGGGGTTTTATGTTTCCTAGGGTGTGTAGTTGTGCACCCGAGGAAACTAACTCTGACAATTGTAAACTATTTTCCAATTTTTTGGGTTTGTGTTTCCTTGGATGTGTATTTTGTCTACCCGAGGAAACCATATATGACTAATTTTCCTATTTTTGGGATTTTATGTTTCCTAGGGTGTGTTTTCCTATTTTTAGGGTTTTTATGTTTCCTTGGGTGTGTATTTTGGCTACCCGGGGAAACTAAATTTTGACAATAAAAGTTTGATCTTTCTATTTTTAGGGTTTTATGTTTCCTAGGGTGTGTAGTTGTGTTTCCTTGGGTGTTAATTTTGTCTACCCGTGGAAACCAACTTTTGACAATAAAAGTTTAATTTTCCTATTTTTAGGGTTTTATGTTTCCTAGGGTTTGTAGTTGTGCACCCGAGGAAACTAACACTGACAATTATAAATTATTTTCCTATTTTTAGGGTTTTTGTTTCCTTGGGTGTGTATTTTGTCTACCCGAGGAAACCATATATGACAAATTTTCCTATTTTTGGGGTTTTATGTTTTCTAGGGTGTGTTTTCCTATTTTTAGGGTTTTATGTTTCCTTGTGCGTGTATTTTGGCTACCTGAGGAAACCAACTTTTGACAATAAAAGTTTGATTTTCCTATTTTTTGTGTTTTATGTTTCCTGGGGTGTGTAGTTGTGGACCCGAGGAAACTAACCTTCACAATTATATATTATTTTCCTATTTTCAAGGTTTGTGTTTCCTTGGGTGTGTATTTTGTCTACCCGAGGAAACCAACTTTTGACAATAAAAGTTTGATTTTCCTATTTTTTGGGTTTAATGTTTCCTAGGTTGTGTAGTTGTGCACCTGAGGAAACTAACTCTGACAATTATAAATTATTTTCCTATTTTTAGGGTTTGTGTTTCCTCGGGTGTATATTTTTTCTACCCGAGTAAACCATATATGACTAATTTTCCTATTTTTTGGGTTTTATGTTTCCTAGGGTGTGTTTTCCTATTTTTAGGGTTTTATGTTTCGTTGGGTGTGTATTTTGCCTACCCGAGGAAACCAACTTTTGACAATAAAAGTTTGATTTTCCTATTTTTACGGTTTTATGTTTCCTAGGGTGTGTAGTTGTGCACCCGAGGAAACTAACCTTGACAATTATATATTATTTTCCTATTTTCAGGGTTTGTATTTCCTTGTGTGTGTATTTTGTCTACCCGAGGAAACCTACTTTTTACAATAAAAGTTTGATTTTCCTATTTTTAGGGTTTTATGTTTCCTTGGTTGTGTAGTTGTGCACCCGAAGAAACTAACTCTGACAATTATAAATTATTTTCCTATTTTTAGGGTTTTTGTTTCCTTGAGTTTGTATTTTGTCTACCCGAGGAAACCATATATGACTAATTTTCCTATTTTTGTGTTTTTATGTTTCTTAGGGTGTGTTTTCCAATTTTCAGTGTTTTATGCTTCCTTGGGTGTGTATTTTGGCTACCCGGGAAACTAACTTTTGACAATAAAAGTTTGATCTTTCTATTTTTAGAGTTTTATGTTTCCTAGGGTGTGTAGTTGTGTACCCGAGGAAACTAACCATGACAATTATATATTATTTTCCTACTTTTAGGGTTTGTGTTTCCTTGGGTGTTAATTTTGTCTACCCGGGGAAACCAACTTTTGACAATAAAAGATTAATTTTCTTATTTTTATGGATTTATGTTTCTTAGGGTGTGTAGTTGTGCACCCGAGAAACTAACTCTGACAATTATAAATTATTTTCCAATTTTTAGGGTTTGTGTTTCCTTGGGTGTGTATTTTGTCTACCTGAGGAAACCATATATGACTGACTAATTTTCGTATTTTTGGGGTTTTTTGTTTCCTAAGGTATGTTTTCCTATTTTTAGGGTTTTATGATTCCTTGGGTGTGTATTTTGGCTACCCGGGGAAACTAACTTTTGACAATAAAAGTTTGATCTTTCTATTTTTAGAGTTTTATGTTTCCTAGGGTGTGTAGTTGTGTACCCGAGGAAACTAACCATGACAATTATATATATTATTTTCCTATTTTAGGGTTTGTGTTTCCTTGGGTATTAATTTTGTCTACCCGGGGAAACCAACTTTTGGCAATAAAAGTTTAATTTTCTTATTTTTAGGGTTTTATGTTTCCTAGGGTGTGTAGTTGTGCACCCGAGAAACTAACTCTGACAATTATAAATTATTTTCCAACTTTTAGGGTTTGTGTTTCCTTGGGGTGTGTATATTGTCTACCCGAGGAAACCATATATGACTAATTTTCGTATTTTTGGGGTTTTATGTTTCCTAGGGTGTGTTGTCCTATTTTTAGGGTTTTATGTTTCCTTGGGTGTGTATTTTGGCTACCCTGGGAAACTAACTTTTGACAATAAAAGTTTGATCTTTCTATTTTTATAGTTTTATGTTTCCTAGGGTGTGTAGTTGTGTACCTGAGGAAACTAACCATGACAATTATATATTATTTTCCTATTTTCAAGGTTTGTGTTTCCTTGGGTGTTAATTTTTTCTACCCGGGGAAACCAACTTTTGACAATAAAAGTTTAATTTTCCTATTTTTAAGGTTTTATGTTTCCTAGGGTGTGTGGTTGTGCACCCGAGGAAACGAACTCTGACAATTATAAATTATTTTCCTATTTTTAGGGTTTGTGTTTCTTGGGTATGTGTTTTGTCTACCCGAGGAAACCATATATGACTACTTTTCCTATTTTTGTGTTTTTATGTTTCTTAGGGTGTGTTTTCCAATTTTCAGTGTTTTATGCTTCCTTGGGTGTGTATTTTGGCTACCCGGGAAACTAACTTTTGACAATAAAAGTTTGATCTTTCTATTTTTAGAGTTTTATGTTTCCTAGGGTGTGTAGTTGTGTACCCGAGGAAACTAACCATGACAATTATATATTATTTTCCTACATTTAGGGTTTGTGTTTCCTTGGGTGTTAATTTTGTCTACCCGGGGAAACCAACTTTTGACCATAAAAGATTAATTTTCTTATTTTTATGGATTAATGTTTCTTAGGGTGTGTAGTTGTACACCCGAGAAACTAACTCTGACAATTATAAATTATTTTCCAATTTTTAGGGTTTGTGTTTCCTTGGGTGTGTATTTTGTCTAACCGAGGAAACCATATATGACTGACTTATTTTCGTATTTTTGGGGTTTTTTGTTTCCTAAGGTGTGTTTTCCTATTTTTAGGGTTTTATGATTCCTTGGGAGTGTATTTTGGCTACCCGGGGAAACTAACTATTGACAATAAAAGTTTGATCTTTCTATTTTTAGAGTTTTATGTTTCCTAGGGTGTGTAGTTGTGTACCCGAGGAAACTAACCATGACAATTATATATATTATTTTCCTATTTTTAGAGTTTGTGTTTCCTTGGGTATTAATTTTGTCTACCTGGGGAAACCAACTTTTGACAATAAAAGTTTAATTTTCTTATTTTTAGGGTTTTATGTTTCCTAGGGTGTGTAGTTGTGCACCCGAGAAACTAACTCTGACAATTATAAATTATTTTCCAACTTTTAGGGTTTGTGTTTCCTTGGGGTGTGTATATTGTCTACCCGAGGAAACCATATATGACTAATTTTCGTATTTTTGGGGTTTTATGTTTCCTAGGGTGTGTTTTCCTATTTTTAGGGTTTTATGTTTCCTTGGGTGTGTATTTTGGCTACCCTGGGAAACTAACTTTTGACAATAAAAGTTTGATCTTTCTATTTTTATAGTTTTATGTTTCCTAGGGTGTGTAGTTGTGTACCTGAGGAAACTAACCATGACAATTATATATTATTTTCCTATTTTCAAGGTTTGTGTTTCCTTGGGTGTTAATTTTTTCTACCCGGGGAAACCAACTTTTGACAATAAAAGTTTAATTTTCCTATTTTTAAGGTTTTATGTTTCCTAGGGTGTGTGGTTGTGCACCCGAGGAAACGAACTCTGACAATTATAAATTATTTTCCTATTTTTAGGGTTTGTGTTTCTTGGGTATGTGTTTTGTCTACCCGAGGAAACCATATATGACTACTTTTCCTATTTTTGTGTTTTTATGTTTCTTAGGGTGTGTTTTCCAATTTTCAGTGTTTTATGCTTCCTTGGGTGTGTATTTTGGCTACCCGGGAAACTAACTTTTGACAATAAAAGTTTGATCTTTCTATTTTTAGAGTTTTATGTTTCCTAGGGTGTGTAGTTGTGTACCCGAGGAAACTAACCATGACAATTATATATTATTTTCCTACTTTTAGGGTTTGTGTTTCCTTGGGTGTTAATTTTGTCTACCCGGGGAAATCAACTTTTGACCATAAAAGATTAATTTTCTTATTTTTATGGATTAATGTTTCTTAGGGTGTGTAGTTGTACACCCGAGAAACTAACTCTGACAATTATAAATTATTTTCCAATTTTTAGGGTTTGTGTTTCCTTGGGTGTGTATTTTGTCTAACCGAGGAAACCATATATGACTGACTTATTTTCGTATTTTTGGGGTTTTTTGTTTCCTAAGGTGTGTTTTCCTATTTTTAGGGTTTTATGATTCCTTGGGAGTGTATTTTGGCTACCCGGGGAAACTAACTATTGACAATAAAAGTTTGATCTTTCTATTTTTAGAGTTTTATGTTTCCTAGGGTGTGTAGTTGTGTACCCGAGGAAACTAACCATGACAATTATATATATTATTTTCCTATTTTTAGAGTTTGTGTTTCCTTGGGTATTAATTTTGTCTACCCGGGGAAACCAACTTTTGACAATAAAAGTTTAATTTTCTTATTTTTAGGGTTTTATGTTTCCTAGGGTGTGTAGTTGTGCACCCGAGAAACTAACTCTGACAATTATAAATTATTTTCCAACTTTTAGGGTTTGTGTTTCCTTGGGGTGTGTATATTGTCTACCCGAGGAAACCATATATGTCTAATTTTCGTATTTTTGGGGTTTTATGTTTCCTAGGGTGTGTTTTCCTATTTTTAGGGTTTTATGTTTCCTTGGGTGTGTATTTTGGCTACCCTGGGAAACTAACTTTTGACAATAAAAGTTTGATCTTTCTATTTTTATAGTTTTATGTTTCCTAGGGTGTGTAGTTGTGTACCTGAGGAAACTAACCATGACAATTATATATTATTTTCCTATTTTCAAGGTTTGTGTTTCCTTGGGTGTTAATTTTTTCTACCCGGGGAAACCAACTTTTGACAATAAAAGTTTAATTTTCCTATTTTTAAGGTTTTATGTTTCCTAGGGTGTGTAGTTGTGCACCCGAGGAAACTAACTCTGAAAATTATAAAGTATTTTCCTATTTTTAGGGTTTCCGTTTCCTTGGGTGTGTATTTTGTCTACCCGAGGAAACCATATATGTCTAATATATTATTTTTGGGATTTTATGTTTCCTAGGGTGTGTTTTCTTATTTTTAGGGTTTTATTTTTCCTTGGGTGTGTATTTTGTCTACCCGAGGAAACCAACTTTTGACAATAAAAGTTTGATTTTCATATTTTTAGGGTTTTATGTTTCCTAGGGTGTGTAGTTGTGCACTCGAGGAAACTAACTTTGACAATTATAAATTATTTTCCAATTTTTAGGGTTCGTGTTTCCTTGGGTGTGTCTTTTGTCTACCCGAGGAAACCATATATGACTAATTTTCCTATTTTTGGGGTATTATGTTTCCTTGCGTGTGTTTTCCTGTTTTTAGGGTTTTATGTTTCCTTGGGTGTGTATTTAGGCTACCCGAAGAAACCAACTTTTGACAATAAAAGTTTGATTTTCATATTTTTAGGGTTTTATGTTCCCTAGGGTGTGTAGTTGTGCACCCGAGGAAACTAACTATGACAATTATGAACTATATTCCAATTTTTAGGGTTTGTGTTTCCTTGGGTTTGTATTTTGTCTACCCGAGGAAACCATATATGACTAATTTTCCAATTTTTGGGGTTTTATGTTTCCTAGGGTGTCTTTTCCTATTTTTAGGGTTTTATGTTTCCTTGGGTGTGTATTTTGGCTACCCGAGGAAACCAACTTTTGACAATAAAAGTTTGATTTTCATATTTATAGGGTTTTATGTTTCCTAGGGTGTGTAGTTGTGCACCCGAGGAAACTAACTCTGACAATTATAAACTATTTTCAAATTTTTTGGGTTTGTGTTTCCTTGGATGTGTATTTTGTCTACCCGAGGAAACCATATATGACTAATTTTCCTATTTTTGGGGTTTTATGTTTCCTAGGGTGTGTTTTCCTATTTTTAGAGTTTTATGTTTCCTTGGGTGTGTATTTTGGCTACCTGGGGAAACTAAATTTTAACAATAAAAGTTTGATCGTTCTATTTTCAGGGGTTTTATGTTTCATATGGTGTGTAGTTGTCTACCCGAGGAAACTAACCATGACAATTATATATTATTTTCCTATTTTTAGGGTTTGTGTTTCCTTGGGTGTTAATTTTGTCTACCCGGGGAAACCAACTTTTGACAATAAAAGTTTGATCTTACTATTTTTAGAGTTTTATGTTTCCTAGGGTGTGTAGTTGTGTACCCGAGGAAACTAACCATGACAATTATATATTATTTTCCTACTTTTAGGGTTTGTGTTTCCTTGGGTGTTAATTTTGTCTACCCGGGGAAACCAACTTTTGACAATAAAAGATTAATTTTCTTATTTTTATGGATTTATGTTTCTTAGGGTGTGTAGTTGTGCACCCGAGAAACTAACTCTGACAATTTATAAATTATTTTCCAATTTTTAGGGTTTGTGTTTCCTTGGGTATGTATTTTGTCTACCCGAGGAAAGCATATATGACTGACTAATTTTCGTATTTTTAGGGTTTTTTGTTTCCTAAGGTGTGTTTTCCTATTTTTAGGGTTTTATGATTCCTTGGGTGTGTATTTTGGCTACCCGGGGAAACTAACTTTTGACAATAAAAGTTTGATCTTTCTATTTTTAGAGTTTTATGTTTCCTAGAGTGTGTAGTTTTGTACCCGAGGAAACTAACCATGACAATTATATATATTATTTTCCTATTTTTAGGGTTTGTGGTTCCTTGGGTGTTAATTTTGTCTACCCGGGGAAACCAACTTTTGACAATAAAAGTTTAATCTTCTTATTTTTAGGGTTTTATGTTTCCTAGGGTGTGTAGTTGTGCACCCGAGAAACTAACTCTGACAATTATAAATTATTTTCCAACTTTTAGGGTTTGTGTTTCCTTGGGGTGTGTATATTGTCTACCCGAGGAAACCATATATGACTAATTTTCGTATTTTTGGGGTTTTATGTTTCCTAGGGTGTGTTTTCCTATTTTTAGGGTTTTATGTTTCCTTGAGTGTGTATTTTGGCTACCCTGGGAAACTAACTTTTGACAATAAAAGTTTGATCTTTCTATTTTTAGAGTTTTATGTTTCCTAGGGTGTGTAGTTGTGTACCTGAGGAAACTAACCATGACAATTATATATTATTTTCCTATTTTCAAGGTTTGTGTTTCCTTGGGTGTTAATTTTTTCTACCCGGGGAAACCAACTTTTGACAATAAAAGTTTAATTTTCCTATTTTTAAGGTTTTATGTTTCCTAGGGTGTGTAGTTGTGCACCCGAGGAAACTAACTCTGAAAATTATAAATTATTTTCCTATTTTTAGGGTTTCCGTTTCCTTGGGTGTGTATTTTGTCTACCCGAGGAAACCATATATGACTAATATATTATTTTTGGGTTTTTATGTTTCCTAGGGTGTGTTTTCTTATTTTTAGGGTTTTATTTTTCCTTGGGTGTGTATTTTGTCTACCCGAGGAAACCAACTTTTGACAATAAAAGTTTGATTTTCATATTTTTAAGGTTTTATGTTTCCTAGGGTGTGTAGTTGTGCACTCGAGGAAACTAACTTTGACAATTATAAATTATTTTCCAATTTTTAGGGTTCGTGTTTCCTTGGGTGTGTCTTTTGTCTACCCGAGGAAACCATATATGACTAATTTTCCTATTTTTGGGGTTTTATGTTTCCTTGCGTGTGTTTTCATGTTTTTAGGGTTTTATGTTTCCTTGGGTGTGTATTTAGGCTACCCGAAGAAACCAACTTTTGACAATAAAAGTTTGATTTTCATATTTTTAGGGTTTTATGTTCCCTAGGGTTTGTAGTTGTGCACCCGAGGAAACTATCTATGACAATTATGAACTATATTCCAATTTTTAGGGTTTGTGTTTCCTTGGGTTTGTATTTTGTCTACCCGAGGAAACCATATATGACTAATTTTCCAATTTTTGGGGTTTTATGTTTCCTAGGGTGTCTTTTCCTATTTTTAGGGTTTTATGTTTCCTTGGGTGTGTATTTTGGCTACCCGAGGAAACCAACTTTTGACAATAAAAGTTTGATTTTCATATTTATAGGGTTTTATGTTTCCTAGGGTGTGTTTTCCTATTTTTAGGGTTTTATGTTTCCTTGGGTGTGTATTTTGGCTACCCGGGGAAACTAAATTTTGACAATAAAAGTTTGATCGTTCTATTTTCAGGGGTTTTATGTTTCCTATGGTGTGTAGTTGTCTACCCGAGGAAACTAACCATGACAATTATATATTATTTTCCTATTTTTAGGGTTTGTGTTTCCTTGGGTGTTAATTTTTTCTACCCGGGGAAACCAACTTTTGACAATAAAAGTTTGATCTTTCTATTTTTAGAGTTTTATGTTTCCTAGGGTGTGTAGTTGTGTACCCGAGGAAACTAACCATGACAATTATATATTATTTTCCTATTTTTAGGGTTTGTGTTTCCTTGGGTGTTAATTTTGTCTACCCGTGGAAACCAACTTTTGACAATAAAAGATTAATTTTCTTATTTTTATGGATTTATGTTTCTTAGGGTGTGTAGTTGTGCACCCGAGAAACTAACTCTGACAATTATAAATTATTTTCCAATTTTTAGGGTTTGTGTTTCCTTGGGTGTGTATTTTGTCTACCCGAGGAAACCATATATGACTGACTAATTTTCGTATTTTTGGGGTTTTTTGTTTCCTAAGGTGTGTTTTCCTATTTTTAGGGTTTTATGATTCCTTGGGTGTGTATTTTGGCTACCCGGGGAAACTAACTTTTGACAATAAAAGTTTGATCTTTCTATTTTTAGAGTTTTATGTTTCCTAGGGTGTGTAGTTATGCACCCGAGGAAACTAACCATGACAATTATATATATTGTTTTCCTATTTTTAGGGTTTGTGTTTCCTTGGGTGTTAATTTTGTCTACCCGGGGAAACCAACTTTTGACAATAAAAGTTTAATTTTCTTATTTTTAGGGTTTTATGTTTCCTAGGGTGTGTAGTTGTGCACCCGAGAAACTAACTCTGACAATTATAAATTATTTTCCAACTTTTAGGGATTGTGTTTCCTTGGGGTGTGTATATTGTCTACCCGAGGAAACCATATATGACTAATTTTCGTATTTTTGGGGTTTTATGTTTCCTAGGGTGTGTTTTCCTATTTTTAGAGTTTTATGTTTCCTTGGGTGTGTATTTTGGCTACCCTGGGAAACTAACTTTTGACAATAAAAGTTTGATCTTTCTATTTTTAGAGTTTTATGTTTCCTAGGGTGTGTAGTTGTGTACCTGAGGAAACTAACCATGACAATTATATATTATTTTCCTATTTTCAAGGTTTGTGTTTCCTTGGGTGTTAATTTTTTCTACCCGGGGAAACCAACTTTTGACAATAAAAGTTTAATTTTCCTATTTTTAAGGTTTTATGTTTTCTAGGGTGTGTAGTTGTGCACCCGAGGAAACTAACTCTGAAAATTATAAATTATTTTCCTATTTTTAGGGTTTCCGTTTCCTTGGGTGTGTATTTTGTCTACCCGAGGAAACCATATATGACTAATATATTATTTTTGTGATTTTATGTTTCCTAGGGTGTGTTTTCTTATTTTTAGGGTTTTATTTTTCCTTGGGTGTGTATTTTGTCTACCCGAGGAAACCAACTTTTGACAATAAAAGTTTGATTTTCATATTTTTAGGGTTTTATGTTTCCTATGGTGTATAGTTGTGCACTCGAGGAAACTAACTTTGACAATTATAAATTATTTCCGATTTTTAGGGTTCGTGTTTCCTTGGGTGTGTCTTTTGTCTACCCGAGGAAACCATATATGACTAATTTTCCTATTTTTGAGGTTTTATGTTTCCTTGCGTGTGTTTTCCTGTTTTTAGGGTTTTATGTTTCCTTGGGTGTGTATTTAGGCTACCCGAAGAAACCAACTTTTGACAATAAAAGTTTGATTTTCATATTTTTAGGGTTTTATGTTCCCTAGGGTTTGTAGTTGTGCACCCGAGGAAACTATCTATGACAATTATGAACTATATTCCAATTTTTAGGGTTTGTGTTTCCTTGGGTTTGTATTTTGTCTACCCGAGGAAACCATATATGACTAATTTTCCAATTTTTGGGGTTTTATGTTTCCTAGGGTGTCTTTTCCTATTTTTAGGGTTTTATGTTTCCTTGGGTGTGTATTTTGGCTACCCGAGGAAACCAACTTTTGACAATAAAAGTTTGATTTTCATATTTTTAGGGTTTTATGTTTCCTATGGTGTATAGTTGTGCACTCGAGGAAACTAACTTTGACAATTATAAATTATATCCAATTTTTAGGGTTCGTGTTTCCTTGGTGTTAGGTCACAACACCCCTGGTTTGATTGATAATTGTTTAGATTAATAATTTACTTAAGACAATTAAGGTGAAGAACACAATAATTTAGTCAAACGTATATTATTCCACAAAGTGTGGCTTGTAGCGGAAATACAAGACCACTTGAACAATTACAAAAGATGGATAAGTGAACGTGTAAATTGGTGAGTACTCCTTTGCAAGATGATCTCTATTTATAGTGGTATAGAGATCTTACATAATGGGCAAAGGAGTAACCGAAGGACTAACTAAATGAAATGACTAAGATCAAGGGATTTGATCTTAGTCCGTTACTATACTGACTGTGAGTCAGTCCTTCTACTCGGTATTGTATTTCCAATACCGAATGCTGATACTGAGTGGCCAGTATTGGCCAAACTCAGTATCACTTCTAACTTAGCTATTTTAATCTACATTTTAATCTAAGCTACTTTAGATTGTTTTGTTATCCTAAGATTCATATAAGAGGTAAGGCTTTTTGCCTTAACAATCTCCCCCTATCTAATGATAACAAAACAATTACAAAGAGATACTTAACAAAATAAACTACAGGCTGCAAAGTCTTCTTCTTTAGTCTTTGTTGATCTATTCAAACTCATAGAAGACTTCTTTCTTCACATGGATGAACTCTTCTCTTTTCTTCAGTTCATCTTGCCTGTTGTTTAGTACAGCAACTATCTTCTTTCTAAACCAAGCATCTTCTCTCTTGGTTATCATCCATTTAAGACCCACCAGATGGCTGATAGGAGCTTTTGCCAAGTCTGCTTCAGTAATGAAACACTCTTTGTCATCTGAGTCAGTATACATATATCCTGATGTTGGATATATGGTACTCTTTTGATCCTGAAAAATAAGATTAGAGGGAACAGTATATGTGGGAATTATTCTGAAAGTGTTAAGGCACTCAGGTTTGTTGTTCTTCATAGCTTCAGTCATCACACTGGGTGCCCTGTATTCTGCTGCATAAAGAATGCCTTTTTCATAGCATATAGCAGATACAGCCCAGATTTCATCCATCATCACTTGGGCTTCAGAGGATTTTGAGGGCATTTCCTTTATTAGTCTAGCAATCTTTATCCAATCTTGAAGTCCCATATTTTGAATGTCATGGAGGAAAAACTTCATTGGAGGACTGACTGGCCCAGTGCAAGTTGCAACAATTGATCTATCAACAGTCTTGACCTTTATTTTGTTGACAAATTCATTTAGCCAGTATATGTCTCTTACATTTAGAAATGCTTTATTCCTCATCATACCCATCCTTGTTTCCCTATATCTTGTTCTTTGTGCCACAATGTTCCAATACTGTTCAAGTAATTCATCTCCAGTTCTTCTTACAGTATGAGATCTTCTTGGAACATCTTCAGACTCAGATTCAGGTTCTTCTTCCTTAACAGGGAAGAATTTATGGGCCTCAATCTCATCATCAGCATCACTCTTAAACTGAGTAGATCTCCTAGGTCTTGAGATCAGAGGAGCTGGATCTTGTTCTTTACTAGATTCTGAGGACATAACCACATTTGTCATTCTTCTGGTTATTGGTCTTCTAGGAATTCTAGAAGGTCCTTCAGCTTGAGATGAGATAAGTCTTCTTGTATGCTCTTCATCATCTGAGAATGATGATGAAGAAGTTTCTTTATTTGCTTCATCCAGTGCAAAGTTTAAAAAATCTTCTGATGCCACTGGATGTTCTTCATCTTCATCATCAGCAATAGGCCACACAAACGGCCTATACACAATAATCTGCAAGTTGTTTTGCTCAGTAGCAACTTGCTGAGTTTGATCAGTATCAGTCTCCCCCTGAGCAGATGGCTCAGATGGTTCTTCTTCAAGTTGTTCCAAGACTGATCTTCCTCTTTGTCTGTTTCTTTCATATCTAAAACGAAGAGGTTCAGTATGAGGTGTTTGCTGATGTTGTTGTTGTAGAGGTTGATCTTCATTTAGTTTTCTTCTTTTCTCCCCCTGAGCAGATGGCTCAGGTTGATCAACCTCTTGATCTCTTTGTCTTTTCTCCCCCTTATTGTTATCATTGGATGGGGAGGAAATGGGTTCAGTATCACCACCCATGTCCCCCTGTTGATCTTCAGGAGTTGGGGAAAGCATAGGTTCAGTACGTGCAGGAGATGGTGATTTTCTAGGGTCAGTGGCAGGACCTTCTTCATCATTACCTCCTCCAATTTGAGTTTGTGGAGGTGGTGGAGGCTGTTGTAGTTGCTGTAGTAATGCCACTGATTGCTTCAATGATTCAATCTCAGTACTCATTTCATCCATCCTGGCCAGAATGTTATTCTGAGTGGTCTGCATAGCCAGGATTTGGTTAAGAATAGTTTGTAGAGCTCCATGTACTTCCTGAGACTGAGTAGCTTGAGCTTGTTGACCCTGCACAGATGGTGCTAAAGAAACCAAAAACATAAAACTGGTTAGTAAGAAAGGTTTATCAAATAGAGTTGTGGTATTGATTAACTCTAAAATCATGTAAACAGAATTTGGAAGTCTGTATTTCATCTGGTTCATGATGAAATATTGTGGACTAGTGCAAAGCATGTGTAAGAAGTGTTTTAGTAAAAGTGAGTGTGAATTTTGAAGTAGCTCAGTGTAGGATAAGTCACATTTACTAAAAGGTTTGGGTTTGGGTATTCGAAGCCTGGGATGTGCTTCTTTTTATTTTCAATGTTTATCACTCGGTATTAGAGTGATAACAGAAATGTGGCTAAACCCCATGGAAAAATTATTTGGATTATGTGGCTTAAGGGTTTGTGATCATTTCTTGAATAATGCTACCCAACTCAAAAATAAGTAGGACATTATTCAAGCAGCACCAGTGGGTGTCAGTATGACATCAACCACCATTGTCTCTTTAAATGTTGAGACAACTGTAGACTGACAATGATCAATTTGGTGTGCTCAGTATGTGAATTTTGCATAGCAGCAGTGGGCTAGCTATGTTGGCCATAAAAGGATATATATTTGAAAGATCGTTTGACTTTGGTCAGTATTGAGTTGGTACTGGCCAATACTTAGTCTCTATTTGGGAATGAAATATATATATGAGTTTAAGGATTTTTAGAAATTCATACCTGAGACTTTATCTGATTCTCGTCTGGCATCATGAGAGGTCGGTGCTGGATCATTTGGATTCTGATTTGAGGCACCAACACCTTCATGAGGTTCTTCTCTGCCAATACTTGCACCTTCCAATGTATGATGCTCAAATTGAAGTTCTACGTCAAGAGGATCATGGGGTTCCTCAATATGTTGAGCTGTTGGTTCTGGTTCAGGACCTGGAAGGTCAGCATTGGCTGTAGCAGCACTCTGTTCTTGAAATGATGCAGTAAGTGATGGTACGTTTTCCGATTGCATCTCTTCTGATGAAAGATTTCCCATAGTAACTGGAGAAAGATTTCTTCTTCTTCTGTGGAGCAACAGTGGTGTGTCTTCTAAGGTGTCAGTATCAGAAGCAGTTTCAATAAGAGGAGCATCAGGATTCTGTGCTGGTGGTGATGATACTTCTGCTTGTTGAGCTTCCACCATCTCAGTATCTGGATCATCATTTCCACCATTTCCACTGTCATCATCAGTATCAGCATTTTCTGATTCAGTATCAGAAGATTGTGCATCATTAATGTGTTCCTGGACTATAGCCCACATTGAATGACTCATTACAGGCTCTCCTTCTCGTGGCCTGTAAAAGAAAATCTTCTCATGAAGAGGAGGAAGATCCACTCTTGGGCTGTTGAATTCATCATATATATGTGCAGGCATCTCATTCTGAAAAATGAGAGAAAGAAATCTGCAGAAAGGAACATTTAATTCTCTGATTTTAGCCCTAATCAGAGAAGCTAATTCTTCAAAAATTAGTCGTGCATAGTCAATGTCCCTTCCGTGGTACATGGCATGAACCATCTGCATACCAAAATCGTTGATTTGGTCCAAGGCTCCAGTCTTGTGAGTCATACACCGAATGATAGTAGAGATCAGTATACCCCACATCGGACCAAATTCATTTCTTTTAATTATCCCAGTAGTACCTCTTCGTCCGATAAGTGGTAACACTGATCTAACCTCTATTCGGTCAGCAAACGGCTCATATTGAGCATGAGCAGGAAGACCCAGAGCTTCCCGAATTATGGCTGTTGAGACGAAAGTTCTTCTTTGTTCACGAATCACCCAACCAGTAATCATGTCTGGTGAGTCGATTTTAGCAGAGTACCAGAATTCACAGAGCATTTCTGGGTAAATTGCTCTAGGAGAGCGAATCAATGCTTGAGTGATTGGGCAGTGCTTCAGAAAGGTAATCATTTGTGTGAATTCGGGGCACGCCCAAGCTTGAGGAATGTTAAAATTCGCCGTGATGTTGTTCCTTGCAAATTTGGGTAGTTCATCGTTTCTAAATTTTGTTGCCGGTGCAGCCTCCGGTGCAAAGAAACGGTAATTTGCCATCTGTGATTGTGATTTAAAAAGTTTGCTTGCAAAGATAAATTGAAATCGTTAATCGCAGAGAGAATCGTAATCGTAAATAAGAAATAACTGATGAAAGAAAATGGTAAAGAAAGCGAAAAACAGTCATTTATACAAAATTTTAAGATATTTACGGTATTGGGAAGTTAAACCGGCTGATTTGACTGCCTTATCCTGTAGCAACGGTAACTTTCCTATTAAGAAAGGTTACCGTTGGACAGTATGAGGATTAAGGTCGGTTTGATAGCCGTCATACCGTAATACTGAGAAAAAAAAAAATTAATTTAAAAAAAATTAAAAGTTAAAAAAAAACATTTAATTTAAACTATAAATTAATAAAAAATTAACATTTATAAAATTTGATAAACCAGACGGGTGATACTGAGTTGATCAGTATTGGAAGTAATACTGATCAGTTAGAAAAAAATAAGTAAATTTAAGGATTCAGCATACCCAATTGTCCTAGTAAGTACATAAACCTTTCCTCAGAGAGAGGTTTAGTAAACACATCGGCTAATTGGTCATCTGTAGGAACGAAATCTACCTCAACCTTTCCCTTTTCCACATTATCGCGAATAAAGTGGTGTCTGATATCAATGTGCTTTGTTCTGGAGTGATGGACTGGGTTTTCAGTGATAGCAATAGCACTCTTGTTATCACAATGTATTGGTGTCTTATTGAAATTAAACCCATAGTCCATTAGTTGATACTGCATCCACAAGAGTTGAGCACAGCAACTTCCTGCAGCAACATATTCTGCTTCTGCAGTAGAAGTTGCTACTGAATTCTGTTTCTTGGATGACCAACCAACTAATCTGCCACCGAGGAATTGACAACCTCCACTTGTACTCTTCCTGTCTAATCTACAACCTGCAAAATCTGCATCTGTATACCCTTCGAGATCAAAGTTTGAGTCTTTGGGATACCAAAGACCCAGGTTAGGAGTACCTGTAAGATATCTAAAGATGCGCTTAACTGCTTTCATGTGTGATTCTTTAGGATCAGCCTGATACCGAGCACAAAAACATGTTGCAAACATGATATCAGGCCTGCTAGCAGTTAAGTAAAGTAAGGAACCAATCATACCTCGGTATGTGGATTGACAAACTGATTTACCAGTTTCATCCTTACTTATCTTATCCTGAGTACCCATAGGAGTGTGCATGGAAGATAAATTTTCAAATTTGTATTTCTTTAACATGTCATGCACATACTTACTTTGATTTATAAAAGTGCCATCAGGCTTTTGTTCAACTTGTAAACCAAGAAAATAAGTAAGTTCTCCCATCATACTCATCTGATACTGAGATGACATTATCTTAGCAAACCAGTCACACAATGACTTGTCAGTGGAGCCAAAGATAATATCATCTACATATATCTGAATGAGTAAGATGTCAAAACCTTTCCGTTTTGAAAATAATGTTTTATCAATTTTACCTCTTGTAAATTTATTTTCAATAAGGTACTCAGACAGGGTATCATACCAGGCTCTTGGAGCTTGTTTGAGCCCATATAGAGCTTTATCAAGCTTGAAAACATAATTAGGAAATTTAGGGTCAACAAAACCTGGTGGTTGTTTAACATAAACTTCCTCTTGTAGTTTTCCATTTAGAAAAGCACTCTTGACATCCATCTGATAAACTTTGAAGTTCTTAAAAGCTGCATATGCAAGATACAACCTAATAGCTTCAATTCTTGCAACTGGTGCAAAAGTTTCATCATAGTCAATGCCTTCTTCTTGCCTGTAACCCTGAGCAACCAGTCTTGCTTTATTTCTAATGACAACACCATCCTTGTCCATCTTGTTTCTGAACACCCACTTTGTACCAATAATAGTTTTTCCAGCAGGAGGTGGTACTAAGTTCCAAACTTTATTTCTTTCAAACTCTGTCAGTTCTTCTTGCATGGCTTCTACCCAGTCTTCATCTAATAAAGCTTCATCAGCTTTCTTTGGTTCCATGGTAGATAAGAAGCTTGAGAAAAAACAAAAGTTTGCAGTTGCTTGAGGTTCAAACTCTAACTTTCTTCTTGTTTGGACACCTTGTTCAATAAGACCAATGATGTTAGCATGAGGATGGTCTCTGTGTTCCCGTAGATTGTTTCCTAAGGAAGCATTTTGTTATGGTGATGGATTGTTTGTCTGATACTGAGTTGAAACTTGATCAGTATCAGACAATACTGGTTGCTGTTCTTCTGAATTTTGCAAATTTGATGAAGATTCTTGAGCAGTACTGGAAGATTCACCTTCCTCATAGGTGGAGTTGTTCAGATCAAGAATTGGAAACTCAGTATTGGGGTTTTCAGCTATGAGAACCTCAGAATTTGATGTATTGAAGTTAGACTGAGGTACTTCTTGATCAGTATCACTCATACTATGATCAACATAGTATGGGTGAGACTTGGGCTGTTCAGCAATGGATTTCTCTGGATTGCATAGAATGTCTATGCCACTTATGTCTTCACTTGCTGAGTTAGAATGCTCATTCTGATCTTCATCAAAGGTAACGTGAATGGATTCTATAATTATCTTGGTTGAAATGATATACACTCTGAAAGCTTTAGAGTGTGGAGAGTAGCCCATGAACACACCTTCATTTGCTTTGCGAGCAAATTTATTGAGATTTTGTTTGGTACTGAGTACAAAACATTTACTCCCAAAGATGTGAAAATATTCCACATTAGGAACCTTGCCATTATATAACTCATAAGGAGTCTTTTGATGTCTCTGGACTATTGTGGCTCTGTTCTGTGTAAAATTTGCACAATTGACAGCTTCAGCCCAGAAACTCAGTGCCAGTCCAGCATGGCATAATAAAGTTCTTGCAGCTTCAATTAATGTTCTATTCTTTCTTTCTACAACACCTTTTTGTTGTGGTGTGTAGACTGCAGAGAAGTTTTGTACGATTCCTTTTTCTTCACAGAAATCAGCCAATACTGAGTTCTTAAACTCAGTACCATGGTCACTTCTAAGTTGTTTGACCTTGTTGCCTTTTTGAAGTTCTTCTCTTTTAATGAAGGCAATGATTTCTGTTGTTGCATCTGCTTTAGTCTTGAGGAAGATGACCCAAGTGTACCTTGAGAATTCATCAACCAAGACTAGAGTATAGATCTTTTTGGCCAAAGATGGTGTGCTGATGGGGCCAAAGACATCCATATGTATCATAGTAAGAGGTTCATTAATGGAATGATTGACCTTAGACTTGAATGAAGTCTTCTTCTGCTTGCCCATTTCACATGCTGAGCATAACTTATCTTTTGAATAAGTAATAGTGGGCAACCCTCTCACCAGTTTCTTGATACTGAGCTCATTTATATTTCGAAAGTTTATGTGAGAGAGCTTCTTGTGCCATAACCAATGTAGTTCTGGTTTGACTTTAGACAGCAGGCAAATTCGAATAGTAGGATCTATTTCAGACAGATTGACCACATAGACATCCTTTTCTCTTCTAGCAACGAGGACAGGTTGCCCTTTATCATTGTAGATGATCCCTGGAATCTTTCTGAACCGAGCTTCATTGTCATCGTCACACATCTGACTGATACTGAGCAGATTGTGTTTAAGACCCTCCACATAGGCAACTCTTTTAAAAGTTATATTGCCTGCTTTTATTACTCCATAACCTCTTGTCTTTCCCACCGAGTCATCTCCAAACTTAACAGAAGGACCCTTCTCTGGAGTATAGTTGATAAGGTACTCCATACTGCCAGTCATGTGTCTTGAGCAGCCACTATCTAAATACCATTTTCTGTCACCCTGCACAAGACACAAAATAAGAGTTAGTTCCTTTTAGGAACCCATTTCTGAATGGGACCTTTGGTGGAAAAATCAGATTTTGACCTGATCTCTTTATTTGGAGAAGTCAGTATCACTTTTGGATAAACCTTGGAGGTTTTCATGGGTGATACTGACTTTGTTTCTCTCCTTTTCTTTGGTACTGAGTACCTAGGATTGGAGAGATCAGTCCAGCATTCATCTCCTTTATGACCAGTATGATGACATCTATAACATTTTCTAGGTCTGTTTCTTAACATATTCTCATAAGGAATTTTTGAGAACTGTTTGATTTTTGGTAGATCAGTATTAGTGAATTTTGCAAACTTTTGACTTAAAACTTTAATCTGATCACCAATAGATTTCAAAATGTTATTTTTGTCATGTGTCAATGGAGTGTTAATTTTAGGTTTAACTGATTTCGAAGGAGATGATACTGGGGTCTTATATTTATTAGGCATTGAAGTCTGTTTATCATTTGACTTCTTGACTTTTCCATTTGAAGATCCTGTTGAAGTTGTTTTCTTTTTATCATGTTTTAGAATGACAACTTGAACAGGTTCTTTAGATTTCTCAGTATATGATGTTTCTGTTCCTGCAACTTCTGTATTAGATGAAACATTAGAGATAGAAGTTATTTTATTATCATTATATAATTCAAAAGTTTTTGTATTAAATAATAATTCAAAAGGTGGAACAGCAGAAGTGTCATACTGATCTGTTGGAAGCTCAGTATCAGAAATTTCCGTTATAGAAAATTCAATACTGGGTTCTTGTAACTCAGTATAGCACTTTGAGCAAATGGAAGGACCAATTGATTTTTCAAAAATTATTTTATCCTCATCATCTGACTCAGTTTGACAACTTACTTCACAAAAGGTTTTTTCTTTTACAAACTATATAGGGTTCATTTCAGAAAATTCTTCAAATAAATCAGCAAAGTTATTTCTATTTTTTAATTGAGGATCAACACCAAGTGCAGCCCTTACATTTTCTGGAAATTGTTGATTTAGACATTTATTTAATTTTATTGAAGCATTTCCCCAAGATTTACACTGATTTTCAAATTTTTCTTTTTCAAGTTTGTGTAAATGAGCTTTATCAGCTAATCTTTGGTTAATGTCTTTTAAATCTGAAAAGTTTAGTTCTAAATCTTTATACTTTGCTAATTTATCTAAGTTCTCATTATTTACCCTTTCAAGTTCTTGAATTGTTAATTTTAAAGCATTTTCTTTTTGTACATAAGTTTTAAGATCAACAATCATATACTCAAAAATTTTAGTTTTTTCATTCATTGAATAAGTTTGAAAGGAACTCACCTTGTACAACTGAGTAGAATCCCAATCAGTATGGACACTCATTTTCTCAGCTTCTTTGATATCTCTATCAAAGGAGCTCTTCAAATCTTCTTCAGTAAAAGCCATAAAGGCTTTGTTCTCAATTTCTTCCTCATCATCACTTATTTCCTCATCCATCCAAGCTTCAGAGTACAGTGCTTGATGAGGTGCTCCATTCCCTTCTGCCCTCTTCCCCTTGCTCCAGTTCTTTAGTTTGACATACTTATCTCTATACCTCTTTGCTCGGTATGCAATCTTGTCATTCTGATCAGTCTCAGAAGACTTGGTATGACAATTTGCAGCAATATGTCCAGGCTTTCCACACCTATAGCAAAGACCTGATCTTGGATCAGTATTAGAAGAGCTAACACCAAGCCTCTTCTTTTTCAACTGATCCAGCTTCATAGACATAAGAGCCATTTGTGTTTCAAGCTCTTCTGCCTCAGCATCAGCAAGATCAACTTCTGGTTCATCAGGCTCAGTTACAGTATATGCCTGTTGCACAACTAGAGCCATACCAGTGGAAGACTTGTCAGTTTTCTTCCAGTTGATCAGTCTTGCAGCATTATTCTCCTCATGATTCAACATTAGACCATACAAAGTTTGAAGAGTGTATGACTCAATGTTGTTAGCAGCATTGACAGAGTTTGTCATGTCAAGAAATTGTTGAGGAAGACTATCCAAGAACTTTTGAACAAGTTCTCCTTCCTCCTTCACAATGCCTACACTGATTAAATCATGGATAACAGTATTGAATCTGTTATAGAGAGTGGTGATGTCTTCATTTGGAGTTGAGAAGAAGTTCTCATATTTTCTTCTCATGTTGCTTTTTCTTTGCAACTTCACCTTTGCTGTGCCTTCATAGGTGACTGATAAGCTGTCCCACATAGCTTTTGCTGTTGGCAATTTCATGATTGCATTGAGAATTTCTTTGGTAACAGCATTACCAATCACTCCTTTAGCTCTGGAGTCTAAAGCATACAACTGACGGTCAGTATCAGTCCAGTTGTGCTTTAGTTTGGGTACAGTTCTTATGCCTTCAGGAGCATTATCAGTAGCAGCAACGGGTTCCACAGTTTGTGGGATGATAGGGCCATCATTTAGCACAGTGAGCATTTCATGATGAATGGATTCGAGATACCACTGAGCTTTTAGCTTCCATTGATGGAAGTCTTTACCATCAAAGATGGGTACTCCCTTTCCAGACATAACTGGTGCAACAATGGTAGACATTTTTGATTTTGGAGTAAGTGATGGATAAGTATAAGGGATGGTTGCCAGGGTTATAGATCGACTAAATAAGAGTTTATTTAGCCTGCTCTGATACCAGTTGTTAGGTCACAACACCCCTGGTTTGATTGATAATTGTTTAGATTAATAATTTACTTAAGACAATTAAGGTGAAGAACACAATAATTTAGTCAAACGTATATTATACCACAAAGTGTGGCTTGTAGCGGAAATACAAAACCACTTGAACAATTACAAAAGATGGATAAGTGAACGTGTAAATTGGTGAGTACTCCTTTGCAAGATGATCTCTATTTATAGTGGTATAGAGATCTTACATAATGGGCAAAGGAGTAACCGAAGGACTAACTAAATGAAATGACTAAGATCAAGGGATTTGATCTTAGTCCGTTACTATACTGACTGTGAGTCAGTCCTTCTACTCGGTATTGGATTTTCCAATACCGAGTGCTGATACTGAGTGGCCAGTATTGGCCAAACTCAGTATCCCTTCTAACTTAGCTATTTTAATCTACATTTTAATCTAAGCTACTTTAGATTGTTTTGTTATCCTAAGATTCATATAAGAGGTAAGGCTTTTTGCCTTAACACTTGGGTGTGTCTTTTGTCTACCCGAGGAAACCATATATGACTAATTTTCCTATTTTTGGGGTTTTATGTTTCCTTGCGTGTGTTTTCCTGTTTTTGGGGTTTTATGTTTCCTTGGGTGTGTATTTAGGCTACCCGAAGAAACCAACTTTTGACAATAAAAGTTTGATCTTCATATTTTTAGGGTTTTATGTTCCCTAGGGTGTGTAGTTGTGCACCCAAGGAAACTAACTATGACAATTATGAACTATATTCCAATTTTTAGGGTTTGTGTTTCCTTGGGTTTGTATTTTGTCTACCCGAGGAAACCATATATGACTAATTTTCCAATTTTTGGGTTTTATGTTTCCTAGGGTGTCTTTTCCTGTTTTTAGGGTTTTATGTTTCCTTGGGTGTGTATTTTGGCTACCCGAGGAAACCAACTTTTGACAATAAAACTTTGATTTTCATATTTATAGGGTTTTATGTTTCCTAGGGTGTGTAGTTGTGCACCCGAGGAAACTAACTCTGACAATTATAAACTATTTTCCAATTTTTTGGGTTTGTGGTTCCTTGGATGTGTATTTTGTCTACCCGAGGAAACCATATATGACTAATTTTCCTATTTTTGAGGTTTTATGTTTCCTAGGGTGTGTTTTCCTATTTTTAGGGTTTTATGTTTCCTTGGGTGTGTATTTTGGCTACCCGGGGAAACTAAATTTTGACAATAAAAGTTTGATCGTTCTATTTTCAGGGGTTTTATGTTTCCTATGGTGTGTAGTTGTCTACCCGAGGAAACTAACCATGACAATTATATATTATTTTCCTACTTTTAGGGTTTGTGTTTCCTTGGGTGTTAATTTTGTCTACCCGGGAAACCAACTTTTGGCAATAAAAGATTAATTTTCTTATTTTTATGGATTTATGTTTCTTAGGGTGTGTAGTTGTGCACCCGAGAAACTAACTCTGACAATTATAAATTATTTTCCAATTTTTAGGGCCTGTGTTTCCTTGGGTGTGTATTTTGTCTACCCGAGGAAACCATATATGACTGACTAATTTTCGTATTTTTGGGGTTTTTTGTTTCCTAAGGTGTGTTTTCCTATTTTTAGGGTTTTATGATTCCTTGGGTGTGTATTTTGGCTACCTGGGGAAACTAACTTTTGACAATAAAAGTTTGATCCTTCTATTTTTAGAGTTTTATGTTTCCTAGGGTGTGTAGTTGTGTACCCGAGGAAACTAACCATGACAATTATATATATTATTTTCCTATTTTTAGGGTTTGTGTTTCCTTGGGTGTTAATTTTGTCTACCCGGGGAAACCAACTTTTGACAATAAAAGTTTAATTTTCTTATTTTTAGGGTGAAGCAGACGTCCAGAGGTGCCTGTCTTGATGGAATGATAGAAATGCCGACCTATAATTCCTTATGTTTCCTAGGGTGTGTAGTTGTGCACCCGAGAAACTAACTCTGAAAATTATAAATTATTTTCCAACTTTTAGGGTTTGTGTTTCCTTGGGGTGTGTATATTGTCTACCCGAGGAAACCATATATGACTAATTTTCGTATTTTTAGGGTTTTATGTTTCCTAGGGTGTGTTTTCCTATTTTTAGGGTTTTATGTTTCCTTGGGTGTGTATTTTGGCTACCCTGGGAAACTAACTTTTGACAATAAAAGTTTGATCTTTCTATTTTTAGAGTTTTATGTTTCCTAGGGTGTGTAGTTGTGTACCTGAGGAAACTAACCATTACAATTATATATTATTTTCCTATTTTCAAGGTTTGTGTTTCCTTGGGTGTAAATTTTTTCTACCCGGGGAAACCAACTTTTGACAATAAAAGTTAAATTTTACTATTTTTAAGGTTTTATGTTTCCTAGGGTGTGTAGTTGTGCACCCGAGGAAACTAACTCTGAAAATTATAAATTATTTTCCTATTTTTAGGGTTTCCGTTTCCTTGGGTGTGTATTTTGTCTACCCGAGGAAATCATATATGACTAATATATTATTTTTGGGATTTTATGTTTCCTAGGGTGTGTTTTCTTATTTTAGGGTTTTATTTTTCCTTGGGTGTGTATTTTGTCTACCCGAGGAAACCAACTTTTGACAATAAAAGTTTGATTTTCATATTTTAGGGTTTTATATTTCCTAGGGTGTGTAGTTGTGCACTCGAGGAAACTAACTTTGACAATTATAAATTATTTTCCAATTTTTAGGGTTCGTGTTTCCTTGGGTGTGTCTTTTGTCTACCCGAGGAAACCATATATGACTAATTTTCCTATTTTTGGGGTTTTATGTTTCCTTGCGTGTGTTTTCCTGTTTTTAGGGTTTTATGTTTCCTTGGGTGTGTATTTAGGCTACCCGAAGAAACCAACTTTTGACAATAAAAGTTTGATTTTCATATTTTTAGGGTTTTATGTTCCCTAGGGTGTGAAGTTGTGCACCCGAGGAAACTAACTATGACAATTATGAACTATATTCCAATTTTTTGGGTTTGTGTTTCCTTGGGTTTGTATTTTGTCTACCCGAGGAAACCATATATGACTAATTTTCCAATTTTTGGGGTTTTATGTTAGGGTGTCTTTTCCTATTTTTAGGGTTATATGTTTCCTTGGGTGTGTATTTTGGCTACCCGAGGGAACCAACTTTTGGCAATAAAAGTTTGATTTTCATATTTAAAGGGTTTTATGTTTCCCAGGGTGTGTAGTTGTGCACCCGAGGAAACTAACTCTGACAATTATAAACTATTTTCCAATTTTTTGGGTTTGTGTTTCCTTGGATGTGTATTTTGTCTACCCGAGGAAACCATATATGACTAATTTTCCTATTTTTGGGGTTTTATGTTTCCTAGGGTGTGTTTACCTATTTTTAGGGTTTTATGTTTCCTTGGGTGTGTATTTTGGCTACCCGGGGAAACTAAATTTTGACAATAAAAGTTTGATCGTTCTATTTTCAGGGGTTTTATGTTTCCTATGGTGTGTAGTTGTCTACCCGAGGAAACTAACCATGACAATTATATATTATTTTCCTATTTTTAGAGTTTGTGTTTCCTTGGGTGTTAATTTTGTCTACCCGGGGAAACCAACTTTTGACAATAAAAGTTTAATTTTCTTATTTTTAGGGTTTTATGTTTCCTAGGGTGTGTAGTTGTGCACCCGAGAAACTAACTCTGACTATTATAAATTATTTTCCAACTTTTAGGGTTTGTGTTTCCTTGGGGTGTGTATATTGTCTACCCGAGGAAACCATATATGACTAATTTTCGTATTTTTGGGGTTTTATGTTTCCTAGGGTGTGTTTTCCTATTTTTAGGGTTTTATGTTTCCTTGGGTGTGTATTTTGGCTACCCTGGGAAACTAACTTTTGACAATAAAAGTTTGATCTTTCTATTTTTAGAGTTTTATGTTTCCTAGGGTGTGTAGTTGTGTACCTGAGGAAACTAACCATGACAATTATATATTATTTTCCTATTTTCAAGGTTTGTGTTTCCTTGGGTGTTAATTTTTTCTACCCGGGGAAACCAACTTTTGACAATAAAAGTTTAATTTTCATATTTTTAAGGTTTTATGTTTCCTAGGGTGTGTAGTTGTGCACCCGAGGAAACTAACTCTGAAAATTATAAATTATTTTCCTATTTTTAGGGTTTCCGTTTCCTTGGGTGTGTATTTTGTCTACCCGAGGAAACCATATATGACTAATATATTATTTTTGGGGTTTTATGTTTCCTAGGGTGTGTTTTCTTATTTTAGGGTTTTATTTTTCCTTGGGTGTGTATTTTGTCTACCCGAGGAAACCAACTTTTGACAATAAAGTTTGATTTTCATATTTTTAGGGTTTACGTTTCCTAGGGTGTGTAGTTGTGCACTCGAGGAAACTAATGTTAGGTCACAACAACCCTGGTTTATAATGTTAATTGATAGAATATTATACTTAGAGAAATATTAAAGTGATAACACAAGAATATAGTCAATGTATAAATCCACTAAGTGTGGCTTGTTGCGGAATAACAAGATCACTGATCAATTACAATAGATATGAAAGTGTAAAGTGAATTGGTGAGTTCTCCTTTGCAAGATGATCTCTATTTATAATGATATAGAGATCTTACATAATGGGAAAAGGAGTAACCGAAGGACTAAGGTAGGAAAATGACTAAGATCAAGGGATTTGATCTTAGTCCGTTACATATTGTAACTCAGTCCTTCTACTCAGTCCTTGTACTCAGTATCACTATCTGATACTGAGTACTGATACTGAGTTCCAATACTGATCACTCAGTATCAGACCTAAACTTAGCTATACTATTCTACATATTAATCAAAGCTAGTCTAGGTTGTTTTGTTATCTTAAGATCCAAAGGGGCAAGGCTTTTTGCCTTAACAATCTCCCCCTATTTAATGATAACAAAACAATTACAAAGAGATAAACAAAAAATACAACAGCATAGGTAGCAATATCTTCTTCTTCAGCTGCTGTTGATGGCTTCATTCTCATAGAAGACTTCTTGTTTGATGTGGACAAACTCTTCTCTGCTCTTGAGTTCATCCTTTCTACAATTCAGAACTGAAACAATCTTCTTTCTGAACCAAGAGTCTTCTTTCTTGTTGATCATCCATTTCAGTCCAACAAGATGACTGATTTGTGCTCTTGGTAGATCTTCTTCAGAAATGAAGCACTCTCTATCCTCTTAGTCATTATACATATATCCAGAAGATGGATATATGACACTCTTTTGATCCTGAAAAACAAGGTTAGGAGGAAGAGGGTACTTTCTAAGATACTTGTATGTGTGAAGGCATTCTGGTCTGTTGTTTGAGTAAGCTTCAGTCATCACACTGAGTGTTCTATACTCTATCTCATGAAGCAAGCCCTTCTCATAACATACTGCAGAGACTGCACAGATCTCATCCAAGACTATTTGATCATATGTTGATTTCTTTGGAAGCTCTTTGATCAGTCTTGTGATCCTCACCCAGTCTTGAAGACCAATTCTTTGAATATCATGAATAAATAACTTCATGGGAGGACTGGTTAAGCCAGTACAAGTGATAGTGATTCTTCCTTCTTTGAGCTTCACTTTTACTTTATTGACATCAAGATTTAACCAATGTATCCCCCTTACATTTGGAAATGTTTTGGTCTTCAAGAACTCCTTTCTTTCCTCCTTGTACTGAGTCCTGGCAGCAACCATATTCCAGTAATGTTGAATATGGTCTGGACCCTTCCTTGAGATTTTATGGGAGGACCAGGAGTGTCAATATCTGGGTCAGATTCTGGTTCAGCTTTGACTCCCAACTCTTGCTCATATAAAAATCTTTCTTGTTCTGCCCAGAGTTGTTGAGGAGTCAGTCTTGGACCCTGCTCGGTATCACTGTCCATTGTATGAACAGGTATTCTTTGTCTTGTTACCAAAGGAGCAGATTCCTCACTTGATTCAGAAGAAGTGGGAACTGCATTGATAGGTCTTCTTGATAAAGAACTCCTTCTTCTAATCACCAGATTTTCTGGTTCTTCATCATCCGAGGATGATGATGAAGAACTTTCTTGTTCTACCAGATTTAGTGCATAGTTTATTAAATCTGGTTCTTCATCTTCATCATCAGCAATAGGCCAGATGAAAGGCCTATAGACCACAATTTGCAAATTATTCTCTTCAAGAGCAGGTGGCTCAGAATAAGTTTGCTGTGGTTGGTCAGTATGAGTCTCCCCCTGAGCAGATGGCTCAAGTGGGTCTTGAACTTGTAATGCTGACCTAGTTCTTTGTCTTCTTCTCTCATACTGAATTCGAAGTGGCTCTATATGAGGGCTTTGTTGATGTTGTTGTTCTTGTTGTGGAGGTTGATCTTCATTCAATCTTCTTCTTTTCTCCCCCTGAGCAGATGGCTCAGTTTGATCAACCTCAGTATCTCTTTGTCTCTTCTCCCCCTTTTTGTTATCATCTGATGGAGAGGGAAGAGGATCAGTGTCACCACCCATGTCCCCTTCAGGTTCTTCAAGAGTAGGGGAGGGCATGGGCTCTGTTGCAGCATCAGTATCACCAGCACCTCCTTCTCCTTCTCCTTCTTCATTGTGGTCACCATGTGAAAATGGTGGAGTTTGTGGAGGCTGATGTGGTTGTTGAAGTAGTGAGACTGACTGTTTTATTGAGTCAATATCACTACTCATAGTGTCCATTTTGGCCATTATTATAGTTTGAGTATGTTGGATGGCCATAATTTGCTGCATGATTGCTTGCAGAGTCACTTGGTCTCCTGCAGCCTGTGATGCCTGAATGCCCTGCACAGATGGTGCTAAAGAAACAAAAATATAAAACTGGTTAGAAAGGAAGGTTTATCAAATAGAATTGTGGTGTTGTTTAATTCTATAATCATATAAACAGAGTTTGTGAAGTCTGTATTTCATCTGGTTTATGATGAAATATTGTGGACTTGTGCATAGCATGTGAAAGAAGATTTTAGTGAAAGTGAGTGTGTAAATTTAAGTAGCTCAGTATAGGATAAGTCACATTTACTAAAAGGTTTGGGTTTGGGAATTCGAAGCCTGGGATGTGCTTCATGTTATTTTCAATGTTTATCACTCGGTATTAGAGTGATAACAGAATGTGGCTAAACCCCATGGAGAATTTTTGGATTTTGTGGCTTAAGGGTTTGTGATCATTTCTTGAATTATGCTACCCAACTCAAAAATAAGTTGGACATTATTCAAGCAGCACCAGTGGGTGTCAGTGTGACATCAACCACCATTGTCTCTTTAAATGTTGAGACAACTGTAGACTGACAATGATCAATTTTGTGTGCTCAGTATATGAGTTGTGCATAGTAGCAGTGGGCTAGCTATGTTGGCCATAAACGGATATATATTTGAAAGATCGTGTGAGACTTTGGTCAGTATTGAGTTGGTACTGGCCAATACTTAGGGTCTATTTGGGAATGAAATATATATATATAAGTTTAAGGGTTTTAGAAATTCATACCTGAGACTCTGTCAGATTCCCTTCTAGCATCGGCAGAGGTCGGTGCAGGATCATGTGATTGTGGATTTGCAGCACCAATATCTTCAATACCGACCTGTCTGTCTTGCTGAGCACCTTCCAGTGTAGTTTGCTCATATTGAATCTCCACATCAAGAGGAACATGAGGTTCCTCAATTGGTTGAGCAGTTGGAATTAGTTCTGGACCTGGAAGGTCAGCGGTGGCTGCAACTAGGCTTTGTGCTTGAAGAGATGCAGTTAATGATGGAACATTTGCAGGCTGCACCTCCTCAGATGATAAGTTTCCCATAATGACAGGGGAAAGATTTCGTCTTCTTCTTTGAAGGACCAGTGGTGTATCTTCTGAGGACTCAGTATCAATAACTGGTTCAATATGAGGAGCATCAGGATCCTGTGCAGGTGGAGAGAGATGTTGTTGAGTCGGTTCTTGAACTTGTGGAACATCCTGCATCTCAACATCTTGACCGGCCTGTTCTCCATTACCACTATTATCATCATTATCATCATCATCATCATTGTCTGATTCAGTATCAGACATGTCTTCTTCATCATTTATGTGTTCTTGAACAATGGCCCACATAGAAGGACTCAGTAAAGGCTCTCCTTCTCTTGGCCTGTAA
Organism: Calendula officinalis; assembly: GCA_963853835.1. Lineage (NCBI taxonomy): Eukaryota > Viridiplantae > Streptophyta > Magnoliopsida > Asterales > Asteraceae > Calendula > Calendula officinalis. Next base: position 72,390,485 of record OY970826.1, read on the forward strand.
AAGAAAATCTTCTCACTAAGAGGAGGAAGATCAACTCTTGGACTGTGAAACTCATCATAAGTATGTGTGGGCATTGAGTGTTGAAAGATGAGTGATAAGAATCTACAGAAAGGGACATTCCGTTCCCTTATGTTAGCCCGAACCAAAGCAGCTAATTCATTGAAAATGAGTCTTGCATAATCAATGTTTCTTCCATAGTACAAGGCATGTACAATTTGCATCCCAAATTCATTGATTTGGTCCAAAGCACCGGTCTTGTGGGTCATACACCGAATAATCGTTGTAATGAGAATACCCCACATAGGACCAAATTGATTTCTTTTGATAATGCCCGTTGTTCCTCTTCGGCCCAAAAATGGCAATACTGAGCGTGCCTCTGTTCTGTCAACAAATGGGTCATATTGAGCGTGGGCGGGAAGCCTTAGTGTTTCACGAATAATGGCAGTAGAAACAAAAGCTCTTCGTTGATCTCTAATTACCCACCCAGCCATCATATCTGGAGAATCGAGTGTGGCAGAGTACCAAAACTCGCATAACATTTCTGGGTAAATTGCTCGAGGAGATAAGGTCAGTGCACGAGCAATTGGGCAATGCTTCAAAAAAATCACAATGTTTGTGAATTCTTGGCATACCCAGGCTTGAGGAATAGTGAAGTTTGCTGTGATGTTGTTCCTCGCAAACTTGGGTGGTTCATCATCTCGGAATTTGATTTCCGATTCAACCTCTGGAGCGACGAAAGTGTAATTTGCCATCTGTGATTTTGATTTAAGTGTTTTTGCTTGCTAAGAGAGAGTGAAATCGTTAATCGCAGAGAGAATGTTAAAAGAAATAATGAAATAACTGTTGAAAAATATTTGAAGTAAAAAAAACGGTTATTTATAGGAGATTGAAAGATAATTAAGATATTGGGAAGTTAAAAATGGCTGATTTGACTGCCTTATCCTCTGCCAACGGTAACTTTCCTATTAAGAAAGGTTACCGTTGAGCAGTATGAGGATTAAGCTCGGTGTAAGAGCCGTCATACCCCAATACTGAGTTAAAAAAAATTAATTTTTAAAAAAAATTTAAAAAATATAAAACAATGAATTTACTCTTGAAATTAAAAAAAATTAAAAATTTTAATTTTGATGATAACAGACTAGTGATACTGAGTGGTCAGTATCAACAGGAGTGATACTGAGCGCTCAGTTTTAAAAAAAAAATAAGGAAGATCAAGGATTCAACATACCTAATTGCCCTAGTAAATACATAAACCTTTCCTCAGGGAGGGGTTTAGTAAATAGATCAGCCAATTGTTCATCTGTTGGTACATAATCTACCTCAACCTTACCTTTTTCCACATTATCTCGAATAAAGTGGTGTCTGATATCAATGTGCTTAGTTTTGGAGTGATAGACTGGGTTCTCTGTGATAGCAATAGCACTCTTGTTATCACAATGAATTGGAGTCTTTTGAAAGTTGAACCCATAGTGCAATAGTTGATACTGCATCCATAATAATTGAGCACAGCAACTTCCTGCAGCAACATACTCTGCTTCTGCTGTGGATGTTGCTACCGAGTTCTGCTTTTTGGATGACCAACCAACTAGTCTTCCACCTAGGAATTGACATCCTCCACTTGTGCTTTTTCTGTCCAATCTACAACCAGCAAAATCTGCATCTATGTACCCTTCAAGGTCAAAGTTTGAGTCTTTGGGATACCAAAGACCCAGGTTAGGAGTACCTGTAAGATATCTAAAGATGCGCTTAACTGCTTTCATGTGTGATTCTTTAGGATTAGCCTGATACCGAGCACACAAACATGTTGCAAACATGATATCAGGCCTGCTAGCAGTTAAATAAAGTAAGGAACCAATCATACCTCGGTATGTGGATTGACAAACTGATTTACCAGTTTCATCCTTACTTATCTTATCCTGAGTACCCATAGGAGTGTGCATGGAAGATAAATTTTCAAATTTGTATTTCTTTAACATATCATGCACATACTTACTTTGATTTATAAAAGTATCATCAGGGTTTTGTTCAACTTGTAAACCAAGAAAATAAGTAAGTTCTCCCATCATACTCATCTGATACTGAGTTGACATTATCTTAGCAAACCAGTCACACATTGACTTGTCAGTGGAACCAAAGATAATGTCATCTACATATATCTGAATGAGTAAGATGTCAGAACCTTTCCGTTTTGAAAATAATGTTTTATCAATTTTACCTCTTGTAAATTTATTTTCAATAAGATACTCAGACAGGGTATCATACCAGGCTCTTGGAGCTTGTTTGAGCCCATATAGAGCTTTATCAAGCTTGAAAACATAATTCGGAAATTTAGGATCAACAAAACCTGGTGGTTGTTTAACATAAACTTCCTCTTGTAGTTTTCCATTTAGAAAAGCACTCTTGACATCCATTTGATAAACTTTGAAGTTCTTAAAAGCTGCATATGCAAGATTCAACCTAATAGCTTCAATTCTTGCAACTGGTGCAAAAGTTTCATCATAGTCAATGCCATCTTCTTGCCTGTAACCTTGAGCAACCAACCTTGCTTTGTTTCTGATGACAACACCATCCTTGTCCATCTTGTTTCTGAATACCCACTTAGTACCAATAATAGTTTTTCCAGTAGGAGGTGGTACTAAGTTCCAAACTTTGTTTCTCTCAAACTCTGTGAGCTCTTCTTGCATAGCCTCTACCCAATCTTCATCTAACAGAGCTTCATCAGCTTTCTTTGGTTCAATGATAGATAGAAAACTTGAGAAGAAAAAGAAATTTGCAGTTGCTTGGGGTGGAAACTCTAATTTTCTTCATGTTTGTACACCTTCTTCAATAGGACCAAGAATGTTTGAGTGTGGATGGTCTCTGTGTTCCCTTAAATTGTTTCCTAAGGGAGCATTTGAAATAGGATCAACAATATCTTGTTGATTTGGTGGGTCGTGTGTCTGATACTGAGTGGAATTCAGTTCAGTATTAGACAATGCAGGTTGCTGTTCATCTTCATTTTGCAGAGTTGATGTGGATTCTTGTGAAGTGTTGGAAGTTTCACCTTCTTCATAGGTAGAATGGTTCAGATCATTAGTTGGAAACTCAGTGTGAAGATTTTCTGATATGGTAGCCTCAGTGTAAGTTGCAGTTGAGTAAGACTGAGTTCGAACTTGATCAGTTTCATTAAACTTATTAGGAAAAAAATGTGGATGAAACTTGGGCTCTTCAGCAATGGAGTTTTCTGGATTGCATAGGATATCTATGCCACTTATGTCTTCAATTGCTGAGGTAGAATGCTCATTATGATCTTCATCAACTGTGACATGAATGCATTCTACAATCATCTTAGTTGATGTGATATACACTCTGAAAGCTTTAGAGTGTGGAGAGTAGCCCATGAACACACATTCATTTGCTTTGGGAGCAAATTTGTTGAGATTTTGTTTGGTACTGAGTACAAAACATTTACTCCCAAAGATGTGGAAGTATTCCACATTAGGAACCTTGCCATTATATAACTCATAAGGAGTCTTTTGATGTCTCTGAACTATTGTGGCTCTGTTCTGTGTAAAATTTGCACAATTGACAGCTTCAGCCCAGAAACTCAGTGCCAGTCCAGCATGGCATAACAAAGTTCTTGCAGCTTCAATTAATGTTCTATTCTTTCTTTCTACAACACCATTTTGTTGTGGTGTGTAAGCTACTGAGAAGTTTTGAACGATTCCCTTTTCTTCACAGAAATCAGCCAATACTGAGTTCTTAAACTCAGTACCATGATCACTTCTAAGTTGTTTGACCTTGTTGCCTTTTTGAAGTTCCTCTCTTTTTATAAAGGCAATGATTTCTGTTGTTGCATCTGACTTAGTCTTGAGGAAGATGACCCAAGTATATCTTGAGAATTCATCAACCAGGACTAGGGTATAGATCTTTTTGGCCAAAGATGGTGTGCTGATGGGGCCAAAAAGATCCATATGTATCATAGTAAGAGGTTCATTAATGGAATGATTAACCTTTGACTTGAATGAACTCTTCTTCTGCTTGCCCATTTCACATGCTGAGCATAACTTATCTTTTGAATAAGTAATAGTGGGCAACCCTCTCACCAATTTCTTCATACTGAGCTCGTTGATATTTCTAAAGTTGATGTGAGAGAGTTTCTTGTGCCATAGCCAATGCAATTCTGGCTTGACTTTAGAAAGCAGGCATACTCGAATAGTTGGATCTATTTCAGATAGGTTGACCACATATACATCTTTTTCTCTTCTAGCAATGAGTACAGGCTGCCCTTTATCATTGTAGATGATTCCTGCAACCTTCCTGAATCGAGCTTCATTGTCATCATCACACATCTGGCTGATACTGAGCAGATTGTGTTTAAGACCCTCTACATAGGCAACTCTTTTAAAAGTTATGTTGCCTGCCTTGATCACACCATAACCTCTTGTCTTTCCCACCGAGTCATCTCCAAACTTAACAGAAGGACCCTTCTCTGGAGTATAGTTGAGAAGGTACTCCATACTGCCAGTCATGTGTCTTGAGCAGCCGCTATCTAAATACCATTTTCTGTCACCCTGCACAAGACACAAAGTAGGAGTTAGTTCCTTTTAGGAACGCATTTTTGAATGGGACCTTTGGTGGAATAAGCAGATTTTAACTTGATCTCTTTATTTGGAGGAGTCAGTATTACTTTAGGAGAAACCTTGGAGGTTTTCTTGGGTGATACTGACTTTGTTTCTCTCCTTTTCTTTGGTACTGAGTACCTAGGACTTGAGAGATCAGTCCAGCATTCATCTCCCTTATGACCAGTATGATGACACCTATAACATTTTCTAGGTCTATTTCTAAACATATTTTCATAACGTTTTTTAGAAAACTGTTGCATTTTTGGTAGATCAGTATGAGTGAGTTTTGCAAACTTTTGACTTAAGACTTTGATCTGATGACCAATTGTTTTTAAGATGTTATTTTTGTCATGTTTAATAGATGTTTTAACATTTTCTTTTACTGGTTTAAAAGGTGGTGGATCTGGTTGCTTCTTTTTATTTGGCATAGAAGTCTTTCTAATATTATTAGTGGGAGACTTCTTATTTATGCCAACAGTGGACCTAGTTGAAGTTGTTTTTTGTTTATCATGTTTTGGAGAAACAACTTTAACAGGTCTTTTAGATGTCTCAGTATATGATGTTCCAGTTCCTGCAACTTTAACAGGTCTTGGAGAAACAACTTTAACAGGTCTTTATCATGTTTTTTGTTTATCATGTTTTGGAGAAACAACTTTAACAGGTCTTTGAGATGGAAGGAATCTTATTATTATTATATAATTCAAAAGTTGTTGTATTAAATAATAATTCAAAAGGTGGAACAGCAGAAGTGTCATACTGAACTATTGGGAGCTCAGTATCAGAAATTTCCTTCACAGGAAATTCAATACTGAGTTCTTGTAGCTCAGTATAGCACTTCGAGCAGATGGAGGGACCAATAGGTTTTTGAGTTTTTCTAAAATTTCATTTTCCTCATCATCTGACTCAGTTTGACATCCAACTTCACAAAAGGTTTTAGCTTTTATAAATTTAATAGGGTTCATATTTGAAAACTCTTCAAATAAATCAGCAAAATTATGTCTATTTTTTAATTGAGGATCAACACCAAGTGCAGCCCTTACATTCTCTGGAAATTGTTGATTTAGACATTTATTTAATTTTATTGAAGCATTTCCCCAAGATTTACACTGTTTTTCAAATTTTTCTTTTTCAAGTTTGTGTAAATGAGCTTTATCAGCTAATCTTTGGTTAATATCTTTTAAATCTGAAAAGTTGAGTTCTAAGTCTTTATACTTTGCTAATTTATCTAAGTTTTCATTATTTACCCTTTCAAGTTCTTGTATTGTTAATTTTAAAGCTTTTTCTTTTTGTACATAAGTTTTAAGATCAACAATCATATACTCAAAAATCTTAGTTTTTTCATTCACTGAATAAGTTTGAAAGGAACTTACCTTGTACAACTGAGTGGAATCCCAATCAGTATGAACACTCATCCTCTCATCCTCTTTGATATCCTTTTCAAAGGAGCTCTTCAAATCATCTTCAGTGAACGCCATGAAGGCTTTATTCTCAACCTCTTCCTCATCATCACTTATGTCCTCATCCATCCAAGCTTCAGAGTACAGTGCTTGATGAGGTGCTCCATTCCCTTCTGCCCGCTTGCCCTTGCTCCAGTTCTTCAGTTTGACATACTTGTCTCTATACCTCTTTGCTCGGTATGCAATCTTGTCATTCTGATCAGTCACAGAAGACTTGGTATGACAATTTGCAGCAATGTGCCCAGGCTTTCCACACCTATAGCAAAGACCTGATCTTGGGTCAGTATTGGAAGAGCTAACACCAAGCCTCTTCTTTTTAAACTGATCCAGCTTCATAGACATGAGAGCCATTTGAGTTTCAAGCTCTTCTGCCTCAGCATCAGCAAGATCAACTTGTGGTTCTTCTGGCTCAGTCACAGTATATGCTTGTTGCACAACTAAAGCCATGCCAGTGGAAGATTTGTCAGTTTTCTTCTAGTTGATCAGTCTTTCAACATTATTCTCCTCATGATTCAGCATTAGTCCATACAAAGTTTGAAGAGTGTATGACTCAATGTTGTTAGCAGCATTGACAGAGTTTGTCATGTCAAGAAATTGTTGAGGAAGACTATCCAAGAACTTTTGAACAAGCTCTCCTTCCTCCTTCACAATGCCTACACTGATTAAATCATGGATAACAGTGTTGAACCTGTTATAGAGAGTGGTGATGTCTTCATTAGGAGTTGAGAAGAAGTTTTCATATTTCCTCCTCATGTTGCTTTTTCTTTGCAATTTCACCTTTGATGTACCTTCATAGGTGACTGATAGGCTATCCCACATAGCCTTTGCTGTTGGTAATTTCATAATTGCATTAAGTATTTCTTTGGTAACATCATTACCAATCACCCCTTTTGCTCTTGAGTCTAGACTGAATAACTGACGGTCAGTATCAGTCCAGTTGTGTTTCAGTTTTGGAACTGTCCTTGTGCTCTCAGGAGCATCATCAGTAGCAGCAACGGGTTCCACAGTTTGTGGAATGATGGGACCCTCATACAGCACAGTGAGCATCTCATGGTGAATAGATTCAAGATACCACTCAGCTTTAAGCTTCCAATGATGGAAATCTTTACCATCAAAGATGGGCACTCCCTTACCAGACATAACTGGTGCTATGATAGTAGACATTTTGGATTTTTGAGTGTTGGAGGGATATATGTAGGGAATGGCTGCCAGGGTTATTGATCGACTAAATAAGAGTTTATTTAGCCTGCTCTGATACCAGTTGTTAGGTCACAACAACCCTGGTTTATAATATTAATTGATAGAATATTATACTTAGAGAAATATTAAAGTGATAACACAAGAATATAGTCAATGTATAAATCCACTAAGTGTGGCTTGTTGCGGAATAACAAGATCACTGATCAATTACAATAGATATGAAAGTGTAAAGTGAATTGGTGAGTTCTCCTTTGCAATATGATCTCTATTTATAATGATATAGATATCTTACATAATGGGTAAAGGAGTAACCGAATGACTAAGGTAGGAAAATGACTAAGATCAAGGGATTTGATCTTAGTCCGTTACATATTGTAACTCAGTCCTTCTACTCAGTCCTTGTACTCAGTATCACTATCTGATACTGAGTACTGATACTGAGTTCCAATACTGATCACTCAGTATCAGACCTAAACTTAGCTATACTATTCTACATATTAATCAAAGCTAGTCTAGGTTGTTTTGTTATCTTAAGATCCAAAGGGGCAAGGCTTTTTGCCTTAACAACTAACTTTGACAATTATAAATTATTTTCCAATTTTTAGGGTTCGTGTTTCCTTGGGTGTGTCTTTTGTCTACCCGAGGAAACCATATATGACTAATTTTCCTATTTTTGGGGTTTTATGTTTCCTTGCGTGTGTTTTCCTATTTTTAGGGTTTTATGTTTCCTTGGGTGTGTATTTAGGCTACCCGAAGAAACCAAATTTTGACAATAAAAGTTTGATTTTCATATTTTTAGGGTTTTATGTTCCCTAGGGTGTGTAGTTGTGCACCCGAGGAAACTAACTATGACAATTATGAACTATATTCCAATTTTTAGTGTTTGTGTTTCCTTGGGTTTGTATTTTGTCTACCCGAGGAAACCATATATGACTAATTTTCCAATTTTTGGGGTTTTATGTTTCCTAGGGTGTCTTTTCCTATTTTTAGGGTTTTATGTTTCCTTGGGTGTGTATTTTGGCTACCCGAGGAAACCAACTTTTGACAATAAAAGTTTGATTTTCATATTTATAGGGTTTTATGTTTCCTAGGGTGTGTAGTTGTGCACCCGAGGAAAGTAACTCTGACAATTATAAACTATTTTCCAATTTTTTGGGTTTGTGTTTCCTTGGATGTGTATTTTGTCTACCCGAGGAAACCATATATGACTAATTTTCCTATTTTTGGGGTTTTATGTTTCCTAGGGTGTGTTTTCCTATTTTTAGGGTTTTATGTTTCCTTGGGTGTGTATTTTGGCTACCCGGGGAAACTAAATTTTGACAATAAAAGTTTGATCGTTCTATTTTCAGGGATTTTATGTTTCCTATGGTGTGTAGTTGTCTACCCGAGGAAACTAACCATGACAATTATATATTATTTTCCTATTTTTAGGGTTTGTGTTTCCTTGGGTGTTAATTTTGTCTACCCGGGGAAACCAACTTTTGACAATAAAAGTTTAATTTTCTTATTTTTAGGGTTTTATGTTTCCTAGGGTGTGTAGTTGTGCACCCGAGGAAACTAACTCTGACAATTATAAACTATTTTCCAATTTTTATGGTTTGTGTTTGCTTGGATGTGTATTTTGTCTCCCCGAGGAAATCATATATGACTAATTTTCCTATTTTTGGGTTTTATGTTTCCTAGGGTGTGTTTTCCTGTTTTTAGGGTTTTATGTTTCCTTGGGTGTGTATTTTGGCTACCCGGGGAAACTAACTTTTGACAATAAAAGTTTGATCTTTCTATTTTTAGAGTATTATGTTTCCTAGGGTGTGTAGTTGTGTACCCGAGGAAACTAACCATGACAATTATATATTATTTTCCTATTTTTAGGGTTTGTGTTTCCTTGGGTGTTAATTTTGTCTACCCGGGGAAACCAACTTTTGACAATAAAAGTTTAATTTTCTTATTTTTAGGGTTTTATGTTTCCTAGGGTGTGTAGTTGTGCACCCGAGGAAACTAACTCTGACAATTATAAACTATTTTCCAATTTTTAGGGTTTGTGTTTGCTTGGATGTGTATTTTGTCTACCCGAGGAAATCATATATGACTAATTTTCCTATTTTTGGGGTTTTATGTTTCCTAGGGTGTGTTTTCCTATGTTTAGGGTTTTATGTTTCCTTGGGTGTGTATTTTGGCTACCCGAGGAAACCAACTTTTGGATTATAAAAGTTTGATTTTCCTATTTTTCGGGTTTTATGTTTCCTATGGTGTGTAGTTGTGCACCCGAGGAAACTAACTCTGACAATTATAAACTATTTTCCAATTTTTAGGGTTTGTGTTTCCTTGGGTGTGTATTTTGGCTGCCCGAGGAAACCATATATGACTAATTTTCCTATTTTTGGGGGTTTTATGTTTCCTAGGGTGCGTTTTCCTATTTTTAGGGTTTTACATTTCCTAGGGTGTGTAGTTGTGCACCCGAGGAAACTAACTATGACAATTATGAACTATTTTCCAATTTTTAGGGTTTGTGTTTCCTTTGGTGTGTATTTTGTCTACCTGAGGAAACCATATATGACTAATTTTCCAATTTTTGGGGTTTTATGTTTCCTAGGGTGTGTTTTCCTATTTTTAGGGTTTTATGTTTCCTTGGGTGTGTATTTTGGCTACCCGAGGAAACCAGCTTTTCACAATAAAAGTTTGATTTTCATATTTTTAGGATTTTATGTTTCCTAGGGTGTGTAGTTGCGCACCCGAGAAAACTAACTCTGACAATTATAAACTATTTTCCAATTTTTAGGGTTTGTGTTTCTTTGGATGTGTATTTTGTCTACCCGAGTAAACCATATATGACTAATTTTTCTATTTTATTGGTTTTATGTTTCCTAGGGTGTGTTTTCCTATTTTTAGGGTTTTATGTTTCCTTGGGTGTGTATTTTGGCTACCCGGGGAAACTAAATTTTGACAATAAAAGTTTGATCTTTCTATTTTTAGGGTTTTATGTTTCCTAGGGTGTGTAGTTGTGTACCCGAGGAAACTAACCGTAACAATTATATATTATTTTCCTATTTTCAGGGTTTGTGTTTCCTTGGGTGTTAATTTTGTCTACCCGTGGAAACCAACTTTTGACAATAAAAGTTTAATTTTCCTATTTTTAAGGTTTTATGTTTCCTAGGGTGTGTAGTTGTGCACCCGAGGAAACTAACTCTGACAATTATAAACTATTTTCCAATTTTTTGGGTTTGTGTTTCCTTGGATGTGTATTTTGTCTACCCGAGGAAACCATATATGACTAATTTTCCTATTTTTGGGGTTTTATGTTTTCTAGGGTGTGTTTTCCTATTTTTAGGGTTTTATGTTTCCTTGGGTGTGTATTTTGGCTACCCGGGGAAACTAAATTTTGACAATAAAAGTTTGATCTTTCTATTTTTAGGGTTTTATGTTTCCTAGGGTGTGTAGTTGTGTACCCGAGGAAACTAACCGTAACAATTATATATTATTTTCCTATTTTCAGAGTTTATGTTTCCTTGGGTGTTCATTTTGTCTACCCGTGGAAACCAACTTTTGACAATAAAAGTTTAATTTTCCTATTTTTAAGGTTTTATGTTTCCTAGGGTGTGTAGTTGTGCACCCTAGGAAACTAACTCTGACAATTATAAACTATTTTCCAATTTTTTGGGTTTGTGTTTCCTTGGATGTGTATTTTGTCTACCCGAGGAAACCATATATGACTAATTTTCCTATTTTTGGGGTTTTATGTTTCCTAGGGTGTGTTTTCCTAATTTTAGGGTTTTATGTTTCCTTGGGTGTGTATTTTGGCTACCCGGGGAAACTAAATTTTGACAATAAAAGTTTGATCTTTCTATTTTCAGGGTTTTATGTTTCTAGGGTGTGTAGTTGTGTACCCGAGGAAACTAACCATGACAATTATATATTATTTTCCTATTTTTAGGGTTTTATGTTTCCTTGGGTGTGTATTTTGGCTACTCGAGGAAACCAACTTTTGACAATAAAAGTTTGATTTTCATATTTTTAGGGTTTTATGTTTCCTTGGGTGTGTAGTTGTGCACCCGAGGAAACTAACTCTAACAATTATAAACTATTTTCCAATTTTTTGGGTTTGTGTTTCCTTGGATGTGTATTTTGTCTACCCGAGGAAACCATATATGACTAATTTTCCTATTTTTGGGGTTTTATGTTTCCTACGGTGTGTTTTCCTGTTTTTAGATTTTATGTTTCCATTTAGGCTACCCGACGAAACCAACTTTTGACAATAAAAGTTTGATTTTCATATTTTTAGGGTTTTATGTTTCCTAGGGTGTATAGTTGTGCACCCGAGGAAACTAACTATGACAATTATGAACTTTTTTCCAATTTTTAGGGTTTGTGTTTCCTTGGGTGTGTATTTTGTCTACCCGAGGAAACCATATATGACTAATTTTCCGATTTTTAGGGTTTTATGTTTCCTAGGGTGTGTTTTCCTATTTATAGGGTTTTATTTTCCTTGGGTGTGTTTTTTGGCTACCCGAGGAAACCAACTTTTGACCATAGAAGTTTGATTTTCATATTTTTAGGGTTTTATGTTTCCTAGGGTGTGTAGTTATGCACCCGAGGAAACTAACTCTGACAATTATAAACTATTTTCCAATTTTTAAGGTTTGTGTTTCCTTGGATGTGTATTTTGTCTACCCGAGGAAACCGTATATGACTAATTTTCCTATTTTTGGGTTTTATGTTTCCTAGGGTGTGTTTTCCTGTTTTTAGGGTTTTATATTTCCTTAGGTGTGTATTTTGGCTACCCGAGGAAACTAAATTTTGACAATAAAAGTTTGATCTTTCTTTTTTTAGGATTTTTTGTTTCATAGGGTGTGTAGTTGTGTTCCCGAGGAAACTAACCGTGACAATTATATATTATTTTCCTATTTTCAGGGTTTGTGTTTCCTTGGGTGTTAATTTTGTCTACCCGGGGAAACCAACTTTTGACAATAAAAGTTTAATTTTCCTATTTTTAAGGTTTTATGTTTCCTAGGGTGTGTAGTTGTGCACCTGAGGAAACTAACACTGACAATTATAAATTATTTTCCTATTTTTAGGGTTTTTGTTTCCTTGGGTGTGTATTTTGTCTACCCGAGGAAACCATATATGACTAATTTTCCTATTTTTGGGGTTTTTATATTTTCTAGGGTGTGTTTTCCTATTTTTAGGGTTTTATGTTTCCTTGGGCGTGTATTTTGGGTTCCTGAGGAAACAAACTTTTGACAATAAAAGTTCGATTTTCCTATTTTTAGTGTTTTATATTTCCTGTGGTGTGTAGTTGTGAACCCGAGGAAACTAACATTCACAATTATATATTATTTTCCTATTTTCAAGGTTTGTGTTTCCTTGGTGTGTATTTTGTCTTCCCGAGGAAACCAACTTTTGACAATAAAAGTTTGATTTTCCTTTTTTTAGGGTTTAATGTTTCCTAGGTTGTGTAGTTGTGGACCCGAGGAAACTAACTCTGACAATTATAAATTATTTTCCTATTTTTAGGGTTTGTGTTTCCTTGGGTGTATATTTTGTCTACCCGAGGAAACCATATATGGCTAATTTTCCTATTTTTTGGATTTTATGTTTCCTAGGGTGTGTTTTCCTATTTTTAGGGTTTGTATTTCGTTAGGTGTGTATTTTGCCTACCCGAGGAACCAACTTTTGACAATAAAAGTTTGATTTTCCTATTTTTACGGTTTTATGTTTCCTAGAGTGTGTAGTTGTGCACCCGAGGAAACTAACCTTGACAAGCATATATTATTTTCCTATTTTCAGGGTTTGTATTTCCTTGTGTGTGTATTTTGGCTACCCGAGGAAAGCAAATTTTGACAATAAAAGTTTGATTTTCCTATTTTTAGAGTTTTATGTTTCCTAGGGTGTGTAGTTGTGCACCCGAGGAAACAAACTCTGACAATTATATATTATTTTCCTATTTTTAGGGTTTGTGATTCTTGGGTGTGTATTTTGTCTACCCGAGGAAACCATATATGACTAATTTTCCTATTTTTGGGGTTTTATGTTTCATAGGGTGTGTTTTCCTATTTTTAGGGTTTTATGTTTCCTTGGGTGTGTATTTTGGCTACCCGGGGAAACTAACTTTTGACAATAAAAGTTTGATCCTTCTATTTTTAGGGTTTTATGTTTCCTAGGGTGTGTAGTTGTGTACCTAAGGAAACTAACCATGACAATTATATATTATTTTCCTATTTTCAGGGTTTGTGTTTCCTTGGGTGTTAATTTTGTCTACCCGGGGAAACCAAGTTTTGACAATAAAAGTTTAATTTTCCTATTTTTAGGGTTTTATGTTTTCTAGGGTGTGTAGTTGACTAGTTGTGCACCCGAGGAAACTAACACTGACAATTATAAATTAGTTTCCTATTTTTAGGGTTTGTGTTTCCTTGGGTGTGTATTTTGTCTACCCGAGGAAACCATATATGACTAATTACCCTATTTTTAGGGTTTTATGTTTCCTAGGGTGTGTTTTCATATTTTTAGGGTTTTATGTTTCCTTGGGTGTGTATTTTGGCTACCCGGGGAGACTAACTTTTGACAATAAAAGTTTGATCTTTCTATTTTTAGAGTTTTATGTTTCCTACGGTGTGTAGTTGTGTACCCGAGGAAATTAACCATGACAATTATATATTATTTTCCATTTTTCAGGGTTTGTGTTTCCTTGGGTTTTAAATTTTGTCTACCCTGGGAAACCATATATGACTAAATTTCCTATTTTTGGAGTTTTATGTTTCCTTGGGTGTGTTTTCCTATTTTTAGGGTTTTATGTTTCCTTGGGTGTGTATATTGTGCTACCCGAGGAAAACAACTTTTGACAATAAAAGTTTGATTTTCATATTTTGAGGGTTTTATGTTTCCTAGGGTGTGTAGTTGTGCACCCGAGGAAACTAACTCTGACAATTATAAACTATTTTCCAATTTTTAGGGTTTGTGTTTGCTTGGATGTATATTTTGTCTACCCGAGGAAATCATATATGACTAATTTTCCTATTTTTTGGGTTTTATGTTTCCTATGGTGTGTTTTCCTATATTTAGGGTTTTATGTTTCCTTGGGTGTGTATTTTGGCTACCCGAGGAAACCAACTTTTGATTATAAAAGTTTGATTTTCCTATTTTTAGGGTTTTATGTTTCCTAGGGTGTGTAGTTGTGCACCCGAGGAAACTAACTCTGACAATTATAAATTATTTTCCAATTTTTAGGGTTTGTGTTTCCTTGGGTGTGTATTTTGTCTACCCGAGGAAACCATATAAGACTAATTTTCCCATTTTTGGGGTTTTATGTTTCCTAGGGTGTGTTTTCCTGTTTTTAGGGTTTTATGTTTCCTTGGGTGTGTATTTAGGCTACCCGAGGAAACCAACTTTTGACAATAAAAGTTTGATTTTTATATTTTTATGGTTTTATGTTTCCTAAGGTGTGTAGTTGTGCACCCGAGGAAACTAACTATAACAATTATGAACTAGTTTCCAATTTTTAGGGTTTGTGTTTCCTTGGGTGTGTATTTTGTCTACCCGAGGAAACCATATATGACTAATGTTCCAATTTTTGGGGTTTTATGTTTCCTAGGGTGTGTTTTCCTATTTTTAGGGTTTTATGTTTCCTAGGGTGTGTAGTTGTGCACCCGAGGAAACTAACTCTGACAATTATAAACTATTTTCCAATTTTTAGGGTTTGTGTTTCTTTTGATGTGTATTTTGTCTACCCGAGGAAACCATGTATGACTAATTTTCCTATTTTTGTGGTTTTATGTGTCCTAGGGTGTGTTTTCCTATTTTAGGGTTTTATGTTTCCTTGGGTGTATATTTTGGCTACCCGGGGAAACTAAATTTTGACAATAAAAGTTTGATCTTTGTATTTTTAGGGTTTTATGTTTCCTAGGGTGTGTAATTGTGTACCCGAGGAAACTAACCGTGACAATTATATATTATTTTCCTGTTTTCAGGGTTTGTGTTTCCTTGGGTGTTAATTTTATCTACCCGTGGAAACCAACTTTTGACAATAAAAGTTTAATTTTCCTATTTTTAAGGTTTTATGTTTCCTAGGGTGTGTAGTTGTGCACCCGAGGAAACTAACTATGACAATTATGAACTATATTTCAATTTTTAGGGTTTGTGTTTCCTTGGGTGTGTATTTTGTCTACCCGAGGAAACCATATATGACTAATTTTCCAATTTTTGGGGTTTTATGTTTCATAGGGTGTCTTTTCCTATTTTTAGGGTTTTATGTTTCCTTGGGTGTGTATTTTGGCTACCCGAGGAAACCAACTTTTGACAATAAAAGTTTGATTTTCATATTTATAGGGTTTTATGTTTCCTAGGGTGTGTAGTTGTGCACCCGAGGAAACTAACTTAGACAATTATAAACTATTTTCCAATTTTTTGGGTTTGTGCTTCCTTGGATGTGTATTTTGTCTACCCGAGGAAACCATATATGACTAGTTTTCCTATTTTTGGGGTTTTATGTTTCCTAGGGTGTGTTTTCCTATTTTTAGGGTTTTTATGTTTCCTTGGGTGTGTATTTTGGCTACCCGGGGAAACTAAATTTTGACAATAAAAGTTTGATCTTTCTATTTTTAGGGTTTTATGTTTCCTAGGGTGTGTAGTTGTGTTTCCTAGGGTGTGTAGTTGTGTTTCCTTGGGTGTTAATTTTCCTATTTTTAGGGTTTTATGTTTCCTAGGGTGTGTAGTTGTGCACCCGAGGAAACTAACACTGACAATTATAAATTATTTTCCTATTTTTAGGGTTTTTGTTTCCTTGGGTGTGTATTTTGTCTACCCGAGGAAACCATATATGACTAATTTTCCTATTTTTGGGGTTTTATGTTTTCTAGGGTGTGTTTTCCTATTTTTAGGGTTTTATGTTTCCTTGTGCGTGTATTTTGGCTACCTGAGGAAACCAACTTTTGACAATAAAAGTTTGATTTTCCTATTTTTAGTGTTTTATGTTTCCTGGGGTGTGTAGTTGTGGACTCGAGGAAACTAACCTTCACAATTATATATTATTTTCCTATTTTCAAGGTTTGTGTTTCCTTGGGTGTGTATTTTGTCTACCCGAGGAAACCAACTTTTGACAATAAAAGTTTGATTTTCCTATTTTTAGGGTTTAATGTTTCCTAGGTCGTGTAGTTGTGCACCTGAGGAAACTAACTCTGACAATTATAAATTATTTTCCTATTTTTAGGGTTTGTGTTTCCTCGGGTGTATATTTTGTCTACCCGAGGAAACCATATATGACTAATTTTCCTATTTTTTGGGTTTTATGTTTCCTAGGGTATGTTTTCCTATTTTTAGGGTTTTATGTTTCGTTGGGTGTGTATTTTGCCTACCCGAGGAAACCAACTTTTGACAATAAAAGTTTGATTTTCCTATTTTTGCGGTTTTATGTTTCCTAGGGTGTGTAGTTGTGCACCCGAGGAAACTAACCTTGACAATTATATATTATTTTCCTATTTTCAGGGTTTGTATTTCCTTGTGTGTGTATTTTGTCTACCCGAGGAAACCTACTTTTGACAATAAAAGTTTGATTTTCCTATTTTTAGGGTTTTATGTTACCTTGGTTGTGTAGTTGTGCACCCGAAGAAACTAACTCTGACAATTATAAATTATTTTCCTATTTTTAGGGTTTATGTTTCCTTGAGTTTGTATTTTGTCTACCCGTGGAAACCATATATGACTAATTTTCCTATTTTTGGGGTTTTATGTTTCCTAGGGTGTGTTTTCCTATTTTTAGGGTTTTATGTTTCCTTGGGTGTGTATTTTGGCTACCCGAGGAAACCAACTTTTGATAATAAAAGTTTGATTTTCCTATTTTTAGGGTTTTATGTTTCCTAGGGTGTGTGGTTGTGCACCCGAGGAAACGAAATCTTATAATTATAAATTATTTTCCTATTTTTCGGGTTTGTGTTTCTTGGGTGTGTGTTTTGTCTACCCGAGGAAACCATATATGACTAATTTTCCTATTTTTGTGTTTTTATGTTTCTTAGGGTGTGTTTTCCTATTTTTAGTGTTTTATGCTTCCTTGGGTGTGTATTTTGTTTACCCGGGAAACTATCTTTTGACAATAAAAGTTTGATCTTTCTATTTTTAGAGTTTTATGTTTCCTAGGGTGTGTAGTTGTGTACCCGAGGAAACTAACCATGACAATTATATATTATTTTCCTACTTTTAGGGTTTGTGTTTCCTTGGGTGTTAATTTTTGTCTACCCGGGGAAACCAACTTTTGACAATAAAAGATTAATTTTCTTATTTTTATGGATTTATGTTTCCTAGGGTGTGTAGTTGTGCACCCGAGAAACTAACTCTGACAATTATAAATTATTTTCCAACTTTTAGGGTTTGTGTTTCCTTGGGGTGTGTATATTGTCTACCCGAGGAAACCATATATGACTAATTTTCTTATTTTTGGGGTTTTATGTTTCCTAGGGTGTGTTTTCCTATTTTTAGGGTTTTATGTTTCCTTGGGTGTGTATTTTGGCTACCCGGGGAAACTAACTTTTGACAATAAAAGTTTGATCTTTCTATTTTTAGAGTTTTATGTTTCCTAGGGTGTGTAGTTGTGTACCTGAGGAAACTAACCATGACAATTATATATTATTTTCCTATTTTCAAGGTTTGTGTTTCCTTGGGTGTTAATTTTTTCTACCCGGGGAAACCAACTTTTGACAATAAAAGTTTAATTTTCCTATTTTTAAGGTTTTATGTTTCCTAGGGTGTGTAGTTGTGCACCCGAGGAAACTAACTCTGAAAATTATAAATTATTTTCCTATTTTTAGGGTTTCCGTTTCCTTGGGTGTGTATTTTGTCTACCCGAGGAAACCATATATGATTAATATATTATTTTTGGGATTTTATGTTTCCTAGGGTGTGTTTTCTTATTTTTAGGGTTTTATTTTTCCTTGGGTGTGTATTTTGTCTACCCGAGGAAACCAACTTTTGACAATAAAAGTTTGATTTTCATATTTTTAGGGTTTTATGTTTCCTAGGGTGTGTAGTTGTGCCCCCGAGGAAACTAACTTTGACAATTATAAATTATTTTCCAATTTTTAGGGTACGTGTTTCCTTGGGTGTGTATTTTGTCTACCCGAGGAAACCATATATGACTAATTTTCCAATTTTTGGGGTTTTATGTTTCCTAGCGTGTGTTTTCCTGTTTTTAGGGTTTTATGTTTCCTTGGGTGTGTATTTAGGCTACCCGAAGAAACCAACTTTTGACAATAAGAGTTTGATTTTCATATTTTTAGGGTTTTATGTTCCCTATGGTGTGTAGTTGTGCACCCGAGGAAACTAACTATGACAATTATGAACTATATTTCAATTTTTAGGGTTTGTGTTTCCTTGGGTGTGTATTTTGTCTACCCGAGGAAACCATATATGACTAATTTTCCAATTTTTGGGGTTTTATGTTTCCTGGGGTGTCTTTTCCTATTTTTAGGGTTTTATGTTTCCTTGGGTGTGTATTTTGGCTACCCGAGGAAACCAACTTTTGACAATAAAAGTTTGATTTTCATATTTATAGGGTTTTATGTTTCCTAGGGTGTGTAGTTGTGCACCCGAGGAAACTAACTCTGACAATTATAAACTATTTTCCAATTTTTTGGGTTTGTGTTTCCTTGGATGTGTATTTTGTCTACCCGAGGAAACCATATATGACTAATTCTCCTATTTTTGGGGTTTTATGTTTCCTAGGGTGTGATTTCCTATTTTTAGGGTTTTTATGTTTCCTTGGGTGTGTATTTTGGCTACCCGGGGAAACTAAATTTTGACAATAAAAGTTTGATCTTTCTATTTTTAGGGTTTTATGTTTCCTAGGGTGTGTAGTTGTGTTTCCTTGGGTGTTAATTTTGTCTACCCGTGGAAACCAACTTTTGACAATAAAAGTTTAATTTCCTATTTTTAGGGTTTTATGTTTCCTAGGGTGTGTAGTTGTGCACCAGAGGAAACTAACACTGACAATTATAAATTATTTTCCTATTTTTAGGGTTTTTGTTTCCTTGGGTGTGTATTTTGTCTACCCGAGGAAACCATATATGACTAATTTTCCTATTTTTGGGGTTTTATGTTTTCTAGGGTGTGTTTTCCTATTTTTAGGGTTTTATGTTTCCTTGTGCGTGTATTTTGGCTACCTGAGGAAACCAACTTTTGACAATAAAAGTTTGATTTTCCTAATGTCACATTTGATGAAGATCAGAATGAGCATTCTACCTCAGCAATTGAAGATATAAGTGGCATAGATATCCTATGCAATCCAGAAAACTCCATTGCTGAAAAGTTCAAGTTTCATTCACATTTTATTCCTAATAAGTTTAATGAAACTGATCAAGTTCGAACTCAGTCTTACTCAACTGCAACTACTATCATATCAGAAAATCTTCACACTGAGTTTCCAACTAATGATCTGAACCATTCTACCTATGAAGAAGGTGAAACTTCCAAAACTTCACAAGAATCCACATCAACTCTGCAAAATGAAGATGAACAGCAACCGGCACTGTCTGATACTGAACAGAATTCCACTCAGTATCAGACACACGACACACCAAATCAACAAGATAGTGTTGATCCCATTTCAAATGCTCCCTTAGGAAACAATTTAAGGGAACACAGAGACCATCCACACTCAAACATTCTTGGTCCTATTGAAGAAGGTGTACAAACAAGAAGAAAATTAGAGTTTCCACCCCAAGCAACTGCAAATTTCTGTTTCTTCTCAAGTTTTCTATCCACCATTGAACCAAAGAAAGCTGATGAAGCTCTGTTAGATGAAGATTGGGTAGAGGCTATGCAAGAAGAGCTCATAGAGTTTGAGAGAAACAAAGTTTGGAACTTAGTACCACCTCCTACTGGCAAAACTATTATTGGTACTAAGTGGGTATTCAGAAACAAGATGGACAAGGATGGTGTTGTCATCAGAAACAAAGCAAGGTTGGTTGCTCAAGGTTACAGGCAAGAAGAAGGCATTGACTATGATGAAACTTTTGCACCAGTTGCAAGAATTGAAGCTATTAGGTTGTATCTTGCATATGCAGCTTTTAAGAACTTCAAAGTTTATCAAATGGATGTCAAGAGTGCTTTTCTAAATGGAAAACTACAAGAGGAAGTTTATGTTAAACAACCACCAGGTTTTGTTGATCCTAAATTTCCAAATTATGTTTTCAAGCTTGATAAAGCTCTATATGGGCTCAAACAAGCTCCAAGAGCCTGGTATGATACCCTGTCTGAGTATCTTATTGAAAATAAATTTACAAGAGGTAAAATTGATAAAACATTATTTTCAAAACGGAAAGGTTCTGACATCTTACTCATTCAGATATATGTAGATGACATTATCTTTGGTTCCACTGACAAGTCAATGTGTGACTGGTTTGCTAAGATAATGTCAACTCAGTATCAGATGAGTATGATGGGAGAACTTACTTATTTTCTTGGTTTACAAGTTGAACAAAAGCCTGATGGCACTTTTATAAATCAAAGTAAGTATGTGCATGATATGTTAAAGAAATACAAATTTGAAAATTTATCTTCCATGCACACTCCTATGGGTACTCAGGATAAGATAAGTAAGGATGAAACTGGTAAATCAGTTTGTCAATCCACATACCGAGGTATGATTGGTTCCTTACTTTATTTAACTGCTAGCAGGCCTGATATCATGTTTGCAACATGTTTGTGTGCTCGGTATCAGGCTGATCCTAAAGAATCTCACATGAAAGCAGTTAAGCGCATCTTTCGATATCTTACAGGTACTCCTAACCTGGGTCTTTGGTATCCGAAAGACTCAAACTTTGACCTTGAAGGGTACACAGATGCAGATTTTGCAGGTTGTAGATTGGACAGAAAAAGCACAAGTGGAGGATGTCAATTCCTAGGTGGAAGACTAGTTGGTTGGTCATCCAAAAAGCAGAACTCGGTAGCAACATCCACAGCAGAAGCAGAGTATGTTGCTGCAGGAAGTTGCTGTGCTCAATTATTATGGATGCAGTATCAATTATTGGACTATGGGTTCAACTTTCAAAAGACTCCAATTCATTGTGATAACAAGAGTGCTATTGCTATCACAGAGAACCCAGTCTACCACTCCAAAACTAAGCACATTGATATCAGACACCACTTTATTCGAGATAATGTGGAAAAAGGTAAGGTTGAGGTAGATTATGTACCAACAGATGAACAATTGGCTGATCTATTTACTAAACCCCTTCCTGAGGAAAGGTTTATGTACTTACTAGGGCAATTAGGTATGCTGAATCCTTGATCTTTCTTAATTTCCTTTAAAAAACTGAGAGCTCAGTATCACTCCTGTTGATACTGACCACTCAATATCACTAGTCTGTTATCATCAAAATTAAAAAAAAATTTATTTTTATTTATTATTTTGAAGAGTAAATTAATTGTTTTATATTTTTCAATTCTTTTTAAATTAATTTTATTTTACTCAGTATTAGGGTATGACGGCTATCATACCGACCTTAATCCTCATACTGTCCAATGGTAACCTTTCTTAATAGGAAAGTTACCGTTGCTACAGGATAAGGCAGTCAAATCAGCCGGTTTAACTTCCCAATACCGTAAATATCTTTAGCTTAGGTATAAATAACTGTTTTCTCTTTCTTATGGGCAAAGGAGTAACCGAAGGACTAAGATAGGAAAATGACTAAGATCAAGGGATTTGATCTTAGTCCGTTACATATTGTAACTCAGTCCTTCTACTCAGTCCTTGTACTCAGTATCACTATCTGATACTGAGTACTGATACTGAGTTCCAATACTGATCACTCAGTATCAGACCTAAACTTAGCTATATTATTCTACATATTAATCAAAGCTAGTCTAGGTTGTTTTGTTATCTTAAGATCCAAAAGGGTAAGGCTTTTTGCCTTAACAATCTCCCCCTATTTAATGATAACAAAACAGTTACAAAGAGATAAAAAAAATAATAATACAACAGCATAGGTAGCAATATCTTCTTCTTCAGCTGCTGTTGATGGCTTCATTCTCATAGAAGACTTCTTGCTTGATGTGGACAAACTCTTCTCTGCTCTTGAGTTCATCCTTTCTACAATTCAGAACTTCAACAATCTTCTTTCTGAACCAAGAGTCTTCTTTCTTGGTGATCATCCATTTCAGTCCAACAAGATGACTGATTTGTGCTCTTGGTAGATCTTCTTCAGAAATGAAGCACTCTCTATCCTCTGAGTCAGTATACATATATCCAGAAGTTGGATATATGACACTCTTTTGATCCTGAAAAACAAGGTTAGGAGGAAGAGGGTACTTTCTAAGATATTTGTATGTGTGAAGGCATTCTGGTCTGTTGTTTGAGTAAGCTTCAGTCATCACACTGAGTGTTCTATACTCTATCTCATGAAGCAAACCCTTCTCATAACATACTGCAGAGACTGCACAGATCTCATCCAAGACTATTTGATCATATGTTGATTTCTTTGGAAGCTCTTTGATCAGTCTTGTGATCCTCACCCAGTCTTGAAGACCAATTCTTTGAATATCATGAATAAATAACTTCATGGGAGGACTGGTTAAGCCAGTACAAGTGATAGTGATTCTTCCTTCTTTGAGCTTCACTTTTACTTTATTGACATCCAGATTTAACCAATGTATCCCCCTTACATTTTGAAATGTTTTGGTCTTCAAGAACTCCTTTCTTTCCTCCTTGTATTGAGTCCTGGCAGCAACCATATTCCAGTAATGTTAAATATGGTCTGGACCCTTTCTTGAGATTCTATGGGAAGGACCAGGAGTGTCAATATCTGGGTCAGATTCTGGTTCAGCTTTGACTCCCAACTCTTGCTCATATAAAAATCTTTCTTGTTCTGCCCAGAATTGTTGAGGAGTCAGTCTTGGACCCTGCTCGGTATCACTATCCATTGTATGAACAGGTCTTCTTTGTCTTGTTACTAAAGGAGCAGATTCCTCACTTGATTCAGAAGAAGTGAGAACTGCATTGATAGGTCTTCTTGATAAAGAACTCCTTCTTCTAATCACCAGATTTTCTGGTTCTTCATCATCCGAGGATGATGATGAAGAACTTTCTTGTTCTACCAGATTTAGTGCATAGTTTCCTAACTCTGGTTCTTCATCTTCATCATCAGCAATAGGCCAGATGAAAGGCCTATACACAATAATTTGCAAGTTGTTTTGCTCAGTAACACCTTGCTGAGGTTGATCAGTATCAGTCTCCCCCTGAGCAGATGGCTCAGAAGGTTCTTCTTCAAGTTGTTCCAAGACTGATCTTCCTCTTTGTCTGTTTCTTTCATACCTAAACCGAAGAGGTTCAGTATGAGGTGTTTGCTGATGTTGTTGTTGTTGTTGTGGAGGTTGATCTTTATTTAGTTTTCTTCTTTTCTCCCCTGAGCAGATGGCTCAGGTTGATCAACCTCTTGATCTCTTTGTCTTTTCTCCCCCTTATTGTTATCATTGGAAGGGGAGGAAATGGGTTCAGTATCACCACCCATGTCCCCTTGTTGATCTTCAGGAGTTGGAGAGAGCATAGGCTCAGTAGCAGCATCCCTTGCACTCTCAGTATTGGCAGGAGAGGGTGATCTTCGAGGCTCAGTGGCAGGACCTTCTTCATCATTGTTGCCTCCAGTTTGAGTTTGTGGAGGTGGTGTAGACTGTTGTTGTTGCTGTAGGAGTGCCACTGATTGCTTTAAGGAGTCAATCTCAGTACTCAGTTCATCCATCATGGCCAGAATGTTATTCTGAGTATTTTGCATGGCCATGATTTGATTCAGAATAGTTTGTAAAGCTCCATGTACTTCCTGAGACTGAATGGCTTGTGCCCTTTGACCCTGCACAGATGGTGCTAATAGAAACAAAAACATAAAACTGGTTAGTAAGAAAGGTTTATCAAATAGAATTGTGGTATTGTTTAATTCTATAATCATATAAACAGAATTGTGAAGTCTGTATTTCATCTGGTTCATGATGAAATATTGTGGACTTGTGCAAAGCATGTGTAAGAAGTATTTAGTAAAAGTGAGTGTGAGATTTGAAGTATCTCAGTGTAGGATAAGTCACATTTACAAAAAGGCTTGGGTTTGGGAATTTGAAGCCTGGGATGTGCTTCTTGTTATTTTCAATGTTTATCACTCGGTATTAGAGTGATAACAGAAATGTGGCTAAACCCCATGGAAATTTTTGTGGATTTTGTGGCTTAATGGTTTGTGATCATTTCTTGAATTATGCTACCCAACCCAAAAATAAGTTGGACATTATTCAAGCAGCACCAGTGGGTGTCAGTGTGACATCAACCACCATTGTCTCTTTAAATGTTGAGACAACTGTAGACTGACAATGATCTGTTGAAATGCTCAGTATATGAATTTTGCATAGCAGCAGTGGGCTTACTATGTTGGCCATAAGAGTATATATTTTAAAGTTCGATTGAGACTGTGGTCAGTATTGAGGTGGTACTGGCCAATACATAGTCTCTATGGGGGAAATATATATATATATAAGTTTAAGGATTTGTAGAAATTCATACCTGAGACTTTATCTGATTCTCTTCTAGCATCAAGAGAGGTCGGTGCTGGATCATTTGGATTCTGATTGGAGGCACCAACACCTTCATGAGGTTCTTGTCTGGCTATATCTGCACCTTCCAGTGTATGATGCTCTAACTGAAGTTCTACATCAAGAGGATCATAGGGTTCCTCAATATGTTGAGCTGTGGGTTCTGGTTCAGGACCTGGAAGGTCAGTATTGGCTGCAGCAGCACTTTGGGCTTGAATTGATGCAGTAAGAGATGGTACATTTCCAATTTGCATCTCTTCTGATGAGAGGTTTCCCATAATAACCGGAGAAAGATTTCTTCTTCTTCTGTGAATAACCAGTGATGTGTCTTCTAAGGTCTCAGTATCAGATGCGGTTTCAATAAGAGGAGCATCAGGATTCTGTGCTGGTGGTGATGAGACTGCTGCTTATTGAGCTTCCAACATCTCAGTATCTGGATCATCATTTCCACCATTTCCACTGTCATCATCAGTATCAGCATGTTCTGATTCAGTATCAGAAGATTGTGCATCATTAATGTGTGCCTGGACTATAGCCCACATAGAGTGACTCAGGACAGGCTCTCCTTCTCTTGGCCTGTAGAAGAAAATCTTCTCATGAAGAGGAGGAAGGTCCACTCTTGGGATGTGGAATTCATCATAAATATGTGCAGGCATCATAAATGAGAGAAAGAAATCTGCAGAAAGGAACATTTATTTCTCTGATTTTAGCCCTAATCAGAGAAGCTAATTCTTCAAAAATTAGTCGTGCATAGTCAATGTCCCTTCTGTGGTACATGGCATGAACCATCTGCATACCAAAATCGTTGATTTGGTCCAAAGCTCCAGTCTTGTGAGTCATACACCGAATGATTGTAGAGATCAGTATTCCCCACATTGGACCAAATTCATTCCTTTTAATGATCCCTGTAGTTCCTCGTCTTCCGATAAGTGGTAACACTGATCTAGCCTCTACTCTGTCAACAAATGGGTCATATTGAGCATGAGCAGGAAGACCCAGAGCTTCCCGAATTATGGCTGTTGAGACAAAAGTCCGTCTTTGTTCACGAATAACCCAACCAGTAATCATGTCTGGTGAGTCAATTTTAGCAGAGTACCAAAATTCACAGAGCATTTCTGGATAAATGGCTCTAGGAGATCTAATCAGTGCTTGAGTGATTGGGCAATTCTTCAGAAATGTAACCATTTGTGTGAATTCAGGGCACGCCCAAGCTTGAGGAATATTGAAATTTGCTGTGATGTTGTTCCTCGCAAATTTTGGTAGATCATCATTTCTAAACTGTGTTGCCGGTGCTGCCTCAGGTGCGACGAATGTATAATTTGCCATCTGTGATTTGAAAAAAATTTGCTTGCAAAGAGAAATTGAAATCGTTAATGGCAGAGAGAATCGAAAGTGTTAAGGAAAAATAACTGATGAAAGAAAATGTTAAAGAAAGAGAAAACAGTTATTTATACATAAGCTAAAGATATTTACGGTATTGGGAAGTTAAACCGGCTGATTTGACTTCCTTATCCTGTAGCAACGGTAACTTTCCTATTAAGAAAGGTTACCGTTAGACAGTATGAGGATTAAGGTCGGTATGATAGCCGTCATACCCTAATACTGAGTAAAATAAAATTAATTTAAAAAAAAATTTGAAAAATATAAAACAATTAATTTACTCTTCAAAATAATAAATAAAAATAAAAAATTTTAATTTTGATGATAACAGACTAGTGATACTGAGTGGTCAGTATCAACAGGAGTGATACTGAGCTCTCAGTTTTTTAAAGGAAATTAAGAAAGATCAAGGATTCAGCATACCTAATTGCCCTAGTAAGTACATAAACCTTTCCTCAGGAAGGGGTTTAGTAAATAAATCAGCCAATTGTTCATCTGTTGGTACATAATCTACCTCAACCTTACCTTTTTCCACATTATCTCGAATAAAGTGGTGTCTGATATCAATGTGCTTAGTTTTGGAGTGGTAGACTGGGTTCTCTGTGATAGCAATAGCACTCTTGTTATCACAATGAATTGGAGTCTTTTGAAAGTTGAACCCATAGTCCAATAATTGATACTGCATCCATAATAATTGAGCACAGCAACTTCCTGCAGCAACATACTCTGCTTCTGCTGTGGATGTTGCTACCGAGTTCTGCTTTTTGGATGACCAACCAACTAGTCTTCCACCTAGGAATTGACATCCTCCACTTGTGCTTTTTCTGTCCAATCTACAACCTGCAAAATCGGCATCTGTGTATCCTTCAAGGTCAAAGTTTGAGTCTTTGGGATACCAAAGTCCCAGGTTAGGAGTACCTGTAAGATATCTAAAGATGCGCTTAACTGCTTTCATGTGTGATTCTTTAGGATCAGCCTGATACCGAGCACACAAACATGTTGCAAACATGATATCAGGCCTGCTAGCAGTTAAATAAAGTAAGGAACCAATCATACCTCGGTATGTGGATTGACAAACTGACTTACCAGTTTCATCCTTACTTATCTTATCCTGAGTACCCATAGGAGTGTGCATGGAAGATAAATTTTCAAATTTGTATTTCACATACTTACTTTGATTTATAAAAGTGCCATCAGGCTTTTGTTCAACTTGTAAACCAAGAAAATAAGTAAGTTCTCCCATCATACTCATCTGATACTGAGTTTACATTATCTTAGCAAACTAGTCACACATTGACTTGTCAGTGGAACCAAAAATAATGTCATCTACATATATCTGAATGAGTAAGATGTCAGAACCTTTCCGTTTTGAAAATAATGTTTTATCAATTTTACCTCTTGTAAATTTATTTTCAATAAGATACTCAGACAGGGTATCATACCAGGCTCTTGGAGCTTGTTTGAGCCCATATAGAGCTTTATCAAGCTTGAAAACATAATTTGGAAATTTAGGATCAACAAAACCTGGTGGTTGTTTAACATAAACTTCCTCTTGTAGTTTTCCATTTAGAAAAGCACTCTTGACATCCATTTGATAAACTTTGAAGTTCTTAAAAGCTGCATATGCAAGATACAACCTAATAGCTTCAATTCTTGCAACTGGTGCAAAAGTTTCATCATAGTCAATGCCTTCTTCTTGCCTGTAACCTTGAGCAACCAACCTTGCTTTGTTTCTGATCACAACACCATCCTTGTCTATCTTGTTTCTGAATACCCACTTAGTACCAATAATAGTTTTGCCAGTAGGAGGTGGTACTAAGTTCCAAACTTTGTTTCTCTCAAACTCTGTGAGCTCTTCTTGCATAGCCTCTACCCAATCTTCATCTAACAGAGCTTCATCAGCTTTCTTTGGTTCAATGGTGGATAGAAAACTTTAGAAGAAAAAGAAATTTGCAGTTGCTTGGGGTGGAAACTCTAATTTTCTTCTTGTTTGTACACCTTCTTCAATAGGACCAAGAATGTTTGAGTGTGGATGGTCTCTGTGTTCCCTTAAATTGTTTCCTAAGGGAGCATTTGAAATGGGATCAACAATATCTTGTTGATTTGGTGTGTCGTGTGTCTGATACTGAGTGGAATTCTGGTCAGTATCAGACAGCGCAGGTTGCTGTTCATCTTCATTTTGCAGAGTTGATGTGGATTCTTGTGAAGTGTTGGAAGTTTCACCTTCTTCATAGGTAGAATGGTTCAGATCATTAGTTGGAAACTCAGTGTGAAGATTTTTTGATATGGGAGCCTCAGTGTAAGTTGCAGTTGAGTAAGACTGAGTTCGAACTTGATCAGTTTCATTAAACTTATTAGGAATAAAATGTGGATGAAACTTGGGCTTTTCAGCAATGGAGTTTTCTGGATTGCATAGGATATCTATGCCACTTATATCTTCAATTGCTGAGGTAGAATGCTCATTCTGATCTTCATCAAATGTGACATGAATGGATTCTACAATCATCTTAGTGGAGATGATATACACTCTGAAGGCTTTAGAGTGTGGAGAGTAGCCCATGAACACACCTTCATTTGCTTTGGGAGCAAATTTGTTGAGATTTTGTTTGGTACTGAGTACAAAACATTTACTCCCAAAGACGTGGAAGTATTCCACATTAGGAACCTTGCCATTATATAACTCATAAGGAGTCTTTTGATGTCTCTGGACTATTGTGGCTCTGTTCTGTGTAAAATTTGCACAATTGACAGCTTCAGCCCAGAAGGTTAGTGCCAGTCCAGCATGGCATAACAAAGTTCTTGCAGCTTCAATTAATGTTCTATTCTTTCTTTCAACAACACCATTTTGTTGTGGTGTGTAGGCTGCAGAGAAGTTTTGAACGATTCCTTTTTTTTCACAGAAATCAGCCAATACTGAGTTCTTAAACTCAGTACCATGGTCACTTCTAAGTTGTTTGACCTTGTTGCCTTTTTGAAGTTCTTCTCTTTTAATGAAGGCAATGATTTCTGTTGTTGCATCTGCTTTAGTCTTGAGAAAGATGACCCAAGTATATCTTGAGAATTCATCAACCAGGACTAGAGTATAGACCTTTTTGGCCAGAGATGGTGTGCTGATGGGGCCAAAAAGATCCATATGTATCATAGTAAGAGGTTCATTGATGGAATGATTGACTTTTGACTTGAATGAACTCTTCTTCTGCTTGCCCATTTCACATGCTGAGCATAACTTATCTTTTGAATAAGTAATAGTGGGCAACCCTCTCACCAGTTTCTTCATACTGAGCTCGTTGATATTTCTAAAGTTGATGTGAGAGAGTTTCTTGTGCCATAGCCAATGCAATTCTGGCTTGACTTTAGAAAGCAGGCATACTCGAATAGTTGGGTCTATTTCAGATAGGTTGACCACATATACATCTTTTTCTCTTCTAGCAATGAGTACAGGCTGCCCTTTATCATTGTAGATGATTCCTGCAACCTTCCTGAATCGAGCTTCATTGTCATCATCACACATCTGGCTGATACTGAGCAGATTGTGTTTAAGACCCTCTACATAGGCAACTCTTTTAAAAGTTATGTTGCCTGCGTTGATCACACCATAACCTCTTGTCTTTCCCACTGAGTCATCTCCAAACTTAACAGAAGGACCCTTCTCTGGAGTATAGTTGAGAAGATATTCCATACTGCCAGTCATGTGTCTTGAGCAGCCACTATCTAAATACCATTTCCTGTCACCCTGCACAAGACACACAATAAGAGTTAGTTCCTTTTAGGAACCCATTTCTGAATGGGACCTTTGGTGGAATAAACAGATTTTGACCCGATCTCTTTATTTGGAGAGGTCAGTATCACTTCAGAAGAGATTTTCTTTGGTGATACTGACTTAGATACTGTCCTTTTCTTTGGTACTGAGTACCTAGGACTTGAGAGATCAGTCCAGCATTCATCTCCTTTATGACCAGTGTGATGACATCTATAACATTTTCTAGGTCTGTTTCTGAACATGTTCTCATAAGGAATTTTAGAAAACTGTTTTACTTTTGGTAGGTCAGTATTAGTGAGTTTTTCAAACTTTTGACTTAATACTTTAATCTGATCACCAATAGATTTCAAAATGTTATTTTTGTCATGTTTTAATGGAGTATTAACTTTAGGTTTAACTGACTTCGAAGGAGATGATACTGGGTCTTATTTTTATTAGGCATGGAAGTCTTTTTATCTTTTGACTTTTTTATTTTGCCATTTGAAGATCCTGTTGAAGTTGTTTTCTTTTTATCATGTTTTAGAATGACAACTTGAACAGGTTCTTTAGATTCTTGAGTGGTTGACTTTCCTGTTCCTGTAGGTTCAGTATTAGGTAAAACATTTTGAGTAGTAGTTGTTTTCGTGTCTGAAAATTCAGAGTCTTTATATATCTCAAAAGTTGTTGTGTTAAATAAAACTTCAAATGGTGGAACAGCAGAAGTGTCATACTTTACAATTTCAAAGTCAGTATCAGAATTTTCTCTTTCAGGAAATTCAATACTGAGCTCTTGTAGTTCAGTATAGCACTTAGAGCAGATGGAAGGACCAATAGATTTTTCAAAAATGATTTTATCCTCATCATCTGACTCAGTTTTACAACCTATTTCACAAAAAGTTTTTGCTTTTACAAACTGAATAGGGTTCATTTCAGAAAATTCTTCAAATAAATTAGCAAAATTATTTCTATTTTTCAATTGAGGATCAACACCAAGTGCAGCCCTTACATTCTCTGGAAATTGTTGATTTAGACACTTGTTTAATTTGATAGATGCATTTCCCCAAGATTTACACTGATTTTCAAATTTTTCTTTTTCTAATTTGTGTAAATGAGCTTTATCAGCTAATCTTTGGTTTATGTCTTGTAAGTTTAAAAAATTTAGTTCTAAATCTTTAAATTTTGCTAATTTATCTAAGTTTTCATTATTTACCCTTTCAAGTTCTTGAATTGTTAATTTTAAAGCTTTTTCTTTTTGTATAGAAGTTTTAAGATCAACAATCATATACTCAAAAATCTTAGTTTTTTCATTCACTGAATAAGTTTGAAAGGAACTCACCTTGTACAACTGAGTGGAATCCCAATCAGTATGAACACTCATCCTTTCAGCCTCTTTGATATCCTTTTCAAAAGAGCTCTTCAAATCATCTTCAGTGAAAGCCATAAAGGCTTTATTCTCAATCTCTTCCTCATCATCACTTATTTCCTCATCCATCCAGGCTTCAGAGTACAGTGCTTGATGAGGTGTTCCATTCCCTTCTGCCCTCTTCCCCTTGCTCCAGTTCTTCAGTTTGACATACTTGTCTCTATACCTTTTTGCTCGGTATGCAATCTGTCATTCTGATCAGTTTCAGAAGACTTGGTATGACAATTTGCAGCAATATGTCCAGGCTGTCCACACCTATAGCAAAGACCTGATCTTGGGTCAGTATTAGAAGAGCTAACAACAAGCTTCTTCTTTTTCAACTGATCCAGCTTCATATACATAAGAGCCATTTGTTGTAACGACCGAGATTTTGTAAATAAATAAATTGTACAAAAATATGATAAATAAGGATAATTCATTTCAGAACCGTAGGAATTGGTTTCGTGTCATTTGGACACCGTATGAGAAAGTTATGGGCGAAACCGGGTCGAGACAAAGACTGAAAAGTGCAGCCTAGCTGACAAATGGAGTTCACGGCGCGAAGTGGAGTTCGCGGTCGCGAACTCCGTCCAGAGAGTTGGGGTTTTTGACGATCGGGGTTCACGACCCATTACTGATCGCGAAGTGTTCACGACACGCAGAGTTCGCGACGCGAACTCCAGTTCGCGATCGTGAACTATGGAACTCTGTATAAAAACGAGTTTGAGGCTAGGGTTTAGGCACCTACACCCCTAGAACCTTACCAGCCATTTTTAGAGAGAGAGAGCTCGTTTTTGCTGTTCTTGGGCTTGAATTTTCATCAATCTTGGAGATTTCTTCATCAAAGGTAAGGATTCTTGATTATCTTACTTACCTATCTTAGTTTCAAGCTTTTCATGGTTGTCAATGGTGGTTTTGGGAACCAACCATATCATCTATGGGGAAGATGATCTATCATGGGTGTAAAACAGTCATGGTAAGCTTGTAATCAATGTGTACAAGCTAGATTTCAGTTTTATGAATAGAAATCTTGAACTAGGGTTTGAGATTTCCACCAAGTGGTATGAACTTGGTGGTTGGGAATGTTGAGATGGATTATCTAGTAGTTAGTTATGGTTTATGACTAGATTTGTGATGATTTTGATAATAGGTCAAGAAGGAGTTGAGATTGGAAGTACTTCCTTGTTTGGGAAGTAGAGATTGTGTTGATTTACACAAGTATTGGATAGCTTTGCTAAGGTGAGTACATGTGATCTTTCTGAGTACATAGTAAACCATGTTTTATGAATTGAAATGATTTTAGAGTCTTTATTAGATAAATACTTATAATAAAGAAAAGATTGAATTGATAGAGTATGAGTTTAATTTAATTTAATTTAATTTAGTTGAATTGAATTGAATTGTAATTTGATTTGCTTAGTTACCACTAGTATGATTGAGTTGTGATATGGGCTTTGACCCAAGTTGATGATTTGTTATGTGGTAGCTAATCGATTGGATCCTAGATAACCCACACCAGTTGGGGGAGTTAGTGACTACTACTTGGGGCGGTACCACCCTGCACAAGAGTAGTATGTCGAGAAATAGATAACCCGGAAATCGGGGGAGTTTGAGATAACCCGGAAATCGGGGGAGCAAATAGATAACCCGGAAACGGGGGAGTTTACCTAGATAACCCATATCGGGGGAGTTGTTTCGGGGAGGCCCGTTACGTATGTGTTTGGCTTATGGCAAGCCTTAGAGATTGATTGACTATGTGCAATTTGATAATTTATTAATTATTATTTTATTGCAAAATTATTTCTAACCGGGTCTAAAACCCATGTTACTCACGAGACAATATTTGTCTCACGTACTACGTTTATTTTGACTATGTACTCAGGTTCGGGAGCAAAAGATTAGGCGGCCCGTAGTTAGCATTTGGACGGATTAGCTCGGTGTACTTACTTAGTTCCCTAGACTATTGTTTTTGATATTATTGTAACACCGGTTTTGGTACTTTCTAATTATTCCAAATGTTTATTTCAAATCATATTTTGGATGTAGTGGATTTTAAATGTTAAACTTGTTTAATTAAAAAGTTTTAATTGTTTTAAAAAAAATTGGTGTGTTACAACTTGGTATCAGAGCATTAGTCTAAGTGAATTAGGTTGGTTACCCACCCTAGACTTAGACTTTGCTTTTGGGACATTATGTTCTAGAGGAAGTTAGGTTGACCTATAAGAAGTAAGAACTAGGGTTGACCATTGAGGGAATTGTTTTATATCGAGCTATTCTTATGTCTAATTTTGACTTTTTAGTCAACTTATTGGATTCTAATCTGGTTGACATCTTATTATAGTAAGATGGCTAGAACCAGAAGTGGTCGATTGTTGGACGAGGAACGAACTTCGAATTTGAATCAAGACGGGAATGGATTGGCCAATTTGGGTATCGGGAATAACCATACTCCGGTAACTATGGAGGCCATTCAATCCATGCTCACTAATATGAGAAATGTGATGCAACAAGATGTTAACCGGATCATAAATGATCGCTTGAATTTGGGAGGTGATGATGAGGAAAGGGAGGAGGAAGAACGACTTTTTGAGGAGGAAAGGGAGGAAGGTGAAGATTCCCCTCAACTCACTAAGACTAAGTCAACGGGGAACACCAACCCGACCGAGAAATCCTCCAATGGGGAAAGTGGTGAAGAGAGAAAGATTGAACATGAAGGATGTTCTTACAAGACATTCCTTGCTTGCCGTCCCGACTTCTATCTCGGGAGTTCGGAACCGAAAGTGACGGTTCGATGGATTCGAGAAATGGAATGTGTGCTCGAGAGTAGCAAGTGCAAAGAGGAAGACATGGTGACTTATGCCTCACGTTTGTTCAAAGATGATGCTCTTACATGGTGGGACACCGTTTATGAAACCTTGGGAAAGAAAGCCATTTACAAGATGTCGTGGGATGAGTTCACTAGGAGACTCAAAGAGAAGTATTGTCCCAAAAGGGAGTTGGAGGAGTTGTTGGAAGAGTTCTTGCACTTCAAGAAGGGCAATTTGACCTTGGATGAGTATACCAAGAAGTTCACGGGATACCTCCCGTTCGTGTCAAGTACTTACCCAACCGAACGTAGTCGTGTGGTTCGGTTTGCCAATGGGTTACCATGGGAATATGAGCTCGAAGTGAAGAGGGCAACCACTCTTGATGAGGCGATCAATGTCGCCCGAAGTGTCGAAAAGGTTAGCAAGAGAAGAGTGCAAGAGAGATCGGTTGGTAATGAGAAGAGAAAGTTTGATGGCTTTTCGGGGCCATCCAAAAAGAGCAAGTTTTCCCCGAGCGGGTCGAAACAAGGAGGTGTTGGTGGATGTAGGAAGTGTGGTAGGGACCACAAAGGAGAATGCAAGGCGGATTCTAATGGTTGTTTCAAGTGTGGTCGTTTTGGCCACAAGGCTAGAGATTGCAAGGTTAAAAGCCTTGATGAGGTGGAATGTTTCTCATGTCATGAGAAGGGGCACTATAGTAATGTATGCCCAAAGAAGGGAACCGAAACATTGGTGTCGACCGCTCACAAGAAACCGGAGCCGTCGAAAGTCAAAGGGCGTGCCTTCCAACTCACGCGTGAAGAAGCTAAGGAGACACACGATGTCGTCTCAGGTACCTTATTCATAAACTCCATACCCACATATGTATTGATTGATTCGGGTTCTACTTATTCTTTTGTATCTCATGAATTTGGTGCTAAGTTTAAGGTTCCACTAGAATTACTTGATGAATTGTATGAAATAGAAGTAGCCGATGGGAAAACCTCTATGGTTCAGCATGTCTATAGAAATTGTGAGTTAGAAATCGATAACAAGAAGTTTAAGGTTGATTTGATGCCTATGGGAATTAAAGCTTTTGATGTAATTATTGGGATGGATTGGTTGGGAATCCACCAAGCCAAGATTCTATGTGGAAGGAAATTAGTGTCGATTAAATCTCCCGAAAATGAAAAAGTGTACATCTATGGGGAAAAGAGGCATCGTATGCCAAACTTGTTAACCGCAATTAAGGCAAGAAAATGTTTAGCGAAAGGTTGTGCATCATTTATAGCCTATGTCCTAGATGGAAGAAAAGAAAAGAAGACGGTTGAGAATGTGAAGATCATTCGGGACTTTCCCGAAGTTTTTCCCGATGACTTGCCCGGTTTGCCACCGGAGAGACAAGTCGAGTTTCGTATTGATTTAGTCCCGGGGGCGACGCCAATTGCCCGAGCCCCGTATCGATTAGCTCCTACCGAAATGAGAGAGTTGATGGCTCAACTCCAAGATTTACTTGATAAGGGTTTTATCCGTCCTAGTTCGTCACCATGGGGTGCACCGGTTTTATTTGTAAAGAAGAAAGACAGTTCAATGAGAATGTGTATTGACTACCGAGAGCTTAATAAGATGACGATTAAGAACCGATATCCTTTGCCAAGGATGGATGATTTATTTGATCAACTACAAGGAGCCGATTATTTCTCTAAGATTGATTTGAGATCGGGTTACCATCAAGTTGGTGTCAAGGAAGGTGATACCAAGAAGACGGCCTTTAGGACCCGATATGGTCATTATGAATTTTTGGTTATGCCATTCGGTTTGACGAATGCCCCGGCAATTTTTATGGATCTCATGAATAGGGTTTGTAAACCATTCCTCGATAAATTCCTCATCGTATTCATCGACGATATTCTTATTTTCTCCAAAACCGAAGAAGAACATGAAGAACATTTGAGGCAAACTTTGGAAGTCTTGAAACGAGAAAAATTGTATGCTAAATTCTCAAAGTGCGAATTTTGGTTGCGGGAAGTTCAATTCTTAGGTCATGTGGTATCTCGAAGCGGGATAAAAGTTGACCCGTCTAAGATCGAGGCGGTGAAGAATTGGGAAGCACCGAAGACCCCGACCGAGGTTAGGAATTTTCTTGGGTTAGCCGGTTACTACCGAAGGTTTATTGAAGACTTTTCCCGAGTGGCGGTCCCACTCACTAGACTAACGAGAAAAGACGTGAAATTCGATTGGGGGAAAAAGCAAGAGGACGCTTTTGCCTTGTTGAAAGAAAAGTTGTGTAATGCACCGGTCCTCACTCTACCCGATGGTATGGAAGACTTCGTGGTGTATAGTGACGCCTCGAACAAAGGCCTCGGTTGTGTTTTGATGCAAAGAGGGAAAGTGATAGCTTATGCCTCAAGGCAACTAAAGAATGCGGAAGAAAGGTATACAACACATGATTTGGAGTTGGCGGCGATTATTTTTGCCTTAAAGATTTGGAGGCATTACTTGTATGGTACAAGGTGTATCTTGTACACGGATCACAAAAGTCTCAAGTATGTGTTTACACAAAAAGACTTGAATATGAGGCAAAGAAGGTGGATTGAATTGATTAGTGACTATGATTGTGAAATTGTCTATCACGAGGGGAAGGCCAATGTGGTAGCCGATGCCTTGAGTAGAAAAGTTTATGAAAAACCGGTTAAGGCTAAGTTAATGCGGATTGATGTAGTATCTAGCTTCATTGAAAGTATAAAAACCGCACAAATAGAAGTGATGGGAAAAGACGAGTATAGACAAGAGAGATTGGGAAAGAACCAAGTGTTTGAGGAAAATGGTCAAGGGTTGAAAACCGTGAATGGTCGAATTTGGGTCCCGAAATTCGGTGGAAACCGAAAAGTGTTGTTGAATGATGCTCACAAGTCTAAGTATTCGATTCATCCCGGAAGTACAAAAACTTATCAAGACTTGAAGAAAATTTATTGGTGGCCCGGGATGAAGTCGAGGGTAGCAAAGTTCATATCAAAATGTGCCACGTGTGCACAAGTGAAAGCCGAGCACCAAGTGCCTTATGGTGTTGCACAATCGTTACAAGTGCCGGCCGGGAAATGGAATGACATCACAATGGATTTCATTGTTGGTCTCCCAAAGACGAGTAGTAATCATGACGCCATATGGGTGATTGTTGATAGGTTAACGAAAAGTGCGTTATTCTTAGCTATTCGGGAGACCATGCCACTTGAGAAATTGGCAAAATTGTATGTTGATGAAGTTGTTCGTTTGCACGGGGTACCATTGTCAATTGTGTCCGATCAGGATGCAAGGTTTACCTCGAGATTTTGGAGATCACTCCAAGAAGAGTTGGGGACGAAGTTGAGATTGAGCACGGCTTACCATCCGCAAACCGATGGTCAAAGTGAAAGAACGATCCAAATGGTCGAAGATATGTTGAGGTCGTGTGTTTTGGATTTTGGTGGTAAATGGGATGAACATTTACCGTTAGTTGAATTTTCGTATAACAATAGTTATCACTCGACCATTAAGATGCCACCGTTTGAGGCCTTATATGGGAGGAAATGTAGGGCGCCTTCTTGTTGGTTAGAGGCGGGTGAGACGAGACTCACGGGTCCCGAGATTGTAAAAATAACAAATGAGAAAATTGGAATAATTCAAAGGAATATGAAAGTGGCACAAGATCGCCAAAAGAGTTATTCGGGTTTGAAAAAGCGACCTGATGATTTAAATGTCGGTGATATGGTGATGTTAAAGGTGTCGCCTTGGAAAGGCGTGATGAGGTTTGGTAAGAAGGGCAAATTGAGCCCAAGATATGTTGGCCCATTTAAGATTTTGAAACGGGTCGGTTTGCAAGCATTTAAGTTAGAACTCCCACCCGAGTTGCAAGGTGTCCATGACACCTTCCATGTTAGTAATTTGAAGAAGTTCTTGGGTGAGGTGGAGAATATTATCCCACTTCAAGATTTGCGGGTCGATGCACCCAACCGATTGATTGAAGAGCCCGAGGCCATATTGGAGGCCCAAACAAAGAAATTAAGGAGCAAAGAAATTGAGTTGGTGTTGGTCAAGTGGAAACATTCCCTTGGGCCAAATTTGACTTGGGAAGTCAAAGATGAGATTAAGAAGCGTTACCCGAACTTTGTTGATTATGATGCGATTCCGAGGACGGAATCCTTTTAAGGGGTAGAGAGTTGTAACGACCGAGATTTTGTAAATAAATAAATTGTACAGAAATATGATAAATAAGGATAATTCATTTCAGAACCGTAGGAATTGGTTTCGTGTCATTTGGACACCGTATGAGAAAGTTATGGGCGAAACCGGGTCGAGACAAAGACCGAAAAGTGCAGCCTAGCTGACAAATGGAGTTCACGGCGCGAAGTGGAGTTCGCGGTCGCGAACTCCGTCCAGAGAGTTGGGGTTTTTGACGATCGGGGTTCACGACCCATTACCGATCGCGAAGTGTTCACGACACGCAGAGTTCGCGACGCGAACTCCAGTTCGCGATCGTGAACTATGGAACTCTGTATAAAAACGAGTTTGAGGCTAGGGTTTAGGCACCTACACCCCTAGAACCCTACCAGCCGTTTTTAGAGAGAGAGAGCTCGTTTTTTCTGTTCTTGGGCTTGAATTTTCATCAATATTGGAGATTTCTTCATCAAAGGTAAGGATTCTTGATTATCTTACTTACCTATCTTAGTTTCAAGCTTTTCATGGGTGTCAATGGTGGTTTTGGGAACCAACCATATCATCTATGGGGAAGATGATCTATCATGGGTGTAAAACACTCATGGTAAGCTTGTAATCAATGTGTACAAGCTAGATTTCGGTTTTATGAATAGAAATCTTGAACTAGGGTTTGAGATTTCCACCAAGTGGTATGAACTTGGTGGTTGGGAATGTTGAGATGGATTATCTAGTAGTTAGTTATGGTTTATGACTAGATTTGTGATGATTTTGATAATAGGTCAAGAAGGAGTTGAGATTGGAAGTACTTCCTTGTTTGGGAAGTAGAGATTGTGTTGATTTACACAAGTATTGGATAGCTTTGCTAAGGTGAGTACATGTGATCTTTCTGAGTACATAGTAAACCATGTTTTATGAATTGAAATGATTTTAGAGTCTTTATTAGATAAATACTTATAATAAAGAAAAGATTGAATTGATAGAGTATGAGTTTAATTTAATTTAATTTAATTTAGTTGAATTGAATTGAATTGTAATTTGATTTGCTTAGTTACCACTAGTATGATTGAGTTGTGATATGGGCTTTGACCCAAGTTGATGATTTGTTTTGTGGTAGCTAATCGATTGGATCCTAGATAACCCACACCAGTTGGGGGAGTTAGTGACTACTACTTGGGGCGGTACCACCCTGCGCAAGAGTAGTATGTCGAGAAATAGATAACCCAGAAATCGGGGGAGAGATAACCCGGAAATCGGGGGAGCAAATAGATAACCCGGAAACGGGGGAGTTTACCTAGATAACCCATATCGGGGGAGTTGTTTCGGGGAGGCCCGTTACGTATGTGTTTGGCTTATGGCAAGCCTTAGAGATTGATTGACTATGTGCAATTTGATAATTTATTAATTATTATTTTATTGCAAAATTATTTCTAACCGGGTCTAAAACCCATGTTACTCACGAGACAATATTTGTCTCACGTACTACGTTTATTTTGACTATGTACTCAGGTTCGGGAGCAAAAGATTAGGCGGCCCGTAGTTAGCATTTGGACGGATTAGCTCGGTGTACTTACTTAGTTCCCTAGACTATTGTTTTTGATATTATTGTAAGACTGGTTTTGGTACTATCTAATTATTCCAAATGTTTATTTCAAATCTTATTTTGGATGTAGTGGATTTTAAATGTTAAACTTGTTTAGTTAAAAAGTTTTAATTGTTTTAAAAAAAATCGGTGTGTTACATTTGTGTTTCAAGCTCTTCTGCCTCAGCATCAGCAAGATCAGCTTCTGGTTCATCAGGCTCAGTTAAAGTATATGCCTGTTGCACAACTAGAGCCATGCCAGTGGAAGACTTGTCAGTTTTCTTCCAGTTGATCAGTCTTGCAGCATTATTCTCCTCATGATTCAACATTAGACCATACAAAGTTTGAAGAGTGTATGACTCAATGTTGTTAGCAGCATTGACAGAGTTTGTCATGTCAAGAAATTGTTGAGGAAGACTATCCAAGAACTTTTGAACAAGCTCTCCTTCCTCCTTCACAATGCCTACACTGATTAAATCATGGATAACAGTATTGAATCTGTTATAGAGAGTGGTGATGTCTTCATTAGGAGTTGAGAAGAAGTTCTCATATTTTCTTCTCATGTTGCTTTTTCTTTGCAACTTCACCTTTGCTGTGCCTTCATAGGTGACTGATAAGCTGTCCCACATAGCCTTTGCTGTTGGCAATTTCATAATTGCATTAAGTATTTCTTTGGTAACAGCATTACCAATCACTCCCTTTGCTCTTGAGTCTAGACTGGATAACTGACAGTCAGTATCAGTCCAGGTGTGTTTCAGTTTTGGAACTGTTCTTGTGCTCTCAGGAGCATCATCAGTAGCAGCAACGGGTTCCACAGTTTGTGGAATGATAGGACCATCATTTAGCACAGTAAGCATCTCATGATGAATGGATTCAAGATACCACTGTGCCTTAAGCTTCCATTGGTGAAAATCTTTTCCATCAAAGATGGGCACTCCCTTACC
This sequence comes from Calendula officinalis, assembly GCA_963853835.1. NCBI lineage: Eukaryota > Viridiplantae > Streptophyta > Magnoliopsida > Asterales > Asteraceae > Calendula > Calendula officinalis. Next base: position 72,431,314 of record OY970826.1, read on the forward strand.
AGACATGACCGGTGCTATGATAGTAGACATTTTGGATTTTTGAGTGTTGGAGGGATAGATGTAGGGAATGGCTGCCAGGGTTATAGATAGACTAAATAAGAGATTATTTAGCCTGCTCTGATACCAGTTGTTAGGTCACAACACCCTGGTTTAGATGGTTTATTGATTGTTTAATTATAACTTAAGACAAATATTGTATAAGAACAAGATATGAGTCAAATGTATAATTCCACTAAGTGTGGCTTGTTGCGGAATAACAAGACCACTAATCAATTACAAAAGATATGAAAGTGTAAAGTGAATTGGTGAGTACTCCTTTGCAAGATGATCTCTATTTATAATGTTATTTAAACAATCAATTAACCATCTAAACCAGGGTGTTGTGACCTAACAATTATAAATTATTTTCCTATTTTTAGGGTTTGTGTTTCTTGGGTGTGTGTTTTGTCTACCCGAGGAAACCATATATGACTAATTTTCCTATTTTTGTGTTTTTATGTTTCTTAAGGTGTGTTTTCCAATTTTTAGTGTTTTATGCTTCCTTGGGTGTGTATTTTGGCTACCCGGGAAATAACTTTTGACAATAAAAGTTTGATCTTTCTATTTTTAGAGTTTTATGTTTCCTAGGGTGTGTAGTTGTGTACCCGAGGAAACTAACCATGACAATTATATATTATTTTCCTACTTTTAGGGTTTGTGTTTCCTTGGGTGTTAATTTTGTCTACTCGGGAAAACCAACTTTTGACAATAAAAGATTAATTTTCTTATTTTTATGGATTTATGTTTCTTAGGGTGTGTAGTTGTGCACCCGAGAAACTAACTCTGACAATTATAAATTATTTTCCTATTTTTAGGGTTTGTGTTTCCTTGGGTGTGTATTTTGTCTACCTGAGGAAACCATATATGACTGACTAATTTTCGTATTTTTGGGGTTTTTTGTTTCCTAAGGTGCGTTTTCCTATTTTTAGGGTTTTATGATTCCTTGGGTGTGTATTTTGGCTACCCGGGGAAACTAACTTTTGACAATAAAAGTTTGATCTTTCTATTTTTAGAGTTTTATGTTTCCTAGGGTGTGTAGTTGTGTACCCGAGGAAACTAACCATGACAATTATATATATATATATTATTTTCCTATTTTTAGGGTTTGTGTTTCCTTGGGTGTTAATTTTGTCTACCCGGGGAAACCAACTTTTGACAATAAAAGTTTAATTTTCTTATTTTTAGGATTTTATGTTTCCTAGGGTGTGTAGTTGTGCACCCGAGAAACTAACTCTGACAATTATAAATTATTTTCCAACTTTTAGGGTTTGTGTTTCCTTGGGGTGTGTATATTGTCTACCCGAGGAAACCATATATGACTAATTTTCTTATTTTTGGGGTTTTATGTTTCCTAGGGTGTGTTTTCCTATTTTTAGGGTTTTATGTTTCCTTGGGTGTGTATTTTGGCTACCCTGGGAAACTAACTTTTGACAATAAAAGTTTGATCTTTCTATTTTTAGAGTTTTATGTTTTCTAGGGTGTGTAGTTGTGTACCTGAGGAAACTAACCATGACAATTATATATTATTTTCCTATTTTCAAGGTTTGTGTTTCCTTGGGTGTTAATTTTTTCTACCCGGGGAAACCAACTTTTGACAGTAAAAGTTTAATTTTCCTATTTTTAAGGTTTTATGTTTCCTAGGGTGTGTAGTTGTGCACCCGAGGAAACTAACTCTGAAAATTATAAATTATTTTCCTATTTTTAGGGTTTCCGTTTCCTTGGGTGTGTATTTTGTCTACCCGAGGAAACCATATATGACTAATATATTATTTTTGGAATTTTATGTTTCCTAGGGTGTGTTTTCTTATTTTTAGGGTTTTATTTTTCCTTGGGTGTGTATTTTGTCTACCCGAGGAAACCAACTTTTGACAATAAAAGTTTGATTTTCATATTTTTAGGGTTTTATGTTTCCTAGGGTGTGTAGTTGTACACTCGAGGAAACTAACTTTGACAATTATAAATTATTTTCCAATTTTTAGGGTTCGTGTTTCCTTGGGTGTGTCTTTTATCTATCCGAGGAAACCATATATGACTAATTTTCCTATTTTTTTGGGTTTTATGTTTCCTAGCGTGTGTTTTCCTGTTTTTAGGGTTTTATGTTTCCTTGGGTGTGTATTTAGGCTACCCGAAGAAACCAACTTTTGACAATAAAAGTTTGATTTTCATATTTTTAGGGTTTTATGTTCCCTAGGGTGTGTAGTTGTGTACCCGAGGAAACTAACTATGACAATTATGAACTATATTCCAATTTTTAGGGTTTGTGTTTCCTTGGGTTTGTATTTTGTCTACCCGAGGAAACCATATATGACTAATTTTCCAATTTTTGGGGTTTTATGTTTCCTAGGGTGTCTTTTCCTATTTTTAGGGTTTTATGTTTCCTTGGGTGTGTATTTTGGCTACCCGAGGAAACCAACTTTTGACAATAAAAGTTTGATTTTCATATTTATAGGGTTTTATGTTTCCTAGGGTGTGTAGTTGTGCACCCGAGGAAACTAACTCTGATAATTATAAACTATTTTCCAATTTTTTGGGTTTGTGTTTCCTTGGATGTGTATTTTGTCTACCCGAGGAAACCATATATGACTAATTTTCCTATTTTTGGGGTTTTATGTTTCCTAGTGTGTGTTTTCCTGTTTTTAGGGTTTTATGTTTCCTTGGGTGTGTATTTTGGCTACCCGGGGAAACTAAATTTTGACAATAAAAGTTTAATCTTTCTATTTTCAGGGGTTTTATGTTTCCTATGGTGTGTAGTTGTCTACCCGAGGAAACTAACCATGACAATTATATATTATTTTCCTATTTTTAGGGTTTGTGTTTCCTTGGGTGTTAATTTTATCTACCCGGGGAAACCAACTTTTGACAATAAAAGTTTAATTTTCTTATTTTTAGGGTTTTATGTTTCCTAGGGTGTGTAGTTGTGCACCCGAGGAAACTAACTCTGACAATTATAAACTATTTTCCAATTTTTAGGGTTTGTGTTTGCTTGGATGTGTATTTTGTCTACCCGAGGAAATCATATATGACTAATTTTCCTATTTTTGGGGTTTTATGTTTCCTAGGGTGTGTTTTCATGTTTTTAGGGTTTTATGTTTCCTTGGGTGTGTATTTTGGCTACCCGGGGAAACAAACTTTTGACAATAAAATTTTGATCTTTCTATTTTTAGAGTATTATGTTTCCTAGGGTGTGTAGTTGTGTACCCGTGGAAACTAACCATGACAATTATATATTATTTTCCTATTTTTAGGGTTTGTGTTTCCTTGGGTGTTAATTTTTTCTACCCGAGGAAACCAACTTTTGACAATAAAAGTTTAATTTTCTTATTTTTAGGGTTTTATGTTTCCTAGGGTGTGTAGTTGTGCACCCGAGAAAATTAACTCTGACAATTATAAACTATTTTCCAATTTTTAGGGTTTGTGTTTGCTTGGATGTGTATTTTGTCTACCCGAGGAAACCATATATGACTAATTTTCCAATTTTTAGGGTTTTATGTTTCCTAGGGTGTGTTTTCCTATTTTTAGGGTTTGATGTTTCCTTGGGTGTGTATTTTGGCTACCCGAGGAAACCAACTTTTGATTATAAAAGTTTGATTTTCCTATTTTTAGGGTTTTATGTTTCCTAGGGTGTGTAGTTGTGCACCCGAGGAAACTAACTCTGACAATTATAAACTATTTTCCAATTTTTAGGGTTTGTGTTTCCTTGGGTGTGTATTTTGGCTACCCGAGGAAACCATATATGACTAATTTTCCTATTTTGGGGTTTTATGTTTCCTAGGGTGCGTCTTCCTATTTTTAGGGTTTTACATTTCCTAGGGTGTGTAGTTGTGCACCCGAGGAAACTAACTATGACAATTATGAACTATTTTCCAATTTTTAGGGTTTGTGTTTCCTTTGGTGTGTATTTTGTCTACCCGAGGAAACCATATATGACTAATTTTCCAATTTTTGGGGTTTTATGTTTCCTAGGGTGTGTTTTCCTATTTTTAGGGTTTTATGTTTCCTTGGGTGTGTATTTTGGCTACCCGGGGAAACTAAATTTTTACAATAAAAGTTTGATCTTTCTATTTTCAGGGTTTTATGTTTCCTATTGTGTGTAGTTGTGTACCCAAGGAAACTAACCGTAACAATTATATATTATTTTCCTATTTTCAGGGTTTGTGTTTCCTTGGGTGTTAATTTTGTCTACCCGTGGAAACCAACTTTTGACAATAAAAGTTTGATTTTCATATTTTTAGGGTTTTATGTTCCCTAGGGTGTGTAGTTGTGCACCCGAGGAAACTAACTATGACAATTATGAACTATATTCCAATTTTTAGGGTTTGTGTTTCTTTGGGTTTGTATTTTGTCTACCCGAGGAAACCATATATGACTAATTTTCCAATTTTTGGGGTTTTATGTTTCCTAGGGTGTCTTTTCCTATTTTTAAGGTTTTATGTTTCCTTGGGTGTGTATTTTGGCTACCCGAGGAAACCAACTTTTGACAATAAAAGTTTGATTTTCATATTTATAGAGTTTTATGTTTCCTAGGATGTGTAGTTGTGCACCCGAGGAAACTAACTCTGACAATTATAAACTATTTTCCAATTTTTTGGGTTTGTGTTTCCTTGGATGTGTATTTTGTCTACCCGAGGAAACCATATATGACTAATTTTCCTATTTTTGGGGTTTTATGTTTCCTAGGGTGTGTTTTCCTGTTTTTAGGGTTTTATGTTTCCTTGGGTGTGTATTTTGGCTACCCGGGGAAACTAAATTTTGACAATAAAAGTTTGATCTTTCTATTTTCAGGGGTTTTATGTTTCCTATGGTGTGTAGTTGTCTACCCGAGGAAACTAACCATGACAATTATATATTATTTTCCTATTTTTAGGGTTTGTGTTTCCTTGGGTGTTAATTTTATCTACCCGGGGAAACCAACTTTTGACAATAAAAGTTTAATTTTCTTATTTTTAGGGTTTTATGTTTCCTAGGGTGTGTAGTTGTGCACCCGAGGAAACTAACTCTGACAATTATAAACTATTTTCCAATTTTTAGGGTTTGTGTTTGCTTGGATGTGTATTTTGTCTACCCGAGGAAATCATATATGACTAATTTTCCTATTTTTGGGGTTTTATGTTTCCTAGGGTGTGTTTTCCTGTTTTTAGGGTTTTATGTTTCCTTGGGTTTGTATTTTGGCCACCCGGGGAAACTAACTTTTGACAATAAAAGTTTGATCTTTCTATTTTTAGAGTATTATGTTTCCTAGGGTGTGTAGTTGTGTACCCGAGGAAACTAACCATGACAATTATATATTATTTTCCTATTTTCAAGGTTTGTGTTTCCTTGGGTGTTAATTTTTTCTACCCGGGGAAACCAACTTTTGACAGTAAAAGTTTAATTTTCCAATTTTTAAGGTTTTATGTTTCCTAGGGTGTGTAGTTGTGCACCCGAGGAAACTAACTCTGAAAATTATAAATTATTTTCCTATTTTTAGGGTTTCCGTTTCCTTGGGTGTGTATTTTGTTTACCCGAGGAAACCATATATGACTAATATATTATTTTTGGAATTTTATGTTTCCTAGGGTGTGTTTTCTTATTTTTAGGGTTTTATTTTTCCTTGGGTGTGTATTTTGTCTACCAGAGGAAACCAACTTTTGACAATAAAAGTTTGATTTTCATATTTTTAGGGTTTTATGTTTCCTAGGGTGTGTAGTTGTGCACTCGAGGAAACTAACTTTGACAATTATAAATTATTTTCCAATTTTTAGGGTTCGTGTTTCCTTGGGTGTGTCTTTTATCTACCCGAGGAAACCATATATGACTAATTTTCCTATTTTTTTGGGTTTTATGTTTCCTAGCGTGTGTTTTCCTGTTTTTAGAGTTTTATGTTTCCTTGGGTGTGTATTTAGGCTACCCGAAGAAACCAACTTTTGACAATAAAAGTTTGATTTTCATATTTTTAGGGTTTTATGTTCCCTAGGGTGTGTAGTTGTGCACCCGAGGAAACTAACTATGACAATTATGAACTATATTCCAATTTTTAGGGTTTGTGTTTCCTTGGGTTTGTATTTTGTCTACCCGAGGAAACCATACATGACTAATTTTCCAATTTTTGGGGTTTTATGGTTCCTAGGGTGTCTTTTCCTATTTTTAGGGTTTTATGTTTCCTTGGGTGTGTATTTTGGCTACCCGAGGAAACCAACTTTTGACAATAAAAGTTTGATTTTCATATTTATAGGGTTTTATGTTTCCTAGGGTGTGTAGTTGTGCACCCGAGGAAACTAACTCTGATAATTATAAACTATTTTCCAATTTTTTGGGTTTGTGTTTCCTTGGATGTGTATTTTGTCTACCCGAGGAAACCATATATGACTAATTTTCCTATTTTTGGGGTTTTATGTTTCCTAGGGTGTGTTTTCCTGTTTTTAGGGTTTTATGTTTCCTTGGGTGTGTATTTTGGATACCCGGGGAAACTAAATTTTGACAATAAAAGTTTGATCTTTCTATTTTCAGGGGTTTTATGTTTCCTATGGTGTGTAGTTGTCTACCCGAGGAAACTAACCATGACAATTATATATTATTTTCCTATTTTTAGGGTTTGTGTTTCCTTGGGTGTTAATTTTATCTACCCGGGGAAACCAACTTTTGACAATAAAAGTTTAATTTTCTTATTTTTAGGGTTTTATGTTTCCTAGGGTGTGTAGTTGTGCACCCGAGAATACTAACTCTGACAATTATAAACTATTTTCCAATTTTTAGGGTTTGTGTTTGCTTGGATGTGTATTTTGTCTACCCGAGGAAACCATATATGACTAATTTTCCAATTTTTAGGGTTTTATGTTTCCTAGGGTGTGTTTTCCTATTTTTAGGGTTTTATGTTTCCTTGGGTGTGTATTTTGGCTACCCGAGGAAACCAACTTTTGATTATAAAAGTTTGATTTTCCTATTTTTAGGGATTATGTTTCCTAGGGTGTGTAGTTGTGCACCCGAGGAAAGTAACTCTGACAATTATAAACTATTTTCCAATTTTTAGGGTTTGTGTTTCCTTGGGTGTGTATTTTGGCTACCCGAGGAAACCATATATGACTAATTTTCCTATTTTGGGGTTTTATGTTTCCTAGGGTGCGTTTTCCTATTTTTAGGGTTTTACATTTCCTAGGGTGTGTAGTTGTGCACCCGAGGAAACTAACTATGACAATTATGAACTATTTTCCAATTTTTAGGGTTTGTGTTTCCTTTGGTGTGTATTTTTGTTAGTATCGTGCCCACCGACACACGCGTTCGGGTATCATGGCCAATGATGCGCGGGCCTATCGGGTCACACGCCGAGGGAATTCCTTTCCAATAACACTTAAAAGAGTAGAGATAATTAAAGATGTTGGGAGAAATTATGTAGCTTTTATTTCATTGGACCATTATTTGGACCAATGCATGTCAAAGCTTAGCACTAATTTCTCCACATGCAAGGTGTTTTCTCATTGGACCATATTTTGGTCCAATGCATGTTGAGTATATCCACATGCTAGCTTTAATCTCATTGGACCTTTTGATGGTCCAATGCATGTTGAGTATATCCACTTACTAGCTTGAATCTCATTGGACCTTTTGATGGTCCAATGCATGTTGAGTATACCCACTTGCAAGCTTTTATCTCATTGGACCATTTAATGGTCCAATGCATGTCTAGCATCTTTAACACCTCCACATGCTTCCTTATCTATATAAGAAGATGTGGGAGGCTTAGTTAAAGGATGATGTAATGAAAAATCGTTTTCTCTCTAAAAAAAACACAAGTGTTTGGTTACCGAAAATCTAAGAAAGTTCTTGAGCATTTTCGGTGTCGGGTTAGCAACTCGAAAGGGATCACTTACTCGGTGTGGATCAACGGTAGAGGGGAACGATTTCGTGACCTTCATCCATCAAAGAGTCCATCATTATCTTGCGGGTGTCTTCGAGGGTATGATGTTCTCTTCTTCTTCCTTGTTGCACGATTTGGGTTTAGAGATTCGGTCATTGGTGGATTTTGGTGGTTAAATTATTTTTAAATATACGTTTCCGCTGCATTTTAGAACCCACCAAATCCAACAGTGGTATCAGAGCCTACTCTAACCGAATCGTGCACATTTTCGGGTTTGAAAAACGATTTGAGGATCGGTTTTGCCAATTTTTAGATTTCGGGTTTTAGCCTTGCTAAACCCATAATATTTTGACTCACACACTTATATGCTTGTCATGATTTTGGAATGAAATGCATGCTTGCATAAATTTGTGTTGATGTATGTAATTTATTACATGCAAAGATTCTTAGTGCCTTGAGTGTTTGATTTCGAATCTTTGTCAAAATATTTTTATGAATGGTTGTTGGCACACCATTTTAGCTTTCATGTTTGTAGTAGCTAGTAGATTGGTAACCATTTTGCCCTTGACCTTTTGCCGTGTGTTTGGTTGTTATTCATTTGGTGACTTTGTCACAATGGTTTGTAATTAATAATTTATTAATTTCGGTATGTAATATTTATTAATTATGGCTTGCATGCCATTGATTTTCATTTGTATTTGTACTAGTTAGTAGGATTTCGTGGCTTGTTAGCCATTTCTATATTTTCTATGTACTTGTAAAATGAAGATCAAAAGACAACCAAATGGAATCATGAAGTGATGTCTAGGCAACCTTGGATTCGATGAAGTCTAATGGAGACGGCGGATTTAGTGGGAGCTCACATGGAAGGTCATTATTTGTCCATAGTTGACCTTGTTTTTCCCGGGTTGGCTCACGGGAAAAACGCATAGGATTTGGGCATGGTTACCAATTTTATGTTGTATGCGTGTGATGTTTATTTATTTGCTTGGTTGTTAGATTTTCGCAATGTTAAATAAATAAGTAGATTAATTAAAAATGGTTTAATTAAATCACTCACTATAGATTAATTAAAAGGTGAAAAATGTTTTTTGTCACAAAAGTAATTAATCAAAATTTTAAAAAAAAAAAAATTAAAAGGGATTAATTAAAAGGTGAAAAATGATTTTGTCACAAAAGTAATTAATCAAAACTTAAAAGAAACAAAAACCCGTTTTTGAGAATATCATTTTTATTATCCTAATGATGACGCCACCCAAATCTTGCTAGACAAAGTTGGTTGTCGTGCATTAGCCGAGCCAATTTTGAATAGACAGTGTGGAAGGTGAGTGTGACTCATTTTTCTATGATTGGTCGTCGTGCATTAGCCGAACCATTATAGTCAAAATGTTTCACCGCGTATCATGTTGGATGATTTATTTGATTTCTCACAAAATGTAAATCTTGCACTATCCATTGGAATGTCACCACTTAAGTCTTGTGGAGCAAGGTCGGTTGTCGAGCGAAACCGAGCCGTGCCTTGTGAAGCAAGATGAGGGTGAGTATAAGTTCCTTAATTAAGTTGGTTGTCGAGCGAAACCGAGCCAATTTAGTTATGGGCTTATCGTGGATCTAGATGGTCGATTTACAAACTTCAAACTAGGTTTTAAATGATTGTCGAGCGAAACCGAGTCATTTAAAGTTTGGTTTGAGGTTAGTGCATGTAGGGATCAAACATGCCAATTGACACAATGGTTGTCAAGTGATCCCGCAAGAAGCTAGGAGTTGTAAGTCACAATTGGTACAAGATAAATGCAATTGGTACAATATGATTATTGGTACAATTGGTACAATATGGCATTAGTACAATATGGTGATTACAATGGTACAATGGATACCACCGGAAATAGCTTTACATTATGATCCGCGGCATACCCGTCATAATGTATTGTGAAATATGAATTCTTAGCCCTTGTTAAATATAAAATATTTTGGGTAATATATTTACAAGGACCCATCAAACTAACTAAAACTACTCTACTATTTTAATAGATGGCATCTTCAAACCCCACCACCACCACCAATGTTTCTTTAAGAGTTTTCCTTGAAAAGGAGAAACTCAATGGTGCAAACTTCCTTGATTGGGAGAGACAACTAAAACTTGTTCTCCGCCATGAAGGAAAGATGCACGTTATTGAAGGACCTCTTCCCGATGAACCAGGGGAGGATGCGATTCAAGCAGCAAATGCTCATGAACGTTACATGTTTAATGTTGAGCACAATGACTCCTGATTTGCAAAAGCAAATGGATCATTTGTACGCCTACGAGCTGATTGTACAGTTGCGGGACATGTTCCAACAACAAGCAAAGCTAGAGCGGTACGAGTGCCTCAAGAACGTGCTTGATCGTAAACTCCTAGAAGGCGGGGATGTGAGCACTCACGTGTTGCGTATGAAAGCAAACGTGGAACGCTTGGAGAAGTTAGGCTTCTCCATTGGGAAGGAATTGGCCGTGGATTTTATCCTTAGGTCTCTTCCTACATCATATGAACAGTTTGTTATGAACTATCATATGCATGGTATGGACAAGTCCATCATGGAGCTTCATGGTATGTTGAAGACCGCCGAGTCTACCATGACCAAAAAGAAGCCCAACCCAACACATCCCATCCTTGCAATTCGTGAAGGAAAGGTCTCCAAGAAGATGAAGTCCACCCCTACCCCTCAAGGTAAGGGTAAAGGCAAGGTTGGTGCGCCCAAGCCTAAGCCTACTTCGGCCAAGATGGCAAAAGGAAAGGTTCCTCAAGCCATGACGCCGGAAGATGCGGACTGCTTCTATTGCGGGAAAAAGGGGCATTTCCGCCGTAGTTGCCCAACATACCTAGAGGAACTCAACAAGCTAAAGGCTAAAGGAGTTGGAGGTACCTCAAAACAAGGTATGTACATGATTGAATTATACCAAACCTCTACTTCGCAAAACTGGGTTTTAGATACCGGTTGTGGCACTCATATTTGTAATACAATACAGGTGCTACGGGAAAGTGAGAGGTTGGTGGTTGGAGAACAAGATCTCATCATGGGAAACAAAGATGTTGTCCCAGTTGAAGCCAAAGGAAATGTGTTATTGTCCTTAAGATCTAGTTTCTCTATTTTGTTAAAACATGTTTGTTATTCGCCTCTTGTGGCAAGGAATATTATTTCATATTTTGATTTATACATTGACGGTTTTAAGTTTGCTTTTAATGATGATGGCACAATTTCTTGTCATAAAAATGGTGTTTATTATTTTAAAGCATTACCGGTTAATGGCATATATGAGATAGATGCACATGTTAGTCACAAAAGATCAATCATGCAAATTGGTTCTACATCCAAAGATAGTTTGGATAAATTATCCTTATGGCATAGTCGTCTTGGCCATATAAACAAGACTCGCATCTCCAAGCTCCAAGCAATTGGGTACTTAGAATCGTTTGAACATTGTTCAAATGATGTATGTGAATCTTGCTTATTGGGAAAGATGACTAAAGCTCCCTTCACTGGTGTTAGTGAGAGGGCTAAGGGTTTATTAGACATTGTACACACCGATGTGTGTGGTCCATTTAAACACCTTACAAGGAATAATTGTAGATACTTCGTAACCTTTATAGATGACTATAGTAGGTATGGATATGTTTACTTGGTTAAACATAAGTCAGAAACCATTGAGGTGTTCAAGACATTCCAAAACGAAGTTGAGAACCAATTGGGCAAGTCAATTAAGATACTTCGATCTGATAGAGGCGGAGAGTATCTTAATCTAGAGTTTATTGACCATCTTAAGAATTGTGGGATTGTCTCACAATTAACACCTCCTAGGACTCCACAATTGAATGGAGTCGCCGAGAGGAGAAATCGAACATTACTTGATATGGTTCGATCAATGATGGCAAGAACCCAAATACCTATAAGTTTTTGGGGATATGCTCTAGAAACGGCGTGTAAGCTTCTTAATCTCGTACCAACAAAGAAGGTTGAAAAGACACCTTTCGAGATATGGCATGGGAGTAAACCTCCATTATCCTATCTTAGAGTTTGGGGTTGTCAAGCCTACGTAAAGCGGGAGGCCGATGACAAATTAGAACCCCGTTCAGAAAAGTGTTATTTTATTGGATATCCCAAAGCGGGACTTGGATATTTGTTTTACAAACCTACCGAGAACAAGGTATTTGTTGCTCGAAGGGCAGTCTTTCTTGAAAGAGAACTTTTATCCAATGAACCTAGTGGAAAGCATATAGATCTTGAGGAAACTCAAGATATATCCAATGAACTACCTGATGTTGGCACTAGCACACAACCTCAAGAGGTTGGTACCGATCAAGAGGATGCGGTAGAAACTGACGTTCCACCATTGTCTCTTTGTAGATCTGGTAGAACTCGCACTGAGCCAGAGAGATATGGGTTTCTTATATCTGAGGACAGCGAGTTACTAGGGGATCATGATGAACCCTCTACCTACCAGGAAGCGATGGCAGGCCCAGAGTCTGACAAATGGAGAGATGCAATGGAAGTCGAGATGCAATCCATGAAGGACAACCAAGTATGGGAACTGGTTGATCCTACACCCAGTTGTAAGCTTCTGGGGTGTAAATGGGTCTATAAAGTAAAGACCGGCATGGATGGACAGACTGATACTTTCAAAGCTCGACTGGTTGCTAAAGGCTTCACTCAAACCCATGGTGTTGATTATGATGAAACCTTTTCCCCAGTGGCTATGTTGAAATCTATCAGGATACTTATGGCAATTGCCGCCTTTCATGATTATGAAATTTGGCAAATGGATGTCAAAACCGCCTTCCTTAACGGGAAGCTTTCTGAAGAGGTATATATGAAACAACCTGAGGGTTTTGTACATCCAAAGTATCCCAATAAAGTCTGTCAGCTTAAGAAGTCCATTTATGGACTTAAGCAAGCATCTCGAAGTTGGAATCTTTGCTTTGATGAGAAAACAAGGAATTTGGATTTTCTAAAAGCATAGATGAACCTTGTGTATACGTCAGTGCTAGTGGGAGCGCGATTGTATTCCTAGTCCTATATGTTGATGACATCTTACTCATTGGGAATGACATTCCAATTTTGAGCGATGTCAAGACATTTCTTGGAAAATGTTTTTCCATGAAGGACTTAGGAAATGCATCGTACATCTTGGGAATCAAGATCTATCGAGATAGATCTAAAAGGCTTCTCGGTTTGAGTCAAAGTGCATATATTGACAAAGTTCTAAAACGGTTTAGAATGGAGGATTCCAAGAAAGGGAATCTTCCTATGTTGCATGGAGTGACTTTGAGCAAGGCTCAATGTCCTAGTTCCGATAAGGAACGTGACGTAATGAAGAAGATCCCTTATGCTTCGGCAGTTGGATCTATCATGTACGCCATGCTATGCACAAGACCTGATGTATCTTGTGCGTTGAGCGTGACAAGTAGATATCAGGCAAACCCCGGAGAGGCTCATTGGATTGCCGTCAAGAACATCTTGAAATATCTTCGAAGAACGAAGGATAGTTTCTTGGTATATGGTGGTATGGAAGAGTTGCGTGTAGTTGGATACACAGACGCAAGCTTCCAAACTGATAGGGATGATTTCCGATCACAATCGGGTTATGTATTCCTATTGAATGGTGGTGCTGTTACCATTAGCAAAGTAGTATCGGAAGAGAACCTTGCCGATCCGTTTACTAAGCTGTTGTCACAGGCTGTACACGAGTCTCACACTAGAGGAATAGGTGTGAGATTAGCCAGTGATTTAGCTTGAGTACTGTTTTAGTTTGAGTTTGATGATTAATTTTGGGAACTTGAATTAGTATTGTAATTTTGATTGTATTGATGTATAAATATGTCTATACATATGCGTGTTGCAGTTACTTTCAAAATCTTTATTGTGTTCCATCTTTGCATGTTTAAACACTTCCTAGATTTTTATCTAAACATCCACAGTCAGTCATACTTAAATGGAGGTAAGTTATGAATGAAGACTGAGGCAATGTGTTGGTTATGAGATATAGACGCAACAATTGCCTGTGCTTGAAATGAGTTTCAAGTGGCTGGAGACCCACACCCAAATTTACTTCATGGAAACTGTCACAAGTAACTTGGGAGTATCAATTTCATCCTTAGACCAGAGATTCATGAGATTCCAAAGTATAAGTTTACTTTACTTAGATTAATGCTCTAACGCGGTTCGTAAATGGCCGTTATAAGGGGCTTAGTTGGGTAAGGATAACTTATGATGGAGGGACTATGTAGTCAAAAGGATTTGTACCTCAATGATGAGAGATATCCATGGGCCCCTCGATGATTTAGCGCTGACACCCAAAAGCATGGCCATGCTCGAGTTATATTGAAAATTGTTCAATTACAACTCATTTTGGTCACCACTAAATAATAGATCGAGAAACATAATCGTGAACCATCTGGAGATTGACGACATTAATCCATGTCTCGTGTTCACAAGGATATCGTGTACAAAGGGATGATATGATCACCTATCTATAGGACCATCATTTATATGATTGGTAATTGTCGTGGATGACATACTCGTGTTGACTTGGGGACAAAGATGCCTAGCTAGGGCCGCTCTTTGTTTGTGATACATAAAACACGTCGCGTCGTGTGCAAGTGGGAGTTTGTTAGTATCGTGCCCACCGACACACGCGTTCGGGTATCATGGCCAATGATGCGCGGGCCTATCGGGTCACACGCCGAGGGAATTCCTTTCCAATAACACTTAAAAGAGTAGAGATAAATAAAGATGTTGGGAGAAATTATGTAGCTTTTATTTCATTGGACCATTATTTGGACCAATGCATGTCAAAGCTTAGCACTAATTTCTCCACATGCAAGGTGTTATATTTTGGTCCAATGCATGTTGAGAATATCCACATGCTAGCTTTAATCTCATTGGACCTTTTGATGGTCCAATGCATGTTGAGTATATCCACTTACTAGCTTGAATCTCATTGGACCTTTTGATGGTCCAATGCATGTTGAGTATACCCACTTGCAAGCTTTTATCTCATTGGACCATTTAATGGTCCAATGCATGTCTAGCATCTTTAACACCTCCACATGCTTCCTTATCTATATAAGAAGATGTGGGAGGCTTAGTTAAAGGATGATGTAATGAAAAATCGTTTTCTCTCTAAAAAAAACACAAGTGTTTGGTTACCGAAAATCTAAGAAAGTTCTTGAGCATTTTCGGTGTCGGGTTAGCAACTCGAAAGGGATCACTTACTCGGTGTGGATCAACGGTAGAGGGGAACGATTTCGTGACCTTCATCCATCAAAGAGTCCATCATTATCTTGCGGGTGTCTTCGAGGGTATGATGTTCTCTTCTTCTTCCTTGTTGCACGATTTGGGTTTAGAGATTCGGTCATTGGTGGATTTTGGTGGTTAAATTATTTTTAAATATACGTTTCCGCTGCATTTTAGAACCCACCAAATCCAACAATTTTGTCTACCCGAGGAAACCATATATGACTAATTTTCCAATTTTTGGGGTTTTATGTTTCCTAGGGTGTGTTTTCCTATTTTTAGGGTTTTATGTTTCCTTGGGTGTGTATTTTGGCTACCCGAGGAAACCAACTTTTGACAATAAAAGTTTGATTTTCATATTTTTAGGATTTTATGTTTCCTAGGGTGTGTAGTTGCGCACCCGAGGAAACTAACTCTGACAATTATAAACTATTTTCCAATTTTTAGGGTTTGTGTTTCTTTGGATGTGTATTTTGTCTACCCGAGTAAACCATATATGACAAATTTTCCTATTTTTGGGGTTTTATGTTTCCTAGGGTGTGTTTTCCTATTTTTAGGGTTTTATGTTTCCTTGGGTGTGTATTTTGGCTACCCGGGGAAACTAAATTTTTACAATAAAAGTTTGATCTTTCTATTTTCAGGGTTTTATGTTTCCTATGGTGTGTAGTTGTGTACCCGAGGAAACTAACCGTAACAATTATATATTATTTTCCTATTTTCAGGGTTTGTGTTTCCTTGGGTGTTAATTTTGTCTACCCGTGGAAACCAACTTTTGACAATAAAAGTTTGATTTTCATATTTTTAGGGTTTTATGTTCCCTAGGGTGTGTAGTTGTGCACCCGAGGAAACTAACTATGACAATTATGAACTATATTCCAATTTTTAGGGTTTGTGTTTCCTTGGGTTTGTATTTTGTCTACCCGAGGAAACCATATATGACTAATTTTCCAATTTTGGGGTTTTATGTTTCCTAGGGTGTCTTTTCCTATTTTTAGGGTTTTATGTTTCCTTGGGTGTGTATTTTGGCTACCCGAGGAAACCAACTTTTGACAATAAAAGTTTGATTTTCATATTTATAGGGTTTTATGTTTCCTAGGGTGTGTAGTTGTGCACCCGAGGAAACTAACTCTGACAATTATAAACTATTTTCCAATTTTTTGGGTTTGTGTTTCCTTGGATGTGTATTTTGTCTACCCGAGGAAACCATATATGACTAATTTTCCTATTTTTGGGGTTTTATGTTTCCTAGGGTGTGTTTTCCTGTTTTTAGGGTTTTATGTTTCCTTGGGTGTGTATTTTGGCTACCCGGGGAAACTAAATTTTGACAATAAAAGGTTGATCTTTCTATTTTCAGGGGTTTTATGTTTCCTATGGTGTGTAGTTGTCTACCCGAGGAAACTAACCATGACAATTATATATTATTTTCCTATTTTTAGGGTTTGTGTTTCCTTGGGTGTTAATTTTATCTACCCGGGGAAACCAACTTTTGACAATAAAAGTTTAATTTTCTTATTTTTAGGGTTTTATGTTTCCTAGGGTGTGTAGTTGTGCACCCGAGGAAACTAACTCTGACAATTATAAACTATTTTCCAATTTTTAGGGTTTGTGTTTGCTTGGATGTGTATTTTGTCTACCCGAGGAAATCATATATGACTAATTTTCCTATTTTTGGGGTTTTATGTTTCCTAGGGTGTGTTTTCCTGTTTTTAGGGTTTTATGTTTCCTTGGGTTTGTATTTTGGCTACCCGGGGAAACTAACTTTTGACAATAAAAGTTTGATCTTTCTATTTTTAGAGTATTATGTTTCCTAGGGTGTGTAGTTGTGTACCCGAGGAAACTAACCATGACAATTATATATTATTTTCCTATTTTTAGGGTTTGTGTTTCCTTGGGTGTTAATTTTGTCTACCCGAGGAAACCAACTTTTGACAATAAAAGTTTAATTTTCTTATTTTTAGGGTTTTATGTCTCCTAGGGTGTGTAGTTGTGCACCCGAGAAAACTAACTCTGACAATTATAAACTATTTTCCAATTTTTAGGGTTTGTGTTTGCTTGGATGTGTATTTTGTCTACCCGAGGAAACCATATATGACTAATTTTCCAATTTTTAGGGTTTTATGTTTCCTAGGGTGTGTTTTCCTATTTTTAGGGTTTTATGTTTCCTTGGGTGTATATTTTGGCTACCCGAGGAAACCAACTTTTGATTATAAAAGTTTGATTTTCCTATTTTTAGGGTTTTATGTTTCCTAGGGTGTGTAGTTGTGCACCCGAGGAAACTAACTCTGACAATTATAAACTATTTTCCAATTTTTAGGGTTTGTGTTTCCTTGGGTGTGTATTTTGGCTACCCGAGGAAACCATATATGACTAATTTTCCTATTTTGGGGTTTTATGTTTCCTAGGGTGCGTTTTCCTATTTTTAGGGTTTTACATTTCCTAGGGTGTGTAGTTGTGCACCCGAGGAAACTAACTATGACAATTATGAACTATTTTCCAATTTTTAGGGTTTGTGTTTCCTTTGGTGTGTATTTTGTCTACCCGAGGAAACCATATATGACTAATTTTCCAATTTTTGGGGTTTTATGTTTCCTAGGGTGTGTTTTCCTATTTTTAGGGTTTTATGTTTCCTTGGTTGTGTATTTTGGCTACCCGAGGAAACCAACTTTTGACAATAAAAGTTTGATTTTCATATTTTTAGGATTTTATGTTTCCTAGGGTGTGTAGTTGCGCACCCGAGGAAACTAACTCTGACAATTATAAACTATTTTCCAATTTTTAGGGTTTGTGTTTCTTTGGATGTGTATTTTGTCTACCCGAGTAAACCATATATGACTAATTTTCCAATTTTTGGGGTTTTATGTTTCCTAGGGTGTGTTTTCCTATTTTTAGGGTTTTATGTTTCCTTGGGTGTGTATTTTGGCTACCCGGGGAAACTAAATTTTGACAATGAAAGTTTGATCTTTCTATTTTCAGGGTTTTATGTTTCCTATGGTGTGTAGTTGTGTACCCGAGGAAACTAACCGTAACAATTATATATTATTTTCCTATTTTCAGGGTTTGTGTTTCCTTGGGTGTTAATTTTGTCTACCCGTGGAAACCAACTTTTGACAATAAAAGTTTAATTTTCCTATTTTTAAGGTTTTATGTTTCCTTGGGTGTGTAGTTGTGCACCCGAGGAAACTAACTCTAACAATTATAAACTATTTTCCAATTTTTTGGGTTTGTGTTTCCTTGGATGTGTATTTTGTCTACCCGAGGAAACCATATATGACTAATTTTCCTATTTTTGGGGTTTTATGTTTCCTAGGGTGTCTTTTCCTATTTTTAGGGTTTTATGTTTCCTTGGGTGTGTATTTTGGCTACCTGGGGAAACTAACTTTTGACAATAAAAGTTTGTTCTTTCTATTTTCCGGGTTTTATGTCTCTAGGGTGTGTAGTTGTGTACCCGAGGAAACTAACCATGACAATTATATATTATTTTCCTATTTTTAGGGTTTTATGTTTCCTTGGGTGCGTATTTTGGCTACCCGAGGAAACCAACTTTTGACAATAAAAGTTTGATTTTCATATTTTTAGGGTTTTATGTTTCCTTGGGTGTGTAGTTGTGCACCCGAGGAAACTAACTCTAAAAATTATAAACTATTTTCCAATTTTTTGGGTTTGTGTTTCCTTGGATGTGTATTTTGTCTACCCGAGGAAACCATATATGACTAATTTTCCTCTTTTTAGGGTTTTATATTTCCTAGGGTGTGTTTTCCTATTTTTAGGGTTTTATGTTTCCTTGGGTGTGTATTTTGGCTACCCGGGGAAACTAAATTTTGACAATAAAAGTTTGATCTTTCTATTTTCAGGGTTTTATGTTTCTAGGGTGTGTAGTTGTGTACCCGAGGAAACTAACCATGACAATTATATATTATTTTCCTATTTTTAGGGTTTTATGTTTCCTTTGGTGCATATTTTGGCTACCCGAGGAAACCAACTTTTGACAACAAAAGTTTGATTTTCATATTTTTAGGGTTTTATGTTTCCTTGGGTGTGTAGTTGTGCACCCGAGGAAACTAACTCTAACAATTATAAACTATTTTCTAATTTTTTGGGTTTGTGTTTCCTTGGATGTGTATTTTGTCTACCCGAGGAAACCATATATGACTAATTTTCCTATTTTTGGGGTTTTAGGTTTCCTAGGGTGTGTTTTCCTGTTTTTAGAGTTTTATGTTTCGATTTAGGCTACCCGAGGAAACCAACTTTTGACAATAAAAGTTTGATTTTCATATTTTTAGGGTTTTATGTTTCCTAGGGTGTATAGTTGTGCACCCGAGGAAACTAACTATGACAATTATGAACTTTTTTCCAATTTTTAGGGTTTGTGTTTTCTTGGGTGTGTATTTTGTCTACCCGAGGAAACCATATATGACTAATTTTCCAATTTTTAGGGTTTTATGTTTCCTAGGGTGTGTTTTCCTATTTTTAGGGTTTTATGTTTCCTTGGGTGTGTATTTTGGCTACCCGAGGAAACCAACTTTTGACCATAGAAGTTTGATTTTCATATTTTTAGGGTTTTATGTTTCCTAGGGTGTGTAGTTGTGCACCCGAGGAAACTAACTCTGACAATTATAAACTATTTTCCAATTTTTAGGGTTTGTGTTTCCTTGGGTGTGTATTTTGGCTACCCGAGGAAACCATATATGACTAATTTTCCTATTTTGGGGTTTTATGTTTCCTAGGGTGCGTTTTCCTATTTTTAGGGTTTTTCATTTCCTAGGGTGTGCAGTTGTGCACCCGAGGAAACTAACTATGACAATTATGAACTATTTTCCAATTTTTAGGGTTTGTGTTTCCTTTGGTGTGTATTTTGTCTACCCGAGTAAACCATATATGACTAATTTTCCTATTTTTGGGGTTTTATGTTTCCTAGGGTGTGTTTTCCTGTTTTTAGGGTTTTATGTTTCCTTGGGTGTGTATTTTGGCTACCCGGGGAAACTAAATTTTGACAATAAAAGTTTGATCTTTCTATTTTCAGGGGTTTTATGTTTCCTATGGTGTGTAGTTGTCTACCCGAGGAAACTAACCATGACAATTATATATTATTTTCCTATTTTTAGGGTTTGTGTTTCCTTGGGTGTTAATTTTGTCTACCCGGGGAAACCAACTTTTGACAATAAAAGTTTAATTTTCTTATTTTTAGGGTTTTATGTTTCCTAGGGTGTGTAGTTGTGCACCCGAGGAAACTAACTCTGACAATTATAAACTATTTTCCAATTTTTAGGGTTTGTGTTTCCTTGGGTTTGTATTTTGTCTACCCGAGGAAACCATATATGACTAATTTTCCAATTTTTGGGGTTTTATGTTTCCTAGGGTGTCTTTTCCTATTTTTAGGGTTTTATGTTTCCTTGGGTGTGTATTTTGGCTACCCGAGGAAACCAACTTTTGACAATAAAAGTTTGATTTTCATATTTATAGGGTTTTATGTTCCTAGGGTGTGTAGTTGTGCACCCGAGAAAACTAACTCTGACAATTATAAACTATTTTCCAATTTTTTGGGTTTGTGTTTCCTTGGATGTGTATTTTGTCTACCCGAGGAAACCATATATGACTAATTTTCCTATTTTTGGGGTTTTATGTTTCCTAGGGTGTGTTTTCCTGTTTTTAGGGTTTTATGTTTCCTTGGGTGTGTATTTTGGCTACCCGGGGAAACTTTATTTTGACAATAAAAGTTTGATCTTTCTATTTTCAGGGGTTTTATGTTTCCTATGGTGTGTAGTTGTCTACCCGAGGAAACTAACCATGACAATTATATATTATTTTCCTATTTTTAGGGTTTGTGTTTCCTTGGGTGTTAATTTTATCTACCCGGGGAAACCAACTTTTGACAATAAAAGTTTAATTTTCTTATTTTTAGGGTTTTATGTTTCCTAGGGTGTGTAGTTGTGCACCCGAGGAAACTAACTCTGACAATTATAAACTATTTTCCAATTTTTAGGGTTTGTGTTTGCTTGGATGTGTATTTTGTCTACCCGAGGAAATCATATATGACTAATTTTCCTATTTTTGGGGTTTTATGTTTCCTAGGGTGTGTTTTCCTGTTTTTAGTGTTTTATGTTTCCTTGGGTTTGTATTTTGGCTACCCGGGGAAACTAACTTTTGACAATAAAAGTTGGATCTTTCTATTTTTAGAGTATTATGTTTCCTAGGGTGTGTAGTTGTGTACCCGAGGAAACTAACCATGACAATTATATATTATTTTCCTATTTTTAGGGTTTGTGTTTCCTTGGGTGTTAATTTTGTCTACCCGAGGAAACCAACTTTTGACAATAAAAGTTTAATTTTCTTATTTTTAGGGTTTTATGTTTCCTAGGGTGTGTAGTTGTGCACCCGAGAAAACTAACTCTGACAATTATAAACTATTTTCCAATTTTTAGGGTTTGTGTTTGCTTGGATGTGTATTTTGTCTACCCGAGGAAACCATATATGACTAATTTTCCAATTTTTAGGGTTTTATGTTTCCTAGGGTGTGTTTTCCTATTTTTAGGGTTTTATGTTTCCTTGGGTGTGTATTTTGGCTACCCGAGGAAACCAACTTTTGATTATAAAAGTTTGATTTTCCTATTTTTAGGGTTTTATGTTTCCTAGGGTGTGTAGTTGTGCACCCGAGGAAACTAACTCTGACAATTATAAACTATTTTCCAATTTTTTGGGTTTGTGTTTCCTTGGATGTGTATTTTGGCTACCCGAGGAAACCATATATGACTAATTTTCCTATTTTGGGGTTTTATGTTTCCTAGGGTGCGTTTTCCTATTTTTAGGGTTTTACATTTCCTAGGGTGTGTAGTTGTGCACCCGAGGAAACTAACTATGACAATTATGAACTATTTTCCAATTTTTAGGGTTTGTGTTTCCTTTGGTGTGTATTTTGTCTACCCGAGGAAACCATATATGACTAATTTTCCAATTTTTGGGGTTTTATGTTTCCTAGGGTGTGTTTTCCTATTTATAGGGTTTTATGTTTCCTTGGGTGTGTATTTTGGCTACCCGAGGAAACCAACTTTTGACAATAAAAGTTTGATTTTCATATTTTTAGGATTTTATGTTTCCTAGGGTGTGTAGTTGCGCACCCGAGGAAACTAACTCTGACAATTATAAACTATTTTCCAATTTTTAGGGTTTGTGTTTCTTTGGATGTGTATTTTGTCTACCCGAGTAAACCATATATGACTAATTTTCCTATTTTTGGGGTTTTATGTTTCCTAGGGTGTGTTTTCCTATTTTTAGGGTTTTATGTTTCCTTGGGTGTGTATTTTGGCTACCCGGGGAAACTAAATTTTGACAATGAAAGTTTGATCTTTCTATTTTCAGGGTATGTTTCCTATGGTGTGTAGTTGTGTACCAGAGGAAACTAACCGTAACAATTATATATTATTTTCCTATTTTCAGGGTTTGTGTTTCCTTGGGTGTTAATTTTGTCTACCCGTGGAAACCAACTTTTGACAATAAAAGTTTAATTTTCCTATTTTTAAGGTTTTATGTTTCCTTGGGTGTGTAGTTGTGCACCCGAGGAAACTAACTCTGACAATTATAAACTATTTTCCAATTTTTTGGGTTTGTGTTTCCTTGGATGTGTATTTTGTCTACCCGAGGAAACCATATATGACTAATTTTCCTATTTTTGGGGTTTTATGTTTCCTAGGGTGTGTTTTCCTATTTTTAGGGTTTTATGTTTCCTTGGGTGTGTATTTTGGCTACCCGGGGAAACTAACTTTTGACAATAAAAGTTTGTTCTTTCTATTTTCCGGGTTTTATGTTTCTAGGGTGTGTAGTTGTGTACCCGAGGAAACTAACCATGACAATTATATATTATTTTCCTATTTTTAGGGTTTTATGTTTCCTTGGGTGCGTATTTTGGCTACCCGAGGAAACCAACTTTTGACAATAAAAGTTTGATTTTCATATTTTTAGGGTTTTATGTTTCCTTGGGTGTGTAGTTGTGCACCCGAGGAAACTAACTCTAACAATTATAAACTATTTTCTAATTTTTTGGGTTTGTGTTTCCTTGGATGTGTATTTTGTCTACCCGAGGAAACCATATATGACTAATTTTCCTATTTTTGGGGTTTTATGTTTCCTAGGGTGTGTTTTCCTGTTTTTAGAGTTTTATGTTTCGATTTAGGCTACCCGAGGAAACCAACTTTTGACAATAAAAGTTTGATTTTCATATTTTTAGGGTTTTATGTTTCCTAGGGTGTATAGTTGTGCACCCGAGGAAACTATGACAATTATGAACTTTTTTCCAATTTTTAGGGTTTGTGTTTTCTTGGGTGTGTATTTTGTCTACCCGAGGAAACCATATATGACTAATTTTCCAATTTTTAGGGTTTTATGTTTCCTAGGGTGTGTTTTCCTATTTTTAGGGTTTTATGTTTCCTTGGGTGTGTATTTTGGCTACCCGAGGAAACCAACTTTTGACCATAGAAGTTTGATTTTCATATTTTTAGGGTTTTATGTTTCCTAGGGTGTGTAGTTGTGCACCCGAGGAAACTAACTCTGACAATTATAAACTATTTTCAAATTTTTAGGGTTTGTGTTTCCTTGGGTGTGTATTTTGGCTACCCGAGGAAACCATATATGACTAATTTTCCTATTTTGGGGTTTTATGTTTCCTAGGGTGCGTTTTCCTATTTTTAGGGTTTTTCATTTCCTAGGGTGTGTAGTTGTGCACCCGAGGAAACTAACTATGACAATTATGAACTATTTTCCAATTTTTAGGGTTTGTGTTTCCTTTGGTGTGTATTTTGTCTACCCGAGGAAACCATATATGACTAATTTTCCAATTTTTGGGGTTTTATGTTTCCTAGGGTGTGTTTTCCTATTTTTAGGGTTTTATGTTTCCTTGGGTGTGTATTTTGGCTACCCGAGGAAACCAACTTTTGACAATAAAAGTTTGATTTTCATATTTTTAGGATTTATGTTTCCTAGGGTGTGTAGTTGCGCACCCGAGGAAACTAACTCTGACAATTATAAACTATTTTCCAATTTTTATGGTTTGTGTTTCTTTGGATGTGTATTTTGTCTACCCGAGTAAACCATATATGACTAATTTTCCTATTTTTGGGGTTTTATGTTTCCTAGGGTGTGTTTTCCTGTTTTTAGGGTTTTATGTTTCCTTGGGTGTGTATTTTGGCTACCCGGGGAAACTAAATTTTGACAATAAAAGTTTGATCTTTCTATTTTCAGGGGTTTTATGTTTCCTATGGTGTGTAGTTGTCTACCCGAGGAAACTAACCATGACAATTATATATTATTTTCCTATTTTTAGGGTTTGTGTTTCCTTGGGTGTTAATTTTGTCTACCCGGGGAAACCAACTTTTGACAATAAAAGTTTAATTTTCTTATTTTTAGGGTTTTATGTTTCCTAGGGTGTGTAGTTATGCACCCGAGGAAACTAACTCTGACAATTATAAACTATTTTCCAATTTTTAGGGTTTGTGTTTGCTTGGATGTGTATTTTGTCTACCCGAGAAAATCATATATGACTAATTTTCCTATTTTTGGGGTTTTATGTTTCCTAGGGTGTGTTTTCCTATATTTAGGGTTTTATGTTTCCTTGGGTGTGTATTTTGGCTACCCGAGGAAACCAACTTTTGATTATAAAAGCTTGATTTTCCTATTTTTAGGGTTTTATGTTTCCTAGGGTGTGTAGTTGTGCACCCGAGGAAACTAACTCTTACAATTATAAACTATTTTCCAATTTTTAGGGTTTGTGTTTCCTTGGGTGTGTATTTTGGCTACCCGAGGAAACCATATATGACTAATTTATTTTGGGGTTTTATGTTTCCTAGGGTGCGTATTTTTAGGGTTTTACATTTCCTAGGGTGTGTAGTTGTGCACCCGAGGAAACTAACTATGACAATTATGAACTATTTTCCAATTTTTAGGGTTTGTGTTTCCTTTGATGTGTATTTTGTCTACCCGAGGAAACCATATATGACTAATTTTCCAATTTTTGGGGTTTTATGTTTCCTAGGGTGTGTTTTCCTATTTTTAGGGTTTTATGTTTCCTTGGGTGTGTATTTTGGCTACCCGAGGAAACCAACTTTTGACAATAAAAGTTTGATTTTCATATTTTTAGGATTTATGTTTCCTAGGGTGTGTAGTTGCGCACCCGAGGAAACTAACTCTGACAATTATAAACTATTTTCCAATTTTTATGGTTTGTGTTTCTTTGGATGTGTATTTTGTCTACCCGAGTAAACCATATATGACTAATTTTCCTATTTTTGGGGTTTTATGTTTCCTAGGGTGTGTTTTCCTGTTTTTAGGGTTTTATGTTTCCTTGGGTGTGTATTTTGGCTACCCGGGGAAACTAAATTTTGACAATAAAAGTTTGATCTTTCTATTTTCAGGGGTTTATGTTTCCTATGGTGTGTAGTTGTCTACCCGAGGAAACTAACCATGACAATTATATATTATTTTCCTATTTTTAGGGTTTGTGTTTCCTTGGGTGTTAATTTTGTCTACCCGAGGAAACCAACTTTTGACAATAAAAGTTTAATTTTCTTATTTTTAGGGTTTTATGTTTCCTAGGGTGTGTAGTTGTGCACCCGAGAAAACTAACTCTGACAATTATAAACTATTTTCCAATTTTTAGGGTTTGTGTTTGCTTGGATGTGTATTTTGTCTACCCGAGGAAACCATATATGACTAATTTTCCAATTTTTAGGGTTTTATGTTTCCTAGGGTGTGTTTTCCTATTTTTAGGGTTTTATGTTTCCTTGGGTGTGTATTTTGGCTACCCGAGGAAACCAACTTTTGATTATAAAAGTTTGATTTTCCTATTTTTAGGGTTTTATGTTTCCTAGGGTGTGTAGTTGTGCACCCGAGGAAACTAACTCTGACAATTATAAACTATTTTCCAATTTTTTGGGTTTGTGTTTCCTTGGATGTGTATTTTGGCTACCCGAGGAAACCATATATGACTAATTTTCCTATTTTGGGGTTTTATGTTTCCTAGGGTGCGTTTTCCTATTTTTAGGGTTTTACATTTCCTAGGGTGTGTAGTTGTGCACCCGAGGAAACTAACTATGACAATTATGAACTATTTTCCAATTTTTAGGGTTTGTGTTTCCTTTGGTGTGTATTTTGTCTACCCGAGGAAACCATATATGACTAATTTTCCAATTTTTGGGGTTTTATGTTTCCTAGGGTGTGTTTTCCTATTTATAGGGTTTTATGTTTCCTTGGGTGTGTATTTTGGCTACCCGAGGAAACCAACTTTTGACAATAAAAGTTTGATTTTCATATTTTTAGGATTTTATGTTTCCTAGGGTGTGTAGTTGCGCACCCGAGGAAACTAACTCTGACAATTATAAACTATTTTCCAATTTTTAGGGTTTGTGTTTCTTTGGATGTGTATTTTGTCTACCCGAGTAAACCATATATGACTAATTTTCCTATTTTTGGGGTTTTATGTTTCCTAGGGTGTGTTTTCCTATTTTTAGGGTTTTATGTTTCCTTGGGTGTGTATTTTGGCTACCCGGGGAAACTAAATTTTGACAATGAAAGTTTGATCTTTCTATTTTCAGGGTATGTTTCCTATGGTGTGTAGTTGTGTACCAGAGGAAACTAACCGTAACAATTATATATTATTTTCCTATTTTCAGGGTTTGTGTTTCCTTGGGTGTTAATTTTGTCTACCCGTGGAAACCAACTTTTGACAATAAAAGTTTAATTTTCCTATTTTTAAGGTTTTATGTTTCCTTGGGTGTGTAGTTGTGCACCCGAGGAAACTAACTCTGACAATTATAAACTATTTTCCAATTTTTTGGGTTTGTGTTTCCTTGGATGTGTATTTTGTCTACCCGAGGAAACCATATATGACTAATTTTCCTATTTTTGGGGTTTTATGTTTCCTAGGGTGTGTTTTCCTATTTTTAGGGTTTTATGTTTCCTTGGGTGTGTATTTTGGCTACCCGGGGAAACTAACTTTTGACAATAAAAGTTTGTTCTTTCTATTTTCCGGGTTTTATGTTTCTAGGGTGTGTAGTTGTGTACCCGAGGAAACTAACCATGACAATTATATATTATTTTCCTATTTTTAGGGTTTTATGTTTCCTTGGGTGCGTATTTTGGCTACCCGAGGAAACCAACTTTTGACAATAAAAGTTTGATTTTCATATTTTTAGGGTTTTATGTTTCCTTGGGTGTGTAGTTGTGCACCCGAGGAAACTAACTCTAACAATTATAAACTATTTTCTAATTTTTTGGGTTTGTGTTTCCTTGGATGTGTATTTTGTCTACCCGAGGAAACCATATATGACTAATTTTCCTATTTTTGGGGTTTTATGTTTCCTAGGGTGTGTTTTCCTGTTTTTAGAGTTTTATGTTTCGATTTAGGCTACCCGAGGAAACCAACTTTTGACAATAAAAGTTTGATTTTCATATTTTTAGGGTTTTATGTTTCCTAGGGTGTATAGTTGTGCACCCGAGGAAACTATGACAATTATGAACTTTTTTCCAATTTTTAGGGTTTGTGTTTTCTTGGGTGTGTATTTTGTCTACCCGAGGAAACCATATATGACTAATTTTCCAATTTTTAGGGTTTTATGTTTCCTAGGGTGTGTTTTCCTATTTTTAGGGTTTTATGTTTCCTTGGGTGTGTATTTTGGCTACCCGAGGAAACCAACTTTTGACCATAGAAGTTTGATTTTCATATTTTTAGGGTTTTATGTTTCCTAGGGTGTGTAGTTGTGCACCCGAGGAAACTAACTCTGACAATTATAAACTATTTTCAAATTTTTAGGGTTTGTGTTTCCTTGGGTGTGTATTTTGGCTACCCGAGGAAACCATATATGACTAATTTTCCTATTTTGGGGTTTTATGTTTCCTAGGGTGCGTTTTCCTATTTTTAGGGTTTTTCATTTCCTAGGGTGTGTAGTTGTGCACCCGAGGAAACTAACTATGACAATTATGAACTATTTTCCAATTTTTAGGGTTTGTGTTTCCTTTGGTGTGTATTTTGTCTACCCGAGGAAACCATATATGACTAATTTTCCAATTTTTGGGGTTTTATGTTTCCTAGGGTGTGTTTTCCTATTTTTAGGGTTTTATGTTTCCTTGGGTGTGTATTTTGGCTACCCGAGGAAACCAACTTTTGACAATAAAAGTTTGATTTTCATATTTTTAGGATTTATGTTTCCTAGGGTGTGTAGTTGCGCACCCGAGGAAACTAACTCTGACAATTATAAACTATTTTCCAATTTTTATGGTTTGTGTTTCTTTGGATGTGTATTTTGTCTACCCGAGTAAACCATATATGACTAATTTTCCTATTTTTGGGGTTTTATGTTTCCTAGGGTGTGTTTTCCTGTTTTTAGGGTTTTATGTTTCCTTGGGTGTGTATTTTGGCTACCCGGGGAAACTAAATTTTGACAATAAAAGTTTGATCTTTCTATTTTCAGGGGTTTTATGTTTCCTATGGTGTGTAGTTGTCTACCCGAGGAAACTAACCATGACAATTATATATTATTTTCCTATTTTTAGGGTTTGTGTTTCCTTGGGTGTTAATTTTGTCTACCCGGGGAAACCAACTTTTGACAATAAAAGTTTAATTTTCTTATTTTTAGGGTTTTATGTTTCCTAGGGTGTGTAGTTATGCACCCGAGGAAACTAACTCTGACAATTATAAACTATTTTCCAATTTTTAGGGTTTGTGTTTGCTTGGATGTGTATTTTGTCTACCCGAGAAAATCATATATGACTAATTTTCCTATTTTTGGGGTTTTATGTTTCCTAGGGTGTGTTTTCCTATATTTAGGGTTTTATGTTTCCTTGGGTGTGTATTTTGGCTACCCGAGGAAACCAACTTTTGATTATAAAAGCTTGATTTTCCTATTTTTAGGGTTTTATGTTTCCTAGGGTGTGTAGTTGTGCACCCGAGGAAACTAACTCTTACAATTATAAACTATTTTCCAATTTTTAGGGTTTGTGTTTCCTTGGGTGTGTATTTTGGCTACCCGAGGAAACCATATATGACTAATTTATTTTGGGGTTTTATGTTTCCTAGGGTGCGTATTTTTAGGGTTTTACATTTCCTAGGGTGTGTAGTTGTGCACCCGAGGAAACTAACTATGACAATTATGAACTATTTTCCAATTTTTAGGGTTTGTGTTTCCTTTGATGTGTATTTTGTCTACCCGAGGAAACCATATATGACTAATTTTCCAATTTTTGGGGTTTTATGTTTCCTAGGGTGTGTTTTCCTATTTTTAGGGTTTTATGTTTCCTTGGGTGTGTATTTTGGCTACCCGAGGAAACCAACTTTTGACAATAAAAGTTTGATTTTCATATTTTTAGGATTTTATGTTTCCTAGGGTGTGTAGTTGCGCACCCGAGGAAACTAACTCTGATAATTATTAACTATTTTCCAATTTTTAGGGTTTGTGTTTCTTTGGATGTGTATTTTGTCTACCCGAGTAAACCATATATGACTAATTTTCCTATTTTTGTGGTTTTATGTTTCCTAGGGTGTGTTTTCCTATTTTTAGGGTTTTATGTTTCTTTGGTGTGTATTTTGGCTACCCGGGGAACTAAATTTTGACAATAAAAGTTTGATCTTTCTATTTTTAGGGTTTTATGTTTCCTAGGGTGTGTAGTTGTGTACCCGAGGAAACCAACTCTGACAATTATAAACTATTTTCAAATTTTTTGGGTTTGTGTTTCCTTGGATGTGTATTTTGTCTACCCGAGGAAACCATATATGAATAATTTTCCTATTTTTGGGGTTTTATGTTTACTAGGGTGTGTTTTCCTATTTTTAGGGTTTTATGTTTCCTTGGGTGTGTATTTTGGCTACCCGGGAAAACTAAATTTTGACAATAAAAGTTTGATCTTTCTATTTTCAGGGTTTTATGTTTCTAGGGTGTGTAGTTGTGTACCCGAGGAAAATAACCATGACAATTATATATTATTTTCCTATTTTTAGGGTTTTATGTTTCCTTGGGTGCGTATTTTGGCTACCCGAGGAAACCAACTTTTGACAATAAAAGTTTGATATTCATATTTTTAGGATTTTATGTTTCCTTGGGTGTGTAGTTGTGCACCCGAGGAAACTAACTCTAACAATTATAAACTATTTTCCAATTTTTTGGGTTTGTGTTTCCTTAGATGTGTATTTTGTCTACCCGAGGAAACCATATATGACTAATTTTCCTCTTTTTGGGGTTTTATGTTTCCTAGGGTGTGTTTTCCTATTTTTAGGGTTTTATGTTTCCTTGGGTGTGTATTTTGGCTACCCGGGGAAACTAAATTTTGACAATAAAAGTTTGATCTTTCTATTTTCAGGGTTTTATGTTTCTAGGGTGTGTAGTTGTGTACCCGAGGAAACTAACCATGACAATTATATATTATTTTCCTATTTTTAGGGTTTTATGTTTCCTTGGGTGCGTATTTTGGCTACCCGAGGAAACCAACTTTTGACAATAAAAGTTTGATTTTCATATTTTTAGGGTTTTATGTTTCCTTGGGTGTGTAGTTGTGCACCCGAGGAAACTAACTCTAACAATTATAAACTATTTTCTAATTTTTTGGGTTTGTGTTTCCTTGGATGTGTATTTTATCTACCCGAGGAAACCATATATGACTAATTTTCCTATTTTTGGGGTTTTATGTTTCCTAGGGTGTGTTTTCCTGTTTTTAGAGTTTTATGTTTCGATTTAGGCTACCCGAGGAAACCAACTTTTGACAATAAAAGTTTGATTTTCATATTTTTAGGGTTTTATGTTTCCTAGGGTGTATTGTTGTGCACCCGAGGAAACTAACTATGACAATTATGAACTTTTTTCCAATTTTTAGGATTTGTGTTTCCTTGGGTGTGTATTTTGTCTACCCGAGGAAACCATATATGACTAATTTTCCAATTTTTAGGGTTTTATGTTTCCTAGGGTGTGTTTTCCTATTTTTAGGGTTTTATGTTTCCTTGGGTGTGTATTTTGGCTACCCGAGGAAACCAACTTTTGACCATAGAAGTTTGATTTTCATATTTTTAGGGTTTTATGTTTCCTAGGGTGTGTAGTTGTGCACCCGAGGAAACTAACTCTGAAAATTATAAACTATTTTCCAATTTTTAAGGTTTGTGTTTCCTTGGATGTGTATTTTGTCTACCCGAGGAAACCGTATATGACTAATTTTCCTATTTTTGGGTTTTATGTTTCCTAGGGTGTGTTTTCCTGTTCTTAGTGTTTTATATTTCCTTAGGTGTGCATTTTGGCTACCCGGGGAAACTAAATTTTGACAATAAAAGTTTGATCTTTCTATTTTTAGGATTTTATGTTTCATAGGGTGTGTAGTTGTGTACCCGAGGAAACTAACCGTGACAATTATATATTATTTTCCTATTTTCAGGGTTAGTGTTTCCTTGGGTGTTAATTTTGTCTACCCGGGGAAACCAACTTTTGACAATAAAAGTTTAATTTTCCAATTTTTAAGGTTTTATGTTTCCTAGGGTGTGTAGTTGTGCACCCGAGGAAACTAACACTGACAATTATAAATTATTTTCCTATTTTTAGGGTTTTTGTTTCCTTGGGTGTGTATTTTGTCTACCCGAGGAAACCATATATGACTAATTTTCCTATTTTTGGGGTTTTATATTTTCTAGGATGTGGTTTCCTATTTTTAGGGTTTTATGTTTCCTTGGGCGTGTATTTTGGCTACCTGAGGAAACAAACTTTTGACAATAAAAGTTCGATTTTCCTATATTTAGTGTTTTATGTTTCCTGTGGTGTGTAGTTGTGAACCCGAGGAAACTAACCTTCACAATTATATATTATTTTCCTATTTTCAAGGTTTGTGTTTCCTTGGGTGTGTATTTTGTCTGCCCGAGAAAACCAACTTTTGACAATAAAAGTTTGATTTTCCTATTTTTAGGGTTTAATGTTTCCTAGGTTGTGTAGTTGTGGACCCGAGGAAACTAACTCTAACAATTATAAACTATTTTCCAATTTTTTGGGTTTGTGTTTCCTTGGATGTGTATTTTGTCTACCCGAGGAAACCATATATGACTAATTTTCCTCTTTTTGGGGTTTTATGTTTCCTAGGGTGTGTTTTCCTATTTTTAGGGTTTTATGTTTCCTTGGGTGTGTATTTTGGCTACCCGGGGAAACTAAATTTTGACAATAAAAGTTTGATCTTTCTATTTTCAGGGTTTTATGTTTCTAGGGTGTGTAGTTGTGTACCCGAGGAAACTAACCATGACAATTATATATTATTTTCCTATTTTTAGGGTTTTATGTTTCCTTGGGTGTGTATTTTGGCTACCCGAGGAAACCAACTTTTGACAATAAAAGTTTGATTTTCATATTTTTAGGGTTTTATGTTTCCTTGGGTGTGTAGTTGTGCCCCCGAGGAAACTAACTCTAACAATTATAAACTATTTTCCAATTTTTTGGGTTTGTGTTTCCTTGGATGTGTATTTTGTCTACCCGAGGAAACCATATATGACTAATTTTCCTATTTTTGGGGTTTTATGTTTCCTAGGGTGTGTTTTCCTGTTTTTAGAGTTTTATGTTTCGATTTAGGCTACCCGAGGAAACCAACTTTTGACAATAAAATTTTGATTTTCATATTTTTAGGGTTTTATGTTTCCTAGGGTGTATAGTTGTGCACCCGAGGAAACTAACTATGACAATTATGAACTTTTTTCCAATTTTAAGGGTTTGTGTTTCCTTGGGTGTGTATTTTGTCTACCCGAGAAAACCATATATGACTAATTTTCCAATTTTTAGGGTTTTATGTTTCCTAGGGTGTGTTTTCCTATTTTTAGGGTTTTATGTTTCCTTGGGTGTGTATTTTGGCTACCCGAGGAAACCAACTTTTGACCATAGAAGTTTGATTTTCATATTTTTAGGGTTTTATGTTTCCTAGGGTGTGTAGTTGTGCACCCGAGGAAACTAACTCTGTCAATTATAAACTATTTTCCAATTTTTAAGGTTTGTGTTTCCTTGGATGTGTATTTTGTCTACCCGAGAAACCGTATATGACTAATTTTCCTATTTTTGGGTTTTATGTTTCCTAGGGTGTGTTTTCCTGTTTTTAGGGTTTTATATTTCCTTAGGTGTGTATTTTGGCTACCCGGGGAAACTAAATTTTGACAATAAAAGTTTGATCTTTCTATTTTTAGGATTTTATGTTTCATAGGGTGTGTAGTTGTGTACCCGAGGAAACTAACCGTGACAATTATATATTATTTTCCTATTTTCAGGGTTTGTGTTTCCCTGGGTGTTAATTTTGTCTACCCGAGGAAACCAACTTTTGACAATAAAAGTTTAATTTTCCTATTTTTAAGGTTTTATGTTTCCTAAGGTGTGTAGTTGTGCACCCGAGGAAACTAACACTGACAATTATAAATTATTTTCCTATTTTTAGGGTTTTTGTTTCCTTGGATATGTATTTTGTCTACCCGAGGAAACCATATATGACTAATTTTCCTATTTTTGGGGTTTTATATTTTCTAGGGTGTGTTTTCCTATTTTTAGGGTTTTATGTTTCCTTGGGCGTGTATTTTGGGTACCTGAGGAAACAAACTTTTGACAATAAAAGTTCGATTTTCCTATTTTTAGTGTTTTATGTTTCCTGTGGTGTGTAGTTGTGAACCCGAGGGAACTAAACTTCACAATTATATATTATTTTCCTATTTTCATGGTTTGTGTTTCCTTGGGTGTGTATTTTGTCTACCCGAGGAAACCAACTTTTGACAATAAAAGTTTGATTTTCCTATTTTTAGGGTTTAATGTTTCCTAGGTTGTGTAGTTGTGGACCCGAGGAAACTAACTCTGACAATTATAAATTATTTTCCTATTTTTAGGGTTTGTGTTTCCTTGGGTGTATATTTTGGCTACCCGAGGAAACCATATATGGCTAATTTTCCTATTTTTTGGGTTTTATGTTTCCTAGGGTGTGTTTTCCTATTTTTATGGTTTTATGTTTCGTTAGGTGTGTATTTTGCCTACCCGAGGAACCAACTTTTGACAATAAAAGTTTGATTTTCCTATTTTTACGGTTTTATGTTTCCTAGAGTGTGTAGTTGTGCACCTGAGGAAACTAACCTTGACAAGCATATATTATTTTCCTATTTTCAGGGTTTGTATTTCCTTGTGTGTGTATTTTGGCTATCCGAGGAAACCAAATTTTGACAATAAAAGTTTGATTTTCCTATTTTTAGAGTTTTATGTTTCCTAGGGTGTGTAGTTGTGCACCCGAGGAAACTAACTCTGACAATTATATATTATTTTCCTATTTTTAGGGTTTGTGATTCTTGGGTGTGTATTTTGTCTACCCGAGGAATCCATATATGACTAATTTTCCAATTTTTGGGGTTTTATGTTTCCGAGGGTGTGTTTTTCTATTTTTAGGGTTTTGTGTTTTCTTGGGTGTGTATTTTGGCTTCCCGGTGAAACTAACTTTTGACAATAAATGTTTGATCTTTCTATTTTTAGAGTTTTATGTTTCCTAGGGTGTGTAGTTGTGTACCCGAGGAAACTAACCATGACAATTATATATTATTTTCCTATTTTCAGGGTTTGTGTTTCCTTGGGTGTTAATTTTGTCTACCCGGGGAAACCAACTTTTGACAATAAAAGTTTAATTTTCCTATTTTTAGGGTTTATGTTTCCTAGGGTGTGTAGTTGTGCACCTGAGGAAACTAACTCTGACAATTATAAATTATTTTCCTATTTTTAGGGTTTCTGTTTCCTTGGGTGTGTATTTTATCTACCCGAGGAAACCATATATGACTAATTTTCCTATTTTTGGGGGTTTTATATTTTCTAGGGTGTGTTTTCCTATTTTTAGGGTTTTATGTTTCCTTGGGCGTGTATTTTGGCTACCTGAGGAAACAAACTTTTGACAATAAAAGTTCGATTTTCCTATTTTTAGTGTTTTATGTTTCCTGTGTTGTGTAGTTGTGAACCCGAGGAAACTAACCTTCACAATTATATATTATTTTCCTATTTTCAAGGTTTGTGTTTCCTTGGGTGTGTATTTTGTCTACCCGAGGAAACCAACTTTTGACAATAAAAGTTTGATTTTCCTATTTTTAGGGTTTAATGTTTCCTAGGTTGTGTAGTTGTGGACCCGAGGAAACTAACTCTAACAATTATAAACTATTTTCCAATTTTTTGGGTTTGTGTTTCCTTGGATGTGTATTTTGTCTACCCGAGGAAACCATATATGACTAATTTTCCTCTTTTTGGGGTTTTATGTTTCCTAGGGTGTGTTTTCCTATTTTTAGGGTTTTATGTTTCCTTGGGTGTGTATTTTGGCTACTCGGGGAAACTAAATTTTGACAATAAAAGTTTGATCTTTCTATTTTCAGGGTTTTATGTTTCTAGGGTGTGTAGTTGTGTACCCGAGGAAACTAACCATGACAATTATATATTATTTTCCTATTTTTAGGGTTTTATGTTTCCTTGGGTGTGTATTTTGGCTACCCGAGGAAACCAACTTTGGACAATAAAAGTTTGATTTTCATATTTTTAGGGTTTTATGCTTCCTTGGGTGTGAAGTTGTGCACCCGAGGAAACTAACTCTAACAATTATAAACTATTTTCAAATTTTTTGGGTTTGTGTTTCCTTGGATGTGTATTTTGTCTACCCGAGGAAACCATATATGACTAATTTTCCTATTTTTGGGGTTTTATGTTTCCTAGGGTGTGTTTTCCTGTTTTTAGAGTTTTATGTTTCGCTTTAGGCTACCCGAGGAAACCAACTTTTGACCATAGAAGTTTGATTTTCATATTTTTAGGGTTATATGTTTCCTAGGGTGTGTAGTTGTGCACCCGAGGAAACTAACTTTGACAATTATAAACTATTTTCCAATTTTTAAGGTTTGTGTTTCCTTGGATGTGTATTTTATCTACCCGAGGAAACCGTATATGACTAATTTTCCTATTTTTGGGTTTTATGTTTCCTAGGGTGTGTTTTCCTGTTTTTAGGGTTTTATATTTCCTTAGGTGTGTATTTTGGCTACCCGGGGAAACTAAATTTTGACAATAAAAGTTTGATCTTTCTATTTTTCGGATTTTATGTTTCATAGGGTGTGTAGTTGTGTACCCGAGGAAACTAACCGTGACAATTATATATTATTTTCCTATTTTCAGGGTTTGTGTTTCCTTGGGTGTTAATTTTGTCTACCCGGGGAAACCAACTTTTGACAATAAAAGTTTAATTTTCCTATTTTTAAGGTTTTATGTTTCCTAAGGTGTGTAGTTGTGCACCCGAGGAAACTAACACTGACAATTATAAATTATTTTCCTATTTTTAGGGTTTTTGTTTCCTTGGGTGTGTATTTTGTCTACCCGAGGAAACCATATATGACTAATTTTCCTATTTTTGGGGTTTTATATTTTCTAGGGTGTGTTTTCCTATTTTTAGGGTTTTATGTTTCCTTGGGCGTGTATTTTGGCTACCTGAGGAAACAAACTTTTGACAATAAAAGTTCGATTTTCCTATTTTTAGTGTTTTATGTTTCCTGTGGTGTGTAGTTGTGAACCCGAGGAAACTAACCTTCACAATTATATATTATTTTCCTATTTTCAAGGTTTGTGTTTCCTTGGGTGTGTATTTTGTCAACCCGAGGAAACCAACTTTTGACAATAAAAGTTTGATTTTCCTATTTTTAGGGTTTAATGTTTCCTAGGTTGTGTAGTTGTGGACCCGAGGAAACTAACTCTGACAATTATAAATTATTTTCCTACATTTAGGGTTTGTGTATCCTTGGGTGTATATTTTGTCTACCCGAGGAAACCATATATGGCTAATTTTCCTATTTTTTGGGTTTTATGTTTCCTAGGGTGTGTTTTCCTATTTTTATGATTTTATGTTTCGTTAGGTGTGTATTTTGCCTACCCGAGGAACCAACTTTTGACAATAAAAGTTTGATTTTCCTATTTTTACGGTTTTATGTTTCCTAGAGTGTGTAGTTGTGCACCCGAGGAAACTAACCTTGACAAGCATATATTATTTTCCTATTTTCAGGGTTTGTATTTCCTTGTGTGTGTATTTTGGCTACCCGAGGAAACCAAATTTTGACAATAAAAGTTTGATTTTCCTATTTTTTGAGTTTTATGTTTCCTAGGGTGTGTAGTTGTGCACCCGAGGAAACTAACTCTGACAATTATATATTATTTTCCTATTTTTAGGGTTTGTGATTCTTGGGTGTGTATTTTGTCTACCCGAGGAAACCATATATGACTAATTTTCCTATTTTTGGGGTTTTATGTTTCCTAGGGTGTGTTTTTCTATTTTTAGGGTTTTGTGTTTTCTTGTGTGTGTATTTTGGCTTCCCGGGGAAACTAACTTTTGACAATAAAAGTTTGATCTTTCTATTTTTAGAGTTTTATGTTTCCTAGGGTGTGTAGTTGTGTACCCGAGGAAACTAGCCATGACAATTATATATTATTTTCCTATTTTCAGGGTTTGTGTTTCCTTGGGTGTTAATTTTGTCTACCCGGGGAAACCAACTTTTGACAATAAAAGTTTAATTTTCCTATTTTTAGGGTTTATGTTTCCTAGGGTGTGTAGTTGTGCACCTGAGGAAACTAACTCTGACAGTTATAAATTATTTTCCTATTTTTAGGGTTTCTGTTTCCTTGGGTGTGTATTTTATCTACCCGAGGAAACCATATATGACTAATTTTCCTATTTTTGGGGTTTTATGTTTCCAAGGGTGCGTTTTCCTATTTTTAGGGTTTTATGCTTCCTTGGGTGTGTATTTTGGTTACCCGAGGAAACCAACTTTTGACAATAAAAGTTTGATTTTCATATTTTTAGGGTTTTATGTTTCCTAGGGTGTATAGTTGTGCACCGAGGAAACTAACTCTGACAATTATAAATTTTTTTCCAATTTCTAGGGTTTGTGTTTCCTTGGATGTGTATTTTGTCTACCCGAGGAAACCATATATGACTAATTTTCCTATTTTTGGGGTTTTATGTTTCCTAGGGTGTGTTTTCCTATTTTTAGAGTTTTATGTTTCCTTGGGTGTGTATTTTGGCTACCCGGGGAAACTAACTTTTGACATTAAAAGTTTGATCCTTCTATTTTTAGGGTTTTATGTTACCTAGGGTGTGTAGTTGTGTACCCGAGGAAACTAACCACGACAATTATATATTATTTTCCTATTTTCAGGGTTTGTGTTTCCTTGGGTGTTAATTTTGTCTACCCGGGGAAACCAACTTTTGACAATAAATGTTTAATTTTCCTATTTTTAAGGTTTTATGTTTCCTAGGGTGTGTAGTTGTGCACCTGAGGAAACTAACTCTGACAATTATAAATTATTTTCCTATTTTTAGGGTTTTTGTTTCCTTGTGTGTGTATTTTGTCTACCCGAGGAAACCATATATGACTAATTTTCCTATTTTTGGGGTTTTATGTTTCCTAGGGTGTGTTTTCCTATTTTTAGGGTTTTATGTTTCCTTGGGTGTGTATTTTGACTACCTGAGGAAACCAACTTTTGACAATAAAATTTTGATTTTCCTATTTTTAGGGTTTTATGTTTCCTAGGGTGTGTAGTTGTGGACCCGAGGAAACTAACCTTCACAACAAAACCGGCTTTACCTTTCCCAGGGAACTTTTCCAGCCGATAAATACACTGAGAGGGTATAGGTCTAGGGTATAGAATTAGGTGAGTGAAAGGTGATGTGAAAACGTGATAAATTTAAGAAAACACACCTTTGAGTGCATCCAAACCGATAATAAACCGGGCAACTACACAAAAAGGTGATCATTCATACGTTGAATGTTCCACTAGACTTTACAGGCCCAGTAAAGCAAATGCACGTGTAACATACGTGTTTTATTTTGAGAGTTTGAAATTTTTAAGATTTACAATAACTGGTAAATGATAAGGTAATAAGTTTTGTTAGATGGAAGTATTGTTAAAAAATCTGTGTTTTGGGTAATTGATTAAATGGTATAAGTTAAAATGGGAGAAAAGCTGAAAATTGCAGCATTCTAGGTAGATAGCGGCGCTATCTTGGGCAGATTTGGAACAGCAGTCCCAAATAGCTAAGGCTAAAACGCGAAAATTTAGAGATAGTGGCGCTATCTCAGGAAATAGCGGCGCTATTTAACGCGGGGTGATAGCGGCGCTATCTTGGGCAGATAACGGCGCTATCTTGTGCTGTCAGGCATAAAAACGGGATTTTTCCCCATTTCAGCTCATTTTTCCTTCTTCTTACGGTTTGGTACGATCTTCAGGCGATTTTGGTGAATCAAGGACGAATCTTGGTGCAAATCTAAGGGGTTTTCATCATAAGTTCGAGCTATAAAGGTATTATGCTTAGTTTTTGTACATGCATGTATTAAATTGGGTAAAAATTTAGGTGGAATGTTGAACCCTAGGTTAGGGTTTGGATCACAAATCTGAAATTGATGTTGTATGTTAACATATCAAGTATCTAGCTATGAGATTCGTAGTTATCATGTGATAATGCACAAATTTTAGATAAATTGATGGTCTAGGGTTTGGTTCATCATCAATTTGGGGGAAATTGGTGATTAGGGTTTATACTAGTTGTGATTATGGATTAGGATATTGAATGAGATGTCTATATTATGAAAGGTAATCAATTGGGAGATTGTGGTGATTACATTGACCGGTGACATTGGAATTGTGATTAAAGGAGTTCGTGGCTCGTGTTGACAATTGCTTGATCCCAGGTGAGTTCATCTATGTACAACTGTATACTAGTAGCTATATATTTAAATGCTACGTGTTTAATTGTGATTTGGTTTATTGTTATCGCATATGCGATGCCTAGAACATTGAATTGGTAATTCTAGTGATTTGACTGTAATATGATTAAATGAAGTTTGACTCATTAATAGACTTTTGCTATGTGTATTGACTTGTAAGAATATAGTGATTATTTGTGGTATGCCTTGTGTATAATCTTTTGATAGATGTCTTGATTGATGGAATATCCTTGAAGTGTCTCACTTGATATCGATTCATGTCGTATAAATTCCTTGTGTTACGTCTCGGTTGGATTGCCCTAGTATGAGATGCATTTTTATTGATTCGGGTTGTGATAATCCTCTTGTTCCGGTCTCGTGGAGTCATCGTTGTTATTCTTTCGTTTGATATTGAATATGAGTTACCCGTACAAATTCTTGAGAGATAATTTCGTTTCGTGAGGACCCACGGCGGCTTGAGTATTACTTTGTGTAATATGTTGAGCGGTGGACGCGGGAGTACCTGGCGGATGAGTGGTATGAACCGTGGTGGTGAAGCTGGATCATGGACTCGGTTAGGGATGCCTTGATCACCTTCATCGACCTCATTCCCTAATGGCCTAAGGGGGAATGACGCACTTTGATTCGTTTGGATGGTATTGAGATCTCATTGATTCATGATGCGGTATTGTCTATCGGTTCCGGTGGTTGTGTGATGATTCTCGTGGAGTGTTGATTCGGTGATTGGTTCTCAATGGTGTTTAGTATCTTGCAAACTCTTGTTGATTCTTGCGATATATTTGTATTCTCAATGTCAGTCATTCAGTGATTCTTGTTGATCCCGAATAAGTGTTGATACTTGGCTATGACGGATTCTCGGTAAATCTCATGTTAAGTTGTAAAGCTTCTCGGTCAGTTATGTATTGATGTGTACTTGCTATAATATAAATTACTTAAATAGTTTTATACCATTTATATGTTATTAATTCTTTGTTTTGTATATAATGCTAGTATTATTTTGTACTTTATGAACTCACTAAGCTCGTTGTAGCTTACCCGTTTAGTGGACTAACTTTTTACAGGAAAAGATAAGAGTAAGCATATAAGATCTTGAAGTTGATCGGAGGCTTAGAAGTTATACTTCGGGCATATATTTAGGTATGTGGGAGTTGGCTAGTTTTGTATTGATAATTTTGTAGTTAGTTGGTTTATATCCATAGTCTTTGTTGGTAGTGAGATCTTGGCTCGTTTGTTGTATTCTGTATAGTCGTTATCGGTTTAGAATGGTTAATTGTAATTAGATAGTTATTAAAAAGTTGTTCGTTTTGATTGGTGGGATTTATTCATCAGGTCCTTACAGCACGCCACCACCAGCCACTCAAATTCCTCTCAACAGGAATTAGTTTCATTTCTCAAGGGGACGTAGCACAAAGTCTACTGACGACTCATTTGGAGTTTGTCGGTATTGAAAAATAATAACCTCCTGCCCCGGGTTAAGTCTCATTTGTATGCATGATGTGTCTAGTTCTCACCCTCAAAAATTTCCAATTTAGGACACATACACTACAAAAATAGATCTCCGTGAATCCATCGGAACACTCGTAGTGGCATCTCAATCTGATGTTTCACTCCTGCTAGAGCTAATATCACGCCAACTCTAAACGCAGGTCACACATTTGAATCAACGGTTGTGCAAACGACTATCGATTCATACGGTGTGCTAACGGATACTCTATGTGAGTCCGGTATTGCCTTAAAAGAACAAGTTGATGTGCCTTAACATCATCAATCAATCAGGCAACAACTTATACCAGAAACACATAAAATTCCGATGAAAAATCCATGTGAACCACTCTTAAAAAGTAACATCTTAAATGCTGATTAAATTGTACATGAGCGTTATAATCCACTCTCAAATAACTCCTATGATCTGTTATAACCAGCATGATCTTCCCCGGAGCCACCGACAATATAGGAACCAAAAAGTGAGGGTCCCTAGGTCTAGGTGTGCAGAATCAAGTATCATGGGATCTTGATTGGGGTGCGCTGAGATAAAATTTGAGAGGGGGTAAGAAGTATGGGGTGCAAATTCAGCTAATCACATGGTAAAACAAAACGAGGGGGTGGTTGAAAAATGAAAAAGTGAGCTTAAGTGAGGAGTGTGTGACAGGGTTAAAGAAAACGAAAAACCCTTCCTAAACCGAACAAAATCCGGGTAGCCACATCTCTATCAGACTGCATATGTTGCTTTCTGATAAAGTCATCATGGACCCAGTGATTCAATGTACAACCCCACTAGCCACTCAAGTACAAAAAGTACTTGTTTCAGAAATCACGGAGATTACCACATACACTATCGACATCTCATTTGGAGATTGTTGATATTGAAAAAGAGGATCCACCTCCAGTCCTCGCCTTCGTTTGTCCACGAATAGAGTCTAGAACCGAATTAAATATCTCTAGGACACAGGCTCTCTACCAAGCATATCTTTGTGATATTGCCGGAACATTCATAGTGATACCAATAATATTGGTATTCCACGATGATTGTATGGAAATCCTACCAGTGCTAACATCAAAGCCAACGCTGAACGTAGCTCACACAATTTCGGTAACTGTTGTGTTAACGGGTAATCTATGTGATCCCGGTTTACCCTGATTGAATATGGTGCAAGGATTTGATGACCGTACTCCAACATTATCAACAACGGTCTGAGAACAAAATGAAAATTACAAGATCGTACTTTCGTGTCATCAAAGGTCAAGAAGAATTAAACGACAAGAAGATTAGACCGTATTCCTACACTATCAACAATGTCAAAGAAGTCAAATGATAAATTTGATGACCGTACTGTAACCTTATCAACAACGGTAAAGAAATCAAATGATAAACAATAGGACCGTTCTTTCACGTCATCAACAACGGTCTTGGTTTAAATGATAAAATGTGTTATATATTGATTATTACAAAAAATGTATAACCATTATTCAACACATTTTCATCAAAGGGGCATCGTCATACTCAACTTATTTGTTTCCTTAAATCGAAGATTCTTCCTAATTTCAACTCGCAGAACTTCACATTTTACATGATGAATTAAATAAATCTTATTCATCATGAGGGGGAGAATATACATTACATAAATTCTTTTTATAAAGATGTTAGGTCACAACACCCCTGGTTTGATTGATAATTGTTTAGATTAATAATTTACTTAAGACAATTAAGGTGAAGAACACAATAATTTAGTCAAACGTATATTATTCCACAAAGTGTGGCTTGTAGCGGAAATACAAGACCACTTGAACAATTACAAAAGATGGATAAGTGAACGTGTAAATAGGTGAGTTCTCCTTTGCAAGATGATCTCTATTTATAATGATATAGAGATCTTACATAATGGGCAAAGGAGTAACCGAAGGACTAAGGTAGGAAAATGACTAAGATCAAGGGATTTGATCTTAGTCCGTTACATATTGTAACTCAGTACTTCTACTCAGTCCTTGTACTCAGTATCACTATCTGATACTGAGTACTGATACTGAGTTCTAATACTGATCACTCAGTATCAGACCTAAACTTAGCTATTTTATTCTACATATTAATCTAAGCTAGTCTAGGTTGTTTTGTTTATCTTAAGATCCAAAGGGGCAAGGCTTTTTGCCTTAACAATCTCCCCCTATCTAATGATAACAAAACAATTACAAAAAGATAGACAAAAAATGCAACAGCAAAGGTAGCAATATCTTCTTCTTCAGCTGCTGTTGATAGATTCATTCTCATAGAAGACTTCTTGTTTGATGTGGACAAACTCTTCTCTGCTCTTGAGTTCATCCTTTCTACAATTCAGAACTGCAACAATCTTCTTTCTGAACCAAGAGTCTTCTTTCTTGGTGATCATCCATTTCAGTCCAACAAGATGACTGATTTGTGCTCTTGGAAGATCTTCTTCAGAAATGAAGCACTCTCTATCCTCTGAGTCAGTATACATATATCCAGAAGTTGGATATATGACACTCTTTTGATCCTGGAAAACAAGGTTAGGAGGAAGAGGGTACTTTCTAAGAAACTTGTATGTATGAAGACATTCTGGTCTGTTGTTTGAGTAAGCTTCAGT
Source organism: Calendula officinalis (assembly GCA_963853835.1). NCBI lineage: Eukaryota > Viridiplantae > Streptophyta > Magnoliopsida > Asterales > Asteraceae > Calendula > Calendula officinalis. The sequence continues at coordinate 72,475,292 of OY970826.1, forward strand.
CATCACACTGAGTGTTCTATATTCAATCTCATGAAGCAAACTCTTCTCATAACATACTGCAGACACTGCACCGATCTCATCCAAGACTATTTGATCATAAGTTGATTTCTTTGGAAGCTCTTTGATCAGTCTTGTGATCCTCACCCAGTCTTGAAGACCAACTCTTTGAATATCATGAATGAATAGCTTCACAGGAGGACTGGTTAAGCCAGTACAAGTGATAGTGATTTTTCCTTCTTTGAGCTTCACTTTTACTTTGTTGACATCCAGATTTAACCAGTGTATTCCCCTTACATTTGGAAAGGTTTTGGTCATCAAGAACTCCTTTCTCTCCTCCGTATACTGAGTCCTTGCAGCAACCATATTCCAGTAATGTTGAATATGATCTGGACCCTTTCTTGAGATTCTATGGGAAGGACCAGGAGTGTCAGTATCTGGGTCAGATTCTGGTTCAGCTTTGACTCCCAACTCTTGCTCATATAAGAATCTTTCTTGATCTGCCCAGAGTTGTTGAGGAGTCAGTCTTGGACCCTGCTCGGTATAACTGTCCATTGTATGAACAGGTCTTCTTTGTCTTGATACCAAGGGAGCAGGTTCCTCACTTGATTCAGAAGAAGTGAGAACTGCATTAATAGGTCTTCTTGATAAGGAACTCCTTCTTCTAATTACCAGATTTTCTGGTTCTTCATCATCCGAGGATGATGATGAAGAACTTGCTTGTTCTACCAGATTTAGTGCATAGTTTGCTAAATCAGGTTCTTCATCTTCATCATCAGCAATAGGCCAGATGAAAGGCCTATAGATCACAATTTGCAAATTATTCTCTTCAAGAGCAGGTGGCTCAGAATAAGTTTGCTGTGGTTGGTCAGTATGAGTCTCCCCCTGAGCAGATGGCCCAAGTGATTCTTGAATTTGTAGTGCTGACCTGGTTCTATGTCTTCTCCTCTCATACCGAATCCGAAGTGGCTCAGTATGAGGGCTTTGCTGATGTTGTTGTTCTTGTTGTGGAGGTTGATCTTCATTTAATTTTCTTCTTTTCTCCCCCTGAGCAGATGGCTCAGTTTGATCAACCTCAGTGTCTCTTTGTCTCTTCTCCCCCTTTTTGTTATCATAGGATGGAGAGGGAAGAGGATCAGTATCACCACCCATGTCCCCTTCAGGTTCTTCAAGAATAGGGGAGGGCATGGGCTCAGTAGCAGCATCAGTTTCACCAGCACCTCCTTCTCCTTCTCCTTCTTCATTGTGGTCACCATGTGAAAATGGTGGAGTTTGTGGATGCTGATGTGGTTGTTGAAGTAGTGAGACTGACTGTTTGATTGAGTCAATATCACTACTCATTGTATCCATTCTGGCCAGTATTAGAGTTTGAGTATGTTGAATGGCCATAATTTGCTGCATGATTGCCTGCAGAGTCACTTGGTCTCCTGCAGCCTGAGATGCTTGAAAACCCTGCACAGATGGTGCTAAAGAAACAAAAAATATAAAACTGGTTAGAACGAAAGGTTTATCAAATAGAATTGTGGTGTTGTTTAATTCTATAATCATATAAACAGAATTTGTGAAGTCTGTATTTCATCTGGTTTATGATGAAATATTGTGGACTTGTGCATAGCATGTGTAAGAAGATTTTAGTAAAAGTGAGTGTGGAATTTGTAGTAGCTCAGTATTGGATAAGTCACATTTACTAAAAGGTTTGGGTTTGGGTATTCGAAGCCTGGGATGTGCTTCTTGTTATTTTCAATGTTTATCACTCGGTATTAGAGTGATAACAGAAATATGGCTAAACCCCATGGAAAATGTTTGGATTTTGTGGCTTAAGGGTTTGTGATCATTTCTTGAATTATGCTACCCAACTCAAAAATAAGTTGGACATTATTCAAGCAGCACCAGTGGGTGTCAGTGTGACATCAACCACCATTGTCTCTTTAAATGTTGAGACAACTGTAGACTGACAATGATCAATTTGGTGTGCTCAGTATATGAATTGTGCATAGCAGCAGTGGGCTAGCTATGTTGGCCATAAAAGGATATATATTTGAAAGATCGTTTGAGACTTTGGTCAGTATTGAGTTGGTACTGGCCAATACTTAGTCTCTATTTGGGAATGAAATATATATATATAAGTTTAAGGGCTTTTTAGAAATTCATACCTGAGACTCTGTCAGATTCCCTTCTAGCATCTGCAGAGGTCGGTGCAGGATCATATGATTGTGGATTTGCAGCACCAATAGCTTCAATACCGACTTGTCTGTGTTGCTGAGCACCTTCCAATGTAGTGTGCTCATACTGAATCTCCACATCAAGAGGAACATGAGGTTCCCTAATTAGTTGAGCAGATGGAATTGGTTCTGGACCTGGAAGGTCAGCGGTGGCTGCAACTAGGGTTTGTGCTTGAAGAGATACAGTTAATGATGGGACATTTGCAGGCTGCACCTCCTCAGATGATAGATTTCCCATTAGCACAGGAGAAAGATTTCGTCTTCTTCTTTGTAGAACAAGTGGTGTATCTTCTGAGGACTCAGTATTAGAAACTGGTTCAATATGAGGAGCATCTGGATCTTGTGCAGGTTGTTGAGTCGGTTCTTGAACTTGTGGAACATCCTGCATCTCAACATCTTGACCAGCCTGTCCTCCATTACCACTACTATCATCATTATTATCATCATCATTGTCGGATTCAGTATCAGACATGTCTTCATTTATGTGATCTTGAACAATGGCCCACATAGAAGGACTCAGTAGAGGCTCTCCTTGTCTAGGCCTGTAAAAGAAAATCTTCTCACTAAGAGGAGGAAGATCAACTCTTGGGCTGTGAAACTCATCATAAGTATGTGTTGGCATTGAGTGTTGAAAGATGAGTGATAAAAATCTGCAGAAAGGGACATTCTTTTCCCTTATGTTAGCTCGAACCAAAGCAGCTAATTCATTGAAGATGAGCCTTGCATAATCAATGTTTCTTCCGTAGTACAATGCATGTACAATTTGCATCCCAAATTCATTAATTTGATCCAAAGCACCAGTCTTGTGGGTCATACACCGAATAATAGTTGTAATTAGAATACCCCACATAGGACCAAATTGATTTCTTTTAATAATGCCTGTTGTGCCTATTCTGCCCAAAAACGGCAATACTGACCGTGCCTCTGTTCTGTCAACGAAAGGTTCATACTGAGCTTGTGCAGGAAGCCTCAGTGTTTCACGAATAATAGCAGTAGACACAAATGCTCTTCTTTGATCTCTAATTACCCACCCAGCAATCATATCTGGAGAATCGAGTGTGGCAGAATACCAAAACTCGCATAACATTTCTGGGTAGATTGCTCGAGGAGATAAGGTCAGTGCACGAGCAATTGGGCAATGCTTCAAAAAAGTCACAATGTTTGTGAATTCTTGGCATACCCAGGCTTGAGGAATAGTGAAATTTGCTGTAATGTTGTTCCTCGCAAATTTGGGCATTTCATCATCTCGGAATTTGATTTCCGATGCGATCTCTGGAGCGACGAAAGTGTAATTTGCCATCTGTGATTTGGATTTAAATGTTTTTGCTTGCTAAGAAGAAGTGAAATCGTTAATCGCAGAGTGAATTTAAAGAGTAAAGAGAGAGAGTGAAATAACTGTTTAAAAAATTTTGAAGAGGAAAAAAAAACGGTTATTTATAGATGATTTAAGGATAAAATTGATATTGGGAAGTAAAAACGGCTGATTTGACTGCCTTATCCTGTGTTAACGGTAACTTTCCTATTAAGAAAGGTTACCGTTGGACAGTATGAGGGTTAAGCTCGGTGTGAGAGCCGTCATACCCCAATACTGAGTAAAATAAAATTAATTAAAAAAAAAATTTGAAATTATAAAAACACTTAATTTACTCTTGAAATTAAAAAAAATGAAAATTTTAAAAAATTGATGATAACAAACTAGTAATACTGAGTGGTCAGTATCAACAGGAGTGATACTGAGCGCTCAGTTTTAAGGAAAAGTAAGGACGATCAAGGATTCAGCATACCTAATTGCCCTAGTAAATACATAAACCTTTCCTCAGGAAGAGGTTTAGTAAATAGATCAGCCAATTGTTCATCTGTTGGTACATAATCTACCTCAACCTTACCTTTTTCCACATTATCTCGAATAAAGTGGTGTCTGATATCAATGTGCTTAGTTTTGGAGTGATAGACTGGGTTCTCTGTGATAGCAATAGCACTCTTGTTATCACAATGAATTGGAGTCTTTTGAAAGTTGAACCCATAATCCAATAGTTGATACTGCATCCATAACAATTGAGCACAACAACTTCCTGCAGCAACATACTCTGCTTCTGCTGTGGAAGTTGCTACCGAGTTCTGCTTTTTGGATGACCAACCAACTAGTCTTCCACCTAGGAATTGACATCCTCCACTTGTGCTTTTTCTGTCCAATCTACAACCTGCAAAATCTGCATCTGTGTACCCTTCAAGGTCAAAGTTTGAGTCTTTGGGATACCAAAGACCCAGGTTAGGAGTACCTGTAAGATATCTAAAGATGCGCTTAACTGCTTTCATGTGTGATTCTTTAGGATCAGCCTGATACCGAGCACACAAACATGTTGCAAACATGATATCAGGCCTGCTAGCAGTTAAATAAAGTAAGGAACCAATCATACCTCGGTATGTGGATTGACAAACTGATTTACCAGTTTCATCCTTACTTATCTTGTCCTGAGTACCCATAGGAGTGTGCATGGAAGATAAGTTTTCAAATTTGTATTTCTTTAACATGTCATGCACATACTTACTTTGATTTATAAAAGTGCCATCAGACTTTTGTTCAACTTGTAAACCAAGAAAATAAGTAAGTTCTCCCATCATACTCATCTGATACTGAGTTGACATTATCTTAGCAAACCAGTCACATATTGACTTGTCAGTAGAGCCAAAGATAATATCATCTACATATATCTGAATGAGTAAGATGTCAGAACCTTTCCGTTTTGAAAATAATGTTTTATCAATTTTACCTCTTGTAAATTTATTTTCAATAAGATACTCAGACAGGGTATCATACCAGGCTCTTGGAGCTTGTTTGAGCCCATATAGAGCTTTATCAAGCTTGAAAACATAATTAGGAAATTTAGGATCAACAAAACCTGGTGGTTGTTTAACATAAACTTCCTCTTGTAGTTTTCCATTTAGAAAAGCACTCTTGACATCCATCTAATAAACTTTGAAGTTCTTAAAAGCTGCATATGCAAGATACAACCTAATAGCTTCAATTCTTGCAACTGGTGCAAAAGTTTCATCATAGTCAATGCCTTCTTCTTGCCTGTAACCTTGAGCAACCAACCTTGCTTTGTTTCTTATGACAACACCATCCTTATCCATCTTATTTCTGAATACCCACTTAGTACCAATAATAGTTTTGCCAGTAGGAGGTGGTACTAAGTTCCAAACTTTGTTTCTCTCAAACTCTGTAAGCTCTTCTTGGATAGCCTCTACCCAATCTTCATCTAACAGTGCTTCATCAGCTTTCTTTGGTTCAATGATAGATAGAAAACTTGAGAAGAAACAGAAGTTTGCAGTTGCTTGGGGTGGAAATTCTAATTTTCTTCTTGTTTGGACACCTTCTTCAATAGGACCAAGAATATTTGAGTGTGGGTGGTCTCTGTGTTCCCTAAAATTGCTTCCTAAGTGAGCATTTGAAATAGGATCAACAATATCTTGTTGAGTTGGTGTGTCATGTGTCTGATACTGAGTGGAATTCTGTTCAGTATTAGACAATGTAGGTTGTTGTTCATCTTCATTTTGCAGAGTTGATGTGGATTCTTGTGAAGTGTTGGAAGTTTCACCTTCTTCATAGGTAGAATGGTTCAGATCATTATTTGGAAACTCAGTATGAAGGTTCTCTGATATTGGAACCTCAGTATTAGTTGTAGTTGAGTAAAACTGAGTTCGAACCTGATCAGTATCACTCGTACCATGATCAACATAATATGGATGAAACTTGGGCTGTTCAGCAATGGAGTTCTCTGGATTGCATAGAATGTCTATGCCACTTATGTCTTCACTTGCGGAGGTAGATGCTCATTCTGATCTTCATCAAAGGTAACATGAATGGATTCTACAATCATCTTGGTTGAGATGATATACACTCTGAATGCTTTAGAGTGTGGAGAGTAGCCCATGAATACACCTTCATTTGCTTTGGGAGCAAATTTGTTGAGATTTTGTTTGGAACTGAGTACAAAGCATTTGCTCCCAAAAATGTGAAAATATTCCACACTAGGAATTTTTCCATTGTATAACTCATATGGAGTTTTCAGATGTCTCTGGACAATTGTGGCTCTATTTTGAGTGAAGTTTGCACAATTTACAGCTTCAGCCCAGAAACTCAGTGCCAGTCCAGCATGACATAGCAAAGTTCTTGCAGCTTCAATTAATGTTCTATTCTTTCTTTCTACAACACCATTTTGTTGTGGTGTGTAGGCTGCAGAGAAGTTCTGAATTATTCCTTTTTCTTCACAGAAATCGGCTAATACTGAGTTCTTAAACTCAGTACCATGGTCACTTCTAAGTTGCTTGACCTTGTGCCCTTTTGAAGTTCTTCTCGTTTTATAAAGGCAATGATTTCTGTTGTTGCATCTGACTTAGTCTTGAGGAAGATAACCCAAGTATATCTTGAGAATTCATCAACCAAGATTAGAGTATAGATCTTTTTGGCCAAAGATGGTGTACTGATGGGGCCAAAAAGATCCATATGTATCATAGTAAGAGGTTCATTAATGGAATGATTGACCTTAGACTTGAATGAACTCTTCTTCTGCTTGCCCATTTCACATGCTGAGCATAACTTATCTTTTGAATAAGTAATAGTGGGCAATCCTCTCACCAGTTTCTTGATACTGAGCTCATTTATATTTCGAAAGTTTATGTGAGAGAGCTTCTTGTGCCATAACCAATGTAGTTCTGGTTTGACTTTAGACAGCAGGCAAACTCGAATAGTAGGATCTATTTCAGACAGATTGACCACATAGACATCCTTTTCTCTTCTAGCAACGAGGACAGGTTGCCCTTTATCATTGTAGATGATCCCTACAATCTTTCTGAACCGAGCTTCATTGTCATCGTCACACATCTGACTGATACTGAGCAGATTGTGTTTAAGACCCTCCACATAGGCAACTCTTTTAAAAGTTATATTGCCTGCTTTTATTACTCCATAACCTCTTGTCTTTCCCACCGAGTCATCTCCAAACTTAACAGAAGGACCCTTCTCTGGAGTATAGTTGAGAAGGTACTCCATACTGCCAGTCATGTGTCTTGAGCAGCCACTATCTAAATACCATTTTCTGTCACCCTGCACAAGACACAAAATAAGAGTTAGTTCCTTTTAGGAACCCATTTCTGAATGGGACCTTTGGTGGAAAAATCAGATTTTGACCTGATCTCTTTATTTGGAGAAGTCAGTATCACTTTTGGAAAAACCTTGGAGGTTTTCATGGGTGATACTGACTTTGTTTCTCTCCTTTTCTTTGGTACTGAGTACCTAGGATTGGAGAGATCAGTCCAGCATTCATCTCCTTTATGACCAGTATGATGACATCTATAACATTTTCTAGGTCTGTTTCTGAACATATTCTCATAAGGAATTTTTGAGAACTGTTTGATTTTTGGTAGATCAGTATTAGTGAATTTTGTAAACTTTTGACTTAAAACTTTAATCTGATCACCAATAGATTTCAAAATGTTATTTTTGTCATGTGTCAATGGAGTGTTAATTTTAGGTTTAACTGATTTCGAAGGAGATGATACTGGGTCTTATATTTATTAGGCATTGAAGTCTGTTTATCATTTGACTTCTTGACTTTGCCATTTGAAGATCCTGTTGAAGTTGTTTTCTTTTTATCATGTTTTAAAATGACAACTTGAACAGGTTCTTTAGATTTATCAGTATATGATGTTTCTGTTCCTGCAACTTCTGTATTAGATGAAACATTAGAGATAGAAGTTATTTTATTATCATTATATAATTCAAAAGTTGTTGTATTAAATAATAATTCAAAAGGTGGAACAGCAGAAGTGTCGTACTGATCTGTTGGAAGCTCAGTATCAGAAATTTCCGTTATAGAAAATTCAATACTGGGTTCTTGTAACTCAGTATAGCACTTTGAGCAAATGGAAGGACCAATTGATTTTTCAAAAATTATTTTATCCTCATCATCTGACTCAGTTTGACAACTTACTTCACAAAAGGTTTTTTCTTTTACAAACTGTATAGGGTTCATTTCAGAAAATTCTTCAAATAAATCAGCAAAGTTATTTCTATTTTTTAGTTGAGGATCAACACCAAGTGCAGCCTTTACATTTTCTGGAAATTGTTGATTTAGACATTTATTTAATTTTATTGAAGCATTTCCCCAAGATTTACACTGATTTTCAAATTTTTCTTTTTCAAGTTTGTGTAAATGAGCTTTATCAGCTAATCTTTGGTTAATGTCTTTTAAATCTGAAAAGTTTAGTTCTAAATCTTTATACTTTGCTAATTTATCTAAGTTCTCATTATTTACCCTTTCAAGTTCTTGAATTGTTAATTTTAAAGCTTTTTCTTTTTGTACATAAGTTTTAAGATCAACAATCATATACTCAAAAATTTTAGTTTTTTCATTCATTGAATAAGTTTGAAAGGAACTCACCTTGTACAACTGAGTAGAATCCCAATCAGTATGGACACTCATTTTCTCAGCTTCTTTGATATCTCTATCAAAGGAGCTCTTCAAATCTTCTTCAGTAAAAGCCATAAAGGCTTTGTTCTCAATTTCTTCCTCATCATCACTTATTTCCTCATCCATCCAAGCTTCAGAGTACAGTGCTTGATGAGGTGCTCCATTCCCTTCTGCCCTCTTCCCCTTGCTCCAGTTCTTTAGTTTGACATACTTATCTCTATACCTCTTTGCTCGGTATGCAATCTTGTCATTCTGATCAGTCTCAGAAGACTTGGTATGACAATTTGCAGCAATATGTCCAGGCTTTCCACACCTATAGCAAAGACCTGATCTTGGATCAGTATTAGAAGAGCTAACACCAAGCCTCTTCTTTTTCAACTGATCCAGCTTCATAGACATAAGAGCCATTTGTGATTCAAGCTCTTCTGCCTCAGCATCAGCAAGATCAACATCTGGTTCATCAGGCTCAGTTACAGTATATGCCTGTTGCACAACTAGAGCCATACCAGTGGAAGACTTGTCAGTTTTCTTCCAGTTGATCAGTCTTGCAGCATTATTCTCCTCATGATTCAACATTAGACCATACAAAGTTTGAAGAGTGTATGACTCAATGTTGTTAGCAGCATTGACAGAGTTTGTCATGTCAAGAAATTGTTGAGGAAGGCTATCCAAGAACTTTTGAACAAGTTCTCCTTCCTCCTTCACAATGCCTACACTGATTAAATCATGGATAACAGTATTGAATCTGTTATAGAGAGTAGTGATGTCTTCATTTGGAGTTGAGAAGAAGTTCTCATATTTTCTTCTCATGTTGCTTTTTCTTTGCAACTTCACCTTTGCTGTGCCTTCATAGGTGACTGATAAGCTGTCCCACATAGCTTTTGCTGTTGGCAATTTCATGATTGCATTGAGAATTTCTTTGGTAACAGCATTACCAATCACTCATTTAGCTCCGGAGTCTAAAGCATACAACTGACGGTCAGTATCAGTCCAGTTGTGCTTTAGTTTGGGTACAGTTCTTATGCCTTCAGGAGCATTATCAGTAGCAACAACGGGTTCCACAGTTTGTGGGATGATAGGGCCATCATTTAGCACAGTGAGCATTTCATGATGAATGGATTCGAGATACCACTGAGCTTTTAGCTTCCATTGATGGAAGTCTTTACCATCAAAGATGGGTACTCCCTTTCCAGACATAACTGGTGCAACAATGGTAGACATTTTTGATTTTGGAGTAAGTGATGGATAAGTATAAGGGATGGTTGCCAGGGTTATAGATCGACTAAATAAGAGTTTATTTAGCCTGCTCTGATACCAGTTGTTAGGTCACAACACCCCTGGTTTGATTGATAATTGTTTAGATTAATAATTTACTTAAGACAATTAAGGTGAAGAACACAATAATTTAGTCAAACGTATATTATTCCACAAAGTGTGGCTTGTAGCGGAAATACAAGACCACTTGAACAATTACAAAAGATGGATAAGTGAACGTGTAAATTGGTGAGTACTCCTTTGCAAGATGATCTCTATTTATAGTGGTATAGAGATCTTACATAATGGGCAAAGGAGTAACCGAAGGACTAACTAAATGAAATGACTAAGATCAAGGGATTTGATCTTAGTCCGTTACTATACTGACTGTGAGTCAGTCCTTCTACTCGGTATTGGATTTCCAATACCGAGTGCTGATACTGAGTGGCCAGTATTGGCCAAACTCAGTATCACTTCTAACTTAGCTATTTTAATCTACATTTTAATCTAAGCTACTTTAGATTGTTTTGTTATCCTAAGATTCATATAAGAGGTAAGGCTTTTTGCCTTAACAGAGATTTACCAAGAATCCGTCATAGCCGAGTATCAACACTTATCCGGGATCAACAAGAATCACTGAATTGTTGGAATATGCTTCACATGTATAACATATAGTTATATGGCTAGTTGTTTGTGAGCCTAAAGGGTCACACACTTAAACACTAAACACCATTATATAATTAGTGTAATTAGTGTAATTACATTAATTATTAATATATATAAGCTATGAGCTTGTCTATCATAAGTTTAATATTAAAAGTTAATATTGAAACTTTCTTGTGGGCAAACTAGAAGAAACAAAAGATAGGGACTTGTGGGCAAATAAGACTAATGATTTATGGAAATCATTAAAGGATTGTAATGGCACCATTAAGAGATATAATGGTCCATAAACTCCTTTCTTTGACCACACTTGGCCGTCCCCTCTCACACACACTTTGAAGGTGTTTTTGTTTCTTTTTGCTCTCAAGATTCAAGGACTAGCATCCTCCATTGGTGTTCTTGCTTGTGTTGTGTGGATTTCTTTTAGAGGTATTCTAATTGAATACTTGGTTTCAATCCATCATCAAATCCATCCGAATCCACAACAAGATCAAAGGCTTCAAGGGTATGAAATGTTCATCCAATCTCTTTGATTTTCTTATAGTTTAATTGTATGATTGATATCAAGATCCGTTCATGGTGATTAAATCTTTCCGCTGCGTTTTGTTACTTGTAATAACCGAAAATCACCATTAGTGGTATCACGAGTCATTATATTAATCATATAATTAGCTAGATTTTGTAAAAAGTGGCAAAAATCAATCGGTTTTGATGTATAAAAATCCCGATCGGAAAGAAAAAAAAAAAAACCCTACGGTTTTTTGTTTTTTTTTCGGTTTTTTTTTTTAATTTAAAAGATGGGTTAAAACATGTATTTTTGGAACCCTATTGTCACTTGTTACAAAATCAAATCAAAAAGTTAATCTAGTTTATTGAATTTTTTGATTATTTGGCTTGGAATTCTTGTTTAATTATGTTTTTTGATATGGCAAAACATGTATTTTTGCCATATCCCAAGCCAAAGCCTTGTCAAATTGTTGATTGTTTGTGCAAACCGATGAAAGCCTAGACCGTTTGTGAATGAATGTGGTTGATGTTTGGTTGTTTGGTTGTTTTGGGAAAAGCCTTGTTTTTTGGCTTAATTGTTGTAATTTGTTTCATTTTTTTTTTATTTTATTTTTGGTGCCATTTTTGGGGCAATTTGTAATGTAAAAGTAATAGAATAGATTGTACTTATTTTATCTTTTTATTGTAAATTGTTGACAAAAAATATTGAAGACTAATGAAGAAAACAACAAATTTCCGTCACAAAAGCGAGGGCTGTACGAAAACAGGTTTTCCAAAGGCATACGGACTCCGTTTTGGGCGATTCAAAAGCCTAAAATGCTTGCAAAGTCGTGGGCTACAACTTTCCAGAAGGCCGGGAAGACCAACGACGACTCCTTCAGTGACTTTTCGGGCTTCAAAGTCTGCTGGAATTTTCTCACAGATTACACTTTTTCACAATTTTGGGTTCTACTTGCTCAAGAATGTCTTGGAGCAAGTGGGAGCCCATTGGGTTTATGTAGGCCCGTTTGGGTTCATGTTGGCCCGTCCCCTAGTTTGACCCTTCGGTCCGTCGTGATGACTCACGTGACCGAACCTAGGATTTCATTGGTCGAGGTTTGCACAAAATTTGTTGCATGTTTTATTTATGTTTGTGGTTGTTTTCTTTTCCTATTAGATACAAGTAAATAAAACAATTAAAAATGGTTTTTTGACACAAACATTAAAACATCCAAACATTTAATCATCGATAATTACTAGTTAATCATTGATGATTAAACCTTTAATCTAAAATTGTTTTGAGATTAAACTAAGTTTAAATATGATTTGAAACTTAAAATAATAGTTAATCATTGATGATTAAACCTTTAATCTAAAATTGTTTTGAGATTAAACTAAGTTTAAATACGATTTTAAACTTAAACCTTAATAATCGTTAAATGTTTTTACCGTTTATTAAACGACTTATGAAGTGATATGAATGAAGTACATGATTCATTCATATCTTAATAAAATTTTATTAATTAAAATTTAACATACCTAAAATTTAAGTCACGCCATCCAATCGGTTGTAAATCACTTGCTTCTATTTTTGAATTCACGTGAGACGTGGTTTGAATCTAGACCCGAGGTCATTATTCTCTACGCGTGAGACCTAGAGCTATTTTGACATGATTTCACATTGGATGACTTAATCGAGTTAACGGTGAGACCTTGACTCGAGGCGACGATGCGACAAACATGCCACTTGACCCTAGATGCTTGTTCACTAGGTGCCATGAAGTCCCATACCTCTAAGAGTTGCACTTGTAATGCAATTGTTGATCGTCACCTACCTATTGGATCTATCACCTCTAGCAGATCAACTGATGCGGTGATAGAAGCTCAATGGGATCTTAGCTTTTAATTAAAATTAATTGGGTAGTTAATTGATTAAAAGAAATTATTATTGAAAATACTATTTTTTGAACTTTGGTTGTTATACAGATAACAACAACATCAAAACCTAAGTATCTCCACTCAAAAATCAGTTCTTGAAAACTGAAACTGACTAATATCAACTTTATCTTCTGATATCGAATTCTAAGGATTGTCCTTAGAGATGAGAAAGTTGATATACCTATAAGAGGCCTTACCTGAGGCACCTCCTGTCAGTGATTCTGCTGCTGTTCGTCAAGCCTTTACCGAAACGTTTAACGAACACCAAGAAGTTGCTACTCATATGCTTGTGAGCATGAACCCCGAGATTCGAAAGTACTTCGAGGAACTCACAGCATATGATATGATAAGCGAGTTGAAAATAATATTTCAACAAAAGGCAGAACTTGAACTGTTCAAAACAGTTAAAGCATTCCATGCTTGCAATCAGGAGGACGGCCAATCAGTTAGCACTTACATCTTGAATATGCAATGCTATCTTGATCCAATGGAACGTCTTGGTTACCCCTTACCACAAGTTCTTGGAATGAGCTTGATTCTTACCTCACTATCCAAGGACTATGACCAGTTTGAAAAGTGTTTTAAAAGTACATAGCATGGGGAAGACAATCGTTGAACATGCTATGGTAAAACTGGTTGAGCAAGGGTTACCCAATACTTTTCTTGCAATTAGGGAAGGTAAACCGCAAGCACAAGGCAAGAGTCTAGGTAAGGGTAAGCTAGTTTACTTTTCCAAACCTACGATTCCCCCACCTGCTAAAAAGGAGCACCCTGCAAAGGATATTTCTTGCCATCATTGCGATGAAACTGGCCATTGAAGGAGGAATTGTCCTGCCTACGTGGCAGAGTTGATGAAGGAAAAATGTGTTCTAGTTAGCACATTAGGTATCTTCATTATAGAACTCCATACTTTTCGTGATAAATCTTGAGTGTATGACACTAGTTGTGGAACTCACATTTACACAAATGTGCAAGATTGAATGTGAAGTAGAAAGCTAAATGAATGGAAGCTGTGATCTTATCCTTCCTAATGCGTTAATTATTGTTTTGAATAATTGTCAATTATGCATTGTTTAGCTTTATCGTTTGTTGAATAAGGGATTATGATATCTTGTTTTATGAAAAATAACATTTTTTATTACTATTCCTTATAATAGTATGTTTGAAATTATATATGCATGATCCTAATTCAAACGATAGTTCTATATACAAATGTAGCACTCAAGAATCCAAATTGGTTTGGATTCTACTTACCTAGAGCATCGTCATCTTTTCCACATAAACAACTCGACGGGCTTCTTTACAAATGATTATGAATCATTTAAAATGCCTCTCTTGTATATTATGGAAAGATAACAAGAAAGCTTTTCTCCCATATTGGCAAAAGAGCTAAAAATCTACTTGGACTCATACATACTGATGTATGTGGCCCTTTTAGAACTAAGACTAGGGAAGGTGCCACCTACTTTCACTGATGATATCATTCGATGTGGTTATGTTTACTTGATTAAACATCAACATGGAAGCTTTAATGATATCAGTCGCTATGGTTATGTTTACTTGATTAGACATAAACATGAAATCTTTGAAACGTTCAAAGCTTTCTAAAGTAAAAGTATAAAATCAACTTAGCAAGACAACAAAGGCTTTCAGTCCTGATTACGGATGAAAGTACATGAGTCAAGAGTTTCTGGATCATCCCTCACATCGTGAGATTGTCTCACAATTCACTCTTTCATACACTCCACAAGATAATGGTGCGTCTGGAAAGAGATATCGGACCCTGTATGACATGGTGAGATCTATGATGAGTCCTACTACTTTTACACTATCCTTTTGAGGGGCATGCACTGAAGTCTGCTGCTCGAATACTTGATATGGTTCCGACCAAAAGGTTAAAAAGACACCATATGAGATATGGCGTGGGAAAGTCCCAATTTGTCTTACTTGAGGATCTGGGGTTGTGAGGATCTCGTGGAACGAGACATGCCGAACAAACTTGAGCCCATATCTATCTAGTATATCTTCGATTACTATTTTACTTCCCAACTGAGAACAAATGGTTGTTACTCGGTATGCTGAGTTTCTTGAGAACAGTCTCATTTCACAAAGCAAGTGGGAGCACTATAGACTTTGACAAGATTCAAAGTGAAGATACACAACCTTCTGGTAACACTAGCAAATATCATTCTGAGGCTGTACATATAGATGTTGGACCACAGGATGATGTTGTTCCCATTCATAGATCCGCAAGGACACTTCATGCACCTGAACGATATAGATTTATGTCGATGCTGAGGAGCAAGTTTCGAGGATCATTATGAACCCCCTAACTATCAAGTTGCATTATCGAATTTTGTATTCGAAAAATGACTTGAAGCTATGAATGCGAAAATAAAATCCATGAGAGACAATCAAGTTTTGAACTTAGTTGATCTTTCTCAAAACAGTAATACTGTTGACATGGATGAAAATATACACACCTATAAATCTCTCATAGTAGCAAAAGGTTACACTCAATCCTACTGGATTGACAATGATGAAACCTTCTCGCCTGTTACTAAAGACATTAGGATTCTTATAGCCAAAGTAGTGTACTATGACTACGAAATTTGGTTGATGATGAAATCAAATCGTTTGTTTCACCTAAAACCCAAACTGAGTATGTGTATATATGAAAGCTAGTGGGAGCGTTGTCGTTTCTCAAGTCATACATGTTGATGACATGTCACTCATGTGAAACAATATACCATGCTACAAGATGAAAATCCTGGCTTGGAAAATGTTTCGACATGATGGATTGTAGGGACACGACATACATACTTGAAGTAAAGATCTATAATGATAGATCAAAGCGGTTAATTGGTTTAAGTCAAAGTGCTTACATTGACAAAATTCTAAATGGTTTAGAGTGGTACTCCCAAACGTGGAAGTCTCCCTATGCAACACAATGTACACTTGAGTAAGACTCAAGGACCGTCCTCACCTGATGAGATGAAACGTATGCGTGATGTCCCCTATGCCTCGGCAGTAGGATCTATCATGTATGCTGTGCGGTGCACAAGACCTGATGTAGCGTTCTCTCAGAACCTTACAAGCCGATATCAACAGAATCCAGGTGAGAGTCACTGGACTGCTGTTAAGAACATACTGAAGTATCTTAGGAATACTAAAGATATGTTTCTTGTTTATGGTGGTGAAAGTCAAGATGAACTGAGCGTCACTTGTTATTCTGATGCTAGTTTTGAGACTGATAGAGATGATTCCAAATCTCAAACGGGGTATGTTTTCGTTTTGAACGGAGGCGCTGTTGATTGGAAAAGTGCAAAGCAGAGCACTATCGCTATGTCTTCTACAGAAGCTGAATACATTGCAACTACTGAAGCTGCAATGGAAGCTGTTTGGATGAGGAAATTCATTTCTGGGCTTGGTGTTGTCCCCAGTAATGAAAAACCTATGGATATGTTCTGTGATAACACAGGTGCTATCATCATTGCCAACGAACCTGGTGTTCAGAAAGGTGCCAGACATTATCGGAGGAAGCTTCACTACATTAGAGATGCGATCCTAATGGGAGATGTACGCTTGCTCAAAGTTCATACAGATGACAACTTAGCTGATCCCTTCACGAAGCCAATGTCATGTACCAAACATATTGAACATGCTAGAAGCATTGGACTTCGACCAGCTAATAGTTTCATGTAATCTGTTTTAGTATTTGGATAATGGAACATTGAGCAGTTTTTATTGGAATAAATTGATATATTTGATATGATCGTTTTTATATGAATATCTACTGTGTTCTATATTTGCATGTTTATATCCATGAATATTTACTGCGTTTTATATTCTAAATTGTCCATTGTCATAATTAATAATATGGGAATATTATTAAGACAAATCTGAGGGCATTGATGACATTATCTTAGTATGACTAAGGATGATGAAATCAAACTCACATGTTGTCCATAATGATGCACAATTGGACTGACCCAACCTATGAGAAATCACTTCATGGATTTATGTCACAAGTGAATCTCACAAAGACTTTGTCACTTATCCTCTGACTTGAGATGCAAGTTGGTTTGTGTATGTAGAGGGGCAAACTTTGATATGGTTAAACGTTGACCTGAACAAGGCTGCTATAACAACCATTATCGGGTTTGTCATTAAGCATATGACAGACACGTGCAGTCAATAAAGAATTTGTTCCTCCACACATGTGGATTAGATACTACTGGGCCCCTCGATGATTTGAATAGATGTATGTGTGGCCACACCCAAAAGGTAATCAAGATGAATCTTGATTGGTTTTGGTAATCTACTTCAATATATAGATCGAGAAACAGAATCGTTGAAATTTTAGATTGACATTTATCCTTGTCTAAAATTCAACATAGTATCAGTAACAAAAGGATAACTGCTTGAAAAACCTTGAACAAAGATTTTATGAAACTCCTCATGTACTTCTAGGGGCATTGGCGGGTTGCTAGACTCTAACCTTTGCTTGTATAACTACTTGATGTTATCACGTGCGCAAGTGGGAGCTGTTGGAATATGCTTCACATGTATAACATATAGTTATATGGCTAGTTGTTTGTGAGCCTAAAGGGTCACACACTTAAACACTAAACACCATTATATAATTAGTGTAATTAGTGTAATTACATTAATTATTAATATATATAAGCTATGAGCTTGTCTATCATAAGTTTAATATTAAAAGTTAATATTGAAACTTTCTTGTGGGCAAACTAGAAGAAACAAAAGATAGGGACTTGTGGGCAAATAAGACTAATGATTTATGGAAATCATTAAAGGATTGTAATGGCACCATTAAGAGATATAATGGTCCATAAACTCCTTTCTTTGACCACACTTGGCCGTCCCCTCTCACACACACTTTGAAGGTGTTTTTGTTTCTTTTTGCTCTCAAGATTCAAGGACTAGCATCCTCCATTGGTGTTCTTGCTTGTGTTGTGTGGATTTCTTTTAGAGGTATTCTAATTGAATACTTGGTTTCAATCCATCATCAAATCCATCCGAATCCACAACAAGATCAAAGGCTTCAAGGGTATGAAATGTTCATCCAATCTCTTTGATTTTCTTATAGTTTAATTGTATGATTGATATCAAGATCCGTTCATGGTGATTAAATCTTTCCGCTGCGTTTTGTTACTTGTAATAACCGAAAATCACCATTATGAATGACTGACATTGAGAATACAAATATATCGCAAGAATCAACAAGAGTTTGCAAGATAATAAACACCATTGAGAACCAATCACCGAATCAACACTCCACGAGAATCATCACGCAACCACCGGAACCGATAGACAATACCGCATCATGAATCAATGAGATCTCAATACCATCCAAACGAATCAAAGTGCGTCATTCCCCCTTAGGCCATTAGGGAATGAGGTCGATGAAGGTGATCCAGGCATCCCTAACCGAGTCCATGATCCAGCTTCACCACCACGGTTCATACCACTCATCCGCCAGGTACTCCCGCGTCCACCGCTCAACATATTACACAAAGTATTACTCAAGCCGCCGTAGGTCCTTACGAAACGAAATTATCTCTCAAGGAATTTGTACGGGTAACTCATATTCAATATCAAACGAAAGAATAACAACGATGACTCCACGAGACCGGAACAAGAGGATTATCACAACCCGAATCAATAAAAATGCATCTCATACTAGGGCAATCCAACCGAGACGTAACACAAGGAATTTATACGACATGAATCGATATCAAGTGAGACACTTCAAGGATATTCCATCAATCAAGACATCTATCAAAAGATTATACACAAGGCATACCACAAATTATCACTATATTCTTACAAGTCAATACACATAGCAAAAATCTATTAATGAGTCAAACTTCATTTAATCATATTACAGTCAAATCACTAGAATTACCAATTCAATGTTCTAGGCATCGCATATGTGATAACAATAAACCAAATCACAATTAAACACGTAGCATTTAAATATATAGCTACTAGTATACAGTTGTACATAGATGAACTCACCTGGGATCAAGCAATTGTCAACACGAGCCACGAACTCCTTTAATCACAATTCCAATGTCACCGGTCAATGTAATCGCCACAATATCCCAATTTATTACCTTTCATAATATAGACATCTCATTCAATATCCTAATCCATAATCACAACTAGTATAAACCCTAATCACCAATTTCCCCCAAATTGATGATGAACCAAACCCTAGACCATCAATTTATCTAAAATTTGTGCATTATCACATGATAACTACGAATCTCATAGCTAGATACTTGAAATGTTAACATACAACATCAATTTCAGATTTGTGATCCAAACCCTAACCTAGGGTTCAACATTCCACCTAAATTTTTACCCAATTTAATACATGCATGTAAAAAAACTAAGCATAATACCTTTATAGCTCGAACTTATGATGAAAACCTCTTAGATTTGCACCAAGATTCGTCCTTGATTCACCAAAATCGCCTGAAGATCGTACCAAACCGTAAGAAGAAGGAAAAATGAGCTGAAATGGGGAAAAATCCCGTTTTTATGCCTGACAGCACAAGATAGCGCCGCTATCTGCCCAAGATAGCGCCGCTATAACCCCGCGTTAAATAGCGCCGCTATTTCCTGAGATAGCGCCGCTATCTCTAAATTTTCGCGTTTTAGCCTTAGCTATTTGGGACTGCTGTTCCTAATCTGCCCAAGATAGCGCCGCTATCTACCCAGAATGCTGCAATTTTTAGCTTTTCTCCCATTTTAACTTATATCATTTAATCAATTACCCAAAACACAGATTTTTAACAATACTTCCATCTAACAAAACTTATTACCTTATCATTTACCAGTTATTGTAAATCTTAAAAATTTCAAACTCTCAAAATAAAACACGTATGTTACACGTGCATTTGCTTTACTGGGCCTGTAAGGTTTAGTGGAACATTCAACGTATGAATGATCACCTTTTTGTGTAGTTGCCCGGTTTATTATCGGTTTGGATGCACTCAAAGGTGTGTTTTCTTAAATTTATCACGTTTTCACATCACCTTTCACTCACCTAATTCTATACCCTAGACCTATACCCTCTCAGTGTATTTATCGGCTGGAAAAGTTTCCCTGGGAAAGGTAAAGCCGGTTTTGTTGTGAAGGTTAGTTTACTCGGGTCCACAACTACACACCCTAGGAAACATAAAACCCTAAAAATAGGAAAATCAAAATTTTATTGTCAAAAGTTGGTTTCCTCAGGCAGTCAAAATACACGCCCAAGGAAACATAAAACCCTAAAAATAGGAAAACACACCCTAGGAAACATAAAACCCCAAAAATAGGAAAATTAGTCATATATGGTTTCCTCGGGTAGACAAAATACACACACAAGGAAACAAAAACCCTAAAAATAGGAAAATAATTTATAATTGTCAGAGTTAGTTTCCTCAGGTGCACAACTACACACCCTAGGAAACATAAAACCTTAAAAATAGGAAAATTAAACATTTATTGTCAAAAGTTGGTTTCCCAGGGTAGACAAAATTAACACCCAAGGAAACACAAACCCTGAAAATATGAAAATAATATATAATTGTCGTGGTTAGTTTCCTCGGGTACACAACTACACACCCTAGAAAACATAAAACCCTAAAAATAGAAGGATCAAACTTTTATTGTAAAAAGTTAGTTTCCCCGGGTAGCCAAAATACACACCCAAGGAAACATAAAACCCTAAAAATAGGAAAACACACCCTAGGAAACATAAAACCCCAAAAATAGGAAAATTAGTCATATATGGTTTCCTCGGGTAGACAAAATACACATCCAAGGAAACACAAACCCTAGAAATTGGAAAAAAATTTATAATTGTCAGAGTTAGTTTCCTCGGTGCACAACTATACACCCTAGGAAACATAAAACCCTAAAAATATGAAAATCAAACTTTTATTGTCAAAAGTTGGTTTCCTCGGGTAACCAAAATACACACTCAAGGAAACATAAAACCCTAAAAATAGGAAAACTCACCCTTGGAAACATAACACCCCAAAAATAGGAAAATTAGTCATATATGGTTTCCTCGGGTAGATAAAATACACACCCAAGGAAACAGAAACCCTAAAAATAGGCAAATAATTTATAATTGTCAGAGTTAGTTTCCTCGGGTGCACAACTACACACCCTAGGAAACATAAAACCCTAAAAATATGAAAATCAAACTTTTATTGTCAAAAGTTGGTTTCCCAGGGTAGACAAAATTAACACCCAAGGAAACACAAACCCTAAAAATAGGAAAATAATATATAATTGTCATGGTTAGTTTCCTCGGGTACACAACTACACACCCTAGGAAACATAATACTCTAAAAATAGAAAGATCAAACTTTTATTGTCAAAAGTTAGTTTCCCCGGGTAGCCAAAATACACACCCAAGGAAACATAAAACCCTAAAAACGGGAAAACACACCCTAGGAAACATAAAACCCCAAAAATAGGAAAATTAGTCATATATGATTTCCTCGGGTAGACAAAATACACATCCAAGCAAACACAAACCCTAAAAATTGGAAAATAGTTTATAATTGTCAGAGTTAGTTTCCTCGGGTGCACAACTGCACACCCTAGGAAACATAAAACCCTAAAAATAAGAAAATTAAACTTTTATTGTCAAAAGTTGGTTTCCCCGGGTAGACAAAATTAACACCCAAGGAAACACAAACCCTAAAAATAGGAAAATAATATATAATTGTCATGGTTAGTTTCCTCGGGTAGACAACTACACACCATAGGAAACATAAAACCATTGAAAATAGAAAGATCAAACTTTTATTGTCAAAAGTTTGATCTACCCGGGAAACTAACTTTTGACAATAAAAGTTTGATCTTTCTATTTTTAGAGTTTTATGTTTCCTAGGGTGTGTAGTTGTGTACCCGAGGAAACTAACCATGACAATTATATATTATTTTCCTACTTTTAGGGTTTGTGTTTCCTTGGGTGTTAATTTTGTCTACCCGGGGAAACCAACTTTTGACAATAAAAGATTAATTTTCTTATTTTTATGGATTTATGTTTTTCTTAGGGTGTGTAGTTGTGCACCCAAGAAACTAACTCTGACAATTATAAATTATTTTACAATTTTTAGGGTTTGTGTTTCCTTGGGTGTGTATTTTGTCTACCCGAGGAAACCATATATGACTGACTAATTTTCGTATTTTTGGGGTTTTTTGTTTCCTAAGGTGTGTTTTCCTATTTTTAGTGTTAAGGCAAAAAGCCTTACCTCTTGTATGAATCTTAGGATAACAAAACAATCTAGAATAGCTTAGATTAAAATGTAGATTAAAATAGCTAAGTTAGAAGTGATACTGAGTTTGGCCAATACTGGCCACTCAGTATCAGCACTCGGTATTGGAAAACCAATACTGGGTAGAAGGACTGAGTCACAGTAAGTATAGTAACGGACTAAGATCAAATCCCTTAATCTTAGTCATTTCATTTACTTAGTCCTTCGGTTACTCCTTTGCCCATTATGTAAGTTCTCTATAACATTATAAATTGAGATCATCTTGCAAAGGAGTACACACCAATTCACTTTACTCTTTCATATCTATTGTAATTGATCAGTGGTCTTGTTATTCCGCAACAAGCCACACTTAGTGGAATTATACATTTGACTCATATCTTGTTCTTATACAATATTTGTCTTGAGTTATAATTATCCAATCAATTAACCATCTAAACCAGGGAGTTGTGACCTAACAACTGGTATCAGAGCAGGCTAAATAAACTCTTATTTAGTCGATCTATAACCCTGGCAGCCATCCCTTATACTTATCCTACTCTTACTCCAAAATCAAAAATGTCTACCATTGTTGCACCAATTATGTCTGGAAAGGGAGTACCCATCTTTGATGGTAAAGACTTCCATCAATGGAAGCTAAAAGTTCAGTGGTATCTTGAATCCATTCATCATGAAATGCTCACTGTGCTAAATGATGGTCCTATCATCCCACAAACTGTGGAACCCGTTGCTGCTACTGATGATGCTCCTGAGAGCACAAGGACAGTTCCAAAACTGAAACACACCTGGACTGATACTGACCGTCAGTTATTCAGTCTAGACTCAAGAGCAAAGGGAGTGATTGGTAATGCTGTTACCAAAGAAATACTTAATGCAATTATGAAATTGCCAACAGCAAAGGCTATGTGGGACAGCTTATCAGTCACCTATGAAGGCACAGCAAAGGTGAAGTTGCAAAGAAAAAGCAACATGAGAAGAAAATATGAGAACTTCTTCTCAACTCCTAATGAAGACATCACCACTCTCTATAACAGATTCAATACTGTTATCCATGATTTAATCAGTGTAGGCATTGTGAAGGAGGAAGGAGAGCTTGTTCAAAAGTTCTTGGACAGTCTTCCTCAACAATTTCTTGACATGACAAATTCTGTCAATGCTGCTAACAACATTGAGTCATACACTCTTCAAACTTTGTATGGTCTAATGTTGAATCATGAGGAGAATAATGCTGCAAGACTGATCAACTGGAAGAAAACTGACAAGTCTTCCACTGGTATGGCTCTAGTTGTGCAACAGGCATATACTGTAACTGAGCCTGATGAACCAGAAGTTGATCTTGCTGATGCTGAGGCAGAAGAGCACAAATGGCTCTTATGTCTATGAAGCTGGATCAGTTGAAAAAGAAGAGGCTTGGTGTTAGCTCTTCTAATACTGACCCAAGTTCAAGTCTTTGCTATAGGTGTGGAAAGCCTGGACATATTGCTGCAAATTGTCATACCAAGTCTTCTGAGACTAATCAGAATGACAAGATTGCATACCGAGCAAAGAGGTATAGAGACAAGTATGTCACACTGAAGAACTGGAGCAAGGGGAAGAGGGCAGAAGGGAATGGAGCACCTCATTAAGCACTGTACTCTGAAGCCTGGATGGATGAGGACATAAGTGATGATGAGGAAGAGATTGAGAATAAAGCCTTTATGGCTTTCAATGAAGATGATTTGAAGAGCTCCTTTGAAAAGGATATCAAAGAGGCTGAGAGGATGAGTGTTCATACTGATTGGGATTCCACTCAGTTGTACAAGGTAAGTTCCTTTCAAACTTATTCAGTGAATGAAAAAACTAAGATTTTTGAGTATATGATTGTTGATCTTAAAACTTCTGTACAAAAAGAAAAAGCTTTAAAATTAACAATTCAAGAACTTGAAAGGGTAAATAATGAAAACTTAGATAAATTAGCAAAATTTAAAGATTTAGAACTAAACTTTTTAAACTTACAAGACATAAACCAAAGATTAGCTGATAAAGCTCATTTACACAAATTAGGAAAAGAAAATTTTGAAAATCAGTGTAAATCTTGGGGAAATGCATCTATCAAATTAAACAAGTGTCTAAATCAACAATTTCCAGAAAATGTAAGGGCTGCACTTGGTGTTGATCCTCAATTTAAAAATAGAAATAATTTTGCTGATTTATTTGAAGAATTCTCTGAAATGAACCCTATTCAGTTTGTAAAAGCAAAAACTTTTTGTGAAATATGTTGTCAAACTGAGTCAGATGATGAGGATAAAATCATTTTTGAAAAATCTATTGGTCCTTCCATCTGTTCTAAGTGCTATACTGAACTACAAGAGCTCAGTATTGAATTTCCTGAAAAAGAAAATTCTGTTACTGACTTTGAAATTGTACAGTGTGAGACTTCTGCTGTTCCACCATTTGAAGTTTTATTTAACACAACAACTTTTGAGATATATAAAGACTCTGAGCTTACAGACACGAAAACAACTACTACTCAAAATGTTTTAACTAATACTGAATCTACAGGAACAGCAAAGTCAACTACTCAAGAATCTAAAGAACCTGTTCAAGTTGTCATTCTAAAACATGATAAAAAGAAAACAACTTCAACAGGATCTTCAAATAGCAAAATCAAAAAGTCAAATGATAAAAAGACTTCCATGCCTAATAAAAATAAGACCCAGTATCATCTCCTTCAAAATCAGTTAAACCTAAAATTAATACTCCATTAAAATATGACAAAAATAACATTTTGAAATCTATTGGTGATCAGATTAAAGTATTAAGTCAAAAGTTTGCAAAACTCACTAATACTGATCTACCAAAAGTCAAACAGTTTTCTAAAATTCCTTATGAGAACATGTTCAGAAACAGACCTAGAAAATGTTATAGATGTCATCACATTGGTCATAAAGGAGATGAATGTTGGACTTATCTCTCAAGTCCTAGGTACTCAGTACCAAAGAAAAGGACAGTATCTAAGTCAGTATCACCAAAGAAAACCTCTAAAATTTCTTGTGAAGTGATACTGACCTCTTCAAATAAAGAGATCAGGTCAAAATCTGTTTATTCCACCAAAGGTCCCATTCAAAAATGGGTTCCTAAAAGGAACTAACTCTTATTTTGTGTCTTGTGCAGGGTGACAGAAAATGGTATTTAGATAGTGGCTGCTCAAGACACATGACTGGCAGTATGGAGTACCTTCTCAACTATACCCCAGAGAAGGGTCCTTCTGTTAAGTTTGGAGATGACTCGGTGGGAAAGACAAGAGGTTATGGTGTGATCAAGGCAGGCAACATAACTTTTAAAAGAGTTGCCTATGTAGAGGGTCTTAAACACAATCTGCTCAGTATCAGTCAGATGTGTGATGATGACAATGAAGCTCGATTCAGGAAGGTTGCAGGAATCATCTACAATGATAAAGGGTAGCCTGTACTCATTGCTAGAAGAGAAAAGGATGTATATGTGGTCAACCTATCTGAAATAGACCCAACTACTCGAGTATGCCTGCTTTCTAAAGTCAAGCCAGAATTGCATTGGCTATGGCACAAGAAACTCTCTCACATCAACTTCAGAAATATCAACGAGCTCAGTATGAAGAAACTGGTGAGAGAGTTGCCCACTATTACTTATTCAAAGGATAAGTTATGCTCAGCATGTGAAATGGGCAAGCAGAAGAAGAGTTCATTCAAGTCAAAGGTCAATCATTCCATTAATGAACCTCTTACTATGATACATATGGATCTCTTTGGCCCCATCAGCACACCATCTTTGGCCAAAAAGATCTATACCTTAGTCTTGGTTGATGAATTCTCAAGATATACTTGGGTCATCTTCCTCAAGACTAAAGCAGATGCAACAACAGAAATCATTGCCTTCATTAGAAGAGAAGAACTTCAAAAAGGCAACAAGGTCAAACAACTTAGAAGTGACCATGGTACTGAGTTTAAGAACTCAGTATTGGCTGATTTCTGTGAAGAAAAAGGAATCGTTCAAAACTTCTATGCAGCTTACACACCACAACAAAATGGTGTTGTAGAAAGAAAGAATAGAACATTAATTGAAGCTGCAAGAACTTTGTTATGCCATGCTGGACTGGCACTGAGTTTCTGGGCTGAAGCTGTCAATTGTGCAAACATTACTCAGAACAGAGCCACAATAGTCCAGAGACATCAAAAGACTCCTTATGAGTTATATAATGGCAAGGTTCCTAATGTGGAATACTTCCACATCTATGGGAGTAAATGTTTTGTACTTAGTACCAAACAAAATCTCAACAAATTTGCTCCCAAAGCAAATGAAGTTGTGTTCATGGGCTACTCTCCACACTCTAAAGCCTTCAGAGTGTATATTATCTCATCTAAGATAATTACAGAATCCATTCATGTCACATTTGATGAAGATCAGAATGAGCATTCTACATCAGCAACAGAAGACATCAGTGGCATAGAAATTCTATGTAATCCAGAAAACTATCTTGCTGAACAGGCCAAGTCTCACCCATACTATGTTGATCATGGTATGAGTGATACTGATCAAGAAGTACCTCAGTCTAACTTCAATACATCAAATTCTGAGGTTCCCATAGCTGAGAACCCCAATACTGAGTTCCCAATTCTTGATCTGAACAACTCCACCTACGAGGAAGGTGAATCTTCCAGTACTGCTCAAGAATCTACATCAAATTTGCAAAATTCAGAAGAACAACAACAAGTATTGTCTGATACTGAACAAGTTTCAACTCAGTATCAGACAGACAATCCATCACCACAACAAGATATTGTTGATCTTGTTTCAAATGTTTCCTTAGGAAAAAATCTAAGGGAACACAGAGACCATCCTCATGCTAACATTATTGGTCCCATTGAACAAGGTGTCCAAACAAGAAGAAAGTTAGAGTTTGAACCCCAAGAAACTGCAAACTTTTGTTTTTTCTCAAGTTTCTTATCTACCATGGAACCAAAGAAAGCTGATGAAGCTTTATTAGATGAAGACTGGGTAGAAGCCATGCAAGAAGAACTGACAGAGTTTGAAAGAAATAAAGTTTGGAACTTAGTACCACCTCCTGCTGGGAAAACTATTATTGGTACTAAGTGGGTGTTCAGAAACAAGATGGACAAGGATGGTGTTATCATTAGAAACAAAGCAAGGTTGGTTGCTCAGGGTTACAGGCAAGAAGAAGGCATTGACTATGATGAAACTTTTGCACCAGTTGCAAGAATTGAAGCTATTAGGCTGTATCTTGCATATGCAGCTTTGTTAGGTCACAACAACCCTGGTTTAGATGGTTAATTGATTGGATAATTATAACTCAAGACAAATATTGTATAAGAACAAGATATGAGTCAAATGTATAATTCCACTAAGTGTGGCTTGTTGCGGAATAACAAGACCACTGATCAATTACAATAGATATGAACGAGTAAAGTGAATTGGTGAGTACTCCTTTGCAAGATGATCTCTATTTATAGTGTTATAGAGATCTTACATAATGAGCAAAGGAGTAACCGAAGGACTAAGTAAAGGAAATGACTAAGATCAAGGGATTTGATCTTAGTCCGTTACTATACTGAGTATCACTCAGTCCTTCTACTCGGTATTGGTTTTCCAATACCGAGTGCTGATACTGAGTGGCCAGTATTGGCCAAACTCAGTATCACTTCTCACTTAGCTATTTTAATCTACATTTTAATCTAAGCTATTATAGATTGTTTTGTTATCCTAAGATTCATACAAGAGGTAAGGCTTTTTGCCTTAACAATCTCCCCCTATCTAATGATAACAAAACAATTTACAAAGAGATACTAAACAAAATAAACTATAGGCTGCAAAGTCTTCTTCTTTAGTCTTTGTTGATCGATTCAAACTCATAGAAGACTTCTTTCTTCACATGGATGAACTCTTCTCTTTTCCTTAGTTCATCTTGCCTGTTGTTTAGCACAGCAACAATCTTCTTTCTGAACCAAGAATCCTCTTTCTTGGTTATCATCCACTTCAATCCAACAAGATGACTTATGCTGGCTCTTGGCAGATCTGCTTCAGAGATGAAGCACTCTCTATCCTCTGAGTCTGTATACATATATCCAGAAGTTGGATATATGACACTCTTTTTATCCTGAAAAACAAGGTTAGGAGGAAGAGGATACTTCTTAAGATACTTGTATGTATGAAGGCACTCTGGTCTGTTGTTTGAGTAAGCTTCAGTCATCACACTGAGTGTTCTATACTCTATCTCATGAAGCAAATCCTTCTCATAGCATACATCAGCTACTGCACAGATCTCATCCAAGACTATTTGATCATAAGTTGATTTCTTTGGAAGCTCTTTGATCAGTCTTGTGATCTTTACCCAGTCTTGAAGGCCAATTCTTTGAATATCATGAATAAATATCTTCATGGGAGGACTTGTTAAGCCAGTACAAGTGATAGTGATTCTTCCTTCTTTGAGCTTCACTTTTACTTTATTGACATCCAGATTCAACCAATGTATCCACCTTACATTTGGAAAAGTTTTGGTTTTCAAGAACGCCTTCCTTTCTTCCTTATACTGAGTCCTGGTAGCAACCATATTCCAATAATGTTGAATATGGTCTGGACCCTTTCTTGAGATTCTATGTGAAGAACCAGGAGTATCAGTATCTGGGTCAGATTCTGGTTCAGCTTTGATTCCCAACTCTTGCTCATATAAAAATTGCTCTTGTGTTAGGTCACAACACCCTGGTTTAGATGGTTAATTGATTGTTTAATTATAACTTAAGACAAATATTGTATAAGAACAAGATATGAGTCAAATGTATAATTCCACTAAGTGTGGCTTGTTGCGGAATAACAAGACCACTGATCAATTACAATAGGTATGAAAGTGTAAAGTAAATTTGTGTGTTCTCCTTTGCAAGATGATCTCTATTTATAATGATATAGAGATCTTACATAATGGGCAAAGGAGTAACCGAAGGACTAAGGTAGGAAAATGACTAAGATCAAGGGATTTGATCTTAGTCCGTTACATATTGTAACTCAGTCCTTCTACTCAGTCCTTGTACTCAGTATCACTATCTGATACTGAGTACTGATACTGAGTTCCAATACCGATCACTCAGTATCAGACCTAAACTTAGCTATATTATTCTACATATTAATCAAAGCTAGTCTTAGATTGTTTTGTTATCTTAAGATCCAAAGGGGTAAGGTTTTTTTGTCTTAACATCTTGTTCTGCACAGAGTTGTTGAGAAGTCAGTCTTGAAGCCTGCTCGGTATCACTGTCCCGTGTATGGACAGGTCTTCTTTGTCTTGTTACCAAAGGAGCAGATTCTTCACTTGATTCAGAAGAAGAGAGAACTGCATTGATGGGTCTCCTTGATAAGGAACTCCTTCTTCTAATTACCAGATTTTCTGGTTCTTCATCATCCGAGGATGATGATGAAGAACTTTCTTGTTCTACCAGATTTATTGTATATTTTGCTAAATCTGGTTCTTCATCTTCATCATCAGCAATAGGCCAGATGAAAGGCCTATAAACAATAATCTGTAAGTTATTTTGCTCAGTAGCACCTTGCTGAGGTTGATCAGTATCGGTCTCCCCCTGAGCAGATGGCTCAGATGGTTCTTCTTCAAGTTGTTCCAAGACTGATCTTCCTCTTTGTCTGTTTCTTTCATACCTAAACCGAAGAGGTTCAGTATGAGGTGTTTGCTGATGTTGTTGTTGTTGTGTAGGTTGATCTTCATTTAGTTTTCTTCTTTTCTCCCCCTGAGCAGATGGCTCAGGTTGATCAACCTCTTGATCTCTTTGTCTTTTCTCCCCCTTCTTGTTATCATTGGATGGGGAGGAAATAGGTTCAGTATCACCACCCATGTCCCCTTGGTGATCTTCAGGAGTTGGGGAGAGCATAGGCTCAGTAGCAGCATCCCTTGCACTCTCAGTATGTGCAGGAGAGGGTGATCTTCGAGCCTCAGTGGCAGGGCCTTCTTCATCATTATTGCCTCCAGTTTGAGTTTGTGGAGGTGGTGGAGGCTGTTGTTGTTGCTGTAGGAGTGCCACTGATTGCTTTGAGGAGTCAATCTCAGTACTCATTTCATCCATCCTGGCCAGAATGTTATTCTGAGTGGTCTGCATGGCCAGGATTTGATTTAGAATAGTTTGTAAAGCTCCATGTACTTCCTGAGACTGAGTGGCTTGTGCCCTTTGACCCTGCACAGATGGTGCTAATAGAAACAAAAACATAAAACTGGTTAGTAAGAAAGGTTTATCAAATAGAATTGTGGTATTGTTTAATTCAATAATCATATAAACAGAATTGTGAAGTCTGTATTTCATCTGGTTCATGATGAAATATTGTGGACTTGTGCAAAGTATGTGTAAAAAGTATTTAGTAAAAGTGAGTGTGGAATTTTAAGTAGCTCAGTGTAGGATAAGTCACATTTACTAAAAAGGTTTGGTTGGGAAATTCGAAGCCTGGGATATGCTTCTTGTTATTTTCAATGTTTATCACTCGGTATTAGAGTGATAACAGTAATTTGGCTTTAACCCATGGAAAATTTTGGCTAATGTGGCTTAAAGGGTTTGTGATCATTTCTTGAAAAATGTTATCCAACTCAAATTAAATTAGACATCATTCAAGCAGCACCAGTGGGTGTCAGTGTGACATCAACCACTATTGTCCCTTTAAATGTTGGAACAACTGTAGACTGACAATGATCTTTTGAAATGCTCAGTATATGAATTTTTGCATAGCAGCAGTGGGCTTACTATGTTGGCCATAATAGTATATATATTTGAAAGTTCGATTGAGACTGTGGTCAGTATTGAGTTGGTACTGGCCAATACATAGTCTCTATGGGGGAAAATTATATATATATAAAAGTTTAAGAGTTTTTAGAAATTCATACCTGAGACTTTATCTGATTCTCTTCTGGCATCATGAGAGGTCGGTGCTGGATCATTTGGATTCTGATTTGAGGCACCAACACCTTCATGAGGTTCTTCTCTGCCAATATCTGCACCTTCCAGTGTATGATGCTCAAACTGAAGTTCTACATCAAGAGGATCATAGGGTTCCTCAATATGTTGAGCTGTTGGTTCTGGTTCAGGACCTGGAAGGTCAGCATTGGCTGCAGCAGCACTTTGGGCTTGAATCGATGCAGTAAGAGATGGTACATTTCCAAGTTGCATCTCTTCTGATGAGAGGTTTCCCATAATAACCGGAGAAAGATTTCTTCTTCTTCTGTGGATAACCAGTGGTGTGTCTTCTAAGGTCTCAGTATCAGATGCGGTTTCAATAAGAGGAGCATCAGGATTCTATGCTGGTGGTGATGATACTGCTGCTGGTTGAGCTTCCACCATCTCAGTATCTGGATCATCGTTTCCACCATTTCCACTGTCATCATCAGTATCAGCATGTTCTGATTCAGTATCAGAAGATTGTGCATCATTAATGTGTGCCTGGACTATAGCCCACATAGAGTGACTCATTACAGGCTCTCCTTCTCTTGGCCTGTAAAAGAAAATCTTCTCACGAAGAGGAGGAAGATCCACTCTTGGGCTGTTGAATTCATCATATATATGTGCAGGCATCTCATTCTGAAAAATGAGAGAAAGAAATCTGCAGAAAGGAACATTTAATTCTCTGATTTTAGCCCGAATTAGAGAGGCTAATTCTTCAAAAATTAGTCGAGCATAGTCAATGTCCCTTCCGTGGTACAT
Source organism: Calendula officinalis (assembly GCA_963853835.1). Lineage (NCBI taxonomy): Eukaryota > Viridiplantae > Streptophyta > Magnoliopsida > Asterales > Asteraceae > Calendula > Calendula officinalis. The sequence goes on from OY970826.1 coordinate 72,507,349, forward strand.
GGCATGAACCATCTGCATACCAAAATCGTTGATTTGGTCCAAGGCGCCAGTCTTGTGAGTCATACACCGAATGATTGTAGAGATCAGTATTCCCCACATTGGACCAAATTCATTTCTTTTAATGATCCCTGTAGTACCTCGTCGTCCGATAAGTGGTAACACTGATCTAGCCTCTACTCTGTCAACGAATGGCTCATATTGAGCGTGAGTAGGAAGACCCAGAGCTTCCCGAATTATTGTTAAGGCAAAAATCCTTGCCCCTTTGGATCTTAAGATAACAAAACAACCTAGACTAGCCTTGATTAATATGTAGAATAATATAGCTAAGTGTAGGTCTGATACTGAGTGATCAGTATTTGGAACTCAGTATCAGTACTCAGTATCAAATAGTGATACTGAGTACAAGGACTGAGTAGAAGGACTGAGTTACAATATGTAACGGACTAAGATCAAATCCCTTGATCTTAGTCACTTTCCTACCTTAGTCCTTCGGTTACTCCTTTGCCCATTATGTAAGATCTCTATATCATTATAAATAGAGATCACTTTACACTTTCATACCTATTGTAATTGATCAGTGGTCTTGTTATTCCGCAACAAGCCACACTTAGTGGAATTATACATTTGACTCATATCTTGTTCTTATACAATATTTGTCTTAAGTTATAATTAAACAATCAATTAACCATCTAAACCAGGGTGTTGTGACCTAACAACTGGTATCAGAGCAGGCTAAATAAACTCTTATTTAGTCGATCTATAACCGTGGCAGCCATTCCCTACATCTATCCCTCCAACACTCAAAAATCCAAAATGTCTACCATTGTTGCACCAATTATGTCTGGAAAAGGAGTACCCATCTTTGATGGTAAAGACTTCCATCAATGGAAGCTAAAAGCTCAGTGGTATCTCGAATCCATTCATCATGAAATGCTCACTGTGCTAAATGATGGTCCTATCATCCCACAAACTTTGGAACCCGTTGCTGCTACTGATAATGCTCCTGAGAGCATAAGAACTGTACCCAAGCTAAAGCACAACTGGACTGATACTGACCGTCAGTTATATGCTTTAGACTCCAGAGCTAAAGGTGTGATTGGTAATGCTGTTACCAAAGAAATTTTCAATGCAATCATGGAGTTGCCAACAGCAAAGGCTATGTGGGATAGCCTATCAGTCACTTATGAGGGCACACCAAAAGTGAAGTTGCAAAGAAAGAGCAACATGAGAAGAAAGTATGAAAACTTCTTCTCAAATCCAAATGAAGACATCACCTCTCTTTACAACATGTTTAATACTATTATTCATGGTCTAATTAGTGTTGGCATTGTAAAAGAGGAAGGGGAACTTGTTCAAAAGTTTCTGGACAGTCTTCCTCAACAATTTCTTGACATGTCAAACTGTAAGGCAAAAAGCCTTACCCCTTTGGATCTTAAGATAACAAAACTACCTAGACTAGCTTAGATTAATATGTAGAATAAAATAGCTAAGTTTAGGTCTGATACTGAGTGGCCAGTATTGGAACTCAGTATCAGAGCTCAGTATCAGATAGTGATACTGAGTACAAGGACTGAGTAGAAGGACTGAGTAAACATTTCTATGTTTATCTTGCCAGATCAAATCCCTTTGATCTCGGCCACCTTCCTTATACTAGTCCTTGTATTACTCCTTGCCTAACTTGTAAGATCTCTATAACATTATAAATAGAGATCATTTGGCATAGGAGTATTTACCAATTCACTTTACACTTTCATATCTATTGTAATTGATCAGTGGTCTTGTTATTCCGCAACAGCCACACTTAGTGGAATTATACATTTGACTCATATCTTGTTCTTATACAATATTTGTCTTGAGTTATAATTATCCAATCAATTAACCATCTAAACCAGGGAGTTGTGACCTAACAACTGGTATCAGAGCAGGCTAAATTAATCCTTATTTAGTCGATCTATAACCTGGCAGCCATTCCCTATACTTATCCATCCAACACTCAAAAATCCAAATGTCTACTATCATAGCACCGGTTATGTCTGGTAAGGGAGTGCCCATCTTTGATGGAAAAGACTTTCATCAATGGAAGCTTAAAGCTCAGTGGTATCTTGAATCTATTCATCATGAGATGCTCACTGTGCTGAATGATGGTCCCATCATTCCACAAACTGTGGAACCTGTTGCTGCTACCGATGATGCTCCTGAGAGCACAAGGACAGTTCCAAAACTGAAACACACCTGGACTGATACTGACCGTCAGTTATTCAGTCTAGACTCAAGAGCAAAGGGAGTAATTGGTAATGCTGTTACCAAAGAGATACTTAATGCAATTATGAAATTGCCAACAGCAAAGGCTATGTGGGACAGCCTATCAGTCACCTATGAAGGCACAGCAAAGGTGAAGTTGCAAAGAAAAAGCAACATGAGAAGAAAATATGAAAACTTCTTCTCAACTCCTAATGAAGACATCACCACTCTCTATAACAGATGCAATACTGTTATCCATGATTTAATCAGTGTAGACATTGTGAAGGAGGAAGGAGAGCTTGTTCAAAAGTTCTTGGATAGTCTTCCTCAACAATTTCTTGACATGACAAATTCTGTCAATGCTGCTAACAACATTGAATCATACACTCTTCAAACTTTGTATGGTCTAATGTTGAATCATGAGGAGAATAATGCTGCAAGACTGATCAACTGGAAGAAAACTGACAAGTCTTCCACTGGCATGGCTCTAGTTGTGCAACAGGAATATACTGTGACTGAGCCAGAAGAACTAGAAGTTGATCTTGCTGATGTTGAGACTGAAGAGCTTGAAACTCAAATGGCTCTTATATCTATGAAGCTGGATCAGTTGAAAAAGAAGAGGCTTGGTGTTAGCTCTTCTAATACTGACCCAAGATCAGGTCTTTGCTATAGGTGTGGAAAGCCTGGACATATTGCTGCTAATTGTCATACAAAGTCTTCTGAGACTGATCAGAATGACAAGATTGCTTACCGAACAAAAAGGTATAGAGACAAGTATCTCAAACTGAAGAACTGGAGCAAGGGCAAGAGGGCAGAAGGGAATGGAGCACCTCATCAAGCACTTTACTCTGAAGCTTGGATGGATGAAGAGCTCAGTGATGATCAGGAAGAGGTTGAGAATAAAGCTTTTATGGCTTTCACTGAAGATGACTTGAAGAGCTCCTTTGAAAAGGATAACAAAGAGGCTGAGAGGATGAGTGTTCATACTGATTGGGATTCCACTCAGTTGTACAAGGTAAGTTCCTTTCAAACTTATTCAGTGAATGAAAAAACTAAGATTTTTGAGTATATGATTGTTGATCTTAAAACTTATGTACAAAAAGAAAAAGCTTTAAAATTAACAATTCAAGAACTTGAAAGGGTAAATAATGAAAACTTAGATAAATTAGCAAAATTTAAAGATTTAGAATTAAACTTTTTAAATTTACAAGACATTAACCAAAGATTAGCTGACAAAGCACATTTACACAAATTAGAAAAAGAAAAATTTGAAAATCAGTGTAAATCTTGGGGAAATGGATCTATCAAATTAAACAAATGTCTAAATCAACAATTCCCAGAAAATGTAAGGGCTGCACTTGGTGTTGATCCTCAATTAAAAAATAGAAATAATTTTGCTTATTTATTTGAAGAATTTTCTGACATGAACCCTATTCAGTTTGTAAAAGCAAAAACTTTTTGTGAAGTAGATTGTCAAACTGAGTCAGATGATGAGGATAAAATCATTATTGAAAAATCAATTGGTCCTTCCATCTGCTCTAAGTGCTATACTGAACTACAAGAGCTCAGTATTGAATTTCCTGAACAAGAAAATTCTGATACTGACTTTGAAATTGTTCAGTGTGACACTTCTGATGTTCCACCTTTTGAATTATTATTTAATACAACAACTTTTGAATTATATAATGATAATAAGACTATCTCAAATGTTTCATCTAATACAGAAGTTGCAGGAATAGGAACATCATATACTGAGACATCTAAAAGACCTGTTAAAGTTGTTTCTCCAAAACATAATAAACAAAAAACAACTTCAACTAGGTCCACAGAAGGCAGAAATAAGAAGTCTTACACTAATTATATTAGAAAGACTTCTCTGCCAAATAAAAAGAAGCAACCATATCCACCACCCTTTAAACCAGTACAAAAAATTGTTAAAACATCTATTAAAAATGACAAAAATAACATTTTAAAAACACTTGGTGACCAGGTCAAAATTTTAAGTAAAAAATTTGCAAAACTTATTCATACTGATCTACCAAAAGTGAAACAGTTTTCTAAAATACCTTATGAAAATATGTTTAGAAATAGACCTAGAAAATGTTATAGGTGTCATCACACTGGTCATAAGGGAGATGAATGCTGGACTGATCTCTCAAGTCCTAGGTACTCAGTACCAAAGAAAAGGACAGAATCTAAGTCAGTATCACCTAAGAAAACCTCTAAAATTTTTCCTGAAGTGATACTGACCTCTCCAAATAAAGAGATCAGATCCAAATCTGTTTATTCCACCAAAGGTCCCATTCAAAAATGGGTTCCTAAAAGGAACTAACTCTTATTCTGTGTCTTGTGCAGGGTGACAGAAAATGGTATTTAGATAGTGGCTGCTCAAGACACATGACTGGCAGTATGGAGTACTTTCTCAACTATACTCCAGAGAAGGGTCCTTCTGTTAAGTTTGGAGATGACTCGGTGGGAAAGACAAGAGGTTATGGTGTGATCAAGGCAGGCAACATAACTTTTAAAAGAGTTCCCTATGTAGAGGGTCTTAAACACAATCTGCTCAGTATCAGCCAGATGTGTGATGATGACAATGAAGCTAGATTCAGGAAGGTTGCAGGAATCATCTACAATGATAAAGGGCAGCCTGTACTCATTGCTAGAAGAGAAAAGGATGTATATGTGGTCAACCTATCTGAAATAGACCCAACGATTCGAGTATGCCTGCTTTCTAAAGTCAAGCCAGAATTGCATTGGCAATGGCACAAGAAACTCTCTCACATCAACTTTAGAAATATCAACGAGCTCAGTATGAAGAAACTGGTGAGAGGGTTTCCCACTATTACTTATTCAAAAGATAAGTTATGCTCAGCATGTGAAATGGGCAAGCAGAAGAAGAGTTCATTCAAGTCAAAGCTCAATCATTCCATTAATGAACCTCTTACTATGATACATATGGATCTTTTTGGCCCCATCAGCACACCATCGTTAGCCAAAAAGATCTATACCCTAGTCTTGGTTGATGAATTCTCAAGATATACTTGGGTCATCTTCCTCAAGGCTAAGTCAGATGCAACAACAGAAATAATTGCCTTCATTAAAAAAGAAGAACTTCAAAAAGGCAACAAGGTCAAACAACTTAGAAGTGACCATGGTACTGAGTTTAAGAACTCAGTATTGGCCGATTTCTGTGAAGAAAAAGGAATCATTCAAAACTTCTCTGCAGCCTACACACCACAACAAAATGGTATTGTTGAAAGAAAGAATAGAACATTAATTGAAGCTGCAAGAACTTTGTTATGCCATGCTGGACTGGCACTGAGTTTCTGGGCTGAAGCTGTAAATTGTGCAAACTTCACTCAGAATAGAGCCACCATTGTCCAGAGACATATGAAAACTCCAATATGAGTTATACAATGGCAGAATTCCTAATGTGGAATACTTTCACATCTTTGGAAGTAAATGCTTTGTACTCAGTACAAAACAAAATCTCAACAAATTTGCTCCCAAAGCATATGAAGGTGTGTTCATGGGCTACTCTCCACACTCTAAAGCCTTCAGAGTGTATATCATCTCAACCAAGATGATTGTAGAATCCATTCATGTTACCTTTGATGAACATCAGAATGAGCATTCTACCTCAGCAAGTGAAGACATAAGTGGCATAAACATTCAATGTAATCCAGAGAACTCCATTGCTGAACAGCCCAAGTATCATTCACACTTTATTCCAAATAAATTTAATGACACTGATCAAGTTCGAACTCAGTCTCACTCAACTGCGATTAATTCTGAGGTTCCCATAACAGAGAACCCTCATACTGAGTTTCCAACTAATGATTTGAACCATTCTACCTATGAAGAAGGTGAAACATCTAACACTTCACAAGAATCCACATCAACTCTGCAAAATGAAGATGAACAGCAACCTGCGATGTCTAATACTGACCAGAATTCCACTCAGTATCAGACACACGACACACCAAATCAACAAGATATTGTTGATCCTATTTCAAATGCTTCCTTAGGAAACAATTTAAGGGAACACAGAGACCATCCACACTCAAACATTCTTGGTCCTATAGAAGAAGGTGTCCAAACAAGAAGAAAATTAGAGTTTCAACCCCAAGCAACTGCAAATTTTTGTTTCTTCTCAAGCTTTCTATCTACCATCGAACCAAAGAGAGCTGATGAAGCTTTATTAGATGAAGATTGGGTAGAAGCTATGCAAGAAGAGCTCACAGAGTTTGAGAGAAACAAAGTTTGGAACCTAGTATCACCTCCTAGTGGCAAAACTATGATTGGTACTAAGTGGGTATTCAGAAACAAGATGGACAAGGATGGTGTTGTCATCAGAAACAAAGCAAGGTTGGTTGCTCAAGGTTACAGGCAAGAAGAAGGCATTGACTATGATGAAACTTTTGCACCAGTTGCAAGAATTGAAGCTATTAGGCTGTATCTTGCATATGCAGCTTTCAAGAACTTCAAAGTTTATCAAATGGATGTCAAGAGTGCTTTTCTAAATGGAAAACTACAAGAGGAACTTTATGTTAAACAACCATCAGGTTTTGTTGATTCTAAATTTCCTAATTATGTTTTCAAGCTTGATAAAGCTCTATATGGGCTCAAACAAGCTCCAAGAGCCTGGTATGATACCCTGTCTGAGTACCTTATTGAAAATAAATTTACAAGAGGTAAAATTGATAAAACATTATTTTCAAAACGAAAAGGTTCTGACATCTTACTCATTCAGATATATGTAGATGACATTATTTTTGGCTCCACTGACAAGTCAATGTGTGACTGGTTTGCTAAGATAATGTCAACTCAGTATCAGATGAGTATGATGGGAGAACTTACTTATTTTCTTGGTTTACAAGTGGAACAAAAGCCTGATGGCACTTTTATAAATCAAAGTAAGTATGTGCATGACATGTTAAAGAAATACAAATTTGAAAATTTATCCTCCATGCACACTCCTATGGGTACTCAGGATAAGATAAGTAAGGATGAAACTGGTAAACCAGTTTGTCAATCCACATACCGAGGTATGATTGGTTCCTTACTTTACTTAACTGCTAGCAGGCCTGATATCATGTTTGCAACATGTTTGTGTGCTCGGTATCAGGCTGATCCTAAAGAATCACACATGAAAGCAGTTAAGCGCATCTTTAGATATCTTACAGGTACTCCTAACCTGGGTCTTTGGTATCCCAAAGACTCAAACTTTGACCTTGAAGGGTACACAGATGCAGATTTTGCAGGTTGTAGGTTGGATAGAAAAAGCACAAGTGGAGGATGTCAATTCCTAGGTGGAAGACTAGTAGGTTGGTCATCCAAAAAGCAAAATTCAGTAGCAACTTCCACAGCAGAAGCAGAGTATGTTGCTGCAGGAAGTTGCTGTGCTCAATTATTATGGATGCAGTATCAACTATTGGACTATGGATTCAACTTTCAAAAGACTCCAATACATTGTGATAATAGGAGTGCTATTGCTATCACAGAGAACCAGTCCATCATTCCAAAACTAAGCACATTGATATCAGACACCACTTTATTCGAGATAATGTGGAAAAAGGCAAGGTTGAGGTAGATTATGTACCAACAGATGAACAATTGGCCGATGTATTTACTAAACCTCTCTCTGAGGAAAGGTTTATGTATTTACTAGGGCAATTAGGTATCCTTGATCTCTCTTAATTTTCTTTAAAACTGAGCGCTCAGTATCACTCATGTTGATACTGACCACTCAGTATCACTAGTCTGTTATCATCAAAATTTAAAATTTTTATTTTTTTTATATTTTAAAGAGTAAATTAATTGTTTTTACATTTTTAAAAAAAAAATTTTAATTAATTTATTTTTACTCAGTATTAGGGCATGACGGCGCTCACACCGAGCTTAATCCTCATACTGCCCAACGGTAACCTTTCTTGATAGGAAAGTTACCGTTGGCACAGGATAAGGCAGTCAAATCAGCCGGTTTAACTTCCCAATACCTTATTTATCTTTCAATCACTTATAAATAACCGTTTTTTTTTTCTTCAAATATTTTTTAATAGTTATTTCATTCTTTCTCTTTAAATTCTCTCTGCGATTAACGATTTCACTCTCTCTTAGCAAGCAAAAACTCTTAAATTCAAATCACAGATGGAAAACTATACTTTCGTCGCTCCAGAGGTTGAATCGGAAATCAAATTCCGAAATGATGAACTACCCAGGTTTGCGAGGAACAACATCACAGCAAATTTAACTATTCCTCAAGCCTGGGTATGCCAAGAATTCACAAACATTGTGACTTTTTTGAAGAATTGCCCAATTGCTCGTGCACTGACTCTGTCTCCTCGAGCAATTTATCCAGAAATGCTATGCGAGTTTTGGTATTCTGCCACACTCGATTCTCCAGATATGATTGCTGGGTGGGTAATAAGGGATCGAAGAAGAGCATTTGTTTCTACTGCCATCATTCGTGAAACACTGAGGCTTCCCGCTCAAGCTCAGTATGACCCATTCATTGATAGAACAGAGGCACGCTCAGTATTGCCATTTTTGGGTCGAAGAGGAACAACGGGCATAATCAAAAGAAACCAATTTGGTCCTATGTGGGGTCTTCTCATTACAACGATTATCCGTTGTATGACCCACAAGACGGGTGCTTTGGACCAAATAAATGAATTTGGGATGCAAATAGTACATGCTTTGTACTATGGAAGAAACATTGATTATGCAAGGCTCATTTTCAATGAATTAGCTGCCTTGGTTCGGGCTAACACAAGGGAATGTAATGTCCCTTTCTGCAGATTCTTATCACTCATCTTTCAACACTCAATGCCCACACATATTTATGATGAGTTTCACAGTCCAAGAGTTGATCTTCCTCCTCTTAGTGAGAAGATTTACTTTTACAGGCCAAGAGAAGGAGAGCCTCTACTGAGTCCCGTGGGCCATTATTCAAGAACACATAAATGAGGAAGAAGACATGTCTGATTCTGAATCAGACAATGACAATGATGATGATAATGATGATAATAGTGGTAATGAAGGCCATGTTGGTCAAGATGTTGAGATGCAGGATGTTCCACAAGTTCAAGAACCGACTCAACAACATATCTCTCCACCTGCACAGGATCTTGATGCTCCTCAGATTGAAATAGCTTCTGATACTGAGCCCTCAGAAGACACACCACTGGTCCTCCAAAGAAGGAGAAGAAATCTTTCCCCCGTTATTATGGGGAACTTATCATCTGAGGAGGTGCATCATGCCAATGTTCCATCATTAACTGCATCTCTTCAAGCCCAAAGCCTAGTTGCAGCCACCGCTGACCTTCCAGGTCCAGAACTAGTTCCAACTGCTCAACTAATTGCGGAACCTCTCTTGATGTGGAGATTCAATATGAGCAAACTACACTGGAAGGTGCTCAGCAAGACAGACTGGTCAGTATTGAAGATGTTGGTGCTGCAGATCAACAACCACATGAGCCTGCACCGACTTCTGCCGATGCTAGAAGGGAATCTGACAGAGTCTCAGGTATGATTTTCTAAAAAGCCCTTAAACTTATATATATATATATATATTTCATTCCCAAATAGAGACTAAGTATTGGCCAGTACCAACTCAATACTGACCAAAGTCTCACACGATCTTTCAAATATATATCCGTTTATGGCCAACATAGCTAGCCCACTGCTGCTATGCACAACTCATATACTGAGCACACAAAATTGATCATTGTCAGTCTACAGTTGTTTCAACATTTAAAGAGACAATGTTGGTTAATGTCACACTGACACCCACTGGTGCTGCTTGAATAATGTCCAACTTATTTTTGAGTTGGGTAGCATAATTCAAGAAATGATCACAAACCCTTAAGCCACAAAATCCAAAAAATTTCCATGGGGTTTAGCCACATTTTTGTTATCACTCTAATACCCAGTGATAAACATTGAAAATAACAAGAAGCACATCCCAGGCTTCAAATTCCCAAACCCAATCCTTTTAGTAAATGTGACTTATCCTATACTGAGCTACTTAAATTTACACACTCCCTTTTACTAAAATCTTCTTTCACATGCTATGCACAAGTCCACAATATTTCATCATAAACCAGATGAAATACAGACTTCACAAACTCTGTTTATATGATTATAGAATTAAACAACACCACAATTCTATTTGATAAACCTTCCTTTCTAACCAGTTTTATATTTTTGTTTCTTTAGCACCATCTGTGCAGGGCATTCACGCATCACAGGCTGCAGGAGACCAAGTGACTCTGCAAGCAATCATGCAGCAAATTATGGCCATCCAACATACTCAAACTATAATACTGGCCAAAATGGACACTATGAGTAGTGATATTGACTCAATAAAACAGTCAGTCTCACTACTTCAACAACCGCATCAGCCTCCACAAACTCCACCATTTTCACATGGTGACCACAATGAAGAAGGAGAAGGAGAAGGAGGTGCTGGTGATACTGATGCTGCCACTGAGCCCATGCCCTCCCCTACTCTTGAAGAATCTGAAGGGGACATGGGTGGTGACACTGATCCTCTTCCCTCTCCATCTGATGATAACAAAAAGGGGGAGAAGAGAAAAAGAGATACTGAGGTTGATCAAACTGAGCCATCTGCTCAGGGGGAGAAAAGAAGAAGATTGAATGAAGATCAACCTCCACAACAAGAACAACAACATCAGCAAAGCCCTCATACTGAGCCACTTCGGATTCAGTATGAGAGAAGAAGACAAAGAACTAGGTCAGCATTACAAGTTCAAGACCCATTTGAGCCATCTGCTCAGGGGGAGACTCATACTGACCAACCACAGCAAACTTATTCTGAGCCACCTGCTCTTGAAGAGAATAAGTTGCAAATTGTGGTCTATAGGCCTTTCATCTGGCCTATTGCTGATGATGAAGATGAAGAACCAGATTTAATAAACTATGCACTAAATCTGGTAGAACAAGAAAGTTCTTCATCATCATCCTCGGATGATGAAGAACCAGAAAATCTGATGATTAGAAGAAGGAGTTCTTTATCAAGAAGACCTATCAATGCAGTTCTCACTTCTTCTGAATCAAGTGAGGAATCTGCTCCTTTGGTAACAAGACAAAGAAGACATGTTCATACAATGGACAGTGATACCGAGCAGGGTCCAAGACTGACTCCTCAACAACTCTGGGCAGAACAAGAAAGATTTTTATATGAGCAAGAGTTGGGAGTCAAAGCTGAACCAGAATCTGACCCAGATACTGAGACTCCTGGTCCTTCCCATAGAATCTCAAGAAAGGGTCCAGACCATATTCAACATTACTGGAATATGGTTGCTGCCAGGACTCAGTATAAGGAGGAAAGAAAGGAGTTCTTGAAGACCAAAACATTTCTAAATGTAAGGGGGATACATTGGTTAAATCTGGATGTCAATAAAGTAAAAGTGAAGCTCAAAGAAGGAAGAATCACTATCACTTGTACTGGCTTAACAAGTCCTCCCGTGAAGTTATTTATTCATGATATTCAAAGAATTGGTCTTCAAGACTGGGTGAGGATCACAAGACTGATCAAAGAGCTTCCAAAGAAATCAACATATGCTCAGATAGTCTTGGATGAAATCTGTGCAGTTGCTGCCGTATGTTATGAGAAGGATCTACTCCATGAGGTGGAGTATAGGGCACTCAGTGTAATGACTGAAGCATTCTCAAATAACAAACCTGAGTGCCTTCATACATACAAGTATCTTAATAAGTATCCTCTTCCTCCTAACCTCGTTTTTCAGGATCAAAAGATTGTCATATATCCAACTTCTGGATATATGTATACTGACTCAGAGGATAGAGAGTGCTTCAATTCTGAAGAAGATCTGCCAAGAGCTCAAATCAGTCACCTTGTTGGCCTGAAATGGATGATCACCAAGAAAGAAGACTCATGGTTCAGAAAGAAGATTGTTGCAGTTCTTAATTGTAGAAGGGATGAACTCAAGAACAGAGAAGAGTTTGTCCACATCAAACAAGAAGTCTTCTATGAGAATGAAGCCATCAACAGCAGATGAAGAAGAAGATGTTACTACCTATGCTGTTGTATTTTTATCTCTTTGTAATTGTTTTGTTTTCATTAGATAGGGGGAGATTGTTAAGGCAAAAATCCTTACCCCTTTGGATCTTAAGATAACAAAACTACCTAGACTAGCTTAGATTAATATGTAGAATAAAATAGCTAAGTTTAGGTCTGATACTGAGTGGCCAGTATTGGAACTCAGTATCAGAGCTTAGTATCAGATAGTGATACTGAGTACAAGGACTGAGTAGAAGGACTGAGTAAACATTTCTATGTTTATCTTGCCAGATCAAATCCCTTTGATCTCGGCCACCTTCCTTATACTAGTCCTTGTATTACTCTTTGCCTAACTTGTAAGATCTCTATAACATTATAAATAGAGATCATTTGGCATAGGAGTATTTACCAATTCACTTTACACTTTCATAACTATTGTAATTGATCAGTGGTCTTGTTATTCCGCAACAAGCCACACTTAGTGGAATTATACATTTGACTCATATCTTGTTCTTATACAATATTTGTCTTGAGTTATAATTATCCAATCAATTAACCATCTAAACCAGGGAGTTGTGACCTAACACAAATTCTGTCAATGCTGCTAACAACATTGAGTCATATACTCTTCAAACTTTATATGGCCTAATGTTGAATCATGAAGAGAATACTTCTTCAAGACTGATCAACTGGAAGAAAACTAACCAATCTTCAAATGGAATGGCTCTCATTGTGCAACAAGCATATACTGTGACTGAGCCAGATGAACCAGTGATTGATCTTGCTGATGCTGAGGCAGAAGAGCTTGAGACTCAAATGGCTCTTATGTCTATGAAGCTGGATCAGTTGAAAAAGAAGAAGCTTGGAGTTAGCTCTTCTAATACTGACACAAGATCAGGTCTTTGCTATAGGTGTGGAAAACCTGGACATATTGCTGCAAATTGTCATACGAAGTCTTCTGAGACTGATCAGAATGACAAGATTGCCTACCGAGCAAAGAGGTATAGAGACAAGTATGTCAAACTGAAGAACTGGAGCAAGGGCAAGAGGGCAGAAGGGAATGGAACACCTCATCAAGCACTATACTCTGAAGCTTGGATGGATGAGGACATAAGTGATGATGAGGAAGAGATTGAGAATAAAGCCTTTATGGCTTTCACTGAAGATGATTTGAAAAGCTCCTTTGAAAAAGATATCAAAGAGGCTGAGAGGATGAGTGTTCATACTGATTGGGATTCCACTCAGTTGTACAAGGTAAGTTCCTTTCAAACTTATTTAGTGAATGAAAAAACTAAGATTTTTGAGTATATGATTGTTGATCTTAAAACTTATGTACAAAAAGAAAAAGCTTTAAAATTAACAATTCAAGAACTTGAAAGGGTAAATAATGAAAACTTAGATAAATTAGCAAAGTATAAAGATTTAGAACTAAACCTTTCAGATTTAAAGGACATTAACCAAAGATTAGCTGATAAATCACTTACACAAACTTGAAAAAGAAAAATTTGAAAAACAGTGTAAATCTTGGGGAAATGCTTCAATAAAATTAAATAAATGTTTAAATCAACAATTCCCAGAAAATGTGAGGGCTGCTCTTGGTGTTGATCCTAAATTTAAAAATAGGAATAATTTTGCTGATTTATTTGAAGAATTCTCTAATATGAACCCTATTAAATTTATAAAAGCTAAAACTTTCTGTGAAGTTGGATGTCAAACCGAGTCAGATGATGAGGAAAATGAAATTTTAGAAAATCCTATTGGTCCCTCTATCTGCTCAAAGTGCTATACAGAGCTACAAGAACCCAGTATTGAATTTTCTATAAAGGAAATTTCTGATACTGAGCTCCCAATAGATCAGTATGACACTTCTGCTGTTCCACCTTTTGAATTATTATTTAATACAACAACTTTTGAATTATATAATGATAATAAAATAACTTCTATCCCAAAGATGTGGAAATATTCCACATTAGGAACCTTGCCATTATATAACTCATAAGGAGTCTTTTGATGTCTCTGAACTATTGTGGCTCTGTTCTGTGTAAAATTTGCACAATTGACAGCTTCAGCCCAGAAACTCAGTGCCAGTCCAGCATGGCATAACAAAGTTCTTGCAGCTTCAATTAATGTTCTATTCTTTCTTTCTACAACACCATTTTGTTGTGGTGTGTAAGCTGCTGAGAAGTTTTGAACGATTCCCTTTTCTTCACAGAAATCAGCCAATACTGAGTTCTTAAACTCAGTACCATGGTCACTTCTAAGTTGTTTGACCTTGTTGCCTTTTTGAAGTTCCTCTCTTTTTATAAAGGCAATGATTTTTGTTGTTGCATCTAACTTAGTCATGAGGAAGATGACCCAAGTATATCTTGAGAATTCATCAACCAGGACTAGGGTATAGATCTTTTTGGCCAAAGATGGTGTGATGATGGGGCCAAAAAGATCCATATGTATCATAGTAAGAGGTTCATTAATGGAATGATTGACCTTTGACTTGAATGAACTCTTCTTCTGCTTGCCCATTTCACATGCTGAGCATAACTTATCTTTTGAATAAGTAATAGTGGGCAACCCTCTCACCAGTTTCTTCATACTGAGCTCGTTGATATTTCTAAAGTTGATGTGAGAGAGTTTCTTGTGCCATAGCCAATGCAATTCTGGCTTGACTTTAGAAAGCAGGCATACTCGAATAGTTGGATCTATTTCAGATAGGTTGACCACATATACATCTTTTTCTCTTCTAGAAATGAGTACAGGCTGCCCTTTATCATTGTAGATGATTCCTGCAACCTTCCTGAATCGAGCTTCATTGTCATCATCACACATCTGGCTGATACTGAGCAGATTGTGTTTAAGACCCTCTACATAGGCAACTCTTTTAAAATTTATGTTGCCTGCCTTGATCACACCATAACCTTTTGTCTTTCCCACCGAGTCATCTCCAAATTTAACAGAAGGACCCTTCTCTGGAGTATAATTGAGAAGGTATTCCATACTGCCTGTCATGTGTCTTGAGCAGCCACTATCTAAATACCATTTTCTGTCACCTTGCACAAGACACAAAGTAAAAGTTAGTTCCTTTTAGGCACCCATTTTTGAATGGGACCTTTGGTGGAATGAACAGATTTTGTCCTGATCTCTTTATTTGAAGAGGTCAGTATCACTTCATGGAAATCGTTTGAGGTTTTCATTGGTGATATTGACTTAGTTTCTCTCCTTTTCTTTGGTACTGAGTACCTATGACTTGAGAGACCAGTCCAGCATTCATCTCCCTTATGACCAGAATGATGACACCTATAACATTTTCTAGGTCTATTTCTAAACATATTTTCATAAGGTATTTTAGAAAAATGTTGCACTTTTGGTAGATCGGTATGAACAAGTTTTGCAAATTGTTTACTTAAAGATTTGACATGATTACCAAGTGTTTTTAAAATGTTATTATTGTCATTTTTAATAGGTGTTTTAACACTTTGTTTTACTGGTTTAAAGGGTGGTGGTGGATCTGATTGCCTCTTTTTATTTGGCATAGAAGTCTTTCTAATATTATTAGTGTAAGACTTCTTGTTTCTACCAACTGTGGACCAAGTTGAAGTTGTTTTTTGTTTATCATGTTTTGAAGAAACAACTTTAACAGGTTCTTTAGATGTCTCAGTATATGATGATTCTGTTCCTGCAACTTCTGTATTAGATGAAACATTAGAGATAGAAGTTATTTTATTATCATTATATAATTCAAAAGTTGTTGTATTAAATAATAATTCAAAAGGTGGAACAGCAGAAGTGTCATACTGGTCTAGTGGGAGCTCAGTATCAGAAATTTCCTTTATAGAAAATTCAATACTGGGTTCTTGTAGCTCTGTATAGCACTTTGAGCAGATAGAGGGACCAATAGGATTTTCTAAAATTTCATTTTCCTCATCATCTGACTCGGTTTGACATCCAACTTCACAGAAAGTTTTAGCTTTTATAAATTTAATAGGGTTCATTTTAGAAAATTCTTCAAATAAATCAGCAAAATTATTCCTATTTTTAAATTTAGGATCAACACCAAGAGCAGCCCTCACATTTTCTGGGAATTGTTGATTTAAACATTTATTTAATTTTATTGAAGCATTTCCCCAAGATTTACACTGTTTTTCAAATTTTTCTTTTTCAAGTTTGTGTAAGTGAGCTTTATCAGCTAATCTTTGGTTAATGTCCTTTAAATCTGAAAGGTTTAGTTCTAAATCTTCATACTATGCTAATTTATCTAAGTTTTCATTATTTACCCTTTCAAGTTCTTGAATTGTTAATTTTAAAGCTTTTTCTTTTTGTACAGAAGTTTTAAGATCAACAATCATATACTCAAAAATCTTAGTTTTTTCATTCACTGAATAAGTTTGAAAGGAACTTACCTTGTACAACTGAGTGGAATCCCAATCAGTATGAACACTCATCCTCTCAGCCTCTTTGATATCTTTTTCAAAGGAGCTTTTCAAATCATCTTCAGTGAAAGCCATAAAGGCTTTATTCTCAATCTCTTCCTCATCATCACTTATGTCCTCATCCATCCAAGCTTCAGAGTATAGTGCTTGATGAGGTGTTCCATTCCCTTCTGCCCTCTTGCCCTTGCTCCAGTTCTTCAGTTTGACATACTTGTCTCTATACCTCTTTGCTCGGTAGGCAATCTTGTCATTCTGATCAGTCTCAGAAGACTTGGTATGACAATTTGCAGCAATATGTCAAGGTTTTCCACACCTATAGCAAAGACCTGATCTTGGGTCAGTATTAGAAGAGCTAACTCCAAGCCTCTTCTTTTTCAACTGATCCAGCTTCATAGACATAAGAGCCATTTGAGTCTCAAGCTCTTCTGCCTCAGCATCAGCAAGATCAATCACTGGTTCATTTGGCTCAGTCACAGTATGTGCTTGTTGCACAATGAGAGCCATTCCATTTGAAGATTGGTCAGTTTTCTTCCAGTTGATCAGTCTTGAAGCAGTATTCTCTTCATGATTCAACATTAGGCCATATAAAGTTTGAAGAGTATATGACTCAATGTTGTTAGCAGCATTGACAGAATTTGGCATGTCAAGAAATTGTTGAGGAAGACTGTCCAGAAACTTTTGAACAAGTTTCCCTTCCTCTTTTACAATGCCAACACTAATTAGACCATGAACAATAGTATTAAACCTGTTGTAAAGAGAGGTGATGTCTTCATTTGGATTTGAGAAGAAGTTTTCATACTTTCTTCTCATGTTGCTCTTTCTTTGCAACTTCACTTTTGGTGTGCCCTCATAAGTGACTGATAGGCTATCCCATATAGCCTTTGCTGTTGGCAACTCCATGATTGCATTGAGAATTTCTTTGGTAACAGCATTACCAATCACACCTTTAGCTCTGGAGTCTAAAGCATGCAACTGACGGTCAGTATCAGTCCAGTTGTGCTTTAGCTTGGGTACAGTTCCTATGCTCTCAGGAGCATTATCAGTAGCAGCAACGGGTTCCACAGTTTGTGGGATGATAGGACCATCATTTAGCACAGTGAGCATTTCATGATGAATGGATTCGAGATACCACTGAGCTTTTAGCTTCCATTGATGGAAGTC
Organism: Calendula officinalis; assembly: GCA_963853835.1. Lineage (NCBI taxonomy): Eukaryota > Viridiplantae > Streptophyta > Magnoliopsida > Asterales > Asteraceae > Calendula > Calendula officinalis. The sequence continues at coordinate 72,525,223 of OY970826.1, forward strand.
TTTACCATCAAAGATGGGTACTCCTTTTCCAGACATAATTGGTGCAACAATGGTAGACATTTTAGATTTTTGAGTGTTGGAGGGATAGATGTAGGGAATGGCTGCCAGGGTTATAGATCGACTAAATAAGAGTTTATTTAGCCTGCTCTGATACCAGTTGTTAGGTCACAACACCCTGGTTTAGATGGTTAATTGATTGTTTAATTATAACTTAAGACAAATATTGTATAAGAACAAGATATGAGTCAAATGTATAATTCCACTAAGTGTGGCTTGTTGCGGAATAACAAGACCACTGATCAATTACAATAGGTATGAAAGTGTAAAGTAAATTTGTGTGTTCTCCTTTGCAAGATGATCTCTATTTATAATGATATAGAGATCTTACATAATGGGCAAAGGAGTAACCGAAGGACTAAGGTAGGAAAATGACTAAGATCAAGGGATTTGATCTTAGTCCGTTACATATTGTAACTCAGTCCTTCTACTCAGTCCTTGTACTCAGTATCACTATCTGATACTGAGTACTGATACTGAGTTCCAATACCGATCACTCAGTATCAGACCTAAACTTAGCTATATTATTCTACATATTAATCAAAGCTAGTCTTAGATTGTTTTGTTATCTTAAGATCCAAAGGGGTAAGGTTTTTTGTCTTAACATTCTCCCCCTTATTGTTATCATTTGATGGGGATGGAAGAGGTTCAGTATCACCACCTATGTCCCCTGTTGATCATCAGGAGTAGGAGAGGACAAGGTTCAGTAGCAGCATCCTGTTCACCCTCAGTATTGGCATGGGAGGGTGATCTTCTGGGCTCAGTATCTGGGCCTTCTTCATCATTCGTTTCACCAATGGGAGACTGTGGAGGTGGTGGAGGCTGGTGTTGTTGCTGAAGGAGTGCCACTGACTGCTTTAAAGAGTCTATATCAGTACTCATGGCATCCATCCTGGCCAGAATATTATTCTGAGTGTTCTGCATGGCCAGGATCTAGTTTAGAATAGTCTGTAAAGCACCCTGCACTTCCTGAGACTGAGTGGCTTGTGCTCTTTGGCCCTGCTCAGATGGTGCTAAAGAAACAAAAAATTATAAACTGGTTAGCATGAAAGGTTTATAAAATAGAATTGTGGTGTTGTTAAATTCTATAATCATGTAAACAGAATTTAGAAGTCTGTATTTCATCTGGTACATGATGAAATATTGTGAACTTGTGCATAGCATGTGTAAGAGATTGTTTAGTAAAAGTGAGTGTGAATATTTTAGTAGATCAGTATAGGATAGGTCACATTTACTAAAAAGTTTGGGTTTGGGTAATCAAAGCCTGGGATGTGCTTCTGGTTGTTTTCAATGTTTATCACTCGGTATTAGAGTGATAACAGAAATGTGGTTTATACCCATGGATAATTTTGTTAGGTCACAACAACCCCAATATTGATAGTAAGATCGGTAAAGACAAGATCATATACGTCATACGATTATTCTTATTAAGCACAAACGTATAAAATGTGTTCTTGGTTGCGGAATAACCAAGAACACTCCACAAAGTGTTACATTTGTTGGAATATGCTTCACGCGTATAACATATAGTTATATGGCTAGTTGTTTGTGAGCCTAAAGGGTCACACACTTAAACACTTAACACCATAAGATATATAGTGTAATTAGGGTAATTACATTATATATTAATATAAGCTACATGCTTGTATATAATATAGTTTAATATTAATTGTTAATATTAAAACTTTATTGTGGGCAAACTAGAAGAAACAAAAGCTAGGGACTAGAGTGCAAATAAAACAAATGTTGTTTTGGAAATCATTAAAGGGTGTTTATGGCACCATTAAAGACATATAATGGCTCCATAAATTCTCCCTCTTTCTCCTCTTTTGGCCATCCCCTACACACAACTTTTCTAAGGTTTTTGTTTCTTTTTGCTCTGAAGACAAGGACTAGCATCCTTCATTTGGTGTTCTTGCAAGTGTTGTGTGGATTACTTTTAGAGGTATTCCTATTGAATATTTGGTTTCAATCCATCACCAACTCCATCCGATTCCTACAAGATCAAAGGCTTCAAGGGTATGAAATGTTCATCCAATCTCTTTGATTTATTTATTCGTTTAATTGTATGATTTAATATTAGATCCGTTCATGGTGATTAAATCTTTCCGCTGCGTTTTGGTTCTTGTTTTAACCTAAAATCACCATTAATGGTATCACGAGTCATTATATTAATCATATAATTAGCTAGATTTTGTGAAAAGTGGCAAAAACCAAAGTTTTTTTGGTGTTTTAAATTCCGATTTTTAATTTTTTTTTTCGGTTTTTTTATAAATTAATGGGTTAAAATATGGTATTTTTGGAACCCTATTATCACTTGTTACAAAATCAAAATCAAAAAATTAATCTTGTTATTGTATTTTTTGATTATTTGGCTTGGAATTTAATTTTTAATTCCATTTTGTTGATATGGCAAAACATGTATTTTTGCCATATCCCAAGCCAAAGCCTTGTCAATTGTTGCTTATTTGTGCAAACCGATGAAAGCCTAGACCGTTTGTGAATGAATGTGGTTGATGTTTGGTTGTTTGGTTGTTTGGGAAAAGCCTTGTTTTTTGGCTTAATTGTTGTAATTTGTTTCATTTTTTTTCTTTTATTTTTGGTGCCATTTTTGGGGCAATTTGTAATGTAAAAGTAATAGAATAGATTGTATTTATTTTATCTTTTTATTGTAAATTGTTGACAAAAAATATTGAAGACTAATGAAGAAAACAACAAATTTCCGTCACAAAAGCGAGGGCTGTACGAAAACAGGTTTTCCAGAGGCATACGGACTCCGTTTTGGGAGATTCAAAAGCCTAAAATGCTTACAAAGTCGTGGGCTACAACTTTACAGAAGGCCGGGAAGACTAAAGAAGACTCCTTCAGTGACTTTTCGGGCTTCAAAGTCTGCTGGAATTTTCTGGCAGATTGCATTTTTTCACAATTTTGGATTCTACTTGCTCAAGAATGTCTTGGAGCAAGTGTGAGCCCATTGGGTTTATGTAGGCCCGTTTGGGTTCATATTGGCCCGTCCCCTAGTTTGACCCTTCGGTCCGTCGTGATGACTCACGTGACCGAACCTAGGATTTCATCGGTCGAGGTTTGCACAAAATTTGTTGCATGTTTTATTTATGTTTGTGGTTGTTTTCTTTTCCTATTAGATACAAGTAAATAAAACAATTAAAAACGGTTTTTTGACACAAACATTAAAACATCCAAACATTTAATCATCGATAATTACTAGTTAATCATTGATGATTAAACCTTTAATCTAAAAGTGTTTTGAGATTAAACTAAGTTTAAATATGATTTGAAACTTAAAATAATCGTTAATCATTGATGATTAACCCTTTAATCTAAAATTGTTTTGAGATTAAACTAAGTTTAAATACGAGTTGAAACTTAAACCTTAATAATCGTTAAATGTTTTTACCATTTATTAAACGACTTATGAAGTGATATGAATGAAGTACATGATTCATTCATATCTTAATAAAATTTTATTAATTAAAATTTAACATACCTAAAATTTAAGTCACACCGTCCAATCGGTTGTAAATCACTTGCTTCTATTTTTGAATTCACGTGAGACGTGGTTTGAATCTAGATCTGAGGTCATTATTCTCTACGCGTGAGACCTAGAGCTATTTTGACATGATTTCACATTGGATGACTTAATCGAGTTAACGGTGAGACCTTGACTCGAGGCGACGATGCGACAAACATGCCACTTGACCCTAGATGCTTGTTCACTAGGTGCCATGAAGTCCCATACCTCTAAGAGTTGCACTTGTAATGCAATTGTTGATCGTCACCTACCTATTGGATCTATCACCTCTAGCAGATCAACTGATGCGGTGATAGAAGCTCAATGGGATCTTAGCTTTTAATTAAAATTAATTCGGTAGTTAATTGATTAAAAGAAATTATTATTGAAAATACTATTTTTTGAACTTTGGTTGTTATACAGATAACAACAACATCAAAACCTAAGTATCTCCACTCAAAAATCAGTTCTTGAAAACTGAAACTGACTAATATCAACTTTATCTACTGATATCGAATTCTAAGGATTGTCCTTAGAGATGAGAAAGTTGATACACCTATAAGAGGCCTTACCTGAGGCACCTCCTGTCAGTGATTCTGCTGCTGTTCGTCAAGCCTTTACCGAAATGTTTAACGAACACCAAGAAGTTGCTACTCCTATGCTTGTGAGCATGAACCCCGAGATTCGAAAGTACTTCGAGGAACTCACAGCATATGACATGATAAGCGAGTTGAAAATGATATTTCAGCAAAAGGCAGAACTTGAACTGTTCAAAACAGTTAAAGCATTCCACGCTTGCAATCAGGAGGACGGCCAATCAGTTAGCACTTACATCTTGAATATGCAATGCTATCTTGATCCAATGGAACGTCTTGGTTACCCCTTACCACAAGTTCTTGGAATGAGCTTGATTCTTACCTCACTATCCAAGGACTATGACCAGTTTGAAAAGTGTTTTAAAAGTACATAGCATGGGGAAGACAATCATTGAACATGCTATGGTAAAACTGGTTGAGCAAGGGTTACCCAATACTTTTCTTGCAATCAGGGAAGGTAAACCGCAAGCACAAGGCAAGAGTCTAGGTAAGGGTAAGCTAGTTTACTTTTCCAAACCTACGATTCCCCCACCTGCTAAAAAGGAGCACCCTGCAAAGGATATTTCTTGCCATCATTGCGATGAAACTGGCCATTGAAGGAGGAATTGTCCTGCCTACTTGGCAGAGTTGATGAAGGAAAAATGTGTTCTAGTTAGCACATTAGGTATCTTCATTATAGAACTCTATACTTTTCGTGATAAATCTTGAGTGTATGACACTAGTTGTGGAACTCACATTTACACAAATGTGCAAGATTGAATGTGAAGTAGAAAGCTAAATGAATGGAAGCTGTGATCTTATCCTTCCTAATGCGTTAATTGTTGTTTTAAACAATTGTCAATTATGCATTGTTTAGCTTTATCGTTTGTTGAATAATGGATTATGATATTTTGTTTTATGAAAAATAACATTTTTTTATAACTATTCCTTGTAATAGTATGTTTGAAATTAATATGCATGATCCTAATTCAAACGATAGTTCTATATACAAATGTAGCACTCAAGAATCCAAATTGGTTTGGATTCTACTTACCTAGAGCATCGTCATCTTTTCCACATAAACAAGAAACGCGTTTTGATACTAAAACTCGACGGGCTTCTTTATAAATGATTATGAATCATTTAAAATGCCTCTCTTGTATATTATGGAAAGATAACAAGAAAGCTTTTCTCCCAAGTTGGCGAAAGAGCTACAAATCTACTTGGACTCATACATACTGATGTATGTGGCCCTTTTAGAACTAAGACTAGGGAGGTGCCACCTACTTTCACTGATGATATCATTCGATGTGGTTATGTTTACTTGATTAAACATCAACATGGAAGCTTTAATGATATCAGTCGCTATGGTTATGTTTACTTGATTAGACATAAACATGAAATCTTTGACACGTTCAAAGCTTTCTAAAGTAAAAGTAGAAAATCAACTCAGCAAGACAACAAAGGCTTTCAGTCCTGATTAAGGATGAAAGTACATGAGTCAAGAGTTTCTGGATCATCCCTCACATCGTGAGATTGTCTCACAATTCACTCTTTCATACACTCCACAAGATAATGGTGCGTCTGGAATGAGATATCAGACCCTGTATGACATGGTGCGATCTATGATGAGTCCTACTACTCTTACACTATCCTTTTGAGGGGCATGCACTGAAGTCTGCTGCTCGAATACTTGATATGGTTCCGACCAAAAGGTTAAAAAGACACCATATGAGATATGGCGTGGGAAAGTCCCTAATTTGTCTTACTTGAGGATCTGGGGTTGTGAGGATCTCGTGGAACGAGACATGCCGAACAAACTTGAGCCCATATCTATCAAGTATATCTTCGATTACTATTTTACTTCCCAACTGAGAACAAATTGTTGTTACTCGGTATGCTGAGTTTCTTGAGAACAGTCTCATTTCACAAAGCAAGTGGGAGCACTATAGACTTTGACAAGATTCAAAGTGAAGATACACAACATTCTGGTAACACTAGCAAATATCATTCTAAGGCTGGACAAATAGATGTTGGACCACAGGATGATGTTGTTCCCATTCATAGATCCGCAAGGACACTTCATGCACCTGAACGATATAGATTTATGTCGATGCTGAGGAGCAAGTTTCGAGGATCATTATGAACCCCCTAACTATCAAGTTGCATTATCGGATTTTGAATTCGAAAAATGACTTAAAGCTATGAATGCGAAAATAAAATCCATGAGAGACAATCAAGTTTTGAACTTAGTTGATCTTTCTCAAAACAGTAAGACTGTTGACATGAATGAAAATATACACACCTATAAATCTCTCATAGTAGCAAAATGTTACACTCAATCCTATTGGATTGACAATGATGAAACCTTCTCGCCTGTTACTAAAGACATTAGGATTCTTATAGCCAAAGTAGTGTACTATGACTATGAAATTTGGTTGATGATGAAATCAAAACGTATGTTTCACCTGAAGCCCAAACTGAGTATGTGTATATATGAAAGCTAGTGGGAGCGTTGTCGTTTCTCAAGTCATACATGTTGATGACATGTCACTCATGTGAAACAATATACCATGCTACAAGATGAAAATCCTGGCTTGGAAAATGTTTCGACATGATGGATTGTAGGGACACGACATACATACTTGAAGTAAAGATCTATAATGCTAGATCAAAGCGGTTAATTGGTTTAAGTCAAAGTGCTTACATTGACAAAATTCTAAATGGTTTAGAGTGGTACTCCCAAACGAGGAAGTCCTCGTATGCCATGAGTGAGACTCAAGGACCTTCCACACCTGATGTGGTGAAGCGGATGAATGTAATCCCCTATGAATCGGCTATTGCATTCATCATGTACGCTGTAAGGAGCACTAGGCCAAATGTAACGTCCTTAGGGGGCCTTACTAGAAAATACCAACAGAATTCATGAGAGGTCACTGGATTGCTGTTAAGAACACATTGAAGTATTTTAAAGTACTGGAGATATGTTTCTTGGTCATGGTGGAGATACTGGACTGAAACTAAGTATACTTGCTATACTTATGTTGGTTTTGAAATAGGTCGTGATGACGCTAGATCCTATTTACGAAGGTTCACTACATTCGAATGATTTATCGAGATATGTGAAATTCGTACACTTAAAGTTCAAACAGATAACTAACTAGCTGACGCTTTATCGAACTCAATGTCTTGTACCAAACATCTTGAATATGAATGGAACATTGGACTTCGACAAGCTAGTAGTTTCATGTAAATCTGTTTTAGTATTTGGATAATGGAACTGTGAGCAGTTTATATTGGAATAATTTGATATATTTGATATGATCGTTTTTATATGAATATCTACTGTGTTCTATATTTGCATGTTTATATCCTTGAATATTTACTGTGTTTTATATTCTAAATTGTCCATTGTCATATTAATAATATGGGAATATTATTAAGACAAATCTGAGGGCATTGATGACATTATCTTAGTATGACTAAGGATGATGAAATCAAACTCACATGTCGTTCATAATGATGCACGATTGGACTGACCCAACCTATGAGAAATCACTTCCTGGATTTATGTCACAAGTGAATCTCACAAAGGCTTTGTCACTTATCCTCTGACTTGAGATGCAAGTAATGGTGATTTTCGGTTAAAACAAGAACCAAAACGCAGCGGAAAGATTTAATCACCATGAACGGATCTTGATATCAATCATACAATTAAACTATAAGAAAATCAAAGAGAATGGTATAAGAATTCATACCCTAGTTGCCTTTGATTATTGTGTATTCGGATGGAGTTGGTGATGGATTGAAACTAAGTATTCAATTAGAATACCTCTAAAAGAAAGTCCACACAACACTTCAAGAACACCAAAGGAGGATGCTAGTCCTTGATTCTTGAGAGCAAATGGAAGCAAAAGATGGGATATTTTGTGTGTGTGTGTGCCGTGAATTTACAAGGCAAGGGAGGGAGTTTATGGAGTCATTTACACTCCATAATGGTGCCTTAATTCCCATTAATCATTTCCATAAACCATTGACCAATATTTACACACAAGTCCTTATCTTTTGTTCCTTCTAGTTTGCTAACATTAAGGTTTCAATATTAACATTTAATATTAAACTTATATATAAGCATGTAGCTTATATTAATATATAATGTAATTACCCTAATTACACTATATATCTTATGGTGCTAAGTGTTTAAGTGTGTGACCCTTTAGGCTCACAAACTACTAGCCATATAACTATATGTTATACGCGTGAAGCATATTCCAACAGCTCCCACTTGCGCACGTGATAACATCAAGTAGTTATACAAGCAAAGGTTAGAGTCTAGCAACCCGCCAATGCCCCTTGAAGTACATGAGGAGTTTCATAAAATCTTTGTTCAAAGTTTTCGAGCAGTTATCCTTTTGTTACTAATACTATGTTGAATTTTAGACAAGGATCAATGTCAATCTAAAACTTCAACGATTCTGTTTCTCGATCTATATAATGAAATAGATTACCAATACCAATCAAGATTCATCTTGATTGCCTTTTGGGTGTGGCCACACATACATCTATTCAAAATCATCGAGGGGCCCAGTAGTATCTAATCCACTTTCGTGGAGGAACAAATTCTTTATTGACTGCACGTGTCTGTCATATGCTTAATGATAAACCCGATAATGGTTGTTATAGCAGCCTTATTCAGGTCAGCATTTAACCACATCAAAGTTTGCCCCTCTACATACACAAACCAACTTGCATCTCAAGTCAGAGGATAAGTGACAAAGCCTTTGTGAGATTCACTTGTGACATAAATCCAGGAAGTGATTTCTCATAGGTTGGGTCAGTCCAATCGTGCATCGTTATGAACGACATGTGAGTTTGATTTCATCATCCTTAGTCATACTAAGATAATGTCATCAATGCCCTCAGATTTGTCTTAATAATATTCCCATATTATTAATATGACAATGGACAATTTAGAATATAAAACACAGTAAATATTCAAGGATATAAACATGCAAATATAGAACACAGTAGATATTCATATAAAAACGATCATATCAAATATATCAAATTATTCCAATATAAACTGCTCACAGTTCCATTATCCAAATACTAAAACAAATTTACATGAAACTACTAGCTTGTCGAAGTCTAATGTTCCATTCATATTCAAGATGTTTGGTACAAGACATTGAGTTCGATAAAACGTCAGCTAGTTAGTTATGTGTTTGAACTTTAAGTGTACGAATTTCACATATCTCGATAAATCATTCGAATGTAGTGAACCTTCGTAAATAGGATCTAGCGTCATCACGACCTATTTCAAAACCAACATAAGTATAGCAAGTATACTTAGTTTCAGTTCAGTATCTCCACCATGACCAAGAAACATATCTCCAGTACTTTAAAATACTTCAATGTGTTCTTAACAGCAATCCAGTGACCTCTCATGAATTCTGTTGGTATTTTCTAGTAAGGCCCCCTAAGGACGTTACATTTGGCCTAGTGCTCCTTACAGCGTACATGATGAGCCGATTCATAGGGGATTACATTCATCCGCTTCACCACATCAGGTGTGGAAGGTCCTTGAGTCTCACTCATGGCATACGAGGACTTCCTCGTTTGGGAGTACGACTCTAAACCATTTAGAATTTTGTCAATGTAAGCACTTTGACTTAAACCAATTAACCGCTTTGATCTATCATTATAGATCTTTACTTCAAGTATGTATGTCGTGTCCCTACAATCCATCATGTCGAAACATTTCCCAAGCCAGGATTTTCATCTTGTAGCATGGTATATTGTTTCACATGAGTGACATGTCATCAACATGTATGACTTGAGAAACGACAACGCTCCCACTAGCTTTCATATATACACATACTCAGTTTGGGCGTCAGGTGAAACAAACGTTTTGATTTCATCGTCAACCAAATTTCATAGTCATAGTACACTACTTTGGCTATAAGAATCCTAATGACTTTAGTAACAGGCGAGAAGGTTTCATCATTGTCAATCCAATAGGATTGAGTGTAACCTTTTGCTACTATGAGAGATTTATAGGTGTGTATATTTTCATCCATGTCAACAGTCTTACTGTTTTGAGAAAGATCAACTAAGTTCAAAACTTGATTGTCTCTCATGGATTTTATTTTTGCATTCATAGCTTCAAGTCATTTTTCGAATTCAAAATTCGATAATGCAACTTGATAGTTAGGGGGTTCATAATGATCCTCGAAACTTGCTCCTCAGCATCGACATAAATCTATATCGTTCAGGTGCATGAAGTGTCCTTGCGGATCTATGAATGGGACCAACATCATCCTGTGGTCCAACATCTGTATGTCCAGCCTTAGAATGATATTTGCTAGTGTTACCAGAAGGTTGTGTATCTTCACTTTGAATCTTGTCAAAGTCTATAGTGCTCCCACTTGCTTTGTGAAATGAGACTGTTCTCAAGAAACTCAGCATACCGAGTAACAACAATTTGTTCTCAGTTGGGAAGTAAAATAGTAATCGAAGATATACTTGATAGATATGGGCTCAAGTTTGTTCGGCATGTCTCGTTCCACGAGATCCTCACAACCCCAGATCCTCAAGTAAGACAAATTAGGGACTTTCCCACGCCATATCTCATATGGTGTCTTTTTAACCTTTTGGTCGGAACCATATCAAGTATTCGAGCAGCAGACTTCAGTGCATGCCTCTCAAAAGGATAGTGTAAGAGTAGTAGGACTCATCATAGATCGCACCATGTCATACAGGGTCCGATATCTCATTCCAGACGCTCCATTATCTTGTGGAGTGTATGAAAGAGTGAATTATGAGACAATCTCACGATGTGAGGGATGATCCAGAAACTCTTGACTCATGTACTTTCATCTTTAATCAGGACTGAAAGCCTTTGTTGTCTTGCTGAGTTGATTTTCTACTTTTACTTTAGAAAGCTTTGAACGTGTCAAAGATTTCATGTTTATGTCTAATCAAGTAAACATAACCATAGCGACTGATATCATTAAAGCTTCCATGTTGATGTTTAATCAAGTAAACATAACCACATCGAATGATATCATCAGTGAAAGTAGGTGGCACCTTCCCTAGCCTTAGTTCTAAAAGGGCCACATACATCAGTATGTATGAGTCCAAGTAGATTTGTAGCTCTTTCACCAACTTGGGAGAAAAGCTTTCTTGTTATCTTTCCATAATATACTAGAGAGGCATTTTAAATGATTCATAATCATTTGTAAAGAAGCCCGTCGAGTTTTAGTATCAAAATGTGTTTCTTGTTTATGTGGAAAAGATGACGATGCTCTAGGTAAGTAGAATCCAAACCAATTTGGATTCTTGAGTGCTACATTTGTATATAGAACTATCGTTTGAATTAGGATCATGCATATTAATTTCAAACATACTATTACAAGGAATAGTTATAAAAAAATGTTATTTTTCATAAAACAAAATATCATAATCCATTATTCAACAAACGATAAAGCTAAACAATGCATAATTGACAATTGTTCAAAACAATAATTAACGCATTAGGAAGGATAAGATCACAACTTCCATTCATTTAGCTTTCTACTTCACATTCAATCTTGCACATTTGTGTAAATGTGAGTTCCACAACTAGTGTCATACACTCAAGATTTATCACGAAAAGTATAGAGTTCTATAATGAAGATACCTAATATGCTAACTAGAACACATTTTACCTTCATCAACTCTGCCAAGTAGGCAGGACAATTCCTCCTTCAATGGCCAGTTTCATCGCAATGATGGCAAGAAATATCCTTTGCAGGGTGCTCCTTTTTAGCAGGTGGGGGAATCGTAGGTTTGGAAAAGTAAACTAGCTTACCCTTACCTAGACTCTTGCCTTGTGCTTGCGGTTTACCTTCCCTGATTGCAAGAAAAGTATTGGGTAACCCTTGCTCAACCAGTTTTATCATAGCATGTTCAACGATTGTCTTCCCCATGCTATGTACTTTTAAAACACTTTTCAAACTGGTCATAGTCCTTGGATAGTGAGGTAAGAATCAAGCTCATTCCAAGAACTTGTGGTAAGGGGTAACCAAGACGTTCCATTGGATCAAGATAGCATTGCATATTCAAGATGTAAGTGCTAACTGATTGGCCGTCCTCCTGATTGCAAGCGTGGAATGCTTTAACTGTTTTGAACAGTTCAAGTTCTGCCTTTTGCTGAAATATCATTTTCAACTCGCTTATCATGTCATATGCTGTGAGTTCCTCGAAGTACTTTCGAATCTCGGGGTTCATGCTCACAAGCATAGGAGTAGCAACTTCTTGGTGTTCGTTAAACGTTTCGGTAAAGGCTTGACGAACAGCAGCAGAATCACTGACAGGAGGTGCCTCAGGTAAGGCCTCTTATAGTTGTATCAACTTTCTCATCTCTAAGGACAATCCTTAGAATTCGATATCAGTAGATAAAGTTGATATTAGTCAGTTTCAGTTTTCAAGAACTGATTTTTGAGTGGAGATACTTAGGTTTTGATGTTGTTGTTATCTGTATAACAACCAAAGTTCAAAAAATAGTATTTTCAATAATAATTTCTTTTAATCAATTAACTACCCAATTAATTTTAATTAAAAGCTAAGATCCCATTGAGCTTCTATCACCGCATCAGTTGATCTGCTAGAGGTGATAGATCCAATAGGTAGGTGACGATCAACAATTGCATTACAAGTGCAACTCTTAGAGGTATGGGACTTCATGGCACCTAGTGAACAAGCATCTAGGGTCAAGTGGCATGTTTGTCGCATCTTCGCCTCGAGTCAAGGTCTCACCGTTAACTTGATTAAGTCATCCAATGTGAAATCATGTCAAAATAAATCTAGGTCTCACCGTAGTGAATAATGACCTCGGATCTAAATTCAAACCACGTCTCACGTGAATTCAAAAATAGAAGCAAGTGATTATCAACCGATTGGACGGCGTGACTTAAATTTTAGGTATGTTTAAATTTTAATTGATAAAATTTTATCAAGATATGAATGAATCATGTACTTCATTCATACCACTTCATAAGTCTTGTAATAAATGGTAAAAACTTTTAGCGATTATAAGTGATAAGTTTCAAATCATATGTAAACTTAGTTTAATCTCAAAACGATTTTAGATTAAAGGTTTAATCATCAATGATTAACTAGTAATCATCGATGATTAAGGTTTTGAATGTTTTAATGTTTGTGTCTAAAAACCATTTTTAATTGTTTTACTACTTGTATCTAATAGAAAAGAAAAACAACCACAAACAAAGAATAAAACATGCAACAAATTTTGTGCAAACCTCGACCGATGAAATCCTAGGTTCGGTCACGTGAGTCATCACGACGGACCGAAGGGTCAAACTAGGGGACGGGCCAACATGAACCCAAACGGGCCTACATAAACCCAATGGGCTCCCACTTGCTCCAAGACATTCTTGAGCAAGTAGAACCCAAAATTGTGAAAAAGTGTAATCTGCCAGAAAATTCCAGGAGACTTTGAAGCCCGAAAAGTCATTGAAGGAGTCTTCTTTGGTCTTCTCGGCCTTCTGGAAAGTTGTAGCCCACGACTTTGCAAGCATTTTAGGCTTTTGAATCGCCCAAAACGGAGTCCGTATGCCTCTGGAAAACCTATTTTCGCACAGCCCTCGCTTTTGTGACGGAAATTTGTTGTTTTCTTCATTAGTCTTCAATATTTTTTGTCAACGATTTACAATAAAAAGATAAAATAAATACAATCTATTCTATTACTTTTACATTACAAATTGCCCCAAAAATGGCACCAAAAATAAAAGAAAAATAAATGAAACAAATTACAACAATTAAGCCAAAAAAACAAGGCTTTTCCCAAACAACCAAACAACCAAACATCAACCACATTCATTCACAAATGGTCTAGGCTTTCATCGGTTTACACAAACAAGAAACAATTGACAAGGCTTTGGCTTGGGATGTGGCAAAAATACATGTTTTGCCATATCAACAACATGGAATTAAAAAATAAATTCCAAGCCAAATAATCAAAAAAATACAATAACAAGATTAATTTTTTTGATATGATTTTGTAACAAGTGACAATAGGGTTCCAAAAATACCATATTTTAACCCATGTAGTTAATTTAAAAATCGAAAAAAAAAAACAAAACCCGTGAGGTTTTTTTTTTTTTTTTCTTCTTCCGATCGGGTTCAAAAAACTACCAAAAAAACTTGGTTTTTGCCACTTTTTACAAAATCTAGCTAATTATATGATTAATATAATGACTCGTGATACCACTAATGTTGATTTTCGGTTAAAACAAGAACCAAAACGCAGCGGAAAGATTTAATCACCATGAAGGGATCTTGATATCAATCATACAATTAAACTATAAGAAAATCAAAGAGAATGGTATAAGAATTCATACCCTAGTTGCCTTTGATTATTGTGTATTCGGATGGAGTTGGTGATGGATTGAAACTAAGTATTCAATTAGAATACCTCTAAAAGAAAGTCCACACAACACTTCAAGAACACGAAAGGAGGATGCTAGTCCTTGATTCTTGAGAGCAAATGGAAGCAAAAGATGGGATATTTTTTGTGTGTGTGTGCCGTGAATTTACAAGGCAAGGGAGGGAGTTTATGGAGTCATTTACACTCCATAATGATGCCTTAATTCCCATTAATGATTTCCATAAACCATTGACCAATATTTACACACAAGTCCTTATCTTTTGTTCCTTCTAGTTTGCTAACATAAAGGTTTCAATATTAACATTTAATATTAAACTTATATATAAGCATGTAGCTTATATTAATATATAATGTAATTACCCTAATTACACTATATATCTTATGGTGCTAAGTGTTTAAGTGTGTGACCCTTTAGGCTCACAAACTACTAGTCATATAACTATATGTTATACGCGTGAAGCATATTCCAACAGCAAGTTGGTTTGTGTATGTAGAGGGGCAAACTTTGATGTGGTTAAATGCTGACCTGAATAAGGCTGCTATACCAACCATTATCGGGTTTATCATTAAGCATATGACAGACACGTGCAGTCAATAAAGAATTTGTTCCTCCACGAAAGTGGATTAGATACTACTGGGCCCCTCGATGATTTTGAATAGATGTATGTGTGGCCACACCCAAAAGGCAATCAAGATGAATCTTGATTGGTTTTGGTAATCTATTTCATTATATAGATCGAGAAACAGAATCGTTGAAGTTTTAGATTGACATTGATCCTTGTCTAAAATTCAGCATAGTATCAGCAACAAAAGGATAACTGCTTGAAAAACTTTGAACAAAGATTTTATGAAACTCCTCATGTACTTCTAGGGGCATTGGCGGGTTGCTAGACTCTAACCTTTGCTTGTATAACTACTTGATGTTATCACGTGCGCAAGTGGGAGCTGTTGGAATATGCTTCACGCGTATAACATATAGTTATATGGCTAGTTGTTTGTGAGCCTAAAGGGTCACACACTTAAACACTTAACACCATAAGATATATAGTGTAATTAGGGTAATTACATTATATATTAATATAAGCTACATGCTTGTATATAATATAGTTTAATATTAATTGTTAATATTAAAACTTTATTGTGGGCAAACTAGAAGAAACAAAAGCTAGGGACTAGAGTGCAAATAAAACAAATGTTGTTTTGGAAATCATTAAAGGGTGTTTATGGCACCATTAAAGACATATAATGGCTCCATAAATTCTCCCTCTTTCTCCTCTTTTGGCCATCCCCTACACACAACTTTTCTAAGGTTTTTGTTTCTTTTTGCTCTCAAGACAAGGACTAGCATCCTTCATTTGGTGTTCTTGCAAGTGTTGTGTGGATTACTTTTAGAGGTATTCCTATTGAATATTTGGTTTCAATCCATCACCAACTCCATCCGATTCCTACAAGATCAAAGGCTTCAAGGGTATGAAATGTTCATCCAATCTCTTTGATTTATTTATTAGTTTAATTGTATGATTTAATATTAGATCCGTTCATGGTGATTAAATCTTTCCGCTGCGTTTTGGTTCTTGTTTTAACCTAAAATCACCATTAACATTTAGAATTGGGTTACCGGTGATCCACACAAATGATCAACCGGGATCCAAAAGGATACTTAACAACTAAGGACTAAACCTCTATTTATAATGTATAGAGGTTTTACAATTAACCCTATTCTATATGTAACTCCCAATTCTAATAAGTGCATCCCTTGATTAAAGGGATTTGATTCATTACTCAAATAAGGAATGCACCATTCACGGACTGGTCGGTCCGTGTACTCAGTATGACTGAGCTATACTGACTAACTCGGTATTAGACTGAGCTATACCAACCAACTCGGTATGAGACTGAACTATACCGACTAACTCAGTATGTGGAGCTCGGTCCGTGAACTCGGTATCACCTCATACTGACCAACTCAGTATGACCAGATACCGACCAACTCGGTATGAGACGAGTTTCACTAAGATTATTTATATAAGTTAAACTTATATATTCCTTTGTTCATCAGATTCACAAAGTAATAGGTTTGACCGGGTTTTCTACCCTAACAATCTCCCCTATCTGATGATAACAAATGAATATGTTTAACCTAATAAATAATAACGATCTTGTCTTGTATGGTCTTCTTTTTGAGATCTTTTCATATTCTTTATTCACTAAGTACTTAAAGAAAATATATGTCACATTAACTTTTCTCCCCCACAATCATTGACTTCTCCTCAAACTGTCTGGTATATTTGAGTTGAAATGAAACATATCCCAAGAATCATTCAACTAGTAGATTTCCTCAGTTTGAAACGATTCAAATGATTGTAAAATAATATGTGACATGTACCCCCTTGAATAACTTAGCATGAACACTTTAGCTTCAAGAACTTTAGCTTCATATTAAGAGAAAATATATATCACATTGAGTTTTTCTCCCCCTGAATCATATACTTTCACCTTAAACTGTTCGGTATATTTTATCTTTGACTTGAAACCCCTCCAAAGAATCAATCAACTTATGAATTTCCTCAGTTTAAGATGATTTTATATGATTAAAAAGAGAAAAACATGTGAAAGATACTCACTTGTAAAATTCAGCTTTCAGAATTTCGTTTCTCTAATTTTGCAGCAACTTCAAAAATTCATATCTCCATGTAGAATCTTCTGATCATTATGAATTTCTAACACAATATACATATACCTGTCTTCAACATCATATCCAAAAATCATAGTGATCCATCGGTTGAAAGGATCACAGCGGTCTCATACTAACCACTCGGTATGAGACAGTCAGTATCAGAAAATCATCAACTTTGAAAATATGTATCTCTCAGTATATGATTCTGATCCGTCTGAAATTTTGATACCAAGTACATGTATGTGTTATGGATATAATATCCAAAATTTATGAAAATCCAACGGTTACAAAAGATAAATTAGCCGTTTTACCAGAGTTGCGCAGAATTAAAAACATACCATAAATATTCGTCAATAATCTTCAAAAATATATATCTCTCAATAAACGATTCCTTTTGAAGATCTGAACGGTGAAAACGTTAAACACATTATGGTGAACCTTCAGTTAAAATTTCACGCTCATTCGATGTTTGAAGAAGGAGATCTGATTTTTCTACCATGGCTGCCCAGAAAGTAAGGAATAAAAAGCATAGAATCTGACTTTTTGCGCCACACATATCTCTCTACCAGAAACTCGAATTGCAATTCTGAACGGTCAGACTGTGTTTCTGTGTGTTCAGAACCTCCTGTTCAAATTTCACACAGATTCGACCATTAACGAAGGAGATCCGGCATTTCTTCTACCCGTGCGCAGAATATGATTAAAATTCTGCATAGTTCTTCTATATGAAAAGACTTGATCTTCAACAATATATAGGGTTAAAAGATCATCAAAGTTGTAGATAACTTTGAACCGCTCTGATACCAATTGTAGGACCCAACCACCCATATATTGTTAATAAAATCGGTAAAGACAAGATCATATACGTCATACGATTATTCTTATTAAGCACAAACGTATAAAATGTGTTCTTGGTTGCGGAATAACCAAGAACACTCCACAAAGTGTTACATTTAGAATTGGGTTACCGGTGATCCACACAAGTGATCAACCGGGATCCAAAAGGATACTTAACAACTAAAGACTAAACCTCTATTTATAATGTATAGAGGTTTTACAATTAACCATATTCTATATGTAACTCCCAATTTTAATAAGTGCATCCCTTGATTAAAGGGATTTGATTCATTACTCAAATAAGGAATGCACCATTCACGGACTGGTCGGTCCGTGTACTCAGTATGACTGAGCTATACTGACTAACTCGGTATGAGACTGAGCTATACCGACCAACTCGGTATGAGACTGAACTATACCGACTAACTCAGTATGTGGAGCTCGGTCTGTGAACTCGGTATCACCTCATACTGACCAACTCAGTATGACCAGATACCGACCAACTCGGTATGAGACGAGTTTCACTAAGATTATTTATATAAGTTAAACTTATATATTCCTTTGTTCATCAGATTCACAAAGTAATAGGTTTGACCGGGTTTTCTACCCTAACAGGAAGAAATTGAGAACAAAGCCTTTATGGCTTTTACTGAAGAAGATTTGAAGAGCTCCTTTGATAGAGATATCAAAGAAGCTGAGAAAATGAGTGTCCATACTGATTGGGATTCTACTCAGTTGTACAAGGTGAGTTCCTTTCAAACTTATTCAATGAATGAAAAAACTAAAATTTTTGAGTATATGATTGTTGATCTTAAAACTTATGTACAAAAAGAAAAAGCTTTAAAATTAACAATTCAAGAACTTGAAAGGGTAAATAATGAGAACTTAGATAAATTAGCAAAGTATAAAGATTTAGAACTAAACTTTTCAGATTTAGACATTAACCAAAGATTAGCTGATAAAGCTCATTTACACAAACTTGAAAAAGAAAAATTTGAAAATCAGTGTAAATCTTGGGGAAATGCTTCA
Organism: Calendula officinalis; assembly: GCA_963853835.1. NCBI lineage: Eukaryota > Viridiplantae > Streptophyta > Magnoliopsida > Asterales > Asteraceae > Calendula > Calendula officinalis. The sequence goes on from OY970826.1 coordinate 72,544,377, forward strand.
ATAAAATTAAATAAATGTCTAAATCAACAATTTCCAGAAAATGTAAGGGCTGCACTTGGTGTTGATCCTCAATTAAAAAATAGAAATAACTTTGCTGATTTATTTGAAGAATTTTCTGAAATGAACCCTATACAGTTTGTAAAAGAAAAAATCTTTTGTGAAGTAAGTTGTCAAACTGAGTCAGATGATGAGGATAAAATAATTTTTGAAAAATCAATTGGTCCTTCCATTTGCTCAAAGTGCTATACTGAGTTACAAGAACCCAGTATTGAATTTTCTATAACGGAAATTTCTGATACTGAGCTTCCAACAGATCAGTATGACACTTCTGCTGTTCCACCTTTTGAATTATTATTTAATACAACAACTTTTGAATTATATAATGATAATAAAATAACTTCTATCTCTAATGTTTCATCTAATACAGAAGTTGCAGGAACAGAAACATCATATACTGAGAAATCTAAAGAACCTGTTCAAGTTGTCATTTTAAAACATGATAAAAAGAAAACAACTTCAACAGGATCTTCAAATGGCAAAGTCAAGAAGTCAAATGATAAACAGACTTCAATGCCTAATAAATATAAGACCCCAGTATCATCTCCTTCGAAATCAGTTAAACCTAAAATTAACACTCCATTGACACATGACAAAAATAACATTTTGAAATCTATTGGTGATCAGATTAAAGTTTTAAGTCAAAAGTTTGCAAAATTCACTAATACTGATCTACCAAAAATCAAACAGTTCTCAAAAATTCCTTATGAGAATATGTTCAGAAACAGACCTAGAAAATGTTATAGATGTCATCATACTGGTCATAAAGGAGATGAATGCTGGACTGATCTCTCCAATCCTAGGTACTCAGTACCAAAGAAAAGGAGAGAAACAAAGTCAGTATCACCCATGAAAACCTCCAAGGTTTATCCAAAAGTGATACTGACTTCTCCAAATAAAGAGATCAGGTCAAAATCTGATTTTTCCACCAAAGGTCCCATTCAGAAATGGGTTCCTAAAAAGAACTAACTCTTATTTTGTGTCTTGTGCAGGGTGACAGAAAATGGTATTTAGATAGTGGCTGCTCAAGACACATGACTGGCAGTATGGAGTACCTTCTCAACTATACTCCAGAGAAGGGTCCTTCTGTTAAGTTTGGAGATGACTCAGTGGGAAAGACAAGAGGTTATGGAGTAATAAAAGCAGGCAATATAACTTTTAAAAGAGTTGCCTATGTGGAGGGTCTTAAACACAATCTGCTCAGTATCAGTCAGATGTGTGACGATGACAATGAAGCTCGGTTCAGAAAGATTGCAGGGATCATCTACAATGATAAAGGGCAACCTGTCCTCGTTGCTAGAAGAGAAAAGGATGTCTATGTGGTCAATCTGTCTGAAATAGATCCTACTATTCGAGTTTGCCTGCTGTCTAAAGTCAAACCAGAACTACATTGGTTATGGCACAAGAAGCTCTCTCACATAAACTTTCGAAATATAAATGAGCTCAGTATCAAGAAACTGGTGAGAGGGTTGCCCACTATTACTTATTCAAAAGATAAGTTATGCTCAGCATGTGAAATGGGCAAGCAGAAGAAGAGTTCATTCAAGTCTAAGGTCAATCATTCCATTAATGAACCTCTTACTATGATACATATGGATCTCTTTGGCCCCATCAGCACACCATCTTTGGCCAAAAAGATCTATACTCTAGTCTTGGTTGATGAATTCTCAAGGTACACTTGGGTCATCTTCCTCAAGACTAAAGCAGATGCAACAACAGAAATCATTGCCTTCATTAAAAGAGAAGAACTTCAAAAAGGCAACAAGGTCAAACAACTTAGAAGTGACCATGGTACTGAGTTTAAGAACTCAGTATTGGCTGATTTCTGTGAAGAAAAAGGAATCGTACAAAACTTCTCTGCAGTCTACACACCACAACAAAATGGTGTTGTAGAAAGAAAGAATAGAACATTAATTGAAGCTGCAAGAACTTTATTATGCCATGCTGGACTGGCACTGAGTTTCTGGGCTGAAGCTGTCAATTGTGCAAATTTTACACAGAACAGAGCCACAATAGTCCAGAGACATCAAAAGACTCCTTATGAGTTATATAATGGCAAGGTTCCTAATGTGGAATATTTTCACATCTTTGGGAGTAAATGTTTTGTACTCAGTACCAAACAAAATCTCAATAAATTTGCTCGCAAAGCAAATGAAGGTGTGTTCATGGGCTACTCTCCACACTCTAAAGCTTTCAGAGTGTATATCATTTCAACCAAGATAATTATAGAATCCATTCACGTTACCTTTGATGAAGATCAGAATGAGCATTCTAACTCAGCAAGTGAAGACATAAGTGGCATAGACATTCTATGCAATCCAGAGAAATCCATTGCTGAACAGCCCAAGTCTCACCCATACTATGTTGATCATAGTATGAGTGATACTGATCAAGAAGTACCTCAGTCTAACTTCAATACATCAAATTCTGAGGTTCTCATAGCTGAAAACCCCAATACTGAGTTTCCAATTCTTGATCTGAACAACTCCACCTATGAGGAAGGTGAATCTTCCAGTACTGCTCAAGAATCTTCATCAAATTTGCAAAATTCAGAAGAACAGCAACCAGTATTGTCTGATACTGATCAAGTTTCAACTCAGTATCAGACAAACAATCCATCACCACAACAAAATGCTTCCTTAGGAAACAATCTACAGGAACACAGAGACCATCCTCATGCTAACATCATTGGTCCTATTGAACAAGGTGTCCAAACAAGAAGAAAGTTAGAGTTTGAACCTCAAGCAACTGCAAACTTTTGTTTTTTCTCAAGCTTCTTATCTACCATGGAACCAAAGAAAGCTGATGAAGCTTTATTAGATGAAGACTGGGTAGAAGCCATGCAAGAAGAACTGACAGAGTTTGAAAGAAATAAAGTTTGGAACTTAGTACCACCTCCTGCTGGAAAAACTATTATTGGTACTAAGTGGGTGTTCAGAAACAAGATGGACAAGGATGGTGTTGTCATTAGAAATAAAGCAAGACTGGTTGCTCAGGGTTACAGGCAAGAAGAAGGCATTGACTATGATGAAACTTTTGCACCAGTTGCAAGAATTGAAGCTATTAGGTTGTATCTTGCATATGCAGCTTTTAAGAACTTCAAATTTATCAGATGGATGTCAAGAGTGCTTTTCTAAATGGAAAACTACAAGAGGAAGTTTATGTTAAACAACCACCAGGTTTTGTTGACCCTAAATTTCCTAATTATGTTTTCAAGCTTGATAAAGCTCTATATGGGCTCCAACAAGCTCCAAGAGCCTGGTATGATACCATGTCTGAGTACCTTATTGAAAATAAATTTACAAGAGGTAAAATTGATAAAACATTATTTTCAAAACGGAAAGGTTCTGACATCTTACTCATTCAGATATATGTAGATGATATTATCTTTGGCTCCACTGACAAGTCATTGTGTGACTGGTTTGCTAAGATAATGTCATCTCAGTATCAGATGAGTATGATGGGAGAACTTACTTATTTTCTTGGTTTACAAGTTGAACAAAAGCCTGATGGCACTTTTATAAATCAAAGTAAGTATGTGCATGACATGTTAAAGAAATACAAATTTGAAAATTTATCTTCCATGCACACTCCTATGGGTACTCAGGATAAGATAAGTAAGGATGAAACTGGTAAATCAGTTTGTCAATCCACATACCGAGGTATGATTGGTTCCTTACTTTACTTAACTGCTAGCAGGCCTGATATCATGTTTGCAACATGTTTGTGTGCTCGGTATCAGGCTGATCCTAAAGAATCACACATGAAAGCAGTTAAGCGCATCTTTAGATATCTTACAGGTACTCCTAACCTGGGTCTTTGGTATCCCAAAGACTCAAACTTTGATCTCGAAGGGTATACAGATGCAGATTTTGCAGGTTGTAGATTAGACAGGAAGAGTACAAGTGGAGGTTGTCAATTCCTCGGTGGCAGAATAGTTGGTTGGTCATCCAAGAAACAGAATTCAGTAGCAACTTCTACTGCAGAAGCAGAATATGTTGCTGCAGGAAGTTGTTGTGCTCAACTCTTGTGGATGCAGTATCAACTAATGGACTATGGGTTTAATTTCAATAAGACACCAATACATTGTGATAACAACAGTGCTATTGCTATCACTGAAAACCCAGTCCATCACTCCAGAACAAAGCACATTGATATCAGACACCACTTTATTCGCGATAATGTGGAAAAGGGAAAAGTTGAGGTAGATTTCGTTCCTACAGATGACCAATTAGCCGATGTGTTTACTAAACCTCTCTCTGAGGAAAGGTTTATGTACTTACTAGGACAATTGGGTATGCTGAATCCTTAAATTTACTTATTTTTTTACTGACTGATCAGTATTACTTCCAATACTGATCAACTCAGTATCACCCGTCTGGTTTATCAAATTTTATAAATGTTAATTTTTTATTAATTTATAGTTTAAATTAAATGTTTTTTTTAACTTTTAATTTTTTTTAAATTAATTTTTTTTTCTCAGTATTACGGTATGACGGCTATCAAACCGACCTTAATCCTCATACTGTCCAACGGTAACCTTTCTTAATAGGAAAGTTACCGTTGCTACAGGATAAGGCAGTCAAATCAGCCGGTTTAACTTCCCAATACCGTAAATATCTTAAAATTTTGTATAAATGACTGTTTTTCGCTTTCTTTACCATTTTCTTTCATCAGTTATTTCTTATTTACGATTACGATTCTCTCTGCGATTAACGATTTCAATTTATCTTTGCAAGCAAACTTTTTAAATCACAATCACAGATGGCAAATTACCGTTTCTTTGCACCGGAGGCTGCACCGGCAACACAATTTAGAAACGATGAACTACCCAAATTTGCAAGGAACAACATCACGGCGAATTTTAACATTCCTCAAGCTTGGGCGTGCCCCGAATTCACACAAATGATTACCTTTCTGAAGCACTGCCCAATCACTCAAGCATTGATTCGCTCTCCTAGAGCAATTTACCCAGAAATGCTCTGTGAATTCTGGTACTCTGCTAACATCGACTCACCAGACATGATTACTGGTTGGGTGATTCGTGAACAAAGAAGAACTTTCGTCTCAACAGCCATAATTCGGGAAGCTCTGGGTCTTCCTGCTCATGCTCAATATGAGCCGTTTGCTGACCGAATAGAGGTTAGATCAGTGTTACCACTTATCGGACGAAGAGGTACTACTGGGATAATTAAAAGAAATGAATTTGGTCCGATGTGGGGTATACTGATCTCTACTATCATTCGGTGTATGACTCACAAGACTGGAGCCTTGGACCAAATCAACGATTTTGGTATGCAGATGGTTCACGCCATGTACCATGGAAGGGACATTGACTATGCTAGACTAATTTTTGATGAATTAGCCTCCCTAATTCGGGCGAAAATCAGAGAATTAAATGTTCCTTTCTGCAGATTTCTTTCTCTCATTTTTCAGAAAGAGATGCATGCACATATATATGATGAATTCAACAGCCCAAGAGTGGATCTTCCTCCTCTTCATGAGAAGATTTTCTTTTACAGGCCACGAGAAGGAGAGCCTGTAATGAGTCATTCAATGTGGGCTATAGTCCAGGAACACATTAATGATGCACAATCTTCTGATACTGAATCAGAAAATGCTGATACTGATGATGACAGTGGAAATGGTGGAAATGATGATCCAGATACTGAGATGGTGGAAGCTCAACAAGTAGAAGTATCATCACCACCAGCACAGAATCCTGATGCTCCTCTTATTGAAACTGCTTCTGATACTGACACCTTAGAAGACACACCACTGTTGCTCCACAGAAGAAGAAGAAATCTTTCTCCAGTTACTATGGGAAATCTTTCATCAGAAGAGATGCAACCGGAAAATGTACCATCACTTACTGCATCATTTCAAGAACAGAGTGTTGCTGCAGCCAATGCTGACCTTCCAGGTCCTGAACCAGAACCAACAGCTCAACATATTGAGGAACCCCATGATCCTCTTGACGTAGAACTTCAATTTGAGCATCATACATTGGAAGGTGCAAGTATTGGCAGAGAAGAACCTCATGAAGGTGTTGGTGCCTCAAATCAGAATCCAAATGATCCAGCACCGACCTCTCATGATGCCAGACGAGAATCAGATAAAGTCTCAGGTATGAATTTCTAAAAATCCTTAAACTCATATATATATATTTCATTCCCAAATAGAGACTAAGTATTGGCCAGTACCAACTCAATACTGACCAAAGTCTCAAACGATCTTTCAAATATATATTCTTTTATGGCCAACATAGCTAGCCCACTGCTGCTATGCAAAATTCACATACTGAGCACACCAAATTGATCATTGTCAGTCTACAGTTGTCTCAACATTTAAAGAGACAATGGTGGTTGATGTCATACTGACACCCACTGGTGCTGCTTGAATAATGTCCTACTTATTTTTGAGTTGGGTAGCATTATTCAAGAAATGATCACAAACCCTTAAGCCACATAATCCAGATAATTTTTCCATGGGGTTTAGCCACATTTCTGTTATCACTCTAATACCGAGTGATAAACATTGAAAATAAAAAGAAGCACATCCCAGGCTTCGAATACCCAAACCCAAACCTTTTAGTAAATGTGACTTATCCTACACTGAGCTACTTCAAAATTCACACTCACTTTTACTAAAACACTTCTTACACATGCTTTGCACTAGTCCACAATATTTCATCATGAACCAGATGAAATACAGACTTCCAAATTCTGTTTACATGATTTTAGAGTTAATCAATACCACAACTCTATTTGATAAACCTTTCTTACTAACCAGTTTTATGTTTTTGGTTTCTTTAGCATCATCTGTGCAGGGTCAACAAGCTCAAGCTACTCAGTCTCAGGAAGTACATGGAGCTCTACAAACTATTCTCAACCAAATCCTGGCTATGCAGACCACTCAGAATAACATTCTGGTCAGGATGGATGAAATGAGTACTGAGATTGAATCATTGAAGCAATCAGTGGCACTACTACAGCAACTACAACAGCCTCCACCACCTCCACAAACTCAAATTGGAGGAGGTAATGATGAAGAAGGTCCTGCCACTGACCCTAGAAAATCACCATCTCCTGCACATACTGAACCTATGCTTTCCCCAACTCCTGAAGATCAACAGGGGGACATGGGTGGTGATACTGAACCCATTTCCTCCCCATCCAATGATAACAATAAGGGGGAGAAAAGACAAAGAGATCAAGAGGTTGATCAACCTGAGCCATCTGCTCAGGGGGAGAAAAGAAGAAAACTAAATGAAGATCAACCTCTACAACAACACCATCAGCAAACACCTCATACTGAACCTCTTCGGTTTAGATATGAAAGAAATAGACAAAGAGGAAGATCGGTCTTGGAACAACTTGAAGAAGAACCATCTGAGCCATCTGCTCAGGGGGAGACTGATACTGATCAAACTCAGCAAGTTGCTACTGAGCTAAACAACTTGCAGATTATTGTGTATAGGCCGTTTGTGTGGCCTATTGCTGATGATGAAGATGAAGAACATCCAGTGGCATCAGAAGATTTTTTAAACTTTGCACTGGATGAAGCAAATAAAGAAACTTCTTCATCATCATTCTCAGATGATGAAGAGCATACAAGAAGACTTATCTCATCTCAAGCTGAAGGACCTTCTAGAATTCCTAGAAGACCAATAACCAGAAGAATGACAAATGTGGTTATGTCCTCAGAATCTAGTGAAGAACAAGATCCAGCTCCTCTGATCTCAAGACCTAGGAGATCTACTCAGTTTAAGAGTGATGTTGATGATGAGATTGAGGCCCATAAATTCTTCCCTGTTAAGGAAGAAGAACCTGAATCTGAGTCTGAAGATGTTCCAAGAAGATCTCATACTGTAAGAAGAACTGGAGATGAATTACTTGAACAGTATTGGAACATTGTGGCACAAAGAACAAGATATAGGGAAACAAGGATGGGTATGATGAGGAATAAAGCATTTCTAAATGTAAGAGACATATACTGGCTAAATGAATTTGTCAACAAAATAAAGGTCAAGACTGTTGATAGATCAATTGTTGCAACTTGCACTGGGCCAGTCAGTCCTCCAATGAAGTTTTTCCTCCATGACATTCAAAATATGGGACTTCAAGATTGGATAAAGATTGCTAGACTAATAAAGGAAATGCCCTCAAAATCCTCTGAAGCCCAAGTGATGATGGATGAAATCTGGGCTGTATCTGCTATATGCTATGAAAAAGGCATTCTTTATGCAGCAGAATACAGGGCACTCAGTGTGATGACTGAAGCTATGAAGAACAACAAACCTGAGTGCCTTAACACTTTCAGAATAATTCCCACATATACTGTTCCCTCTAATCTTATTTTTCAGGATCAAAAGAGTACCATATATCCAACATCAGGATATATGTATACTGACTCAGATGACAAAGAGTGTTTCATTACTGAAGCAGACTTGGCAAAAGCTCCTATCAGCCATCTGGTGGGTCTTAAATGGATGATAACCAAGAGAGAAGATGCTTGGTTTAGAAAGAAGATAGTTGCTGTACTAAACAACAGGCAAGATGAACTGAAGAAAAGAGAAGAGTTCATCCATGTGAAGAAAGAAGTCTTCTATGAGTTTGAATCGATCAACAAAGACTAAAGAAGAAGACTTTGCAGCCTGTAGTTTATTTTGTTAAGTATCTCTTTGTAATTGTTTTGTTATCATTAGATAGGGGGAGATTGTTAAGGCAAAAACCCTTACCTCTTATATGAATCTTAGGATAACAAAACAATCTAAAGTAGCTTAGATTAAAATGTAGATTAAAATAGCTAAGTTAGAAGTGATACTGAGTTTGGCCAATACTGGCCACTCATTATCAGCACTCGGTATTGGAAATCCAATACCGAGTAGAAGGACTGACTCACAGTCAGTATAGTAACGGACTAAGATCAAATCCCTTGATCTTAGTCATTTCATTTAGTTAGTCCTTCGGTTACTCCTTTGCCCATTATGTAAGATCTCTATACCACTATAAATAGAGATCATCTTACAAAGGAGTACTCACCAATTTACACGTTCACTTATCCATCTTTTGTAATTGTTCAAGTGGTCTTGTATTTCCGCTACAAGCCACACTTTGTGGAATAATATACGTTTGACTAAATTATTGTGTTCTTCACCTTAATTGTCTTAAGTAAATTATTAATCTAAACAATTATCAATCAAACCAGGGGTGTTGTGACCTAACAACAAGCCTGAGGAATATTGAAATTTGCAGTTATGTTGTTCCTCGCAAACTTGGGCAGTTCGTCATTCCGAAATTGAGTTGCAGGAGCAGCCTCTGGTGCGAAAAATTTGTAATTCGCCATCTACGATTGTGATTTAGAAAAATTTCTTGCAAGGAGAAAGTGAAATCGTTAATCGCATAGAAAATGGAATGAGGAAATATGAAATAACTGTTAGAAAGTTGAAAAGAAAATACATAAACTGTTATTTATATTTAAATTAGAGATAATTACGTTATTGGGAAGTAAAACCGGCTGATTTGACAGCCTTATCCTGTTTCAACGGTAACTTTCTTATTAAGAAAGGTTACCGTTGAGGAGTATGAAGATTAAAAGTCAGTGTTATCACTCCAGGACTCCAATACCGGGTTAAAAAAAATTAAAAAAAAATTAAATTACAAAAAATATTAATTTAATACATTTCAAATCTGAGGAGGATTCTTGAAAGGTACTGGAAGATTCACCTTCTTCATATGTGGAGTTGTTCAGATCAAGTATTGGGAACTCAGTGTTGGGTTCTCAGTGATAGGAACCTCAGAATTTGATGCATACGAGTTAGACTGAGTTCTTTCTTGATCAGTATCACTCATACCTGGATCAACATAGTATGGGTGAGACTTCGGCTGTTCAGCAACTGAGTTTTCTGGACTGCATAGAGTATCTATGCCACTGATGTCTTCCTTTGCTGAGGTAGAATGCTCATTCTGATCTTCATCAAACGTGACATGAATGGATTCTACAATCATCTTGGATGAGATGATATACACTCTGAAAGCTTTAGAGTGTGGAGAGTAGCCCATGAACACACCTTCATTTGCTTTGGGAGCAAATTTGTTTAGATTTTGCTTAGTACTGAGTACAAAGCATTTACTCCCAGAGATGTGGAAGAACTCCACATTAGGAACCTTGCCATTGTATAACTCATAAGGAGTCTTTTGATGTCTCTGGACTATTGTAGCTATGTTCTGAGTAAAATTTGCACAATTGACAGCTTCTGCCCAGAAGCTCAGTGCAAGTCCAGCATGGCATAACAAAGTTCTTGCAGCTTCAATTAATGTTCTGTTCTTTCTTTCTACAACACCATTTTGTTGTGGTGTGTAGGCTGCAGAGAAATTTTGCACAATTCCTTTTTCTTCACAGAAATCTGCTAATACTGAGTTCTTAAACTCAGTACCATGGTCACTTCTTAGTTGTTTGACCTTGTTGCCTTTTTGTAATTCTTCTCTTTTGATGAAGGCAATGATTTCTGTTGTTGCATCTGATTTAGTATTGAGAAAGATGACCCAAGTATATCTTGAGAATTCATCTACTAAGACTAAAGTATAGGTCTTTTTGGCCAATGATGGTGTGCTGATGGGGCCAAAAAGATCCATATGTATCATTGTAAGAGGTTCATTAATGGAATGATTGACCTTTGACTTGAATGAACTCTTCTTCTGCTTTCCCATTTCACATGCTGAGCATAACTTATCTTTTGAATAAGTAATTGTGGGTAACCCTCTCACAAGTTTCTTCACACTTAGCTCATTAATGTTCCTAAAGTTTATGTGAGAAAGTTTCTTGTGCCATAGCCAATGAAGTTCTGGCTTGACTTTAGACAGCAGGCAAACTCGAATAGTAGGGTCTATTTCAGATAGATTGACTACATATACATCTTTTTCTCTTCTAGCAATGAGTACAGGTTGCCCTTTATCATTGTAGATGATTCCTGCAACCTTTCTGAAACGAGCTTCATTATCATCATCACACATCTGACTGATACTGAGCAGATTGTGTTTAAGACCCTCTACATAGGCAACTCTTTTAAAAGTTATGTTGCCTGCTTTGATTACTCCATATCCCATTGTTTTCGCAATAGAATCGTCTCCAAACTTGACAGAAGGACCCTTCTCTGGTGTATAATTTAGAAGGTACTCCATGCTGCCAGTCATGTGTCTTGAGCAGCCACTGTCTAAGTACCATTTTATGTCACCCTGCAGAAGACACAAAATAAGAATTAGTTCTTTTTAGGAACCCATTTTTGAATGGGACCTTTGATAGGAGAAACAGGGGTAGACTTGATCTCTTTTGAAGAGGTCAGTATCACTTCAGGAGAAACCTTGGAGGTTTTCTTGGGTGATACTGACTTTGTTTCTCTCCTTTTCTTTGGTACTGAGTACCTAGGATTTGAGAGATCAGTCCAGCATTCATCTCCTTTATGTCCAGTATGATGACATCGATAACATTTTCTAGGTCTGTTTCTGAACACATTTTTATAAGGAATTCTGGAAAATTATTTGACTTTTGTAAGTTTTGCAAACTTTTGACTTAATACTTTGATCTGATCACCAATAGATTTTAAAATGTTATTTTTGTCATTTTTTAATGGAGTTTTAATGTTATGTTTGACTTGTTTTGAAGGAGATGATATTGGGGTCTTATTTTTATTTTGCAAAGAAGTCGTTTTAACATTTGACTTCTTGTTTTTGTCACTTGAAGATCCTGTTGAAGTTGTTTTCTTGTTATCATGTTTTAGAATGACAACTTGAACAGGTTCTTTAGATTCTTGAGTACTTGACTTTTCTGTTCCTGCACACTCAGTATTAGATAAAGCATTTTGAGTTGTAGTGGTTTTATTTTCATTATATATCTCAAAAGTGGTTGTGTTAAATAAAACTTCAAATGGAGGAACAGCAGAAGTGTCATACTGCACAACTTCGAGGTCAGTATCAAAAATTTCTTTTTCAGGAAATTCAATACTGAGCTCTTGTAGTTCATTATAGCACTTAGAACAAATGGAAGGACCAATTGGTTTTTCAAAAATGATTTTATCCTCATCATCTGATTCAGTTTGACATCCAACTTCACAAAACGTTTTTGCTTTTACAAACTGAATAGGGTTCATATCAGAAAATTCTTCAAATAAATCAGCAAAATTACTTCTATTTTTTAACTGAGGATCAACACCAAGTGCAGCCCTCACATTTTCTAGAAATTGTTGATTTAGACATTTATTTAATTTAATAGATGCATTTCCCCAAGATTTACACTGGTTTTCAAATTTTTCTTTTTCTAATTTGTGTAAATGAGCTTTATCAGCTAATCTTTGGTTCATGTCTTGTAAGTTTAAAAAATTTAGTCCTAAATCTTTAAATTTTGCTAATTTATCTAAATGTTCATTATTTACCCTTTCAAGTTCAAGAATTGTTAATTTTAAAGCTTTATCTAAATTGGAGATGAGTCGTATGATGTGGAAATTTATTTTGGGAATAGTCTTCCCGGTTAGTTATGTGTATGATTATATACATTGGAAAGGTTATAGACAGATGTGTCGCATATAATGAAAATACGATGGGTGGTACTATTATGTAGTATCAAAGGACGAACCGCGAGGATGATAAATGTTTTCAATAAAAGAATAGTAGTACAATGAAGTACACTAAGTCTCGGTAAGAATTGTTAGTAGGGATGAAAGTTATAGAAACAGACACCTTGGAAATGGAACTCGGGTATCCGGCGGGAATCTGGATAAGTAATGTAATATTATTATACGTGAATGGTAAAGAAAAGAATGACTAAAGATATAGTGATGCCTTAAAACTCATAAATGGAAATATGTGGAAAATGATAGGTATCGGGAATGGCGAAGTTTGATTGTTAAAAATGGTTAAGTATAAGTTGGCATATAGCCATAGCAACGTTTTGTGTCGGGGATGCTGGATTCGATATGAAGGGTAAGAAGACAATTGTTGGTAAAATGTCATTGTAATGGTATGAAGATATATGAAATGGGGTAGTGTGAGGCTACGGTTGGGAAGGGAATATTTCTAAGTCGCACGATGTATAAAGAGTAGAACATCGAGAGATGGGCTATTGGGTGCTAAGTCAGGAGTTACAAATGGTGGTCGGAGTCGATTGGTTGACTCAAAGATGACCGGGTTGACCGGTGAATTGTAGTTAATGGAACGGATTGGTGGTTACTCCGGTGGTGACAAAAAGATTTGGAAAATTTGTATTAAGGAAAAGAACTGTTTAAGGGTGGTTAATGTGTAAGTGAAACGGTAAATAGCAATTGGAGGTGTTATTAGTTACCAGTGGGGTACAATGCATGCGCGAGATGTGATTGCCTTTGAAGGCACTTGATGATGGAAAAGTAATGTTATTTGAAACGTGTTGAGTAATATGTCGAATGAGAAATATGTTAGATATGAAAAAAAATGATAAAGTGTCATTATGGGAACTGTACTAAATTGCATGATGAATAAATAGACGATTGAATGTGTAAGCTAGTAGTGAACTTATGTGATGTGAAAAGAGGTATACTAGTATGGTACCCAAGATTAATAGAATGAGGAAAAGATGATGTGGTAGTTCGGGGGATCCCCGACTACTATGAGGTTTGGGGTGGAATCGGTTGGGCGAATCCCAATGGTTCCATTCCGTGATTAGAGATGTTTCAATCACTATGACAGTATGGATCTTGATGGATTGGAGGCTTTCTGATCATCTTGATAAAATAAGTTAAGGTATGAATTGTGTGTTTATATAATAATGTTTATATATATATATACATAACGAATGTAGAACCATGTGGTTAATGAGTATTGCTATTATGTTATGGTAAATGAGAATTTGGTTTGAAATTGCGTGTTGCATTAGGGTCTTGTATGTGTAGGATATGCCTACGATTTATAGAATAGGAGGAAAGAGAAACTCCTAGTGAACAAATTACTATGTGGTAACCAAGATATGGTAAACTTGTATGAGATTGTGGAATGTGTTGCGGTAGAGGATCTAATACCGATAATTGAGAATAAAAAGTTATGAAATTGATCGATGTGATACAAAGATGGTTGACAGAATACTAAGTGACAGTATGAGTGACCAACTGAAGGTCAAGAAACCATAAGTACTATTGCGACATTAAGTAAAGGTGCGGAAGTTGAAATTTTGGAAAAACGGGAGCAATTATTAAGGAAATAATAATGAGTAGAACCGGAAGTGTTAAATTGCGGGGTAGTACCCCGTGAGTAGAGAATTTGTTAGTTGGGAAAAGTATGGTTGACTTTATGCAAAAGTCAAGATTTATCAATTTGTGATTGGTTGACTTGGTCAAAGATGAGCTTTGACTCTCGTTTTGAATGACTAGTGAATGTTGAGAGTATAATGTGAAAAGGTTAATGGAATAATTAAAAGAGTTACAGTCGGATTATGCGACTTTGACCCGCTGGGTGTTTTCGAGTTGAATTTGGGAGTCGGATATATGATGGTTGATGAATCACAATTAAAATTCGATGGTAAATGAAAGGATGATTAATGGAACCTTTAATAAGTAAGAAATTGTTAAAGTATAGTTGACTTTGTGCTTAAGTCAAAGATTAGGCAATGTTGGATTATATCGACTTGGTCGAGGCTAGATTTTGATATCCGTGTTGATCAAGTAGACGATTGTAATGATTGGGACATATCATTTCTATATGTATGAAAGGAATGGTTGAAGGATTGAAAGCGTTAGTGTCAAATTATGCAATTTTGACCCATTTGGGTACTAAAGGCTTAATATTGATTTTTTACCCATTCAGGCCTAACGAGGTTAAGCGAATGTTTAAATACATATTGTTGACTAAATTGAAATGGGAAAAAGTTTGGTGGTGATAACCACAAGAGAATGAGAGCGGAATACTCGGTCGAATGTGGATTGAAAATTTTTTTAAGTCATTCCGAGGACGGAATCCTTTTAAGGGGTAGATAGTTGTAACGACCCGAAATTTGTAGATTAATAAATTTTATAAAAATATGATAATCATGGATAAATCGTTTAAAGAACGTAGGAATTGGTTTCGTTTCGTTTGGACACCGTATGAGAAAGTTATGGACGAATCAGGGTCGAGACGAAGATCGAAAAGTGCAGCCCTGCTGCAATAGCAAGTTCACGGCGCGAACTATTGTTCGCGATCGCGAACATCGACCAGAGAGTTTGGGTTTTTGGAGATCGGGGTTCACGGCTAGTTCACGATCGGGAAGAGTTCACGACGCGCATAGTTCACGAACGCGAACTAGTTCACGGCGCGAACTCTATCAGACAACAATAAATCGGGAAAAAGCTAGGGTTTCTCATTTTCACTCCCGCTTCACCTCAGCCGATTTCTAGAGTGAGAAAGGGACGATTATGGTGTTCTTGAGCATAAATCATCACCAATCTTGAAGATCTACACTCATGATGGAAGATCTAAGGTATTTCTTGTAACCTAACTAGTTTATGAACTTATTTTGGGGTAAGTTGTGATTATGGAGTTGGGTTGTGGAAGATCTTGTTAAGGATGTTAATGGAGGGTGTAAAACACCCATAGATATTATGTGGGCGGTGTGTTCAAGTTTGATTTGTGAATTGTTAGTGAAACTTCGAACTAGGGTTTGAGATTCCACCAAGTTGGATGAACTTGGTGTAAGGAATGATATTATAGGTTGAATTTAGACTAGTTATGGATGATAACTAGGTTATGCGATTATTGTGTTGATAGGTTGCAAAGACCCATATGTGGGGGTTATTTCAAAGGCGGGAAGCAAGGATTCGGGCTGATAAATGCGAACTGGAAAGCATTGCTAAGGTGAGTACATGAGACTTTTAAAACTGAGTACATAGTAAATGGTTTTGAAAATACATATGATATTTCATGGGTCTTTATTGATAAATGTTTTGATAAAGATAGTGACTGAAAAGATAAGAAAATAGGTATATAATGATACTAGAATATGTCTAGTATGATTGATGAGATTGGAAGTAGTATGATAAACTAAGTAATAATGGAGTCTTTATTAATGTACTATAATAATAAAGATAATGAGTAAAAGAATGCATATTGAGTCTTTATTAATAAATATGTATTAGCAAAGCAATTGGAAATGATTATGTAGTAATGAGTATCTATTGGTAAGATTTACTAATAAAAGTAAAGAACGAATATATATGAAAATGAATATGATATGACTAGTAATAATTATGTATTATAGTCAGAGAAGAGATAAAAGTATTATGATATCGATAAAATAAGAAATGAATCTTATGAAATAAGTAAGTATGGACCTCATAGGGTTCATAGATGTAGAAGTAGATGTGGGTTGCTTATGATCGGGTCTATGGGACCATACAGGTACGTTCACATTATGTTGAACTAGTTATATATAGTTATTATTAGATAACTAACTTGTTTGATGATTGATGTGATAGCCGAAGGCTTTGATTGGTATAACTGATGAGTTATGGTAAGAATGAGATGATGTGATGACGCGGGGGATCCCCGGTCATGAGGTGTGGAGTGAGGGGCAGTTGGGTGGATTCTCATCGACTCATCCACGGTAGTAGTCTTGCTAACTGGAGGAAGGTCCGGCGAGTAAGGTAGGTATCGGTAGATTGGGCGATTCCCTCTTGCCTTTATCTTGAGCAATTCGGGGGATCCCGGTATGTTTCAAGTATGTATATGTTTATATACTAGATTTGGTTGAAGCTTATTAATGCGGGGGATCCCCGGTTAATAAGTTAATGTGCTTCTAGTTAGTTCGGGGGCAACCCGATAACTAGATATGTTTGTGTTCTAGCTAGTTCGGGGGCAACCCGATCGTTAAATATGATTGCTAGAAGAGTAGAAATCGATAGGGTCACAATAGGGTGACTAGACGGTATTGATGTAGTATATATATATGTTTATATATTTATGAAATAATTTTATTTATGGGGTCTAAAACCCATGCATCTCACGAGACTATTTTGTCTCACGTACTACGTTTGTTTTTGTGGCTATGTACTCAGGTACATGTTGAAGTAATAGAAGGTTGCACTAGAAGTGGCCTAGAGATGTTTAGCTCGGGAGCTCATAGGTAGATCATGTTGCCTATGGTTTTGATATACTCGGTGACACCGTATTTTGTAAACTCTGATAAAGGTTTTAAAGTTTTTGTTAAACTGTATTTTGGACAATATGTCAAATATTGGAAAAATGTATTTTTAATGATTTAAACGATGTTTTAAAAATACGGATGTTACATTTGTATAAAGAAACTGTAACATCCTAAAATTGGCCTGGTAGTTTTAGGTATATATTGATATTTGATAAATATCTATTTGACCATATGTGGAATAAATTGATTAAATGTTAAATGAATTATTTGACCTTTGGCCCTTTTGTGATATTCTAATCAAGGGATTGAAATATCCGGTTTCTGAAATGTTTAAATGGTTTTATGATATTTATATTTTTAGATTCTCTTTTGAATTTCGTTTCCGAAAATATGTTCGTTGTTGAAAGCAGTGCTCGTTTGGTATATATTTTAAATAAATTAACTACGAACGAGACTTTTTATATTGTATTGTTTAAAAGTGATAAAAGACAAAGTGGGCCCCACCTCCCTTCTTTTGGACGGCAATAGAGATGGGGAAACCCCATCCTTTTCATTTTTATCCAATCTTCTCCTTTCTCTAACTTCTCTCTAGAAAAAACCCACCAAAACTCTCTCTACTTTTAAGTGTGCGTGTTCTTGGTGTGTTCTTGGTGTTCTTGAGGTTCCTTGAAGGTTTCTTCCTCCTTCCTCACTTAAATCACGTTTTTGGTGGTAGCTTTGGGTAAGATCTTGTTCCTTGTTATATCTCTTGAAGTTCTTGACAAAATGTGAAACTATGGTTTATGATTCTTGAGGTTTTGTTGGTGTATATTGTGTTAGATGTTATATTAAGTGTTTGTTCAAGCTTTGACATGTATTGTATGATTATTGTTGGAAGAAACCAAGCTTTGGTGGAACTCACCTTCAAACTCCATTAATGGAGGTTTGGAGAAGATGGGTTTTACCAAACCTTGGATTTCTTGAGGTTTTGAGGATTGTTGTTGTTTATATTATTATGATAATATGTTTGATGAGTGATTTAGGTTGATTGGTTGATTATGACTTGATTGGGTGAAATTGTTAGTTAAAACAATTGTTTGAGTTTATGTAGAAATTATGAACTAATTATTGTGTTAAATGACTAGTTGGTGGAAATATGTCATTTGTGTGTTTCATGGGTTTTGTTGCTTGTTTATGATAAAATGAGATGTTAGTTATGCTAGTTGTGACTTATGTGAAGTATTGGTGAGATTGATGAAATGCTAGTTAGTGTTTGGGTGATTTGAGACAAAAGATAGAACTTATGATTTTTTGGAAGTCTAATAGTTGGGTTATGATAGTTATGAGCTTGTTGGAATGGTTAACTAGTTATGACTTGCTAAATGTAGTGGCTTATGGGTAATGTGTTAAGGCAAAAAGCCTTACCTCTTGTATGAATCTTAGGATAACAAAACAATCTAGAATAGCTTAGATTAAATTGTAGATTAAAATAGCTAAGTTAGAAGTGATACTGAGTTTGGCCAATACTGGCCACTCAGTATCAGCACTCGGTATTGGAAAACCAATACCGGGTAGAAGGACTGAGTCACAGTCAGTATAGTAACGGACTATGATCAAATCCCTTGATCTTAGTCATTTCATTTACTTAGACCTTCGGTTACTCCTTTGCCCATTATGTAAGATCTCTATAACATTATAAATAGAGATCATCTTGCAAAGGAGTACACAGCAATTCACTTTACTCTTTCATATCTATTGTAATTGATCAGTGGTCTTGTTATTCCGCAACAAGCCACACTTAGTGGAATTATACATTTGACTCATATCTTGTTCTTATACAATATTTGTCTTGAGTTATAATTATCCAATCAATTAACCATCTAAACCAGGGAGTTGTGACCTAACAACTGGTATCAGAGCAGGCTAAATAAACTCTCCTTTAGTCGATCTATAACCCTGGCAGCCATTCCTTATACTTATCCTTCACATACTCCAAAATCAAAAATGTCTACCATTGTTGCACCAATTATGTCTGGAAAGGGAGTACCCATCTTTGATGGTAATGGAAGCTAAAAGTTCAGTGGTATCTCGAATCCATTCACCATGAGATGCTCACTATTAGGGCAAAGCCCATGTCCCTTGTTATCTTATGATTACAAAACAAACAAGTGGGGCAGATCTCATACTGAGCTACTCAGTATAGGTCTGATACTGAGTAGATAGACGTCGATCAGATATGACAGCTCAAAACCTTTGAAGATGATCACAAATGAGTTGCACTGACCTACTCAGTATTGGTCTCATACTGAGCTACTCAGTATATGTCTGATACTGAGTAGAATGACCGAGTTATCCGTGCATGATCTTCTGCCCTCAACTTGTTGGTACTAGTGTTAAGTCTCAGTCCTATACTGAGTGGTCAGTATTGGGCACTCAGTATTGGAACTCAGTATTGAAACTCAATACTGAGTAGAAGGACTGAGTTAATATTCCCATGTTTACTTAATTAGTCAAATCTTTTAATCATGGTATGTATTTATTAGAATTGGAAGTTACATATAGAATAGGGTTAATTGTAAAACCTCTATACATTATAAATAGAGGTTTAGTCTTTAGTTGTTAAGCATCCTTTTGGATCCCGGTTGATCACTTGTGTGGATCACCGGTAACCCAATTCTAAATGTAACACTTTGTGGAATGTTCTTGGTTATTCCGCAACCAAGAACACATTTTATACGTTTGTGCTTAATAAGAATAATCGTATGACGTATATGATCTTGTCTTTACCGATGTTATTATCAATATGATCTCTGATACCAGTTGTTAGGTCACAACACCCTGGTTTAGATGGTTAATTGATTGTTTAATTATAACTCAAGACAAATATTGTATAAGAACAAGATATGAGTCAAATGTATAATTCCACTAAGTGTGGCTTGTTGCGGAATAACAAGACCACTGATCAATTACAAAAGGTATGAGAGTGTAAAGTGAATTGGTAAGTACTCCTTTGCAAGATGATCTCTATTTATAATGTTATAGAGATCTTACATAATGGGCAAAGGAGTAACCGAAGGACTAAAGTAGGAAAATGACTAAGATCAAGGGATTTGATCTTAGTCCGTTACATATAGTAACTCAGTCCTTCTACTCAGTCCTTGTACTCAGTATCACTATCTGATACTGAGTACTGATACTGAGTTCCAATACTGATCACTCAGTATCAGACCTAAACTTAGCTATATTATTCTACATATTAATCAAAGCTAGTCTAGGTTGTTTTCTTCAGCTGCTGTTGATTGCTTCATTCTCATAGAGGACTTCTTGTTTGATGTGGACAAACTCTTCTCTGCTCTTGAGTTCATCCTTTCTACAATTCAGAACTGCAACAATCTTCTTTCTGAACCAAGAATCTTCTTTCTTGGTGATCATCCATTTCAGTCCAACAAGATGACTGATTTGTGCTCTAGGTAGATCTTCTTCAGAAATGAAGCACTCTCTATCCTCTGAGTCAGTATACATATATCCAGAAGTTGGATATATGACACTCTTTTGATCCTGAAAAACAAGGTTAGGAGGAAGAGGGTACTTTCTAAGAAACTTGTATGTGTGAAGGCATTCTGGTCTGTTGTTTGAGTAAGCTTCAGTCATCACACTGAGTGTTCTATACTCTATCTCATGAAGCAAGCCCTTCTCATAACATACTGCAGAGACTGCACAGATCTCATCCAAGACTATTTGATCATATGTTGATTTCTTTGGAAGCTCTTTGATCAGTCTTGTGATCCTCACCCAGTCTTGAAGACCAATTCTTTGAATATCATGAATAAATAACTTCACGGGAGGACTGGTTAAGCCAGTACAAGTGATAGTGATTCTTCCTTCTTTGAGCTTCACTTTTACTTTATTGACATCCAGATTTAACCAATGTATCCCCCTTACATTTGGAAATGTTTTGGTCTTCAAGAACTCCTTTCTTTCCTCCTTATACTGAGTCCTGGCAGCAACCATATTCCAGTAATGTTGAATATGGTCTGGACCCTTTCTTGAGATTCTATGGGAAGGACCAGGAGTGTCAGTATCTGGGTCAGATTCTGGTTCAGCTTTGACTCCCAACTCTTGCTCATATAAAAATCTTTCTTGTTCTGCCCAGAGTTGTTGAGGAGTCAGTCTTGGACCCTGCTCGGTATCACTGTCCATTGTATGAACAGGTCTTCTTTGTCTTGTTACCAAAGGAGCAGATTCCTCACTTGATTCAGAAGAAGTGAGAACTGCATTGATAGGTCTTCTTGATAAAGAACTCCTTCTTCTAATCACTAGATTTTCTGGTTCTTCATCATCCGAGGATGATGATGAAGAACTTTGTTGTTCTACCAGATTTAGTGCATAGTTTACTAAATCTGGTTCTTCATCTTCATCATCAGCAATAGGCCAGATGAATGGCCTATAGACCACAATTTGCAAATTATTCTCTTCAAGAGCAGGTGGCTCAGAATAAGTTTGCTGTGGTTGGTCAGTATGAGTCTCCCCCTGAGCAGATGGCTCAAGTGGGTCTTCAACTAGTAATGCTGACCTAGTTCTTTGTCTTCTTCTCTCATACTGAAACCGAAGTGGCTCAGTATTGTTAGTGATTTACGGTTTAATCAAGTAAAACGCAGCGGAAAATAGTATAAATCACTAATAACGGATCTACATATTGACAAAGTAATTAAGCAATAATATCAAAGAGATAGGATGAAAATCATACCCTTGAAGCCTTTGATTACACCAACGAATGAGGATGAATAACTCCAAGAATTCAGTGTAGAATTCCTCTAATGGTATCCACACTACACCATATCAAGAACACCAATTGGGATGCTAGTCTCTTGAGCAAGAATCCAAAACCACGTACGCGACTTAACAACTAAGAAAACAGTAAACAAATAATTTGTTTTTCCTTCTTTTGTTGTATGTCGAAAAACAATTGAAAAGCAGGAACAATCTTCCTTTTGTTTTGCATGTGATCATACGCACCAAAAAACAAGTCGCCTTTCAATTTTTGGTTTTTGCGGCCGTATAAGGGGAAGGGATGATTAGGGTTAGTAAACTTGCTCCCTAATCTAAGTATATATTCCCTAATTACAAGTTAGGAGATATGACACTTAGCCCCTTGTACTTTTGATTCTTTAGATTACTCACTAATACGTTTTAACTTAACAATTAACTAAAACATAACTAGCCAAGTAATCATAGTTTATATAAATAATATAATTACCCTAATTATATTATATATATTAAATGGTGTTTGGTGTATAAGTGTGTGACCCTTTAGGCTCACATACGTCTAGCCATATAACAATATGTTATGAACGTGAAGCATATTCCAACATCTCCCACTTGCGCACGTCATAACAATCAAGTAGTTATACAAGCAAAGGTTAGAGTCTAGCAACCCGCCAATGCCCCTAGAAGTACATGAGTGAGTTTCAGAAAAGTCCAGGTTCAAAGTTTTTCAATCAGTTATCCTTTTGTTACTGATACCATGTTGAATTTTAGACAAGGATTAATATCAATCTAAAATTTCAACGATTCTGTTTCTCGATCTATACATTGAAGTAGATTACCAAATCAATCAAGATTCATCTTGATTACCTTTGGGTACGGCCGTACAAGCATCTATTCAAATCATCGAGGGGCCCAGTAGTATCTAATCCAAACATGTGGAGGAACAAATTCTTTATTGACTACACGTGTTTGATATATGCTTAATATCAAACCTGAGGATGGTTGTTATAGCAGCCTTATTCAGGTCAGCGTTTAACCACATCAAAGTTTGGCACTCCACACACACAAACCAACTTGCATCTCAAGTCAGAGGATAAGCGACAAAGCCTTTGTGAGATTCACTTGTGACATAAATCCAGGAAGTGATTTCTCATAGGTTGGGTCAGTCCAATTGTGCATCACAATGAACAACATGTGAGTTTGTTTTCATCATCCTTAGTCATACTAAGATGATGTCATCAATGCCCTCAGATTTGTCTTAATAATATTCCCATATTATTAATATGACAATGGACAATTTAGAATATAAAACGCAGTAAATATTCAAGGATGTAAACATGCAAATATAGAACACAGTAGATATTCATATAAAAACGATCATATCAAATATATCAATTTATTCCAATATAAACTGCTCACCGTTCCATTATCCAAATACTAAAACAGATTTACATGAAACTACTAGCTTGTCGAAGTCCAATGTTCCATTCATATCCAATATGTTTGGTACAAGACATTGAGTTCGATAAAACGTCAGCTAGTTAGTTATCTGTTTGAACTTTAAGAGTACGAATTTCACATATCTCGATAAATCATTCGAAAGTAGTGAACCTTCGTACATAGGATCTAGCGTCATCACGACCTATTTCAAAACCAGCATAAGTATAGCAAGTATACTTAGTTTCAGTTTGGTATCTCCACCATAACCAAGGAACATATATCCAGTATTTCAAAAATACTTCAATGTGTTCTTAATAGCAATCCAGTGACTTTCTCGTGGATTCTTTTGGTATTTTCTAGTAAGGTCCCCTAAGGACGTTACATTTGGCCTAGTGCCCCTTACAGCGTACATGATGAATGGAATAGCCGATTCATAGGGGATTACATTCATTCGCTTCACCACATCAGGTGTGGAAGGTCCTTGAGTCTCACTCAAGTTTACATTGTGTGGCATACGAGGACTTCCTCGTTTGGGAGTATCATTCTAAACCGTTTAGAATTATGTCAATGTAAGCACTTTGACTTAAACCAATTAACCGCTTTGATCTATTATTATAGATCTTTACTCCAAGTATGTATGTCGTATCCCTACAATCCTTCATGTCAAAACATTTTCCAAGCCAGGATTTTCATCTTGTAGCATTGGTATATTGTTTCACATGAGTGACATGTCATCAACATGTATGACTTGAGAAACGACAATGCTCCCACTAGCTTTCATATATACACATGCTCAATTTGGGTTTTAGGTGAAACAAACGTTTTGATTTCATCATTAACCAAATCTCATAGTCATAGTACACTACTTTGACTATAAGAATCCTAATGTCTTTAGTAACAGGCGAGAAGGTTTCATCATTGTCAATCCAGTAGGATTGAGTGTAACCTTTCATTACTAGAAGAGCTTTATAGGTGTGTATATATTCATCCATGTCAACAGTCTTACTGTTTTGAGAAAGATCAACTAAGTTCAAAACTTGATTGTCTCTCATGGATTTCATTTTTGCATTCATAGTTTCAAGTCATTTTTCGAATTCAAAATTCGATAATGCAACTTGATAGTTAGGGGTTTCATTATGATCCTCAAAATTTTACTCCTCAGCATCGACATAAGTCTATATCGTTCAGGTGCATGAGGTGTCCTTGCAGACCTACGAATGGGAACAACATCATCCTGTGGTCCAACATCTATATGTCCAGCCTCAGAATGATATTTGCTAGTGTTACCAGAAGGTTGTGTATCTTCACTTTGAATCTTGTCAATGTCTATAGTGCTCCCACTTGCTTTGTGAAATGAGACTGTTCTCAAGAAACTCAGCATACCGAGTAACAACAATTTGTTCTCAGTTGGGAAGTAAAATAGTAACGAAGATATACTTGATAGATATGGGCTCAAGTCTGTTCGGCATGTCTCGTTCCACGAGATCCTCACAACCCCAGATCTTCAAGTAAGACAATTAGGGACTCTCCCATGCCATATCTCATATGTTGTCCTTTTAACCTTTTGGTTGAAACCATATTAAGTATTCGAGCAGCAGACTCCAGTGCATGCCCCTCAAAAGGATAGTGTAAGAGTAGTAGGACTCATCATAGACCGAACCATGTCATACAGGGTCCGATATCTCCTTCCAGACGCACCATTATCTTGTGGAGTGTATGGAGGAGTGAATTGTGAGACAATCTCACGATGTGTGGGATGATCCAGAAACTCTTGACTCATGTACTTTCATCCTTAATTAGGACTGAAAGCCTTTGTTGTCTTGCCGAGTTGATTTTCTACTTTTACTTTAGAAAGCTTTGAACGTTTCAAAGATTTCATGTTTATGTTTAATCAAGTAAACATAACCATAGCGACTGATATCATTAAAGCTTCCATGTTGATGTTTAATCAAGTAAACATAACCACATCTAATGATATCATCAGTGAAAGTAGGTGGCACCTTCCCTAGTCTTAGTTCTAAAAGGGCCACATACATCAGTATGTATGAGTCCAAGTAGATTTTCAGCTCTTTCGCCTAACATGGGAGAAAAGCTTTCTTGTTATCTTTCCATAATATACAAGAGAGGCATTTAAATGATTCATAATCATTTGTAAAGAAGCCCGTCGAGTTTTAGTATCAAAATGCGTTTCTTGTTTATGTGGAAAAGATGACGATGCTCTAGGTAAGTAGAATCCAAACCAATTTGGATTCTTTAGTGCTACATTTGTATATAGAACTATCGTTTGAATTAGGATCACGCATATTAATTTAAAATATACTATTACAAGGAATAGTTATACAAAATGTTATTTTTCATAAAACAAAATATCATAATCCATTATTCAATAAACGATAAAGCTAAACAATGCATAATTGACAATTGTTCAAAACAATAATTAACGCATTTGGAAGGATAAGATCACAGCTTCCATTCATTTAGCTTTCTACTTCACATTCAATCTTGCACATTTGTGTAAATGTGAGTTCCACAACTAGTGTCATACACTCAAGATTTATCACGAAAAGTATACAGTTCTATAATGAAGATATCTAATGTGCTAGCTAGAACACATTTGTCCTTCATCAACTCTGCCAAGTAGGCAGGAAAATTCCTCCTTCAATGGCTAGTTTCATCGCAATGATGGCAAGAAATATCCTTTACAGGGTGCTCCTTTTTAGCAGGTGGGGGAATCGTAGGTTTGGAAAAGTAAACTAGCTTACCCTTACCTAGACTCTTGCCTTGTGCTTGCGGTTTACCTTCCCTGATTGCTAGAAAAGTATTGGGTAACCTTTGCTCAACTAGTTTTACCATAGCATGTTATCAACGATTGTCTTCCCCATGCTATGTACTTTTAAAACTCTTTTCAAACTAGTCATAGTCCTTGGATAGTGAGGTAAGAATCAAGCTCATTCCAAGAACTTGTGGCAATGGGTAACCAAGACGCTCCATTTGATCAATATAGCGTTTCATATTCAAGATGTAAGTGCTAACTGATTGGCGGTCCTCCTGCTTGTAAGCTTTGAATGCTTTAACTGTTTTGAACAGTTCAAGTTCTGCATGTTGTTGAAATATCATTTTCAACTCGCTTATCATGTCATATGTTGTGAGTTCCTCGAAGTTCTTTCGAATCTCGGGGTTCATGCTCACAAGCATAGGAGTAGCGACGTCTTGGTGTTCGTTAAACGTTTCGGTAAAGGCTTGACGAACAGCAGCAGAATCATTGACAGGAGGTGCCTCAGGTAAGGCCTCTTATAGGTGTATCAACTTGTTCTCATCTCTAAGGACAATCCTTAGAGTTCGATATGAGTCGATAAAGTCGATATTAGTCAGTTTCAGTTGTCAAGAACTGATTTTAGAGTGGAGATACTTAGGTTTTGATTTGTTGTTGTTATCTGTATAACACACAAAGTTAAAAAATTAGTATTTTCAATAATAATTTCTTTTAAAAAATTAACTACCCAATTAATATAATTAAAAGCTAAGATCCTCATTGACTTCTACCATCACATCAGTTGATCTGCTAGCAATGATAGATCCAATAGGTAGGTGACGATCAACAATTGCATTACAAGTGCAACTCTTAGAGTTATGAGACTTCATGGCACCTAGTGAACAAGCATCTAGGGTCAAGTGGCATGTTTGTCGCATCTTCGCCTCGTGTCAAGGTCTCACCGTTAACTCGATTAAGTCATCCAATGAGAGCTCATGTCAAAATAAATCTAGGTCTCACGCGTAGATAATAATGACCTCGGAACTAAATTCAAACCACGTCTCACGTGAATTTAAAAGTAGAAGCAAGTGATTTCAACCGATTGGACGGCGTGACTTAAATTTTAGGTATGGAATTTTAAGAAAAATTTATTTAAGATATGAATGAATGATGTACTTCATTCATACCACTTCATAAGTCGATTTAATAAGCGGTAAAAACGTTTTAGCGATTATTAAATTATAAGTTTCAAATCATATTTAAACTTTTGTTTTAATCTCAAAAACACGTTTAGATTAAAGAGTAATCATCAATGATTAACAAGTAATCATAGATGATTAAAAGTTTGGATGTTTTAATGTTTGTGTTTCAAAAATCATATTTTTAGTTGTTTATTATTTGTATCATATAGAAATTATGTCACAACCACAAACATATGATAAAACATGCAACACAATTTGTGCAAAACCTCGACCGATGATAACCTAAGTTCGGTCACGTGAGTCATCACGACGGACCGAAGGGTCAAGCTAGGGGACGGGCCAACATGAACCCGAGCGGGCCTACATAAACCCAATGGGCTCCCACTTGCTCCAAGACATTCTTGAGCAAGTAGAAACCAAATTTTGTGAAAAAAATGCAATCTGCCAGGAAATTCCAGCAGACTTTGAAGCCCGAAAAGTGACTGAAGGAGTCCTCGTTGGTCTTCCCTGCCTTCTGGAAAGTTGTATCCCACGACTTTGCAAGCATTTTAGGCTTTTGAATCGCCCAAAACGGAGTCCGTATGCTCCTGGAAACCCTGTTTTCGTACAGCCCTCGCGTCGTGACGGAAATTTGTTGTTTTCTTCATTTTTCTTCAATCTTGGTCAACAATTTACAATACAAAAAATAATGAAATACAACCTATTCTATTACTTTTACATTGACAAATTGCCCCAAAACAATGGCACCAAAATAAAAAATAAAAATTACAACATCGCCAAAAACCACGGCTTTTCCAAACAAACAACCAATCCAAGCATTCAACTCAATCACAAACGGTCTAGGTTTTCATCGGTTTTGCACAATCAATCAACATTTGACTAGGTTTTGGCTTGGTATATGGCAAAAATACATGTTTTGCCATATGATAAATTAACAATTAAAATAAAATCCAAGCCAAATAAAATAAAAAAATCAATAAACAAGATTAATTTTTTATTTTAGTTTTTGTAACTAGTAGCAATTAGGGTTCCACAAAATCAAATTTTTAACCCCATATTTTAGAAAAAATAATAATTTCGAAAAGTTAAAGACAAAGAACTTTTTTGCTACTTTTTACAAAGAACTTGCTAATTAAATCATCAATATGAGGGCTTTGCTGATGTTGTTGTTCTTGTTGTGGAGGTTGATCTTTATTCACCAAAGGTCCCATTCAGAAATGGGTTCCTAAAAGGAACTAACTCTTATTGTGTGTCTTGTGCAGGGTGACAGGAAATGGTATTTAGATAGTGGCTGCTCAAGACACATGACTGGCAGTATGGAATACCTTCTCAATTATACCCCAGAGAAGGGTCCTTCTGTTAAGTTTGGAGATGACTCAGTGGTAAAGACAAGAGGTTATGGTGTGATCAAGGCAGGCAACATAACTTTTAAAAGAGTTGCCTATGTAGAGGGTCTAAAACACAATCTGTTCAGTATCAGCCATATGTGTGATGATGACAATGAAGCTCGATTCAGGAAGGTTGCAGGAATCATCTACAATGATAAAGGGCAGCCTGTACTCATTGCTAGAAGAGAAAAAGATGTATATGTGGTCAATCTATCTGAAATAGATCCAACTATTCGAGTATGCCTGCTTTCTAAAGTCAAGCCAGAATTGCATTGGCTATGGCACAAGAAACTCTCTCACATCAACTTTAGAAATATCAACTAGCTCAGTATGAGATCTGCCCCACTTGTTTGTTTTGTAATCATAAGATAACAAGGGACATGGGCTTTGCCCTAACAATCTCCCCCTATCTAATGATAACAAAACAATCTTCAATCTTGTCTTGTATTGTCTTCTTTTTGAGATCTTTTCATATTCTTTATTCACCGAGTACTTCAAGAAACTATATATCACACTAACTTTTCTCCCCCACAATCATTGACTCCTTTCTCAAACTGTCCGGTAGTTTTGAATTGTAATGAAACATCACTAAGGAATCATTCAGTTAGTAGATTTCCTCAGTTTGAAATGATTCAAATGATTGTAAAATAATGTGTGACACGTACCCCCTTGAATAACTTAGCATGAACATCTTAGCTTAAAAGAACTTTAGCTTCATATAAAGAAAACACATATCACATTGTGTTTTCTCCCCCTTAATCAGAGTCATCTCCTTAAACTGTTCGGTATATTTTATCTTTGACTTGAAACATCACTAAGGAATCAATCAACTTATAGATTTCCTCAGTTTAAGATGATTTCTTATGACTAAAAGGAGAAAAATATGTGAAACATACTCACTTGTATAATTCAGCATGCAGAATTTCATTTCTCTAATTTTGCAGCAACTTCAAAAAATCATATCTCCAAGTATAATCTTCTGATCATTATGAATTTTTTACACAACATACCTATATCTGTCTTCAACATCATATCCAAAAATCATAAGGATCCAACGGTTGAAACGATCACAGCAGTCTCATACTGACCACTCAGTATCAATATTGGGGTTCGTTGTGACCTAACAACTGGTTTAGATGACGTTGATCATTATCATACTGAGCTACTCAGTATAGGTCTGATACTGAGTAGATAGACGTCGATCAGATATGACAGCTCAAAACCTTTGAAGATGATCACAAATGAGTTGCACTGACCTACTCAGTATTGGTCTCATACTGAGCTACTCAGTATATGTCTGATACTGAGTAGAATGACCGAGTTATCCGTGCATGATCTTCTGCCCTCAACTTGTTGGTACTAGTGTTAAGTCTCAGTCCTATACTGAGTGGTCAGTATTGGGCACTCAGTATTGGAACTCAGTATTGAAACTCAATACTGAGTAGAAGGACTGAGTTAATATTCCCATGTTTACTTAATTAGTCAAATCTTTTAATCATGGTATGTATTTATTAGAATTGGGAGTTACATATAGAATAGGGTTAATTGTAAAACCTCTATACATTATAAATAGAGGTTTAGTCTTTAGTTGTTAAGCATCCTTTTGGATCCCGGTTGATCACTTGTGTGGATCACCGGTAACCCAATTCTAAATGTAACACTTTGTGGAATGTTCTTGGTTATTCCGCAACCAAGAACACATTTTATACGTTTGTGCTTAATAAGAATAATCGTATGACGTATATGATCTTGTCTTTACCGATGTTATTATCAATATTGGGGTTCGTTGTGACCTAACAACTGGTATCAGAGCGGTTCAAAGTTATCTACAACTTTGATGATCTTTTAACCCTATATATTGTTGAAGATCAAGTCTTTTCATATAGAAGAACTATGCAGAATTTTCGTCATTTTCTGCGCACGGGTAGAAGAAATGCCGGATCTCCTTCGTTAACAGTCGAATATGTGTGAAATTTGAACAGGATGTTCTCAACACACAGACACACAATCTGACTGTTCAGTTTTGTATTTGAAGATTCGCGTAGAGCGATATGGTAGGCGCATCAGGTCATATATTTTGTTTTTTTATTCCGTACCTGCTGGGCAGCCATGGAAGAAAAATTGGCTCTCCTTCTTCAAACATCGAATGAGCGTGGAATTTTAACTGAAGGTTCACCATAATGTGTTTAATGTTTTTACCGTTCAGATCTTCAAAAGGAATCGTTAATTAAGAGATATATATTTTTGAAGATTATTGACGAATATTTATGGTATGTTTTTAATTCTGCGCAACTGTGATAAAACGACTATTATCTCTTTTGTAACCGTTGAATCTTCATGAATTTTGGATATTATATCCATTACACATATATGTACTCGGTATCAAAATTTCAGACTGATCAGTAACATATACTGAGAGATACATATTTTCAAAGTTGCTGGTTTTCTGATACTGATTGTCTCATACTGAGTGGTCAGTATGAGACTGCTGTGATCGTTTCAACCGTTGGATCCTTATGATTTTTGGATATGATGTTGAAGATAGATATAGGTATGTTGTGTAAAAAATTCATAATGATCAGAAGATTATACTTGGAGATATGATTTTTTGAAGTTGCTGCAAAATTAGAGAAATGAAATTCTGCATGCTGAATTATACAAGTGAGTATGTTTCACATATTTTTCTCCTTTTAGTCATAAGAAATCATCTTAAACTGAGGAAATCTATAAGTTGATTGATTCCTTAGTGATGTTTCAAGTCAAAGATAAAATATACCGAACAGTTTAAGGAGATGACTCTGATTCAGGGGGAGAAAACACAATGTGATATGTGTTTTCTTTATATGAAGCTAAAGTTCTTTTAAGCTAAGATGTTCATGCTAAGTTATTTAAGGGGGTACGTGTCACACATTATTTTACAATCATTTGAATCATTTCAAACTGAGGAAATCTACTAATTGAATGATTCCTTAGTGATGTTTCATTACAATTCAAAACTACCGGACAGTTTGAGAAAGGAGTCAATGATTGTGGGGGAGAAAAGTTAGTGTGATATATAGTTTCTTGAAGTACTCGGTGAATAAAGAATATGAAAAGATCTCAAAAAGAAGACAATACAAGACAAGATTGAAGATTGTTTTGTTATCATTAGATAGGGGGAGATTGTTAGGGCAAAGCCCATGTCCCTTGTTATCTTATGATTACAAAACAAACAAGTGGGGCAGATCTCATACTGAGCTACTCAGTATAGGTCTGATACTGAGTAGATAGACGTCGATCAGATATGACAGCTCAAAACCTTTGAAGATGATCACAAATGAGTTGCACTGACCTACTCAGTATTGGTCTCATACTGAGCTACTCAGTATATGTCTGATACTGAGTAGAATGACCGAGTTATCCGTGCATGATCTTCTGCCCTCAACTTGTTGGTACTAGTGTTAAGTCTCAGTCCTATACTGAGTGGTCAGTATTGGGCACTCAGTATTGGAACTCAGTATTGAAACTCAATACTGAGTAGAAGGACTGAGTTAATATTCCCATGTTTACTTAATTAGTCAAATCTTTTAATCATGGTATGTATTTATTAGAATTGGGAGTTACATATAGAATAGGGTTAATTGTAAAACCTCTATACATTATAAATAGAGGTTTAGTCTTTAGTTGTTAAGCATCCTTTTGGATCACGGTTGATCACTTGTGTGGATCACCGGTAACCCAATTCTAAATGTAACACTTTGTGGAATGTTCTTGGTTATTCCGCAACCAAGAACACATTTTATACGTTTGTGCTTAATAAGAATAATCGTATGACGTATATGATCTTTTCTTTACCGATGTTATTATCAATATTGGGGTTCGTTATGACCTAACACTCACTGTGCTGAATGATGGTCCCATCATTCCACAAACTGTGGAACCCGTTGCTGCTACTGATGATGCTCCTGAGAGCACAAGGACAGTTCCAAAACTGAAACACACTTGGACTGATACTGACCGTCAGTTATTCAGTCTAGACTCAAGAGCAAAGGGGGTGATTGGTAATGCTATTACCAAAGAAATACTTAATGTAATTATGAAATTGCCAACAGCAAAGGCTATGTGGGACAGCCTATCAGTCACTTATGAAGGCACAGCAAAGGTGAAGTTGCAAAGAAAAAGCAACATGAGAAAAAAGTATGAAAACTTCTTCTCAACTCCTAATGAAGACATCACCACTCTCTATAACAGATTCAATACTGTTATCCATGATTTAATCAGTGTAGGCATTGTGAGGAGGAAGGAGAGCTTGTTCAAAAGTTCTTGGATAGTCTTCCTCAACAATTTCTTGACATGACAAATTCTGTCAATGCTGCTAACAACATTGAGTCATACACTCTTCAAACTTTGTATGGTCTAATGTTGAATCATGAGGTGAATAATGCTGCAAGACTGATCAACTGGAAGAAAACTGAATAGTCTTCCACTGGTATGGCTCTAGTTGTGCAACAGGCATATACTGTAATTGAGCCTGGTGAACCAGAAGTTGATCTTGCTGATGCTGAGGCAGAAGAGCTTGAAACATAAATGGCTCTTATGTCTATGAAGCTGGATCAGTTGAAAAAGAAGAGGCTTGGTGTTAGCTCTTCTAATACTGACCCAAGATCAGGTCTTTGCTATAGGTGTGGAAAGCCTGGACATATTGCTGCAAATTGTCATACCAAGTCTACTGAGACTGATCAGAATGACAAGATTGCATACCGAGCAAAGAGGTATAGAGACAAGTATGTCAAACTGAAGAACTAGAGAAAGGGGAAGAAGGCAGAAGGAAATGGAGCACCTCATCAAGCACTGTACTCTGAAGCCTGGATGGATGAGGACATAAGTGATGATGAGGAAGAGATTGAGAATAAAGCCTTTATGGCTTTCACTGAAGATGATTTGAAGAGCTCCATTGAAAAGGATATCAAAGAGGCTGAGAGGATGAGTGTTCATACTGATTGGGATTCCACTCAGTTGTACAAGGTAAGTTCCTTTCAAACTTATTCAGTGAATGAAAAAACTAAGATCTTTGAGTATATGATTGTTGATCTTAAAACTTCTGTACAAAAAAAAAAGCTTTAAAATTAACAATTCAAGAACTTGAAAGGGTAAATAATGAAAACTTAGATAAATTAGCAAAATTTAAAGATTTAGAACTAAACTTTTTAAACTCATAAACCAAAGATTAGCTGATAAAGCTCATTTACACAAATTAGAAAAAGAAAAATTTGAAAATCAGTGTAAATCTTGGGGAAATGCATCTATCAAATTAAACAAGTGTCTAAATCAACAATTTCCAGAAAATGTAAGGGCTGCACTTGGTGTTGATCCTCAATTTAAAAATAGAAATAATTTTGCTGATTTATTTGAAGAATTCTCTGAAATGAACCCTATTCAGTTTGTAAAAGCAAAAACTTTTTGTGAAATAGGTTGTCAAACTGAGTCAGATGATGAGGATAAAATCATTTTTGAAAAATCTATTGGTCCTTCCATCTGTTCTAAGTGCTATACTGAACTACAAGAGCTCAGTATTGAATTTCCTGAAAAAGAAAACTCTGATACTGACTTTGAAATTGTACAGTGTGACACTTCTGCTGTTCCACCATTTGAAGTTTTATTTAACACAACAACTTTTGAAATATATAAAGACTCTGAGTTTACTGACACGAAAACAACTACTACTCAAAATGTTTTAACTAATACTGAATCTACAGGAACAGCAAAGTCAACTACTCAAGAATCTAAAGAACCTGTTCAAGTTGTCATTTTAAAACATGATAAAAAGAAAACAACTTCAACAGGATCTTCAAATGGAAAAAAATCAAAAAGTCAAATGATAAAAAGACTTCCATGCCTAATAAAAATAAGACCCCAATATCATCTCCTTCGAAATCAGTTAAACCTAAAATTAATACTCCATTAAAACATGACAAAAATAACATTTTGAAATCTATTGGTGATCAGATTAAAGTATTAAGTCAAAAGTTTGCAAAACTCACTAATACTGATCTACCAAAAGTCAAACAGTTTTCTAAAATTCCTTATGAGAACATGTTCAGAAACAGACCTAGAAAATGTTATAGATGTCATCACACTGGTCATAAAGGAGATGAATGCTGGACTGATCTCTCAAGTCCTAGGTACTCAGTACCAAAGAAAAGGATAGTATCTAAGTCAGTATCACCAAAGAAAACCTCTAAAATTTCTTCTGAAGTGATACTGACCTCTCCAAATAAAGAGATCAGGTCAAAATCCGTTTATTCCACCAAAGGTCCCATTCAAAAATGGGTTCCTAAAAGGAACTAACTCTTATTTTGTGTCTTGTGCAGGGTGATAGAAAATGGTATTTAGATAGTGGCTGCTCAAGACACATGACTGGCAGTATGGAGTACCTTCTCAACTATACCCCAGAGAAGGGTCCTTCTGTTAAGTTTGGAGATGACTCGGTGGGAAAGACAAGAGGTTATGGTGTGATCAAGGCAGGCAACATAACTTTTAAAAGAGTTGCCTATGTAGAGGGTCTTAAACACAATCTGCTCAGTATCAGTCAGATGTGTGATGATGACAATGAAGCTCGATTCAGGAAGGTTGCAGGAATCATCTACAATGATAAAGGGCAGCCTGTACTCATTGCTAGAAGAGAAAATGATGTATATGTGGTCAACCTATCTGAAATAGACCCAACTATTCGAGTATGCCTGCTTTCTAAAGTCAAGCCAGAATTGCATTGGCTATGGCACAAGAAACTCTCTCACATCAACTTTAGAAATATCAACGAGCTCAGTATGAAGAAACTGGTGAGAGGGTTGCCCACTATTACTTATTCAAAGGATACGTTATGCTCAGCATGTGAAATGGGCAAGCAGAAGAAGAGTTCATTCAAGTCAAAGGTCAATCATTCCATTAATGAACCTCTTACTATGATACATATGGATCTCTTTGGCCCCATCAGCACACCATCTTTGGCCAAAAAAATCTATACCCTAGTCTTGGTTGATGAATTCTCAAGATATACTTAGGTCATCTTCCTCAAGACTAAATCAGATGCAACAACAGAAATCATTGCCTTCATTAAAAGAGAAGAACTTCAAAAAGGCAACAAGGTCAAACAACTTAGAAGTGACCATGGTACTGAGTTTAAGAACTCAGTATTGGCTGATTTCTGTGAAGAAAAAGGAATCATTCAAAACTTCTCTACAGCTTACACACCACAACAAAATGGTGTTGTAGAAAGAAAGAATAGAACATTAATTGAAGCTGCAAGAACTTTGTTATGTCATGCTGGACTGGCACTGAGTTTCTGGGCTGAAGCTGTCAATTGTGCAAACTTTACACAGAACAGAGCCACAATAGTCCAGAGACATCAAAAGACTCCTAATGAGTTATATAATGGCAAGGTTCCTAATGTGGAATACTTCCACATCTTTGGGAGTAAATGTTTTGTACTTAGTACCAAACAAAATCTCAACAAATTTGCTCCCAAAGCAAATGAAGGTGTGTTCATGGGCTACTCTCCACACTCTAAAGCCTTCAGAGTGTATATTATCTCATCTAAGATAATTACAGAATCCACTCATGTCACATTTGATGAAGATCAGAATGAGCATTTTACATCAGCAACAGAAGACATCAGTGGCATAGAAATTCTATGTAATCCAGAAAACTATCTTGCTGAACAGCCCAAGTCTCACCCATACTATGTTGATCATGGTATGAGTGATACTGATCAAGAAGTACCTCAGTCTAACTTCAATACATCAAATTCTGAGGTTCCCATAGCTGAGAACCCCAATACTGAGTTCCCAATTCTTGATCTGAACAACTCCACCTATGAGGAAGGTGAATCTTCCAGTACTGCTCAAGAATCTACATCAAATTTGCAAAATTCAGAAGAACAGCAACCAGTATTGTCTGATACTGAACAAGTTTGAACTCAGTATCAGACAGACAATCCATCACCACAACAAGATATTGTTGATCTTGTTTCAAATGTTTCCTTAGGAAACAATCTAAAGGAACACAGAGATCATCCTCATGCTAACATCATTGGTCCCATTGAACAAGGTGTCCAAACAAGAAGAAAGTTAGAGTTTGAACCCCAAGCAACTGCAAACTTTTGTTTTTTCTCAAGCTTCTTATCTACCATGGAACCAAAGAAAGCTGATGAAGCTTTATTAGATGAAGACTGTGTAGAAGCCATTCAAGAAGAACTAACAGAGTTTGAAAGAAATAAAGTTTGGAACTTAGTACCACCTCCTGCTGGGAAAACTATTATTGGTACTAAGTGGGTGTTCAGAAACAAAATGGACAAGGATGGTGTTGTCATTAGAAACAAAGAAAGGTTGGTTGCTAAAGGTTACAGGCAAGAAGAAGGAATTGACTATGATGAAACTTTTGCACCAGTTGCAAGAATTGAAGCTATTAGGTTGTATCTTGCATATGCAGCTTTTAAGAACTTCAAAGTTTATCAGATGGATGTCAAGAGTGCTTTTCTAAATGGAAAACTACAAGAGGAAGTTTATGTTAAACAACCACCAGGTTTTGTTGACCCTAAATTTCCTAATTATGTTTTCAAGCTTGATAAAGCTCTATATGGGCTCAAACAAGCTCCCAGAGCCTGGTATGATACCCTGTCTGAGTACTTAATTGAAAATAAGTTTATAAGAGGTAAAATTGACAAAACATTATTTTCAAAAAGAAAAGGTTCTGACATTCTACTCATTCAGATATATGTAGATGATATTATTTTTGGTTCCACTGACAAGTCATTGTGTGACTGGTTTGCTAAGATAGTGTCATCTCAGTATCAGATGAGTATGATGGGAGAACTTACTTACTTTCTTGGTTTACAAGTTGAACAAAAGCCTGATGGCACTTTCATAAATCAAAGTAAGTATGTGCATGACATGCTGAAGAAATATAAATTTGAAAATTTATCCTCCATGCACACTCCTATGGGTACTCAGGATAAGATAAGTAAGGATGAAACTGGTAAACCAGTTTGTCAATCCACATACCGAGGTATGATTGGTTCCTTACTTTACTTAACTGCTAGCAGGCCTGATATCATGTTTGCAACATGTTTGTGTGCTCGGTATCAGGCTGATCCTAAAGAATCACACATGAAAGCAGTAAAGCGCATCTTTAGATATCTTACAGGTACTCCTAACCTGGGTCTTTGGTATCCCAAAGATTCAAACTTTGACCTTGAAGGGTACACAGATGCAGATTTTGCAGGTTGTAGATTGGATAGAAAAAGCACAAGTGGAGGATGTCAATTCCTAGGTGGAAGACTAGTAGGTTGGTCATCCAAAAAGCAAAATTCGGTAGCAACTTCCACGGCAGAAGCAGAGTATGTTGCTGCAGGAAGTTGTTGTGCTCAATTATTATGGATGCAGTATCAACTATTGGACTATGGGTTCAACTTTCAAAAGACTCCAATCCATTGTGATAACAAGAGTGCTATTGCTATCACAGAGAACCCATTCTATCACTCCAAAACTAAGCACATTGATATCAGACACCACTTTATTCGAGATAATGTGGAAAAAGGTAAGGTTGAGGTAGATTATGTACCAACAGATGAACAATTGGCCGATGTGTTTACTAAACCTCTCCCTGAGGAAAGGTTTATGTATTTACTAGGGCAATTAGGTATGCTGAATCCTTGATCTTTCTTAATTTTCTTTAGAACTGAGAGCTCAGTATCACTCCTGTTGATACTGACCACTCAGTATCACTAGTCTGTTATCATCAAAATTTAAAATTTTATTTTTTATTTATTATTTTCAAGAGTAAATTACTTGATTTATATTTTTCAAATTTTTTTTAATTAATTTTTGTTTACTCAGTATTAGGGTATGACGGCTATCACACCGACCTTAATCCTCATACTGCCCAACGGTAACCTTTCTTAATAGGAAAGTTACCGTTGCCACAGGATCAGGCAGTCAAATCAGCCGGTTTAACTTCCCAATACCGTAAATATCTTTAGATTATGTATAAATAACTATTTTCTCTTTCTTTAACATTTTCTTTCATCAGTTATTTCTTACTTACGATTTCAATTATCTCTGCCATTAACGATTTCGATTTCTCTTTGCAAGCAAATTTTTTTTTAAATCTAAATCACAGATGGCAAATTATACGTTCTTCGCACCAGAGGCTGCACCGGCAACAAAATTTAGAAACGATGACGTACCAAAATTTGCAAGGAACAACATCACAGCAAATTTCAATATTCCTCAAGCATGGGCATGTCCTAAATTCACACAAATGGTTACATTTCTGAAGAATTGCCCAATCACTTAAACACTGATTAGATCTCCTAGAGCCATTTACCCAGAAATGCTCTGTGAATTTTGGTACTCTGCTAAAATTGACTCACCAGACATGATTACTGGTTGGGTTATTCGTGAACAAAGAAGGACTTTTGTCTCCACAGCCATAATTCGGGAAGCTCTGGGTCTTCCTGCTCACGCTCAATATGAGCCATTCGTTGACAGAGTAGAGGCTAGATCAGTGTTACCACTTATCGGACGACGAGGTACTACAGGGATCATTAAAAGAAATGAATTTGGTCCAATGTGGGGAATACTGATCTCTACAATCATTCGGTGTATGACTCAAAGGACTGGCGCCTTGGACCAAATTAACGATTTTGGTATGCAGATGGTTCATGTCATGTACCACGGGAGGGACATTGACTATGCTCGACTAATTTTTGAAGAATTAGCCTCTCTAATTCGAGCTAAAATCAGAGAATTAAATGTTCCTTTCTGCAGATTTCTTTCTCTCATTTTTCAGAATGAGATGCCTGCACATATATATGATGAATTCAACAGCCCAAGAGTGGATCTTCCTCCTCTTCATGAGAAAATTTTCTTCTACAGGCCAAGAGAAGGAGAGCCTGTAATGAGTCACTCTATGTGGGCTATAGTCCAGGCACACATTAATGATGCACAATCTTCTGATACTGAATCAGAACATGTTGATACTGATGATGACAGTGGAAATGGAGGAAACGATGATCCAGATACTGAGATGGTGGAAGCTCAACCAGCACCAGTATCATCACCACCAGCACAGAATCCTGATGCTCCTCTTATTGAAACCGCATCTGATACTGAGACCTTAGAAGACACACCACTGGTTATCCACAGAAGAAGAAAAAATCTTTCTCCGGTTATTATTGGAAACCTCTCATCAGAAGAGATGCAACTTGGAAATGTACCATCTCTTACTGCATCGATTCAAGACCAAAGTGCTGCTGCAGCCAATGCTGACCTTCCAGGTCCTGAACCAGAACCAACAGCTCAACAAATTGAGGAACCCTATGATCCTCTTGATGTAGAACTTCAGTTTGAGCATCATACACTGGAAGGTGCAGATATTGGTTGAGAAGAACCTCATGAAGGTGTTGGTGCCTCAAATCAAAATCCAAATGATCCAGCACCGACCTCTCATGATGCCAGAAGAGAATCAGATAAAGTCTCAGGTATGAATTTCTACAAATCCTTAAACTTATATATATATATATATATATATATATATATATATATATATATATATATATATATATATATATATATATATATATATATATATATATATTTTCCCCCATAGAGACTATGTATTGGCCAGTACCACCTCAATACTGACCACAGTCTCAATCGAACTTTAAAATATATACTCTTATGGCCAACATAGTAAGCCCACTGCTGCTATGCAAAATTCATATACCGAGTTTTTCAAAAGATCATTGTCAGTCTACAGTTGTTCCATCATTTAAAGGGACAATAGTGGTTGATGTCACACTGACACCCACTGGTGCTGCTTGAATAATGTCCAACTTATTTTAAGTTGGATAACATTGTTCAAGAAATGATCAAAAACCCTTTAAGCCACATTAGCCAAAATTTTCCATGGGTCAAAGTCGCATTACTGTTATTACTCTAATACCGAGTGATAAACATTGAAAATAACAAGAAGCATATCCCAGGCTTCGATCTCCCAATCAAACCTTTTAGTAAATGTGACTTATCCTACACTGAGCTACTTCAAATCTCACACTCACTTTTACTAAAACACTTCTTACACATGCTTTGCACTAGTCCACAATATTTCATCATGAACCAGATGAAATACAGACTTCCAAAATCTGTTTACATGATTATAGAGTTAATCAACACCACAACTCTATTTGATAAACCTTTCTTACTAACCAGTTTTATGTTTCTTGTTTCTTTAGCACCATCTGTGCAGGGTCAAAGAGGACAGGCTACTCAGTCTCAGGAAGTACATGGAGCTTTACAAACTATTCTGAATCAAATTCCGGCAATTCAGAATACTCAGAATAACATTCTGGCCAGGATGGATGCAATGAGTACTGAGATTGACTCCTTGAAGCAATCAGTGGCACTCCTACAGCAACAACAACAGCCTTCACCACCTCCACCACCTTCCCCTGGAGGCAATAACGATGAAGAAGGTCCTGCCACTGAGCCTCGCAGATCAACATCTCCTGCACATACTCATAGTGCACGGCAGGCTGACACTGAACCTATGCTCTCCCCAAGTCCTGAAGATCAACAGGGGGACATGGGTGATGATACTGAACCTATTTCCTCCCCATTCAATGATAACAATAAGGGGGAGAAAAGACAAAGAGATCAAGAGGTTGATCAACCTGAGCCATCTGCTCAGGGGGAGAAAAGAAGAAAACTAAATGAAGATCAACCTCCATAACAACAACAACAACATCAGCAAGCACCTCATACTGAACCTCTTCGGTTTAGGTATGAAAGAAACAGACAAAGAGGAAGATCAGTCTTGGAACAACTTGAAGAAGAACCATCTGAGCCATCTGCTCAGGGGGAGACTGATACTGATCAACCTCAGCAAGGTGCTACTGAGCAAAACAACTTGCAGATTATTGTGTATAGGCCTTTTGTGTGGCCTATTGCTGATGATGAAGATGAAGAACATCCAGTGGCATCAGAAGATTTTTTAAACTTTGCACTGGATGAAGCAAATAAAGAAACCTCTTCATCATCATTCTCAGATGATGAAGAGCATACAAGAAAACCTATCTCACCTCAAGCTGAAGGACCTTCTAGAATTGCTAGAAGACCAATAACCAGAAGAATGACAAATGTGGTTATGTCCTCAGAATC
This sequence comes from Calendula officinalis, assembly GCA_963853835.1. NCBI lineage: Eukaryota > Viridiplantae > Streptophyta > Magnoliopsida > Asterales > Asteraceae > Calendula > Calendula officinalis. The sequence goes on from OY970826.1 coordinate 72,586,297, forward strand.
AAGTGAAGAAACAGATCCAGCTCCACTAAATATTAGACCCAGAAGATCTGTTCAATATACTGAGGATGAGGTTGAAGCTCAAAGATACTTCCCTGTCAAAGAAGAAGATCCTGAAACTGATACTGAGGCAGATGATTCATGGAAGCCTCATACTGTCAGAAGAACAGGTGATGATGTTCTCCAACAATATTGGAACATTGTTGCTCAAAGATTCAGATACAGGGAAAACAGGATGAACATGCTGAGGAACAGAGTTTTTCAGAATGTAAAGAACATATACTGGCTGAATGAGTTTGTCAACAAAATTAAAGTAAAAATCGTTGACAGATGCATTACTGCAACATGCACTGGGCCAGTCAATCCTCCACTGAAGTTCTTTCTTCATGACATTCAGAATATGGGAGTACAAGACTGGATTAAAATTGCTAGACTGATTAAGGAATTGAAATCCAGGTCTTCTGAAGCCCAAGTGATGATGGATGAAATTTGGGCTGTATCTGCTGTATGCTATGAACAGGGCATTCTGTATGCAGCAGATTATAGGGCACTCAGTGTTATGACTGAGGCTGTCAAAAACAACAAACCTGAGTGCCTGAATACATTCAGAGTGTTTCCTATATATACTGTTCCTCCTAACCTTATTTTTCAGGATCAAAAGAGTACCATATATCCAACATCTGGATATATGTATACTGACTCAGAGGACAGAGAGTGTTTTATTACTGAAGCAGACTTGGCAAAAGCTCCTATCAGCCATTTGGTGGGTCTTAAATGGATGATAACCAAGAGAGAAGATGCTTGGTTTAGAAAGAAGATAGTTGCTGTACTGAACAACAGGCAAGATGAACTGAAGAAAAGAGAAGAGTTCATCCATGTGAAGAAAGAAGTCTTCTACGAGTTTGAATCGATCAACAAAGACTAAAGAAGAAGACTTTGCAGCCTGTAGTTTATTTTGTTTAGTATCTCTTTGTAAATTGTTTTGTTATCATTAGATAGGGGGAGATTGTTAAGGCAAAAAGTCTTACCTCTTGTATGAATCTTAGGATAACAAAACAATCTAGAATAGCTTAGATTAAATTGTAGATTAAAATAGCTAAGTTAGAAGTGATACTGAGTTTGGCCAATACTGGCCACTCAGTATCAGCACTCGGTATTGGAAAACCAATACCGGGTAGAAGGACTGAGTCACAGTCAGTATAGTAACGGACTAAGATCAAATCCCTTGATCTTAGTCATTTCATTTACTTAGTCCTTCGGTTACTCCTTTGCCCATTATGTAAGATCTCTATAACATTATAAATAGAGATCATCTTGCAAAGGAGTACACACCAATTCACTTTACTCTTTCATATCTATTGTAATTGATCAGTGGTCTTGTTATTCCGCAACAAGCCACACTTAGTGGAATTATACATTTGACTCATATCTTGTTCTTATACAATATTTGTCTTGAGTTATAATTATCCAATCAATTAACCATCTAAACCAGGGAGTTGTGACCTAACATAATGGTTGTGAATTGCTTATGTTATAGTGATGTTTGGGTTTTGACCCGTTTGAGCCATTTCGTAGTAAAATGACCTAAGGAACTTGGATTGTGAAAGTATAAGTACCTTGTTAGGTTTATGTGTTAGAAATGTTATTGATAACATGTGGTGAATTGTAGTTGATGATATGATTGTAGTTGTAGGATGTATTATTGTTTAATAATCCGGTTTTGACCCGTTTGGGCCAACTAGTTGTGATAATTTGATAGATGGTCATAGATGACCCAATGAAATGTTGACAACATTAAACTAGTTGTAAATGCCATAAAATGTGTATTTTATGAGTCTTGTATTGTTAATTGTTAAGTTTGACTATTGTGACAATTCGGTGAATTTGTTACTAATTCGGTATACTTGTTACAGGAATCGAGAAGGATACTCAGTGATATTAGCTCACTGAGTTAAGGGATTGAAGGTTACGATGAGTGGATTTAACCTCCAAGTTGTGTTTGGTTGCAATCGGTTAGGTATTATATACTTGTGGGAAAATGCAGGATTTCAGCCTTCGTGGCACGAAACTGAAATTTCGTGGCACGAAGTCGGACAGAAACTCGTTTTCGTGCCGCACGAAGTTTTTCGTGCCGCACGAACTTTGGGGATCGCGGTGGAAGTTTCTTCGTGCTTGGTTTTTCGACGCGATCATTCGTAACTAGCTTACTTGATATGTATACCTAGTGATAGAGGATTAGTATACATGACAATGTGCACATTCGGGACGAGGTCAGCGTCAGATGGATAACGGCTGAGCATAGTGTATCGACTAACATGGTATTCGAACCTTTCCTGTATATGTTGCATGGATAAGGGGGTTTACCCGGGGTGTTGGATACAGCGCTATCGGTTACCATGGTTTTGGCCGACCATGGTTTAAGGCTCTGCAAGGCCACCGATCTTCTCAAATAGTGGTTACCCCCAATCGGAAGATGTTACTTGCTTATGTGCTTAGAGTTTAGCATGATTATAGTTATTCCATTCACTTAGCTTTTGTGCTAATCCCTCCCTCGTTGACTCTTTTCAGGTTGATCAGTGCTTTGGACGGAATGAGTGACTAAGCTTAGTTGGATATGATTTGTAAAATGAGTCATGCCGTTTATTAACACCGTTTAAATATTATTATTTTGGAGTTTATTTTGGGACGTTTGGTTTGTAAAACTAAACCTAAAACTCATCTAATATCTTATGCTTCCGCACCTTTAAAAAAACGCTTTCTAAATTTTACGGTGTTACATAAACACAAACGTACACGAAACAAACACAAACGAACACAAACAAACATAAACAAACACAAACGAACACGAAACAAACACAAACGAACATAAACAAACTTAAACGAACACTAACAAACAAAAGTAAACAAACGAACACGAACGGATGTTCACGAACATAAACGAACGAATGGGCATTTGTTCGTGTTCGCTTGTTTTAACTGAACGAACACAAAATCTTGTTTGTGTTTGTTTGGTAGCTAAACGAACGATTATAAACGAACTCCCGCGAACGATTCGTTGAACGTTCTGTTCGTTTACAGGCCTACATGAGTGTAACTTGTATACACCAGGGACTTTCGGTGTAATAAATGAAGTTCAGGGACTAAGGCTGTAATAAGTAGTATACCACAGGGACCTTCCATGTAATTTACTCGGGTTTAAATATGAGGAAGGGGTGTACAATTACCATAGTACCCATCATGTGCTGTGCACATGTGAGATTTAACAGACCTAGTAAATGGCCGTTTGCTTCACGGACTACGGGTACAACAAAATGACAACACTAGAGACTCTCAGTGTACTTATTGAAGTTTAAGGACTGTGACTGTAATAAATGATAAACCACAGGGACCTTAAATGTTCGCTCTTGTAAGTTTTAGAAATGAAATAATAAGTAAAAGAAATTGAAAAACAATAATCTTTAGTTCTTTTAAGCATTTTTTTAATGATCGGGATTTCGGCAAAATCCCACATGAGCCACTTTGTTGACTTGAAAGAAAAACTCGAGCCTATCAGCCCCCAAGAATCTAGAATATTAGGTTGTTTATGCAACAAAAGAATTTGTAATATTTTCCAACATATAATAAAAGTAAGAAACAAAAGTTGTTATCATAGTAAAAGTTTATAAAATCTATGATCAACCTTGTTCTAATGCCGTAAAAAAGGCGATCACTTCGTTACAAAACAGTGAAACCATATCCTCTCGATTACCAAAAATCAGAACAGGAACACCTCCCATCTTTAAAATGATGAAACCTACTAGCATCACGAACAACTATTTCTCTACCAACAATACTACTAACAAACTTCAAAACCGTATGACAATCTCCACATACACGAAGATTCTTCACAACACGAATAACCGATCCCGGGACCCCCTTAATCAACCCATACGCAACCGCCACCCGTTCACTATGCCAAAAAAGCTGTTTTTCCTTCTCATTCTCCCCAAAATCATGCAACACAAAACTAACATCAGGAACATACCCTCTTTTCCTCATTTCTTCATCTAAATCTTTAAGCAAAACCCAAATCTCATCTTTCATAAAATGACACGTTTCACCCGCGTAAAAAACCTCACTTTCTTTACCTAATTGAACACAACTATAACCGGGTTGTTTCTTAACATCCATAACCGCCATTAATTTCCTAACTTTTGCTACATTTTCCCACATGAAAGCACTAGCATACGCGTTAGATAAAAGTACAAAAGTCGACGGATCCTTAAACCCTAATTCCATTAAACGAGTAGCAACCCTAATTCCCATTTGGGTTTTCCCAAATCGGTTACACGCACTCAAAAAAGAAGCCCAAACAGCTTCATCAACCTCAAACGGCATAGTATTTAGAACATTTTCAGCTTCATCTAGATACCCTGATCGACTGTAAAGATCCAATAAACACGTATAATGTTGAAGATTAGGGTTTAATTTATAACAATCAACCATTGATTTAAAAAGATCACGACCCTTGTTAACTAAACCCACATGACTACAAGCATAAATTAAACCAACAAATGTTACTTCATTCGGTTTGAGTCCTGTAGATATCATATCATCGTATAAAGATAATGCTTCTTTAGCTTTACCGTGTTGGGCGGACCCCACGATTATTGAAGTCCATGAGACTATATCTTTATTAACTATACAATTAAATGTGATTTTGGCAGAGGTTATATCGCTACATTTTGCATACATATCAACAAGTGAGTTACATACGTATAAACTTGGTTCAAAACCGAGTTTTGTGACTAATGAATGAACTTGTTTACCGAGTTCTAATGCTGCTAGATTAGCAGAAGCACCGATTATGCTTGCGAGTATAAACGGGTCGATTATTTTGATTTCTTTTCTCCGCATTTCGTCGAAGAGATGAATCGCGTTAATGAAATGTCCTGATTTTATTAATCCGGAAATTAATGCAGTCCATGAGAACAAATTTGGTTCGTTCATGTCGTTTAGAAGCTTAATAGCTTCTGATTTTTGACCATTTTGTGCGTACCCTGATATCATAGCAGTCAAAGAAACCGAATTCTTTTCAGAAATTGTATCAAAAACAATACGTGCAATATCCACCGACCCACATTTTGCATACATGTCGACTAATGATGATTTAACAATATCATCGGATGAAAACGGGGAAACCACAAATTGGGCATGTAATTGCTGACCAATTTGTAATTTTTTCAATGCAGCACAGGAGTTTATTAAGCTAGCGAAAATGAAGTGATCGGGTTGCAATTGATCGTGAGTAAGCATGTTGGGGAAGATGGAGATGGCTCGGTTTGGGAGGTCGGCTTGGTTGTAAGCGGAGAGAATTGAAGCCCACGAAACTTGGTCTCGTTGAGGCATTTCGTCGAACAGTTGGACGGCATCTTTGATGAGATTGCATTTGCCGTACATAGAGATGAGTGTGTTGGGTAGGGCTCCATATTGGTTGAGACCGACCTTGAGGATGTGGGCATGGAGAGTCTTGCCGGAAGATGGGAGGCGGCGGTTGACGTATTGCCGGAGGGTTTGGAGTAGGTGGTGATGCATTCATCACCGATTTGGGTAAGCTGGCTGCTTTATTTATTTAAAAAAAAAAAAAAAAAAAAGAGTTTGGCTAACTCATGCCTCAAGGACATGAGATAAAAGGCAATTAATAATCTTTAAAATTCCTAAAAATGTATTAATAATCATTAATAAACTTTATTTTTTATTAATTTATGAGATTTATTAAATGCAAATTCAATTATTTAAGGAAATTATAGTTCATTAAATGTCTCTTATCTTATTCTCTTAAGGTATGAGTTAGAAATCCCTTCAAAAAATACTATTTAATGCACTACTTTTGGTGCACTTAGCTTAAATATTTTTAAATAGAACACTAATATTTAATTAAATATTAACACTTCTTTTTCTTATCTTAAAATTAAGGTTGTTCAAAAATATCTAAAAACCAAATATAAAAAAAATATTCTATCAAAAATATCTAAAAACCAAATATAAAAAAAATATTCTATCAAAAATATCTAAAAACCAAATATAAAAAAATATTCTAGATCTGAAATCTGAAAATCTTAGTATCTGAAAATCCAGATGTTCAAATATCAGATCTGGATATTATTTTTAAAATTTCCTTATATTTGATATCCGAAAAATATATGAGATATTCAAAGACACCAAAAATATTTGGATGATTTGTTTTTCCCGGGATATCAGATATTCGAATTTTGGATATCCGAAATTTCATATGTCCGAATTTCGGATACAAATAATAATATTCTACTATCAAATATCCAAAAATCTAAATATCCGGTTTTAAACACCTATACTAATTACTAAAGAGCCTATATTCGTGTTTATGAACATGTTTGCAAAGTCTTTTCCAATTGTGTTTATCTTAGTGACGAATGTCTAAAAACAAACTTATTTTTTTTAACCAACAAACATAAAAGTTGTTATTCGTATGTTCATGTTCGTTTATTTGATATGTTAAGCTTGAAGAAATGAACATAAAGAAGTCCGTGTTCTCCTTCACAACTCTAATTGTACCAACTTCGTCTATGGGATATAAATGCCATATACGTTACGTAATGAGTACATTGTAAATATGTGATAAATACATTTACATCGAAATTTTAAGGTCGCAATAAAACGACATAAAGAAGGAGATGTTCAATAACTTGAGAAAATACGTAATGCAAAATAACGTTTATTTGTATAGATCATCTATCTGGTCTTTATATAGTTCCACAACTTGGTTTCTCCTAATCTTGAAAGTTGCGGTCACCAAACCACTATCAATCTGAACCAAAATTAAAAGTGTTAATTTTTACACATTTGATTATGAATGGGTTGACTCGAATTGTGTTTAAACTCAAACGGGTCGATTGTCACCCAACATATAATTTTAATGTATAATTAAAAAAAATGAGAACAGTTCATGTGTTTTACCGTAAAGGGCTCTTCAATTACAAGAATGGGTCCGATTTGAAACGAGCAATCTGAAGTCCTGCAAGAAGATATTAATCTAATTATATAAACTATTTAGTCTAGTCACTCTTATAATTTAAGTTGCTAGAATATAACAATTAAAATATGTTGATGTAAAGTTTTTGTTACCATTTTCGAAGATCTTGTGATAATATGGCAGCTATTTTCTCCTTGGTAAGTTCAGTCAAACCAGAATCTGATGTAGTCAAACTTTTTGATGCCAAAAGAATTTCTTCTTTGTTTGGAACAACAATAGCCCCAAGACGACGTTGATCCTGCCAGGTTGTCATTTGTCACGTTACAAACAAAATTAGGGACTATCCATGAAACAAAACAACCGAGGGATGAAATTCAAAATTTTACAAAAGCACAGGGATGATTTATGTAATATGGTCTTTTAAGTATTACCTGACCAATGACAACTATTTGTTGTATTAAACTACTTCTCATGGCAGCTTCTTCTATCTGTTCTGGTTCAACGTTTTCCCCTGTATCCATTAACAATTTTTAATCAAATAAAAAATCTAAAGCAAAATAAATAAATAATAATAATAATAATATTACCTGTTGAAAGGACAATAGTGTCCTTTGAACGTCCTTCAAGAACAATAATTCCACCAGAATTACGACTTCTACCAACCGAATGTGAAGGGGAAATCCAACCAATATCTCCCGTGTTTAACCAACCGTTTTCATCTACTGCTTGCTTTGTAGCAACCGGATTCTATTTTAAATAATTAGATAAAACCTCGTAAATCATTTTATTAAAAAAATTAAATTAGGATTGAAATATAATATTATATAAGATACCTTATAATAACCCTGCATGATCATTGGTCCCCGAGCTTTAACAATTCCTCTAGAACCAGGAGGAAGGTCTTGACCCGTTTCATCATCTACAATTTTTATTTCTGTATGTCGAATTGGATTCCCAACTGTCCCAAGAACCTTCAAATGTCACATTTATGATGTCATAATTCCAGCTTACAAAAATAAAATAAAATTGAAAATTGTCAAATGTAGATTAATATATTACATTGCAATCTGGTCGTCTAGCAGCTATAACAGGAGATGATTCTGTTAATCCATATCCAACTTGAACTTTTGTGCCAATTGCCTGTGAAAATATTAATATCAACACAATACACTTTATATCTATGCTACAACCTGATAATATATGTAAGAGTAAATTATATAAATCGTCTATATAGTTAGTCTAAGATTACAGATTTCGTCCCTAGGCATTTTTATTATAAAAATAACCACTAATTTCGAAACTTGTGGACCCTAAAATAAAAAAGGCCATTAAGTTTTTAGGGAACGTAAGTTTGAAAAAAAGGGACTATCCGTGAACTAAAAAATGTTGAGGGACGAAATTCGTAATTTTGTACAAACCACGAGGACTGATTATGTTAATATATCTATATCTATATACAGAAGCTACAAACCTCAAAAAATTTGTCAACATTTGTAGGCAAGCTGCCTCCTCCACTTATTCCAGCCTGCAATAGATACCCGAAATTAGCCATTTTAACTTTTTATCAATAATTAGTGTCAAAAGTACAATTTAGGCGATTTTCAACCCATTAGTGTCAAAAGACCCGTTTGATCTGAATCAGTCCGTTCGTAAGTAAACGGGTCACTGGATGAAAAAAAGGAGCATGAAAAGGATAATATATCAAACCTTTGAAATCCCAATAGACGAGTGGATTTTACTGTACACAATCTTCTTTCCCAACAAATGCAACGGTAACAAAATTGCAGCAATTACTCGTGCAAATAACCAATCAAATATTGCAGCAATATAAGAAGGTTGTTTCTGACTTCTTGACATATATTTACCCTAGAAGAAAATACACAGAATAAATATTTACCATTATCTGAACATTAACAGAAGTAAATATTCAAAAATTCAATAAGATGCTGAAAGTTGAACCTCGTATATGTTTTTAAAGTGCATGTATGCCATACTGATCTTTATGAATGAAATTGCAATCAGTTTACGGATAGCTGAGCTGGCGGATATCTGTTTCTGAATCCCACTGCACAGCAGGAAATAAATATTAATTATTGGAACAAGAATTTCGTTATATTAACATAATATTTATAAAAAAAAATATATAATACCTGTATAGAGTTTGAAATACTAGAGGGACAGAAATCATATATTGTGGTTGATAGTGTCGCAAATCATCCTAAATGCATATCCCCATACATGTAAAAATAATTACTTATTAAGAAAATATTCCATATTTTCAGGAACGTTAATATATTATAATTATTTGTATATAAGAAATAACAAATAGAGATAAAAAATACCTTTAAATGGTTCACATTTGTGTAAACTTGTTCAATTCCCAAAGAAAGTATAAAATATTCACATGCACGCTCATATGCATGCCAAGGTGGCAGCATGCTTAGAAATCTATCACCGGGAACAGCAGGGACGATTTCCCACAAATTTTGAACCTGGAAAATTATTTTTCATTTTTACAAATGATTAATTCCATTAAATGTTATTACAATAATAATATTCTTTTTTAAATCAAACAATTTAGGAAGTTGTATGGATTAAAAATATACCTTGGGTGACTTTCGACAAGTTAGACCATTATTATTTTTAAATTAGACGTGTTTGACCCGTTAGAGATAATAATAACCGAATTGGCCCGTTTGTAATATACCTGGTGCAAAAGATTACTATGTGTAAGCATTACTCCTTTTGGGTTGCCAGTGGTCCCACTTGTGTACATAAGAGCAGCAATATCATCAGACTTGATGGGCTCATAAACATACTTTTCACCTAAACACACACACATATAAGGTTTTTATGATAACTCAGTGTGAGTTGTTCTTGTATTGATCGTAATATATAATACATGAGTATAAACAAATAAGCAGAGATAATAGGAGATACACAAACAACAAACTCTACTAACTAACTCTACTAAGTGATAGGGACATTTGAATCGGCTCTATCAACACACACACCTAACAGATAAAGCATAACTCGAAACGGGTCAAAATTGCTACTAGGTTTTGTAAGTTGACTTACGGGCATCATGTGAATTAACCAAAACGGCCCGATGTTGATGGCCCATATCTATGATCTCCTTGTAGCTATAAGTAGGATTTCCCTCCTTAATTTGGCTATTTATGGATGATTTTTCTCCCCAAAGTAGGATAACAAACCTAACAGATGCCTTTGAATTAAAGGTCTCTGAAATCCGGTGATATAATTCAGGATTATCCACAGCAAGTGCAACACTGTTATGGAAACTATGTTATTTTCTATTTATTGTTACATAGATACTTTAAACCTGTTATCGGTTTTTATCTTAAAATTAACCAAATTTCAATCAGTTTTTTTTTTTTTTGTTAAAGTAATCAACAAAAGGTAACCTTTCAGAGTGATTGTAGATATGTAGCAGCTCTTCAACAGTTGACCGAGATCCCCTCACAACATTTATTGCTCCTGTCGCCATAATACCTACAACCAAACTTATCATTATTATTATTATTAATTTCTGAAATCTAAAGAATAAGAAAAAATATCCATGCATTGATTATAGTCAGAATCTACCTTGATCAGCAACGATCCACCTGCAGGAATTGTCAGCAAAAAGTGCCACCTTTTCACATGGTTCGATTCCAGTAACTCTTAAACCTTCAGAAAAATCCAAAATTTCCTGCTCCAACTGCAAATTTTAAAATCAAAATCAAGGTTTAAAATTAAGAAAATACAAAAAGGAAAAATGTTGTCTAGTCATAAAAGATGAGAAAACAGATCAATCTGGTCATTCAGAAGCTAAATGTATTTGGAATATTAAAAAAGAAAAGAGATGAAAAGAAAACCTGGTTGTAAGTCATATTTGTAGGAGGGTCATGATGCGGGTCCACTAATGCAACCCGGTCACCAAACTTTTCTGCCGACGACCTCCAAATGTCGGGAATTGTTTTAAATTCTGCAGTTGCTACGTTGTTTTCTGACAGTAATGGATTCTCAAGGAGAGGTGAATACTTTCGAATTTGTTTCTCTTCTGCCTAAATGTTGTTGGAAAGATTATTATAATTTATCAATAAGATTACTATATTGTCCTTTAACATATATTTTAATAAGATATAGTCATGTAATGTAACTAAAAAGAAAAATAACAAGTGCAAAAACAGATTAATCATTTAGTCAGAATATGAAATGGGCGATCATAGCCATCTTATAGTATTTTACTTGATGATAAATCATTAAAATCATAACAGAAATTATTTGAGCATCTACAAATAAGGTACTAGAGTCTAGACAGTTAATTAACAGCTATACCTTTTTGCATATAACACAAAGTTCCTGAATTTGAATCTCACAAGAGACATATTTGACCTTTTTAGCCCACTAATAAAAGAAAACTAAAATAAAACCTGACGATCCCCTCTCGAGACTTTAATTGTTCAAGTGAGTTTAGATGTTGAAAATTAATGATTAATTAGAGCTTAAAATTAGGGCAAACTACATTGAAATGTATCCAACTTGAAACGAATTACCTTTTGATATAACCAGATTTTAAAAATACTTTTGATGTAATTAACTTATAGTTTTTTACCATTTTGATGTAACCAACTTGCATCATTTTTTACCATTTGATGCAACCAAAATACAATAGCGATTCGTGTCAAGTTGTATAGAGTCCATATATTGTCCCTTAAAATTATTGTAGTTGGATTCATTCCACATTATTGTATAAATCCAAAAAGGGAAAAGAAAAAAGAACATACACGCCAATTGTCTCTCAATATTTTTTCACTAATTCTCAACTACCTATAAGTATTTACCGGTTTCTTACTTGTCATTTTCACATGTTGTTTTAGGCAAAAACAAAATGCAAGAAAAATTGTCCAATAAACAACTGGTTTGACCTCAATAATGTGTTCCCCTAAAATTTGTAGGAAGTACAGATGGACCACATGAATTTGCTAGCACTAGCAAACTACAATTCAATTAACGCATCAAAAACCATAGCAGACAAATTAATCAATCATAAACAAGAGATTCCGATTCGAAAAAACAAAAGCTACACAATCAAAATCAACACACAAAATAGTAATTCTAACATTTGGATACCTTAGATTCGGAATAAACTTGACACATTCTAACACGATCACGATCTCGATCACGCGCAAGAGCAAGAGGAGCACGTTTTTTGCTATGAAACAACACATTACGGGAGTTGACGTTGAGGTAACGGTACGGATGCGGAGATGGTAAGTTGACGGTGATAAAACGGTGTTGGTTGAAGTAATTGCGATCGACATCGGAGTAGAGAGTGAAGCAGGTTGAAACAATGGATTGAAGAAACCTCTGTGCAGTATCATCTTGTGTGTGTGAACTGGATCCAAATTTAGTAGGTGAAGCTTTGAATTTTACGAAATTTGAGAAGATTCGGGAGAAATTGAATACAATGACGCATTGGAAGTTTCGTAATCACCCGGCAGTGTTTATGCTTCAGACCAGACATGATGAAGAGAGAAGTCAATAACCAAATATTTTATTACCACAACTTTTTTAATGGTTATATTACACTGTACAAATTTTACAGTTAATTTATACAAATATATTATGCATCGGATGTAATATTGTAGTAGAAAAAGCACCCTTTTTTTAATATTAAATCCGTAGAGAGAGTTTTGCTTAAGATTAGGAAAATAAATCACTCACGTTAATTATTTTATTGTAAAAATAAATTTAAAAAATTCAGTTAAAAATTGGAATAATAGAATTCCTAGAGCATCTTCAATCATACTCTATCTCTTACTCCATCTCTATATTTGAACATTTTTCATCTTCAACCTAACTTTATCTTTAACTTCAAATATAGAGTTGATTAAAAATCACAATATATTTGAAGTGAGAGGATACTCACTCACTCTATCCATGGATCCCACCTTACTTTGTAAGTATATTTGTTAGTGAAAATATGAGTCCCACTTAGAGTGAGTAGTCCCATCATTTATAAAGATATTTTATAAAGATAAAGAGAATTTTATAGAGTTTATGATTGGAGATGCTCTTACAGAATTTGCTAACTTTATATTGAGTTAGGATGGGGAAAAATCAATAATGGTAATCTGATAGTATATGTACAACATGTAAACCTGCTAACGTATAAACAAGCGAAATTAGTGCACCATGTATTCAAAATATGAGGTAATTTATTTAAGAGAAACTACAATTTATACTTATTTTTTAGTTACTAAATCAAAATAACTGTTAAAATCAATGAAAAAATGAGGAAAAAATAATAAATTACATGTCATCTTATAATGAATAATAAGATGAAAAAAAACATAAATTATAGGAACCAATAACCTATCTCTTTAATTAAAAGTTGATTGTTTTCTTTTGCTTGTTGTTATTCTTTAAAAGGTCAAATCAGTCGTCTTTTGAAATTTGTTTCTTTCCGTAGAAAATGAAGGACCCAAGCTTACCGTTTCGCCTTATTATTGTCGATTTAAATTAAAAGGATTAAGCAAGTTAGGTAACAGATAGATGTGTCGTGGATTTTAATCAGTCCAAAATATTAATCAGTCCAAAATACAGTACTATCAAAGTCATAATTATAAACCAAACTTAGTGTCCATTCAATCAATTTTTGGGTTATGAACAATATCTTAAAAAGTAATTCCCTAAAGTAAATTTTCTCGCGCAAGTAAAATTTTTCCGTCAAACTAAAAATGTCATTTTGATCGCCAAGTTATATATCCGGTTTTTTTCTTTTAGGCCTTTTAATTAGTCCGCTCATTTTCAATATTTCATTAATATTTGATGTTTTTTCTTTGTAACACGAGCTCCGACTCGCTATGCGAAGGTGAGCCTCCGTTACCGTGAGAGAGTATATTTTTCTTTCTCATGTGGATTGAAGAACTTTTAACCTTCTGAAAATTTAATCCTTTATTCATACCTAATTTTTGGAATAAACATGAGTTTCATGACATAAGCTGACACTATCAAGAGAGCCTTTTTTGGGGCATGTTTGGGAAAGCTTATTAACGGGGCTTATAAGCTTATTAAGCTCCAAATAAGCTTGAATTTGGAGCTTAATAAGTTAATAAGCTCATAAGCCCCGTTAATAAGCTTTCCCAAACATGCCCTTGATACAAGAAAACGTATTGCCCGAGTTACAAAAAAATATAAAGAACAATTCACGTAACAATGAAAACCAAAATGTTAGTTAGAAAGTCGATCGATTGAGTCAAGAATAATAATTTATCTTTTTATAACTATACCAATTAGATTTTTACGGCCATTTCATCTTGTCCCTCAAAAGTTGCTCACGTATCGTGAATGACTTTGTTCGTTTTCATTTGCATACGTAAATAATTTCAATTCTTAACACGTACACATCTCGTTCCACCTAATTTCGCTTTCTCTCGTCACTAATTGCGTTGTTAGTTTATAGACGCCAAGAATCTGTCATTACTGCCGTTGTAATTTGCATCCCTTTCATCATCGTTGTAGTGGTTAATTTGCGACAGTTGTAATTTGCATCACTTTCATCATCGTTTTTCTGTAGACTAAAAGTTCCATTGTAGAAGATGTACATATGTCTTTTCCTTAATGAATATCATCTTGATAGTGATTTGATTGTGTTTGATTAAGTAAATCAGGGCCGGTCCAAAGCTTCTAGATGCCCGGTATATTTTTTGGAAATATAAACTCTAAAACTTTAACAACTAAAAATTTTAAATTAAAAAAATAAAATTTCATTTTGAATTGCAATACACAAGCACAAATTTGATTAATAATATTACAAATCTTTTCATCTATTTGAAACAAGAAATCATTTAAATTTTTCGTTGAAATAAACTATATTGTATGTGAAAAATATTACTTGGACCAATAACGAACCTAGTTTAATACAATGCAAAATAAATATTGGGTCCCTTATTTTGGTAGGCTATGTTCACAAGTACATTTTGAACAGGTACCCTTGGGCCGGCTTGGTAAGTAATACGTGTGTGTAGATATCACGTGTATGACTAGTTTGATCATAGTTTGTGTGACATTGTGCAATATACAAGTTTTCTACGTTTGAGCAGGTTTGAATCATTTGTCTGATTTGTTACAATCTAAGCTAATTGTAAATGTTTTACAGTTAGTCTACCACGAAGGAGACGAGATATATACAACACGAGTCTTTCGAGTTTTTACCAAACACGATCATATTTTAACAAAAACGAACAACATTTCTATAAATTACTTCCAGTAATCATTATAAATCAAGCTTAACAAGCCTAGGAAACTTCAACAAGTGTTCAAACTAAATCTCAAACATAATAACTCATGATTTATATGAATTATTTCAACCTCAATATGATCCTAATCTCCAATATGCCCGAAATCGAAAACTAATCAGATGGTGAGCCCTTTCCAGTTATGTTCACCAGATAAACCGAGCTCCCGTCGGGATTTAAAATCCCCCAGTGTCTTTCAGTAGTCGGCCCGTATTTCTGATTCTCATCAAACATCGAAAATATAAAAGTCGGAATAACTTCACCTTTTCGGGCCGGAGTTCCAACAGCTGGAACAACAGACATTTTCCTTATGAGATTGTTGTTGTACTCAGCTGCATTTTCTATGTTTGCACCATGATCAATATACATGTCACCTTCATGTGGCCAGCCCGTTTCCGAAATCGCGAGCATGATATCATCATAACCCATTTTAGCCATCGCGTAGACCACCGAATCAAGCATTTGGTCCAAAAGATCCGTGTAAACCAGCCCGCTTCGCGGGTCGGTGTAGGTCACGTTGCCCGTATTTCTAAGTAACGCGAAATCAAGGTTTACGCCGTTTTTATTATCTCGTTGACTATCGGCCCACGCAAAGTACGGGTAAATATCTAGGAAACAAAACGTTTTTGTCCCGTTTAAATACTTCAACAACGGTACCATCAATTCCCGTATTTCGGGCTTGAAACTTCCGTTTGAAGGCGGAAACGTTGTTGCCATAATATCCATTGCAAGAGGAGTTCCGACTTTGATGTTTTTGATCCCTTGTGCTTTTATCGCGTTCTTGATCCGTCTCATCGCGGGTACAAGATCACGTGCTATCTGCATATCCTGGGCCGTGTTAATGGAGCTAAAAACCTCATTCCCCACTAGTACGAACCGAATCTTAGTATTTGGATAATGAGATACGATATGTTCGTATACCCATTGGTCGGCGAGATGTTGATTTGCGGCAATTCCCGAGATTTCGTCATTTGTAACCGAGATCGCGACCTCGATATTGTTTCCCGATAAAAGAAGGAGCATTTCATGGTCAGCATCGTAAAGTTTGACCCGACCTAAGTTCATGTTTTGGAGGAGTTCGATGGATCTAGCCATAGACGGAAGGTTGTTTCCTAGCCGCCCGTAGTTTATGCCGATCCTATTCGAGATCGCCGCCCGTGAGAACGCAATGAGATAGAAGAAAGAGAAGAAACCAAGAGCCATATTCTTGATGACTTTGTGATTCTCCATATCAAAGATTGCAAAAATCATATGATACTGGATTATGATTAAGATGGTATGTTATAAGTATATATGGTGTGTAAAATGATGTATATATACACTAGATTATTAAGAAAAAGAAAGAGTGACTGTTCAACTTCATAAAATTTGTGAGTTTTAAGGGTGTCAATGTTCTTTGTGAGAGTTTGATTTTCAAATCATATCATAATAATCATATACTTCTGCACATAATTGTGAGCAAGGTAGAGGTTATGAGTCGCCTTTGTTGTGTTGATTTTTTTTTTTATAATTTGATATGTTGAATTCTATATTTGTAATGAAACTGAATAACTTTGGTTATGTGTGTTGGTCATATTATGTTAGATAGTAGGTTTCATTTACGTAGTTCAGTTATATTATAGCCTTATAGGTGGTAGTGGTTCGGTTAAATAGAAATTTTCGGTATCAGAAATTTGAATATCCGAAAATCGAAAAAATATATTATTTAAATATATTCCGAATATTGTATATCCGATTTTTTTAAAACAATATCCGAATCTAGTTTGGACCGGATCGATGTTTTATGGGATGAACCGGTTTTCAAAACCAGGTTTTTTTCAACCTAACTTTTAGAACCGGTTTCAGATTTCGACGAAAAAACAGGTTTGAACCCGTACGAACTGGTTTCGACTAGATACACCCTCTTACCGAGAACATGTGTAAAACCTAACTGGTTTCCCTCGAACCGATTTTGAGCGTTATTTACCGGAACCGAAACCGGCTTTTAAACAGGTCCAGTTTTAAGAAAAACGCTCTATGCTCTTCTGCACTAACGCTGTGTTCCGGAATTTTTCATTAAAAGAAGAGAAGAGAAGAGAAGAGAATGATAAGAGAGAAGAGAAAAGATGAAGAAATATTTTAATATTTTTTGTGTTCCGGAGTTAGAAAGAAAAGAAAATAAACTAAGAAAGGAAAATTTACAAGTTACAAATTTACCCTTTTACAACATTTCTAATTTCATATTATTTTCTTGAACATCATCAAATTAATAAGAACCAAGTACTTAAATCATTGGCTCTAATTCTTATATACTGTATTACTTAGCAACTTTCTTTTCAAATTAACAAATTAATACAGGATAGAATCAGTAGCATTTCCATCATGTAAATTTCTCTTTATCAATCTCACGTAATTTCATAAATGAATCTAATTCATTATCAACGCACAGTACATTTTATAGCTACAGGATAATAACTAGTTATTAATAACTAATTAAACACATAATTTAACGAATTAATTAATAAACATACAGATAATAACTAGTAATTAATAACTAATTAAACACATAATTTAACGAATTAAGTTGAAACAATATCAGCAATTAATTATAGCAACTGAAAAAAAAAAGAATATTAAATTATGAAACACAAGATTACGAAGCTGGAGGTGAAGAAGAGATGAAAATGGCGAGGAATTCAGGTGAAGAAATGATATACGGTTGAATTGATGTTATATATATATATATATATTAAATTAGGGGTATTTTGGTGATTGTAATTGTTACAAGGCTTTTTAATTTGGATCCCTCCAAATCTTCCCAACTTTGGGAAGAAGTTTTAGAAAGAAAATTAAGATAAAATTTCCTCTCATTTCTCTTCTCTTCTCTCTATAAAAAAACTAAGGAACACAATATTCTTTAGATTTCTCTCACTTTCTTTTCTCTTCCTTTCAAATATCTTCTCTGGAACAGAGCGTAAGGGTATGTTTGGGAAATCTTATTTAAGGAGCTTATTACCTTATAAGCTTATATAAGCTTAATTAAACTCTTTAAATGTAGCTTAAATAATCTGAAAAGCTAATAAGTCTCTTAAATAAATTTTCTAAAACATGCCTTAAACATCCCATGTTAATGTACACGAGGAGCTGAGTGAGGACTATTACAATGTTTGGTCATAGCTGGGTTATTTTTTCATCTCTTGGTGGACTAATATTTGCTACAATTGGGCCTCAGTTAGCCATCTTTAGCGTCTCATACTCTCATTTATTAGCGGTTCATAAAGCTGTGTGTCAAACATACACTGATACACATGATCCAGATAAAATTGATACACACATAGAATCTTGCTTTCTAACTGATCGGAAAATAGTCAGGTCCAATGAATTTTTAGGCTTTGGACAAAATCTAAAATATGGGACCTATGTAATTTTTATTCCGGCCAAATTAAAAGTGTCGCTTCAATCCTTCAATTATATCCTCAAACTATATGTCCAACTTTTTCTTCCAAACATTCCCATGCCCAAGAATCCAAGAATCCCCATTCCCATTTTGAAAACGAGTCCTTAAATTTTGTGAGGACGATTGTCTTTATGGGCCATGCCCAAGAATCCAAGATCAACTTGCATATAGGATGTACCCATGCACCACACCCTGGCATGCTTGTATGTTTATTCAAGAAAGTTTCACATAATTGTGATATATATGTTTTTAATTGGTTAGGTAAGCCTTTAAATGATTGTATGGTGGGGTGAAATCATATTTGGGTACTCAATTATTATTTTTGGTTACTTTATTCTTCGTGATTATTTTTTCAGTCACTATCAGATGCATGAGACGACCAAGAGAAACTAATAAGATGGCGTCCCTTCATTTGGATAATTGACGTTAACTTTGATTTTGGTCAAGGTCAAACTGTTGCATAAAAGTTACCGATGACGACTTTGGGACGGTGTCGTGTGCCCGTCCCCAACTGCACTTCTGGTAAACTTGTCTTCTAAATCAACATTTAGGGTCATTTGTGGTGCTTTTGCTTCTGGGCTCCACATATCAACTCCAATACCTAAAAAGTGGGGGGGGGAAATATTTATGAAGTGTCAATATCAGTACAATTAAGCATAAAACAGCATAAATCTTTTTCATATCGCATATTTAAATATGTATAAATTAGGCAATACTACCCTTCTAAAAGTCAAGTGAATTCCTTGCTACGTTTCATCACATGGTCTGATCATTAGTTGGTGAACAACTAAATTGTAGTTGACCCGTAGAAAATATTTGTTATAAGGAATCTAATAACTCATTAATCAAATTTGGAATATCATCATTCATAATATATATAAAAAAACTATTGAATAATTAAAAATATGGGCAGGGTTTCACATGTCACATAAGAAGACTAAGTAGACACCCTTACATTTAGAAACACGTACAAAAGACCAAACGAGTCGAATTTTTATTTGTTTCGATACACAAATATAAGCTTCAAATGTACCGATTTGAGTTAATACAAATCGATTTAGTTTGAGACAATAGAGACTCAATCAGGGGTGCTTGTTTTTTTTTATCAAACATAGTTTTTTTTTTAGTTTTTCTTTTATCAAGCTTTTAGAATAAGATCTATTTACGTCCATATATAGTTCTCGTCCATATATAGTTCTGATAGATACTTTTGAGTTTTTCGGGTTCCCAAATTAAGTTCTAATCTTTCCCAAACCATCATCAACAAACCTAGTTAAATTATCGAATCGAATTCAGTCTAATTTAACATCATCCACATCTAAATCAATTATGAAAAAGAATTATAAAAATAAGTGAGAATTTCTTTTTCATTTTAGCAAAAAGACGAGTCAACCATATCAACACATAATTAGTCATCTTGTTTTCATTTGTGTATTGTAAATAAAAGAAGTCGAGCATAAATGAAAAAAGAAATTTGATGACCTAGTGGTAAGAGCTTATGAATGACTTCCTAATGATCACATGTTCAATCCTGAAAGAGCCCTTATAACGGGAATACACTAAAAAAAACCTCATAAGTGTTGTTTTCTGTTACAGCCTAAGCCGATGCATATATGTGCTGAAGTCGTTATTCAATGATTGTGAGAGATGCCTGTCGTATAAATAATTTTAGACAACACAACAACAAATATACATGCATTTTGGTGTCATTATCCATTCACAACCAACCATGTGCAATCTTTGCCTCTTTATTCTTCGCTTATATTAAAATAACCCAACATTTTATTATATTGACAACTCAGATGTCATGTTTTTATTCCCCTCAATACACACCAAACATATGCCAGCTTACCTTCAACCCCACAAACTCAATCCAAATAGAAAAAAATATTGAAGTAATAATGAAAGATTAGTGATTACCAGAAGTGGATATATACCAGATAACCAGAAGTAATAATCCAGTATATAGATACCCTAAAAAGATAAATAATGTTCCGAATTCACTAATAAAATGTGTTCCATCATGGTAAACGCAAAACTACTTATTTTTAATATGTGGCTGCGTTCTAAAAGCTAAATATGTACAAAAGGAGTATGTTGCATATAGTGAAAACACGTAATGATAATTATCCAAAATTAAATAAATAAATAAGAATTGTCAATTGTACCCTTGAATGTACATGAAAAAGAATAACAAAAGAATTTTGTTAAGAAACCCTTTTCAAAGATCACAAATTTGAATGAAACATCATAATAACTCAAGCCCTAAAATATCAAAAAATGAATAAATCCAAGAACCGAAATGGGTAAAAACCCATAATGTTTCATCTTTACTTTACGAATTACGAATGAAAGTTGACTTTTCGTAACTATCGGGCATCCGTTGACTCGAAAGTATCCGCTAATCCCGAGGGTTTAGACGGAATACTTGACTGAGTTTGACCAAAAGAATCATCAAACATTCTAGAAGTACCTTCATCTTGCCATCTTTGAAGAACATGAGGAAGACTCATATTAAGGTCAATGCCAAAACCATCATCTTCTTCGGGTCGTGAAGGTTTCCATTGCTGCACAAGCGGGCCCAACACATTAACCGCATGACCCATGTCGGGTCTTTGATACGGTTCACGGGCCGTACAGTGGCCCGCCAGCTCAGCCACTTTGCAAATGCTTTCTAGGGTTTCTTCATCTTCGGTGTCGAGTGTTTGGTCAATGGCTTTTATTATGTTTTCTTTGGAAATAAGAACCCTTCGGAACCATGTTACTAACTGACTTCTATCATCTGGTACGGTTTCATCTAGGGCTTTTCGGCCCGTTATTAACTCCATTAATACTACTCCAAATGCATAAACATCCACCTTTGTTGTCACTCGACCCGTAGCTGTTAACATAAAAACTTCATATAAATAAATATAAATATATATATAAAGATTTTGCAAAATATAAAACTTACCAGCATATTCGGGTGCAAGATAACCGAAAGTGCCCGCCAACCGAGTCTCAACCGAATACTTGCCATCGGGTGCATTTTTCACCAACCCGAAATCTGCAACTTTGGCTCGCATATCATCACCAAGAAGAATATTAGACGGTTTTAAATCTCTATGAATAAAAGTTTGTTGGGCCAAACTATGCAAATACTCAACGCCTCTCCCAACATCTAAAGCAATTGAAACCCGTTGTTTCCAATTAAGCGGCGGGCCCGTTTTATTTTCCCGCCATTCAAACAAATGTTGGCTTAAAGTCCCTTGTGGCATGTATTCATACACCAAAAGTCTCTCATTTCCATTAATACAAAACCCTAAAAGTGCCACAAGATGACGATGTCGAACTTTTGTTAAAACCGCAATTTCAGCTTGAAATTCTTTTAGCCCTTTTGTTCCCATTATGCCCGATTCCATTCTTTTGACGGCTATTTTAAGACCATCGTGTAATTCACCTTTGTAAACAACCCCAAATCCACCTTTTCCTAAAATGTTTTTTTCACTGAAACTGTCGGTTACTTCTCGAAGAATTTCGATTGAAATATTAACATTCCCGCCTTCAAAAACCGACACGTTTTCAGTATGATCGCCGCTACTTTGACTTTGTAATTCACTTACAACTTTATGAGCGTCTGAAGTACCACCAATTACACTAGCTTTCACAATTTCTTTACCCTTTTCGGGATCTTTGACTTTAACGGGCTTTTGGTTTCTTTTCTTGATACAACACTTGTAACACACAAACGATATAATCACAACAAAAACAAGAACACCGATTACAATCGCGACAATGATACCGGGCGAAGCCGATGACCCTTTTTTCGACCCGGATGAGGTCCCGCCTGAATTACCAGAACCCGACCCTGACCCGGATGGCCCGTTAGAGACATCTTGACCCAATAAAGGATTACCCACGTTTGTAAACTTCACCCTTTCTGGAAAAACTGGTACTTTGCCCGAAAGATTATTGTTTGACACATCAAGAAGTACGAGGTTTGGTAAAGTTGTCAAGATTTCCGGAATCGAATCCACGAAATTATTATCGTTTAATGATAAAGTCCTTAACGAAGTCAAATTTGCAAAAGCCGGCGAAATTGTACCTGAAAATTTCTGCTTTCCAAAGCTTACAGTTGTCACATTCTTCCCTGAGGAATCACAGCTAATGTAATTCCACTTTTGGCAGGCATCATTACCTGTCCATGACTGAGCCAATGACATCGGAAAACCAATTGCTCCGGCGACCTCAAGGAGTGACGTCACTTGTGGGTCACAAGGTCCAGGTGTAGATAAACAGAAACTATTGGTAGTAAGTCCTAATTCAACTTGAACACCAATTCCAAACACAGGTAATGGACCCTGTAATTTGTTGTTTTGTAATGTAATATTTGCTAATTTAGGAAGAGACATCAATGATTGAGGGACTAAACCTGTTAATTGGTTATCCCTAAGTTGTAAATCAAATAAAACCGTGCAATTTGAAAGATCCGGTATAGCTCCGGCGAAAGCATTAGCTTGTAACCAAACTTGACCAACTTGAGACATAGAAGAAATCACATCAAGATTACCAGAAAGCCCTTGTAATTGATTGTTGAGCCAGAGATTTTGAATTTGAGATCCGGAAAAACTTTCCGGTAGGGTTCCGGTGAGATTGTTGTACGACAACCGAAGATTTTGCAAATTGAGGTTATGAAAAATATCCGGTATCGAGCCCATTATGTTCGCGTTGCTGGCCTGAAAGCTTTGCAAATTGGTGTTTTCATCGAGGTTTTCCGGGAGAACCCATGGGGATAGATTTTGGTTATCGGAGATGCTGAAACTTTGTAAGTTGTTGAGACCGGAGAAGAAATCTGCTGGAATTGAGGTGAAATTGTTGCTGTCGAATATGATTGTTTGAAGGAGAGTGAGGTTAGCTAAAGATGGTATGTCGCCGGAGATTGAATTACGTTGGACGGCTAGGGTTTTGAGTTGGGAAAGCTGGTTGATATCTGAAGGTAGAGTTCCGGCGAGGGATTTTGAAGCTAGGTTTATAATTGTAACACGGTTGGAATCACAGGTGATTCCGTCCCATTTACAGAAGTCGTTGCCGGTCCACGTGGATGGGACGGAGGAGAGTGTGGTGGCGAGTTTTGTCATGACAGCGGCGTCATCGGCGGCGGTGGAAGAAATTAAAAGGAAGAAGGTGAGGCAGAGGAGACGGAGGTGGCGGGCGTTGTGATACGCCATTGTTTGGGGTTGGCGGAGTTGTGGCGGCGGTGGCGGTGGAAACAGTAAATTAATGAGAGAGAAAGGAGGGTTTTGATTGGTGGTGGTCGGAGAATGTAAGCGGCGGTTTTGTATGGAGATACCGCGTTGTTTGATTGCTTTACAGGTCACTGTGTGTTTATATTAGGTCTCTCCCAACCCTTACCCATCACTAAACCCATCACTAGCGCCACGTCATCACATCCTTACTGACACGCTAACGGCCGTGCCAACCCTACACATCACTAACCCATCACTAAACTCATCCTTTCCATATCATCATTTCCACATCATCATTTTAATTAATAAAAAAACACATTACATTAAATAAAAACTATTACATTAATAATAAATAAAAAAAAACATTACGATTAAAAAAAAAAACGATTACGGAAAAAAAAAACAATACGGAAAAAAAATTACGGGAAAAAAAAATTACGGAAAAAAAAAAATTAACGTTGACGGTAGTTCGGCGGGAGGGTCCAAATGTGTTCGATTAAGGCATTGCGAAGTTTATGATGCACAACTCGATCACGTATCTCCTTTTCAATACGCAATTGTGCTGCAACCCGTTCATGCCATGTACGTTGTGGGTGATTTTCCGGGTTAGCGGTATAGTCTTCTTCGATTGGACAAATTGCGCGGCCGTTATCTTCCGTAATCATGTTGTGTAATATCACACAAGTGTACATGATCCGTCGTATTTTGTTCACACTGTATGGTCGTGCCGGGTTTTTAATGATTGCCCACCGTCCTTGAAGCACTCCGAAAGCTCGTTCGACATCCTTCCTAGCGGATTCTTGGAACCGCTTGAACTTCATGTTCTTTTCTTCAATTGGGCATTTAAACGACTTGACAAGCGTTGCCCATTCCGGATAAATCCCATCAGCTAGATAATAACCCTTCGTAAATTGCTCACCCGAAATAGTAAACGGAACTACGGGAGACCTGTCTTGCCTTATTTCATCAAACAAATCTGATTCGTTAAGGACGTTTATATCGTTATTCGAACCCGCCGGGCCAAAGTACGCATGCCATATCCACAAGTCGTATGACGCAACAGCTTCAAGCATTATTGTGGGACATCCTTGATCACCACGTGTGTATTGGCCTTGCCATGCTGTTGGACAATTTTTCCAAGGCCAATGCATACAATCAATGCTACCAAGCATCCCAGGAAAACCATGTATCTCTTGATGTTTGGCATGTAAACGTTGGACATCTTGAGTGGTTGGTTTTCGCAAAAACTCAGTCGAGTATAGATGGAATATACATTTACAAAAGTTGTCCAAACAATCGTATGCTGTTTGTTGACCCATGTGTAGGTACTCATCAAACAAATCAGCGGCACAACCGTACGCCAATTGACGTATGGCAGAGGTACACTTTTGAAATACATTAAAACTGGGGTAACCCGTAGCGTCTCTCTTTTGACGGAAATAATCAAAATACGACGGTAGTTGACCCGGTGGATTATAAAAATGTATAGCCTGGCATATACGGATGAACAAAGGTTTCGACATGCGAAACCGTCTTCGGAAGTAGTCCGGGGGGAAAACGGCATTGTCGGCAAAGTAATCATTCCATAAACGTTCAGCAGCCGCAACGCGATCTCTTGGTATATATCTTCGTGGTGCTCTTGGCACGGTGGAATTTTCAGCTTCTTCTTGATCCAGATAATCAAGCGTTTCAATAGTTTGGTTCAAATCGAACACGGCTGTTACATTAACATAATCTTGCCAGTAATCATCGGCGTCATCGTTTGGATCCATTGAGTGGGAGAAAAATATGAAAATTGGGAAGAGTGGAAGTATGTGATTGTGAGAGGAAGAGAGGAAGTATGTGATTGTGTGTTTAAAATCGTAGAGTATAGTGGGTTTTTATAGAGGTTGTGTGTAGTATTAATTATTTGTATTACAAAAAAAAAAAATATATATATAAAATTGATTTTTGAAAAAAAAACACACGCTCCCCCGGACCCACAACCCCCCTCGACGGCTTCCCACGCCCGTCCTCGCCACGACGAGCCCACCACGACGCCGGCCACGACGGCTCGGTGCCAACGCCGTCGTGGCTCGACGCCCCGTCGACGCCCCCCGACGCTTGCCGTTGGCAACGGTCTTAGTTAGGATATCATTCCGATCTTATTTTGGAATGCTGTACAAAATAGACCCTTACGTTTTGAGATTTTACAGTTAAGACTCCTTGTGATTTTGTCACTCATATTTTTGAATTCAAAATTTCCATTAGATATAATGAAGTCCAAACGATGATAATTGACTATGGGCGTAAAATCTGGGATGAAATCGTGATATTGGCAAAAGATATGCTATTATACACAGTATGAATTATAACAAAACTAGGATAAAACTCGCGCGATGCGGCGGGCTGCGAAATATATAAATCTGACGATTAAAAGTCCATTGGTTACATATTTTTATAACGAATACAATACATAATCATAAACTGTGTATACAAATAGAGGTAAAAAGCAAGAATTAGCATTGTCGTTGAAATGTTGTTTGGTTACATGTTTAGATATATAGTAGGGTACCCGCGCAAATGAGGCGGCGGGTACACTGATACATCTATTCCGCGACGATGTTGATGGTGTTCGTGTACATGTTTTTGTATAACGATTATTATACAAATGACTGATAGTTGGGAATGAAATATGTATAAAACTACATTGAAAACTTATCGGCGTTTAAAATTTGTTAAATTACATGTTTTGAAAAATAAAATCATACATGGGGAAGAATTATCACGTATATTATCCATCATGTAAGACCTCTCGATACATGTCGGATTCAGACGGACATAGAGGTATTCTTGGAAAGAAAACCCTTTTCCAGCATGCTGACCAACAGCTATTTCTGCATCAATCAGATTTGGCTCAAACTTTCTGCATATAAGTCTCGTCCCATTACATAATCCATGCGAGGGATCGAGATTCCGTAAAAGTATAATCGGACACCCAATTTGAGCCGGAGAACATGAGGCGGCAGACCAATTTTGTGTCTATTTATACACAATTAAAAAACGTATATATGTTATATTAAATGTAATATCACGGCCATTAAATTGCATGGACGTTTTTAAATGTAATAAAACGTATATTAAATTGCATGGTCAACTTAAACGTCTGTATTTAAGTTGGTAAATACGTTATATAGAACGATATTTATAATCTACGTTTTCTTAAAAATACGTCTGCATATTTTTAAAATGGTAAAATACGTCTTATTTTTATCGGGGTCAACAGCAATTGACAGTTAAAATGGTCTGCATATTTTTACGATTCCACTTATGGTAATTATAAACGCAATTGACAGTTTTGATGAACGATTTATATGGTAATTACGTTTCAAGGTTATAATACATTAAATACGCTTCTGTGGTAATTACGTTTTGATTTAGGAAAATACATATGGTAATTACGTTTTCTAAATAATACGTCTTCATCTTTTCAAACATGGTAAGTAAAATATGGTCAAAATAGTATATATATACCGAATTTTATTAAACAACTTAAAATATTTTTATTAAAGACGTAATTGACAGTTTTAGTTGGACAATAAAAACGTCTATAAGTAATTCAATTTTCGTCAACCAAATTACGTTTTTTGCGATTCCACATATGGTAATTATAAATACATTAAGTTGAGATATGGTAGTTACGTTTTGATGAACGATTTATATGGTAATTACGTTTCAAGGTTCTAATACATTAATTACGTTTTTATGGTAGTTACATTTTGATTTTCGAAAATACATATGGTAATTACGTTTTCTAATAAATACGTCTGCATCTTTTCAAACATGGTAAAATACGTTTTATTTTTAGCGGGGTCAACAGCAATTGACAGTTAAAATGGTCTGCATATTTTTAGCCTTTTAAATATGGTCAAAAGACTATATATAAATCGAATTTTTTTAAACAACTTCAAACTTATTTATTAAAGACGTAATTGGCAGGTTTAGTTGGACAATAAAAACGTCTATAAGTAATTCAATTTTAGTCGGTAGTAAAAAACGTAAAATATCTACAGTTTGATTACGTGCTGACGAATTATTTCCATTAACACCACAAAATATATCATTCGAGTAGGTGTACAAAATTGTACAGTACACAGACAACAATTATTTGGTTCATGACAAAATTAATATTATCAAGGCAAACCATATTAAAACAAAAAAAACGCCAATTGTGATATAGAAACTAAGAGTAACCTAACAATTAATTATTGTTGTCCGATTAGCATGACTCTATTGTTTTTGTGTGTATGTCGATAGACGCTTATCTCCAGAGAGGGTAGTTCTTAAGCGTCTCAAACTATTATTTGGTTGCATGTCGGACGCGACATCGGGTTCTTCATCACATAAAACAATGGCATCATCATATTGCACAATCGGATGGATGCGTTGAAGTGCATATGTTTATGGCATCGACGGGTTGAACTCGCTGTTTGTGACGTCAGTAGAAACAAGATATTTGACTAAAATTTAACCAAATAAAAAAGAGATATCAATATATCTTTAATAAAAGTAAAATGAAGCACTTAATTGGAATTAACCTGTTGGTTTTATAATCAGTTTAACGCGACATGCGTACACAATTATGTTTTCAGAAGCACATCTCCCAATCATTGTTGCCGTGGCTGCCGGTATATGATACAAGATGAGCTTGATACGGTTGCCCCTGTTGGAAATTACATTTTAAATGGGTTATTTCGTAGGTGTGGTGATCATGTAAATCAGGTATAAATACTTACAGACAGTCATGCAGCAGCATTGCACACGATATCCGACCGGATGTAAATAAAAAGCAACCGTTCGATATGTTTCCAGCAACGTCTGTGAAATGTTTATTAATTACAAAAAATATTAAAATATTATCACTTTAAAGTAAAACATCTAAAAATGTAACGTAGACGTACCAATCAACATTTTTCGAGTTGTTTGATCCTGCAATAGCCATGTCGGAGATCTGACCAACGGGTACTTGGGGAACCAGACATCTTCTCCATTCGTAGTTTCAGCAAGCTCGGTTTTAGTGTTAAATACTATTGCCCATTCATTACGAATAAAGCTATAGTTCTCGAAGCGAGGAAAGGATTCGACATCGGTGTAATCAATTTTGAAATACTTTAAAGAGAAGACACCGCCTTCTAGTTTTCGGTTTTGGTATGCAGAAAATAAGATGGGGGGAATAATGGCTGCGAATTTGTGTCTCTGAAAATAAATGATTAGTAGTTAAAACCAAAAACAAAAAAATAGTATCTTAATTAGTAGGAACTTACAAATTTGTCAAGTAGGAACAAATATAGTTTGTTATGTTTGTGGTCAAGCCAAACATATTCAACGCGAACAAATTTGCATTTGTACCACAAATGTGGATTCCAGAGGTCTTCAAAGTTTTCAACAGATTCGTATCAATCAAAATCCATCGTTTGTATGCTGCACAACAACTCTATCGTTAGTTGATGGAGTATATATATATTTTAAAAAAAATGTATAATTCAATATGTATTTAATTTTAAAAAAAACGTAAATCAAAATATTTAGTATCTGCCTATTTAATATTCAATATGTATTTAATATTTAAAAAAACGTACAACCCAAAAAACGTAGAATTAAACATGTAAATTACTGGAAATAATTAGTTTGTAAACGTAATTATAATTTAGGAAGGCTATTAAATGGGAATTATTTGTTAAGGAAGTTGATTGTTTATTGATTCGTATTAAATCGTGGACGTTATGTATATTAGTGGAGGTTAACAAAAGCATAACAAAAAACCACATGGCCCAGTGGTTATCACCTTGGTTGTTTTCCGAATGGTCTTGGGTTCGAATCTCGGGTAAGGCACATTTATTTTGATTTTGAAGGGTGCTTGAACATTGCTAAAAATGGAAGTGTTGAAAATTCAGACTTCCTCTTTTAGAAATGTCTAGAATGCTTTTTAAAGTAGTAAGATAATTGGTTTCTATATCGTACGATTTGGTACGTTTCTGATTCACGATATTGTTTGATTACAAACTATCAATTTACTTTAACATTAGTTTACGTAGTAAATGTTTATAGTTTTCATTATTTTTTGTATAATCTTAATGAATAACTCTCAACATTGATCAATAATTGTCAGGATCGAATAACCAAACAAGTTATTATAAATCCAGATCTACTTACACAAGAAGTTATAGCGGATTAACACTTATGTTATTAGATTAAGAACAATGTAAACTGTAATTGAATAAGAACAATACGATGAACACAGTTTATCACAAAAAGCTTCAATGTATTAATTCGTTCGATCAATACACGTATGTTTACAATTCATAAGGAACTATATATAATAGTCCTTGAAGCCTAACTTATTAACCTAGTTATTCTAGGAATCGATTACAATTGAATTACATAAAGATTTACATACTATAACTAACTCTGCTAAAATCTCAAACACGATCAGTTCTAAATATATCATCAGTAGTAACCTTGATCGTCAGTAGTATTTTGCCTTTAGCAGTAGTAGATCGAGATCAGTAGTAACTTCCATCTTCAGTAGTAATTCAACTTCAGTAGTAGAACCTTTATGTTCCAACAATCTCCCCCTAAACTTATTAATTCATCTTGAATTAATCAAGTTTCTTCTTGTTCTTTCTTCCTTTGCTCTTTTTCAGCAGCTCGTTTCTCAAGATTTCTTTGATTTTGTCTTTTCCTTTGAGCTATGATATACTTGCTATTTCTTTTGATGAAATAGTTAAGTTTTTCTCTAAACATAAACTCATCATATGGTTTCATCATTGTGTTTGTGAATATCTGATATATAGTTTCTTCAGAGTGTGGATATTCTCTTTCAAATAAATATAACTCACAGTTCTTGCTTGATCTCTCAAAGAAGTACATATTAACTGTGGGTAACACATTCCAAGCATATACATTTTCTGTACTAGAAAATATTTCTGGGTAGTTATCTGGATAAAATGCAGCATCAATCATTTTTGTTAAGTATCCAGCACCAGAATCCTTCCATGACTTCTTGGTCATTCTTGGTTTTCCAATAATCAGAATTTTGATTATATCACTTCTTGAACAGGATCTGATCATTGGCTTCCAACCAGTAAATCTTTGTACTACTCTGTCTTCCCTTATAATTTCTATCACATTATTGTTCATAACTCTCCAATTAATGATTGGATTGTCTTCAAGGGGAACAACAGGAACTTCAAGAACAGGAATAATTTGTTCTGTTTTTAATTTCTTTTTGTCTTTCTGTTCCTGTGGAAGAGCTTTTCTTTTATTTGTTTGGGGAGTGGAAGATTCACCAGTAGTTGATATACTACCAGTTTGAATTAATGTTGGATTTATTGGGATTAAAGCTTTTGATTTTTCTTCTTCTGCATCTTGTTCAGCCAATTCTTTCTTCTTGGCAGTACAATATCTATCTATAATTGTAATCATCTTCATTCTGCCAAAAGATTTTGCACTATGCCCTTTTGACTTGAGAAAGTCAATCATATTTGTCTTCTGTTCAAACATGTCATCTGGTAGTTCACCTTTTGTTCTTTTACATTCAGCTACCAGATCTTCAAGACAGTTTAGATGTTCTTCTTCAATTTTTCTATGTCTTTTAAATTCAGACTGTTGGTCTGCTATCTGAACATCTTTTATTTGTTGAACAGGTACTTCAGCTTCTTGAGATTGTTGATTTTTCAATCTTTCTTTTTCAGCCTTTTTCTTTTCTTCAAGAGCTTGATACATAACCACTTTCTTTAAATACCTCATATGTTTTACCTTCCATCTGGATTGTTTCTCAGATCTGACATGATTAATTTTGTTCACCATGTGGTGACCTAATGCTCTGTTGGGATAATCATCATCATAAATCTCTTTTCCCTTTCCAATACAAGCTGGAAGTACAGATGGAGGTGGAATGTATTTTATATCTGGAATACCAGGAAGTTCAAGTTTTGGATAAAATAGCTTGAGCTGATCTTCTGGTAGAATCTTGGGATGTGGAGGAAGAGTACATTCATCTACTTCAAACCAGTTCACATTATCATCAATGTAAGGTATGATAAGTGGTTGATCAGGAGTTGGTGGTTTTGAGATGATGACATAACGTTCTCGTTCAATAAGTTCAGGAATTTCTTCTTCCTCCTCTTCAGTAGTAACCAAGGTAGTTTCTACTGGTATATCTGCTACTGGCACAATTTGTCTGTCTTCATTTACTACTGGTGAGATTGTTTCAGTAGTTACTACTGCTAGGGCATCAGTAGTAATCATTATATTTTCTTCTGTTGTGTTTACTACTGGTGTTTCTGCCTTTTCATCATGACCAGTAGTAACAATCTCTTGATCCTTTTCCTCAGTAATAACCATAGGATCAGTAGTCTCTATCACCTCAGTAGCAACTGGAGAGTTAATTTGTTCTGCTATTTGAGATTGATTTGCAGACACAAATATATCCTCATCCATTTCTCTGTACAAGTCTTCACCAACATTTTGACTTGTTTCACCATGAACCTCTTTTAAGTTAAGGAGGGCTGCTGCTGCAATTGATTGATCAATCATTCCTTGGATTTGATCTTTCTCCCCCTTAGTGATCTCAACTTGTTGAGCCTCACTAACTGTAATCTTTCTTTGTAATTTCCTGATCAATTTTGATTGCCTTTGAAGCCTTTGTTCAAATCTCTTCTGCCTTTTGTTCAAGGTATTGATGTAGTGCTTCATATAGGTCATGGTTTTCCCTTGATTATTAAGTAACTCCAGACAATTTTGTACAGTGGTTTTAAGGTTTTCCTTCCTAGCCGTCAATTTAGTGGTTTTAATACTGCCCTCAGCCCCTTTGGGTGGATCATTGGGCTTAATAGGTACATTGGCTTTAAGGTTTTCCATCCTATCCGTCAATTCAATGTGTTCTGTTCTACCCTCATCACTTCTTGGTGATGAAATGGGTTGTTTGGACACACTCTTCTTCCTAGAAGAAGCAGTAGTGCCCCCCCCTTGTGGTTTCTTGGCACCAGGGTCCTCTTAGTAATGCCTCAAATTCAGAGTTATCACTTAGAGTTGCCGAGGTCTGGGTCCTATTTATGTTCTCACTAGCCTGTGCACCCACCTTTGGGGCATCAGTAGTGAGAGCCCTTTCCTCATGACCTCTCTCCTCCTGTGAGGTCAACTCTTGGAGCCTGGGGTTTGACTCAATTTGTCCCCTGGTGTCCTTTAAGGAAGATTTCTTCCTTTTATATGTTTTAGAAATTTATTTGGTTAAGGTCTGGTCTTCCTCAGAGTGAAGAGTAGCACTCTGGGGATTAATCTCATGTTCCTGGGACACTTGCAGGACATTTGTGGGTTCATTTAATTGAGTGGATTCAATGGGTTCTGTTTGGGCTGTATTTGGTGGTGGAGTGGGTTGGGGTTCAATGGGGTGACTTGAACCTTCTCCAGTTTGAGGTTGATCTTTGATCATGTTTGAGAATAGTGGGGTATCCTTACCAGAAAAGTTGAATCTTTTTCTCATATTTGCAAAAACTTTCTTATTTAGTTCTGGTGTGATAAAAACAATTTTAGGTACAGACAGATTTTGAAGTTCACAGTTAATAATATGAGTAAGAAATCTTGGATACATTAAAAATTTTGTAGATGATAAGTTTCCAAGCATTCCTTCAAAAATCATGTTGGAAAAATTGAATACTTATCCTGTACTCAAACAAACAACAGCAGAAGCTATTGATTTGTTGAATTCATTCCAAGTACTCCTTTTAGGAGAGATGCAGTGTTGAATAGTGTGTACCAAAAACTTCCATTGGGGTGAAAGAAGACCCTTTTGAAAAGTAACTATGTCTGATCTTCCTTCATATCCCATTTTCTTTAAAGTTTCAACAAGATCTTCCTTTGGGGGAGAGAACATACCTGACTCATCATGGAGTTGAAGATGTTGTCTAATGGATTGTTCAGTTATAGTATTGCACTTTCCATCTACAGTTGATTTGATCATGGACATGGTTGATCCTTCAGTTCTTTCAGCATTGGTCCAAAAATCAATGAGATGTTTTTCATACGCTTTGGGATTGATTGTGAGAGCAAACTTGATATAAGAGTTTTTTAGAAACATAACTATGGGACGAAAGTCCTTTGTACCATCAGGATTTCTGAGGAATGCACACATGTTGTGAAATTCAGAGTATTTTAGATCTGTTTTGACTGTAAGAGCTTTTAGGGTTGCCATTTGAATGATTTTGATTGTTTGAGAGGAGATGAATTACAGAGAGAGTGATCTTCTTTGCAAGAATTTCAAGATTGTGAAAGTAATTGAGTTGTTACTGATGTTAGGTTTTGATCGGATTGTGCAGAGATAAGGGTTTAGCGTAGGGTTTATCAAATCGAGGAGAAGATAATGCTAAACTAATCTCAGTCTGGTATTTATATTTTTCGATTAAACCTGCAAAATGACCAAAATATCCTTTGAATAATAACCTAACGGCTATTTTCATGAGGGTCAGTACGGTAATTGTTGTATTTTACAGATAACTGCCGATCAGTAGTAACTAAGTATCAGTAGTAGAAACACCAGTAGTAACCGTAGTTTCTATACTTGACTTAATTTCTACTGAGAAACCTGATCAGTACTAGATTGAGATAGTAATAACAAGATCAGTAGTAATGAATAACCAGTATTAAAAAATTTAAATTTAAAATTTGTACAGAACATTTTACACACGATTTTCCTTTTAGACTTAACTTATTAAAATCATTCTAATACTGCTAACCAAAAAGTTGAATCTTCCTACATCAAATGCTTTTGTAAAAAGATCTGCTAATTGATCATCAGTATGAATTTTCTCTACTTTAATTAATTTCTTTTCATTGCAATCTCTTATAAAGTGAAATCTATTTTCAATATGTTTTGTTTTGGAATGTTTTACTGGATTATTCACAATACTGATAGCACTTTGATTATCTATAAAAATTGGAGTTTTAAGAATAGAGATACCAAAGTCTAGGAGTTGATTTTGAATCCACAGCACTTGAGCACAGCAGGCAGATGCAGCTACATACTCTGCGTCAGCAGTTGAAGTTGAAACATTAGTTTGTTTCTTACATTGCCATGACACCAACCTTGATCCAAAGAATTGACATCCACCAGTAGTAGATTTTCTGTCTTGGCATTCACCACCATAGTCACTATCTGTGTAGGCTATGAGTTCAAATGGTGATGCATGTGGATACCAAAGGCCAAGTGAAGGTTTTCCTTTCAAGTATCTGAAGATTCTTTTGACTGCTTGTAAGTGTAACTCTTTTGGTTTTGCTTGATATCTGGCACATACACAGACACTATACATTATGTCCGGTCTTGATGCAGTTAAATACATCAAAGATCCTATCATTGATATGTACAGGTGTTCATCTACATCCTCCCCCTCAACATCAGGATGTAGGTGTTTGTGAGTTTCCATTGGAGTGCTAGCACTTTTACAATCTTTCATTGAGAACTTCTCTAAGATATCTCTGACATATTTTGATTAATTGATCAAAATACCATCTGGTTTCTGATTGATTTGGATTCCAAGAAAGAAATTCATTGGACCCATTGAGCTCATTTTAAACTTGATCTGCATCAGTTCTTCAAATTCTTTGCACAATAGATCATTTGTTGATCCAAAGATGATATCATCTACATATATTTGTACCAGTAGTATATCATCTTTGACCTTTCTTGTGAATAATGTCTTGTCAATGGCACCTCTCTTGAAATTGTTCTTTAATAGGTAAGAGGACAATGTATCATACCAAGCTCTAGGTGCCTGATGAAGGCCATATAGAGCTTTATCTAGTTTGAATACATAGTCATCATGTTCTGGATCTTCAAATCCTGGAGGTTGACATACATATACTTCTTCTTCTATTTTTCCATATAGGAAAGCACTTTTGACATCCATTTGGTAAACTTTGAATCTTTTGTATCAAGCATATGCTAGGAATATTCTGATTGCTTCAATTCTGGCAACTGGTGCATATACTTCATCATAATCAATCCCTTCTTCTTGAGTGTAACCTTGTGCTACAAGCCTTGCTTTGTTTTTGATCACTATACCTCTTTCATCTTTCTTGTTTCTGAAGATCCATCTGGTTCCAATGGGTCTTTTTCCTTTTGGAAGAGGGACAAGTGTCCATACAGCTTGCAGTTTAAATTGAAGAAGTTCTTCTTCCATTGCTATGATCCAGTTTGCATCTTTCATGGCTTGTTGAATCTTCTTAGGTTCTTCCTGTGACAGAAAACATTCATACATGCATTCATTAGATATTAGACTGATATTACAAATATTTGAATTCACGGCAGAATTAAATTTGCTTCTTGTTTGCATGGCTGAATTGACATCACTTAGGACTAGGTCCAACGGATGATTCTTTTCAGTTCTGGTTCCAGGGATTTTGTCAACAGATATTTGAGAGTCTAAGTTTGATTCATTTGATTCAGGAATTTGTGCATCTATCCCTGCTTCTTCTTGATTGTTTGCATTTTGTGGGGATTCATCATTACTACTGGTGTCAGTAGTAACATTCTCTTCATTAACTTCAGGAGTATCATTGTTGTTACTGGCATCAGTATTGAGTAAGTCATCATTACAATTCTGAGGTTCAGAGTTACTACTGGGATCAGTAGTATCTTCAGAATTTGAGTTACTAGAGTTACTACTGTCCTCAGTATCAACTGTGGGAGCAGTATCAAGTAAGATATATTTCATGATTTCTTGTCTTCCATTTGATGATGTTCCTCCTTGTTGGCTTTGATTGTTTGAATTTCCTGCATTGAGTTCATAATTGACATCAAATGATTTGGTTAGATTATCAATATTAAACAACCAATCTGGACCATTTCCTTGTTCATTCATAAGATTTTCATTAAAGGATACATTTACACTCTCTTCAATGATCCTCAGCCTTTTGTTAAATACTCTATATGATTTGCTTTGAGTTGAGTATCCTACAAATATTCCATCATCTGCTTTGCAGTCAAATTTACCAATTTGTTCTCTTGTAATTAGAATAGTACAAGGACAACCAAATGATTTTAAGAAACTTATTGATGGTTTTCTTTTATTAAAAAGTTCATATGGTGTTTTAAAATGAGGCTTAACCATTAGTACTCTGTTCTGAACATAACAAGCAGTATTAACAGCTTCAGCCCAAAAAGTTATTGGTAATTTTGAATCTGCAAGCATAGATCTGGCTGCTTCAATTATAGTTCTATTTCTTCTCTCAGCTACACCATTTTGTTGTGGAGTTCTTGGTGAGCTGTACTGCCTGTCAATACCCTTAAGATCACAGAAGTCAATTAGTTTATAAATTCAGTTCCATTATCACATCTAATTGCTTTCACTTTGAGATCTCTTGTATTTTCCAGCTTTACAATCAGATTCTTGATTATTTCACTTGTTTCATCTTTGGTCCTGAGAAAGAATACCCAAGTGTATCTGGAAAAATCATCAGTAATAACAAGACAATATTGTTTCTTTCCAATACTCATTACATTTGTAGGTCCAAAAAGGTCCATATGTAAGAGCTGCAAAGGATTAGAAATAGAATTAATTGCTTTGGTCTTATGAGAAGTCTTGTGTTGTTTACCTTTTAGGCAAGCAACACAATGATGATCACACATAAATTCTTTTTGTGGTAGACCAACTACCAAATCCTTTTTAACTAAATTGTTCATATTTTTAAAATTTGTGTGACACATCCTTCTATGCCAAAGTTCTGATTCATTTGTGTTTGCCTTAGATATAAAACAGATGATCTCATTTGATGAAATGAGTTCTCCCCCTATATCCAGGCAATACACATTGTTTCTCCTTGGTGTTCTTAAAACAACATAGTTTTCATCTAAAATAAAATCAGGAGAAAGAATGATGCACTCAATATCTGTAAAAAGAATTTTGTTCTTCTTATCACAGACTTGAGACACACTAACCAGATTGTACTTAAGTTCAGCAACATAAAATACATCATCAAAAGTAATTTTTACCATTTGATACAGTTCATTTACCTGTAATCTTACCTTCCCTAGGATTTTCTCCAAAAGCAACATACCCTCCTTCAAAAGACTTGAAATCTCTAAGAATTTGAAGATTTCCAGTCATGTGTCTAGAGCATCCACTATCAATATGCCATGTTCTACCTTCTTCAGGGATCTGGATACTCTGCACATAAAGTAAAAGGATTAGTTAATTTTGGGAACCCAAGCTTGTTTTGTCTTGGGTTCATCCTTTGAAGAATAAGACTTCTTAAATGAATGATTCTTATATGCAGTTTTGTATTTAGTACTGGTGTTTTGAGTCACTACTGATCTAGGTTTAAACCCGTAGTTTTTAGCTTTTGAAAATTTTACTACTGATGGACCAGTAGTGTTTGGGTAATAAGGGTTTTGACCATAATCAGTAGTGTTTTTGTAGTTATACCAGACAGCATTGTAATTAGGGTTTTTACCAGTAGTAAACCTGGAATAATTTCTACTGATGTTTGAAAACTTTGAAAATTGAGGAAAACGACTTTGTGTTCCATTGTTTTTGAAATAATTGCTTCTGTTTGGACTTTTATACCTGGTATTTTGAACAAATCGTGGTGCTGTTCTTCCAAATTTATGAGTATCATTAGCACATGTTTTATGAAATTCCTTTTGATTTGGTTTCTTAAACTTCTTTTCTTTTGCTTCTTTAGTTTGTTTTAATTTTAATGCTTTTTCCTTTTCTTTGTTAATTTTAAATTCTTTAAATTCTTTATTGTTAATAGGATTGAAGTGACAGTTTTTAGCTATGTGATTAACTTTGTTACAGATTAAGCATGATAATTTTGTTGATTTAGAATTTTCAGGTTTTCTTTGTTCTTTTAATTGGTTTAAATTCCTTTGATTTCCCCTTCTTAAAATTGTTGGTATATTTTCTGAGTTGTATTTTGGGGATTCAGTTTGACTTTGTGTGGTGTGAAAACTGGTATCATTTGATTCAGTTGTTTGATCATCATCAGAAGATTCATTACTGGTTTCAGTTTCAGTTTGATTTTCAATTTTTAAATTATTTAAAATTCTTTCTGTACTAGATTTTAATGGTGGAATAAAATTTGTTGGAGGTGGGACTGCATGATATCCCACTCCATGAATAACGTTTTCTGTAGTTTGATTGCTAGTTAATTC
Organism: Calendula officinalis; assembly: GCA_963853835.1. Taxonomy (NCBI): domain Eukaryota; kingdom Viridiplantae; phylum Streptophyta; class Magnoliopsida; order Asterales; family Asteraceae; genus Calendula; species Calendula officinalis. The sequence goes on from OY970826.1 coordinate 72,625,442, forward strand.
ATTGACAATTTTAGAACTTCTTTCATATTTTTCAATGGTTAGTTTGTTCTGTTCTAGTTCCATTTGACATTCTTCAAGTTTGATTAAAGTTTCTTTTAATTTTAATTCAATATGTTCTTTTTCATAAGTGGTTTGTAGCAATTCATCTTTTATCTTTTGATCAGTTATTTTATAGATTTTAATTTGATTTTCTAAATCAGCTATAAAACCATTATATTCAATTCTTCTGTTTCTATTTAAAATCATATCTTCAAGAGTTTCTTTATTTAGTTTTTCTAATTCTTTGTATGATTTAATGCATTCAGGAGTGCAAGATTTAGAATGTACCTCGGTAGTAGAAGGATCAGTAGTAAATGTCATAAGAGCTTGATTCTGTGCATGTTCTTTTGCTTGGAAGCTCCAGTCGTATCCTTGTCCTTCTTGAGAGACTAAGGCTGTTGAGTTGGACGTGCTGTTCTTGTTGTAGCTTGATCTTTGATCTTTGTTTGGGCATTCTTTTGCAAAGTGACCCAGATTGCTACAATTGTAGCATTTAACCTTTGTTTTGTCAAATCCAGCTCTATCACCTTTGTTGTAAGACAGATTTTGCCTTCCAGTTCTTTTGAGAAACCTCTTTGTTCTTAGACTTAGCATAGCCATCTGCCATTTAATATCCATCTCTCCAAGTCATCAGGATTGAGCTGTTCTAAATCCTCACTAATCAATGCAGTATGCACATGACTAGTGAAAAAAGATTCTCTGGCTAAATCTTCTGATCCTGCATTCTTCATAGCCTCCTGACCTGTTCCTGTATTTGACACAAAAGCAGCATTGTTTGAAGGTAGATTTGGAGTTTTAGTACTTACCTCAGATTCAAAGACTCTTAGTTCATTGTAGAGTTCATCAAGTTCTTTCTCTTCTAGTGCATCTCCTTGTCTATATATCACAGTATACATAGACCATTCTTCACCCAAAGACCTGAGAAACTTTCTGTTGATATCATCATTGTCTGGTTTATAACCAACTTGATTTAGTTCACCAATAAGCTTGTTGAACCTATCAAAGACCTGTGATAATGTTTCATTCTTCTGGCCTTTGAAGTTTTCAAAGTCCTGTTTCAGAACAGACTTCATGTTTCTTTTGGTGCTCTTAGTACTAACAAACCTCTTTTCCAGTGCTTGCCACAACTTCTTTGCATTATCATATTCAACTAAGAGATGTTAATAATCATTGGGAATAGCAAGCAAAATAGTGCTTAGGGCTTTGAGTTCGATTCCTTTGTCTTTCTCCTCTTTTTCACACTTCAATTTGTCTGCTTCGATTGATGTACTTGCTGCTTGAGTCTGAATAGTTTTGTTGCCTTCAACAACAACTTCCCACATGGAATAATCAGTAATAAGCATGTACTGTTTGATTCTGTTTTTCCACATCCCAAAGTTGTTCGGAGTGAGAATGGGAATTTTGTTAGCTTGAGTACTTTCATTGTTATCAGACATGATTAACAATTTTGAGATCGAAAGTATGAAACTTTTGTTGTTCTTAATTCGTAGATCTAGAACCAATAAGCTCTGATACCACTTGTCAGGATCGAATAACCAAACAAGTTATTATAAATCCAGATCTACTAACACAAGAAGTTACAGCGGATTAACACTTATGTTATTAGATTAAGAACAATGTAAACTGTAATTGAATAAGAACAATACGATGAACACAGTTTATCACAAAAAGCTTCAATGTATTAATTCGTTCGATCAATACACGTATGTTTTCAATTCATAAGGAACTATATATAATAGTCCTTGAAGCCTAGCTTATTAACCTAGTTATTCTAGGAATCGATTACAATTGAATTACATAAAGATTTACATACTATAACTAACTCTACTAAAATCTCGAACACGATCAGTTCTAAATATATCATCAGTAGTAACCTTGATCGTCAGTAGTATTTTTCCTTTAGCAGTAGTAGATCGAGATCAGTAGTAACTTCCATCTTCAGTAGTAATTCAACTTCAGTAGTAGAACCTTTATGTTCCAACAATAATATTTAATTGTGAAAATTAATCACATATTTTATACATAAGAGGTATTTTTATTACTTGACACTTCAAAAAAAAATCAATTTTTTTATTATTTTAAAAATATATATTATTTCATTATTATTTTCTTTAAAAAATAATATTATTTGATAATCACATGTGAATATATATTTCTTCACATGTGATATTATTCTACAATCACATAGTATGATAATATATTTGACCACATGTGGTTAAGTATACAATCTAATGTGATTGTCACATTATGTATTATTTGAAAAAAAAAATTAATTTTTTAAAATAATAAAATAATATTAGTAAAATATTAAAATATTTATAAATAAATTTTTTTGTAAAATTGACCAAAATACCCCTTAATGTATAAAATATGTATTAATATCGATTATTAATTATTATCGATTTAATGATTGAGGTGTGTTTATTGGGATTACAAAAAATTTAAGGAAAAATGGGCATTATTTTGCAGTCTCTTCTTTCTAAAATACGGAAAAGACGTTTAAAATGGTTTTAAAAAGGTTCTACTTTGATTGAGATTTTTTTGTCCCATTTTATCAGCAGAATGCAAATATGTTTGATTTAAAATTAAGGACGTAAGATATAGATTAACCAAACGAAAATACTTTTACTATGTTAAAGAATAAGATATAATTTGACTTCTAAAATATAGTGTTGTGTTTTAGGTAGTCCATTTTTAAAACATAGTCCCAAGAGACAAATTACATGTGATTCACAAGTGATCGAAAGCAACTGGCGATGGAGACGGTGGGCGGCAGGGGTTGGTCGTGGTGGTGGTGTTGGTGGTGGTAGTTGGCTGTGTTGAATCATATGTGATTTAATACACATGGGGTGAGGGCGATGGTGGTCGGCAATGTGCAATCACACGTCATTTAGTACACATGGGTGGTGGTGTTGATGTATTGAATCACATGTGATGGTAGTGCTGGTGGTGGTGGTAATTTGAAAGTTGATTGATCCAAGAGCGGAGATTTGTTCCACAGGGTTTCACAAAAAGATGAACTACCTTCAACGATTTTAAAACATAATACAATTTTTCTTTCAGACTTAAATTTCTTATTGATAAAATTTCTTATTGATAAAGTTTTCAAAATAATTTCATTCGGTAACTAAGTTATTATCAAGGCGATACCCGGAATCCTTAATTAAAACTTCGAATTTAGAAAATGCAAGTTGTACCTTTTCATAATAAATTAGAAAGATAGATTTTGTAGTTTAAAGTGATACGGAAGTTACATAGTATTTTACTTGCAAATAACCACTCGATTTCTACTATATCTAACTACAAATGCATATACATGTAACATGTTATAGCTGTGCATTTAAATCAATTCGCTGGAAACTCAAGTCCAGGCACACTGGCCCACCTACCGATTCTGTCTCTTTTATTGGGCTGCGACATCGGTCAGATACGCCCACAGCCGCACAGGCCCATCATCACAGCTTAGTCCGAAATCCCCTTCAGTTTTCGTAAGCTTGGCGCAGAGAGCCCAGATTAATTATTGGTCCAGTTTCATAAGTCACTGTTAATAGAATAAAAGAAAAAACTTATGTATGACAATAATAACACAGGATGAGTTTCATTGGAAATGTATAATGTCGTAAGCAACTATTTCTCCAAAAGCATAATTCATATGCAAATTAAAACAAATGCCTTTTAAATTGAGCAGTAATATTTGTTAAATTTTGATAAAGTTTATAACATATTTTATTATTAAAATTGAGAAATATGTCAATCGAGCAAAATCTATATGAAATCTTAAACCCACCTGAAAAGTGAAGCTTTCTTCGACTTTCGTAAATGGTACCCTAATTACATAAAACGCAGCAATCTGACATCATAACCTATATTAACAACATTCAAATCCAATTTCAAATATGATTGATGCATAATGAAATAATAAACTGATTTACAGATAACACACAGTGTACAGATTGTGTAATAATGTAATCTTTAATAGTTATAAATGAGATTGGGATTGCAATTAACAACGAAATTTCAATTGAAATAAAATATTATTGAAAAATGATATTTTATTTCAATTGGAAAATGCTAACTTGACCTGCGATTAGTCTATGCATATTGGATATGTTGGCGATTAGTAGCCTTTTGTGCAATTAAGTGTGGGATGTTAGAAGGTACTCTAGTATGTTAATTTATCATATCTGATAGACACCTCTGATTATGCTCAATCGGACCTATTTTCCACACCTTATGGTTCACATTTTAAACATTTATTTGACACCATATTACTACTTTATCAATTATCATGAATCCTTAATTTGGGTTATTGGGTTGCACTCAAACCGGTTAGGATGAAGAAGTCCTAAGCCTAAACCCGACTCTATATGCCTACCGGGTTGTCCGTTAGACCCTCTAAAAATGGAGGGCGGGTGAGGATGGAGGGTCTCATTTCATGCCTCACTTTGACTGATGCCATGCCTAAGTTACTCGGATGTTTTTAATCGGTCCTAGCGTTGATTAATTATCTCATTTTGTTGTTCAATTTCCTTTGTGGGTTCCCGTATATATTTATGTAACTAGCTTCATAGCCCGCCCAATCCGGGCATGCTTCGAGAAATAAAAAAGAAAATACCAACAAAAGAATTTTAAGAATTAAATATAGTAAATAATCGTTATGCGGCCCTAATGTGCATACATCAGTTGGTTAAACCATAATTTCCATGAATCAAGTATTTCAAAAAAACATATTCAAATAATCGTTACATGTATGAAAATTTTGGTATCTTACAATGCCATTTTAAAGAATGAACATAGTTATTTTTTTCTTTTTTCTTTCAAAAAAACTGGTTGAGCCTGGATTAGAGCTTCGACATTGCGATCACCCACACCAAGCCAACCAAATGAAATTATATATATAAAACAACAAATACAACCACCAGAATTCTACAAATGCCAACCAGCAACAAACCAACCAAATACACAGAAAAACAAACAGCAAAATAAACAACATTCTACACAGAAAAACTAATATTTCAATCTGCAATAACTTTTAAGACTTGTTAGAATCTTTCACCTTCAGCCCCATGAGTTGCAGCCTAAAAAAGGGAAAAACGGTGTATGCAGCCAAGAATTCCGATTACATATTGAATAATGATTACCAATAGGCCAACTAAAAAACAATTAAAAATTAAAAGACAAAGAACATGAAAAATTTGCCTAAAATGTATTTTAACATATAAAACTCTCAAATCATTCAATAGAAAGATTAGTTTGAAAAAAAGTTGGAAAAAAGTCAAACGGGTCAGCTGGCCCGTTTGGGGCCAGAACCAAAACAATCCAATTCGACCGATTAGTAACACATCTAACCTGTAAACCACGCCTAATGTATTTTAACATATAGAACTCATAAATCATTCAATAGAAATATTAGGTTGATAAATGTTGGAAAAAAAAGTCAAACGGGTCAGCAGGCCCGTTTGGGGCCGGAACCAAAATAATCCAATTCCCGATTATTAACACATCCAACTTGTCCATTTTATTACCTTAAATTGAAATATGTTGCTATCAGCTTATGCTTGTTAGAAATTTATTTGTATTTGTAAACTATTAGATTCACGGAATAATAAAATGGAACAGGTATTAACTTCGTTTGCTTAACATGAGTTCAACACGCCTTAAATAAGATATTCATGTAAACCATTTGTATTTAAGGAAGAGAGAAAAAACACGGCTGAAACCTGGTGGTGAAGCTTTGATGCAGGGAATACGATGGAGGTGGTTTGCAAGGATTGTCTTATTCCGAAAGCTTAAGGAACAATATAAGGTGATTGATTATCACAAAAAATTCAAATATGGGAAGATAATCACGTAATGCCGGGTTTTAAGGGGCCATATATATCGTAAGACTTTTTAGACGAGTATTTCAAAATCACGGGTATATAAATTCCTTTTAATTAAAATCTAAATTAAAAGCATGTCAATAAATTCCTTAATGTTAGCCTTTAATGTTGGGTGTTGCCTTATATGCAGGAAGACCGGTTTGAATAATGAATCGAATTTGTGCACAAATGAGCTGGACCAATCATGGAATTACGGGTGGCATTAAGGACGAACAAAATTGCTCGAAAGTGCCAAGGTGTCAAAACCTCTTCAAAATTAGGGGCCATATATAGGTTAAGATTCTTATTCCCCGTTGATCTACAGTAATTTTTAAGATTCTTAGAGCATCACATAATCTTTCCACTCTATATTGATAAATAAACTTTCCACTCTATATTTAGATAAAAAAAAGTATATCTTGAGAAAAACTTATAGAATTAAAAGCTTTGAAGCAAAAGCTAAATTTTTGCTAAAAGGCCACATACATTTAAATAAGCTACATAAAAGATAAAAAATGTGTAAAATCTTGCAAGATGCTCTTAATTAGATTTTGAATATCATATTTATGATTAGGTAGTATGACTTTTGACCATAAATATAATATTAGATCAAAGTAAATGTTAACTAAGAACAAAATGAAAGAGTTATGCTGATCAAAAGATCATTCATGTTATTTTAATGGATCATTTAAAATACCTTGATGAACTTAATTATATCAAAATAGACTAAAACGTCCAATCAAAAAACAGTTCGTTAATTAACAAAACCAATGGATAGTTGACTTTTCGTTCCACCTAACATCGATAGCACTTGGCTCATTTAAAATTTTTGTCCAGCGCAGAAGATAGCAATGCATTTTATTATTTTTGCACGGTAAAAAGGATGAAGAAGAGAGTTTCGTTAATGTCATCACTCTTTTCAACCCTAAAAAAAAGATATATTACAAAAAGACTAGCAAGAGGCTAACAAAGTTACAAAACAAAAATTAAAAAGCTAATATAGGACAAAAACACCACATGAACAACGGTAAGTTTATACATTTACCCCAATATTTTATCCATGAGAATAAAGTGATTTGCAACTCCTTTTGGATCTTTCATTTAGCCCTATATTTTATTCATGAGATAGAAATACATGCATCTAGATGGTAATAGCATACAAGTTTCTTTTTCTACTATATGCAAAAAGGGTAGCGTCACAACTTGTTGCTCGTTTGTCTTCCTTCTATATGCGAAAAAGGACCTTATATGAAAAAAAAAAAAAAAAAAAAATTGTTATCGATATGCAAGGCATCCACTGAAGTCAACGTACTGCATGACGGCTAATGACTAAGACTATTTCCATTAAACTTGTAACGTATTATTGCAATTAAACAATTGTTTATACTTAAATATTCTTAATTCAGAAACAACATGTCCAATACAACTAGGAGCGTCTCTGAGATTTTAGGTGCCCTGTGCGAAAACACGAAAATGGGCCCCCTAAATACAGTATTTTTTATTAAAATTTAGATTTTCTAATTTTTTTCCTATTAAATTATTAAGTTGACTTCAATTTAAATATTATATATATATAATATACAAAAAATTTGGGCCCCTATAAAACATGGCCCTGTGCGATTGCACCTGTTGCACCTCCTCAAAGACACCCCTGAATACAAAATGACGTATTTTATTTTACCCATGGTTTTGAATCTGTACGTATAACCATATACACTGATGGTTTCTAAGTTTTGTTCAACCCCCAGCATCAAGATTCGTTTTTGGTAAATTTGTAGTTATAATAGTAAAATCATCTATTAATAGTAAAGTCGTCTTGTTCTATTCCCAGTTTCTAATGGTTAATAGATATGATTAATATGTAATTGTGTGATTCTCGTGGTTTACCTTTTTGTTGTTCTCATTTGATCAAGATGAGATTATTAGGCATATAATTCATTAAATATGTGGACGCGTTCAATAAATTCATTTTTTGTACGGATTCATTAATACTGTCAAATAATAATCCAACTAAACTTTGTGACCAGAAAAGCAGTACATTTATTTTAAGTTGGAACAGATATATTCAATATCCAATTAGAGTTTAGAAAAAAACATCTCGAAGGTTAATGTAGAAGATGGATGCATAATTGAGCAAAGCAAATGGTGGTAATGGATGGTTAAACTTAACATGCATGAAAAAACATGGAAGTGTTATCATTCAGGGCAAAACGTGTAGATATAACTATTAATTAGAAACTAAGAAAGAGAAGTGATATTGCTTCATACTATTTGTTCCTACTTATCTTCATACCCATTAGATTAAAACAATTGTTAAAATTAAAGGATGACACTACTAGAAAAAAAGCAGGTGTTCTTAGGAGGTATCTCCTAAGAAATCTCTCGGAAACGAGTATTTCCAAGCTAGGGAATTCCGTTGACAGAGGATGCCTATATAATTTTGAAGTAGGTAGGAAGAAATATAATTCTCATAAGAAACATGGACCGTTGACAGAGGCTGCTTATATAATACTAGCTACATAACCCGTCCAATGGGCGGGTATGCTTCAAATGTTTTTATTTAGAAAATTCCCAACAAAAGCTTAATAAAATAAAAAATGAGATATAATAATGATGTAGATGTAATGAAGAATTGATAGACAAAACGATACATTAAAAAATGTTACAAAAAGATTTACAAACGAAATAATACTTCTTTGTAAACTACATTTGCTGTTGAATTAGTGTAATTTCCATCGATGTCACAACAAATTACCTTCAATCCATGAAAGAATTATATAAAAGTAAATCTTAAATTATAAATAGGTCGTACCAACAGATTCTTTTTCAGCATAAGTACGATCGGCCGACTTAATCTCAGTATAAGGTTCTAGCAGTAAGCTATACAAATTGTCATCAATCTGATCAATTCGTGTAACAGTCGTGTTGAATCCAAATGCAAGTTTATAATTATGTGGCAATAAAGGGTATACTCCTGTATTCTGATAAATTTCGAAGTTTGAGATCTCATAACACTTTCCTTCCTCAAAAAGCGGCTCGAACTTATGCATGAACTCTTTTTTAATCCAAATTTGGATTCGATCATTCTGTTAAATAAAAAAAACAGAAAATGTGTTAATTAAATAAATTGAACAAAAAGTGGTGTGATATACTAAAAGCAAATACCTGATCATCATGCAGTACCAAATCTAGAGAATATGGGTTATGCGGTTCATTTTTACGGTGGGAATGCCAGATTAAAAGACATCTCCCCCGAACAGCTATATTCCGTAACCCCGCATCAATTTTACCTATCGGTGTAATGATTTTCTGTTTCAAGGTTTCTGAAATAATCATTTAGAGGTTAATTGTCAATTATGTAATAAATAATTAAACAATGTATGTATGTAGTTTATTTACCTTGGGTTTTTGCAATGTTAACAGGACTTTGTTGTGAATTTTCAGCGGGACGGAATCTTCGGGACCCTATTGAAATACCCGAACTTGCCAAAGGCCTCATATTTCCGCCGGAGGAATTTGGAGTTTTCTGGTAAGTAAGCTTCGTTTTCCTTTTGTCGTTGTTGGTATTCATACTGAAGTTAGAAATATAATATGCTATTAGTAAATGTGATATCTTTTAAAAACAGCTAATAAAGTGTGCACATTTAAGAAAAAAAATTAAATACAGTTTTAATTAAAAAAAAAATTGGTAAAATATTTAACATGTTATTTTACTTTACAGTTTTAACTGTATTATAATAATGTTTTACATTTGCAGTTTAATAGTTATTTAAATTTGAATTTTAAAAGTCAAAGTGTAAATAAAAGTAAAACTGTTAAGTTTGACTAATAAAAGTCAAACTGTGATATTTTTAAAAACAGATAGTCAAACTGTGTATAAATAAAACAGTGATATTTTTAAACTGATATAAATAAAACAGTCTGATATTTTTATGTTAAGTTTGACTAATAAAAGTCAAACTGTATATAAATAAAACAGTCTGACTGAACAGTTTGACTATCTTTTAGTAAAAGTCAAACTGAACAGTTTGACTATTTTTAGTAAAATTGAGGTTCAGTCAAATTTATGCTTCAAGAGAATATTGAAACTGTTCAGTTTGACTAATAACATGATTAATAAAGTGAAGTTATATTTTTAAAAAACAGCTAATAAACTGTAAAAAAAATTAAAAACAGTCTGACTATTAAAAGTCAAACTGCCATATTTTTTAAAAGCAGCTAAAAACTGTTTATAAATTTTGTATTTAAAATATATATTGTTGACTATTATTAGTCAAACTGTGGTTTGATTATTTTATTGATTAAGTTTGACTTTTATTAGTCAAACTGTGATATTTTTTAAAAACATCTAATAAACTGTGCACATTGAAGAATAAAATAACATGATTACAGTTTTATCAGTTTCAAACTGTAAATATTTTTACGAATCATCTAATAAAGTGTGTTAAATATTAAGAAAAAAATAAAATAAATACAGTTTTAATTAAAATTACAACCGGTCAAATATTGAAACTGTTCAGTTTGACTAATAACATGATTAATAGAGTGAAGTTATATTTTTAAAAAACAGCTAATAAACTGTAAAAAAAATTAAAAACAGTCTGACTATTAAAAGTCAAACTGCCATATTTTTTAAAAGCAGCTAAAAACTGTTTATAAATTTTGTATTTAAAATATATATTGTTGACTATTATTAGTCAAACTGTGGTTTGATTATTTTATTGATTAAGTTTGACTTTTATTAGTCAAACTGTGATATTTTTTAAAAACATCTAATAAACTGTGCACATTGAAGAATAAAATAACATGGATTACAATTTTATCAGTTTCAAACTGTCAATATTTTTACGAATTATCTAATAAAGTGTGTTAAATATTAAGAAAAAAATAAAATAAATACAGTTTTAATTAAAATTACAACCGGTCAAATATTGAAACTATTCAGTTTGACTAATAACATGATTAATAGAGTGAAGTTATATTTTTAAAAAACAGCTAATAAACTGTAAAAAAAAAATTAAAAACAGTCTGACTATTAAAAGTCAAACTGCCATATTTTTTAAAAGCAGCTAAAAACTGTTTATAAATTTTGTATTTAAAATATATATTGTTGACTATTATTAGTCAAACTGTGGTTTGATTATTTTAATGATTAAGTTTGACTTTTATTAGTCAAACCGTGATATTTTTTAAAAACATCTAATAAACTGTGCACATTGAAGAATAAAATAACATGATTACAATTTTATCAGGCTAACTGTCAATATTTTTAAAAAACATCTAATAAAGTGTGTTAAATATTAAGAAAAAAATAAAATAAATACAGTTTTAATTAAAATTACAACCGGTCAAATATTGAAACTGTTCAGTTAGACTAATAACATGATTGATACAGTGAAGTTATATTTTTAAAAAACAGCTAATAAACTGTAAAAAAAATTAAAAACAGTCTGACTGAACAGTTTTAATGTAAATAACACGATTACAGTTTTAATTTAAATAAAATTGGTCAAATATTTAACAGAGTGTTTTGTATATATACAGTTTTAACTCTATATAAAATAAGGTTTTATATTTCCAGTTTGACTCACAATATTTACCAAATTGTGGTATGAAGATACCTTACGAATATTCGAATATTGTTGACTTTCAGCAGATGGTGGACCTGCAAGCACCGTGTATCATAATTTGTTAAATAATATAACAGTATTCGAATAACATATAAATAAAAAACAGTAATCCATGAAAATAAACAAAGTATTTATTTACTGTTTTAATTAAAACTGTGTTTAATAAATTAAAAAGATTCATACAGTCTGAATCCAGATTATAAATAATAAAATCAATTATCAAATTCGCTTGTTAAACATAATTCGAAAGCGATTATTTTGTTAAAACATGTTTGCTTTTAGCAGAGTGATGAATATTCAAGCACATAAGGTAAATAATAAAAGATTAACAAAATGGAGACGAAGAAGGTGCACCTTGAGTCACGGCAGAATGCAGTTGCAGGTTTGTAAGCTCGTACCTTGGTTCGTATTAGAAGTTTGTTTAAATAGAGATGGATGGAATTTTAGCATTGATTTGACGGTAATAAAGCTTACAGATTACGATGGCAATTTTTCAAAAAACGGATTTAACATTAATTACGGTGTTATTTGTTGCCTATAATACAGGGATCGGAATATGTTATAAAGATGCAGACTAAATACATTAAGTTGACCACAACGAAAATTCCGTGATCTTAGTTACGGTCAAATCAGGGATCGGAATACATGGGATCGGAATATGGCATTTGAATTTGAATATAGCAGGTACATAGTTTTCCATAATTGACCCCCATAAAATCCGGATTTAAGTTAATAGAGAATCTGTCTAAATAAAGTGAAGGTTGAAAAAGGCGTGGTGATGTGGACGAATCAATGATTTACACATGGCATTATCGGCCAATGAAATCATTCCGTTGTGGTGATGTGGCATAGGTTAAACATATGTAGGTGCATATATAATTTAAGATACACGCAGACGTTAAGTATTAAGTACAAACTTGAATACTATAATTTTACCCAGCCCTGTTTTTTCCAGCATTAATAATTTGCAGGCTAATAATTGAAACATCCTTTTAGATCTTGTTGTTATTAATTGATGTCTAAAAACATCATGTCTTTACAGAAAGAGCTTGCTTACTTACAAATCCCTCTTGAAGTTGTAGTGTCTGCCACCAACAACTTCTCTCCTGAAAATCTCATCAGACAAGGTAGATTTGGAAAGATCTACAGAGGAAAACTAATTTCCAAGTCCGGAAAATCTATCGATATTGTTGCACGGAGGTTAGATCATAAATATGAGTACGAAACAAAAGGGTCTTGGAAAGAGATTTCGATGCTTTCAATTCTCAAGCATAGAAATCTGGTGTCTATTGTTGGGTATTGTTATGAGAAAAATGAGATGCTCATCATAAATAAGTATGAGGCGAATGGAAGTCTTGACAAATACCTAAATGACCCAACAACCCTCACGTGGACGCAGAGATTGCGGATATGTGTTGGTGTTGTGAATGCATTGAGTTACATCCATTATGATAAGGGGCGGGATTTTAGTGTGGTACACAGCAATATCAAGAGCTCAAAAATATTACTAGACGACAACTGGGAACCCAAGCTATCAGGTTTTGAATTTTCCATGAAAAATGCAAGAGATCGCAGGCACAGTCTTATCCTTGCCAATGTTCGTGGCACGCCAGGATATACGGACCCAGAATATGTAAAGACCGGAGGTTTAAGCCACAAGTCGGACGTGTTCTCCTCAGGGGTGTCTTTAAGGAGGTGTAACAGGTGCAGTCGCACAGGGCCCATATTTCGGAGGGGGCCCAATTTTTTGTATACATCTTATATGATATGTTAAAGTTTTAAGCCAACTTAATAAGTGAACAGAAAAAAAAATTAGAATGTCCAATTTTTTTTAATATATCTTGCATTTAGGGGCCCATTTTCTTATATTCGCACAGGGCCTTCGAAATCTCGGAGACGCCCCTGATTCTCCTTGGGTGTGGTCTTATTTGAAGTCCTGTTTGGAAGGAGAGCAAATACGCCAGATGGAGGATCATTATCTCATTTTGCCAAATCTCATTATGAAGAGGGGAAATTAGATGATATTATCGATCCGGCTCTACGCAAACAAATGGACACGCAATCATTAAAAAATATTCTCAGAAGCCGCATACTGTTGCTTGAAAGACCAGCGGTCACAACGCCCAGATATACATCAGATTGCGGCTGCACTTGAGAAAGCATTGGAACTTCAATCTACACATAAAAAACCTGTAAGCTAATTAACCCTTTTTTTAGTTGGTTTCTTTCCTCTTTCAATCATAATATTAATTAATTACGATTTCTGCAATTCACATTATTTAAGGAACACTCGGTAGCTGAAGTTGAAGCTGCAACCAACCGATGGAAGGTAACTATGTACCGACCACATGTTGTCGCCATATATTTATGTTTTTTTTTGGAAAATTGTCCCGACAACACTTTTATTTTATTTTATTTTATTTTTAAACTATTAATTTTTTATTTTATTTTATTTGTTACAAAAAACATAATGTGATGATCACGTGTAATTGTATAGTTGGTCACATATGATTGTACAAAAACATCATATGTGATCAACTATACAATCACATGTTATTATACAAAAAATCACATATGATTAATACATAATCACATGTGATTATCATATAATAATTTTTTTAACGAAAAAGAAAAACTAAAAATTAAAAAAAAATTAAAAATTTGGATTAATATTTATGTCAGTGTCAAATGACCGAATTACCCCTCATTCAAGATAAGTCTTAAACCAAGCGATATGGTTAGCGATGGAGCTCGATCATGATGGAGCTTACCACAGTCATGATCACCATGGTGGCCACACCTGGTGTTTAATGATTACGCTGGTGGGGTAATTTCATAGTGGGGAGCACGAGAGTGGGGGGGGGGGGGGGATCAATGTAACTTTTTTGGGTTTTTAAAAGGAAAAAAGTGGTTTAGTGGTTGGCGTGGACCATAAAAGGGTAAAAAGTAGTGTTAGTGGAGAACAATGGAAATTGAATATGATGCTGATGTGACAATCAGTAGTTTAGTGGTTCAGTCATTTGATGACATTACCTTTGAGTGTGTCCTCGAAAGCAAATTATGTTTTTAAAATGGAATGAACAAGATACCAACACGCGTGACATGAATTTCTTTTGAATTTAATTAGTTACTCTCAAGTTTCATCCTTACTAGCTACCATGTATAAGTTGCAACATTCGATCTATTTTTACATTAAAGTAATTAATGTTGCAGGGGAAGAATCTGGACCACTTGAAGATTGAACTTCATGATATAGAGTTGGCAACAAACAAAATTTCCAACTCATATTGCATTGGATCAGGTGGATATGGTATGGTCTACAAGGCAGAACTAGAACATTTTGATAACAGAGATACCGAAGGGGAGAATAATTGTGAACCGCCTAAGGTACGCAACACTGTTGCTATAAAACGTATCTTTAAAAGAGAAGACACACAAGGAGAAAAAGGGTTCATTGCAGAAATTGAAACGCTCTCGACTTGTAAGCATCCTAACATTGTCTCTCTTCTTGGTTTTTGTCACGAAGGTCCTCACATGATCCTTGTCTATGAGCATGCTGCTAACGGAAGCCTTGAAGATTACTTAGGAAGCACGAGTAAGATGACTAATTTTACTTGGGTGCAACGTTTAAATATATGCCTTGATATTGCACATGGCTTGAATTATCTTCATACCAGCCTCGAGGACAAACAAAAAATAATACATCGTGATCTAAAGAGTGCCAATATTCTATTGAATGAGAAGTGGGAGGCTATGATTGCTGACTTTGGGCTTTCTAGATCCCACCTAGGAAATGAGTTGGCAAGCACTCTCAATACGAATATTGTTGCAGGCACAGAAGTGTATTTGGATCCTGAATATGAGAAAACAGGTAGATTGAAAAAAGCATCAGATATCTACTCTTTCGGTGTAGTTCTTTTTGAGATCTTATCTGGAAGATTGGCATATGATCGAATTTACATGGAAGACAATGAAAAGGGTCTTGCACCCATTGCTCGGCGACGTTTTAAAGAGAAAACACTAAATGAAATGGTAGATCCTAAGCTAAAGGAAGAAACTGATAATGGCGGCATTTTATCTAGAGGGCTCAATCAGGATTCCTTTGACACATTTTTTAAAATTGTTTATCAATGTTTAGCCGAAACTCAAGCTCAACGTCCAACAATGGAAGCTGTAATCAAGGAACTCAAGAAAGCATTATACTTTCAGGTTGGTCAATGTTAATAGAGTTTTTTTTTTTTGGTGCAGAAATAGTGTTGTTTTAAAAAAAATTGCACAAATAATGTAGTTTTCTCCCCCTTTGCAAAAATGATGCAACATTAGGCCTGTAAACGAACCGAACGAACACGAACGGGGTCTTGGTCGTGTTCGTTTGTTAAGGAAAAAATGTGTTCGTGAACGGTTCACGAACACTTATCGAACAGAATTTTGTGTTCGTGTTCGTTTGTTAAGAAAAAATTTAGTGTTCAAGAATGGTTCGTGAATAAGGGTAAAAACATAAACAAACACAAACGAAAATAAATAAACATAAATGTTAGTCCCGTGATAAGTGAATTAATACACTTATACGCTTTCACTGACCAAATAAAAATTAATGGTAACACTCACACTTTTTAAACTTTTCTTTATTAATCAATAATGATATAACAAAGCTGCAAATAGTTTGCAGAACAACTAAGAACAAATCCTAACTAAACTACTTGTAGGAGGTAGACAATAACAAATACTATCTAAGACAAGTTCTGATCAACTAATGATCAAACACAAGACCAGACACATTCGTTACACAGATTTAATTATCAAATCAAGTAACTAAGGTTTCACTGGTTGTTTACACTCTGCTCAAGAAATAAAGTTTGAGGAAATTTTAGCAGCGTGTAAACTTGTTGGGTGCACACAGAATTCGTTCACTAAGTCCTCAATTTATAGTATTGGGAAACGTGGTGCCAAAGGAATGAACGATCGAATCCACGTGTGAGAATTCCGTTGGTGCAGAGGATATTTCATGCGATGAGCACTACTAACGAAATTCTGACAGTACTTTAGGTCGTATTGTGATCGCTGATATCTCCTAGAAGATTTGCATAGTACTCCCTTTATCGGCGACACACAAACTTGTGCTTTACTTGTGTTTTTCTGTGACACTGAAACTTCAGGCCTTTGTATGCTTCAGATCGCTATGAGTCTTCGGATACTCACGCTTCTTCAGATGACAGTCAGCTTCAGTGACCTTCACTAAGAGTTTTGCATAGAGAAGTATTTGTCCTCAACGCTCAGCGTTATTGTCAAGTGTGCGCTATACCTGCTACAACTATTTGATCGGTTGATCAGTATATGATTCCGCCCGGGGAACTGATCATTGTTTCAGATGGTGATCAGATAGTGTAGCTGGGTAGCTGAAATCCGAACTGATCAGGTTCAGTTACCCACAATCTGAGGAACTGATCCTCATATTGTATTCTAACTATTTGCCTTTTTGTCTTCATTAAACCTCCTTCAGCGGGGGATGCTTTTCAGCGACCCAACAATAAACGTACACACAACAAACACAAACAAGCACAAACGAACATAAACAAACACAGACGAATACAAACGAACATAATGCAAGAAAACATGTTTCTACCATTCCAAACCACCTTAAGGATGTCAGAAACATAAGTTGCATAATTGAAAACATGAACAACCCAAGATTATTAATTCTAAACAAGTAATGGAGATCTAGAGTTGTGGGTTTCTAAATGAATTGAAAAGAAAATCTAAACCTACGGGCTTTATATATTTATATTTTTTATTTTAATTATAATTAATCAATATTATGAATAGTATATGTAGTTTCAGATTGAAGGATTAATCAATGGATTAAGCAAGAACAAGTGATAATATGGAAGATTTAGATGGAGAATTTCTTAAGAACACTTTGCATAAAGATAAGAGCAATTACAAAATAGGGCAAAGGTTGATTCCAAATTAGGTTACATCTAACTATATATACCTAGCCTAAGTTTAGACTAAATACACAAATGATCCGAACGACATGTGAGTTTGATTTCATCATCCTTAGTCATACTAAGATAATGTCATCAATGCCCTCAGATTTGTCTTAATAATATTCCCATATTATTAATATGACAATGGACAATTTAGAATATAAAACACAGTAAATATTCAAGGATATAAACATGCAAATATAGAACACAGTAGATATTCATATAAAAACGATCATATCAAATATATCAAATTATTCCAATATAAACTGCTCACAGTTCTATTATCCAAATACTAAAACAGATTTACATGAAACTACTAGCTTGTCGAAGTCTAATGTTCCATTCATATTCAAGATGTTTGGTACAAGACATTGAGTTCGATAAAGCGTCAGCTAGTTAGTTATCTGTTTGAACTTTAAGTGTACGAATTTCACATATCTCGATAAATCATTCGAATGTAGTGAACCTTCGTAAATAGGATCTAGCGTCATCACGACCTATTTCAAAACCAACATAAGTATAGCAAGTATACTTAGTTTCAGTTCAGTATCTCCACCATGACCAAGAAACATATCTCCAGTACTTTAAAATACTTCAATGTGTTCTTAACAGCAATCCAGTGACCTCTCATGAATTCTGTTGGTATTCGAAACATTTTCCAAGCCAGGATTTTCATCTTGTAGCATGGTATATTGTTTCACATGAGTGACATGTCATCAACATGTATGACTTGAGAAACAACAACGCTCCCACTAGCTTTCATATATACACATACTCAGTTTGGGCTTCAGGTGAAACAAACGTTTTGATTTCATCATCAACCAAATTTCATAGTCATAGTACACTACTTTGGCTATAAGAATCCTAATGTCTTTAGTAACAGGCGAGAAGGTTTCATCATTGTCAATCCAGTAGGATTGAGTGTAACCCTTTGGTACTATGAGAGATTTATAGGTGTGTATATTTTCATACATGTCAACAGTCTTACTGTTTTGAGAAAGATCAACTAAGTTCAAAACTTGATTGTCTCTCATGGATTTTATTTTCGCATTCATAGCTTCAAGTCATTTTTCGAATTCAAAATTCGATAATGCAACTTGATAGTTAGGGGGTTCATAATGATCCTCGAAACTTGCTCCTCAGCATCGACATAAATCTATATCGTTCAGGTGCATGAAGTGTCCTTGCGGATCTATGAATGGGAACAACATCATCCTGTGGTCCAACATCTATATGACCAGCCTCAGAATGATATTTTCTAGTGTTACCAGAAGGTTCTGTATCTTCACTTTGAATCTTGTCAAAGTCTATAGTGCTCCCACTTGCTTTGTGAAATGAGACTGTTTTCAAGAAACTCAGCATACCGAGTAACAACCATTTGTTCTCAGTTGGGAAGTAAAATAGTAATCGAAGATATACTTTATAGATATGGGCTCAAGTTTGTTCGGCATGTCTCGTTCCACGAGATCCTCACAACCCAGATCCTCAAGTAAGACAAATTAGGGACTTTCCCACGCCATATCTTATATGGTGTCTTTTTAACCTTTTGGTCGGAACCATATCAAGTATTCGAGCAGCAGACTTCAGTGCATGCCCCTCAAAAGGATAGTGTAAGAGTAGTAGGACTCATCATAGATCGCACCATGTCATACAGGGTCCGATATCTCCTTCCAGACGCACCATTATCTTGTGGAGTGTATGAAAGAGTGAATTGTGAGACAATCTCACGATGTGAGGGATGATCCAGAAACTCTTGACTCATGTACTTTCATCCTTAATCAGGATTGAAAGCCTTTGTTGTCTTGCTAAGTTGATTTTCTACTTTTACTTTAGAAAGCTTTGAACGTTTCAAAGATTTCATGTTTATGTCTAATCAAGTAAACATAACCATAGCGACTGATATCATTAAAGCTTCCATGTTGATGTTTAATCAAGTAAACATAACCACATCGAATGATATCATCAGTGAAAGTAGGTGGCACCTTCCCTAGTCTTAGTTCTAAAAGGGCCACATACATCAGTATGTATGAGTCCAAGTAGATTTGTAGCTCTTTCGCTAACTTGGGAGAAAAACTTTCTTGTTATCTTTCCATAATATACAAGAGAGGCATTTTAAATGATTCATAATCATTTGTAAAGAAGCCCGTCGAGTTTTAGTATCAAAATGCGTTTCTTGTTTATGTGGAAAAGATGACGATGATCTAGGTAAGTAGAATCCAAACCAATTTGGATTCTTGAGTGCTACATTTGTATATAGAACTATCGTTTGAATTAGGATCATGCATATTAATTTCAAACATACTATTACAATGAATAGTTATAAAATCATAATCCATTATTCAACAAACGATAAAGCTAAACAATGCATAATTGACAATTGTTCAAAACAATAATTAACGCATTAGGAAGGATAAGATCACAGCTTCCATTCATTTAGCTTTCTACTTCACATTCAATCTTGCACATTTGTGTAAATGTGAGTTCCACAACTAGTGTCATACACTCAAGATTTATCACGAAAAGTATAGAGTTCTATAATGAAGATACCTAATGTGCTAACTAGAACACATTTGTCCTTCATCAACTCTGCCACGTAGGCAGGACAATTCCTCCTTCAATGGCCAGTTTCATCGCAATGATGGCAAGAAATATCCTTTGCAGGGTGCTCCTTTTTAGCAGGTGGGGGAATCGTAGGTTTGGAAAAGTAAACTAGCTTACCCTTACCTAGACTCTTGCCTTGTGCTTGCGGTTTACCTTCCCTGATTGCAAGAAAAGTATTGGGTAACCCTTGCTCGACCAGTTTTACCATAGCATGTTCAACGATTGTCTTCCCCATGCTATGTACTTTTAAAACACTTTTCAAACTGGTCATAGTCCTTGGATAGTGAGGTAAGAATCAAGCTCATTCCAAGAACTTGTGGTAAGGGGTAACCAAGACGTTCCATTGGATCAAGATAGCATTGCATATTCAAGATGTAAGTGCTAACTGATTGGCCGTCCTCCTGATTGCAAGCGTGGAATGCTTTAACTATTTTGAACAGTTCAAGTTCTACCTTTTGTTGAAATATCATTTTCAACTCGCTTATCATGTCATATGCTGTGAGTTCCTCGAAGTACTTTCGAATCTCAGGGTTCATGCTCACAAGCATATGAGTAGCAACTTCTTGGTGTTCGTTAAACGTTTCGGTAAAGGCTTGACGAACAGCAGCAGAATCACTGACAGGAGGTGCCTCAGGTAAGGCCTCTTATAGGTGTATCAACTTTCTCATCTCTAAGGACAATCCTTAGAATTCGATATCAGAAGATAAAGTTGATATTAGTCGGTTTCAGTTTTCAAGAACTGATTTTTAAGTGGAGATACTTAGGTTTTGATGTTGTTGTTATCTGTATAACAACCAAAGTTCAAAAAATAGTATTTTCAATAATAATTTCTTTTAATCAATTAACTACCCAATTAATTTTAATTAAAAGCTAAGATCCCATTGAGCTTCTATCACCGCATCAGTTGATCTGCTAGAGGTGATAGATCCAATAGGTAGGTGACGATCAACAATTGCATTACAAGTGCAACTCTTAGAGGTATGAGACTTCATGGCACCTAGTGAACAAGCATCTAGGGTCAAGTGGCATGTTTGTCGTATCGTCGCCTCGAGTCAAGGTCTCACCGTTAACTCGATTAAGTCATCCAATGTGAAATCATGTCAAAATAGCTCTAGGTCTCACGCGCAGAGAATAATGACCTCGGATCTAGATTCAAACCACGTCTCACGTGAATTCAAAAATAGAAGCAAGTGATTTACAACCGATTGGACGGCGTGACTTAAATTTTAGGTATGTTAAATTTTAATTAATAAAATTTTATTAAGATATGAATGAATCATGTACTTCATTCATATCACTTCATAAGTCGTTTAATAAACGGTAAAAACATTTATCGATTATTAAAGTTTAAGTTTCAAATCGTATTTAAACTTAGTTTAATCTCAAAACAATTTTAGATTAAAGGTTTAATCATCAATGATTAACTATTATTTTAAGTTTCAAATCATATTTAAACTTAGTTTAATCTCAAAACAATTTTAGATTAAAGGTTTAATCATCAATGATTAACTAATAATTATCGATGATTAAATGTTTGGATGTTTTAATGTTTGTGTCAAAAAACCGTTTTTAATTGTTTTATTTACTTGTATCTAATAGGAAAAGAAACAACCACAAACATAAATAAAACATGCAACAAATTTTGTGCAAACCTCGACCGATGAAATCCTAGGTTCGGTCACGTGAGTCATCACGACGGACCGAAGGGTCAAACTAGGGGACGGGCCAACATGAACCCAAACGGGCCTACATAAACCCAATGGGCTCCCACTTGCTCCAAGACATTCTTGAGCAAGTAGAACCCAAAATTGTGAAAAAGTGTAATCGGCCAGAAAATTCCAGCAGACTTTGAAGCCCGAAAAGTCAGTGAAGGATTCTTCGTTGGTCTTCCCGGCCTTCTGGAAAGTTGTAGCCCACGACTTTGCAAGCATTTTAGGCTTTTGAATCGCCCAAAACGGAGTCCGTATGCCGCTGGAAAACCTGTTTTCGTGCAGCCCTCGCGTTGGTGACGGAAATTTGTTGTTTTCTTCATTAGTCTTCAATATTTTTTGTCAACAATTTACAATAAAAAGATAAAATAAATACAATCTATTCTATTACTTTTACATTACAAATTGCCCCAAAAATGGCACCAAAAATAAAAGAAAAATAAATGAAACAAATTACAACAATTAAGCCAAAAAAACAAGGCTTTTCCCAAACAACCAAACAACCAAACATCAACCACATTCATTCACAAATGGTCTAGGCTTTCATCGGTTTGCACAAACAAGCAACAATTGACAAGGTTTTGGCTTGGGATATGGCAAAAATACATGTTTTGCCATATCAACAACATGGAATTAAAAAATAAATTCCAAGCCAAATAATCAAAAAATACAATAACAAGATTAATTTTTTGATATGATTTTGTAACAAGTGACAATAGGGTTCCAAAAATACCATATTTTAACCCATGTAGTTAATTTAAAAATCGAAAAAAAAAAAACCCGTGGGGGGTTTTTTTTTTCTTCTTCCGATCGGGTTCAAAAAACTACCAAAAAAAACTTGGTTTTTGCCACTTTTTACAAAATCTAGCTAATTATATGATTAATAAAATGACTCGTGATACCACTAATGGTGATTTTAGGTTAAAACAAGAACCAAAACGCAGCGGAAAGTATTTATCACCATAAACGGATCTTGATATTAAATCATACAATTAAACTATAAGAAAATCAAAGAGAATGGTATAAGAATTCATACACTAGTTGCCTTTGATTATTGTGTATTCGGATGGAGTTGGTGATGGATTGAAACCAAGTATTCAATTAGAATACCTCTAAAAGAAAGTCCACACAACACTTCAAGAACACCAAAGGAGGATGCTAGTCCTTGATTCTTGAGAGCAAATGGAAGCAAAAGATGGGATGTAATGTGTGTGTGTGTGCCATGAATTCACAAGGCAAGGGAGGGAGTTTATGGAGTCATTTACACTCCATAATGGTGCCTTAATTCCCATCAATGATTTCCATAAACCATTGACCAATATTTACACACAAGTCCTTATCTTTTGTTCCTTCTAGTTTGCTCACATTAAGGTTTCAATATTAACATTTAATATTAAACTTATATATAAGCATGTAGCTTATATTAATATATAATGTAATTACCCTAATTACACTATATATCTTATGGTGCTAAGTGTTTAAGTGTGTGACCCTTTAGGCTCACAAACTACTAGCCATATAACTATATGTTATACGCGTGAAGCATATTCCAACAACCTAGACCTAGGGACCCTCACTTTTTAGTTCTGATATTTTCGGTGGCTCCGGGGAAGATCATGTTGGGTTTAGCAGATCATAGGAGTAATTTGAGAGTGGACTATTACGCTCATGTGCATTTTAATCAGCTTTCAAAAGATGTTTCAATTAAGGAGTATTCACATGGATTTTTAGGTAAACACCGGACTCACTTAGAGTTAGCACAGGTATGAATCGGTAGTCGTTTGCACGACCGTTGAGTCAAATGTGTGACCTGCGTTTAGAGTTGGCGTGATTTTAGCTCTAGCAGGATTTCCACTCGATCCTCGTGAAACATCAGATTGTGATGCCACTACGAGTGTTCTGATGGATTCACGGAGATCCATTTTTTGTAGTGCAAGTGTCCTATATTGGAAGGTTCTTGAGGGTGAGAACTAGACACACTGTGCATACAAAGAGACTTAACCCGGGGCAGGAGGTTATTATGATTCAATACCGACATACTCCGAATGAGTAGTCAGTAGCTTTTGTGCTACGTCCCCTAATGAAATGAAACAAATTCTTGTTGAGAGGAATTTGAGTAGTTGGTGGTGGCGTGCATTTGCTTTACTGGGCCAGTAAAGTCTAGTGAAACATCCAACGCATGAATGATCACTCATTTATATGGTTGCCTGGTTTGTTAATGGTTTGGATGCACTCAAAGGTGTGTTTTCTTAGATTTATCATGTTTTCACATCACCTTGCACTCACCTATTTCTATACCCTAGACGTATACCCTCACATTTACCAGTTGGCTGAAATATTTCCCTGGGAAGGTATGGCCGGATCTGGCAGACCATGGGAAGATATGTCTTTTGAAGTAGTAAGTAACGAGAATTAAAAGAATTTGTAATAAACAGATGCTATCTTTACTAGGGAACTAGTAAAGAGATCGTTTACGAATATTACAACGACTTATAATTAACGTTACAAACATAAAACTTTTTTGATTTGGGTAGTTTGTTTTGATTTTCTCAATTTTCTCCCCCTAGAAATAATAATTCTCCCCCTAGAATTAATATTTCTCCCCCTCGACAAAACAAAAGTATGAAAAGTTTTGAGGTTTGAGGACGTACCTTATTCATCGTCGGAGGGTGGAAGGAGATTATTTGCGGTGAAGGTTGATTGAGCTTTGTGCTTTCTGTTGAGAGCGGGTTCTGAGTCTGATGTGATCAGAAGCCATTGAACGTTGAGAACCGGGTTTCAAGCTGATGTACTTGAAAGCCATCTCCTTGAAGCTCGGGTCATACACTGAAGCGTGTATAAACCATCTCTTTTGTGGCACGAGTTATACACTGAAGTGTGTATAAGTCATTCTGCAAAAACAAATCATACAACTTTTGGTACCCATTTTTTTTGGGTCCGATGGTGTTAGTGTTGGAATGAAACCATCGATAAGTTGTATCAATTTGATGTAAAGATTTAGAACTCCAAGAGAAATTGAAACTCGGTGTTTCACTTTCAAATATTTTCCGGGGAATTATTTGAGATTTTGGAGTTTTCGGAATCCATTTTTCTTTTAAATATGTGGGTGTCTTGAAAACAACAGCAGGATTTGTTGTGGGCACTGATTTACAAATTATTTTAGGTTCCAAAGAAAGTAAATCATTTCTTGTATACCTCACAATGTTTGTTTTAGAAATTGGATTATTTTTAATTATAGAATATTTCAAAACATTTTTGAATTTGGAAGTACAAGGTTCCGAAGACTGTGATTTCACAAACAACTTACTCTTTTGAAGAGAATAAGTTGTAAATTGTGAGACCTTTTTAGTAAAAGATTTTGAAGATTCACCGGTGTAAATCTTAATCGGAACTTGTACCACACGTTTTCCTTTATAAAAAATTTTAGTTTTAGAAAATTCTGCAATTTTGATATTCAAAACATCGTTTGTAGTTTGAGACAAAGAAATATCTGTTTCAAGAACTGTAATTTTATCTAGCAATTTTGCTTTTTCAATATAAAAAATATTGATTTGTTTTTGTAGATCAGATCCAAAATTACATTCAAGTTGTTTGATTTTATCAGTCAAAATACATTTTTCAGCACAAACATAATCATATTTTTCGTTGTTCAAACTATTCAACTGGTTGGAGTTATGAAGTTGTTTTGTTAGTTCAGAATTCTGAATTTTAAAGTTCTCATAATCTATTTCAAAAGTTGTAATTTTAGATTTCAAATTTGCATTTTCAGATTCAAGTGCTAGAACTTTATCAGTTAAAATAACAATTTTGCAATTAATTTTCTCACTTTTCTCCAATTTTTCTTTGAACGCAGTACTTAATCGTAAATTTTTATCATTACCATGAAATGATTTTTCAAATAACACATAATTTTGCGTACTTGTAATTTTTCACATCGCAGCTGATTCTTTTAATTCACAAATTACCTTATGAAGTGATTTAATTAAATTTTCATCCATTTTAACTATTTTGTTTTCAAAAATTTTAAGTCTCAAATTAAATAATATGACAATAACTTAAAATGTAGGCTTGATATTGGGTTCAGAAAACGATGGATTTTTTTATTTATATATTTTTATTTAATTAATTTGAGGCTAGAAATTCAAAGATCAAAAACCTTGATATAAATGAGACGATGTCAGTTTATATTTCTTTTAACAAAATGTTGTTGGACTTTTAATGGGTTTGAACTTAATAAAATGAAATATTAATGTAAAAATTCAATTTAATGAATAAACCATCTTCGTATTCAATTCAATTTAATTTAAAATTCACTATAATTCCATCTCTGGGTCCCACAAGTAAACATAAACTGAAGAAAATAAGAGAACAATTTAATGAAGAAACATCTCTGGGTTTGTAAGCTTTTTGATGGAGGCGATGGCAGTTATGGAAACGAAGAGAATAATGGTTGGTGATGTTGTAGAGTTGGTTGACGGAGATGACGATGATGCCGGAAAAACAAGAAAACGTCGGAGAAGATTATGACGATGATGATCGGTTATGACTGTGATGTTTGTCGGTAAATATGGCAGAGTACGGTAGAGCTGTGGTGTTGTCGGAGTTGGTTTTCAACGGAGCTGGTTGCCGGAATTGAATGATGAAGCTCGATCTCAGAGGAAAGCCGGAGAAGATGATCGGAGATGGAGTAATCAAAACCAGTGGCCGGAAACAATGGTGGATAATACGGTGGAGTGGTGGTGGTCGGAGCAGAATTGATGGGAGGAGTGGATGACGTTGATTGGTTAATCTGCCTTAAGTTACAAGGTTTGTCGGTGAAGGAAGCTTACCGGAAACAATGGTGTAAACGAGAGAAATAAAAGTTTGTTGCCGGAAAACTTGAAAGTCGCCGGAGAAGAAGAAGATTGCCGGAGAAGATGGTGGAACGGTGATGGATGCCGGTGTTGTTGTGTGTTGTGTTGGCGGAGATCGGAAGCTGGTGGAGAGATTAGAGATTAGAAATGAGAAAGAGAGAGAGACGGAACAGAGGAGAGAGATCACGTCGTCTGGTGTGGAGTCGGGTCGGAGTCGGACCAGGTCACAGGTCGGAAAAGACTTCGGCTCGACTCGGGTCGGAAAAGACTTCGGCTGGACTCGGGTCGGAATCGGACCAGGTCACGGGTCGGAAAAGACTTCGGCTCGATTCGGGTCAGAAAAGACTTCGGCTAGCCTCGGGTCGGATCACGGGTCGGAAAAGACTTCGGCTCGACACGGGTCAGGAACGAGATGGATCAGAACTCGATTTTTCAAAAATTTACTAAAATCATCATAACTTGCTCATTTCTTAACCAAATCGAGTGATTCTTTTTGCAAAACGTTCGATTTTCAATTACCTACAATCCTATTCAAACACTTTTTCGAAAACAAGTTCTGATTTTCTCGATTTTAGCTTTAAAGCTCCGAAAATTTAGTGTTCTTCATGTTCTTCATTTTTGAACTTTTAAAAACGAAATTAAACCTTGTTTTTGATGATTTTAATATGAAATTTGCTACTGATTTTCTCGAAATTAGTAATAGAACAATGTTATACTATCAAAAACTTGAAACATACCTTTGATTTTGAATTTGATACCACTTTTGAACACTTTTTCACCAAAATCTTCAAAAACCCATCAAAATCTTCAAAAAATTGCTTAATCACAGCTGATTTGGATCGAATCTAATGAGACTTTTGCTATGATACCAATTGTAGTTTCAGATTAAAGGATTAATCAATGGATTAAGCAAGAACAAGTGATAATATGGAAGATTTAGATGGAGAATTTCTTAAGAACACTTTAATATAATAAATTCAAGAATAAACGAACACGAACACAAACGAACACTAACAAACGAAAGTAAACAAACGAACTTACGAACACGAACAGATGTTCATGAACATATACGAACAAACGGGCCTTTGTTCGTGTTTGTTTGTTTAACTAAACGAACACAAAATCTTGTTTGTGTTCGTTTTTAGCTAAAACAAACGAACATAAACGAACTCCCGCCGAATGATTCGCTAACGGGTCGTTGAATGTTCGGTCCATTTACAAACCTATGCAACATGGTTCTCCATACCCGGATCCCATGTCCCACCCGTACCTGGTTCGTAGTACACTGACGAAATGGGTTCCCCATCTTCGGATCATAAAATTATAAAACCAAATGTCAGTAAATAAAATCTTTGTGTACACCTCCAACATCTTTCTCTCTCTCTCACTACACACATACATAACTGGGTGTTCCTTTTTCAACTTTCTCTGTCTCTCTTTGCACGCATACATAAATCAATATACTGTTTTTCTTTTTCTTCTTTGAAGTTTGATTTGGGTTGTCACTTTGTGATTTTGCAGCAGTGAAGAGTTACCATCCGGGTTTGGGGTCCCGTATAGGACTTACAATCCGGGAATAGGGAATCCATTTAATCAGTGTACTGTAATCCAGATACGAGTGGCACTTGGGATCCGGGTACGGGGACGCATGTTGCAATGGGATCTGGGTATGGGGAACCATGTTGCATCATTTTTGCAAAGGGAGAGAAAACTGCATTATTTTTACAATTTGTTTTTTTAAAATGACACTATATATGCAAAAAACACATGTTAATAATATATAACCTTTTTTTGTCTTCATTAGAGCATCTCCAATCACAAGCTATCCTCAACTCTATCTCTATATTTAGAGTTTTTTCATCTCCAACCCAACTCAATCCTTCACTCTAAATATAGAATTTTCTAAAACTTACACTATATTTGAAGTGAGAGGGTATCCCCTCTATCAATACCTCTATCTATGGACCCCACATATCATTCACTCTAATTTTCTTTTGTAATGTAAAATAAATTAATTAAAAATATGATTTCTGTTAGTGATTTACGGTTTAATCAAATATAAAACGTAGCGGAAAATTATATAAATCACTAATAACGGATCTACATATTGACAATATAATTAAGCATGAAAATCAAAGAGTTAGGATGAAGATCATACCCTTGAAGCCTTTGATTACACTAATGAATGAGGAAGAAGAACTTTAAGAATTCAATGTAGAATTCCTCTAATGATATACACACTGCACCTTATCAAGAACATCAATTAGGATGCTAGTCCCTTAAGTAATCATAACTTACGAACCAAACAAGATACGAACACGCCAAACATGAGGCCATCCTCTCCTTGCTTTGATTTCTATTTTGGTCGCATGGGACCATAAACCAAAGGAGGTCACATTTGTTATTTGGTTTTCTGTCCGCACAAGCTAAACAAAATTGGCATTTCTTTTCTTTTTGTTCAAATACCTCAAATCGTCTTGTTTTTCTTGTTCGGCCGTAAGGGAGATTAGGGTTAATCTATCTTGCCCCCAAATCTAAGTATATATCTATAATATAAGTTATGAGATATGACACTTAGCCCCTTGTCCTTTTGATTCTTTATGATTACCCACTAATACGTTTTAACTTAACAATCAATTAAAACATAACTAGCCAAGTAATTATTGTTTATATAAATAATATAATTACCCTAATTATATTATATATATTAAATGGTGTTTGGTGTATAAATGTGTGACCCTTTAGGCTCACATACAACTAGCCATGTAACTATATGTCATGCATGAACGTGAAACATATTCCAACAATTTATGGGTCCCACTAGTTATAGAGGGATGAAAAGAGTTTATGGTTGGAGTTGAGGTTATGTTTAAAGTGAATGGACTCACAAATTATAGAGATAGAGTGAGTTTTATAGAGTTTATGGTTGGAGATGCTCTTATCTTCATCGTTATTAGTAAGTACTCTGCCCATTAAACTCAATCATTAACATTTTAAAACTGTATACTGTATATTGACAATGTCAATTGTTTCTGACCAATTATCAATTTATCATATTGATTGAATATCTTGTGATTCACAGGAAAACCACACAGACAACCTCCAAATTTCACTTGATGACATAAAATTGATGACACAAAACTTTAGCCCTCACACTCTCATTGGACGAGGAGGTTATGAGATGGTATATAAAGGAGAAGTTACAGGCGTTAATGGACGTAGTGAATTTTCTGTGAAGGTGTGGGATAGATATAGAGACACTGCACTTTTGAGAGAAATTGAAATTCTTTTGGAGTATAAACATGAGAATGTGATTGGAATTGTAGGCTATTGTAATGAAATGGATGAAAGAATCACCGTTTATGAGTACGCGTCTAAAGGAAGTCTTGATAATTGGTTGGACGATGATGGTCTTACGTGGATGAAACGGCTTGAGATATGCATAGATATTGCAAGCGGGTTGGAATTCCTTCACGGTACGAGTGCTGAAAAACAAGAGGTGGTGATTCATAGAGAGATCAAAAGCAGAAATATACTACTAAATGGGAATGGGAAAGCCAAAATTACTGATTTTGGGCTTGCAATAGTAGGTTCAACAACCAATGAAATGGACGACTACATAACTGACATTGCTGAAGCCATGCCTTGGTATGTTGACCCACTATACTTCAGCACGGGATTCCTTACGAAAGAATCTGATATGTATTCTTTTGGTGTGGTTTTGTTAGAGATCTTGTGCGGGTTACGTGTTGGTATATATTCCCAACAGACAAGGATCTAGTCCTTTCATTCAAACGTCAGCATGAAAAAGGAGAAGTTTATGAGATGGTGTTTGAGGGAATAAAGCAACAAATTGTGCCACAATCATTAGCTACATTTTCAAATATTGCCTATCAGTGCTTAGATGACAAGAGACAAAACCGACCACCCGCAAAGGATGTGATAATACAACTTAAGAAAGCAATGGAATTCCAAGTAAGTTTTCATTTCATCTAATGCAATAGTCTCTGCACAATACTGTTCTTGAATTTCAACATTTGAGATCCGAATTTGTAGCTTCCGCTCACAAAATACAATGTGTTGTTCATTCATTAAATTATGATATATTAATGTTTAACTAATATACAGGTGGATTATGAAATATGGGAGCCCAAATTGCCTAAAGACTATAAAGAAATAATCCAAATGTCAAAGTCACCTGAAGTCTGCTCTACCAAAAAGAAACAAGATCTTTACAATATCCTCTCCCACGGAATCCTCCTTCAACAGGGCAAACTGGTAATGACTTTGTTAACATATCTCAGTTATTTAATTTTTTATTTTTTATTTTTATTTACATGTGAAAAACAACATAGAAATTGCATGGGTCTGATTTGTTATGTGTTATATGTATAACAGTTGCTTTCATTCAACGACAATGGAGACAAAAATACAATGATATCAGCAACAACGTTTTCATACAGAAATCAGTGTCCACATAAGTTGCCATCTCTTCCAGAATCAAGGTTCTTCTTTCTAACTGTCTTACTTTACAGATGACAAAAGTTTGAAGGTAGCGTTATGATTATCTTATAATATTTGCAGGTTTCACAAAGTAGCGGAGATGTTAGATATTTCAAATTTGATGATCAAAATCAAGACAATTTCTATCTCCAGATACCATTTACGGCGTCCATTTAGTCTTCAAATTTTGTGATTCGAAAGACTTTTCAAGTAAACCTATGTATGTTAACCTCAAGTATGCAATCAAAGCTTTCGTCCTTGGCCGCTCCTTCAACTGATTTCATTCATTCATAAACTCGCTTGAACGTGCCATCAAGAGCTCCTTGTTTAATAGATGTCGAGTGCCGCTTTTCCCCGTCCGATAATCTCCATCGTAATACTCGGCTCGTCGCTACTTTGATTCAAAAGGTAACCGATGGTTCCTGACAGAAAGGGGAGGGAAGCCTTACATGCATATTTTGCAACATGGAGAGACAAAGAATGGATGATGATTGAGTTGTACCGATTCTTGAATCAGAATGAGGAAGATGTCATTTTTCAGTTTATAATCGAGAGCCTTTCAACATTCAACTATGGAGACGATGCCATATACGTTGAAGGCATTGAATTCCGTGCTATTGACAAAGCAAGTTTGGATATATATTATCTATTTCCCATTCTATATATTCTTGCGTTTATGTTATGTGACAGGACTAATTAATTTTATACAGGTGGAGCATGAAGAAGTTAAAAAGTTAAACGAAGTCAGACATGTCGTGAAATCAAACTCGAATATGGATCAGGTGCAACAATGGCCAAAAAAAAAAATGCTCCACAGTTGTTCTCGACAAGTGAAGTTGTTGGGATGTAAACAAGATATACAAATTCTATTACTGATGCTGCAGTTGGTACTGATTAATGAAGAATGAAGTTAGTACTGATGGGGCACAAACACTATCTTCTACTGATGCTAATCTTGGAAGATTACTACTGATGATGTTACTACTGACGATCAATTGTTACTACTGATGTTATATTTAGAGCTGATCGTGTCCGAGATTCTAGCATAGTTAGTTATAGAATGTATATCTTCTTGTAATTCAATTGTAACCGATTCCTAGAATAACTAGGTTAATAATTTAGGCTTCAAGGACTAGTATATATAGTACCTTATGAATTGTAAACATACGTGTATTGATCGAACGAATTAATACATTGAAGTTTTTTGTGATAAACTGTGTTCTTCGTTTTATTCTCATTCGATTACAGTTTACATTGTTCTTAATCTAATAACATAAGTGTTAATCCGCTGTAACTTCTTGTGTTAGTAGATCTGAGTTTCTAATAACTTAATTGAGTTATTCGATCCTGACAAGTGGTATCAGAGCTTTACGGTTCTAGATCTACGAATTAAGAACAGCAAAAAGTTTCATACTTTCGATCTTAAAATTGTTAATCATGTCTGATAACAATGAAAGTACTCAAGCAAACAAAATTCCCATTCTCACTCCCAACAACTTTGGGATGTGGAAAAACAGAATCAAACAATATATGCTTATTACTGATTATTCCATGTGGGAAGTTGTTGTTGAAGGCAACAAAACCATTCAGACTCAAGCAGCAAGTTCATCAACTGAAGCAGACAAACTTAAGTGTGAAAAGGAAAAGAAAGACAGAGGAATTGAACTCAAAGCTCTACGCACTCTTTTGCTTGCTATTCCAAACGACTATCAACATCTCTTTGTTGAATATGATGATGCAAAGAAATTATGGTAGGCTCTGGAAAAGAGATTTGTTGGTACAAAGAGCACAAAAAGGAACATGAAGTCTGTTCTGAAATAAGACTTTGAAAACTTCAAAGGACAGAAGAATGAATCATTGTCTCAAGTATTTGATAGGTTCAACAAACTCATTGGTGAACTAAATCAAGTTGGTTATCAACCAGACAATGATGATGTCAACAGAAAGTTTCTCAGGTCTTTAGGTGAAGAATGGTCTATGTATACTGTGATATATAGACAAGGAGATGCACTAGAAGAGAAAGAGCTTGATGAACTTTACAATGAACTAAGAGTGTTTGAATCTGAGGTAAGTACTAAAACTCCAAATCTACCTTCAAACAATGCTGCTTTTGTGTCAAATACAGGAACAGGTCAGGAGGTTATGAAGAATACAGGAATAGAAGATTTAGCCAGAGAATCTTTCTTCACTAGTCATGTGCATACTGCATTGATTAGTGAGGATTTAGAACAACTCAATCCTGATGATTTGGAAGAGATGGATATCAAATGGCAGATGGCTATGCTAAGCTTAAGAATAAAGAGGTTTTTTAAAAGAACTGGAAGGCAAAATCTGTCTTACAACAAAGGTGATAGAGCTGGATTTGACAAAACCAAGGTTAAATGTTACAACTGTAGCAATCTGGGTCACTTTTCCAGAGAATGTCCAAGCAAAGATCAAAGATCAAGCTACAACAAAAACATCACGTCCAACTCAACTGCCTTAGTCTCTCAAGAAGGACAAGGATATGACTGGAGCTTCCAAGCAGAAGACCATGCACAGAACCAAGCTCTTATGGCCTTTACTACTGATCCTTCTACTACTGAGGTACATTCTAAATCTTGCACTCCTGAATGCATTAAATCATACAAAGAATTAGAAAAACTAAATAAAGAAACTCTTGAATAGATGATTTTAAATAGAAACAGAAGAATTGAATATAATGGTTGTATAGCTGATTTAGAAAACCAAATTAAAATCTATAAAATAACTGATCAAAAGATAAAAGATGAATTGCTACAAACTACTTATGAAAAAGAACATATTGAATTGAAATTAAAAGAAACTTTGATCAAACTTGAAGAATGTCAAATGGAACTAGAACAGAATAAACTAACCATTAAAAAGTTTGAAAGAAGTTCTAAAATTGTCAATGAGTTAACTAGCAATCAAACTACAGAAAAAGTTATTCATGGAGTGGGATATCATGCAGTCCCACCTCCAACAAATTTCATTCCACCATTAAAATCTAGTACTGAAAGAATTTTAAATGATTTAAAAATTGAAAGTCAAACTGAAACTGAAACCAGTAATGAATCAAATGAATCTTCTGATGATGATCAAACAACTGAATCAAATGATACTAGTTTTCACACCACACAAAGTCAAACTGAATCCCCAAAATAGAACTCAGAAAATATACCTACAATTTTAAGAAGGGGAAATCAAAGGAATTTAAACCAATTAAAAGAACAAAGAAAACCTGAAAATTCTAAATCAACCAAATTATCATGCTTAATCTGCAACAAAGTTAATCACATAGCTAAAAACTGTCACTTCAATCCTATTAACAATCAAGAATTTACAGAATTCAAAATCAACAAAGAAAAGGAAAAAGCCTTAAAATTAAAACAAACTAAAGAATCAAAAGAAAAGGAATCTAAAACACCAAAACAAAAGGAATTCGATAAACCTTGTGCTGACACTCATAAATTTGGAAGAACTGCACCACGATTTGTTCAAAATACCAGGTATAAAAGTCCAAGCAGAAGCAACTATTTTAAAAACAATGGAACACAAAATCGTTTTCCTCGATTATTAAAGTTTTCAAACATCAGTAGAAACTATTCCAGGTTTACTACTGGTAAAAACCGTAATTACAATGCTGTCTGGTATAACTACAAAACACTATTGATTATGCTCAAAACTCATATTACTCAAACACTACTGGTCCATCAGTAGTGAAATTTTCAAAAGCTAAAAACTACGGGTATAAACCTAGATCAATAGTGACTCAAAACATCAGTACTAAATACAAAACTGCATATAAGAATCATTCAGTTAAAAAGTCTTATTCTTCAAAGGATGAACCCAAGACAAAACAAGCTTGGGTTCCTAAAAATAACTAATCCTTTTACTTTATGTGCAGAGTATCCAGATCCCTGAAGAAGGTAGAACATGGCATATTGATAGTGGATGCTCTAGACACATGACTGGAAATCTTCAAATACTTAGAGATTTCAAGTCTTTTGAAGGAGGGTATGTTGCTTTTGGAGAAAATCCTAGGGGAGGTAAGATTACAGGTAAAGGTACAGTATCAAATGGTAAAATTACTTTTGATGATGTATTTTATGTTGCTGAGCTTAAATACAATCTGGTTAGTGTGTCTCAAGTCTGTGATAAGAAGAACAAAATTTTTTTTACAGATGTTGAGTGCATCATTCTTTCTCCTGACTTTATTTTAGATGAAAAATATGTTGTTTTAAGAACACCAAGGAGAAACAATGTGTATTGCCTGGATATAGGGGGAGAACTCATTTCATCAAATGAGATCAACTGTTTTATATCTAAGGCAAACACAAATGAATCAGAACTTTGGCATAGAAGGATGTGTCACACAAATTTTAAAAATATGAACAATTTAGTTAAAAAGGATTTGGTAGTTGGTCTACCACAAAAAGAATTTATGTGTGATCATCATTGTGTTGCCTGCCTAAAAGGTAAACAACACAAGACTTCTCATAAGACCAAAGCAATTAATTCTATTTCTAAACCTTTGCAGCTCTTACATATGGACCTTTTTGGGCCTACAAATGTAATGAGTATTGGAAAGAAACAATACTGCCTTGTTATTACTGATGATTTTTCCAGATACACTTGGGTATTCTTTCTCAGGACCAAAGATGAAACAAGTGAAATAATCAAGAATCTGATTGTAAAGCTGGAAAATACAAGAGATCTCAAAGTGAAAGCAATTAGATGTGATAATGGAACTGAATTTAAAAATACTAACCTAATTGACTTCTGTGATCTTAAGGGTATTGACAGGCAGTACAGCTCACCAAGAACTCCACAACAAAATGGTGTAGCTGAAAAAGAAATAGAACTATCATTGAAGCAGCCAGGTCTATGCTTGCAGATTCAAAATTACCAATAACTTTTTGGGCTGAAGCTGTCAATACTGCCTGTTATGTTCAGAACAGAGTGTTAATAGTTAAGCCTCATTTTAAAACACCATATGAACTTTTCAATAAAAGAAAACCATCAATAAGTTTCTTAAAATCATTTGGTTGTCCTTGTACTATTTTAATTACAAAAGAATAAATTGGTAAATTTGACTGCAAAGCAGATGATGGAATATTTGTAGGATACTCAACTCAAAGCAAATCCTACAGAGTGTTCAACAAAAGGCTGAGGATCATTGAAGAAAGTGTAAATGTATCCTTTAATGAAAATCTTATGAATGAACAAGGAAATGGTCCAGATTGGTTGTTTAATATTGATAATCTAACCAAATCTTTTGATGTCAATTATGAATTTAATACAGGAAATTCAAACAATCAAAGTCAACAAGTAAGACCATCATCAAGTGGAAGGCAAGAAATCATGAAATATATCTTAGTTGATACTGCTCCCACAGTTGATACTGAGGACAGTAGTAACTCTGGTAACCCTAATTTCAATGATACCAGTAACAACTCAAATTCTGAAGATACTACTGATCCCAGTAGTAACTCTGAACCCTCAGAGTTGTGATGATGATTTACTTAATACTGATGCCAGTAACAACAATGATACTCCTGAAGTTAATGAAGAGAACGTTACTACTGACACCAGTAGTAATGATGAATCTCCACAAAATGCAAACAATCAAGAAGAAGCAGGGATAGATGCACAAATTTCTGAATCAAATGAGTCAAACTTAGATTCTCAAATATCTGTTGACAAAATTCCTGGAACCAGAACTGAGAAGAATCATCCTTTGGACCTAGTCCTAAGTGATGTCAATTCATCCATGCAGACAAGAAGCAAATTTAATTCTGCCTTGAACTCAAATATTTGTAATATCAGTCTAATATCTAATGAATGCATGTATGAATGTTTTCTGTCACAGGAAGAACCTAAGAAGATTCAACAAGCTATGAAAGATTCAAACTGGATCATAGCAATGCAAGAAGAACTTCTTCAATTTAAACTACAAGCTGTATGGACACTTGTCCCTCTTCCAAAAGGAAAAAGAGCCATTGGAACTAGATGGATCTTCAGAAACAAGAAAGATGAAAGAGGTATAGTGATAAAAAACAAAGCAAGGCTTGTAGCCCAAGGTTACACACAAGAAGAAGGCATTGACTATGATGAAGTTTATGCACCAGTTGCCAGAATTGAAGCAATCAGAATATTTTTAGCATATGCTTCATACAAAAGAATCAAAGTCT
The DNA here is from genome assembly GCA_963853835.1 of Calendula officinalis. Classification (NCBI taxonomy): domain Eukaryota; kingdom Viridiplantae; phylum Streptophyta; class Magnoliopsida; order Asterales; family Asteraceae; genus Calendula; species Calendula officinalis. Next base: position 72,662,819 of record OY970826.1, read on the forward strand.
ACCAAATGGATGTAAAAAGTGCCTTCTTGCATGGGAAAATAGAAGAAGAAGTATATGTATGTCAACCTCCAGGCTTTGAAGATCCAGAACATGATGACTATGTATTCAAACTAGACAAAGCTCTATATGGCCTTCATCAGGCACCTAGAGCTTGGTATGATACATTGTCCTCGTACCTTTTAAAGAACAATTTCAAGAGAGGTGCCATTGACAAGACATTATTCACAAGGAAGGTCAAAGATGATATACTACTGGTCCAAATATATGTAGATGATATCATCTTTGGATCAACAAATGATCAATTGTGCAAAGAATTTGAAGAACTGATGCAGATCAAGTTCAAGATGAGTTCAATGGGTCCAATGAATTTCTTTCTTGGACTCCAAATCAATCAGAAATCAGATGGTATTTTGATCAATCAATCAAAATATGTCAGAGATATCTTAGAGAAGTTTGCAATGAAAGATAGCAAAAGTGCAAGCACTCCAATGGAAACTCACAAACACCTACATCCTGATGTTGAGGGGGAGGATGTAGATGAACACATTTACAGATCAATGATAGGATCTTTGATGTATTTAACTGCATCAAGACCTGACATTATGTATAGTGTTTGTGTATGTGCCAGATATCAAGCAAAACCAAAAGAGTTACACTTACAAGCAGTCAAAAGAATCTTCAGATACCTGAAAGGAAAACCCTCACTTGGTCTTTGGTATCCACATGCATCACCATTTGAACTCATAGCCTACACAGATAGTGACTATGGTGGTGAATGCCAAGACAGAAAATCTACTACTGGTGGATGTCAATTTTTTGGATCAAGGTTGGTGTCATGGCAATGCAAGAAACAAACCAATGTTTCAACTTCAATTGCTGAAGCAGAGTATGTAGCTGCATCTGCCTGCTGTGCTCAAGTTCCGTGGATTCAAAATCAACTCCTAGACTTTGGTATCTCTATACTTAAAACTCCAATTTTTATAGATAATCAAAGTGCAATCAGTATTGTGAATAATCTAGTAAAACATTCTAAAACAAAACACATTGAAATTAGATTTCAATTTATAAGGGATTGCAATGAAAAGAAATTAATTAAAGTAGAGAAAATTCATACTGATGATCAATTAGCAGATCTTTTTACAAAAGCATTTGATGTAGGAAGATTCAACTTTTTGGTTAGCAGTATTGGAATGATTTTAATAAGTTAAGTCTAAAAGAAAAATCGTGTGTAAAGTGTTTTGTACAAACTTTAACTTTAATTTTCTGTTTAATACTGGTTATTCATTACTACTGATCTTGTTATTACTACCACAATCTAGTACTGATAGGGTTTCTCAGTAGAAATTAAGTCAAGTATAGAAACAAAGGTTACTACTGATGTTTCTACTACTGATACTTAGTTCTTACTGATCGGACGTTATCTGTAAAATACGACAATTACATTACTGACCCTCATGAAAATAGCCGTTAGGTTATTATTCGAAGGATATTTTGGTCATTTTGCAGGTTTAATCGAAAAATATAAATAGCAGACTGAGATTAGTTTAGCATTATCTTCTCCTCGATTTGATAAACCCTACGCTAAACCCTAATCTCTGCACAATCCGATCAAAACTCAACATCAGTAACAACTTAATTCCGATCACACACTTGAAATTCCTACCAAAACGATCACTCTCTCTGAAAGACTCACTCCAAAAGATCAAAATCAAGCACAAATGGCAACCCTAAAATCACTCAATGTCACTACTGATCTTAAATTCTCAGAATTCCATAATATGTGTGCCTTCTTAAGAAATCCAGATGGTACAAAGGATTTTCGACCTATTGTGATGTTCCTAAAGAAGTCATATATAAAGTTTTCTCTCACCATCAATCCTAAAGCATTTCAACAACACCTAGTTGATTTCTGGACCAATGCTGAAAGAACTGAAGGTTCAGCCATGTCCATGATCAAATCAACTGTGGATGGAAAGTCTATCACCATAACTGAACAATCCATTAGACAACATCTTCAACTCCATGATGAGTCAGGTATGTTCTCTCTTCCAAGGGAAGATCTTGTTGAAACTTTAAAGAAAATGGGGTATGAAGGAAGATCAGATATAGTTACTTTTCAAAAGGGTCTTCTTTCACCCCAATGGAAGTTTTTGGTACACACTATTCAACATTGTATCTCTCCAAAAAGAAGTACTTGGAATGAGTTCAACAAATCAATAGCATCTGCTGTTGTTTGTCTGAGCACAGGACAAGTATTTAACTTTTTAAACATGATTTTTGAAGGAATGCTAGGGAATCTATCTTCATCTAAATTTTTAATGTATCCAGGATTCCTAACTCATATAATAAACTATGAATTACAAAATCTTTCAACTCCCAAAAACTTTTTTGTAACACCAGAATTAAACAAAAAGGTTTTTGCAAATATGAGAAAGAGATTTATTTTTTCTGGTAAAGATACTCCACTATTTTCAAACATGATCTATGATCATCCCCCAACTGGAGAAGGTTCAAGTCACCCCATTGAACCCCAACCCACTCCACCACCAAATACAGCCCAAACAGAACCCATTGAGTCCACTCAATTAAATGCACCAACATATGTCCTGCTAGTGTCCCAGGTACATGAGATTAATCCCCAGAGTGCTACTCTTCACTCTGAGGAAGACCAGACCTTAGCCAAACAAATTTCTATCAAATATAGAAGGAAGAAAACTTCCTTAAAAGACACCAGGGGACCAATTGAGTCAAACCCCAGACTCCAAGAGTTGACCTCACAGGAGGAGAGAGGTCATGAGGAAAGGGCTCTCAATACTGATGCCCCAAAGGTGGATGCACAGGCTAGTGAGAACATCAATAGGACCCAGACCTCGGCAACTCTAAGTGATGACTCTGAATTTGAGGCATTACTAAGAGGACCCCGGTGCCAAGAAACCACAAGGGGGGGGGGGGGGCACTACTGCTTTTTCTAGGAAGAAGAGAGTGTCCAAACAACCCATTTCAACACCAAAAAGTGATGAGGGTAGAACAGAACAACTTGAATTGACGGATAGGATGGAAAACCTTAAAGCCAATGTACCTAATGAGCCCAATGATCCACCCAAAGGGGCTGAGGGCAGTATTAAAACCACTAAATTGACGGCTAGGAAGGAAAACCTTAAAACCACTGTACAAAATTGTCTGGAGTTACTTAACAATCAAGGGAAAACCATGACCTACATGAAGCACTACATCAATACCTTGAACAAAAGGCAGAAGAGGTTTGAACAAAGGCTTCAAAGGCAATCAAAATTGATCAGGCAATTACAAAGAAAGATTGCAAGTAGTGAGGCTCAACAAGTTGAGATCACTAAGGGGGAGAAAGATCAAATTCAAGGGATGATTGATCAATCTATTGCAGTAGCAACCCTCCTTAACTTGAAAGAGGTTCATGGTGAAACAAGTCAAAATATTGGTGAAGACTTGTACAGAGAAATGGATGAGGATATATTTGTGTCTGCAAATCAATCACAAACAGCAGAACAAATAAAATCTCCAGTTGCTACTGAAGTTATAGAAACTACTGATCCTACGGTTATTACTGAGGAAAAGGATCATGAGATTGTTACTACTGATCGTGTTGAAGAAGGAGATACACCAGTAGTGAATGCTACACAAGAAGATATCATGGATACTACTGATGCCCTAGCAGTAGTAATTCCTACAGCAACCTCACCAGTAGTAAATGAAGAAAGACAAATTGTAGTACATGAACAAGAAATTATACCAGTAGCAACCGCATTGGTTACTACTGAAGAGGAAGAAGAAGAAATTCCATAGCTCATTGAACGTGAACGGTTTGTTGTTATCACAAAACCTCTAACACCTGATCAACCACTTATCATACCTGACATTGATGATAATGTGAACTGGTTTGAAGTAGATGAATGTGCACTTCCTCCACATCCCAAGATTCTATCAGAAGATAAACTTAAATTATTTTCTCCATCAATTGTAAGTAATGGTATTCCTGATATGAAATACACTCCACCTCCATCTATACTTCCAGCTTGTATTAGAAAGGGAAAAGAAATTTATGATGATGATTATCCCAACAGAGCCTTAGGTCATCACATGGTAAATAAGATGAATCATGTGAGATCTGCTAAACAAGCTAAATGGAAGTTGAATCATATAAGGTACTTAAAGAAAGTGGCTATTACTCAAGCTCTTGAAGACAAGAAAAAGGCCGAAAAAGAAAGATTGAAAAATCAAGAAAATCAAGAAGCTGAAGTACCTATTCCACAAATAAAAGGAATTCTGGTAGAAGACCAACAAGCTGAATTTAAAAGACATAGAAAAATTGAAGAAGAACATTTAAATTATCTTGAAGATCTGGTAGCTGAAAGCAAAAGAACAAAAGGTGAACTACCAGATGATATATTTGAACAGAAAAAGAATATGATTGACTTTTTGAAGTCAAAAGGGCATAGTGTAAAATCTTTTGGCAGAATGAAGATGATTACAATAATAGATATATATTGTACTGCCAAGAAGAAAGAATTAGCTGAATTAGAAGCAGAAGAAGAAAAAGCAAACACTTTAATTTCTATAGACCCAACAATCATTTCATCTGGAAAACCAACTCCTGGTGAAACTTCCACACCCCAATCAAAGAAAAGAAAAGCTCTTCCATAGGAACAGAAAGACAAAAAGAAATCAAAAAAAGAACAAATTATTCCTGTTCTTGAAGTTCCTATTGCTCCCCTTGAAGACAATCCAATCATCAATTGGAGAGTCATTGATAATCATGTGATTGAATTTATAAGGGAAGACAGACAAGTCCAGAGATTTACTGGATGGAAGCCAATGATCAGATCTTGTTCAAGAAGTGATATAATCAAAGTATTGATTATTGGAAAACCAAGAATGACCAAGAAGACATGGAAGAACTCTGGAGCTGGATACTTAACCAAAATGTTTGATGCTGCATTTTATCCAGATAACTATCCAGAAATATTTTCAAACACAGAAAATGTGTATGCTTGGAATGTGTTACCCACAGTACAAATGTACTTCTTTGAAAGATCAAGCAATAACTGTGAACTATACTTATTTGAAAAAGAATATCCACACTCTGAAGAAACTATGTATCAGATATTCACAAACACAATGATGAAACCGTATGATGAGGTAATGTTTCGAGAAAAACTTAACTACTTTATCAAAAGAAACAGCAAGTATATTATAGCTCAAAGGAAAAGGAAAAATCAAAGAACACTTGAGAAACGAGCTGCTTTAGAAGAGCAAAGGAAGAAAGAAGAAGAAGAAACTTGATTAATTCAAAGTGAATTAATAAGTTTAGGGGGAGATTGTTGGGATGTAAACAAGATATACAAATTCTATTACTGATGCTGCAGTTGGTACTGATTAATGAAGAATGAAGTTAGTACTGATGGGGCAAAAACACTATCTTCTACTGATGCTAATCTTGGAAGATTACTACTGATGATGTTACTACTGACGATCAATTGTTACTACTGATGTTATATTTAGAGCTGATCGTGTCCGAGATTCTAGCATAGTTAGTTATAGAATGTATATCTTCTTGTAATTCAATTGTAATCGATTCCTAGAATAACTAGGTTAATAATTTAGGCTTCAAGGATTAGTATATATAGTTCCTTATGAATTGTAAACATGCGTGTATTGATCGAACGAATTAATACATTGAAGCTTTTTGTGATAAACTGTGTTCTTCGTTTTATTCTCATTCGATTACAGTTTACATTGTTCTTAATCTAATAACATAAGTGTTAATCCGCTGTAACTTCTTGTGTTAGTAGATCTGAGTTTCTAATAACTTAATTGAGTTATTCGATCTGACAGAAGTAAACGGAAAGAAACATATCAGGTTTGCTTTTAGTCTTGTCGGTCAATTTTAACGGATAAAATTTTCAATATTATGACAAATATCCAATATTTGGATATGATTTTTTATGTCTTCAAATTTTACGTTTTCTCTAAGAAGCATATAATATATGCAGGTTTGAAGAGGTGATTGAGCTTCTACCACAACAAGTATTTCGTATTAATTGCACGATTAAAAGCCAAAAGCTGTCAGAAGATACAGAGTATGTGTGTTACCTTGTGTTCAAGCTCTCAGAAAAATGTCAAGGGCTGCATTGTCCCGTACTTGGCTGCATTGTCCCGTGGAAGTACGGGATTTACTCCACCGAGAAAACAACGAGGCTGCAATTGTTTATTTTGTACCCCCAACCCCATGGAATGTACATCATATTACTCGGGTTCCAGAACAAAGGGAAGATGGGTGCATGGAGGTTGAAGTGTGGAAATTTAACTCAAATCATAAAGTAAAGAATGACTGTATACCAGTGAATTTGAAATTTATAAGTTATGAAGGTACTATGAGTGGCCTTATTTTATGTGGCCTAGAGTTTCGACCCATGTAGTGATAATGACATAATTGTCTTGGATCTTAATGTCAATTTGAATCTGGTTTGCCATGGTGATGTTTTCTTTTTCTTATGTTTGCACTCGCCATGTGTTGAACATTGGACTTCCATTTCCCTTGTCTGCATTGATAACCAACTTTATTACACCCTTCTTGATCTGTGTCATATCCATCAATTGATGTGCTTGATCCTTTGACAAGTGAGTTCTGAGCTTAATGGAACAGTTTGACAGGTACTCACGGAAAGGTCCAAATTTAGGGGTGACCATAAAAACTGAAAAATCACACCTAGGTTGAAACAACTTGAAAAACTTAACCAAGATAACCAAACCATATAAGAGATAGACGGTTCGGTTTTGTTTCTAATGTACTTACCAAAATTTTCTTAGTCCTTCCTTCCATTGCCATTAATGATAAAATCTCTCTGTAAAATCGTAATTTTTTCCAACCCCTCAACCTTCTCTTGTGGTAAAACCATCTGTAACAAAGAACAATTTGTTGATTACAATCGAAATTGGAACCACAAAAGGATCTTGTTCGAAAAACTCAAGGATAAAGATTCAGACGCTGTTCGAATTCTCCAAGAAGATGGAGATTGGAGCAAAGAACTCCTCTCGGCTGTTGTTGGATTCCTCAATCAAACCTCAAGATCGAACCACGTTCTAAAGGTGAAATGTTTTACTTTCTGTGATTGTTAATCGTTCTTCAATTTACATTTCACGACTTCAATGACGCAAAACGGAACAGATTTGTGGTTATTGAGCTTGTATAAGCTTAGTAACTCACGTTTTCTTATGTTGAACACCAGGTGTTTGATAAATGGTCGAGTAAAGACAATTCGCGAATTAGCATATTCAATTACAAAAGAAGCATAAGATTATTGGTTGGTGAGGGTCTAGTTGAAGCATAAGATTATCGGCTTTGAAATATATGAAAAATATTCAAAGTATGCAGGCTTCCTTAGAGATTTATGATTCAATCATTCAAGGTCTTACTGAAAAAAGGAGATTTGAGATATCAGTCTAGCATTCATCTCCCTTATGACCAGGATGATAACATCTATAACATTTTCTAGGCCTATTCCTAAACATGTTTTCATAAGAAATTTTAGAAAATTGTTTTTCTCTTGACTGATCAGTATGAGTAAGTTTTTCAAACTTTTGACTTAGAAATTTAATCTGATCACCATTAGACTTTAAAATGATATTTTTGTTATTTTAGTAGGTTGTTTAATTTTATTTTTTAATTGGTTTTGGAGGAGATGGATCTGGTTTCTTTTTTTTATTTGGCAAAGAAGTCTTATTATTTTTAGACTTCTTGCTTTTGCAACTTGAAGATCCTGTTGAAGTTGGTTTTGGATTATCATGTTTTAAAATGACAACTTTAACAGGCTCTTTAGGTTCTTCGGTACATGACTTTTCTGTTCCAGAAACTTCAGTATCAGTTATAACACTTGATGTAGAAGTAGTTTCATTTTCATTATATTTTTCAAAAGTAGTTGTATTAAATAATAATTCAAATGGTGGAACAACAGATGTGTCATACTGCACTACTTCGGGTTCAGTATCAGAAATTTCTTTATCAGGAAATTCAATACTGAGATCTTGTAGTGCAGTATAGCACTTTGAACAGATAGATGGACCAATATGTTTATCAAAAATGAGTTTTTTCCTCATCATCTGACTCAGTTTGACATCCAACTTTACAAAATGTTTTTGAGTTGACAAACTGAATAGGGTTCATATAAGAAAATTCTTCAAATAAATCAGCAAAATTGTTTCTATTCTTTAACTGAGGATCAACACCAAGTGCAACCCTCACATTTTCTGGAAATTGTTGATTTAGACATTAATTTAATTTAATAGAGGCATTCCCCCAAGATTTACACTGTTTTTCAAATTTTTCTTTTTCCAATTTGTGTAAATGAGCTTTGTCAGCTAATCTTTGGTTCATGTCTTGTAAGTTAACAAAATTTAATTCTAAATCTTTAAATTTTGCTAATTTATCTAAATGTTCATTATTTACCCTTTCAAGTTCAAGAATAGTTAATTTTAAAGCCTTTTCTTTCTGTACTAAAGTGTTAAGATCAACAATCATGTACTCAAATTTTTTTTCTTTTTCATTCATTGAATTAGTTTGAAAGGAACTCACCTTGTACAACTGAGTGGAATCCCAATCAGTATGAACACTCATCCTCTCAGCTTCTTTGATATCCTTCTCAAAGGAGCTCTTCAAATCATCTTCAATGAAAGCCATAAAGGCTTTGTTTTCAACCTCTTCCTCATCATCACTGAGCTCTTCATCCATCCAAGCTTCAGAGTAAAGTGCCTGATGAGGTGCTCCATTCCCTGCTGCACTCTTGCCTTTGCTCCAGTTCTTCAACTTGACATACTTGCCCCTATACCGTTTAGCACGGTATGCAATCTTGTCATTCTGATCAGTTTCAGTTGACTTAGTACGACAATTGGCAACAATGTGTCCAGGCTTTCCACACCTGTAGCATAGACCTGATCTTGGGTCAGTATTAGAAGAGCTAACACCCAGCCTCTTCTTCTTCAACTGATCCAGCTTCATAGACTCGAGAGCCATTTCAGTTTCAAGCTCCTCTGCCTCAGCATCAGCAAGATCAACCTCTGGCTCTTCAGGCTCAGTGACAGTATAAGCCTGTTGCACAACTAAAGCCATGACAGTGGAAGTCTTGTCAGTTTTCTTCCAGTTGATCAGTCTTGCAGCATTGTTCTCCTCATGATTCAACATTAACCCATACAGTGTTTGAAGAGTGTATGTTTCAATGTTGTTAGCAGCATTGACAGAGTTTGTCATGTCAAGGAATTGTTCAGGAAGACTGTCCAGAAACTTTTGAACAAGTTCTCCTTCTTCCTTCACAATCCCTACACTGATGAGATCATGGATAACAGTATTGAACCTGTTATAGAGAGTGGTGATGTCTTCATTTGGACTTGAGAAGAAGTTTTCATACTTCCTTCTCATGTTGCTCTTTCTCTGCAACTTCACCTTAGTTGTGCCTTCATAGGTGACTGATAAGCTATCCCACATAGCTTTTGCAGTTGGCAATTTCATAATTGCATTCAGTATTACTTTGGTAACTGCATTACCAATCACCCCCTTTGCTCTAGAGTTCAGACTGTACAAATGACGGTCGGTATCATTCCATGTATGCTTCAGTTTTGGGACTGTTCTTGTGCTTTCAGGAGCATCATCAGTAGCTGCAACGGGTTCCACAGTTTGTGGAATGATGGGACCATCAGACAGTACTGTGAGCATTTCATGATGAATGGACTCAAGATATCATTGAGCTTTTAGTTTCCATTGATGGAAGTCTTTGCCATCGAAGATTAGCACTCCCTTTCCAGACATGACTGCTGCAACAATGGAAGACATTCTTGATTTTGAAGGTTGGGAAGGGTATGTATAAGGAATGGCTGTCAGGGTAATAGATCGACTAAATAAGATATTATTTAGCCTGCTCTGATACCAGTTGTTAGGTTACAACGCCCTGGTTTTATAAGTTAATTGATTAGATTTAATATACTTAAGACAATTAAAGTGTAGAAAACAGTATTAGAGGGTCAATGTATAAATCCACTAAGTGTGGCTTGTTGCGGAATAACAAGACCACTAATCAATTACAAAGATGTGAAAGTAAAGTACGTGAATTGGTGAGTACTCCTTTGCCAATTGATCTCTATTTATAATGATATAGCGATCTTACAAAATGGGCAAAGGAGGAATGGAAGGACTGGTCAAGGAAAGTGACTAAGATCAAGGGACTTGATTTTAGTCAGTTACATTCGAGAATGTAACTCAATCCATCCACTCAGTATTGGATTTCCAATACTGAGTGCCAATACTGAGCAGCCAATACTGCCTACTCAGTATTGGACCCAGACTTAGCTAAATTCTACAAAACTATTTTAAGCTAGTCTAGGTTGTCTTGTTATCTTAAGATCTAAAGGGGTAAGGCTTTTTGCCTTAACACAATTGGATCCTAGATAACCCACACAAGTTGGGGGAGTTAGTGACACCTACTTGGGGCGGTACCACCCTACGCAAGGGTAGTGTGTCGAGAAATAGATAACCCGGAAAGCGGGGGAGTTTGAGATAACCCGGAAATCGGGATAGAAATAGTTAACCCGGAAACGGGGGAGTTTACCTAGATAACCCATATCGGGGGAGTTGTTTCGGGGAGGCCCGTTACGTATGTGTTGGGCTTATGGCAAGCCATATAGTATGTTTGACTATGTGCAATTTGATAATTATTTAATTATTATTTTATTGCAATATTTCTAACCGGGTCTAAAACCCATGTTTCTCATGAGACAATCTTGTCTCACGTACTACGTTTATTTTTTACTATGTACTCAGGATCAGGAGCTAAGGATTAGGCGGCCCGTAGTAGTAGCATTGGATGATTAAACTCGGTGTACTTATTTAATTCCCTAGACTAGTTTTGATATATTTGTAACACCGGTTTTTGGTACTTCTTAATTATTCCAAATGTTTTATTTAAACCATAATTTTTGGATGATTGGATTTTTATTAGTTAAACTTATTCATTTAAAAAGTTTAAATTGATTTGAAAAATTGGTGTGTTACAGCGGGTGAGCCAGATTTTCCCCATACAAGAATACCGTTCAACCAATGGGGATGTTGTTGAGACATTTTTGTGAGTTTTTGAAAGTGAAAGCGTAAGAAAAATTGTAGAGAATGTGTAGAAGATGGTGTGAAAAAAAGTTATGGTTAAAAGGGTTATTTATAATAGGTTTTATTAAAAAAAAAATTAAATTCGTTCAAAACTAGCTGTTGGCAACGGCTAGTCCACGAAACACCATCCCATTCGCTCGCTGCTCTCGTCGACGCTCCCACGGACCGCCTTGCTCACGTAACGAGCGGCGGTGTGGTGGCGAGGCCAGCGAGCCCCACCCCTCGTTACCATACCGATCTCTAATGACCAGATACATGTTCATCTATGGAATTTGCATAATCATAATCATAATTGTCTTCATGATAATCATTGTAAACATTGCGAGGCGTTTCCTGGTGAAAATAAAAATCAAAGACCACATTATATACATAAAGAGTAATAGAATAAAATTTATTATGCAGACTAAAATCATAAACTGTGTAGGAAGAACTTTACTTCCTAGTTTCGGGTTCGATCAATTAGGTAAGGCAAATAAAGGATTGGAACTGATATGATCTGTGACTAGAATCGATTGAACGAAATCAAGAACGATTGAACGAAGTTACGAAATCAAGAACGATTGAACGAAGTTACGAAATCAAGTTTCCGTAATGCCGTTTCCAATTCCAAATTCGTTTCTGCCCTTGGACGATACCGATTACCATCATGAACGAAGAGCCAGGAACTAAATGATGGACTAATAGGCCCTAAATATGAAAATGGACTAATTGGGCTTAGAGTTTAATCAGAAACTTACGAATGGGCCATCAATTTTGAACGGGAAAACTATATGAAATTGGGCCCCTTAATATGTGTGGGCCATGGGCGGTTGCCCTGGCCCAGACCTAGAGCCAGCCCTGCTAACTATCCACTTTAATAAATTGATATTAATTTTATACCATTACTTTTACTTTTAAAACTCATTAATATTTCCTCCGTATCAAAATAAGTGACACAAATTGGCTTACACGTTTTTTAAGGTAAAATATTAAAGTAGAGGTTAAAATAGATTAAAGTACATAGTTAGTTGAGAATGAGTCTCACTTTTCTTGAATAAAGTGATATTAATGAGTTTTAAAAGTAAAAGTAAGGGTATAAGGGTAATTGTAACGACCCGAAATTTGTAAATAAATAAATTGTGCAAAAATATGATAAATAAGGATAAATCGTTTAAGGAACGTAGGAATTGGTTTCGTGTCATTTGGACACCGTACGAGAAAGTTATGGACGAAACCGGGTCGAGCCAAAGATCAAAAACTGCAGCCTGTGCTGCGTGTGAAGTTCACGACGCGAACTTGGTTCGCGATCGTGAAGTCGAGGCAGCGATTTGGGCAGTCTGGCGTGAAGTAGTTCCCGATCACTTACCGATCGTGAAGTTCGCGCGCTCATCGGAGTTCACGACGCGAACTTGTTAGCGATCGTGAACTCCCTTCCGACACCAGCATTAAAGACGGGAATTTTCATTTATTACACACATTAAACCCTAGTTTTTCCCTCTCCTTGTGTGTGAACGATTTTGAGTGTAAGGTGTCGTTTGGAGCTCAATCTTCATCAAATCTTGGTGATTCTTGCTCCTTATTGAAGAACAAAGGTTATCGGTTGGAAGATTTGAGGCATTCAAATCTTGAGAAGTGATATTGGCGTTTAAGGAACACAACAATTGGTTAAGCTTGGCTAAGGTGAGTACATGTGAACTTTCAAAACTGAGTACATAGCTAGTAAATGTTTATAATTAAATGCTTTTATCGAGTCTTTAAGTAATTTAGTTAATTATGTGATTTTTGATGAATTGCTTATGTGATGATGAATCGATTAATTGAATGAGAAATGATGGAGCTATAGGCTCACAATGATAAAAGATAAGTGATGACGATGATGTTGATGTCCCTAGGGCCATAGTAGATTGGAGGCATTCCGGTTATTACGGTACCTTAAGGTTAGTGGTAGATTGGAGGCATTCCGATTACCCAATACCTATGAGTCCCGGTAGATTGGAGGCATTCCGATTACCGTGGATATGACGGTCTTGATAGATTGGAGGCATTCCGATTATCTTGACATTGGCCAAATGATGAAAGTAATGAAGTGACCCAAATGAACCTAGTAATATTATTTTAAGTTTAAATGATATTATGTGACTAGTTGTTTATCGGGTTTTAAACCCATCTATCTCACGAGGCAATTTTGTCTCACGTACTATGTTTGTGTTTTGCTATGTACTTAATGGTGATTTTCGGTTATTACATGTAACAAAACGCAGCGGAAAGATTTAATCACCATGAACAGATCTTGATATCAATCATACAATTAAACTATAAGAAAATCAAAGAGAATGGTATAAGAATTCATACCCTAGTTGCCTTTGATTATTGTGTATTCGGATGGAGTTGGTGATGGATTGAAACCAAGTATTCAATTAGAATACCTCTAAAAGAAAGTCCACACAACACTTCAAGAACACCAAAGGAGGATGCTAGTCCTTGATTCTTGAGAGCAAATGGAAGCAAAAGATGGGATGTATTGTGTGTGTATGCCGTGAATTCACAAGGCAAGGGAGGGAGTTTATGGAGTCATTTACACTCCATAATGGTGCCTTAATTCCCATTAATGATTTCCATAAACCATTGACCAATATTTACACACAAGTCCTTATCTTTTGTTCCTTCTAGTTTGCTCACATTAAGGTTTCAATATTAACATTTAATATTAAACTTATATATAAGCATGTAGCTTATATTAATATATAATGTAATTACCCTAATTACACTATATATCTTATGGTGCTAAGTGTTTAAGTGTGTGACCCTTTAGGCTCACAAACTACTAGCCATATAACTATATGTTATACGCGTGAAGCATATTCCAACAGCTCCCACTTGCGCACGTGATAACATCAAGTAGTTATACAAGCAAAGGTTAGAGTCTAGCAACCCGCCAATGCCCCTAGAAGTACATGAGGAGTTTCATAAAATCTTTGTTCAAAGTTTTCGAGCAGTTATCCTTTTGTTACCGATACTATGTTGAATTTTAGACAAGGATAAATGTCAATCTAAAATTTCAACGATTCTGTTTCTCGATCTATACATTGAAGTAGATTACCAAAACCAATCAAGATTCATCTTGATTACCTTTTGGGTGTGGCCACACATACATCTATTCAAATCATCGAGGGGCCCAGTAGTATCTAATCCACATGCGTGGAGGAACAAATTCTTTGTTGACTGCACGTGTCTGTCATATGCTTAATGACAAACCCGATAATGGTTGTTATAGCAGCCTTATTCAGGTCAGCGTTTAACCATATCAAAGTTTGCCCCTCTACATACACAAACCAACTTGCATCTCAAGTCAGAGGATAAGTGACAAAGCCTTTGTGAGATTCACTTGTGACATAAATCCAGGAAGTGATTTCTCATAGGTTGGGTCAGTCCAATCGTGCATCGTTATGAACGACATGTGAGTTTGATTTCATCATCCTTAGTCATACTAAGATAATGTCATCAATGCCCTCAGATTTGTCTTAATAATATTCCCATATTATTAATATGACAATGGACAATTTAGAATATAAAACACAGTAAATATTCAAGGATATAAACATGCAAATATAGAACACAGTAGATATTCATATAAAAACGATCATATCAAATATATCAAATTATTCCAATATAAACTGCTCACAGTTCCATTATCCAAATACTAAAACAGATTTACATGAAACTACTAGCTTGTCAAAGTCTAATGTTCCATTCATATTCAAGATGTTTGGTACAAGACATTGAGTTCGATAAAGCGTCAGCTAGTTAGTTATCTGTTTGAACTTTAAGTGTACGAATTTCACATATCTCGATAAATCATTCGAATGTAGTGAACCTTCGTAAATAGGATCTAGCGTCATCACGACCTATTTCAAAACCAACATAAGTATAGCAAGTATACTTAGTTTCAGTTCAGTATCTCCACCATGACCAAGAAACATATCTCCAGTACTTTAAAATACTTCAATGTGTTCTTAACAGCAATCCAGTGACCTCTCATGAATTCTGTTGGTATTTTCTAGTAAGGCCCCCTAAGGACGTTACATTTGGCCTAGTGCTCCTTACAGCGTACATGATGAATGCAATAGCCGATTCATAGGGGATTACATTCATCCGCTTCACCACATCAGGTGTGGAAGGTCCTTGAGTCTCACTCATGGCATACGAGGACTTCCTCGTTTGGGAGTACCACTCTAAACCATTTAGAATTTTGTCAATGTAAGCACTTTGACTTAAACCAATTAACCGCTTTGATCTATCATTATAGATCTTTACTTCAAGTATGTATGTCGTGTCCCTACAATCCATCATTTCGAAACATTTTCCAAGCCAGGATTTTCATCTTGTAGCATGGTATATTGTTTCACATGAGTGACATGTCATCAACATGTATGACTTGAGAAACGACAACGCTCCCACTAGCATTCATATATACACATACTCAGTTTGGGCTTCAGGTGAAACAAACGTTTTGATTTCATCATCAACCAAATTTCATAGTCATAGTACACTACTTTGGCTATAAGAATCCTAATGTATTTAGTAACAGGCGAGAAGGTTTCATCATTGTCAATCCAATAGGATTGAGTGTAACCTTTTGCTACTATGAGAGATTTATAGGTGTGTATATTTTCATCCATGTCAACAGTCTTACTGTTTTGAGAAAGATCAACTAAGTTCAAAACTTGATTGTCTCTCATGGATTTTATTTTCGCATTCATAGCTTCAAGTCATTTTTCGAATTCAAAATTCGATAATGCAACTTGATAGTTAGGGGGTTCATAATGATCCTCGAAACTTGCTCCTCAGCATCGACATAAATCTATATCGTTCAGGTGCATGAAGTGTCCTTGCGGATCTATGAATGGGAACAACATCATCCTGTGGTCCAACATCTGTATGTCCAGCCTTAGAATGATATTTGCTAGTGTTACCAGAAGGTTGTGTATCTTCACTTTGAATCTTGTCAAAGTCTATAGTGCTCCCACTTGCTTTGTGAAATGAGACTGTTCTCAAGAAACTCAGCATACCGAGTAACAACAATTTGTTCTCAGTTGGGAAGTAAAATAGTAATCGAAGATATACTTGATAGATATGGGTTCAAGTTTGTTCGGCATGTCTCGTTCCACGAGATCCTCACAACCCCAGATCCTCAAGTAAGACAAATTAGGGACTTTTCCACGCCATATCTCATATGGTGTCTTTTTAACCTTTTGGTCGGAACCATATCAAGTATTCGAGCACCAGACTTCAGTGCATGCCCCTCAAAAGGATAGTGTAAGAGTAGTAGGACTCATCATAGATCGCACCATGTCATACAGGGTCCGATATCTCAATCCAGACGCACCATTATCTTGTGGAGTGTATGAAAGAGTGAATTGTGAGACAATCTCACGATGTGAGGGATGATCCAGAAACTCTTGACTCATGTACTTTCATCCTTAATCAGGACTGAAAGCCTTTGTTGTCTTGCTGAGTTGATTTTCTACTTTTACTTTAGAAAGCTTTGAACGTGTCAAAGATTTCATGTTTATGTCTAATCAAGTAAACATAACCATAGCGACTGATATAATTAAAGCTTCCATGTTGATGTTTAATCAAGTAAACATAACCACATCGAATGATATCATCAATGAAAGTAGGTGGCACCTTCCCTAGTCTTAGTTCTAAAAGGGCCACATACATCAGTATGTATGAGTCCAAGTAGATTTGTAGCTCTTTCGCCAACTTGGGAGAAAAACTTTCTTGTTATCTTTCCATAATATACAAGAGAGGCATTTTAAATGATTCATAATCATTTCTAAAGAAGCCCGTCGAGTTTTAGTATCAAAATGCGTTTCTTGTTTATGTGGAAAAGATGACGATGATCTAGGTAAGTAGAATCCAAACCAATTTGGATTCTTGAGTGCAACATTTGTATATAGAACTATCGTTTGAATTAGGATCATGCATATTAATTTCAAACATACTATTACAATGAATAGTTATAAAAAAAATGTTATTTTTCATAAAACAAAATATCATAATCCATTATTCAACAAACGATAAAGCTAAACAATGCATAATTGACAATTGTTCAAAACAATAATTAACGCATTAGGAAGGATAAGATCACAGCTTCCATTCATTTAGCTTTCTACTTCACATTCAATCTTGCACATTTGTGTAAATGTGAGTTCCACAACTAGTGTCATACACTCAAGATTTATCACGAAAAGTATAGAGTTCTATAATGAAGATACCTAATATGCTAACTAGAACACATTTTACCTTCATCAACTCTGCCAAGTCGGCAGGACAATTCCTCCTTCAATGGCCAGTTTCATCGCAATGATGGCAAGAAATATCCTTTGCAGGGTGCTCCTTTTTAGCAGGTGGGGGAATCGTAGGTTTGGAAAAGTAAACTAGCTTACCCTTACCTAGACTCTTGCCTTGTGCTTGCGGTTTACCTTCCCTAATTGCAAGAAAAGTATTGGGTAACCCTTGCTCAACCAGTTTTACCATAGCATGTTCAATGATTGTCTTCCCCATGCTATGTACTTTTAAAACACTTTTCAAACTGGTCATAGTCCTTGGATAGTGAGGTAAGAATCAAGCTCATTCCAAGAACTTGTGGTAAGGGGTAACCAAGACGTTCCATTGGATCAAGATAGCATTGCATATTCAAGATGTAAGTGCTAACTGATTGGCCGTCCTCCTGATTGCAAGCGTGGAATGCTTTAACTGTTTTGAACAGTTCAAGTTCTGCCATTTGTTGAAATATCATTTTCAACTCGCTTATCATGTCATATGTTGTGAGTTCCTCGAAGTACTTTCGAATCTCGGGGTTCATGCTCACAAGCATATGAGTAGCAACTTCTTGGTGTTCGTTAAACGTTTCAGTAAAGGCTTGACGAACAGCAGCAGAATCACTGACAGGAGGTGCCTCAGGTAAGGCCTCTTATAGGTGTATCAACTTTCTCATCTCTAAGGACAATCCTTAGAATTCGATATCAGAAGATAAAGTTGATATTAGTCAGTTTCAGTTTTCAAGAACTGATTTTTGAGTGGAGATACTTAGGTTTTGATGTTGTTGTTATCTGTATAACAACCAAAGTTCAAAAAATAGTATTTTCAATAATAATTTCTTTT
Organism: Calendula officinalis; assembly: GCA_963853835.1. NCBI lineage: Eukaryota > Viridiplantae > Streptophyta > Magnoliopsida > Asterales > Asteraceae > Calendula > Calendula officinalis. Next base: position 72,681,147 of record OY970826.1, read on the forward strand.
AATCAATTAACTACCCAATTAATTTTAATTAAAAGCTAAGATCCCATTGAGCTTCTATCACCGCATCAGTTGATCTGCTAGAGGTGATAGATCCAATAAGTAGGTGACGATCAACAATTGCATTACAAGTGCAACTCTTAGAGGTATGGGACTTCATGGCACCTAGTGAACAAGCATCTAGGGTCAAGTGGCATGTTTGTCGCATCGTCGCCTCGAGTCAAGGTCTCACCGTTAACTCGATTAAGTCATCCAATGTGAAATCATGTCAAAATAGCTCTAGGTCTCACGCGTAGAGAATAATGACCTCGGATCTAGATTCAAACCACGTCTCACGTGAATTCAAAAATAGAAGCAAGTGATTTACAACCGATTGGACGGCGTGACTTAAATTTTAGGTATGTTAAATTTTAATTAATAAAATTTTATTAAGATATGAATGAATCATGTACTTCATTCATACCACTTCATAAGTCTTGTAATAAATGGTAAAAACATTTAACGATTATTAAGGTTTAAGTTTCAAATCGTATTTAAACTTAGTTTAATCTCAAAACAATTTTAGATTAAAGGTTTAATCATCAATGATTAACGATTATTTTAAGTTTCAAATCATATTTAAACTTAGTTTAATCTCAAAACACTTTTAGATTAAAGGTTTAATCATCAATGATTAACTAGTAATTATCGATGATTAAATGTTTGGATGTTTTAATGTTTGTGTCAAAAAACCGTTTTTAATTGTTTTATTTACTTGTATCTAATAGGAAAAGAAAACAACCACAAACATAAATAAAACATGCAACAAATTTTGTGCAAACCTCGACCGATGAAATCCTAGGTTCGGTCACGTGAGTCATCACGACGGACCGAAGGGTCAAACTAGGGGACGGGCCAATATGAACCCAAACGGGCCTACATAAACCCAATGGGCTCCCACTTGCTCCAAGACATTCTTGAGCAAGTAGAACCCAAAATTGTGAAAAAATGCAATCTGCCAGAAAATTCCAGCAGACTTTGAAGCCCGAAAAGTCACTGAAGGAGTCTTCGTTAGTCTTCCCGGCCTTCTGGAAAGTTGTAGCCCACGACTTTGCAAGAATTTTAGGCTTTTGAATCGCCCAAAACGGAGTCCGTATGCCTCTGGAAAACCTGTTTTCGTACAGCACTCGCTTTTGTGACGGAAATTTGTTGTTTTCTTCATTAGTCTTCAATATTTTTTGTCAACAATTTACAATAAAAAGATAAAATAAATACAATCTATTCTATTACTTTTATATTACAAATTGCCCCAAAAATGGCACCAAAAATAAAAGAAAAAAAATGAAACAAATTACAACAATTAAGCCAAAAAACAAGGCTTTTCCCAAAACAACCAAACAACCAAACATCAACCACATTCATTCACAAACGGTCTAGGCTTTCATCGGTTTGCACAAACAAGCAACAATTGACAAGGCTTTGGCTTGGGATATGGCAAAAATACATGTTTTGCCATATCAACAAAATGGAATTAAAAATTAAATTCCAAGCCAAATAATCAAAAAATACAATAACAAGATTAATTTTTTGATTTGATTTTGTAACAAGTGACAATAGGGTTCCAAAAATACCATATTTTAACCCATTAATTTATAAAAAACCGAAAAAAAATTAAAAATCGGAATTTAAAACACCAAAAAAACTTTGGTTTTTGCCACTTTTCACAAAATCTAGCTAATTATATGATTAATATAATGACTCGTGATACCACTAATGGTGATTTTCGGTTATTACATGTAACAAAACGCAGCGGAAAGATTTAATCACCATGAACGGATCTTGATATCAATCATACAATTAAACTATAAGAAAATCAAAGAGAATGGTATAAGAATTCATACCCTAGTTGCCTTTGATTATTGTGTATTCGGATGGAGTTGGTGATGGATTGAAACCAAGTATTCAATTAGAATACCTCTAAAAGAAAGTCCACACAACACTTCAAGAACACCAAAGGAGGATGCTAGTCCTTGATTCTTGAGAGCAAATGGAAGCAAAAGATGGGATGTATTGTGTGTGTATGCCGTGAATTCACAAGGCAAGGGAGGGAGTTTATGGAGTCATTTACACTCCATAATGGTGCCTTAATTCCCATTAATGATTTCCATAAACCATTGACCAATATTTACACACAAGTCCTTATCTTTTGTTCCTTCTAGTTTGCTCACATTAAGGTTTCAATATTAACATTTAATATTAAACTTATATATAAGCATGTAGCTTATATTAATATATAATGTAATTACCCTAATTACACTATATATCTTATGGTGCTAAGTGTTTAAGTGTGTGACCCTTTAGGCTCACAAACTACTAGCCATATAACTATATGTTATACGCGTGAAGCATATTCCAACAGTACTCAGGTTCGGGATCGAAGATCTAGGAGGCCCGTTTAGAAGAGGCCTTGTTGAGATTAGCTCGGTGTTGATGATTAGAGTCCTTATCCTATGGTTAAGATATAATTTGTAACACCGTTTATGTAAACTCTGATAATCTCGAACAAGAAACCTTTTCATTTTTGTAAAACCGGCATTTGATGTTGATACAATATTATGTATTTTTGGATTAAATGATATTTAAATGTTGTTTTGAAAATTGAGGTGTTACAACTTGGTATCAGAGCTATAGTTTAAGTGAACTAGGTTGAGTTGACCATCCTAGACTTAAACTGAACTAGTAGGACCGTAGGTTCCATATGATACTCATGAAATGACTATTTAGACCTTAAGTGTAGGTTCGATAGGATTGACCATAAGGGAATAGGTCATGTTGGTTGTGGAACGGTCAATGCTACCGTTACTTTGATAAATTGACTTCTTAATGATTGATGTCTTATTATAGCAAAATGGTGAGAACTAGAAGTGCAAGAGGCCCACTTGATCAAGGGCAAGATTCGAATAACGTTGTCATCGAACCGGTGTTTGGTCCTCAACCTCGGGAAGGGGAGGAAAATTCGGGTGTTGAAAGGAACACTCACACCCCGGTCACCGTAGAACACCTCCAAACTATGTTCAATCAAATGAGGGACATAGTGAACGAGGATGTGAACCGAATCCTCAATGAGCATAAGGCACGTGAAAGGCGGGAGGAATCTCCACCCCGCACGAAAAGCAAGTCAAGTAGTGTTGCTCAAACCGAGAGGTCTTCAACGGAAGAAGAGGAGAGTGACCCCGAGCCGAGGGAAAGGAAGGGGTGCACGTACAAGAACTTTGTGGCTTTTAAGCCCGATAACTACTATGGTAGCTCCGAACCGAAAGTCACGATCTGTTGGATCCGAGAAACCGAACAAGTCCTTGAAGCTAGTAAATGCAAGGAAGGTGATATGGTGATCTATGCTTCTCGGTTACTGAAAGATGAGGCCCTCGTGTGGTGGGATACCTTGTATGAAACGTTGGGAAAAAGGGCGATGTACAAGATGACGTGGGATGAGTTTGTGAAACGGTTGAAGGCAAAGTTTTGCCCCGAGAGAAATTTGGAGAAACTTCAAGAAGAGTTTGTTCATTTGAAGAAAGGTGGTTTGAGTGTCGATGAGTACACTAAGAAGTTCACGGGATTAATCCCGTTTGTGATCAAATTGTATCCGGATGAGAGATCCCGGATTGTTCGGTATGCCAATGGACTCCCGTGGGAGTATGAGTTGGAAGTGAAGAGGGCCGCCACACTAGATGAGGCTATTAGTGCGGCGAGGAATGTGGAGGAAGTGGGCCAAAGGAGAATCAATGAGAGGCCAAAGTTTGAAAAGTTTGAGAAGAAGAAGTTTGAGGGGAGCTCGGGTTCGGTGAAGAAAGGAAAGTTCACCCCGACCTTCTCTAAGCAAGCAAGTGTGGGTGCTTGTAAGAAGTGTGGCAAAGACCACAAGGGGGAATGTTTGGCGGATTCAAAGTCGTGTTTCAAATGTGGAAGGCCGGGGCATATGGCAAGGGATTGCCGGGCCAAACCGTTGGATGAAATCGAGTGCTATTCGTGCCATGAAAAAGGGCACTATAGCAATGCATGCCCGAAGAAGGGAAGCGAGACAATGGTGTCGACCGCTCAAAAGAAAGCGGAGCCGACAAAGGTCAAGGGACGGTCCTTCCAACTTACCTGCGATGAAGCCAAAGAAGTCCACGATGTCGTTTCAGGTACCCTACTCGTAAATTCTATTCCCGCCCGGATCTTATTTGACTCGGGTGCTACTTATTCGTTTGTGTCGCATGACTTTGTTGTGGTGTTGAATGTGCCGTTAGAACTTCTTGATGAAATTTATGATATAGAAATTGCGGATGGTAAAACCTCCATAGTTCAACATATGTGTCGAAATTATGAATTGGAAATAGACGGGAAAAAGTTTAAGGTGAATTTATTACCCATGGAAATTGCGGGTTTTGATATAGTTATAGGTATGGATTGGTTGGGTGAGAATCAAGCAAAGATTTTATGCGGGAAAAAGATAGTCTCGATTAGGACTCCCGACAATGAAAAAGTTTATGTGTATGGTGAGAGACGACACCATTTGCCATGTCTTATGACCGCGGTTAAAGCTAGGAAATGTTTAGCCAAGGGGTGTTCGTCCTTTTTAGCATATGTGTTAGATGGAAGGAAAGAGAAGAAGACGGTGGAAAATGTAAAGGTGATTCGGGATTTTCCCGAGGTATTTCCCGACGATTTACCGGGATTGCCACCGGAGAGGCAAGTAGAATTCCGTATTGATTTAGTTCCGGGGCGACGCCGATAGCTCGTGCTCCATACCGATTGGGTCCCACCGAAATGCGGGAATTGATGTCCCAATTGCAAGAGTTGCTCGACAAAGGATTTATTCGTCCTAGCTCGTCTCCGTGGGGTGCGCCCGTATTGTTCGTTAAGAAGAAAGACGGTTCAATGAGAATGTGCATCGACTACCGAGAATTAAACAAGATGACTATTAAGAACCGATACCCGCTGCCTAGAATCGACGACTTGTTTGATCAACTTCAAGGTGCCGACTATTTCTCGAAGATCGATTTGAGGTCGGGTTACCATCAAGTTCGAGTGAAAGAGGGAGATGCCGAGAAGACGGCGTTTCGTACACGTTATGGACATTACGAGTTTTTGGTAATGCCATTCGGGTTGACTAATGCACCGGCCATTTTTATGGACCTTATGAATCGGGTTTGCAAACCATTCCTCGACAAGTTTCTTATCGTATTTATTGACGATATTCTTATTTATTCAAAAACCGAAGAAGAACACGAGAGTCATCTAAGACAAACGTTAGAAGTGCTACAACGAGAGAAATTGTATGCTAAGTTTTCTAAATGTGAATTTTGGATTCGAGAAGTCCAATTCCTTGGTCATGTCATGTCCCGAGAAGGAATCAAAGTTGACCCGTCGAAAATTGAAGCGGTTATGAAGTGGGAACCGCCACGAACTCCAACCGAAGTGAGAAATTTTCTCGGCCTTGCCGGATATTACCGTCGATTTATTCAAGACTTTTCTCGAGTGGCGACACCACTCACATTGTTGACCCGAAAGAGTAGTGAGTTTGTGTGGGGAGAAAAACAAGAAAATGCATTTGCCATATTAAAGGAAAAATTGTGTAACGCCCCGGTTCTCACGTTACCCGAAGGGATGGAAGACTTCGTCGTGTATAGTGATGCTTCACATAAAGGTTTGGGTTGTGTTTTGATGCAACGGGGGAAAGTGATTGCCTACGCCTCGAGACAACTAAAGAATGCGGAAGAAAGGTACACGACTCACGATTTAGAATTGGCGGCGATAGTGTTTGCTTTGAAGTTATGGAGACACTACTTATATGGTACAAGGTGTACGTTGTATACGGATCACAAAAGTCTTCAATATGATTTCACTCAAAAAGACCAAAATATGAGGCAAAGAAGATGGATCGAATTGATACAAGATTATGATTGTGAAATTGTCTACCATGCGGGGAAGGCCAACGTGGTAGCCGACGCCTTAAGCCGAAAAGTGTATGAAAAGCCGATTAAGGGAAAGCTAACACGTATTGAAGTAGTCTCGAGTATAGTAGAACGAATCAAGAATGCCCAACGGGAAGTAATGGAAAAAGATGAGTTAAGGCAAGAACGTTTGGGAAAGAACCAACATTTTGTGGAAAATAAGCAAGGGTTGAAAACTGTGGGTGGTCGAATTTGGGTTCCCAAGTTCGGGGGTACCCGAAAGGAGTTACTAAACGATGTTCATAAGTCTAAGTATTCGATCCACCCGGGAAGTACAAAAACGTATCAAGATATGAAGAAGATGTATTGGTGGCCCGGGATGAAGGCAAGAGTGGCAAAATATATTTCTAAATGTGTCACGTGTGCACAAGTAAAAGCCGAGCATCAAGTGCCTTACGGGGTAGCTCAATCGTTACAAATCCCGGCCGGTAAATGGGATGATATAACAATGGATTTTATTGTTGGATTGCCAAGGACGAGCAAGAACCACGACGCCATTTGGGTCATAGTCGACCGGTTGACCAAAAGTGCATTATTCTTGGCAATTTGGGAAACCATGCCACTTGAGAAGCTGGCAAAATTGTATGTGGATGAAGTAGTAAGACTTTATGGGGTCCCCTTGTCAATTGTGTCCGATAGAGATGCGAGGTTTACCTCGAGATTTTGGAGATCGTTGCAAGAAGAGTTGGGAACGAAATTGCGGTTGAGTACGGCTTACCACCCGCAAACCGATGGTCAAAGTGAAAGAACCATTCAAACGGTTGAAGATATGCTAAGATCGTGTGTGCTAGATTTTGGAGGTAAATGGGATGAACATTTACCGTTAGTTGAGTTCTCCTATAATAATAGTTACCAATCGACTGTTAAGATGCCGCCTTTATGAGGCGTTGTATGGAAGGAAATGTAGGAATCCATCGTGTTGGCTCGAGGCGGGTGAGACGAAACTCACGGGCCCCGAGATTGTGAAGTTGACCAATGAAAAGATTGGGATAATCCAAACCAATATGAAAATCGCCCAAGATCGACAAAGAAGCTACTCGGGTTTGAAAAAGAGAACATATGATTTGAATGTTGGAGAGGTATCAGAGCCCAAGGTATCGCCTTGGAAAGGCGTAATGCGGTTTGGTAAGAAAGGCAAATTGAGCCCAAGGTATGTTGGCCCGTTTAAGATTTTGAAACGGGTCGGTTTGCAAGCTTTCAAGTTAGAACTCCCACCCGAACTTCAAGGTGTTCACGATACGTTTCATGTAAGTTATTTGAAGAAGTTCGTGGGTGAGGTTGAAAATATAATTCCGTTACAAGAGTTGCGGGTTGATGCCCCGAACCGATTGATTGAGGAACCCGAAGCCATACTAGAGTCAAAAACCAAGAAACTTCGGAATAAAGAAATTGAATTGGTGTTGGTCAAGTGGAAGCATTCACTTGGGCCGAACTTGACTTGGGAAGTCAAGGACGAGATTCGGAAAAGATACCCGAACTTCGTGAATTATGATGAGATTCCGAGGACGGAATCTCCTTAAGGGGTAGATAGTTGTAACGACCCAAAATTTGTAAATAAATAAATTGTGCAAAAATATAATAAATAAGGATAAATCGTTTAAGGAACGTAGGAATTGGTTTCGTGTCATTTGGACACCGTACGAGAAAGTTATGGACGAAACCTGGTCGAGCCAAAGATCAAAAACTGCAGCATGTGCTGCGTGTGAAGTTCACGACGCGAACCTGGTTCGCGATCGTGAAGTCGAGGCAGCGATTTGGGCAGTCTGGCGTGAAGTAGTTCCCGATCTCTTACCGATCGTGAAGTTCGCGCGCTCATCGGAGTTCACGACGCGATCTTGTTAGCGATCGTGAACTCCCTTCCGACACCAGCATTAAAGACGGGAATTTTCATTTATTACACACATTAAACCCTAGTTTTTCCCTCTCCTTGTGTGTGAACGATTTTGAGTGTAAGGTGTCGTTTGGAGCTCAATCTTCATCAAATCTTGGTGATTCTTGCTCCTTATTGAAGAACAAAGGTTATCGGTTGGAAGATTTGAGGCATTCAAATCTTGAGAAGTGATATTGGCGTTTAAGGAACACAACAGTTGGTTAAGCTTGGCTAAGGTGAGTACATGTGAACTTTCAAAACTGAGTACATAGCTAGTAAATGTTTATAATTAAATGCTTTTATCGAGTCTTTAAGTAATTTAGTTAATTATGTGATTTTTGATGAATTGCTTATGTGATGATGAATCGATTAATTGAATGAGAAATGATGGAGCTATAGGCTCACAATGATAAAAGATAAGTGATGACGATGATGTTGATGTCCCTAGGGCCGTAGTAGATTGGAGGTATTCCGGTTATTACGGTACCTTAAGGTTAGTGGTAGATTGGAGGCATCCCGATTACCCAATACCTATGAGTCCCGGTAGATTGGAGGCATTCTGGTTACCGTGGATATGACGGTCTTGATAGATTGGAGGCATTCCGATTATCTTGACATTGGCCAAATGATGAAAGTAATGAAGTGACCCAAATGAACCTAGTAATATTATTTTAAGTTTAAATGATATTATGTGACTATTTGTTTATCGGGTTTTAAACCCATGTATCTCACGAGGTAATTTTGTCTCACGTACTATATTTGTGTTTTGCTATGTACTCAGGTTCGGGATCGAAGATCTAGGAGGCCCGTTTAGAAGAGGCGTTGTTGAGATTAGCTCGGTGTTGATGATTAGAGTCCTTATCCTATGGTTAATATATAATTTGTAACACCGTTTTTGTAAACTCTGATAATCTCGAACAAGAAAAAAAAAAATGGTAAAGGAGTGTACCATTGACACTGACCACATATTGTGACCGGACACCCGACCCAGCAACAGGTGCATTCCCCGGTAAATCACCTAACAATGATATCCACACCTCTGCTTGGGCTCGATATACGAGACCCAGCATTTTCAGCACAGAGGGGGACCCACGTTTCAACGGAGGCTGGTGGCCACAAGGGAGGTTTCACGGGGTTCGAACAAGAAACCTTTTCGGTTTTGTAAAACCGGCATTTGATGTTGATACAATATTATGTATTTTTGGATTAAATAATATTTAAATGTTGTTTCGAAAATTGAGGTGTTACAGTAATTTCACTTTATTAAAATGGATAGTTAGTAGGTATGGGTCCCACTAATTTTACCAAATAAGGAAAGTTTTCAAAGTGTGTCACTTACTTTTGATACACCCCAAAATAGAAAGTGTGTCACTTATTTTGATACGGCGGAAGTATCACTTTATTCAAGAAAAGTGAGACTCATCTTCCACTAACTATGTACTTTAATCTATTTTAACCTCTACTTTAATTTTTTACCTCAAAAAACATGTAAGCTAATTTGTGTCGCTTATTTTGATACGGAGGAAGTATTATTTTATAGGATCATTTAAAATACATAGATGAACTTAATTAGATCAAAATAGACTTTTTTTTTCTTGGAAACGACAAATAATATCAACGGAAGTCTACTCGCAATATTTCAACGAGCACCCCCAGGTTCGAGCTCATTTACAGGGCAAACCCAGCCCCCATAGGGATTTCCAGGAAAAATTCCTCATACTTAGCACCACAAAAGGTGTTTACAGGAATCGAACTCTATGAGAGTAAAATCCATGCATCAATCCAGCTTTGCTAGACATCATTTACATCAAAATAGACTAATACGCCCAATCAAAAAACAGTATCGTTAATTAACAAAAACCAATGGGTAGTTGAGTTTTCGTTCCACGTAACATGGATAGCTGGCACTTGGGTCATTTCAAACTTTTGTCTAGCGCAGGAAGATAACGACAAATGCATCAACATGCAGTACACAACTTTCATAATTATTCTACGGAGTATAATATAAATATTATTAATATTGTAGATTAAAGATTAAACAATGAAGTCGACGTACTGCATGTCGGCTAATGACTAGACTATATCCATTAAACTTGTACTCCCTCCGTCCCTAAATAAAGTTCCCATTTCACCTTCAAGTTTTGTCCCTAAATAAAGTTCCCATTTCTAAAACATAAGGGACCCACTTAATATAATAATATTATTAACAATACTTTCACCACTAACTATCTCTTAAAACACTTTCTCTCTCCAATCAAACCTTATATTTTATTCAAAAGTAATACCAAATACCCCACCACTAACTATCTCCTAAAATGTTGTGCCCAACACAAATGGGAACTTTATTTAGGGACGGAGGGAGTAATCAGTTAAGACGCATTATTGCAGTTAAACAATTGTTTATACTTAAGGTTAATGTAGATTATGGTTGTATAATTTGATGCTTAAACTAACTAAGAAATGGTTATCATTAAGGAGAGGACTAGTCTGAATTTTTTCGAATAGTGTTAAAATAATGTTAACAATTTTTTTAATTCTTTTTTTCCTTAGTATAGGTGACAGTATGACACACCTCTGAAGAAAAAAAAAATATGCCACCGGGGCGACCCCTAGTTTTTTTCCAGGGTCCGCCATTGGATATACGTGCTATTAATCAGGAATTAAGAAATATGGACCATTGACATTTGACAGAGGTAGCATATATAATACAATATACATAAACACACCCAGAACTTGATATTAAGTACAAAACTTGAATACTTCCTCCGTATCAAAATAAGTGACACAAATTGACTTATACGTTTTTTGAGTTAAAGATTAAAGTAGATGTTAAAATATATTAAAGTACATAATTAGTGGAGAATGGGTCCCAATTTTCTTGAATAAAGTGATATTAATGAGTTTTAAAAGTAAAAGTAAGGGTATAAGGGTAATTTCACTTTATTAAAGTGGATAGTTAGTGGATATGGGTCTCACTATTTTTACCAAATAAGGAAAGTTTTCAAAGTGTGTCACTTATTTTGATACATCCCAAAATGGAAAGTGTGTCACTTATTTTGATACGGAGGAAGTATAATTTTACTCGGTTGAATAAATAGCCTCTTTTACACCCATCTTACTTTTGCAGGCTAATTGAAACATCCATCATTTTAAAACTCGTTGTTAATTGATAACTTCAGACATCATGTCTTTAGAGAAAGATTTTGGTTACCTACAAATCCCTCTTGAAGATGTAATATCTGCCACCGACGGCTTCTCTGATGAAAATTTCATCAGACAAGGTGGATTTGGAAAAATCTACAGAGGAAAACTTTCCAAGTCCGGAAAATCAATCGATATTGTTGCACGGAGGTTAGATCCTAAGTTTCGACAAGGGAAAAAAGAGTTTTGGACAGAGATTTCGATGCTTTCTAGTCTGAAGCATATAAATCTGGTGTCTATTGTTGGGTATTGTGATGAGAAAGATGAGATGATCATCATAAACAAGTATGAGGCGAATGGAAGTCTTGACAAATACCTAAATGACCCAACAACCCTCACATGGAAGCAGAGATTGCGGATATGTGTTGGTGTTGTGAATGCATTGAGTTACATCCATTATGATAAGGGGCGGGATTTTAGTGTAATACACCGCAATATCAAGAGCTCAAAAATTTTACTAGATGGCAATTGGGAACCCAAGTTATCAGGTTTTGAACTTTCCTTGAAAAATGCAAGAGATCGCAGGCACCGTCTTTTCCTTGCCCATCCTAGTGGCACATATGGATATGTGGACCCGAAATATGTAAAGACGGGAGGTTTAACCCACAAGTCAGATGTGTTCTCGTTGGGTGTGGTCTTATTTGAAGTCTTGTGTGGACGGAGAGCATTTATTCCAGTTCCAAACATGCATCTCAAAGAGGGAACAGTGGACGATCCTGATTTAAAGGGCCATCCATCATTTGACAACATAGCAGCCCAAACGCTATCAGCAGGACCAGTGTCGTTCAACCCTGTATTTGTAAAATCAGCAGGCTACCAGGTGACAGGATTGAGTACTGGGGCGTGGAATTCAGCTGGTCAGGTACCAAATTTAAGTGATACATACCCTGATTATATGTCAGAGGGAGAGTTTCCAGAACAAAGTTCGGCAGTACAACGCATGGACATGGTTACCTTGGCCATATTTGAGCTGTTGCGGAAGCCAAATGAAGGGAAGGGGTTATTATTCCAATTGGCCAAATCCCATTATGAAGACGGGAAATTAGACGATATAATCCATCCAGGGCTACGCAAACAAATGGACTCACAATCACTAAAAATATTCTCAGAGGCCGCATACTGCTGCTTGAAAGATCAGCGAGCCCAACGCCCAAATATATATCAGATTGCTTCTGCGCTTGAAAAAGCATTACAACACCAATGTATACATGAAAAACCTGTAAGCTAATTAACCTGTTTGGTTTCTTTCATCTTTCTATCATAATATTACTTACGGTTTCTGCAATTCACATTATTTAAGGAACACCCGGTAGCTGCAGTTCAAGCTACAACCAACCGCTGGAAGGTAACTATGCCTTTTACTTTTAATTAGGTGATTAATTATGTGGCAAATTGAACCTATCCAAATAACATAACATGTATATTGAAACGCTTGTTCATAGACTTTTGGACGTCTTAAAAATTGCTCCCACTTCTCAAAGTGTCAACTATAAATATGACACCGGGAATTACAATTAAGAATAAATTACACGGATGGTCTATCAAATTTTGGATCTGGTCCTAAAGTCTCATAAATTACACGTATAGTCCTTAAATAATAAATATTGGTGGTCGGTCACATTTTTGGTCCCTAAGGCGGACATCCGTTAATAAAAGCTGTTAAATTCTATTAAATGACTAGAATACCCCGTATGCTTTGTTTATTGGAATTTGTTTTGGAACTATCGAAGCCATCGGGAAAATGTATCCCGTTGGAAAATTGGGGATAAGGTAAGTTAGGGCTCAATCGATTATTTTTGTGATTATATTCAATCAAGCGCCAATATAGTTTCTTATAAGGAATTTTGTTGTGTCTGAATAGGTTTTTGGGATTAAATTTTGAGAACACTGCATATTATACATATAACTCATGGAAGCTTCCATGCGTGTTCTTAAGAATAAGATCAATACTTATATGAATGGATTTGTTTGTACTGCCATAAGTTTTGAGGTTTGAAATAGTTAAACCATGAGCACAATATGAAAAGTGTGACGACTTTCAAACTATTGTAGGAGCTCTTTTCATTAAAAAATACAATTAAAATTCACGAATACATTTACAAAAGATTGAAACAAAATACGTAGAAAAAACAAAAAAAACAAATAACAAAGTTTTGGTTGAGTCTCGTGAAATTCACGATCCTCTTAAAATAGATTCCTTGTCTATTTCCCAAACCGAGTAGTTTTACACTACCCGATATAATCCAAGCCCGAACACTAACCGAGATTGAGTGTGTTAACAAGAGAGAAAGCTGCGATTTAGAAGTATGAGAGGTGAATTCGGTGTGTCTACAAATGAGACCCAATGTCTCTATTTATAGTGTTTAAGTTAATTAAAAACATTAAACTTATTCAGTACCATTAAATAAGAAATCAAAACAGAAAACTACATTAAATGCCAGAATTCGTAACTTTCTGCGACATGAGTTCAAGCCATTTCGGGCAACTCGGTCCATATTATTTGCACCCCGCCCCCTGCGCATAGGTATGCAGGTAAAACCCATGTATAAGGGATTTAACCTTCATCTTGGTATTTTTCCAACGTGGGATCGCATCCCAACTTAAGATTTCTTGTTTCAAACACCCTACTTTAAGAGTCGATATCTCATTCACCACAACTCTACTTTGGACATGCTATATATCGTTGCGTAGCTCTCACAAAGGAGAGCGCAAAGCTACCAACCAATAACTATATACTACCTCTGTATCAAAATAAGTGATACACTTCTTGGAACATGATTTTTGAGGCAAAACTTTTAAGTGGTGATTAAGATTGATTAAGTGGGTCCTACAACTTTTTAAACACTTTTAGTTAGGAAAGATAAACTTTGAAACACGGTTTTTGAGGGAAAAGTATAGTGTTAATGATGTTTAAGAAATTTAAGTAGGGGTAATAGGGTAAGTTCTCATACAAAAACTTTCTAAATTGAGTAAATTTTGAAAGTGTATCACTTATTTTATTCCACCCCTTCTAGGAAAGTGTATCACTTATTTTGATGCTGAGGTAGTATAACAAATATATATATATGATTATATAGGTCCAAAGTTGGTAAAAAATTATTTTATCACAACTTTTCTAACAACTATAGGGATCATCCGTATAATTTCTGAGACTTAAGGACCAAATCCAAAACTTTTGACGAACCACAGGATCATTCATGTAATTTACTCTACAATTAATTATTTTACTCTTCACCTATAAATATCATACTTACCCATTTAGGAAAAAAAATATTTATTTGTTCTGATTCTAAAATAAACTATATATGTGGTATGGTTATTGGTGGAGCTCGTGATGGAGCTCACCACGGCCATGGTCACCATGGCGGCCATACTGGGTGTTTAGTGATCGTGGTGGTGGATGTTATTTCGTAGTGGGGAGCGCAAGAGTGGTGGAGGGAAATGTGTGTATTATTATTTTTTGATATTTAAAAGGAAACATTGGTTTAGTGGTTGGCTGGTATGGACCATAAAAGGTTAAAAAAAAATACTTTTGCACTTTTGTGGTTCATACCAACCATTAAACTAGTTTTTCCCTTTGACACTGTTAGTGGCGGAGAATGGAAATGTAATGTGGCACTGATGTGGTAGTTGGTGGTTGAGTCAACAAAATTATGTTACCTTTGAATGTCTACTGGAAAGCAAATTATGTTTCTAAAATAAAATAAACAAGATACCACCATGCATAACATGAATTTCTTTTCAATTTAGTTACTCTCATCCTTACTAACTACCATGTATAAGTTGCAATATTCGATCAGTTTTTCCTTAAAGTAATTAATGTTGCAGGGGAACAATCTGGATCACTTAAAGATTGAACTTCATAATATAGAGTTGGCAACAAACAACTTTTCCAACTCATATTGCATTGGATCGGGCGGATATGGGATGGTCTTCAAGGCTGAACTAGAACATTTTGATAACAAAAATTCCAAAGGGGAGAATAATTGTGAACTGCCAAAGGTACGCAGCACTGTTGCTATAAAACGTATCTTCAAAAGAGAAGACGCACAGGGAGAACAAGGGTTCATTGCAGAAATTGAAACGCTTTCAACCTGTAAGCATCCTAACATAGTCTCTCTTCTTGGTTTTTGTGACGAAGGTCCTCATATGATCCTTGTCTATGAGCTTGCTGCGAATGGAAGCCTTGAAGATTACTTAGGAAGCACCAGTAAGATTACTAATTTTATACCTTGGGTGCAACGTTTAAAAATATGCATTGATGTTTCACATGGCTTGAATTATCTTCATACCAGCCTGGAGGACAAACAAAATATAATACACCGTGATTTAAAGAGTGCCAATATTCTATTGAATGAGAATTGGGGGGCTATGATTGCTGACTTTGGGCTTTCCAGATTCCACCAAGGAAATCAGCTGGCAAGCACTCTCAATACGAAGATTCTTGTAGGCACAGAAGTGTATTGGGATCCTGAATATGAGAAAAAGGGTAGATTGAAAAAAGCATCGGATATCTACTCTCTCGGAGTAGTTCTATTTGAAATCTTGTGCGGGAGATTGGCGTATGATCAAATTTACATGGAGGACAATGATAGGGGTCTTGCACCAATTGCTCGACGACGTTTTAGAGAGAAAACACTAAATGAAATGATAGATCCTAAGCTAAAAGAAGAAATTGATGATGAAAACATATTATCTAGAGGACTCAATCAGGATTCCTTTGACACGTTTTCGAAAATTGCATATCAATGTTTAGCAGAAACTCAAGCTCAACGTCCAACAATGGAAGTTATAATCAAGGAACTCAAAAAAGCATTATACTTTCAGGTTAGTCAATGTTACAAAATATAACCTTATCGATCTTATTGATTGAATATCTTATGATTCACAGGAAAACCACAAGGACAAGCTCCAAATTTCACTTGATGACATAAAATTGATGACACAAAACTTTAGTCGTGACAATGTCATTGGACGAGGAGGTTTTGGGACTGTATATAAAGGAGAAGCTACACATGTTAATGGACGTACTGAAATTGCTGCGAAGCGGTTGAACAACAATTATGGTCAAGGAGACACTGAATTTTTGAGAGAAATTGAAATACTTTTGGAGTATAAGCAAGAGAACGTGATTGGACTTGTAGGCTATTGTAATGATATAGATGAAAGAATCATTGTTTATGAGTACGCGTGTAAAGGAAGTCTTGATAAGTGGTTGAACCATGATGGTCTTACGTGGATGAAACGGCTTGACATATGCATTGATATTGCAAGCGGGCTGGAATTCCTTCATGGAACGACTGTTGATAAACAAGACGTGGTGATTCATAGAGACATCAAATGCTCAAATATTCTACTAAATGGAGATTGGAAAGCCAAAATAAGTGATTTTGGGCTTGCATTAGTAAGTTCAACAACCAAGGAAATGGACGACTACATAATTGACAATGCTGTAGGCACGCCTGGCTATGTTGACCCACTATACGTCAGCACGGGATTCCTTACGAAAGAATCTGATATATATTCTTTTGGTGTGGTTTTATTTGAGATCTTGTGCGGGAGATTGGCTTACAGCTACAACAATCAATCATACCAAACTCAAGTTCCTTTATTCAAACGTCATCATGAACAAGGAAAAGTTTATGAGATGGTGTTTGAGGGTATAAAGCAAGAAATTGTGCCACAATCATTAGCTATATTTTCAGATATTGCCTATCAGTGCTTAGATGACAAGAGAGAGGACCGACCAGCCGCAAAGGATGTGATAATACAACTTAAGAAAGCATTGGAATTCCAAGTAAGTTTTCATTTCATCTAAATAGTCTCTGCACAATACTGTTCTTGAATTTCAACATTTGAGATCCGAATTTGTAGCTTCCGCTCACAAAATACAATGTGTTGTTCATTCATTAAATTATGATATATTAATGTTTAACTAATATACAGGTGGATTATGAAATATGGGAGCCCAAATTGCCTAAAGACTATAAAGAAATAATCCAAATGTCAAAGTCACCTGAAGTCTGCTCTACCAAAAAGAAACAAGATCTTTACAATATCCTCTCCCACGGAATCCTCCTTCAAAAGGGCAAACTGGTAATGACTTTGTTAACATATCTCGATCTTTTTTTATTTACATGCCATTTTAATTCTTAAAAACAACATAGAAATTGGGTCTGATTTATTATGTGTATAACAGTTGCTTTCATTCAATGATAATGGAGAAAAAAATACAATGATATCAGCAACAACGTTTTCATACAGAAACCTGTGTCCACATAAGTGGCGATCACTTCCAGAATCAAGGTTCTTCAATTCTCTCTTACTGTCTTAATTACCGTTTTAAACATGACAAAAGTTTGAAGGTATCCCTCTAATTTCTTTATAATATTTGCAGGTTTCACAAAGCAGCAGAGATGTTAGATATCTCAAATTTGATGATCAAAATCAAGACAAAAACTCAATTTCTATCTCCAAATACCATTTACGGCATCCATTTGGTCTTCAAATTTTGTGATTCGACAGACATTTCAAGTAAACCTATGCATGTTAATTACCTTAAGTATAAAAAGGGGAGCGAACCCTTACATGCGTATTTTGCAACATGGAGAGACAAAGAATGGATGATGATTGAGTTGTACCGATTCTTGAATCGCAGTGAGGAAGATGTCGTTTTTAAGTTTCTACTCGAGAGCCTTTCAACAATCAACTTTGCAAATGATGCAATATACGTCGAAGGCATTGAATTCCGTGCTATAGACAAAGCAAGTTTGGATATATATTACTATCTATTTCTCATTCTAAAGTTACATATTTATAACATAAACTTTTACATTTCTATACAGGTGGAGCATGAAGAAGTGAAAAAGTTACACGAAGTCAGACATGTTGTGAAATCAAAATCGAATGTGGATCAGGTGCAACAATCGCCAACAAAATATGCTGAACAGCTGTTGTCGCTAAGTGAAGTGAATGGAAAGAAACATATTATGCTTTCAGCAAAAGCAGCTCTCCGCAACTTCAATGATCAGAAGCTTTTTAAATCAAAATTATCAGCAGAATCCAGGTTTGCTTATAAAAAAATGACTTCAATACGTCTTCTCCGTCAATTTTAACCGTTCAATAAAAGATACAATATTTGGATATGGTTTTTCAAGTCTTCAAATTTTACTTTGTCGGTCTCTAAGAAGCATGTAATCACATGATGTATAATGTATGCAGGTTTGAAGAGGTGATTGAGCTTCTACCGCAACAAGTATTTCGTATTAATTGCACGATTAAAAGCCAAAAGCTGTCAGGAGATACAGAGTATGTGTGTTACCTTGTGTTCAAGCTCTCAGAAGAATGTCAAGGGCTGCATTGTCCCGTGGAAGTACGAGATTTACTCCACCGAGAAAACAACGAGGCTGCAATTATATATTTTGTAGCCCCAAGCCCATGGAATGTACATCATATTACTCGGGTTCCAGAACAAAGGGAAGATGGATGGATGGAGGTTCATGTGTGGAAATTTAACTCAAATCATGGAGTCAAAAATGATTGTATTCCTGTCAATTTGAAATTTATAAGTTATGAAGGTATTATGAGTGGCCTTATTGTATGTGGCCTAGAGTTTCGACCAATGTAACAAATAAATTACCTTCTCAAGGTTTATGTTCTTTATTTCCAAGTGTAGATAGACATAGGATTTTCTTTTAATTCGCAGATGACAATGACATAATTTTCTTAGATTTGATGTTATTCAGACCTTTAAGGATGTATGAAGTAATTTTTTGTTATTATTTTTTCCTATGATTTTAGGTATTCCGGTTGAACAGGTTGAATTGTTGTGAGGTCATCACACTAGGCCGAATAATAACCGGGTTTAAAACGTTGCTAAAAACAAAAGATCAAACTTAAATTTAAAAAAAAAAAACATAAGAACAAACACAACAATTAATAAAAGTTTGAACCTTTGCTTCCAATTTGCAACCTCAACTTTTCTACACTGATTCACTTGAAATCAGATGGCTTTCTAAAACAGGAACTAAAGAAGAAATAAACCGAATATCATGATCTAGCACTGACTTCAAAGCATTGTTTTGTTTGTTTAAGTTCCAACCTGGTAATTAATGTAGTAGTATTTATAAATGGATCAAATTTGTTACCTATAATACAAACTCTTCAGAAAATCAACTTCACATCACATAAACATCACCAATTAACAAAAGGTTAAATTAACCTTCAAACCAAGAGTACCCAACATTACAAAACTAAAATTCAAGTGTACATTCCACGTATCGACCATCAAACACGAAAAAACTGAAACAAACGTTACCTGCTCATCGGGAGCAATATCTATCATATAACCTTAAAAGTTCAATACATGCTATTATATCAACCCACGAGTAACTTAAAAAACTGTCAAAAAATGTAATAACCACTCTCTCAATTCTCATTGACCCGATTCATATGGTCAAACCCGTAACCTGAGAGTTTTAATTTGTCTTTGGGGTCAAGAAGATTGTACAGCAAGCTTCTGTAAATGCTCAAAGAAAACTTGAAGATTGACATCATCAGTGAAAATAACATCCATTCCAGCAGCCACTTCGTTGTTGTATGTTGCTGATGGGTTTAATTTCGCTAATAAGAATCTTGCCTGTTTCATGTAGAATAATTAATGTATTGGTTAAAACTAAGATATAATTTCTATAAAAAATTAATAAATGCAAGATTTATATTATTTTTTTTTTGCATGATAAATAAAGAATAGGAAGATATAGAAATGGTAACCTGAGAACCGTGTTGATCGCATACAACTAATCTCGGGACGGGAAATCGGTCACGTATTATCAATTCAGCATCATCATGTGGAGCTTGTAATAACTGTGCAAATGCCTATAAACGGAAATAGAAAATAAATAAATAAATATATAAATAAATCATAATCATGAACACTTTTTGCACTGGATTACACTGACTTCAATTCATGAATGTGTTGGGTTTGGGTTGGCAGGTTGATATGACCCATTTTCAACACGACCCATTTAGCTTATCAGGTTGACAGAATCATCTTATCCGAAGATGACACGTGTAATTAACCCATTTATTAGAAAAATGAAAAAAAAAAAAAAAAAAAAGTAATAAACATACTTGATGTTCGGGCTGATTGTGGTAACCCATGTTGCGCCATTGAGCAATTGTCATGCCATGAAAAATAACTACACTAAAATAAGAATCTAATAAAAGGATTCGATCAGGTGAAATTGATGCAACATCAAGCAATGCTGGTGAAGGAAGTGAATTAAAAGAATATGATATTAATGACGGTTGAATCATCACAGTTGCATTTGTAATACTCTCTCTGTTTAACATCACGCGAAAATAAGCAGTTTCATCAGGACTGTTATTAAACACCTGCAACAAAAACACCAACAATTAAAAAAAAAAGGAACAATAAGAAAAAAATAAGGTTGATTATGTTCTAATCCTCAAACTTCCATCAATGTGGCGGTTTAACCCTTTAACTTTGGTTAGCTTGTTAAAAGAAGCCATTGGTACCGTAGGTTAGTCACAATTTAATAGTTGCAAAAACCAGTTTAAATTTTTAACATCTAAACTTTGTTTTAATAATGGTCTAGTCTCTTAATGTTGTATAAAACTATGTACCAGTATTTTATAATAACTGTAAGTAATAATAATGATGATACTAACAATAATATTAATAATAATGGTGTTGTTAAGTTAAAACGTAGGTCAAAATTTGTGAAAGAAGTTTTGAGAGTTAAATCGTGAAATAGGTGCAACTTTAATGATTAAACCATATTTAATCCTAAAAAAAGTTACACCTCGACATAATATAACCAGTTTGACCAATATCAGGTCAAAAAAGGGGTTGAAGCGCCAAGTCAACAAAAGTTTAAGGGTTAAACGTTAAGTACACCAAATTTTAAGATAAGACTATTTCCAAAAAAAAAGAAGTTTAAGGGTCAAGACGCAGAATCACCGAAAGTTTGAGGATTAAAACATTATTAACCCAAATATGAAATTATCAAAACTAATGAAACTAGATAAAGCGTAAGATAATCCAAAATTTCAAATTTTACCTGAACGAATTGTGATCTTCTAAGATTGAACATAAACTGAGGGAACAATGAGAAACTAGGGTTTAAAGAAAATGAGGATGGATCATCTTTTCGGTAGTCACCAAATTTAGAGCACAGACGGATTAGGTTTCTATCTATCCATCTTGTTGCATCAAATGACTCCTGAATTTTTATTTTTTTTTAAAACATCAATAACCAATAAAATAAATCATAACAAAAATAAAAAAAATTGCTGAATTTCTACCTCGGCCTCCATTTTAAAAGAAGCTAATCTGGCCATTACTACAGCAGCAGTCTCTTGATCAAAACCTTGCATTAATTCCTGTAAAAAATCATCGATCTTTCAGTTCATAAATATTTGCATGAATGAAGGTTTTTTTACTATTTTACTTTTACCTCTGAAACAACAGCACTTTCTACCCATCTTCTAGTAACGGTAGTAACTCGCAGTTTAGATTGCCCATCAACACTCTGATAACTGCATGAAACATAAATATTATTAACCAAGTGATTTGACTTTATTTATAAAAAAAAAAAGAAAAAAAGAAAATGAAATGAGTAATTAACCTTGTAAGAGTCTGAATATACAACTGTGGATTTACATTGCCAGAAGGATCTTTATCAGTTGATGATATATCAAAGAAAACAGTCAAACAAGTATCTTTATCCAGTCCACACAGCTTCCAAACTGTTGTATTCCCCT
Source organism: Calendula officinalis (assembly GCA_963853835.1). Classification (NCBI taxonomy): domain Eukaryota; kingdom Viridiplantae; phylum Streptophyta; class Magnoliopsida; order Asterales; family Asteraceae; genus Calendula; species Calendula officinalis. The sequence goes on from OY970826.1 coordinate 72,702,978, forward strand.
CTCCAATTACTGTACTTGAAACAGCAGGCCCTTTCTGCAACAAAAATAAAATAAAATAATATATTACTATTATTTCAATAATTAATTGATTAGCATTTAGTAAGAGACCTTTTCCAATGATGTGCAAGGTCCAATGATCCCCTGAATTTTAATATCCTTTGAACAGTTGATTTCAAGTGTGCCACTGAAAATAATAAACTAGTTTAAGTTTCAAATAATAATAATAATAATTTTATTAATTAATCATGATATGATAATACTTACTTATGAGCAAGACCAATAGATTCTTCCCCTTTCTCAAAAACACGTTTAAATGAGTCTTTAAAAACCGAATGACCAAAACTTTCAGATAGAACAACAAGTCCACCAGTTCTTTCAATAACAACCTTCATCTCTGCAACCCCAACCTAACAATATAAAAAAAACTCAAATACATTATTTTTTATTTTCACAAGATTGTCCGTTTTGGTCATTTTATGTAAAGCACTCAAACGACATAACATAGTTCTGTTCACATATAAGAAATAGATACATACGCCATTATATATCTATATCTACCTGGTCAAGGGCAGAAGCAAAAAGATCCAGGACATGACCCTGGCTAACCATCTGCTTTCCAAGTTCCTCATAAAACTGAACCGCCTTTCTGAAATAGGGTGCTGCATCTTTATCCAGATCTTTATGTGAACGAACCGGATCTGATAGATCTTTGGATACAATCTGACAAAAAACCCAGACAGTTATAAAAGTTCTTATCTTTTTCAAAAAATAATGATATGATTTGATCTTCATAATAATAAAACCTCAAAACTAGACTCAGATGATAACCATATCATAATTAACCAGCATTATCAATTAAAAAAACTGAAATATAGTTGCACGATTAACTGAAAAGTTGCAAATTAGCTTACCGAACCAGGGCCTTCAGTGCAGGGTCCACCAACTAAAGCTACAATACGAGCACCAGTGCCAGGTAAGCAAGCCCCAAGTAAACCAGCTGCAACACTTAATGCAACTCCAGTACACCTTAATGATCGATTACCAGGTGCAACAGGCCATTGATCCGTGCCTAATTCCTCCAAAAGCTGAATTATCATTTTAATAAGCATCTAATTGTAACAAATGATTTAAGTATAAACCAAATTTGTAATAAAACTCACCGAATGAATAATGTAAGCACCCTCAGAAGCAGGCAATAAGAATCTTGTAATCCCAGAATTTGGAAACCCCCCACCTTGAACTGGTCCGTTTTGAAACCCTTGACCTGGTACACCACCAGCTCTCCGGCCACCGGAAAACCCTCCACTTAGCCCTAATTGTTCTAAGACTTGCTCTTTAGTCATCTCTTTCGATCCACGGAAGACATAAACCTTAGACATATCAGCATACCCTAATTCATGAACTTGCACCTGTGTTCCAAACGAAACAAACCCTACTAAAGCATTCTCCGGCAGAAATTCAAGCGCTTGTTGTAACGCTGATTTAGCAAACCCTAATTCCTCCTCGATCATGCAGGTATCAAGCACGAATACATACACAGGTGGAGGAAGCGTGTGGTGCACGTCATGATTAGGTAATGCGTATTCGATAGTAGTGTATTGAGGATACAGTTCAGCAGGAACATTAGTTTCGGAAATACCGGAAAAATGGTGAGGGAAGTGATTCCGTTGAAAGCAAAACGGACAGATCCAGATTAGGGCAGAGAAATCAACACGGCAGAACGGATTAAGCACGGAAGAGCAGGTCTTACACCGGAGTGGTGCGTACGGATTCGTCGGAATGTGTGGGTGAGGCCGGATCGGAGAGATCGAAGCTGCGATTGGGATCACACACTTACTTGCTTCAACTTTTGTTCGTGGCCATGCGTTCCAGGTCATTCGAATTCCGTCGATTCCTTCTGGATCGGTATTCGCCATCTCCGTCGACATCTTATTTCTGCAAAATTGAAGGTTATTTTTTGGGGGGTTTTGGTGAAATTAGGGGAAATCGGATTGGGAATTTAGGGGTTGGTGACCCCTTCGGGGAAGATGGTTAAAAGGGGTCACTGAAAAATGGTGAATTTGGAGTTGAAATTGAGAGAGGAGTGAGAGACGACTAGTGTGAGGGAGGTTACGATTTACGAAGGTGATCAATGATGGATCGGGTGTGATTCAGATCATCTTCTTGAATGTTGATGAAAATTGTTGGTTTTGTTTTGTTAAAGTTGTAATTATAAATAAAACAATTTTATATAAAATTATAATATTGGTGGTTTTTTAGCAAATACTCCGTATCAAAATTTATTATATTACCTTAATCTCTTATTAATTATATTCCAAATTGAAGTCTTTATTTGATAACTGACATTTTTATATAGTATTGAAAAATATTATTTTATGAAAGTTTTCAATATGAAATTTAAGATGTAAGATATTATAACGCTTAATATTTTTTGTATGATGTTTTTTTTATTCTTGATATTTTGTTTTATATATAAACGTGTTTGAGATTAATTTTTTTAGAAACGACTTTTTAATTAAACTTAAAAACTAGCGAGAAGCTAGAAAAAAAAACAATTTATCAGTTACAAGGGTATTTAAGCCATTCCGATTTCCGAATAGCTAACTCTAAATTTGTTATTCCTATTAGAAATCCAATAATAAGAAATCTCCTTTATCGAGTCCACCAGCAAACACTTACGAATATCACCGTTATTAAAAACGATCGTATTTCTATAACGCCAAAGAACCCACACCACTGGAAGGCAAACCGCTTCTATAATCTGTCTTGAATGACTACTATAATTTCCGTCGTCCACCGAGCACATCAACGAAGCAAGATCCTCCATATCCGTATCCAAAACTTGCAACCAGTTACCCATGGCCCTCCAAATGCATTTAGCAACACTACAATTCCAAAAAATATGATCCACATCTTCCACCTCATACCCACATTCCCCACAAGTAATATCCTCCAAGCTTACCCCTCTAGTGGCAAGATTTACTTTAAACGGAATCCGGTTTAATTGAACTTTCCAATACAATATATTAACCTTCCGAGGAACCAACTTACTCCAACGAATCTCGAGCATCAAGGACGGCAAGATTCTATCATCCGGCCAACATCTTGTCGATTTAACTTCAAAATCGCCACTATCACCCACATCCCACACCCATCTATCCGGCTCATTAACCATCTCACAATTAAGCACCAAATTTTGAATTTCCGCCACTTTTTCTTCCTCTCTCCCACCCCTTATGTCTCGCGCCCAATTCCAATACATGGAATTATTTCGTACTCTATCCGACACCGAGCACAAAGCCTCGAGCGCCAAAGAACCCACACCACTGGAAGGCAAACCGCTTCTATAATCTGTCTTGAATGACTACTATAATTTCCGTCGTCCACCGAGCACATCAACGAAGCAAGATCCTCCATATCCGTATCCAAAACTTGCAACCAGTTACCCATGGCCCTCCAAATGCATTTAGCAACACTACAATTCCAAAAAATATGATCCACATCTTCCACCTCATACCCACATTCCCCACAAGTAATATCCTCCAAGCTTACCCCTCTAGTGGCAAGATTTACTTTAAACGGAATCCGGTTTAATTGAACTTTCCAATACAATATATTAACCTTCCGAGGAACCAACTTACTCCAACGAATCTCGAGCATCAAGGACGGCAAGATTCTATCATCCGGCCAACATCTTGTCGATTTAACTTCAAAATCGCCACTATCACCCACATCCCACACCCATCTATCCGGCTCATTAACCATCTCACAATTAAGCACCAAATTTTGAATTTCCGCCACTTTTTCTTCCTCTCTCCCACCCCTTATGTCTCGCGCCCAATTCCAATACATGGAATTATTTCGTACTCTATCCGACACCGAGCACAAAGCCTCGAGCGCCAAAGAACCCACACCACTGGAAGGCAAACCGCTTCTATAATCTGTCTTGAATGACTACTATAATTTCCGTCGTCCACCGAGCACATCAACGAAGCAAGATCCTCCATATCCGTATCCAAAACTTGCAACCAGTTACCCATGGCCCTCCAAATGCATTTAGCAACACTACAATTCCAAAAAATATGATCCACATCTTCCACCTCATACCCACATTCCCCACAAGTAATATCCTCCAAGCTTACCCCTCTAGTGGCAAGATTTACTTTAAACGGAATCCGGTTTAATTGAACTTTCCAATACAATATATTAACCTTCCGAGGAACCAACTTACTCCAACGAATCTCGAGCATCAAGGACGGCAAGATTCTATCATCCGGCCAACATCTTGTCGATTTAACTTCAAAATCGCCACTATCACCCACATCCCACACCCATCTATCCGGCTCATTAACCATCTCACAATTAAGCACCAAATTTTGAATTTCCGCCACTTTTTCTTCCTCTCTCCCACCCCTTATGTCTCGCGCCCAATTCCAATTCATGGAATTATTTCGTACTCTATCCGACACCGAGCACAAAGCCTCGAGCTCCAACCGGAAAATCCTTGGATATACCAAGGCAAGAGGAGCCGAACCCACCCAACGATCCTTCCAAAAAGCCGTGGATCTACCGTCACCCACTTTTTGAGACAAATGAGACAATAAATCCATTCCACCACCCTTAAATTTATTTATCATTTTTATAATATTCGCCCATGGAGCCGACCCTAAGCCCCGAACGTTCGGACCATAAATACCACCATCTTCACCATAAAAAGCGTTGACCACTTTAGACCACAACACATTTTTATTAGTGACATATCTCCATATCCATTTAACCACAAGAGAAATGTTAAAAGCCATAAGACTACCAACATTAAGACCTCCGTTTTGAAAACTCGCCAAAACCGACGACCACTTAAGCCAATAAATCTTCTTGTGGGTATCCGAACCACCCCAAAAAAAAATTGACCGCAGCCTCTCTAAACTAGCATCCACCGATTTTGGCATAATAAACATAGACATATAAGACATGCCCAACCCACCTATGTAACGCCTTGAATTTTCTTGTAATTAAATTATCTACGTTTTATTAAATAAATTATGTGTTAATTATTTAATTGTGATTTACACGATATGTGCATTTACTGTGTATTTATTGTGAGTAAATAAATATGTGACTTGTTAATTAAATAACTAGAGTGTTATTTAATTTGTGTGAAATTGATTTTGAGATTAATTAATGTGATGTTTTATTTAATAACTAGAGTGTTATTAAATTATGAGTAATTATCTACGAGTTAATTAGATATCGTCGTGAAATTTTAACCCGAGTTAGAGTGTCGGGTTCGAGATTTAGGGTGGCCGGCCGTAGGCCAAAGCCAACCCGCGTAGTTGTTTTGATCGACAAAAGAGGCCCGCGTTATAATTTGTAGTCCTTAGTATCGGCCAAATGAGAGGCCCGATTTCTACATTGTTTCCTTGTCCGATCGAGTCCAGCAAGTTAAAGAGGGGCTTGAGGGCCCGATTTTATTAAGAGTCGCCACTTTTCATTTAAACCATAAGCCCAAATCGATGAGCAAGCCTTAATCGTCATTGGTCCTGATACTTAATCCCTAATCCTCATCTTCGGCCGACAGTACTTGCACCCTTCCAATCATTCATCGAGCAGAAACAAGAGCATCTCCAATTTCTGAACTTTTTCCCTTCCCATCATTCTTCGATCTAGTGGCGGTGGAGTAGAGGATTTAGGGGTGGCGCTGGTTGCTGTATTCATAAAGGGGTTTATGTGCATTGATATTTTCCAAGCAACGAGGCAAGCATGAGGTGGTCTTTTATATTTTCCAAGCAGCTCACGATTACATGTGCTTGGATTCATAAGGGTGGTGAACCAGGCAAGCAAGCAGGTGACGCCTTATCTTTTCTTGTGCACGAGGGTGTTCATCAACCAGCATTGTTTTGTGTGTAGTACCGACGACGAGTGGAACCAGGTGATCTAGGTGGTGTTCGAGCAAGGATCACGGGATGAGGAAATCAGTCACCGTATTGGAGCGGTAGAATTTCTTTTCATGTCATTGTTTCATTTCTATCTTTTGTGGTTCCATTTGAATTAGATATATCGAGACTAACTCAATTTCGAACAGGCTATGGGGTTCGGTATCGTTCCCGAGTCGTGATCAAGTATTATTTAATTTGGTTGTTGTATCGTTAATTTATTTTCGTGCGACTTTTTTGGTGGGGGTTTAGTTACGTTCCTTGGTGGCTAACAATGGTTAAATTTCTGTTTTGAATACTCGGGGTTTTCAGATTATGGTGCGGGTTAGTCACTGAATTTTATAAGAGTCGGTCAAGGGTTGAGTCAAAACTTGTTGATAAATGGTCTAAACGTTTGTTGATCGAAAAACCCGGAAACTGAACATTTGGGTTCTTGGTTTTCTGAGTCCTCTTAAAATATGTTTCTGGATATTTGACCCGTGTTGGTCTCTAGTTTTCTGAGTCCTCTTTCCGTTTCCGGTGATGGCTCGTTAATCCGATTTACGGTTTAAAAGATATCGCTGTTTTCGTAAATTGTCGCAAGAGATTTCCTTGTGCAGCTATTCTGTCTTGTGGGTCTGTTTTGATCCCCTTCTGTTTGGATTCAAGTCCCGAAGTCTTCTGGAAAATTGTAGTCCTCTAAATTTTTTAGCTACTGTAAAATTTGAATAAAATCTAGTGAACCGTTTGAGAGATATGATTGTTTCCGTAAGAGTGTTGCGTACTGTCAAATTCTGTTGGAAATAATTTTGAGCCGAGTTTTAATCCTAGTCTTGTGATGCATTGTAGGATCCTTTAGGAGCTGAGTTGTGACTCTTGTGCGTGTCGAGGATTCCGTAGGAGCTTACGTTTATCGAGGTGGGTGATCTCACTATAAACTTGCATTTACTTTCATTTTATGATTATGTGCTATGTGTCATGAATTGCTATTGCTTTGAGATAAGCTTGTTTATTTGATGATGTGATAAGTTTTGTTTATTTTAAATACATCCTGAACTGAGATATGGCTGTTGAGTAACCGAGCTAAGTACCATATCGTTATGTGTTGATCTGCGTACATGAGTTATGTTTATGAGTTATATGCATGTGAGATGTGCTAGTTGATTACATATCTGTTGAGATGATATGTGTTGAGTATGAGATGGTTTGTTTTATATGAGTACATGTTGTATGAGTCAACACGTTAATAAAACTAACCTAATAACTATGAGATTTTAATTACCGATCGCAAGAGGCGACGGCGAGAGCCAACTCTTCCCATTTGAGTTGCCAAAGTACACTACACGACTGTCAGCGTGGTACCGGCGGGCACCTAGAGGACGGGTGTTGGAAGAGGGTGTTGTGACGAGCGTATGGCGTTGGGCGTACGTTGAGCATCGTCACAACCCACGGCGAACCTAATGAGATTTAATAAAAGGCCTAATAATCGAGAATTGAGTAGAGTCTTTAGGGATCACTTATGTGGTGTGAATTGTTTGTATGTGTATATTTATTGTGTTGATTATTCACTCAGCGGTGGCTGACCCCAAACACTCCCTCCCATTTTGCAGGTACTAGCAAGGGCAAAGAGAAGGTCAATGGTTGATGAGCTGCGTTTCGGTTTTATGTTTTGGATTTGGAGTTATGTTTGTCGAGTCAAACGATTTAAAACACATTTATCATTCCATATTTGAACCTTTTATTTATTCCGCATTTAAAACCACGAGACGGTTTATTTTTAATTAATTGAGATGGGACCGTTTGTTTACTTGTAAGTTGGGGAAAATGTCTTATTTTATTTATTAAAAATTAATTTCCCCTGATTTTTGGGTTGTTACAAGTTAACACCGATTTTAAAAGAGTTAATCTACCACCCACCGAAAGAGAATTCACCTTCGAAACCGACAACTTTTTTTTAAATCTATCAAGCATAACCTCCCAATTCTTCTTTCTAGACATACATGCCCCTACCGGGAACCGGGATACATAAAGGGAAGATTTCGACTACACACCCCAAGCATATCCGCCATAAGATTAACCTATCGCTCCGCCACCCCAACCCTATATAAATTAGATTTGTGAAGATTTAACTTCAACCCCGACGCCATATAAGAAAAATGAAGAATAATAAGAAGATTTTTCATATTGCGAATAGACCATTCACCAAAAAATATAGCATCATCCGCATACAACAAATGCGAAATAGTACACTCGTTAGATACCTCAATACCTCGAAACAATTTATGCGAATTAGCTTCTTCCATGGCCATGTGACAACACTCGAAAACGGGTCATTCTCCCGACACTCAGATTTCCCGAGCACTGTTCTGTAAAATTATCATTTATTAGTTGAGGAATAAATTTGACACATTAAGTCTAGCTATACCCAGTTTAAGTATATGATGTTATACATTTTATTATACACAAGAGAAACACGTCGATATTTATTGAATTTAGCGATTCACCAATACAACCTAAAATTTAGCGAAGTTATTGTCCTAACATAATTATATGCGGTCCAAATAAAAATATAAATTTTATATCTATACAATGATATATATATATATATATATATATATATACCCCAACCCAATCAATTTGTATGAAAAATTACGTGTGAATCGATACCTGCGTTAAATTAAGAAACAACAAATTTAATACGCGATAACTAAACTCGATTTAGCAAAACCAAATATTTAATCAAAATAAATTAGTCAACTAATAACGAACACGCTTTAATTAGCAAATTAAACGTAAGTTAAATTACTATCACACTTGATAAAGTAAATACTAAATACTCATTTAAACTAATACCCAAATAAATTGCCCACATCTTTTCCCAATACTTTAAAAGTCAAATTGACTTTCCCAACAAATCTTGCCATATTGTTCCTGTACACATCTTACACTAAAAGGTCTATATGTGTTCTTCCCCATTCATCATCTCCATCCCATATTGTCATATATGTCCAAAATGTTTAACATTACAATTCCCTCCTTTTTCAATTTGACTAGGGAAGTCAAAAGGGGCCTTATGCCACCTTTTGCAAGCCCTTTTTCCTGCACAAAACAAACACCAAAGCATGCTTGCACTTCTCTATTCCATGCAATTCACCTATCCCACAATGTTTTCTTTGCCATATTTGTCCAACGTAGTTTCCCCTACAAACTCACCATCTCTTTCTCACTCATTCTACACTCTCAAGACATCAAACCCTTCAAGAAATTCTCCCAAAAACCAAAATCCCGGTTTTGAATCTTCTACCCACAAAACATCCTTCAAATCTTCATAACTTTCTCATTTCAACTCCAAATTTGGTGATTCAACTTGCCAAATCACTATAAGAACTTCCTCTACAACATTCCACCATTAAAACATCCATCTAGACACTGGAAGGCTGTCGAAATAGAGCCAAAATCTGCTGTCCAGAATTCAAAATCTCCATCTATTTAGCGTAAGTGATGTTTTTCTTTAGTTCTACACATCTTCCAACTCTCATATCTTAACAAACTTGTTTTTACATCATCTTAAGAGGATCACAAAGAAGATCCATCTCTATTTGTGCCTTGGAGAAGAAGGAGAAATGACTATAGTTTCAAAAACATTCAAAACTAAAGCATTGTGAGTTCCCACCTCCATTTTCGCTTTTATCTCTATATTTGTGGTTTATTCTAGTAAATATTCACTCACTTGAAAGTGTCTTAAAAAAAAAACAATCTCTTAAATACAAGCCTTATAACGTCCTTCTAAAGAAAAGAAAAACTTTGTTAAAAATCTTACTCGGAAATAAAACCAAACACCAAAAATAGAATTTTTGAATGTGTAAAACTACTATGTTGCGTTTTAGATCTTGAAGACTGGAAAAATTTCAAGTAAATAAATGTATTATATTCTATGACAATTGTTAACCAAGATAATAGAAGGAAAATAAACTAAATTAATTAAAACTTATTAAAAGAAAAGGAAAATGAATTTATTTTGCAAACTGCCAAAAAAAAATATATAGTTATAAATTGTGTACCAAGGTAAGAAACTTAAAATAAATAAACAAAAAGCTTGTAAAATGATTTATGTTTCATGCGGCAACGAACTTACTGTTAGTCCAAGAAATCAATACCATGCACTTAAATTTTGTTATATATGTAAAATATTGTACATGAAACTTAAGATATTTAAGTACACGTGCTAGTACATAAAGATTTGTCATTTTGAATTACAAATAACTAATGCACTTTTAACCTAGTATAAAGCAAGAAGTAATACATCAAGTTATTGGATTATTTAAATTAAAAGGCAAAATAAGTATTTTACCAAATTAAAAACTTCGGTGTTTTCTATTTAGCTCCAAATAAAATAAGTAACAACTAGGAGATCATTTGCCGGACTTGTTATTTCCATTTTAGTTGAGTGAACAACTAGCATAGACGAGCCGGTAGAGCTGTTTATTTATGTTATTTTCTCACCCGTTTAGGGCACTAGGAGATCATTTGCTGGACTTGCTTATTCTATCATATTGCATTTGCTAGCTTTGACTCAGGTGAGTTTCACAGCCCCACCTTTACTGTATTTTAACTGTTTTGGGGTGAGGAACATACTACTGTTTTATAATTGCATGTTTAACTATTATTGTATATCTGGCGAATTTGATGAGTCACTCACAACATTTTGGTACAACTAGTCTTTTGAAAAACATTTATGAACAATATTTTGATACAATCAATCCTTGCGAAAACTTGGATAAACAATCCTTTTGAGATAATTGGTTATTAAAAAGACATAATCAAACAAGTATTTTTCGAAGAAGATCTTAACGAAGACCTGTATGAAAAGCTATATTTTGCGACATTAATCTTTGTATAATCGTGAGTTGATAGATATTGTCAGATCGTTTAGATCTAACATTACTGTAATCATCAACTATAGTTAGCCAACGAATATATGAGTAGTACTATTCGGGCTTGATCCCCCGCTCATGGCTAGTCGTTCTAGCCGTGTAACATATGAGATATATATTCTATTAAAACGTCGTAGATTCGACAACGTCGTGGATTCGACATGTTTGGGTAAATTGGATTTAGGTTTGATTTCAGGCTCATGAACTTATACTTTAACTTGTATGCCTAGCTAGCCTATAAGGGATTACGCACTAAATTAAATAATTATATTTAATGGATTTGAAACATGTGAACTTGAACGTACATGGATTTGTACTAAACAATTTACCTTTAAAAAATCATGTTGAAATGGTTTTATGCATCGATCATATGCAAATTGTGTTTTATAGAGTTAAAACATTTTACAAAAGAGTTTAAGCACTAAACAGTGTGAATTTGGTTTCATAATTTAAAACCCATATTTCAAGGTCATTTTAGTACAAAAATTATACCATCAAACCTTTAATGTAAATCAAGGATTTATAGAGTCTTCAAACCTGTGAACTCACCAACCTTTGTGTTGACACTTTTTCTAATATGTTTTCTCAGGAAATGAAAGTTGAAGCTTCATAAGCATATTTAAACGCGTTTGGATTTACCATTTTGAAGAAATCTTTATTTACCAAAAACAATTACTTTTGTTTAGAAACGTTAAGTATTGGTAAATTCATTTTGATTTGCGTAGATTTACTATTGATCAATTGTTGTGATTTTCGATGTAAGTCGCACGCCCGTTCTTCCGCAAAACCAGTTTTGGCGGGGTACGACAGGCCACGTGAAGGCCTTCCATAGCTATAATAAATAAAAACGGCGACAGGGGATCACCTTGCCGAAGATCTCTCTCCAAACTAAATTCTTTTGAAGCATTACCATTTAAAATAACCGATGCCTTGGAAGAATTAAGAATCACCTTAATCCACTTCCGCCACCTTTCCGGAAAGTTCATAAACTCCATCATCCTATCTAGAAACTCCCAACTAATAGAGTCACATGCTTTCACAAAATCAATTTTTAATACCACTGCACTTTTCTTCATCTTTTTTACCGAGCAATCACTTCATTAACAATCATGGGGCCATCTAAAATTTTCCGGCCTAGAATTAAGGTCGACTGCTCACAACTAACCACTGAATCCACCATTAAAGCTAACCGCAGAGCCAACACTTTAGCAACAATTTTATATTGAACACCAATAAGACTAATAGGTCTATAATCTTTAACAGGAAGAGGATTAATAACCTTAGGGATCAATGTAATAAATGAAGAATTACAACCGGACGGGAGATAACCTGATTCGAAAAACTCGTTCACAAAGTTAAAGACATCATCTTTAAGAATAAGCCAGTATTTTTTAACAAATGCAAACGTAAACCCGTCCGGCCCCGGGGCCTTGTCAGAACCGCAACTCCAAATTGCCTTTTTGATCTCATCTATAGAAATATTACTCGCCAACATACTCGCATTACCTTTAGAAAGTTGCTTATATTTATCACTTCTTGTCATTATTTTAATTGCGGGTATGCATTTAAATTTCTGCGATAGTAATTAAAAAACACCCCTTAATCTTCACCGGCGACTGAATCCAATTACCTTCATGCTTCACACCATGGATCAACGATTTCAACCTCTTACTATTAATAATACCATGAAAATACTTAGTATTTTCATCTCCTTCAATACACCATTTGACCTTATCTTTCTGAGCAAGATCCTTCCATTCTTTTTTATCCACCTTGTATAATGATTGTTTGTTTAAGACTCTGCCTCAAATTAAGCTCATCATCCGAAACCGTATTTCCTTCCATCTTTGACTCAATCACCGCCACATGCTCGATCAACTATCTTCTCTGCCCATTTCGATGTGCATTTGTCTCTTTCCACCAAGCTCTACATTTTTCTTTTAAAACCTTCAACTTATTTATAAACCTTATGCAATGATTATTTCTCAACACCTCTCCATGCGCAACCCATGAAACAGCCACCATATCATCAAAAGAGTCTTCATCCATCCATGAATTAAAAAACTGAAATACCCGAGGACCATAGTCAACCACCTGTTGCGCTAAAATAATAGGTCTATGATCCGATATAATATCAGGCAGCACATTCGCTACAAGATCCGAACAAACTTCATTAACCCCTTCGCTAACAAAAAAACGATCGAGTTTACTCATTTTCCGGCCATCACGACTCAAACGAGTAAACGCCGAGCCCCCCATCGCAATTTCCTCAATACTAACCGAATCAATGAACCCATTAAAATCAAGAATCTCTCTATCATTCTTCTGACAACCCCACCTCTCACCCTCCTCTCGCACCGCATTAAAATCACCAAACAAAAAATAATTCCCTTCATTATCACGCATATAATTAGCAATTAACTCCCAAAGACTTCTCTTGTCAACGATACTTTGCGGAATATAAACGTTACCCATAATACATTTCAACTTACTCATTTTCCACTCCCCATGAACAAACAACACATTTTGAAAACTGTTAAGGCAAAAAGCCTTGCCCCTTTTGAATCTTAGGATAACAAAACAATCTAGACTAGGTTAGATTAAAATGTAGATTAAATTAGCTAAGTTAGGAGTGATACTGAGTTTGGCCAGTATTGGCCACTCAGTATCAGTACTCAGTATTGGAAAACCAATACTGAGTAGAAGGACTGAGTTACAAGTCAGTATTGTAACGGACTAAGATCAAATCCCTTGATCTTAGTCATTTCCTTAGTTTAGTCCTTCGGTTACTCCTTTGCCATCATGTAAGATCTCTATAAACATTATAAATAGAGATCACCTTGCAAAGGAGTACTAACCAATTTACTTTACACTTTTATATCCTATTGTAATTGATCAGTGGTATTGCTATTCCGCAGCATACCACACTTAGTGTAATTATACATTGACTAAAATCTTGTTCTAAACATTATTTGTCTTAAGTATTAATAATCCAATCAATTTACTAAGTAATCCAGGGTTGTTGTGACCTAACAACTGGTATCAGAGCTACTTAAAATTCCACACTCACCTTTACTAAAAATTCTCTTACACATGCTATGCACAAGTTCACAATGTTTCATCATCAACCAGATGAAATACAGACTTCAAAAATCTGTTTATATGATTATAGAGTTAAACAACACCACAATTCTATTTGATAAACCTTTCTTACTAACCAGTTTTTTTTTGGTTCTTTAGCACCATCTGTGCAGGGTCAAAGGGCACAAGCCACTCAGTCTCAGGAAGTACATGGAGCCTTACAAACTATTCTGAATCAAATCCTGGCCATCCAGACCACTCAGAATAATATTCTGGCCAGGATGGATGAAATGAGTACTGAGATTGACACCTTAAAGCAATGAGTGGCACTCCTACAGCAACAACAACAGCCTCCACCACTTCCACAAACTCCAACTGGAGGAAATAATGATGAAGAAGGTCCTGTCACTGAGCCTCGAAGATCACCCTCTCCTGCACATACTGAGGGTGCAAGGGATGCTGTTACTGAACCTATGCTCTCCCCAACTCCTGAAGATCAACAGGGGGACATAGGTGGTGATACTGAACCTATTTCCTCCCCATCAAATGATAACAATAAGGGGGAGGAAAGACAAAGAGACCAAGAGGTTGATCAACCTGAGCCATCTGCTCAGGGGGAGAAAAGAAGAAGGTTAAATGAAGATCAATCTCCACAGCAACAACAACAACATCAGCAAACACCTCATACTGAACCACTTAGGTTTAGGTATGAAAGAAGCAGACAAAGAGGAAGGTCATTCTTGGAACAACTTGAAGATGAACCATCTGAGCCATCTGCTCAGGGGGAGACTGAAACTGACCAACCACAGCAAGTTGCAACTGAGGAAAACAACTTGCAGATTATAGCGTACATGCCTTTTGTTTGGCCTATTGCTGATGATGATGATGAAGACCATCCAGTGCCATCTGAAAATTTTCTAAACTTTGCACTAGATGAAGCAAATAAAGAAAGCTCTTCATCATCATTCTCAGATGATGAAGAGCCCCCAAGAAGACAAATCTCTCCTCCAACTGAAGGACCTTCTAGAATTTCTAGAAGACCAATAACCAGAAGAATGACAAATGTGGTTATGTCCTCAGAATCAAGTGAAGAACAAGATCCAGCTCCTCTGATCTCAAGACCTAGGAGATCCACTCAGTATACTGAGGAAAAGAGTGATGCTGAGGATGAGATTGAGGCCCAGAAATTCTTCCCTGTTAAGGAAGAAGAACCTGAGTCTGAGTCTGAAGATGTTCCAAGAAGATCTCATACTGTAAGTAGAACGGGAGATGAATTGCTTGAACAATATTGGAACATTGTGGCACAAAGAACAAGGTATAGGGAAACAAGGCTGGGTATGCTGAGGAATAAAACATTTCTGAATGTAAAAGACATATACTGGCTAAATGAGTTTGTCAACAAAATAAAAGTCAAAACTGTTGATAGATCAATTGTTGCAACTTGCACTGGGCCAGTCAGTCCTCCAATGAAGATTTTTCTCCATGACATCCAAAATATGGGATTCCAAGACTGGATAAAAATTGCTAGACTGATAAAGGAGATGCCCTCAAGATCTTCTGAAGCCCCAGTGATGATGGATGAAATTTGGGTTGTATCTGCTATATGCTATGAAAAAGGCATTCTTTATGCAGCAGATTACAGGGCACTCAGTGTGATGACTGAAGCTGTCAAGAACAACAAACCTGAGTGCCTTAATACTTTCAGAATATTTCCCAGATATCTTGTTCCTTCTAACCTTACTTTTCAGGATCAAAAGAGTACCATATATCCTACATCTGGATATATGTATACTGACTCATATGACAGGGAGTGCTTCATTACTGAAGCAGATTTGCCAACAGCTCCTATCAGCCATTTGGTGGGTTTGAAATAAATGATAACCAAGAAAGAAGATGCTTAGTTCAGAAAAAAGATAGTTGCTGTGCTAAACAACAGGCAAGATGAACTGAAGAAAAGAGAAGAGTTCATCCATGTGAAGAAGGACGTCTTCTATGAGTTCGAATCAATCAACAGAAGATGAAGAAGAAGACTTTGCAGCCTGTAGTTATGTATTTTTGATTTCTCTTTGTAATTGTTTTGTTATCATTAGATAGGGGGAGATTGTTAAGGCAAAAAGCCTTGCCCCTTTTGTATCTTAGGATAACAAAACAATCTAGACTAGCTTAGATTAAAATGTAGATTAAATTAGCTAAGTTAGGAGTGATACTGAGTTTGGCCAGTATTGGCCACTCAGTATCAGTACTCAGTATTGGAAAACCAATACTGAGTAGAAGGACTGAGTTACAAGTCAGTATTGTAACGGACTAAGATCAAATCCCTTGATCTTAGTCATTTCCTTAGTTTAGTCATTCGGTTACTCCTTTGCCATCATGTAAGATCTCTATAAACATTATAAATAGAGATCACCTTGCAAAGGAGTACTAACCAATTTACTTTACACTTTTATATCATATTGTAATTGATCAGTGGTATTGCTATTCCGCAGCATACCACACTTAGTGGAATTATACATTGACTAAAATCTTGTTCTAAACATTATTTGTCTTAAGTATTAATACTCCAATCAATTTACTAAGTAATCCAGGGTTGTTGTGACCTAACAAAAACTAACAATTCGGGAGCTTGAGAACAAAGTTGGGTCCCAAACTGAAAGAATACCCCCCGACAAACCAACTACACTACTCAAAGAAAAATCAAACGACATATTACCCCACAACTGCTTAATCATGTACACTTCAACCTTAGACACTCTTGTCTCTTGAATACCGAGAAACGACACTTTATTATTATTACACACAACACCAATCCGCTTCCTTTTCACAGAATCACCAATACCACACGAATTTAAGGACACAATATTCATAAATTACCATTATCTTCTCCCATTCTACTAATCATTCGTTCAAGAGAAGTTTGACATCCTTCCATATCATGACCCAAGGCGAGACCAATTTCAATATATTTATTCAAATCACCCACTAACGACACCACTCGCGAATTACTCTTCAAATAACCCGTATTAGCACACGAGTTAGCGGAAAAAGAGCTTTTCTCAACATTCTTCACCTCAACACCAATCGGTTCCCCATGCACCACTCCATGCTCGAATCCAGGTGGTTTTGACAATGACTCGTTATTAACAGGCGAATCAGCGTCATTATTTTTCTCCCGATGATCTACCTCAAAATAATAACCACCTCATTCTTATTCTCCTCTTCTAAAGGTCTCCCATTCAACGTATCATTAGCAAATGGAGAGACACCACCTGTGCTCTTCCCAACATGATCACTATACTCGACATTTCTTTCAACATCTTGATCAACGTCATTATCTTCGCTACGAGAACCATCTGACTCACCAATGGAGGCAGAAGCATCATCTCCTTTACTTTCAGCCTCGATACTTCGCATAATCGGCTTCCACAATGCTACTTCGTACATGCACACCGAGTAAGTAAGCCCCTCCAACACAACATCCATCTCTTCATACAACTTGCCTTTCAAATTAGTTCTAATACACACCTTACCCGTCCCCTCTTCACCATGATCCCCATCTACAAACATAACTTCTCCCCATCCTTTCACCATCTTAGAGATGGCATTGACAGTACCAGGCAATAATGGAAGACCATCAATCTGAACCCAGATTACCTTATCATCAACCACAAATTTATCATCCAAAGACAATAATTGAGTGAAATAAAATTTCATATCTTCATGCACCTTGAACTTATCGCACACCATCCTTGACTCGAACTCAAGCCAAATCCATGACCCACCAATATATTGGAAATCCACATCAAAAAACCCTTTCTTGGCACACACAACTTTAATGTTCTCAATCAACGATAATTCTCTAACCTTCCCAACAAGGACTGTGCCTTCATCTTTTATCGGCATAACATCTTTCTTATCCAAACGTATCACCTTCTTGATAGCTTGCACTGGTTCAAGAACAATCATTCCATTATTAACCACACGATCCGGTTTGAATAGCTTCAAATATTTCAAAGGTTTACTCACACCCTGATTCCTCAAAAGGATCCGGTCAGGTGCTCTATCTGCATCAACCCCTGGCGAACTATTTGTGTGCACACTTTTTCGTTCAAATCTTGATTTAGAAGCGAACAGATGGAACGATCCATACCACACATTATTCAATCTACCAATTAGGGTTTCTAAATCATCAACCTTTATGAATCGCACAAAAGCGAAACTACGCCCTATCTTAGACAACTTACGAGGTATGAAAGCATCTACAACCGTACCGTATACCATCATAGCTTTCCACAGGTCTCTAACTTCCCATGCATTCGGAAATTGGTAACGTAGACTGAAGAGGAAATTCTCTTCAAATCCAATTCCCCATATTTTAAATCACGTTGCTTTTCGCTATTAAAAGACCATCGCCACTTCGTCTTATCAACATTCATCTTATCGCCCATCCCTCCCCCCTCCCAATCGAACAGGGAAGAAGAAGATCAAAAATTGCTTACGCAAGAACCCTACGAGAATTGTAAAAATTGCCAAACCCTAGGAGCGGTGCTTTTAATTTTTTCGAGTTGTTATCCTTGTTAAGTAGATTTATTGGAAGCAAAGCTTTGAGATTGATTATTGAAAATGTATTACGCATATCGAAAATGGATAATAAGATAATTAACAATTATAAAACATGATTCTAAAAGATAGAGTTTGGATTTGATTATTCTGTTTGAAATCGTAATAATCTATAATCATGTTTTAGTGTTTGACAAACTTAATTATTTTTTAGTAAATAGGTAAATTGAATATAATTAGTTTTCAAAACGCTATAAAAATCTCATTTCCTACTTTTTTTTGAAACTCTATTTCGGATGCCTCAGTAGCAAATAATTGAGTTTTGAGATTTTTTTTGCCAGAAAGTCATTTTAGTTATTTTGCATTTTCAAAATGCAATAGACAAATAATTTGATCCAAATCACAATTTCAAACAAAGCTTTAGTATTTACTTTTAATACCGTTGTTTAGTAGTATTTTATATTAATACTGTTTATATTTATATTTAAGGGTTTTCATAAGGTTGTCATAAGACATGCATGAAAAAGTTGTACATACATCTATAACCGACTCCTGAATTTTAGAAAATTACTCATATGTATCATTTTTAATGCATTTAGAGATAACCCTTAGGGCTGTCATTATTAAAACCCTATATTTAATAATTTGCTTCTTATATATGTCGAGTTAATATTTAATAGTTAAATTTTAACTTTGATGTTATTTTTATAGAGTTGTCTGTAACGACCCGAATTTTTGTAAATAAATAAATTGTACAAAAATATGATAATTATGGATAATTCATTTAGAACACGTAGGAATTGGTTTCGTGTCATTTGGACACCGTTTGATATGGTAAGGTCGAAACCGGGCTTAACCGGACAACAAACTAGCTGCCTGGGAGAGAGACGAGACATAGATTTGGGATTCTTATGATCGGAGTTCACGATCGGTTCCCGATCGCGAAGTGTTCCCAATGCGGGTAGTTCGCGACGCGAACTCCAGTTCGCGAACGCGAACTGTGCCAGACCTATATAAACGGGTTTTGGGGCTAGGGTTTAGACACCTACTCCCCTAGGCAAGAGAGATTGGGAAAGAATCAATTATTTGAAGAAAGTGGTCAAGGGTTGAGAACCGCTAATGGTTGGATTTGGGTTCCAAAATTCGGTGGAAACCGAAAAGTATTGTTAAATGATGCTCACAAGTCCAAGTACTCGATTCATCCTGGAAGTACAAAGACTTACCAAGACTTGAGGAGGATGTATTGGTGGCCGGGGATGAAGTCGAGAGTAGCAAAGTACATTTCAAAATGTGCCACGTGTGCACAAGTGAAATCCGAGCACCAAGTGCCTTATGGTGTTGCACAATCGTTGCAAGTGCCGGCCGGTAAATGGGAAGATATTACCATGGATTTTATTGTCGGACTTCCAAAGACGAGTAGAACTCCCGATGCCATTTGGGTGATTGTTGATAGGTTAACGAAAAGTGCGTTATTCCTAGCTATTCGGGAAACTATGCCACTCGAGAAGTTGGCAAAATTGTATGTTGATGAAGTAGTTCGATTGCATGGGGTACCGATGTCGATTGTGTCCGATCGGGATGCAAGGTTTACCTCGAGATTTTGGAGATCACTCCAAGAAGAGTTGGGAACTAAGTTGAGATTGAACATGGCTTACCATCCGCAAACCGATGGTCAAAGTGAAAGGACAATCCAAACGGTCGAAGATATGTTGAGATCGTGTGTATTGGATTTTCGTGGCAAATGGGATGAACATTTACCGTTAGTTGAGTTTTCATATAACAATAGTTATCACTCGATGATTAAAATGCCACCGTTTGAGGCATTGTATGGGAGAAAGTGTAGAACGTCTTCTTGTTGGTTAGAGGCGGGTGAGACAAAACTCACGGGTCCCGAGATTGTGAGTTGAGATTACTACTTGGGGCGGTACCTCCCTGTGCAAGGGTAGTATATCTGATTGAACGATAACCCGACAATCGGGGGAATATGATAACCCGATAAAAAGGGGGATTACGATAACCCGCTAGACGGGGGAGTGATGATCACGGTAAGTTTGGGAGAACCCCAATTACCACGAGACGTGTTGATGATAACCCACATCGGGGGAGTTGCTTCGGGATGACCCGTGGCGTATGTGTGATCTTAGGGAAAGCTCGAAGTTATGTTTGACTTATGTGCAACATGATATTTATTTTAATATTGTTTAATTGCAAATGATTATAACCGGGTCTAAAACTCATGTTACTCACGAGATAATTTTGTCTCACGTACTACGTTTTTCTTTTATGTCAATGTACACAGGTTCGAGAACTAAGGATTAGGCGGCTCGTAGTTGTAGCATTGGATGATTAAGCTCGGTGTACTTATTTAATTCCTTTAGACTATATATTTGATATTATTGTAACACCGGTTTTTGACACTTGATAATCATTCCAAATGTTTTTTTTTAAACCATATTTTGAATGTTATGGATTTTATTGTTAAACTTCATTTATTTAAAGGTTTAAATTGGTTTGAGAAATTGAGGTGTTACATTGTCTTCAAGGAAGTCCAAGGATTTTGCATAGTCCCAAGGGATAAATCCTAACCACCGGATCAAAATGGCTGACAGTGAAGGTGCTGGTGGTAATGGGGGTGGTGGTGGTATTGATGTATTGAAACACACGTGCTTCACTAAAACACAGGTGTTCCAAAATACAAATGAGCATATTATTTCGAAGCACATGTATTTCAAGTCACGAAACACATGTGTTTCAAGTTACGAAACACATGTGTTTCAAGTTACGAAACACATGTGTTTCAAGTCACTAAAAACATGAGTTTCTAAAACACAGGGGAGCATATGAAGCACATGTGTTTCAAGTCACGAAACACATGTGTTTCACTAAAAACATGAGTTTCTAAAACACAGGGGAACATACGAACTACGAAGCACGTGTGTTTCAAAAGGTGAAACACATGTGTTTGAAACAAATGTGTTTCAAGTCACGAAACACATGTGTTTCAAGTCACTAAAAACATTAGTTTATAAAATACAGAGGAGTATACGAAGCACATGTGTTTCAAGTCACGAAACACATGTGTTTCACTAAAAACATGAGTTTCTAAAACACAGAGGAGCATACGAACTACGAAGCACATGTGTTTTAAATTACGAAACACATGTGTTTCACTAAAAACATGAGTTTCTAAAACACAGGGTAGCATACGAACTACGAAGCACATGTATTTCAAAAAGTGAAACACATGTGTTTCAAGTCACGACCACCACCGCCGGTCACCACCGCCAGCGGCCACCTCCGGCCGTCGGCCGCCGCCGTCGGCCGCCGCCCATCGCCGGCCGTCTCCGGCCGCCGGAGGTGGGTAAGGTATTGATATATTGAAGCACATGTGTTTGTATGGTTTGAATCTTGATCTTGACCTTGACTTTTTCTTGATCCAATGGCTATTAATTGTCCATTAGAACTAATTAAAATCCTTAGAATACCTTGAACATTTACCTATTTTTATAATCAAGTAAGTATAAATTTCTTCCGTACACTAAATATACAATTTCTATTTTCATCAAATAGTAATTAAATGGAGTATTTGAGTTTGATTTGGAAGAAAATTTCAGATTTAAACATTTCAGATTTGAAAATTTTGTTTGATTTGGAAGAATATTTCAAATTCAGACTCTAACTTTAGCCTCAACATCAGTATTTGATTTTCTCATATTTTGTCTAACTCGGTCTGACATTATCTCGGTCTGACAGTATGACTGAGTCCAAGCAAAACTGCTAACTCGGTCCGACTGAAAAAAAGCGTTGGACTTGGTCAGGAGTTTACTATATAATCCAACGTATGATTTTGTTAAGCAAGTTTATTCAATCAGCAACTAACTCAATTAACAACTAAAGGAACTATCAAACAACCTCGAAAAAAGAATCTATTTCATTCAACGTTTGATTCAAAGATGCCGAACCAGCTGCCCCATTGACTAAGAAGGGGGCGGGCGCAGCTTATTAATTAATTCACGGAATTTTCAGATCATATGGCTGTAATCAGTTCCTTCAAAATTCAATATTATGGTGTTTGCTTCCTACAAAGATGAATTTAATCAAAATGAATGTATGTTCAAGTTGCAAGCACTTTCGTTTTCTTTTTTTTTTGGATTTGGCCAAGTAATTTATTCATTTCCAGTCCGCTGGTATCTCTGATCTTAAAAGAAATTGACAAATGGTGGGGTTTAAACATTTTGATGCGTGATTCAGTTACTGATTTGCTAAATTGAAATGTGGTTGCAAGTCTAAAAGGCAAACAACCGAAAGCTTTAACACGGTGAGTTTTTCTTTTTGGAACATTTGGGATTCTAAAAATAATAAAGTCTTCAATTCGAAATCAGTCGTCATTAACAAAACTCTTCTTACTTCGATTTGCAACTTACTTGAATTCATCAGTATGATCAACATAATTATTTCACAAAGCCCATTATTTGAAATTAAGTATTTGCCTCCAATTGTCCAGACGAAATAATCATTAGTTCCAATTTTACCGGTTTATTAATCATTGTACTTGCTCTCACATATTACACACAGAAAAAACCGAAGCAGATGTTCGGTACATTATACATCGGCCATGAATTCCGGCGGAAACTCACCACATCCGTTGTGAAATCGCCACGGCGCAAATTTCACCAACTGCTTCTTCCGAAGCCACGGTTTCACCACCACAACCGCCTCAAACACCTTCGGATCTCCACTCTTCGGAAACGCCTCAATCTTCAAATAATACTTCATTCCGGCCACCACCTGTTTTTCCGCCTCAATCACTCGCGCAAACGTCAGCTCTGTGTCGTTCTCCGCCGTCGAGCTCCGCCGTAAGCGGTTGTACTCCTCCACCGAATACTTTCCGACCGCCTGGATCTCCTTGTTCGTCTTCACATCAGTAATTTTCGTCCTTCCTCCTGGAATTCCGTTGGCTACAAAACTCGAAATCAAAATTAAAATCGCAATTGAGAATGAAACTGTTGAGATATTTGCCATCTTGGTCTGGATAATGAGTTGTGTTGAGTGGGTGTTTATGTAGTGGGAGGAGTCGACGGACACGTAGTTGTGACCGCAGGTGTGGCGACACCAGCGGGGTGCCGCGTTTCGAAGAGAATTTGGCGAATACGACATATGATGTAAGTAGGTTTTGTCCATTATCTCATTGTTTTTCTTTTCTTTAGGAAAAAAATCATGAATTTTGATGCACTTATCATTTTATTCGTTCGATGTTTGTCGTGTTTCATGTTAATCTGTTTTCAATATCAACGCGAAGAGAAATGATATTTAGTTTACTATTTAGATATATGAGCATAAGGTGTGGAATGTGTGTTATAGGCATGTTATAAGAATTTTGGGCTTATAACTTGGCTATAACTTGGGAGGAAAAAGTGGCTCCCTGGTGTTATATTTAAAATGGTGTTATAGGGGTCCCATATTTATTATTTGATGTATTTTGATTGGTTAGACAACCCCCACCCTACCTCCCACCCCCAGCTTCTTCCTTTGGCGTTTCGTTATGGGCACGGCGAAATCTGGTTGGCGAGCATATAACGAGGATGGTGGTATGGCATCACGAAGTTATTGGCAATTTTTTTGTTTTGACGGAGGGATAACGGGATTCCATACCCTCTGCTCTACTCATAGGTTTACCTACTTGATAGGATGACATGTGTATTTCACTAATTCTCTCTTTTAATATTATCCCTTGATTTTGACACGTGTCTTCATCTAATGAGTAGGCCTATAAGTAGATCTAGATGGCAAACCTAAATACCATTACTCTAAAGAGAATCTCAGCTTTTGTCTTATGCTCATCAAGTCATCATGTTATGGTAATATGAGTTTTTCAGATAACATTGGTCGAGATATATTGTTGGTTGTTACTTATGTTTTATAGTTTGCAAGTTTAACTAAATTTAGAGCAAGGGTACCATGACTTAAGTCAACTTCATCTCAAAGTTCGATCCTAGAATTTCTAAGCCTACCCTCATTGGTAGTATGTAGGTTGGGATAACCAAATATTATATTAGAAAATAAAGAGAGAGTGTTACCAAAAGAGGTGACCTAGGTTGGTGGAGAGGACTAGGTCACCAACAAAGGTCACCATTTTTATTATTATATTTTTTTAATAGGGTGTGGAATATTGTGATTGGTTGGTTTGATTGTGTTGGGTTGAATTATTAATGAATGTGAAAAATAAGATTGGATTGGGTTGTGTAGGTGGAAAAGAGAGAAATTATTTTTTATTGAAAAATTAGGTTGAATTAAGTTACTAATGAGAATATTCTAACCAAACATAATAAATGGTTAATTCTCTATTAGTACTCTTTACTATATTATAAAGGGTTTACCCCTTCCATAATTAGCAAGACTGAAAATTCAGTCAACACACTTACTATATTTAGAATTTAATACTTTTGCTAAAATCAATGCCCCAGCCAACTACAGGTTAAATTCCAATGAACAAACCAGCTGAGCTGGTGTCCCTATGGTTTATTTTCCCAAAACAAAATTTATTAAATGCAATTAGAATCCGCCTGTTCACAATTGCAACCCACCAAAATAATATGCGGGCTTTACTCTTCGGCCCAACATTTAAAACGGACACACAATGAGACAAATAATTTAAACGGCCCAGTCATCTATGCTTCATCCTCCCATCTATTGGTTAATTCTCCTGTAGAAAGGCATTTGAACATGCGAATGAAATCAATTGCTTCATCTCGAAGACTCGAGCCTGCCATTTCACAGTGATAGAACCGAGGAGCCATAACCAGTCATCGAGTCAAGCAAAGCCAGTCATCAAAATCCGCCTCTTCAATTCTAACAATTAGCCATCTCGATTGCTTCAAGCATGATTATCCTTCTTCAACTTATTAATACAACACACTGATTTAAGGTATCCTTACAGTTTCGTATGAATTCTCAATACGAGAATGATTTAGTGATTCGCGATTATCTTTAAATTGTTGATTACCTTTAATTTTGTTGTCTATTCGTGTATCATTTCAGGCTAGGAGACCACCTCCGACTGCTTATCCGCCCATTGCGACACTGACCACTCATTTCTAAACAGGTATGTTTCCGGTTACAGCTTTGATTTTTTTTTATAAATGTTTAATGGAGATGAATGAAAGTAAGAAATTGTTAACCTGAAGATTCTTTTGGCATTTATGTTTGTAAAGTTTGTAAAGTGATGATTCTTGTTTCAGATTTAAACTTTGATTTATTCAATATATGTTTGTTTTTTTTGTGTACATTTGTGTTTGATTTTAGATATATGTTTGCTGCATTTCAAGCCAGGAGCTATATGTTTGATTTTTTTGGGTTGAATTGTTGATTTCTGATTGCTTGTTAGTAATACCCTCTTTTTCCACAGATGTTTTAGTTCATTGATGCGAAAAAATTACTTTCAAAGAGGCAAGTCAGTAACTATTAAAGAAGGCATTTTGTTATTCACTTCGAAATGTGTCATTCTTTTTATTATTATTAATTTTGAATCTTTTGCAGTGCTTGGTATCTCTACTATAAATTAACTAATCTAATAATTGATATCTTGATCTTGTAACACCTCAAGATTATGGGTCTTAGTATAACGTTTGGTGATATAGACAAGTTATCGGTATTTAATATCCCGTCTTCACCAAAAAAGTCTAAACTTTTATAATAGTGAAGAAATTGACAAGTTGAGCAAAGAAGTAAGTGTGCAGCATCAAACAGGAATTCAACTTACATATTATCTAATAGGTCAAACGGGTCAAAAATCACCAAAATTGTATGCCAACGAGGATTAGGGCCCGTGCTTCGCGGCTGGGTGAAAATATACATATCATTACCTCAAAATAGCAATATGTAGGTAGTTTGAAATGATATTATATGAAAATATGGAAATGCTAAACAACACCATTAGGGCAATGTTTAAGAACAAATTTTGTGCTTTAAAAAGTTATAAAATAACTAATAAAAACCACCTTATGAATTTTATTAACCACACATACTTATTTAATTGTACATTAACTATTTAAACCTTCATTAACCATTGCGCTAAGGGCAATAGTTAGCAAAAACCCATAAAAATATAAGTGACAATTTCAAGTAAAAATAAAAATATCATTTACCATGATAAAGTCCCATTTACCATGTAAAGGGGTACCTGTCAAGACTCAAGACATCTTTTTTAGCATATTTTAACTACATATAATTTCGAGTATATTTAATAATATTTATAAACTAACACTTTCATATACATTTTATAAAAAAAACACCATTAATAGAAAAAAAAACCCAATAAATGCACATTTGTTGGATAGGTAAAAGAAAATTGTTTTTGAAATTAACTCAAAGTATACTAAATATTTTTAAAGCCTCTCATCGCCGTCATTGCTTCTGTTCGACTTCCCCTGACCGCTGCTTTCACCTAGACTGTTCCTTTGCCACTGCAAAATAGTGTACAACAAAACAGACCCAAAAATCATTTTTTTTTACTGCACTAAAAAATAGACCAAAAACCATATTGTAGAGTTGCATTTTTGTCTTGGCTGCTTCAAAACAGACTATTAATAGCATCTTCAACATAACAGAAGCATTAATTAAAGGGGTGATTGGATGTGTGTTTAATGTGGATATTGAATAACCAAGAAATAAGAAAATTAGCTGTGGAATTGCATTGTTCATTAATTAAAGGTGGCCATTATGAATCACTTCCTTGTAATTTGGTCGATTTGCTTTATCCCTAGTGTCTTATATAGGTTAAACGGGTTGAAAATCACCCAAATTGTGTCTTTAATACAAACAACCTCCTAAATCAAATTATTATTTTTTTGTAAAAGCAGATTATTGTTAAAATAAATCATATTAAATGTATCAATAGAGTACATATTTTTATAGGGTGAAAGTGCTGAGTTGTCGACCCATTCTGTTTTGAGTAACCGATACTTGAAAATGACCCGTTTTGAGTCTTTTGACTCTAACACATTATGATCAGTTACCCAACCTACGTATCTCACCACTCTAATTTCAACATCCGAAGTTAATTTTAATATGGTTTTACATTACTCTACAACTAACTATAACTGAACACTTTTTTTTATATATAATCTAGAAATGCTTTCAAACATGAGGTGTGGTTCCTTTTTTTATTTTTATTTTTTTATCGTGATTCAGTTTGTTAGAGCAGTTCCCCAAAATGTTGTGGTTCATATGAGGTCAAAATCAATAGAGATGTAACCTAAATCAATAAAGATGTAAACATTTTACATATAGAAATTAAAAGGTTCTAACCTTTGTATCTCCATCAATGGAATTAGGTTGAGACAATTTTGCATAAACACCTTTTCAAATGTTTCTTGACGGATTTCCTTTGCAGCTATGAATTCGGCTGGAACAGGTGTAACACCTCAATTTTCAAAACATCTTTTAAAACATATTTTTAAATAAAAATATTACAAAGTCCAATATCCCAAAATACGGTTTAACAAAAACCTTTTAAAAGTTTATCAGAGTACTAAAACCGGTGCTACAATATAATATCATAACCATAGAATAAACGGGATCTACCTACGAGCTCCCGAGCTAATCAACACTAGGCCACTTCTACCGCGACCCTCTAATCCATCGATCTCGATCCTGAGTACAAAGCCAAAAACAAAGTAGTACGTGAGACAAAATAGTCTCGTGTACTCACCTTAGCCAAGCTAACTCCAAATCGTGTCTAACAACACGAATCCTTGCTTTCCAACTTGTAAAATGTCACCAAACTTTAGGTCTTCTTGACCTACCATTAATATCATCACAATAACCAGTTATAATCCATAACTAATCACTAATCAATCCATATCTACAACCCTAACCACCAAGTTCATCCAACTTGGTGGAATCTCAAACCCTAGTTCAAGATTTCCATCAATAAACCGAAATCCAACTTATACACATCGATTACAATCTTACAATGAGTGTTCTACACCCATGTTTAGTCATCTTCCCCAAAGATGACATGGTTGGTTCCCCAAACCACCATTTTTACCCATACCAAGCTCACAATCAAGGTGGATAAGCAAGAAAATCAAGAATACTTACCCTTGATGTTTCAATCCTTCAAGATGGTGAAGATCTGAGCTCTTGAGCTCCAAAAACGACCAAGAACACTCCCAAATCGGCTGCACTATGTGTGGAGTTGAATGAGAAATGAAACCCTAGCTCACACACAAGATTATATATTCCAGACCAAATTCGCGCCGAGCTCGCGCCGCGAAGTGACGCGGGTTTGCCTTTTAGAAGCCGATCTTTTCCAGATTTCGCGCCCCGCTCGCGCCGAGTTCGCGCCGCGAACCAAACGCGACCTCGACGCGACCCTCTCGCGACTGATCTCCGAAGTTGCTGTTTGAACTCGCGCCTGCCTCGCGCCGCGAGGGCTGCCTGGGTCAGTTTCTTGCCTTTTAAACTTGTTTCCATCCAAGTCTTGACCCGTAATTGGTTACCCCAAGTCCCAAACATTCAAACACTCGATAAAACCCAATGAAGACTCGATTAAATATTTCACCACCTTTATTCCTCAATAATTCCATTTAATTCATTAACCGGAAATTCCGGTCGTTACAACTATTCACCCCTTAAAAAGGATTCCGTCCTCGGAATCAACTCAAGGATTTCCAATCCTCAATACACTTCCAAGTTATGATCCAATAATAATTATGCATTTGATTGCCTACTTGACTCCATTATACTCAAACGAGTCACAAACCAACTTGAGTTCTCAATACCCGAACGGGTCAAAATTTCATCATCTGACCTTAACACTTTCAATTATTTAACCAAACTTTTTATCCCCATTGGAATGATATGACCCAATCATTACTAATAACCAATTACCCAAAATAATAGTCAACCCCTCGCTTTGACCAAATTGTCAACATTGTTCCATCTTTGACTTAAGTACAAGCCCACAATATCTTGAAAACTTCCTTACCCATTAGTGGTTCTATAAATCATCAATTCCTTAACAATTGACTTTACATTCATGGTCCAACAACAATCATACTCGATTCCTAAATTCAACCCGAAGTACCCAACGGTCAAAGTCGCACCCCCTTGACTACCATTATTTCCATCAATCCATTTAACCACTATCATACACATGCAGATGATATAGTATGCCCTTATCCTTGACTAAGCATTTTAAACGAAAGTCAAAACCCAATTTTGACTAAAGTCAACATTCCACTAGTTGACCAACCTTGACTTATGAATAAAGTCAACTTACCTTGCTAAATTCCACATATTCTTTATTACTAAGGCATCGCTTCCCAAGCTTTTCATTCCCGATTTCAATATCTAATTCCCTTTCTCAATTGTTCCCTTTTTCCTCGATTTCGATTTCCACACTCGATTACAATTTTCATTTAATTCGATATCAAATCTCTATTACTTTTAAACTTTCATTCGATTACTTATACCATTTATAATCTCCTTCCACCATCCTTATATCATACTTGTAATTCCCGATTACCGGCTTTAGAGCCTCATTCATATCCAATTGTGGCCTAACCACCCATTATACATCTTTCACCACTCATGGGCTACTAACAAACTTTGCTTCATATAAGCATTCCTTTTCATAATCTATAAACTTTTAGGCATCTCTTACACCTACCTATACTTAAACACGACCCGTATTTTCAACCCAAGTTCTCACTTGCCATAAAAGTCATAACAACAATTGACCATACGGTTCTACATACGTCAGATACAACCATCATATCCCTTATACAACAAATTATACTTTAACTATCTTATCGAGATGATCGGAAAGCCTCCAATCCATCACGATTCCAACTGTCACAATGATCGAAAGCCCCCAATCCATAGTGACGCATCAAATCTCGTTAACCGGAAAGCCTCGATCTAACAAGATCCATGCAATACCATTCTATCTTGCATACAATTCATGTATGCATCAATCACTTAGCATCATGCTAACATTCTCTTTCATAACTAATCACATTCTCTATTCAATTTACATTTCCCATACTTCACATAACATTACTTTCTAAGGTCATATTCTTTTCATAGACAATTACTCCCACTTATACCTTTATACCACACGGCATACACATAATCATTGCTAGTGCTTTCCACCAATCTACTCACTTATCAATCGTCCTTAGTCGATTCATTTTCTCATTATTAAATTTCCCAATCTTTCTTTCACCACCTAGGTAACCACCATTTCATTCCATTATCCATGTTTTACTGAATCACCCGGTTAACTCGTGTCAACTAATTGACTCCAATCCATAATCCAAACACAACCTATTACCTTATTTTCATGTCCTTTTTCCAATAATTAATTGTTACCCTTGACTTAGCATACTATTTCTAGGACAATTTTACCATTAATTAACCTTTTACCCTTAGCATCGAATCTATCATCCATGATACAAACTTTTGTCATGACTAATTGTCAATTTTTTTTTTTTTTAATAATTTTTTTTTTTTACTCAACCATTTTCGATTACTAAATTCTGTCATCCCCGATGCTTATCATTTCCAACATATTTTTTTTTATTCACGAGTTTTGAAACTTCACTATATTTTTCATCATTCTTTTCTTTACTGTTATCATATGGTAATACCACATCACTTATCCTTATTCCCGTCAAGTGCTACAATTTTACCATTTTTGAACTTTTCTCTTCTATGGTTTCCCATCCATATATACTATCCTCACTAAGTCTTAGTACTTCTACGTACTATCATCCTTTCATTGAAATCATTTACTATTCCCACGGTAATATATCTTTTAATATCCTAATTATCCGCGACATACTAATCGCCAACTCACCCATACTTATACATGCCATTTCGCCTTAGCACCAAATCGTGCGACAATTCACCAATAAAACACGAACCTCATACTTTAAATTTTATAACTGAGGAAAACTTACCACACTTTTGAACCTTTCACATCAACATGATTTCATGAACTTTGAACGAGATTCTCTTTCTTTGTTAACTCGAAGCTACCATCGAACTTCCTCTTTCCTCCAATTGATGACGATTCAATGACCCTTCGTTGAACTACATTCTCCACATCTCCAACATTAAATTCTCTTAGAAATTTTCCAAGTACTCTCTCGGGGCAAAACTTCCCTATCAATCTACTCGCGAACTCCTTCCACGACATCTGGTACCATATACTCTTTCCAAACTTTCACACCACATTCTTCCACTATGACGTCTTGCCTTCAACAACTGGGATGCAAGAGTCATCATAACATTCTTCATCCTCTTAATATCTTCTAACACTTGCTAAATTTCACGAATCTCCCGAATCACGACATCTGGTTCAGTACTTCCCAAATACGCATCCAGCTTACGCGCCATAAATGTCTTGAACGAACTTCATTCCCTTTCTTCCGATTCAGAATCACTACCCTCTTTTGTCGAGGACTTCTCACCATTGGCTGGTTATCTGAAGACTTACTCTTCATACCTGAGTCGGAATCAACCTGCGTATCCTCATTCATCCGGTCATACGCAATCTGGCTCACATCCTCGCTTACTATTTCTCTTATTTAATTAAACAGATCCCGAATAATTCTCAAATTACCGGGTTGGTTTACATATAAACCGGAACCCTATTCATCATCACCATGAGTTGTCAGAACTCAACTAAAAATTCTCTTCCTAACCTAGTGGAGCTTGTCCACTTTTCACGCTTATTCTTTTCCTTATATCATTACTTCCACAATTTCTAATTTCCAACGATCGACTCCACCGTCGAATACAATACTTGAATATCAAACATGACATTTCTCTTAGGGTTCGACCCTATCATACTCGCACTTTTACGGTCTCAATAGACTTATCATGGACATCATATGGAACATATGGTCCTACTTAGCATAGCTTAAGACTAGGGAGGTCAAACCTACCTAATTCACTTAAACTATAGCTCTGATACCAAGTTGTAACACCTCAATTTTCAAAACATCTTTTAAAACATATTTTTAAATAAAAATATTACAAAGTCCAATATCCCAAAATACGATTTAACAAAAACCTTTTAAAAGTTTATCAGAGTACTAAAACCGGTGTTACAATATAATATCATAACTATAGGATAAACGGGATCTACCTACGAGCTCCCGAGCTAATCAACACTAGGCCACTTCTATCTCGACCCTCTAATCCATCGATCTCGATCCTGAGTACAAAGCCAAAAACAAAGTAGTACGTGAGACAAAATAGTCTTATGTAC
Organism: Calendula officinalis; assembly: GCA_963853835.1. Lineage (NCBI taxonomy): Eukaryota > Viridiplantae > Streptophyta > Magnoliopsida > Asterales > Asteraceae > Calendula > Calendula officinalis. Next base: position 72,735,746 of record OY970826.1, read on the forward strand.
TCACCTTAGCCAAGCTAACTCCAAATCGTGTCTAACAACACGAATCCTTGCTTTCCAACTTGTGAAATGTCACCAAACTTTAGGTCTTCTTGACCTATCATTAATATCATCACAATAACCAGTTATAATCCATAACTAATCACTAATCAATCCATATCTACAACCCTAACCACCAAGTTCATCTAACTTGGTGGAATCTCAAACCCTAGTTCAAGATTTCCATCAATAAACTGAAATCCAACTTGTACACATCGATTACAATCTTACAATGAGTGTTCTACACCCATGTTTAGTCATCTTCCCCAAAGATGACATGGTTGGTTCCCCAAACCACCATTTTTACCCATACCAAGCTCACAATCAAGGTGGATAAGCAAGAAAATCAAGAATAGTTACCCTTGATGTTTCAATCCTTCAAGATGGTGAAGATCTGAGCTCTTGAGCTCCAAAAACGACCAAGAACACTCCCAAATCGGCTGCACTATGTGTGGAGCTGAATGAGAAATGAAACCCTAGCTCACACACAAGATTATATATTCCAGACCAAATTCGCGCCGAGCTCGCGCCGAGCTCGCGTCGCGAAGTGACGCGGGTTTGCCTTTTAGAAGCCGATCTTTTCCAGATTTCGCGCCCCGCTCGCGCCGAGTTCGCGCCGCGAACCAAACGCGACCTCGACGCGACCCTCTCGCGACTGATCTCCGAAGTTGCTGTTTGAACTCGCGCCTGCCTCGCGCCTTCCTCGCGCCGCGAGGGCTGCCTGGGTCAGTTTCTTGCCTTTTAAACTTGTTTCCATCCAAGTCTTGACCCGTAATTGGTTACCCCAAGTCCCAAACATTCAAACACTCGATAAAACCCAATGAAGACTCGATTAAATATTTCACCACCTTTATTCCTCAATAATTCCATTTAATTCATTAACCGAAAATTCCGGTCGTTACAACAGGCGCACTCAAAAGTTAAACAATGTCGCATAAAACCAGATGTGGGAACTCTGCAACAACTAATTTCAATTTTAGCCAACACTATATACTCCTCACAGCATAAGTAAATTATCAATTGACTTATGCTAAAAAATAGCCTAAAAAGTAGGAAGTAAAAGGAATCACCTTTTTCATAAGGGGATAGTGAGTGTGTGACTGTCACGTATCTAAGATTAGTTGTGGAACCACCTATAACTACATAGTTTTGGTTGAAAAAAAAGTCAAAACGGTTATTTTTATAATATCTAGTCACTTTCTCACCATATTAAAACACTTACATAATATAAAAACACAAACTCAACACCATTTCAAGAATATGACATTTGTTCAATATAAACACCGTTTCAAGAATATGAAACTTGAATCATCGATTCAACAAAAACATAATTAATATTTAAGATAATTGATAAGTTTTAGACGGGATTTGATATACTAATTAGTTTATGTAGTGAGTTATAAGTTTTTTTTAACCTAAATTATGTAGTTTTAGATGTTCCACGCCTAAGCTTAGGTATGTGACAGCCACACACTCACTTTTCCCTTTTCATAGTCAGTGATGCTGACAATCTTGAGCTTGGTGTATACAAACCAAAACCTTGCAGGTATCACTTGATTAGGGTTCTACAGAACCTGCAATATTGATATAAAGAAATGGACAATTATAGGTGATTTGGGGATTCAAATTTTGTCAAAAAAGATTTATAATGCATATAATCGAACACTATAAACCGAAATCGTGTAAAGGGGAAACCTAGAGAAGAATCTTTGGCGTAATCAGAAACAACACCAGACCAAAACCGCCATGTTTTTGTTCATTAAGAAAAAAAGGGTAAAGGGGAAACCTGGGGAACTTGGCATAATCAGAAAACCCATCATAGACCAAAACCACCATGTTAAGATCATAGACCAAAACCACCATATTAAATCATAGACCAACAGTGGCGAATCCAAAACCAAAGTTAACCGGGGCTTTCATGAAATTTTGAGCGGGGACCACGTACAATTTTTTCACTAATTTTCTTTTATCAATTTTTTTTCCACATGGGAATAGTCCACCAAGTGGGGGCATTGCACCCCCCCCCCCCCCCCCCCTAATTGTGAGTGTATTCGCCAATGTAGATCAAAACCACCATGTTAAAATCATTTGATAACTGTTAATAATTTCTTTAGGGTAACTTGGCCACTTATTTACAAATTTACTTAATTTGTATACAAACTTAACTCCAAATTTGACATTTTTGGAGTAACTTGGCCACTCATTAACTCATACACACTTTGACATTTTTTAGGTCAAACATACCAAAACTTAACTCCAAATTTAACATAAAATTAGAAAGATTTTGGCGATAACTTCAATCCCTCTTGTAATCTATACCATATACTATAAAATTAGCAAAAATTTTGTTGAGATTTGTAACTAAATTGGTATGAATTACAGAAAAAAAAAGTAAGAGGTTTGACTTCTGAAGTAAACCTTAAGAAATTGTAAAAGATTTCCCATTTCAAAACTTGAGTAAACAGAATCATATGTTTCTGTTAGAATTCAACCCCAACACAGTGTATGAAACCTGAAAATGTAATTTTCCAAAACTTAAGATCTGATGCTGACGTATTGCTGACGTTAGGATGATGCCATGCTGACATCACTCTTCTTCTCAGGCGAGCTGTTATTCTGCCGACAATTTTCCGGCAAGTTTGACTCAACTTTGACCGGACGTTTGAGGGCCTTCCGGTGGTCGAAAAATTCCGAAAAATATATTTTCAGAACCCTTGAAACGAGACCTTCTCAACGGTACTTTCGAAATTGGATTTTTGAGACAAAAAATTCTGACGCAATTTTTGAGCCAAAATCGATCGGTAACTTAACGAGGCTCTGATACCACTCCGAGCTGAGTTTGAAACACTGAAGATGAAAAGTTCCGAGAGCATAAACGAATATGTTACTCGTGTGAAGACGGTGGTAAATGAGATGAAAAGAAATGGAGAAGCTCTTGACGATATCAGAGTAATGGAGAAATTACTTCGTTCACTCGTAAGAAAATTTAATTATGTAGTTACGGCCATAGAAGAGTCAAAGGATTTGACTGAAGTTTCCCTTGAAGAGCTTGTGGGAACTCTTCAGGCACACGAACAAAGAATGAATCAAAATGATGATACAAGCAAGGTGGAACACGCCTTACAAAGCAAGATGACCATCAACGAAAATCGAGCTAGCAGCAGCTATGCACGAGGCAGAGGCAATCGTGGCGGTTATAGAGGTGGCTACAGAGGCGGTCCTAGTAGACGAGGACGTGGTAGACAATCATTTGACAGAAGTCATACAAATGAAGGGTATCAACCATCTGGTCGTGGTCGAGGATTTCAAAGCCGAGGAAGAGGCGGCTTTCAACAACGAAGTGACAAATCTCAAGTTCAATGTTATAATTGCAACAAATTTGGCCACGTAAGTTACGAATGTAGATCAGATCCTAACATTGAAGAAAGAAGTCACTTTACAACGTCAAATGAAGATAAAGATGTGGAACATGCTGCTTTCCTCACCTACAAAGAAGATGACGGAGGAAAGAAAAACATTTGGTACTTAGATAACGCTGCCAGCAACCACATGTGCGGTCAGAAGGAATTGTTCACAGAGTTGGACGAGTCAATCAACAGAAAAGTTAGTTTCGGAGACTTATCAAAAATTCTAATAAAAGGCAAAGGAAAAGTCATTATTTTCTTGAAGAATGACGATAAGCGATATATACATGATGTATATTATGCACCTGCTATGAAGACAAATATTATAAGCCTTGGTCAATTACTTGAAAAAGGCTATGATATTCACATGAAGAACATGGCTTTAACAATCAAGAATCAGTCTGAAGAATTGATTGCTAAAGTTCAAATGTCAAAGAACCGAATGTTCACCCTCGATATGCAGACATTAGAACAAAGGTGCTTAAAGTCTGTTGTTAAAGATGACTCGTGGTTATGGCATCTAAGATTTGGACATCTTGGATTTACTGGTTTGAAGTTGTTATCAAAAGAAAAGATGGTGAATGGGTTGCCAACAATCAATCAACCAGACCACCTATGTGAAGCATGTATCAAAGGAAAGCAGCACCGCCAAAGCTTTCCAGTCGGAAAGTCATGGAGAGCCAGAAGGCCGCTAGAACTTGTTCACACGGATATAGCCGGACCATTTGACGTACCGTCACTTGGTCAAAACAAGTACTACCTAACATTCATTGATGATTTCAGCAGAAAAAGTTGGGTTTATATTATTAAAGAAAAATCAGAAGCTCTTGATAAATTCAAAGAGTTCAAGGCAATGACGGAAAAACAAAGTGGGCAATATTTGAAGGTACTCAGATCTGACAGAGGAGGCGAGTACACATCAAACATGTTCAAAGAATTCTGTAGAGAACATGAGATATTTCATCAGCTGACAGCAGCTTATACTCCGCAGCAGAATGGTGTTGCAGAACGAAAGAATCGCACCATTCTTGATATGGCGAGAAGTATGGTGAAAGGAAAACACCTACCAAGAACATTTTGGGATGAAGCCGTGTTATGTGCGGTTTACTTGTTAAATCGCTGTCCAACCAAAAGTGTCAGATTCAAGACACCGAATGAAGCATGGAGTGGTCTTAAACCAACAGTTGGACATCTCAGAATTTTTGGGTGTATTGCATACGCCCACATTCCTGATCAAAAGAGAAAGAAGCTAGATGACAAAGGCGAGAAGTGCATCTTCATTGGCTATGATGCAAGAAGCAAGGCGTACAGGTTGTACAACCCACTGACGAAGAAAGTAATAGTTTCAAGAGACGTTGAATTTGACGAGTCTGATTATTGGAAATGGAGCAATGAAGAAAGAAAAGTTAAGGGAATGTTCTTTGAAGAAGATGAAGAAGACGACTCCAACACACCAAATAATGGCAATGATAATCAGACTCCTCCAACAAGCCCTAATCCAGCAACTCCTGTAACGTCACCATCAACATTAGGAAGTAGCAGTTCAGGGGGAGCACCAAAGAAGATGAGAAGCCTAGATGACATCTATGATGAAACAATTCCGGAGAATACACCATTTGATTACTCATTATTTTGTTTGATGGCTGAATGTGATCCAGTCACATACGAAGAAGCTATAGAAGAACCTAAATGGAGTAAGGCAATGGATGAAGAAATAAGATCAATCAAGAAGAATGATACTTGGGAGCTTACAACTCTTCCAAAAGGACACAAAGCAATTGGTGTCAAATGGGTGTATAAAACTAAGACGAACAAGGAAGGAATAGTTGAAAAGTATAAGGCAAGATTAGTTGCAAAGGGCTACAAGCAAAGACATGGAATTGACTACGATGAGGTGTTTGCTCCGGTTGCAAGAATTGATACGATAAGACTTCTTACAACAATTGCAGCTCAAAATCGATGGAAGATTTATCAGATGGATGTAAAGTCAGCTTTCTTAAATGGGTATCTCGAAGAAGAAGTTTATATTGAGCAACCAGAAGGTTATGTTAAGAAAGGTCAAGAAGAAAAAGTCTACCGACTGAAGAAGGCGTTATAGGGTTTGAAGCAAGCTCCAAGAGCCTGGAATACAAGAATAGACGAGCACTTCCAAAAGTGTGGTTTTGTGAAAAGCCCATACGAGCATGCACTATATACAAAAAGAAATAAGGATGGTGGTATATTGATTGTATGCTTGTACGTAGATGATATGATCTTCACCGGAAATAATCCAGGTATGTTCGAAGAATTTAAGAAAGTGATGACTAAAGAATTTGAGATGACAGATATTGGTCAAATGTCATACTTTCTTGGGATCGAAGTAAATCAAAGTGAAGATGGAATATTCATCTCACAAAAGAAATATGCGGAGCAAATTCTACGAAAGTTCAGGATGCAAGACTGTAAATCAGTAAGCACACCCGCAGAAGCAGGGTTAAAACTAAGCAATGCATCAAGTAGAGAACATGTGAATCCAACTTTGTTTAAAAGTTTGGTGGGAAGTTTAAGATACTTAACTTTCACACGTCCGCATATTATGTACTCAGTTGGATTAATTAGCAGATATATGGAGAAGCCAAAACAAGATCATTTCATTGCAGCTAAAAGAATTTTAAGATACATCAAAGGTACGTTGAATCTTGGTTTGTTCTATACTTGCTCCGAAGATGCAAGATTGATTGGCTACTCAGATAGTGATTATGGTGGAGATATGGATGACGGGAAAAGCACAACTGGATATGCATTTCATATTGGTTCAGCAGTATTTTCTTGGTGTTCAAAGAAGCAACAAACAGTTTCCCTCTCAACATGTGAAGCAGAGTATGTTGCAGCAGCAACATGTACGTGTCAGGCTATATGGTTGAAGTATATTTTGAATGATTTAAGTCTCGCAAGCGAAGATCCTGTTACGATATGTGTTGATAATAAATCAGCTATATCTCTTGCAAAGAATCCAGTTTCACATAGTCGAAGTAAGCATATAAACATTAAGTATCACTTCATTAGAGATCAGGTGAAAGACAAGGTAGTCGAGCTCGTACACTGTAGTACTGAAGAGCAATTGGCAGATATTTTTACGAAGCCGTTGAAGACGGATACATTTCAAAGATTGAAGAAGAAACTTGGTATGCGCAGTTGGGTTTGAGGGGGAGTGTTAGAATTCAACCCCAACACAGTGTATGAAACCTGCTAGTGAAGTAGCTGCACTATTGCAGCCGTGAAGTTAGAAAATGTGAGTCAAAGATTGAGATCTTGGTTTGACAAATTGGTATGAACACAAGACTCTTGATTGTGGGCTGTTAACTTTATTAGTAGTATAAATAGATGGTGTATGTTGTAGAATAAGGCAGACCAAAAAGAGAGTGTGTAAGAAGAGCAGTAGCTCATAAGTTAAGAGAGAAGAGAGTTGAGCGGTAGCTCCGATAAAGAAAAGAAAAAAGTGTCGGTCTCTGTTTCGTTTTAAATCTTGTATGTTTGAGTGTTATAATATAAAGTTTGTGTTCTCCTTGTTAGCTGAGTGATTTAATCCCAACAGTTTCACCAATTGAATGAGATTTCAGTCCATTAAACTCTAATGCAAAAATTCATATACAACTTCAATAAAACCAAATTCGCATAACTAGTACTAAAAAAGGACAACAATAATCGAATAGATGAATCAGCAAAACTAACCCCATATGATATAATCCAAAATCCATTGATTGACAGACATCAAAATTGAACCGTTTTAACTCCTTTTGTGATCAAATAGAGGGCAGAGAACAGACATCTAGTGGAAGAAAAACCATAAATTTAGTTAACTGAAGCGCATATTCAGATAAAATATAATAGAGATGTGCATAAGAAACACGTTAATGTGCGTATTCGTTTACCTACTCACGACATGAGGGCAGGAGAAAATCTCCACGTTTACCTCCATATTTCTTGAGCAGTAAGAAACACGTTAATGTGCGTAACATACAGGAGAACTGAATTAAACATACCGATTACAACCCTTCCGCAACAATGAAGCAAATTTACAGCACCGAATCCGAAATTGCGTCGCCGGAGATCTGATTAAGCAAAATTATAGCACCGAAATCGAACAATGGTAGCAGATGTTGATGGTGAAATAATGATGAAAATGGTATGAAGATGATGAAGAGTATGAGGAAAGATGATAGGAATAATTTGACGCCCTAAAAATGAAAGAAAATGAAAAACCAAGATGATGTTAGTAAGGTAATATAGGTTGTTGAATGTTCAAAAAGAGGGTTTTCGATCACTGATTCGCTGAAGCTATACCTGTTATGAGTGTGACCTACGTTCTCCAGTAATGGTAGTTTTCTTGAAGAATATGAAAACCCTCTTTTATCTCTTATCTTTTATCTTCCCCCTTTTGATTTCAAGCTGTAAACCATCGATCATAATCTTTATCTTCATCTTCAAGCTGCAAATCTTTTATCTTTCCCCCTTTTGATTTCAAGCTGTAAACCATCGATCGTAATCTTCATCTTCATCTTCAAGCTGCAAAAATACGAAAACCCTCTTTTATCTCATCCATCTTCAAGCTGCAAAATACGAAAACCCTCTTTTATCTCATCTTTTATCTTTCAACAGCCGATACGATAAGATTTTGTGGGGATGTGCATTGAAAGCTTGTAAAGAAAAGAATGGTGTGCATAAAATCCGGAACATGATGATTGGGAAGATATTGTGGGAAAAGTTGTTGAAGAAAGGAAGGCGTTGATGGATATGGATAGATAAAAAGAGAGTAAACTATTCATCCACTGGTCATCTACAGTATTGCCTTTGGCAAATGTTAGTATAGGTATCTTAGACTAGAGGGTATGGGCCAACGCCCAAACCGGCGTGGGGGTGTGACTAGACGGCCACGGCGTGGCGAGAGGTCCGAACACCGCCCCCCCCCCCCCCAACGGCGTTGGGGTGCTGCGTGGCGAGAGATGGGCACGGACAACGCTCGGCAACGGGCGTGGATTGCTGTTTTTGATCGAAAAGAGCCGTTGTACAACGGCTTTATAGCCGTTACAAATAAAAAAAAAAATAATTTATTTACCTATATATATTACACATTTTCACTCATTTTACACACACAATTAACCCATTTTACTCTCTACAAACTCCTATCTTCATACCTCTCTACTTACAATGGATCCACACAACAATCCTCCACAAACACCCAACCAACGTTCACAACAAAATATACCACCGAACCTAGGATTTGGTAGCTATGAGCCGTATGTCAACATCCTAAATTCCGGTGTTGTCCCACCTCCACAATATTATCCACAAACCGCACCTCAATTTCAACTCCCTCAATTTCAACAACCCTAATATTCACAAAATGTATCCGAATTTGCACCCACCGGTCAATATTTTCAACAACAACAAATTCATCAACAAGCCCAAACACAAGAACGACAAGCGGGGGGGGGGGGGGGGGGGGGGCAAGCGAAAGGCGAAAGGGAAAGGGAAAGGGAAAAGGAAAGAAAAATAGGTTGTTGAAGACGTTGGGGGAGAAGATGTGGAAGAAGACACACAAATTCCATGGACGGAAAAGGAGGAACTTGCGTTGTGCCGAGCTTGGTGTGAGACTTCTAAAAACGAGAAGGACGGGAATGGCATGAGAATTAAAAACTATTGGGAAGTCATTCTTTCTAAATTTCATACCTTCATGGGAGTCCCGCCATACCGAAAAGACAATAGTCTTAGTAGCAAATGGCGTGACATAAACAACAAGGTTACAAAATTCAATGGTATATACAACAAACTCTCGTCGGAAAGAAGTAGCGGAATGGCCGCGTTTGATGTTTTGGAGGCCGCCAAGAAACAATACAAAGTTGAAAAAAATGGCCATGCTTTTGAGCTAGATCGACATTGGTTGATTTTAAAAGAGGATCCAAAATGGATCGGCACAATTACTAAAGATCAACAACAATCGAAGCGCTCAAAAAGTTCACAATCGGTTGACGTTTCTGATGGTCCTTCTCGTGTCGACCTTAATGCAGGGGACGATGAATTTCCCGATGACCTATTCGACGACATTGATGAAACCCCAACTCCTCTTGAACGACCAATTGGAAGAGACAAGGCTAAACGAGCGGGTAGGCATGCGGCGGAAAAGGAAGCGAAGAGCAAGCATAGGGAAGACATTCAAAAACGATTAAACGAGCACTTTGAGGCAACGAAAGAGCGCGTAGATATGCGTCGTCAACAAGTTCAACTGGAACAAGAACGACGTCAGCAAGAGAGGGAGAAAGATGAAAGAGATAGGGCGCTTGCAACCGAACAAAGAATGATCAATAATTTGAATATTTTGAGTATGCAACCGCCGCCAGGCATGCCGCAAGAAGATCTTCAACATTTCCTAGCCGCGAAGGAAAGGGCTCGAAAAGCCATGAGCGATTTTAGGATTGTAGTTTTTTTATTTTAAGTATTTTTAATTTTAAGTATTTCTATTTTTAATTTTAAGTATTTGTATTTTTAATTTAATGTATTGTTATTTTAATTTTAATGGAAGTTTAATATTATGTTTAAAAAATAAATGGAAAAGGAATGATGAGATGGAAAATAAAATGGTGTGATATGGTGTGGTGGGTATTTCCACCAAATGATGTGGTGTGGTGGTGGTGTGGTGTATGAGGTGGCGGAAAAGGGCACCACCACATGTGGTGCCCATACCCACTAGCCTTATGGATTCATTTTACTTGAAAAATTAGATTATTATTTTAATATTATTATTTTGATCGTATATAATTCAGTAGATATGTCTAAATGAAAGAAAATGGGACAACCGAGTGTTGGCGGGTCAATCAAGCCTGATCTTATTAATGTTGATTCACATATACAAAATATTATTTTTCACCTGAACCTGTTACCCTCCCCACACATTTGAATGCTTAGCCTTCGTTTTTTGAGTTTTTAACTGATTACGAAAAACATTCTATATTGATTTAGTTAGCGTTTCCATTTCAAAAAATTTATGTATATAATGTGCTTGATTAATGGGAATATGTAACTATTGTATATTCTTATGTCATTAGTATATTGTTGCTTCATTCAAAAAGTAAGATCTCTTCCAACTACTCAATTTTTATCCATGCTTTTGAACTAAAAACCATTAGTCTTTAATTATTTTCTTTATCTTAATGCTCGATTAGTCAATTTCTTTATCATTTCGATATACACTTATACGTACATAGGTATGTCTCTATATTGTAGGTCGAAAGGAAGTCTCTTTCTGTAACACCTCAAATTTTAATGCCAAATATTGGCCAAAATAAAACATTTTTATAAATAGAAGAACATCCTCAATTTGGATTTACAAAAACCTTGGTATGAAATCAGAGTATAAAAGTAGGTGTTACAAAATAGATCATCACCAAGCTAAGACTAAATCCAATCTAGTGTTCTTCTAAACTAGGTCCCGCATCTCTATCCATGCGTACCTAAGCCTTCGATCCCGAACCTGAGTACATAGCAAAACAAAACAAGGAGTACGTGAGATAAAAATGTCTCGTGAGCTACATGGGTTTAGACCCGATAATAAAATGAAATGTCACGTTTCATATAACCAATCCATATACATATATATAACCAACTATCCATTCTAGTCACCTTAGTGTGACCCTACCAATCTTGCTTACCTAGCAATCACGTCTAGCTATCGGGACGTCCCCGAGTTGACTAGAAACAAGGTACCGGCAATAGGATCGCCCACGCTACCGATACCTGCCTTCCCACTGGAATACGTCCTATGGGTAAGACTACTAACGTGGAAGAGTCGATGGATATTACATCCCAACTGCCCCTCACTCCACACCTCACGACCGGGAGTATCCCGTCTCGTCACATAACTAACGTGGAAGAGTCGATGGGAATCCCCCCAACTGCCCCTCAATCCACACCTCATGATCGGGAGTCGCCCGTATCATCTCATCATCTCAATCTCATCATAACCCTATGGTTATGCCAATCTAGCTCTCGGCTATCACTTTCATCATCAACAAGTTAGTTCAATACTATCATAGGTATAACTAACTATCAACTATTAGTCTACACAATTAAGCAAATAGACCATAACACAAGTAATAAAAATATTTAAAAGGGCTATGTACTCAGTAAATTCCACACGTACTCACCTTAGCAATAAATGCTCCAACCGTGTCCTTGACACCAAAACTCTTGCTTCCACAATTTCACCGACTTTCCAAGATGTCACCGAAAGCCTAATACAATGATCATACAATGTTCAACATCACAATCCACCAATAATGTATCCATTTATCACTAGATACCACCCATCAATCCATTTCCCCCAAATATGGTGATTTACCAAACCCTAGGTTTAACCAACCCTTAAGATTCTTACAAATCATAATTACACACTTGTTTCCTTTGTTAATATATCATCTATTAAGTGTATACACCATTTATTTACCATAATCCATAACCCCCAATAACTAGGGCTTCAAACCCAAGCATCCAAATACATAGATCTAAAGCTACAAAGATCAAGGAGTGAAGATATACCTTTAATCTTCACTTAGGAGTGAAATCTACCAAGCTTTGATGAAGAAATCAACCCAAATCAGCTCTTACACTCAAAAATCGCCAAGGAGAGAACTAGGGTTTATGAATATGCATTTATGGCTAAAAACCCCAATTTAATGCACTGGTCGGACTGGCTCGCGCCGAGCTCGCGCCGAGCTCGCGTCGCGAGGTCGCGCGGATCTTCCCCTTGGTCGCCGCTTTTACCAGACTTCGCGCCTCCCTCGCGTTTGGCTCGCGCCGCGAGGTCGACGCGAAGGTCAACGCGAGATTCTCGCGTTTCAGTTCTAGCCTTCTGTTCAACTTCGCGTTTCGCTCGCGCCTGGCTCGCGCCGCGAGCCTACCTGTGCAGCAGGGCTGCACTTTTCGGTCTAGGTTTCAACACGGTTTCGTCCATAACTTTCTCATACGGACTCCAAACGACACGAAACCAATTCCTACGTGTTTTATATGATTTATCCATAATTATCATATTTTTATACAATTTATTTATTTGCAAAATTTCGGGTCGTTACAACTATCTACCCCTTAAAAGGATTCCGTCCTCGGAATCACTCGAAAATTCCAATCCACATTCTACCGAGTATCCATTCTCATTCTCCCGCGGTTATTACCGTCAAACTTTTCTCATCCCGAATTAGTGAACAATATGTATGTAAACATTCAATTAATCCCATTAGATCCAAATGGGTCAAAAATCAATCTTAAGCCTTTAGTGCCCAAATGGGCCAAACTTGCACAATTTTGACCACAAGACTTTCAATCCTTTAACCAATCATCTTATACACATAGAAGTGACATGACCCACGCATTATAATCAACTAATTGCCCAACACCAATGTCAAAGTCTAGCTTCGACCAAGTTACCATATTCCAACATCGTCTAACCCTTGACTTAAGAACAAAGTCAACTATACTTTAACAATTTCCTTTACCACCGACCTCTAATTATGATTTATCAACCATTAGATACCCAATACTCAAATTCAACTTGAAAACGCCCAACGGGTCAAAGTCGCATGATTCGACTATATCTCTTTTAATTATTTCATTAACCTTTTCACATTCACACAATAGATACATTATGCTCTCATCCTTCGCGAGTCTTTCAAAACGAGAGTCAAAGCCCATCTTTGACCAAGTCAACTAATCACATGTTGACTAATCTTGACTTTTGCCTAAAGTCAACAATACTTTTCCAATTAACAATTTCCGCACTCACGGGATCCCATCCCCAACTTACCACTCCCGGCTCTACACATTATTGTTTCCTTAACAATCATTCATGTTTCCAAAATTTCCAATCTTTCCCAACTTCTCCGAGTTCTTACACTTCCTTAGGGTCATATCAACCCTTATCGTTTCTTGACCTTCATTTGGTCACTTATACCATTATTAGTATCATTTTAATCATCTTTGCATCACGTTGACTATTCCATAACTTTCATTCCTAGTTATCGGCATTATATCCTCTACCGCATCACATTCCATAATTTCACCCAAATTTACCATATCTTGGTTACCAATAACAGTTGCTTTCTAAAAGCATCCCCTACTCCCACATGACCTAATGCAACCAGCATTATCAATCAGTTTACTTCTTCATCATATAATCATAGCATTAATACTTAACCATACGGTTTTATATACACACATAATAAACACCATACACGGTCTCATCATATCGAGCCTCAGCTATCACATCAAGATAATTGGAAAGCCTCCAATCCATCAGGATCTCAAACCGTCACAATGATTGGAACGCCTCCAATCCATGGTGACTCACACAATCTCGTTAACCGGAAGGTCTCCGATTACGGAATGGAGCCATTGGGATTTCCCCCAACCGATTCCAACCCAAAATCTTAGTAGTCGGGGGTCCCCCGAACTACGCACATCCTTTCTTTCTTATCCTATCTTGCATACTACACTAGTATACCCCTTTTTACATCACATACTCTACCACCATCTTACCCGTTTAATCGTCTATTTGTTCACGATGCGATTTAGCATATTTCCCATAATATCACGTTATCATTTTCTTTCATATTCCCTACATTTCCCATTGGTCACTACTTATCACGTTTCCCATAACATTATTTTTCCATTATCATACTCCTTCAAGGCCATCACATAACGCACATGCATGGTACCCCGCGGGTATACCAATAAAATCTCCGATTGTCATTTACTGTTTCACTTTCACATTAATCACCCTTAACCGGTCCATTTCCTCATTACCGATTTCCAAACCTTTTGTTACCACCGGGGTAACCACCAATCTATTCCTTCAACCAAAGTTCACCGGCCAACCCGGTCATCTTTGAGTCAACCAATCGACTCCGGTCTACATTTGTAACCCATGACTTGGCAACTATTAGCCCAACATTCCATGTTCCCGTCTTTCTACATCGCGATACCTTGACATATTTATTTCCCAGTCGTAGTCTCACACACACTATGTCATATTATATCACATCATTATTATGACATCTTGCCTATAATCGTCATCTTACCCTTAATATCAAATCGATCATCCCTTGCCACGAAACTTGTTATGGCTACATGCCAACTTTTACTCAACCAATTCTAACAATTAAAATATGTCATTCCTGACACTTACTCCTTTCCACCTATGTTACATTTATTAGTTTTAAGGCATCACCATACCTTTAATCATTCTTTTCTTTACCATTTACATATATTAACATTACAGTACTTATCCGGATTCCCGTCAAATACTCAAATCTCATTTCCAAGATTTCTATTTCCAAATTCCCCTCCTTACCACAATTCTTACCAAAACTTAGTACTTCATTGTACTACTATCCATTTGTTGGAAACATTTACCGTCCTTGCGGTTCATCTTTTGATACTATATAATAACATCAACCCCTATATCCTTACTATCTGCGACACACCGAACCATATTCCTTTCTAAAAATATAATTTCCATATACATAACTAACCGGGAAAATCATTCCCCAAAATAAATATCCACGTCATACAACTTACCTCCAATTCCTATAACCACCAATCCGTGCGACCATTAAGCTATAGTCACACAATATCTTGGCTTGGTGTATACCCAACCAATCCATACCGATAATCACATCAGAATCCTTCTTTCTCATGGACATAAATCAATTTTTAAACTTTTTCCCATCTATATCTAAATCACAACTTCTACAAACAAATGCGACCGTTGGGATTTTCCCATTGGCTACCTCTATTTCATATTTTTCATCTAACAACATCGGTCGGCACATTTAACTTTCTACCAAACTCGTGAGACACAACGAATAAGTAGAACCCGAATCAAATAATATAGAAGATGGCATGAAGTTAATGAATAGAGTACCTGATACTACATCGTGCGCCTCTCTTGCCTCCTCTCGAGTCACCTGCAAGAAACGCCCCTTCACTTTAGCCCGTTCCACTTTCTTTTGAGCCGAGGACATCATCGATTCGGTCCCCTTCTTCGGGCACGCATTGCTATAGTGCCCCTTCTCGTGGCACGAGAAACATTCCACATCGGCCAACGACTTGACCTTACAATCCCGGGCTATGTGCCCCATCTTGCCACAACTATAACAAGCCTTTGACTCACCTCGGCACATGCCGGTATGATTTTTCCCACACTTCTTGCACGAGGCAACACTTCCTTGCTTAGAGAAGCTCGAAGTGAACTTCCCTTTCTTAAATGAACTAGAGCCGCTCTCGGCTTTTCTTTTCTCATTCACATGGTCCCTCTCGGCCTTCCTTGTCGCATCTACCTCTTCCACACCCCGGGCGGCACCAATGGCCTCATCGAGTGTGACCGCTCTCCTTACCTCTAATTGGTAATCCCAAGGTAGCCCACAAGCATACCGGACCACCCTCGATCTTTCCTCAAAATAAGTTCTTGCAACAAACGGGAGCAATCCCATGAACTCCCTTGAGTACTCCTCAACCGACCTATCACCCTTCTTTAGGTTTACAAACCTCTCATGCATCTTCTCCAGATCAATTTCGGGACAAAATTTCTTCCTCAACCTCACGGTGAACTCATCCCATGACATTCTCTCTATCACCTCTCTCCCGAGGGTCTCATAAACTATGTCCCACCAGATCATAGCATCCCCTCTTAGCAATTGCGATGCATACAACACCATATCGGTTTTCTTGCACTTGCTACTTCCGATGACCCGCTCGGTCTCTCGGATCCACCTCATAGTTACCTTCGGGTCCGAACTACCCGTATACATGTTTGGCTTACAAGCCATGAATGTCTTAAAAGAACAACCATAATTTTCATCGGGTCTCGCCTTTGCATCACTACAACCACCTGCGGAGGATTTCTCCACTCGAGTGCCACCATCCCTGGTTTCCTCATCCGATCTAGCCTCGGATACACGATATCCACCCGACCTCTCACGGTCCCCAATGATGCGGTGGACCTCATCGGCCACCACTCCCCTGAGTTGTTCAATAATAGTTTGGAGGTCCGCCATGGTCACCGGAGTTCTATTAGCTCCGACCTCCAACTCGCCCATCCGATGCATCGACGGTTGACTTTCCTGTTCAACCACAACCTCGACATGAGGTATTCCTTCCTCCCGGCCCTCCGGGGCTTTACCACTTCTATGCGTGGTCACCATTTCTTTCGATCAAGTCTAAACGAAAGACATTAAACATTTAGTACCTTGTGTACAACCCATTAGTCTCATAAGACTCAATATCCATATCATATCAATTCTCATCGGTCCCCCTAGGTTCAACCCTAAACTTAATATAAAGTCTCAAGGTTAACCTATGATCTCAAGGAATCTTATATTCCTAACGCTACAGTCTAAGACTAGGATGGTCATCCAACCTAATTCACTTAAACTATAGCTCTGATACCAAGTTGTAACACCTCAAATTTTAATGCCAAATATTGGCCAAAATAAAACATTTTTATAAATAGAAGAACATCCTCAATTTGGATTTACAAAAACCTTGGTATGAAATCAGAGTATAAAAGTAGGTGTTACAAAATAGATCATCACCAAGCTAAGACTAAATCCAATCTAGTGTTCTTCTAAACTAGGTCCCGCATCTCTATCCATGCGTACCTAAGCCTTCGATCCCGAACCTGAGTACATAGCAAAACAAAACAAGGAGTACGTGAGACAAAAACGTCTCGTGAGCTACATGGGTTTAGACCCGATAATAAAATGAAATGTCACGTTTCATATAACCAATCCATATACATATATATAACCAACTATCCATTCTAGTCACCTTAGTGTGACCCTACCAATCTTGCTTACCTAGCAATCACGTCTAGCTATCGGGACGTCCCCGAGTTGACTAGAAACAAGGTACCGGCAATAGGATCGCCCACGCTACCGATACCTGCCTTCCCACTGGAATACGTCCAATGAGTAAGACTACTAACGTGGAAGAGTCGATGGATATTACATCCCAACTGCCCCTCAATCCACACCTCATGACCGGGAGTAGCCCGTGACATCACATCTTCCCACCGGAATACGTCCTATGGGTAAGACTACTAACGTGGAAGAGTCGATGGATATTACATCCCAACTGCCCCTCACTCCACACCTCACGACCGGGAGTATCCCGTCTCGTCACATAACTAACGTGGAAGAGTCGATGGGAATCCCCCCAACTGCCCCTCAATCCACACCTCATGATCGGGAGTCGCCCGTATCATCTCATCATCTCAATCTCATCATAACCCTATGGTTATGCCAATCTAGCTCTCGGCTATCACTTTCATCATCAACAAGTTAGTTCAATACTATCATAGGTATAACTAACTATCAACTATTAGTCTACACAATTAAGCAAATAGACCATAACACAAGTAATAAAAATATTTAAAAGGGCTATGTACTCAGTAAATTCCACACGTACTCACCTTAGCAATAAATGCTCCAACCGTGTCCTTGACACCAAAACTCTTGCTTCCACAATTTCACCGACTTTCCAAGATGTCACCGAAAGCCTAATACAATGATCATACAATGTTCAACATCACAATCCACCAATAATGTATCCATTTATCACTAGATACCACCCATCAATCCATTTCCCCCAAATATGGTGATTTACCAAACCCTAGGTTTAACCAACCCTTAAGATTCTTACAAATCATAATTACACACTTGTTTCCTTTGTTAATATACCATCTATTAAGTGTATACACCATTTATTTACCATAATCCATAACCCCCAATAACTAGGGCTTCAAACCCAAGCATCCAAATACATAGATCTAAAGCTACAAAGATCAAGGAGTGAAGATATACCTTTAATCTTCACTTAGGAGTGAAATCTACCAAGCTTTGATGAAGAAATCAACCCAAATCAGCTCTTAACTCAAAAATCGCCAAGGAGAGAACTAGGGTTTATGAATATGCATTTATGGCTAAAAACCCCAATTTAATGCACTGGTCGGACTGGCTCGCGCCGAGCTCGCGCCGAGCTCGCGTCGCGAGGTCGCGCGGATCTTCCCCTTGGTCGCCGCTTTTACCAGACTTCGCGCCTCCCTCGCGTTTGGCTCGCGCCGCGAGGTCGACGCGAAGGTCAACGCGAGATTCTCGCGTTTCAGTTCTAGCCTTCTGTTCAACTTCGCGTTTCGCTCGCGCCTGGCTCGCGCCGCGAGCCTACCTGTGCAGCAGGGCTGCACTTTTCGGTCTAGGTTTCAACACGGTTTCGTCCATAACTTTCTCATACGGACTCCAAACGACACGAAACCAATTCCTACGTGTTTTATATGATTTATCCATAATTATCATATTTTTATACAATTTATTTATTTGCAAAATTTCGGGTCGTTACACTTTCTCATCCAGAAAGACCAGACTATCTTTGATACCAGCCTTACCAAAGCAGGTATGTGGGTTTCAACCCGAATTGGTAAAACGGACGGGACGGTGGGTTTCAGCCTATTTTCATATTAACGGGTTTAAATAGTTCTCTTTTTTATCTGTAATATTTCATATTAACGGGTTTAAATAGTTCTCTTTTTTATCTGTAATAGGTCTTGAGTCTGGACGTGGTGATAGAATTTCATCTCATTTAAAGCAAAGGCTCATTTGCTTTAAGGGATTAGAGTTTATACCGTTTCATTAAGCTCAATATACTAATTGGACAAAGTTCCTAATGCAATTAGTGGAGCAATTGCATTAAAGCAACTCCATTTTCTGTTAAGTTGGATGACTTTTTTTTTGAACACCAGAAAATCTGTATTTGAATGGTGAGTGGAAATGTGTAGTCGGGATGGTAGTCTCTCAAAGTGTATTGTTTGTTAATGGGTAAAGCCTTCTAGACTGCGTGATTATATTTTTAATTATTATTGTAATCATGTACTTATTAAACTTGTTAAAATTTTTGGATAAAAGGTGTTCCAGATCAACACAATTTGTATTAAAATTTAAAATTAAAAATTACCCTTTTCGACCTGTTGCCCAAACTCTCTGACCAACCCATTTTGTCGATTACTTTTTATGTGGTTACTAATACTTCCTAAATGTGTGACAGAGTAGACTGGCATTGAAACCTGATGGCTTAATTTTTGCTGCTATTTTTGGTGGAGAAACACTAAAGTTTGTTTATATATTTTTTTAATAAAAAAATTGTGATTTTTCTCTATGTATTGTGCTTAATTCTGGTCAATTTCATTTGTTGAGAGATGAGAATTGGTGCACACATGGAACGTGAAAATTCTCTACGTATGAGAATTCTGAAGCTACAAGCCTACAAATAATTGCCCAACAAATTATGGCATGGGTTCTGGAAATCAAATGAATCTCGAATCACTTAGGGTCTGTGAGATCATATCGTAAATTAAGGTCGATCACTGTGTTGTGGTTTGGATTCGCTTTGAACGAGATGCTGGTTCTCGATATTTGATGTTTAGAATGTTTTAAAAGCTGATGGCCCGTTTGAGCCTGAAGTTGGGATCAATCCTAAGAACATGGATTTTGTATACAATTTCGTAATTGATGATTATGTGATTGTACTGTTTAATGAGGCGAGATAGAAAGTTGTTTCAAGCGTTCAGTTGGGTTGGATTGTTAATGAATGTGAAAAATAAGGTTGGGTTGGGTTGTGTAGGTGGAAAAGAGAGAGAAATTATTTTTTAAGACTAGTAGTAATATTCTAACCAATCTTTTAAGACTAGTAGTAATAATGATAATAAGTGACTTGAGTTACATTACCACTTCAGTATTATTTTACTTTTCTGTCTCTTAAACATATAGATGATCGAAGGCATGTAATGGTGGTAAAATGCTTGACCAAGCTAAAAAGAGGATGGGGACGTAACCCAACAACTTTATCTCTCATAACCATTCGATCAATCTGGCGATCAAACCAAAACAATATAGAGGGGGGTGGACGTGTACACTGGGAGTGGACACATCCTTGTGACAACTGTATCCGCGACCGCATTACGACTAATCTAAAGCATTTTTTTATGCTTAAGTTTATTTATAACATTTATTTAAATAAGAAATCATTGGTGGTGTAAGTGTGTAACTTAATATATGTGCTCTTAAAGTTAAAATAATACAAAATTCATACTATTATTTACCTTTAAAAATATTCACATTATATCAGTCGAACATATCCTATATAAACTACTCATAAATTTATATCATTTTATCAAAATCGAGATTTGAAATCATAACCACAAACTAATGGAAAATGAGTAATGGTATTTAGGCCTACCATTTAGACCTACTCATAGACATACTCATTAGATAAAGACACGTGTCAAAATCAAAAGATAATATTAGGAGACAGAATTAGTGGAATACATATGTCATCCTATCAAGTGGGTAGGTCTATGAGTAGATATAAATAGTAGAACCAAATATCATTTCTTATGGAAAATGAGTAATGGTATTTAGGCCCAACACCTATGTAAATAAAAACCACACCTATGATGAAGTCTTGGGTTTAGGACAAGGAAATTGATAGCAGTTTTATGTTGTTTTTGGTGGAGTCCAAGAGTTGATTAAGATGGATTTTAACATATGTCTTACATATATTTTAACATTTGTTACGCTTTTAGAACTAATATTTTATGATTCAGGTAAAATCGGAAACAACGTATTGACATATTCCAAGAGTTTGACTTACAAGTTACATTGATTGATGACAAACTTTAAAATTTAGTGACTATTTCATATTTATTTATAAAAAATTAGAGAACTAATAAAGTCATATTATTTTGTCCTACTCATAGTTCTACACACTTGATATGATTACATGTGTACTCCATTAATTCTCTCTCATAATATTATCCCTTGATTTTGACACATGTCTTCATCAAATGAGTAGAACTATGGGTAGAACCAAATTATAGAACTAAATACCATTACTCAAATAATTATTACACATCATATAAATATTTATGGAAGGGCTGTCATTAAGAAGGCAAAATAACAAAAGACAACCCCCTCCTGAATTTTAGGAATAATAATTTTTTAATCAATTTACAAGCTTTTTATTCATATTAATGACAGCCCTAAGAGTGTAATATTTATAAGTAAATGCGAGATTGGGTGTAATAGGGTGCATTCCTCACTTTCGAGATGTGTCCCCCCATTATGTGACCCCCAACACAATATGTCCCTCCCTTTTATATTGGCTGGTTTGTTCGTTTAGGCGCCCAAATGTTATGGACAAAAAATTATATGTATTACTTGTACATTATGCATGGTTAATGATATACATACTAATAAAATCAGTTTTATGATTGAATTGTGTGTTTAATTATTACTATATGGATTTGTTCATGTATTTGGCATTGTTCATGTATTTGGCATGTACAAAGAAAACTAATAAAATAGTATATGTTTCTCAAGATTCAATTTGTAATACGTTAAATACAAATTCTTGCTCATGAATTTTTTCAATTAATGGTTTATTATTATTGTAATAATTTGTAATATTGGTAATTGAGCATTACAATTTATTGTAAACTTGTAGGATAATAAACACAAATTGTTCTTAGTTAAGGGCTCAATGTTCGGTTCCAAAAAAAGTTAAGGGCTCAAAGTTGAAACTAAAGATCATTAGATTTCCTTCGTCGTCATAACTTTGATTTTAAATTAATTTATCTTTTAAAACCTTCTCCAACGGCTACGTTTTTTTTAACGGCTACAATTTTTTTTGAACGGCTACATTTCTTACTTTCTCTCTCTAAATTGTCGACAAACCCTTCAATTTCCAAACTGCATTAGGATTCGAAAAAGGAAGCATTTTATGCAATCAAGGAACGCGATATTGAGAGAGAACCCATTCGATACTCCGTCAGTAAACCCTAATTCAATGAAGCAGACTAGATCTAATCGGAAGCAGAAATCATGCAAAGAAAATGCCCCCCTTTCTGATACGAACATAATTTCAGATCCATCCCCTTTTCCATCTTCCAGTGGTAAATCGTGTCCAGCTGTGGCCAGTAAATTGAAATCAGCACTCCCACTCATCAAAACCTCTTAAACGGAAGCTTGGTAGCGATTCTCATATTGAAAATGGGGTTTCTGGATCTACTGATTCTGGAGTGAAGGTGCGTATTGTTAAAACCCTAATTCACTCCGGTTGTTTGTTTTGAAAAAGTAAAAAGTTGCAATTTGTAGCCTTATAATCTAATAATTTACTGTAACATTATACATGATATGCAGGTGTATGTTGTTAAACCCTAATTCATTCTGGCTGTTTATTTTAGATAAAGAAGGGGCAATTTATAGCAGTAAAACATGAATATCAGTTTAATTGAATGCTTTACATAGGGTGTTTTTGATCTTATAATCAATTGAAACGTTATACATGATCCGAAGGTGTATATTGTTAAATACTAATTCTATCTGGTTGTTTAATTTGAAATAAAAGTGGCAATTTATGCATTAAAACATGATTATCAGCTTAACTGAATGCTGTATACAGGGTGTTATACTGTTATGATCTTATAATTAACTGAAATTCTACTCTACATATATACATTTATCATTCACATGTTACTGTTCATAAAAATTTTCATTTTACCCCTAAATTTTGTTGTTATTTACAATGCTTTATGGCTCAGTGGAAAAACTATACGGTCGAATCCTATGGCTATGGTAACTCCAGTTTTTTAGTTTGCTTTTGTTATAACTTATAACCACTTACAAAATCAACCCCTTATATTCCCCTAATTTACAAAACAACCCCTTAATAAGTTAATATACATTTTCTAGATTTTTATAAAAATCAAAAGGCTTTTATTATTTGGAGTTACTTTTTGAGATTAATTAATATAAATAAAGTATCTTTAAAATTATTATTAGCGTGTCATTATTAATAGTCTGAGCTTTATTATTAGTATTATCGTTTTTTTACTTTTTTTTATTATTTTTTATTCTTTTAAAGTTATGATTAAGAACAATAAATTACGAATTTTAAAGTACAATCTGTTTTAAGTGATTTGACCAGCCCAAAAACATCTACATAATCATATGTGTTTCATTTATATGAAAAGTTTTATCTACAGAATACTTATACGACAAAATTAATATATATATTGATTAACTAGAAAATTGTATTGACCCATCTAATAATCAAATGCATAAATTGCAAGTAATAATTGGGGTTTTTATTAAACAAGGAATATAAGACCCCGCGCGTTGCAGCGGGATTTAAATTTAATTTTTTTGACATAAATGTTCAATTCTTATTTCAATCGGTTTTAATTTCTATATTAAGATGTGATTTGTTGTGATTCGAAATAAAATAAAAGTTGATTGGTCTAATAAAAAACATTAATAATAGTAGGAGGAATATGTTGATATAAATGTAATGTAACGGTTCGTGCTTCGTTGCGGATATTTTACGTATTTTTATCATTTACGTATTTAGAAATATCATAAAGATGTTACTTTTTTCATAATGAAAATAAAACTGGATTATAAAACACACACATAGTTGAAAAATAACATCATATTCAAAACATGTATTTTTTATAATATATCATTTTAATTTAAAAGTGATGTTAAAAGAAACCTATTTGTAAAAAAAAATATTATAATATTAGGCTCATTTCAATCGTATTTCAGTAACATTTTTATTGGTGAACTTTTTAAAAATTAATATTTCATTTCTTTTAAATATGTGTTAAATTAAGATAATATGTATAATATTTTTGTAATTAGTAAATAGTTAGAGGGTGGAAAACTAAATTTTTTTAATTATTTATAAAAGCAACTCTATTCTAAGGGTAATTTTGTTACATTTATGAATTGGAAATCTCATTTAGTTTTTTCTTCCGTTCATTCGTTTCACACCTTCCGTTCCGTTCCATAAACTTTGTAATGAAAAGTACAACTTGCACGGTAAATGTATATAAAGGATAATTACAAACTATTGTAAAGACTACTTTCTAAGTTAAAGGTAAAGAATTTAACTCTCTTATTATAAGTTAGGACTAGCTTATAACATTGAAATTTTCATAATATTTCATGTATATTGTCATTGATGTGTTGGATCTAGTTATAAAATTTAAGCTCCTAAATACCACTAATCTAGATTACCACATTCATAGGCAAGTATACCTAATCGTGGGTAATATAGGTTAGGTAAGTATTTTGGGTTATCGAATCCACAGGGAACAGTTTATGTAATCCAGTTAAAGAAAGTTAAAGAATTAATCAAGAAAAGAGTTTTGTTCATGTTTTGATTTATATGAAATGTAATTAATGTTTGAAATGACAAGAAACGCAAATTTGAACGTTTGAAATGAGATTTAAGGGATATTCACTATGTATGGATTCATCTAGTTTTAAGTATGGTTATTGAGCACCGGCTAGTTTAATGTTCTAGAAGTCACGGTATTAGATTTCTCTCAATCCCATTTAATAAACTAATTACAACTAATAGGAATTTCTTCTCTCAAAAGTTATAACTAATCACACTTCTATTTGTTGAAATTACCGTCTTGAATTAACTAAGACTTCTAACCTAGAATTTCCATTATTAGGGTTGAACTTCTTGTTTAATCTAACTTATTGGAATCTTGTCTCTAATCCCTATTTCTAGTGAATTACCAACTAGGTCATAATGAAAAGTTGGGGAAGTAATCAATTGAACCAAATGTTGTCAATATCTAATTTAATCAATTACCAACGATAAAGAAACGAAAACTCATAAATTAAACCAAGAAGAGTAATTAAACATCAACAATTGTTTTGAACACAAACAAACCCTAAAATTAAACCATACTTAATCCTAGAATCATCCAAACATAGCGAATATAAAGATTACTAGCACATAGACATGCTAGAAATCAACAAACAAGAGTTAAAGATTAGAATTACAACCATCAAATTGTTCCAAAATGATAAGAAATCAGTAATTGTTATAATCTTGAAGAATTTCTTGATGAAATGCTCTAAAATTCGTATCCTTTAACTGCCCAAAAACACACACGTCCAAAAGATAACTGAACAGTTCCCTTTGATCTGCCATTTAACACGACCAGACACGCATAGTTCACGGCGCGAACTATAGTTCGCGTCGTGAACTTTCCGTTTTGTTGACATCCCGATCGTTAACTCTTGTTGGCGATCGGTAACACACTTCAGAGATTTTGGTGACTGATCGTGAATAGTTCACGATCAGTTCACGATCGTGAACTATTTTTGGCCTGAAATCTTGTATTTTTCTTCATTTTTTGGCCCGTTTTTGATACCTCTTTCGCTATATCACCTGAAATGTAAAATAAACACATAATTGAGTAATATCACATGTATTTGCTTCTAAAACGTACTCAAAATAGACGATATTGACGGGTTTGAACGTGTCTAAAAACGTCAATATCAAAATTCCCACACTTAAACTTTGCTTTTCCTCAAGCAAATCATCAATTAAATAAATTTCACTAGCCACAGTTAAAGATCATGTTATTTGACATTTCTTTCAATGTATGACTCAAACAAAAATCGGAAAACTATTTATTTAGCGGATAAAATTTGTTAAGGCCTTTATATTCGGATTTGTGTACAGCGTTAACCAACTCTATATCATTTTAATCGACTTTCAGCCAACCTATTAAACCTTTGCTAGCCTAAGACCTACTCATTCTTACATAACCTAAAAGTTTAACTTTTTATGAAAATTCCCGACCTGGTTTATTGTTGAAAACTTAGTTTAAATTTTTTACCAATGCAACTATTCATTAATTTCATGCATTTTTTTTTGCATTTGTTCAGTTTTTGAATTTTTTAGATAATTAAGCTTGGGTCATCAAACCATTCACCCCTACTTTCTAATAAACCCATATAATATTTTTCTATTATAGACTTTGTCCGAATTTACTAGGCCGAAGGGGTTCTCACCAATGCAAAACTTCCATTCATCAACTTAATATTAATCATCGGCTTTTCACTGATTCTTAATTTTAGTACACAAAGGATTTTTCTAAACTAAAAGTCCAATCTCAATCTATTTTTGTCAGTGATTAGCTTTGCCAACTCTAATTTCCTAAAAAGCTAAAGTTTTAACTTGTGCAAGACCTATTGTATTACTTAAACTATGAAAGATTGAATAAATTGCCAAAAAGATTTTTTTAAAGTAATAGAAAGCCACAAACTTTGAACATAAAAACTAGAACAAATTTTATCTTTTAAATTGAAATATTTTTCCGGGTTTGCTTTTCCTCATAACATCGAGAAATGTCTTAAAAAAATTTTTGGCTAATGTAAATAAAAGTAGTTTACGTGTATTTAGATGAATTTTTTCGAGATTTCACAAATTTTAAATGGTGGATTTTTTATATACACCCCCTTCCCACACTTAAGTGTTTGCATTGTCCCCAATGCAATAAACTTGACAAAATTTAGGAAATCGAAGTCATAAGAAAGTGAACGACCTGAGGATGTGTTGTGTTCATTCTCGGTGAAGTATTGAATTCCGGAGCAGTTTACAAGATTCCTCAACAAACAGCAATCACGACGAACACCTAAACAAACAAACAAAAACAGAAATACGTTTTTTTTATTATTATTATTATTTTTTTTTTCTGCCTCTTCGCCTTCATTGCGGTGGTGGGTACCAAGAATTGGAGTCTTGATACCAAGCATCATAATTTGGGTAGTTTGGTGGTGCGGGGAAACTCGGTGCCCATGTGGGTATGTTGGAATGATCAAAGGGTGGGGGTCGGGGAAATTGATCGGGATATAGATTATAGTTGGCAACATTGGTTTGCCAACTCACTTGTTGCCCGACCCGCATCTGATTGTAGTACGACCGTTGCATATGATTTTGGACATTAGATTGCAAATGGTCGTTTGATGATCGAACATAGGCGACATCGACTTGCATCGCGTCCATCCTCTCGACCATTTACGAGAAGTAAGGATCGAACGAGGATTGACCCGACCCGGATCCCGAGGCGCCCGAATGCCCGAATTGGGGACCCGTTGGTCCCGGTTGACCAAAGTCTTGACCCGCTATTGGTATTTCGTGACCCGGTGCATCGTCCATATCCACATCATCATCACCATCATCCTCACTACTATCACTACCACTTCCCGGATGTTCCACACCGGGATGTTCATTCCAAACATAGTCACCCGCAAACTTAACAATGACTTGCATACCTGACAACAATATCTCATCCATTGACCCCATTGGTCGATATGTCATGCTCTCCCAAACTCTTTCAGGAATGGCAATTGCGGCCCGAGCCAAACGAGTGACATAGTGACCGGCACCATCGGACTTTTCCCTTTTAGCCCCTTTCCTTGTGTACTCAAAAATTTGGCGATCACGAACGGAATATTCGTTATCGCATTCTTGTCTATGAGTTGATGGAGCAACCACATATCGTATTTGTTAACTTTTTCGGGACCTTGGTTGCGGTGGCGGATGGTGTATGAAATCATTCTATGAAGATACCGATGAGTGCCGCTTCTAATGCTTGACTATTTTGTATGAGCCATTCGGTAATCACCAACCCCGATTTGACGCCAATATTCGTCAACATTTCTAACCTCATTCGTCGCACACCACTTCATATAATGATTAAAACTTCCGGATGTGGTTTCATCTACGGTATAAATACCTAAGTTGATTGCAAACTGAATGAGGTTACAATGGGCCCATTGGTTTGCCACTCGGTATTGGATGGAAAGAGCACGAGGATCCTTCATGGCTACACGGGGTTCGAATTTTATAGTAGAGTAAAATTCGAGGAGAAGCTCATCATAAGTTGGTTCATTGATGAGAAGAGCTCTCTCCCACGCCCGGCATATAAAACGTATATCGCCATCGTGATCTCTATGATAACGAACCAGGTAACTTTCAATATCCGCCCTTCGACCTACCGCATCTAACAATTCCAAATCAACACACCTTCCCACAACTACTTTTTTGTGTGAGAGTTTATTTTTCCTACTCTCACAATCCTGTGCAAGACCCTCTCGAGGTGCATTCTCAAAGTTTAGGAAGATGTGTTCCCTATTAACTTTAAGAATGGCCGGGAACCCATCGGCTAAGAGTGCGGGCCCCGGTGCGGGTTCTGGGACAGGTGAAGGTGCCCGTGCACGTCCGCGCCCGCGGCCACCGGCCGATGTGGAGACAGCGGTCTTTTGTTGCTTCTACATCAAAGACAATAATCACAATGTTAAGAATATAAATATGAAAGAATGGAAGGGTGTCTAATTATGTAAAACATGAATGTAAATGATGTTAACCCTTCTCACACTTAGTTTTAAAAAATAAGAAAATTGAAAATAAAATTAAAGATTTGACATTGTTAATTAAATTTTATTTCAATTTGATATAAAAACTAAGTGTTATAAACATATTAACATTGTAAAAACAGTGTCTTTGTTAATATTCTTGACATAACTTTGAACAAAAGACTTGACATTTGGTGTGTCCAATTTTATCCAACCCGAGTTGTTAAACTAGTTATCTAGAATATTGAAAATTGAAGTATGATAACTAGTTTAACAACTTAAATCTAACTTGAACACTTGCCAAAAATCCGAAATTTAACCCAATTTGTCCACTAATCTTAAGAGGTTTTGACTAACTAAGCACAAAGATTGTAAATTTCAACTAGGGTTCAACTACAAGTTTACTATTAAGCACAAAGAACTAAGATTTAACTCAAAACGTTCAAGAACATGTCAAAAATTTCGGACCTATAACGAAATAATTGAAGAATCTATGAAGAAAAGTAGAAGAACTAACCCTTGGTCCCATGGAGATGAAGATTTGATGAAGAAATCGGAGGATTTGGAAGAGAAAAGAGTGAAATCGGGTAGAAATTGGGAGTAGCTGCACTGCCGTTCACGAAATGGGGCTAGGGTTCATGTTTGAGAAATGCTGGAGGAGAAAACGACGGATTTATACAAAGCAAAGTTCGCGACGCCATTTTGTTCTCGATCGGGAACTATGCGTGACCCGAATGGGTCAAACCGGGTCGACCCGAATCCGAATCGCTACCCGGAACGTGAACTGAGCGCTAACTCTTCACGCCAAAGAGCCCAACTCGCTGGAAGCACTTCACGATCGGGAGGAAAGTTCACGCCGTGAACTTTCCCCCTACCAGACACTTACGAATTTTTTAAAGAAAGCAGAAATTAGCGAATGGTATTCACCAAATGACTAAATCGAGCAGAAATAAAAAACTAACAACTGAAACAAAAATGCAGAACGGAAAGGGAATAAACCACAATACACACGGGTTGCCTCCCGAGAAGCGCTTCAAAGATTAATGAGTCTAAAGCTCGACTCGATGCTACTCTCTTCTCACTTACGAGCACCAACCGAGATGAAATGAATCACGATGGCGATATACGTTTTATAAGCCGGGCGTGGGAGAGAGCTCTTCTCATCAATGAACCAACTTATGATGAGCTCCTCCTCGAATTTTACTCTACCATAAAAATCGAACCCCGTGTAGCCATGAAGGATCCTCGCGCTCTTTCCATCCAATACCGAGTGGCAAACCAATGGGTCCATTGTAACCTCATTCAGTTTGCAATCAACTTAGGTATTTATACCGTAGATGAAACTACATCCGGAAGTTTTAATCATTACATGAAGTGGTGTGCGACGAATGAGGTTAGAAATGTTGACGAATATTGGCGTCAAATCGGGGTTGGTGATTACCGAATGGCTCATACAAAAGAGTCAAGCATTAGAAGCGGCACTCATCGGTATCTTCATAGAATGATTTCATACACCATCCGCCACCGAAACCAAGGGCCCGAAAAAGTTAACAAATACGATATGTGGTTGCTCCACCAACTCATAGACAAGAATGCGATAACGAATATTCCGTTCGTGATCGCCAAATTTTTGAGTACACAAGGAAAGGGGCTAAAAGGGAAAAGTCCGATGGGTGCTGGTCACTATGTCACTCGTTTGGCTCAGGCCGCAATTGCCATTCCTCAAAGAGTTTGGGAGAGCATGACATATCGACCAATGGGGTCAATGGATGAGATATTGTTGTCGGGTATGCAAGTCTTTGTTAAGTTTGCGGGTGACTATGTTTGGAATGAACATCCCGGTGTGGAACATCCGGGAAGTGGTAGTGATAGTAGTGAGGATGATGGTGATGATGTGGATATGGACGATGCACCGGGTCACGAAATACCAATAGCGGGTCCAGACTTTGGTCAACCGGGACCAACGGGTCCCCAATTCGGGCATTCGGGCGCCTCGGGATCCGGGTCGGGTCAATCCTCGTTCGATCCTTACTTCTCGTATAATCATATGGTCGAGAGGATGGACGCAATGCAAGTCGATGTCGCCTATGTTCGATCATCAAACGACCATTTGCAATCTAATGTCCAAAATCATATGCAACGGTCGTACTACAATCAGATGCGGGTCAGGCAACAAGTGAGTTGGCAAACCGATGTTGCCAACTATAATCTATATCCCGATCAATTTCCCCGACCCCCACCCTTTGATCATTCCAACATACCCACATGGGCACCGAGTTTCCCCGCACCACCAAACTACCCAAATTACGATGCTTGGTATCAAGACTCCAATTCTTGGTACCATCCTTACCCACCACCGCAATGAAGGCGAAGAGGCAGAAATAAAAAAATAATAATAATAATAATAATAATAATAAAAGTATTTCTGTTTTTGTTTGTTTGTTTAGGTGTTCGTCGTGATTGCTGTTTGTTTGTTTAGGTGTTCGTCGTGATTGCTGTTTGTTGAGGAATCTTGTAAACTGCTCCGGAATTCAAACTTCACCGAGAATGAACACAACACATCCTCAGGTCGTACACTTTCTTATGACTTCGATTTCTTAAATTTTGTCAAGTTTATTGCATTGGGGACAATGCAAACACTTAAGTGTGGGAAGGGGGTGTATATAAAAAATCCACCATTTAAAATTCGTGAAATCTCGAAAAAAATTCATCTAAATACACGTAAACTACTTTTATTTACATTAGCCAAATTTTTTTTTTAAAGACATTTCTCGATGTTATAAGGAAAAGCAAACCCGGAAAAATATTTCAATTTAAAAGATAAAATTTGTTCTTATGTTCAAAGTTTGTGGCTTTCTATTATTTTAAAAAATTTTTTTGGCAATTTATTCAATCTTTCATAGCTTAAGTAATACAATAGGTCTTGCACAAGTTAAAACTTTAGCTTTTTAGGAAATTAGAGTTGGCAAAGCTAATCCTTGACAAAAATAGGTTGAGATTGGACTTTTAGTTTAGAAAAATCCTTTGTGTACTAAAATTAAGAATCGGTGAAAAGCCGATGATTAATATTAAGTTGATTAATGGAAGTTTTGCATTGGTGAGAACCCTTTCGGCCTAGTAAATTCGGACAAAGTCTATAATAGAAAAATATTATAAGGGTTTATTAGAAAGTCGGGGTGAATGGTTTGACGACCTAAGCTTAATTATCTAAAAAATTCAAAAACTGAACAAATGCAGAAAAAAATGCATGAAATGAATGAATAGTTGCATTGGTAAAAAAATTAAACTAAGTTTTCAACAATAAACCTTGAGGTCGGGAATTTTCATAAAAAGTTAAACTTTTAGGTTATGTAAGAATGAGTAGGTCTTAGGCTAGCAAAGGTTTAATAGGTTGACTGAAAGTCGATTAAAATGATATAGAGTTGGTTAACGCTGTACACAAATCCGAATATAAAGGCCTTAACAAATTTTATCCGCTAAATAAATAGTTTTCCGATTTTTGTTTGAGTCATACATTGAAAGAAATGTCAAATAACATGATCTTTAACTGTGGCTAGTGAAATTTATTTAATTGATGATTTGCTTGAGGACAAGCAAAGTTTAAGTGTGGGGATTTTGATATTGACGTTTTTAGACACGTTCAAACCCGTCAATATCGACTATTTTGAGTACATTTTAGAAGCAAATACATGTGATATTACTCAATTATGTGTTTATTTTACATTTCAGGTGATATAGCGAAAGAGGTATCAAAAACGGGCCAAAAGATGAAGAAAAATACAAGATTTCAGGCCAAAAATAGTTCACGATCGTGAACTGATCGTGAACTATTCACGATCAGTCACCAAAATCTCTGAAGTGTGTTACCGATCGCCAACAAGAGTTAACGATCGGGATGTCATCAAAACGAAAAGTTCACGACGCGAACTATAGTTCGCGCCGTGAACTATGCGTGTCTGGTCGTGTTAAATGGCAGATCAAAGGGAAATGTTCAGTTATCTTTTGGACGTGTGTGTTTTTGGGCAGTTAAAGGATACAAATTTTAGAGCATTTCATCAAGAAATTCTTCAAGATTATAGCAATTACTGATTTCTTATCATTTTGGAACAATTTGATGGTTGTAATTCTAATCTTTAACTCTTGTTTGTTGATTTCTAGCATGTCTATGTGCTAGTAATCTTTATATTCGCTATGTTTGGATGATTCTAGGATTAAGTATGGTTTAATTTTAGGGTTTGTTTGTGTTCAAAACAATTGTTGATGTTTAATTACTCTTCTTGGTTTAATTTATGAGTTTTCGTTTCTTTATCGTTGGTAATTGATTAAATTAGATATTGACAACATTTGGTTCAATTGATTACTTCCCCAACTTTTCATTATGACCTAGTTGGTAATTCACTAGAAATAGGGATTAGAGACAAGATTCCAATAAGTTAGATTAAACAAGAAGTTAAACCTTAGTAATGAAAATTCTATGTTAGAAGTCTTAGTTAATTCAATACGGTAATTTCAACAAATAGAAGTGTGATTAGTTATAACTTTTGAGAGAAGAAATTCCTATTAGTTGTAATTAGTTTATTAAATGGAATTGAGAGAAATCTAATACCATGACTTCTAGAACATTAAACTAGCTGGTGCTCAATAACCATACTTAGAACTAGATGAATCCATACATAGTGAATATCCCTTAAATATCATTTCAAACGTTCAAATTTGCGTTTCTTGTCATTTCAAACATTAATTACATTTCATATAAATCAAAACATGAACAAAACTCTTTTCTTGATTAATTCTTTAACTTTCTTTAACTGGATTACATAAATTGTTCCCTGTGGATTCGATAACCCGAAATACTTACCTACCATATATTACCCACGATTAGGTATACTTACCTATGAATGTGGTAATCTAGATTAGTGGTATTTAGGAGCTTAAATTTTATAACTAGATCCAACACATCTAGGTAAGTATTATATGAAATTTAAGCTCCTAAATACCACTAATCTAGATTACCACATTCATAGGCAAGTATACCTAATCGTGGGTAATATAGGCTAGGTAAGTATTTCGGGTTATCGAAACCACAGGGAACAATTTATGTAATCCAGTTAAAGAAAGTTAAAGAATTAATCAAGAAAAGAGTTTTGTTCATGTTTTGATTTATATGAAATGTAATTAATGTTTGAAATGACAAGAAACGCAAATTTGAACGTTTGAAATGATATTTAAGGGATATTCACTATCTATGGATTCATCTAGTTCTAAGTATGGTTATTAAGCACCGGCTAGTTTAATGTTCTAGAAGTCATGGTATTAGATTTCTCTCAATTCCATTTAATAAACTAATTACAACAAATAGGAATTTCTTCTCTCAAAAGTTATAACTAATCACACTTCTATTTGTTGAAATTATCGTCTTTAATTAACTAAGACTTCTAACCTAGAATTTTCATTACTAGGGTTGAACTTCTTGTTTAATCTAACTTATTGGAATCTTGTCTCTAATCCCTATTTCTAGTGAATTACCAACTAGGTCATAATGAAAAGTTGGGGAAGTAATCAATTGAACCAAATGTTGTCAATATCTAATGTAATCAATTACCAACGATAAAGAAACGAAAACTCATAAATTAAACCAAGAAGAGTAATTAAACATCAACAATCGTTTTGAACACAAACAAACCCTAAAATTAAACCATACTTAATCCTAGAATCATCCAAACATAGCGAATATAAAGATTACTAGCACATAGACATGCTAGAAATCAACAAACAAGAGTTAAAGATTAGAATTACAACCATCAAATTGTTCCAAAATGATAAGAAATCAGTAATTGCTATAATCTTGAAGAATTTCTTGATGAAATGCTCTAAAATTCGTATCCTTTAACTGCCCAAAAACACACACGTCCAAAAGATAACTGAACATTTCCCTTTGATCTGCCATTTAACACGACCAGACACGCATAGTTCACGGCGCGAACTATAGTTCGCGTCGTGAACTTTTCGTTTTGATGACATCCCGATCGTTAACTCTTGTTGGTGATCGGTAACACACTTCAGAGATTTTGGTGACTGATCGTGAATAGTTCACGATCGTGAACTATTATTGGCCTGAAATCTTGTATTTTTCTTCATCTTTTGGCCCGTTTTTTAAACCTCTTTCGCTATATCACCTGAAATGTAAAATAAACACATAATTGAGTAATATCACATGTATTTGCTTCTAAAACGTACTCAAAATAGACGATATTGACAGGTTTGAACGTGTCTAAAAACGTCAATATCAAAATCCCCACACTTAAACTTTGCTTGTCCTCAAGCAAATCATCAATTAAATAAATTTCACTAGCCACAGTTAAAGATCATGTTATTTGACATTTCTTTCAATGTATGACTCAAACAAAAATCGGAAAACTATTTATTTAGCGGATAAAATTTGTTAAGGCCTTTATAATCGGATTTGTGTACAGCGTTAACCAACTCTATATCATTTTAATCGACTTTCAGTCAACCTATTAAACCTTTGCTAGCCTAAGACCTACTCATTCTTACATAACCTAAAAGTTTAACTTTTTATGAAAATTCCTGACCTCAAGGTTTATTGTTGAAAACTTAGTTTAAATTTTTTTACCAATGCAACCATTCATTCATTTCATGCATTTTTTTTTGCATTTGTTCAGTTTTTGAATTTTTTAGATAATTAAGCTTGGGTCATCAAACCATTCACCCCGACTTTCTAATAAACCCATATAATATTTTTCTATTATAGACTTTGTCCGAATTTACTAGGCCGAAGGGGTTCTCACCAATGCAAAACTTCCATTCCTCAACTTAATATTAATCATCGGCTTTTCACCGATTTTTATTTTTAGTACACAAAGGATTTTTCTAAACTAAAAGTCCAATCTCAACCTATTTTTGTCAGGGATTAGCTTTGCCAACTCTAATTTCCTAAAAAGCTAAAGTTTTAACTTGTGCAAGACCTATTGTATTACTTAAGCTATGAAAGCCACAAACTTTGAACATAAAAACTAGAACAAATTTTATCTTTTAAATTGAAATATTTTTCCGGGTTTGCTTTTCCTCATAACATCGAGAAATGTCTTAAAAAAAATTTTGGCTAATGTAAATAAAAGTAGTTTACGTGTATTTAGATGAATTTTTTCGAGATTTCACAAATTTTAAATGGTGGATTTTTTATATACACCCCCTTCCCACACTTAAGTGTTTGCATTGTCCCCAATGCAATAAACTTGACAAAATTTAGGAAATCGAAGTCATAAGAAAGTGTACGAC
The DNA here is from genome assembly GCA_963853835.1 of Calendula officinalis. Taxonomy (NCBI): domain Eukaryota; kingdom Viridiplantae; phylum Streptophyta; class Magnoliopsida; order Asterales; family Asteraceae; genus Calendula; species Calendula officinalis. Next base: position 72,771,789 of record OY970826.1, read on the forward strand.
CTGAGGATGTGTTGTGTTCATTCTCGGTGAAGTTTGAATTCCGGAGCAGTTTACAAGATTCCTCAACAAACAGCAATCACGACGAACACCTAAACAAACAAACAAAAACAGAAATACTTTTTTTTTATTATTATTATTATTTTTATTTTTATTTCTGCCTCTTCGCCTTCATTGCGGTGGTGGGTAAGGATGGTACCAAGAATTGGAGTCTTGATACCAAGCATCGTAATTTGGGTAGTTTGGTGGTGCGGGGACACTCGGTGCCCATGTGGGTATGTTGGAATGATCAAAGGGTGGGGGTCGGGGAAATTGATCGGGATATAGATTATAGTTGGCAACATCGGTTTGCCAACTCACTTGTTGCCCGACCCGCATCTGATTGTAGTACGAACGTTGCATATGATTTTGGACATTAGATTGCAAATGGTCGTTTGATGATCGAACATAGGCGACATCGACTTGCATCGCGTCCATCCTCTCGCCCATTTGATTATACGAGAAGTAAGGATCGAACGAGGATTGACCCGACCCGGATCCCGAGGCGCCCGAATGCCCGAATTGGGGACCCGTTGGTCCCGGTTGACCAAAGTCTTGACCCGCTATTGGTATTTCGTGACCCGGTGCATCGTCCATATCCACATCATCATCACCATCATCCTCACTACTATCACTACCACTTCCCGGATGTTCCACACCGGGATGTTCATTCCAAACATAGTCACCCGCAAACTTAACAATGACTTGCATACCCGACAACAATATCTCATCCATTGACCCCATTGGTCGATATGTCATGCTCTCCCAAACTCTTTGAGGAATGGCAATTGCGGCCCGAGCCAAACGAGTGACATAGTGACCGGCACCCATCGGACTTTTCCCTTTTAGCCCCTTTCCTTGTGTATTCAAAAATTTGGCGATCACGAACGGAATATTCGTTATCGCATTCTTGTCTATGAGTTGATGGAGCAACCACATATCGTATTTGTTAACTTTTTCGGGACCTTGGTTGCGGTGGCGGATGGTGTATGAAATCATTCTATGAAGATACCGATGAGTGCCGCTTCTAATGCTTGACTCTTTTGTATGAGCCATTCGGTAATCACCAACCCCGATTTGACGCCAATATTCGTCAACATTTCTAACCTCATTCGTCGCACACCACTTCATATAATGATTAAAACTTCCGGATGTGGTTTCATCTACGGTATAAGTACCTAAGTTGATTGCAAACTGAATGAGGTTACAATGGACCCATTGGTTTGCCACTCGGTATTGGATGGAAAGAGCACGAGGATCCTTCATGGCTACACGGGGTTCAAATTTTATAGTAGAGTAAAATTCGAGGAGAAGCTTATCATAAGTTGGTTCATTGATGAGATAAGCTCTCTCCCACGCCCGGCATATAAAACGTATAGCGCCATCGTGATCTCTATGATAACGAACCAGGTAACTTTCAATATCCGCCCTTCGACTTACCGCATCTAACAATTCCAAATCAACACACCTTCCCACAACTACTTTTTTGTGTGAGAGTTTATTTTTCCTACTCTCACAATCCTGTGCAAGACCCTCTCGAGGTGCATTCTCAAAGTTTAGGAAGATGTGTTCCCTATTAACTTTAAGAATGGTCGGGAACCCATCGGCTAAGAGTGCGGGCCCCGGTGCGGGTTCTGGGACAGGTGAAGGTGCCCGTGCACGTCCGCGCCCGCGGCCACCGGCCGATGTGGAGGCAGCGGTCTTTTGTTGCTTCTACATCAAAGACAATAATCACAATGTTAAGAATATAAATATGAAAGAATGGAAGGGTGTCTAATTATGTAAAACATGAATGTAAATGATGTTAACCCTTCCCACACTTAGTTTTAAAAAATAAGAAAATTGAAAATAAAATTAAAGATTTGACATTGTTAATTAAATTTTATTTCAATTTGATTTAAAAACTAAGTGTTATAAACATATTAACATTGTAAAAACAGTGCCTTTGTTAATATTCTTGACATAACTTTGAACAAAAGACTTGACATTTGGTGTGTCCAATTTTATCCAACCCGAGTTGTTAAACTAGTCATCTAGAATATTGAAAATTGAAGTATGATAACTAGTTTAACAACTTAAATCTAACTTGAACACTTGCCAAAAATCCAAAATTTAACCCAATTTGTCCACAATTTCCCAATTTCATACAATGTAGGTCTAAAAATCTACTAATCTTAAGAGGTTTTGACTAACTAAGCACAAAGATTGTAAATTTCAACTAGGGTTCAACTACAAGTTTACTATTAAGCACAAAGAACTAAGATTTAACTCAAAAAGTTCAAGAACATGTCAAAAATTTCGGACCTATACCGAAATAATTGAAGAATCTATGAAGAAAATTAGAAGAACTAACCCTTGGACCCATGGAGATGAAGATTTGATGAAAAAATCGGAGGATTTGGAAGAGAAAAGAGTGAAATCGGGTAGAAATTGGGAGTAGCTGCACTGCCGTTCACGAAATGGGGCTAGGGTTCACGTTTGAGAAATGCTGGAGGAGAAAACGACGGATTTATACAAAGCAAAGTTCGCGACGCCATCTTGTTCCCGATCGGGAACTATGCGTGACCCGAATGGGTCAAACCGGGTCGACCCGAATCCGAATCGCTACCCGGAACGTGAACTGATCGCTAACTCTTCACGCCAAAGAGCCCAACTCGCTGGAAGCACTTCACGATCGGGAGGAAAGTTCACGCCGTGAACTTTCCCCCTACCAGACACTTACGAATTTTTTAAAGAAAGCAGAAATTAGCGAATGGTATTCACCAAATGACTAAATCGAGCAGAAATAAAACACTAACAACTGAAACAAAAATGCAGAACGGAAAGGGAATAAACCACAATACACACGGGTTGCCTCCCGAGAAGCGCTTCAAAGATTAATGAGTCTAAAGCTCGACTCGATGCTACTCTCTTCTCACTTACGAGCACCAACCGAGATGAAATGAATCACCTCTTCTTCTTCCAACTTCTCCTTCTCAAAATTACCATTTCCTTCATGATAAAGTTTCAAACGGTGACCATTTATGCTAAAACGGCCACTATCACAAATGTGCTCCACATACCCGGAAGGTTTTTGTTGGACAACGGTGTAAGGACCGGCCCATTTGGATTTAAGCTTTCCGGGAGAAAACTTATAACGAGATTGATAAATTAGGACTTTATCTCCCGGTTTGAAACATTTGAAGGTTTTCAATTTATTGTCATGCCAACGTTTCGTATTTTCTTTGTAAATTCGAGAATTCTCGTAGGCATGAGATCTTTCTTCGGTAAGAACATTTAATTGGAATTTGTGGTTGTTACCCGCCATGATTACATCCATGTTACATTCTTGAAGAGCCCAAAAGGCTTTGTGTTCAATTTCGATCGGAATGTGACATGCTTTCCCGTAAACCATACGGTACGGGGTGTAACCAGTAGGCGTTTTGAACGCGGTTCGGAATGCCCAAAGAGCATCATCTAACTTTTGAGACCAAATTTTTGGATTTCGATCAATGGTTTTCTCAAGGATCCTCTTAAGTGCTCGATTAGTGTTTTCAACTTGTCCACTTGTTTGTGGATGATAAGAAGTTGAAAAACGGTGATGGACACCATATCTTTGCAAAGTTTTCTCCATTAAGTGATTGGCAAAATGAGTGCCCCAATCACTAATGAGAGCATGAGGACATCCGAACCTACAAAAGAGAGCTTGAACGAATTTGACTACGACCCGGGCATCATTTGTTGGTAATGCTTTTGCCTCGGCCCATTTTGAGACGTAGTCGACGGCTACAAGAATGTACTTATTACCATGGGAGCTCGGGAATGGACCCATAAAATCAATGCCCCAAACATCGAACACCTCACAAACTTGAATGCTATGTTGAGGCATTTCGTCTCGTTTGGAGATGCTACCCGTTCTTTGGCAAGCATCACGAGCCTTGACCAATTTATATGAGTCTTTAAAAATTGTAGGCCAATAAAATCCCGCATCTAATACTTTCCGGGCGGTAAGGTTAGGTCCGAAGTGGCCCCCGGTGGGTCCCTTATGACATTCGTTGAGAATAACATAAGCTTCCTCACCGTACACACATCGCCTATGAACAAAATCAGGCCCGACCCGGAATAAGTAAGGATTCTCCCAATAATAGTACTTGAGATCAGAGAAAAATTTCCCTTTTTGTTGATGAGTCAAACCCTTTACAAGGATACCCGCCGCCAAATAATTTGCCATGTCGGCGAACCACGGGTCATCAGACACTTGTAAAGCATTGACTACTTCAAGGAATTCATCGGGAAATTTGTCATTTATCTCATTTTCATCACATTCCTCCAAATATGGATTTTCGAGGCGGGATAAATGATCGGCTGCAAGGTTTTCCGCCCCTTTTTTATCCTTGATCGCAATGTCGAATTCTTGCAAGAGGAGAATCCAACGTATGAGTCGAGGTTTGGCGTCTTGCTTAGCAAAGAGATGTTTCAATGCGGGAATGATCGGTGTATACAATGGTTTTCGACAACACAAGGTAGGGTCAAAATTTGTCAAAAGCGAACACAACCGCAAGTAATTCGTTTTCGGTGGTTGTATAGTTCACTTGAGCACCATTGAGTGTTCGGCTAGCATAATAGATTGGTTGAAAGTGATTGTTCTTTCTTTGCCCCAACACCGCACCGAGTGCATAATCACTCGCATCGCACATCAACTCAAATGGTAATTCCCAATCGGGAGAAACCATGATCGGAGCCTCGGTAAGTTTTTCCTTTATCAAATCAAAGGATTCTACACATTCGTTCGAGAAAACGAATGGTATATCCTTCTCAAGTAAATGGGTCATGGGTCGGTGATTTTAGAAAAATCTTTGATAAACCGACGGTAAAAACCCGCATGACCAAGGAAACTCCTCACGGCTTTCACATTCGAGGGCGGAGGTAGCTTAGATATGACATCTATTTTAGCTTTATCTACCTCAATTCCCTTCTCAGAAATTTTATGTCCTAACACGATGCTTTCTCGCACCATGAAGTGACATTTCTCCCAATTAAGCACTAAATTGGATTCCTCACACCTTCTCAATATCCTCTCAAGATTTGCTAGACATGAAGTAAATGAGTTCCCGAAAACCGAGAAGTCATCCATGAATACTTCCATACAATCCTCTATCATGTCTTGGAAAATAGCCGTCATGCAACGTTGGAACGTGGCCGGAGCGTTGCATAGACCAAACGGCATTCTCCTATAAGCAAATGTACCAAAGGGGCACGTGAATGTGGTTTTTTCTTGATCTAAGGGGTCGATTGGGATCTGAAAATAGCCGGAAAAGCCATCGAGGAAACAATAAAAGTTGTTTCCCGCGAGTCGTTCCAACATTTGATCAATGAACGGTAAAGGAAAATGATCCTTACGGGTGGCATCATTTAGCTTGCGGTAATCAATACACACACGCCAACCCGTGGCAGTTCGAGTAGGGATTAGTTCACCCTTCTCATTTTTGATAACTGTCATACCCCCTTTTTCGGTACAACTTGTACCGGGCTCACCCACGGGCTATCGGAGATAGGGTAGATGAGTCCCGCATCAAGAAGTTTAAGAACTTCTTTCTTAACCACATCTTTGACATTCGGGTTCAATCTCCTTTGCCTTTGTACACTTGGCTTGAAATTTTCCTCCATGAGGATTTTGTGTGTACAATAGGCGGGATTTATACCCGGAATGTCAGCCGTTTTCCAAGCAATGGCTTGTCTATGAGTTTTGAGAATTTTAATAAGATCGGCTTTTTCGGTGGAGGATAACTCAGATGAAATGATGACCGGAAGATCAGAATCACCTTCTAAGAAAGCATACTCTAAATGGTTTGGTAAAGTTTTAAGCTCTAGAGTAGGTGGCTCTTCTAAAGAAGTTTTGATTCGAAGGTTGTATTTAGGGTCAATTTTCTCAAACACAACATCTCCTACCTCGGATTCCTCACCATCTACATGAAGCAAAACCTCGAACTCTTGGAGATCTCGGATTGTTTCATCGGAATCAATAGTGAAATCACCTTTTGTGGTGACATTATTACAATCGAGGTCGAGAAAGGAAGTAACCTCCTCATCGATACATGAATCGATAACATCAATGAAATAACAAGAATCATCGGATTTGGAGGTATGCTTCATGGCTTTCTCAATAGAGAAGGTGACCCTATCATCATCTATTCCTAGACTTAGTTGTTTCTTAGACACATGAAACATGGCGTCCGCCGTGTTCAAGAAAGGTCTACCTAGAATTAGCGGGACTTTGGGATCCACATCCATTTCTAGGACAACGAAGTCTACGGGGAATACGAATTTATCAACTCTAACAGGAACATTTTCTGCTATGCCAATGGGATATGTGTATGAAAGGTTTGCTAATCTCAAGATCATCCTAGTCGGCTTAAAATCGGTTAATCCTATTTTTGTAGCTATCGACAAGGGCATTAAACTAATACTAGCACCTAAATCTGCTAGACCATTACAAACCGGTAAATTATTAAAGAGAAAAGGGATTATGAAACTCCCTGGGTCCTCTAGCTTTAGTGGCATCTTGGATTCTATGATCGCCGAGCATTCTTCACTCAACATAGCTGAAGATGCTTCTTCCAATTGCACTTTGTTTGACACCAAATCCTTAATAAATTTCCCATAATTTGGCATACCTGCCAACATATCAACCAAAGGCACGTTAATGCGTACCTGTTTAATCATTTCAACAAACTTACCGTATTTTTCTTTGAGCTTTTCCTTTCTCAACCGTTGTGGGAAAGGAACTTTAGGTAAGTAAGAACTTGTTGTTGCTTCCTTCTTTGATTCACTCTTCTTCGGTTCATCTTTTTCTACAATCTTCTCAACAAGCACCTCTTCTTCATTCAATGGTTTCCCCTCTTCTACAAGTACCTGTTCACTAGAATTATTAGTAGTAATTTTAATCATTGGTGAACTTACCTCTTTACCACTTCGTGTGGTAATGGCTTTGACATCCCTTGAATTGAATTCTCCCTTGGGATTCACTTGGGTAGAAGGGGGTAGATTGCCTTGTGATCTTTCGGTTAAGGCTTGGGCAATTCTCCCAATATCTCTCTCTAAGTTTTGAATGGTGGCTTGTTGGTTTCTAATGCTTTGTTTCATCTCCTTAGAGTCTTGTTTGGTTTCTTCGTTTGTTTTGGCTTTGCTAGCGATAAACTGTCCAAACATGCTCTCTAGAGACATTTGTTCTTCGGGTTTAGAACTCGAACCGGGAATGTTAGAATTATTTCGAGGAGGGTAATTGGGTTGGTTATTTTGAGGGAAACCGGGTGGATGTGATGGTCTAGGGGGAAAATTGTTGTTATTGTTGTTGTAGCCCCTATTGTTGTTGTATCCTTGGTTTCCTCTTTGATAGTTTTGCCCGTAACCTTGGTTCAAATAATTGACCTCCTCCTCGGTCATCATCGTTTGATGTTGTTGGCATTCTTTTGCAAGGTGTGGTCCACCGCATTTTTCACATCCAACCTGTATCGCATGTAAAGAAGATGTTATTTTATCTAATTTACGTTCTAACATTACCTGGTTATTCTTTATGGCGGCGACTTCATCATTTTGTCTATCGTCAACCGCATTGACCGACCCCGTTTGTTTACCGGCTCTTCTATCGGTGGCCCACTCCGCATTGTGCATGGCCATATCCTCCAAAAGTTGATATCCTTCCGTAGGGGTTTTATACATGAATATTCCACCACTCGATGAATCAAGGGTGGATCGTGCATTGTTGGACAAACCCCTATAGAAGAGATGGACGATATCGCTCTTCTCAAACCCGTGATTTGGGCATCTCCTCAGCATTCCTTTGAAACGTTCCCATGCTTCCGTTAATGTTTCCCCAGCTTCCTGTTGAAAAGCCATAATATCAGTTTTTAATTTATCCGCTTTCACAGGTGGAAAATAACGGTGTATAAATCGACTTCGGAATTCTTCCCAAGTCGAAATGGAGTTTGGCTCAAGGGATTTGACCCAAATTTTAGCCTCTCCAATTAGACTAAAAGGGAATAGTCTAAGTCGTATCGCATCTTGCGAAACGTTAGGAATTCTAAAGAATTGGCATATGTCATTAAAGCACTCAATATGGTGATTTGGGTCATTTGTGAGTCTACCATCATAACCCAAGTCACGAACCATACTGAGGAATTGACTTTTTATTTCAAAATTTATGCCATTTATTTCCGGGAGTCTAATTGCCGGAATGGCATCAATCGGGGCATTTAGCCTCGTTTGCCACATCGGACGTTCCGGTGGTGGGTCTTGGTCACCCATTTGATTATCAAGAATCGGCTCTTGATTGACTATTGGTTCTAAATTCACAGGAATTTGCTCCTGATTTTCAGAACTTTGGACTTGAACTTCAAAAAGCGGATTTTGATTTTCAAGACTCGGTTTCCCAATATTTTGAGCTTTCTTTATGGTTGCGTCGTATCTTGCTTCTAATTGAATCCTATGTCTCCTTCGAAAAAGTTTCTCTGGATCAGAGGATGGTGAGGGTTGATCAGCTTTAGACTTTTTGCCTCTAAGAGTATTCTTCTTGCTCATTCACCTGCACAACTCAAAGTAAAGAGTTAACACGCAACTGATAGACAAAATAAAGGAAAACAGAAATTGCAAATTAAATAACTTATTTAAGAATAAATTCCTAAATAAGGATCAATTAACTAATTAACTTTCAAAAACCTAAAAACATAAAACCGCTCCCCGGCAGCGGCGCCAAAAACTTGATGTGTTGGATCTAGTTATAAAATTTAAGCTCCTAAATACCACTAATCTAGATTACCACATTCATAGGCAAGTATACCTAATCGTGGGTAATATAGGCTAGGTAAGTATTTCGGGTTATCGAATCCACAGGGAACAGTTTATGTGATCCAGTTAAAGAAAGTTAAAGAATTAATCAAGAAAAGAGTTTTGTTCATGTTTTGATTTATATGAAATGTAATTAATGTTTGAAATGACAAGAAACGCAAATTTGAACGTTTGAAATGAGATTTAAGGGATATTCACTATGTATGGATTCATCTAGTTTTAAGTATGGTTATTGAGCACCGGCTAGTTTAATGTTCTAGAAGTCACGGTATTAGATTTCTCTCAATCCCATTTAATAAACTAATTACAACTAATAGGAATTTCTTCTCTCAAAAGTTATAACTAAATCACACTTCTATTTGTTGAAATTACCGTCTTGAATTAACTAAGACTTCTAACCTAGAATTTTCATTACTAGGGTTGAACTTCTTGTTTAATCTAACTTATTGGAATCTTGTCTCTAATCCTTATTTCTAGTGAATTACCAACTAGGTCATAATGAAAAGTTGGGGAAGTAATCAATTGAACCAAATGTTGTCAATATCTAATTTAATCAATTACCAACGATAAAGAAACGAAAACTCATAAATTAAACCAAGAAGAGTAATTAAACATCAACAATTGTTTTGAACACAAACAAACCCTAAAATTAAACCATACTTAATCCTAGAATCATCCAAACATAGCGAATATAAAGATTACTAGCACATAGACATGCTAGAAATCAACAAACAAGAGTTAAAGATTAGAATTACAACCATCAAATTGTTCCAAAATGATAAGAAATCAGTAATTGCTATAATCTTGAAGAATTTTATGATGAAATGCTCTAAAATTCGTATCCTTTAACTGCCCAAAAACACACACGTCCAAAAGATCCCTGAACATTTCCCTTTGATCTGCCATTTAACACGACCAGACACGCATAGTTCATGGCGCGAACTATAGTTCGCGTCATGAACCTTCCGTTTTGATGACATCCCGATCGTTAACTCTTGTTGGCGATCGGTAACACACTTCAGAGATTTTGGTGACTGATCGTGAATAGTTCACGATCGTGAACTATTTTTGGCCTGAAATCTTGTATTTTTCTTCATCTTTTGGCCCGTTTTTGATACCTCTTTCGCTATATCACCTGAAATGTAAAATAAACACATAATTGAGTAATATCACATGTATTTGCTTCTAAAACGTACTCAAAATAGACGATATTGACGGGTTTGAACGTGTCTAAAAACGTCAATATCAGTCATAAATTTTACTTACTTAAGAATACTTTACTCATTGAAAGTTTTGTATCTATGAAATAATTTCGTAGTTAGAAACATACTTTCCTATATAATTATGAACATTGTATACATAGATTACATATACAGGAACAAAAAAAAAATGAGTTTCATAAAGTTATGTGAAAAAAAACAATTATCATGCCCAGTTCCTTAAACATTTTAAAGATAAAATAAAAAATAATTAAATTTCATAAAGTCATGTAAAAAAAAAGGAAATTACCATGGCGGTAATCATGTCCAACTTTCCAAAAGAAAGAATATACAAATGCAATTACACGTTAGGTAAGATCGCCCAATTTTTTCCTACTTCAACTTTATAAATATATAATCTATTAAATATTATTTCTACTTCAACACCCATAATTTTGGCAACGATTTAGAATGAAAACATTACCCAACCAAATTTTAAATGGTTAAACGTCAATTCAGTGGAAGTTTGAAGATTAAAACAAACGAACGCTTAATCAAACCAAATTATGTGTGGCTCCATCCAGCCCAACCCGACCAGTACTAATCTGCAGTAAAAGATTATCCATTATGACATGAACTCATCACCCAAAATTGGCTAAAGTAAATGCCATATGTAACCCCTTTGCATCGTAGGTACTGCAATGTCATAAGTGCAGTCATGGCAAAACTGAGTTTTGCCATATTTAATAATTTTTGAACTTGCTTTATACATAAACTAAAACATAGGGCAAAAGAATTTTACACTTTACATCCAAACACATATGCTGCCAAACATGTTTTACCAAACACATTTAATATTATGTACTTTACTGCCAAACTAATAAATTTGATTAAAAATCTAGTTCATCTAAACAAAAAAGGGTAAAATTTTACAACATATAAATAAAGTCATAATTTGAACAATCACATCAACACATTTCATCATCATCACCATCTCCGACTTTGAACAATCACGGGTGGCTTATAATTTTTTTTATAAACATAATACATCGAACAAAGTAAAAAAGATGTAAGAAGCAAATTATAAAATAGCATACTACAAATTGGTCTAAAGTTGCAATCTGACTAATGTAGTTGGTCTTAAGTTCAAGGTTTTGTTAGCTTGAAATTATGCCCACTACAAATTTCAAGCATATATGACAATAGAATTAAAAAAAAACATGCATTCACCTTAACATATTAAGGCCATTGACGTCTGCTTTAACATATAAACAAATAAAATTCTTCTCAATTCATAATACATACATAACATATCCAGTGATAACATGTAAAAAACCTGAGGTTAAGTTTCTGATGCCATTAGTTCCTGCAAATAGAACAAAATCGTGCAACTTTGCACCAGTTTCTTCCAAAATTACAGGTCTAGTTCCTTTATAATCAGATCTATAATTCACCATATTATCAAATTGATCTACAAAAATTCCACCTTTACATTCTCAATTGAGCTGCTTCATATTCTAAAAATTCAAAAGATAAAATAGTCAATTCAAAATAATTACAAATTACCTTCATGTTGACACAAGCTGGCTGAAAATGAGCTATCAACCCTAGCCAGTAAGCTAATGACTTGGTTTCAGATTCGTGTTTCATCAGCAGAGTCAGTTTATCGTATCAACATACACAATAACTAATGAGTTACGTTACATAATAAAATGGTATAATTTATTAAAACATGTGACGTGGGAGGTTTTACGCAATGAAAACACATTTTCGACCCGTTTCATCAATCATGAGTAAATGGTCAAAATTGCCACTTTTACAAAACATGCAATTTTTATTTTTTAAGTAATTCATTTTACTTGCTTGACCCGCTAGAGATAAAAACATTAACCTCTAATTTTCATAGGAAAATATACCTTCGAACAATATAGGTCAATAATTACCCTTGCGAACAATCTTCCACAAGCATCGCAGCAAGTATACCCTATAAACCACCTTCAAAATGTAATAGAAACCATCTTTAATGTAAATACAAAAAACCACATTGAAGATTTATGTATATTACTCTTATGAGTAAATGAGGAATACCTAATACTTGAACCATTCCATAGGACTGCAGATGCAAAAATGTGAATGAACCAGAAACTTCTACCTACGAAACGTTGATGGTTAAATAGGTTTTCATGTCGAAGTCACCCTCAATAGCAACCCTAATCGTAACCTTAATTCTAACCCGTAAATTTTTTTTATAAATCTTATTTTTCAAAAACTGAAAATTCAAAATTTATGCTACTAAAACTATACAATATCTCATGATGTTTACCTAAAGATTTAATATTGGTGAACTCTTTTTGGCATTTTCTATCAAATTGGTGTAAGTTTTAATAGCTATAACTGAGATTGAGATAGAAATTAATAATGAAACTGAAGTTGACAGGTTATCCCTTCACACCATTAAAATTCGTAAGCAAATTGAAGATTTTGCCCAAATTAATCGGACAAAACACCCAATCGCTACATACCTGTGTGCCGCCATGGATGTTGAAGAGTAATTAGGGAAGATGAAGGTCCAATTTTGCGTTTGGAGGAACCGGAACCACAAAAACTCATCTCTAGGAACAGCGTTTAAGCATCAGGAACTCAAACAGATCGAACAATATATAAAAACTAACCTTCATCAAACACCTAGAAATCTGAAATGGATACATACATCGAGCATTATTCCGATTAATACAACCGACTGAAGAAAAAAGAGATGTATCGGTATAGATCGAGAGACAAACGTTGTTGGTGAAGAGCAGGGTTTTTCTGTCGACGTGTGATGACCTGGCAGCTTGATTTATGACGTATTATTGACGTGTCAAGAGTGACATGGCAAAATTTCAAAAATGCTTTCTTTTATTATATATAAAGATTATTGACGTGTCAAGAGTAACATGGTAAAATTTTAAAAATGCTTTCTTTTATTATATATAAAGATTGTACAAAAATTGATCTACAAATCAAAGAGTCTTCTTTCCCCGAAGATTATGTATTTTTTTAAATCCCGCTGCAACACGCAGGCTTATAATTTCCTCATATTATACATGGAAGAAAATAAATCTAATAATTAACAAGGTTTGAGTTTTGACACCACGTGTATTTGAAAGACTATTTTCTCGCATAAATGAGGTATCGTTCTATTTTCATTTGTGATATTTTAATAATATTAACTCATCTCATGAATTACATGCATTTTATGTGTTTTTTTGTAGGATAAAATAAGCATACTACAAACAACTTATATATCAATGATGTTGTTCTTTCCTTGAGGTAACAATATCATCTATTATCAACAACTGAAAACCTCTGTTTTGACTGTTAATCTTTTATATTAATCCCAAAACATTTTATTTTTAGATTTATAATGAACAAATTACTGACTTACTAAATCCGTCTAAAAAAACCTTCATTTAAGAGAAGATACAAAAACCGGTGTTTATGTTGAAAATTTGACCGAAGAGACTATATATTTGCAACATGAAAGACTGATGTTCAAGATCTAGTTATAAAATAAAGTTCTAAATACTACTAATTTTGACTACCACGTTCATGGGCAAGTATACCTAATCGCGGGTAATATAGCTTAGGCAAGTATTAGGGTTATCGAATCCTCAGGGAACGACTTATGTAATCCAATGATAAAAAAAGTTAATAAATTAATTATGTTGAATAAAAGTTTCATTGTTTTGATTTATAAAGATTAAATCGATTAAACAAATACTTAAGAAGTGAAATGGAATTGGGTTTAAAAGATTGTTTTCAAAAGATTAAAGAATATTCACTATACATGACTTCATCTAGGTCTATGTTTGGTTATTAAGCCCCGATTATTCTAATATTCTAGAGGTTACGGTACTAAATTCCTCTTAATCCCTTTTAATAAACTAAATACAACTAATAGGAATTCTTTCTCTCAAAGGTTGTAATTTAATAACACCTCGGGTTGTTGATCTTAATAGGTTTGGATTACCTAAACCCTCTAACCTAGAACTTTCTTTAATACGGTTAGACTTCCGATTAACCCTGACTTATTGGAATCTAATTTCAATCCTTATTTCTAGTGGATTGCCATCTAGGTTACTTGAGTGAAAAGATGAGGATATTAATAACTAACTAGTTCAAATGTTGTCAATAATTAAATTAATGGTACAAATTAAACGACAAAGATCAAAAGTATAAACCGAAAGATTAATGCATTGACCAACAATTGTTCAAACAAAAGATAGAAAATCCTAATTTTAACAAACATAACCCTAAAATCAGTCATACATAGTAAATAATTATTAGCCAATAGAGATGCTAATAATCACCAAACAAACATAAAAACTCATAATACCGAACATTGTTTTGACCGAAATAATGAAAATCCAATGAATTGCTTGATTTGATGATGAATTCTCTTAAGAACTGCTTATTTTCGTACTCCAATTGCCCAAAAACACAGTCCCATTCGAAGTTATTTTCAGATTTGACATAATCTGGTATAAAAAAACAAAGTCCCACGTCACCTCGCGCCAGGCTCGCGACGCGAGGTCTGGCGTTTTGGTTCCTGTTGAACGCGAGTAACGCATTTTGGACGCGAGTTGAACGTGATAAAACAAACAGCGATTGAACGCGAGTAAGGCATTTTGGACGCGAGTTGTACGTGATAAAACAAACAACGATTTCTGGTGTTGGACGCGAAGTGGCTCACGCCAGGCTCGCGCCCAGGAGCCTCTTCATACTTGCAAGTTGTCCTTTTTAGCTCCTTTTTAGCCCGTTTTCGCCATCCGTTTATTCTTCGAACATGAAATGCACAATAACTAGTAAATTGAGTAATATCAAATGAAATCGTATTAAAAGCACGCTCAATTTACGCGATATTGACGTTAATTCATATGTCTAAAAACGTTAATATCAAAATCCTCACACTTAAACTTTGTACAAGCAAATCGTCAATTAAATATCATTCACTAGCTACAATAAAGATCAATTCTTACTATTCTAACAAATTTCAAAAAATTATTTGTTTTAGCGGATAATGTTTGTTAAAGCTTTTATGCCAAGATTTATGTACAATTTTACCCAACTTTTTCATTATTTTAATCCCCTTTTAGTTAACCTATTTAATCTTTATTAGCCTAAGACCTACCCATTCTTGCATAATTCAGAATTTTTACTTTTGCGAGAACTCCTAACTTGAAGATATTTTGAATTGAACACAGTTTAAAATTTTTGGCCAGTGTGACTATCTATGATTGTTATGCACAATGTATATTACATTTATTCAGCTTTTTGAATTTTTCGATATTTAACACCAGATCTAACCCTTACTTCGACTTTCCAAATAGACCCCTTACTGATTTATAATATGATGCAACATCCTGATTCATTTACTGTTTTAATTCTCGGCTTTCGCTGGCGTATTTCGTACACAAAGGGATTTTTTTTAAACTAAGTTCCCAACCTCAACCTTTTGGGTTAGAGGTTAACTTAAGAAAAGCTTTTGAATCATACAAGACTTGTTGTATTACTTAGGCCACTAAAAAATTAATAAGCTACTAAAAACATTTTTAAAATAATAAAAAACCACAAATTTTGGAACATGAAAACTAAAAGAAATTTTATCGTTTAAATCAAAATAATTTAACAAACTTTTATTGAAACACACATGACGGGTTGCACCTGTATCGACATACCATCCACTTGAATCGTTTCCCACCAAATTAACTTCCGACAATTCGGAAATCATAGCCACAATACGCACATCTTCCTTCATATGCATTTCCATATTAGGCATAGTCACAACATTTGTCATTTTTATCAAATAAAAAATGCAAATATTTGAACAATAAGCCTCAACAATTATACTTATTTCAATTAGAAGATATATTTCAAGTATCAACTCAAGAAGCCTATGACTATCTTGTATCTTACAATCAATGTCCACAAATATAAATTTTAAATCCAAAATTATTTTAAACATTATATCAAGTAATTTAAAATCAAACTTTAAAACTTGATATAATAAACTTTAAATCCAAAAATTTGATTTAACAATTTAAACAAAATAAAATTGGAAATTTTCTCTAAAAACTCAATTGAACATTTTTTTCTGTAAAACGTTTCAATCACCACTTTCTCCGAATCTATGCTATTAACGAGCAAAATCCGGAAAAAAATATCTATTTTCCAACCGGTATTAGCAAGAGAGGAAAAATCTATTTTAAGTTTGTAGGTGCTAATACCAATTTTCATTAAATAAAATACAATTACAATAAGGGAAATTGACGAATACGTTTACAAAAGATTGAAACAAAGTAAATGGAACAAACAAGTACAAGGTTTTGGTTGAATCTCGTGAAATTCACGATCCCCTTAAAATAGATTCGTTGTCTATTTCCCAGGGTAAAACAACCGAGTAGTTTTACACAACCGGATATAATCCAAGCCAGAACAAGTACCAAAATTGAGAGAGTTTTCTAGAGAGAAAGCTGTTATTAGAAGATGTAGGTGATCAAGGTGTGTCTACAAATGAGACCCAAGGTCTCTATTTATAGTGTATAATGTCAAGTAATGTTTAATCAAAACATTAAATGCATCCAATACTATTAAACAAGAAATCAAAACAGTAAACTGCATTTACTACTGATTTTTCGTAACATCCTGCTCAGTCATTCTGGCCAGTCCAGCAGGTCAGACCGAGAGGTCAGTATTGGAAGTCAGTACGAGAACTCAGTATTGGAAGTCAGTACGAGAACTCAGTATTGGAAGTCAGCACAGCAGCTCAGTAATGTAGTCTGCGCAGCAGGTCAGCGCATGAACTCAGTATTGGACTGCAGTTTAGTACAGGAAGTCTGCTGCGCAGGTCAGTATGAGACTGCAACTCAATACTGCTGCACAGTACACGTCGAACACTCAGTATTGGACTGCAGCGAAGTACATGTCGAAAAACTCAGTACCGAGGTGGTCGGTATTGACCAGTCAGTACAGAGGAGGTCAGTATGAGAGTATGAGACTGATCAGTACTGAGGCGGTCAGTACGAATTGACCCGCACGAGCCCGGAATTTCGGAGCTGCATTCGTGTCCGCAGGTCGCTCGGGCGTACATGAGTTCAATCCTTTTCGGGCCACTCGGTCCAAATTATATGCGTAGGCGTGCGGGTAAAACCCATGTATAAGGATTTAATCTTCCATCATACTTCCAACCTTATAAACCAACAAATGGTTTGATCTTTTTCCAATGTGGGATACTCTCCCAGCATCCCCACTTCAATATTTCTTGTATCAAACACCCTATTTTGAGAGTCGATATCTCATTCACCACAACTCTACTTTGGACATGCTATATACCGTTGCGTAGCTCTCACATATGAGAACACAAAGCTACCAACCCATAACTATATATAACAAATATATATAACAATATATAGGTCCAAAGTTGGTGTAAAATCATTTTATCACAACTTTTTCCAACAAAACGAACTCATGGTGGCGGTGGATTCATGGCTGCCGTTTTTCTTGGGAGAGGAGGAATATCAGACAAGATAATATGGGTAGGAGGCAATTGCGGCTAGGGCATCTCTCGATTTATGTACTCCCGAATTCTCAGGCCAAGATCCAGATCTCAATGAGCCACATAGGCCCTTCTCTCAACTTGTACACTAGCCCACCATACTTACATAAAAATCGGACCCACCAACCCATGCAAGCTTGTACCGAAAATTGCCAAATGAATAATGAAGGGGTTCATGACTAGGGAAAAGTTAACATATAAATTTTATTCGCTAGTTATAATATCTAAAAGAAAATATGCTTAATCACCCACATAATTCCACCATAAAATAATTAATGCTTATTAATTCACAAAGTAAAATAATTACCTCATAAATCCAAATTTAAATAAAATAAAGTAATATTTATTTAACCGAAATTCCGGGGCGTTACAAATGCCTTACTCGCGTTCAACAAGAACCAAAACGCCAGGTGCGAGGTGACGCGGGACTTTGTTTTTTTATACTAGATTATGTCAAATCAGAGAATAACTTCGAACGGGACTGTGTTTTTGGCCGGTTGGAGTACGAAAATAAGCAATTCTCAAGAGAATTCATCATCAAATCAAGCAATTCATTGGATTTTCATTATTTTGGTCAAAACAATGTTCGGTAATATGAATTCTTATGTTTGTTTGGTGATTATTAGCATCTCTATGGGCTAATAATCTTTGTATTTACTATGTATGACTGATTTTAGGGTTATGTTCGGTTATAATTAGGATTTTATATCTTTTGTTTGAACAATTGTTGGTCAATGCATTAATCTTTCGGTTTATACTTTTGATCTTTGTCGTTAAATTTATTTATTGGTGATTAGTTTAATTACTGACAACATTTGAACTAGTTATTAATATCCTCACATTTTCACTCAAGTGACCTAGATGGCGATCCACTAGAAATAGGGGTTGAAATTAGATTCCAATAAGTCAGGGTAAATTGGAAGTCTAACCGTAATAACGGAAGTTCTAGGTTAGAGGGTTTAGGTAATCCAAACCTATTAAGATCAACAACCCGAGGTGTGATTAAATTACAACTTTTGAGAGAAGGAATTCCTATTAGTTGTATTTAGTTAATTAAACGGGATTAGGAGGAATCTAGTATCGTGACCTCTAGCTAGAACATTAGAAATAATCGGGGCTTAATAACCAAACATAGACCTAGATGAAGTTATGCATAGTGAATATTCTTTAATCTTTTGAAAACAATCTTCTAAACCCAATTCCATTTCACTTTTGTTTAATCAATTTAATCTTTATAAATCGAAACAATGAAACTTTTTAATCAACTTAATTCATTTATTAACTTTTGATAAATGGATTACATAAGTCGTTCCCTGAGGATTCGATAACCCTAATACTTGCCTAAGCTATATTACCCGCGATTAGATATACTTGCCTATGAACGTGATAGTCTAGATTAGTAGTATTTGGAGCTTTATTTTATAACTAGATCTTGTACATCAAGTTTTTGGCGATTGTTAACTAAGTATGGAGAGAAACAAGATATTTTGGCATACCTCACCCGAGAATTCAAATATGCCAACAGGGATGTTTTATTCACATGTAAAGCTTGGCAACGGGTTCTCACTGTGGATTTTGATTTTCAAGACTCGGTTCTTCAATACTTTGAGGGTTCTTAAGCGCTGCTAAATAATTTGTTTGCAATTGAGCTCTCTTTCTCCTGCGAAATATTTTTCTGCCTCAGAGGATGGTGAGGGTTGATCAGGTTTAGACTTTTTTCCTCTAAGGTTAATCTTATTGCTCATACACCTGCACACTCAATGCAAAAAGATCAAACGCAACTAATATTCAAAGTAAGGAAAAACAGAAAATACAATAAAATAACTTGTTTAAGAATAAATTCCCAAACAAGGATCAATTAACTAATTAACTTTCAATTACTAAACACATAAAACCGGTCGCCGGCAGCGGCGCCAAAAACTTGATGTGCAAGATCTAGTTATAAAGTAAAGCTCCAAATAATACTAATCTAGACTACCACGTTCATAGGCAAAAGTATACCTAATCGCGGGTAATATAGCTTAGGCAAGTATTAGGATTATCGAATCCTCAGGGAACGACTTATGTAATCCAATGATCAAAAGTTAATAAATTAATTATGTTGATTAAAAGTTTCATTGTTTTAATTTATAAAGATTAAATTGATTAAACAAATACTTAAGAAGTGAAATGAAATTGGGTTTAGAAGATTGTTTTCAAAAGATTAAAGAATATTCACTATGCATGACTTCATCTAGGTCTATGTTTGGTTATTAAGCCCCGGTTATTTCTAATGTTCTAGAGGTCACGGTACTAGATTCCTGTTCCTCCTAAAGTATGTATCGTTTAGACTCAACATTTTTGGTATGTTTGTTTTGTTACTGTCAGGGTGGAAATATGGGCGGGACGATTGGGTTGGGTAACGGGTCAAAATGTGTTCAGGTCAAAGGGGTAACCTTTTGTAAGGGCCGAAATGGGGCGGGCCACAAAACACGTGTTCGAATTATCTATTATAAATAATTAGCGTGTCAAATATTCATACAAGTATATTATTTTAGGAATAAGTATTTTTAATAAAATAATTTAGGATGTTTTAATGCAATAAAAATTAGTTGGTCAACTTTCTACCCGTTTGACCTGTTTTCTTTTAAGTTTAAAAAACAACCGTTTGACCCGTTAGAGATCAACTTACCCATTCATGTGCGAGGTATTATTTTAAATTTTTATTTTTATTTATTTTATATATATTTGTATCATTATGTAGGCAGTGGAAAAGGTATTAGCTGGAGCTATAAGGAGAGAAATGGCATTAGAAGAGCTTTGCACCAAACAAGACTACGAAATTAACCAACTTAACCGCTTGGTATGCTTTTATATATTTTAATTAGAAACACATAAATAAATAAAAATTGACCTTTAATCTAATCACTTGTGTATTATGATAGTTGCAACAATATAAACATGAACGAGAGTGCAATTTAATTATCGGGCAAATGCGTGAAGATAAAATTGTTCGTCTTGAAAGCTTGATGGATGGTATTTTGTATGCAAAGGAGTTTAAAGACCATTAATTAACTACTTTAAAAACTGAGAATATGGTATGAATTCTATTTTCACTTTAGTAGATCGGGCAGGTTGGGTAATGGGTCAAACTCAAAACGGATTTGGGTTAGGTTGGACCGACAAACACCTTTTTGTCCATTTCTTTAAATATTTTAAAAAATAAATAATTAATACGTTAATTTTGATCACAAAAGCATTTAGGAGGTTGTAGCATTAAAGATAAAGTGATAAACATTGGGTGAGACTTTCAACCTGTTTGACCATTCCCTTTAAGCTAATTCTTTTTATAATTTGACCCGTTTGAGATCAGAAATGACCCAAATAACCTATTTAACTCATCGTTTCACATATTACTCAGATTCTGAAGGAAAATTATGAGAATCAACCTGAAGTACAGAAATCGAGTTTAAAAGAGTTAATGATGAATTAGAACGTTATCAAAACTTCTTTGACTTAGGGGAGAAACACATATTATAATTATTATTGAAAGAAATTCAAGATTTAAGAAACCAGCTTCAATCTTACATAAATTCATCATCCACTAAGCCAATAAAAACAAAATCCCATCTTGCAAATAACCTATCCATCCGACCCGAATGCAGGCCCACAAGATGATTCCCATTGGAAAGAACTCGCAGAAGATTTGGAACGTAAGTTACAAGCTAATCGTTTATTTGCTTATTCAAAAACAAAAAAAAAATGAAATTGAAACAGAAACAGAAACAGAAAAAAAATGTCAAAAGAAGTTAAAGAATCAATGCAAATGGCCATGGAAGGACATGCCAAAATGGTCGAACAATATGCAGATTTGGAGGAAAAACATATTTTATTTGTTGACTAATCAAAGAAGAATCGATGATGGAACTATTGATGTAAAAAAAGCAGCTGCAGAAGCTGGAGTTAAAGGCGTTGAATCAAGATTTATTAATGCAATTGCAGTTGAAACTTAAAATTTAAAGGCGGTAAAAGAGAAAGAAAGACATCATTTTAAGGATGAGATTAATGGCTGCGGGCCCAATTGAGAGATACTGCTGATGCTGTACAGACTGCTGGTGAGTTACTTGTCAGACTTCAAGAAGCAGAAGAAGCTCTTGCTGCTGCTGAGGTACTTTTGACCCGTTTAGCAACTTTTGACCCGTTTCAGTATCTTGTCGTTTGTATTGTTGACACTGATATCCATATTCTAAATTTACCGGCCCGTGCAAAAGGAGAGCGAACAAGAAAAGGAAAAAGCTTACAAAAAAATAGAAATATTGAAAAGAAAAGACAAGAATGTGGTAATGACATCATTACCCCTGGTTTATGACATGCCAAAATAGGACCAACAATGGGAAGACGGATTTGACAAATTCTATAATGAAGATGGAGAGTTGACTAAATTACTCGAACCGTCTTCGTGGTTCTCTGGGTATGACAGTTGTAATATATAGGGAAGTTAACATTTGGAATTTAGATGTGTGTGTATGTGCATTAAAATAACTTTCTTGTATATTATGTAGCTTTTTTTCAAGATCTTTTTCTTTTTGGGTTCTCACCAATTGTGAGGATAATATGGGTGACTTACTAGTACAAGGACCATTGAGTAAAGTTGGAGGGTTTAGTTGTAACATTGTAAAAGTTGTTAATTATGTTTAGCAGTTAGTTAAAAGGTCCTTAGTTAAGAGGTCGTCAGGTTACTGCAATATAAATAAGGGATTAATGTGGAAAACTATAAACGAAACAGATCTATGAAGGAAGAACAAGAAACATAATAAACTTCCTTTCCATTAAAACCAAACCGATCAAAAGATCAAAAACAAGACTAAATCCTCACTACAATTAAAACGCTCATACTAATCCTAGACCTACAGATTCAAACATACTTGAATCGATTCAATGAATATTACAGATATGAAACCCTAACAGAGAGATCGAGAGCAGAGATGAAACCCTAACTCTTTCACGTACAAAACACACACTTCTAACTAATAAAAATAAACAAAATATCTCTTATAAACTATCACCACCGACCTACTTCCAAGTTACACTTTTACCCCTGCAACAAACCAAAAATATACAAATAGAAACAAAGTATAACAAACTTACCTCTGTTACCTTTATGCCGAAATCCTTTACACTTTAGGTCCATATGCACAATCACTTAACCTGCAGTTAACAGCATAAACACAAAACAATACTTCACACTGAGATTAGTATATTTTAACATCCTCCCTTAATCTCATTGTGAAACAAATCTTTTAACTTCAAATTGTTACAAAAAAACTCATGACTTTTTGATGGTAATCCCTTGGTAAAAATATCTGCAGTGTTAACAGTAGTATCAATCTTAACTAATTTAATAATTCCCAACATACACTTGTCTCTTATGAAATGTAAGTCCACCTCAAAATGTTTAGTTCTGTCATGGAAAACAGGGTTAGCAGCTATTAATATAGCAGATTTATTGTCACAAAAACTTTTATAGGATCTTTACTAGAAACATTTAATTCATAAAGAACTTTCTTTATATATACAATTTCACTTATAACAGATCCAATAGCTCTGTATTCTGCCTCAGCAGTAGACCTAGATAATTTATCCTGTTTTTTAGACTTCAATGACACTAAACAATTTCCCAGATAAACTGCATAACCAGTTACAGACTTTCTGCTAGACAAACACTTTGCCCAGTCAGAATCAACAAAAGCAGACAAGTTAAAACTGTCACTTTTAGTAAAATTTACACCTTTTCCTGGAGAAGACTTAATATACCTTAAAACTCTTAAGGCAAGTTTAACATGAGAATCAAGAGGACAATGCATGAATTGACTCAAGCAATGAACTGCATATGATATATCAGGTCTGGTAAGAGTTAAATATATCAATTTTCCAATCAATTTTTGATATCCTGTAATATCAGTCAACACATTATCACCAGTCTTAGCATTTTCTTTATCACAAATAACAATATTAGATTCAATAGGAGTACTAACAGGTTTACAACCTGTCATACCAAATTCTGAGATAAACATATACCTGATTCAGACTGTAAAACTTCAATTCCAAGAAAGTATTTCAGTTTCCCTAAATCTTTTATTAAGAATTTAGAATTTAGGTAAATTTTAAACTTATCAATTTCACTTTCATTATTCCCAGTAATTACAATATCATCCACATAGACAAGTAATGCAATAAACACATCATCCTTATTTTTAACATAAAGGGAATAATCACTTCTTCTTTGAACAAACCCATTTTCAGTTAGAATTTTAGTCAATTTTTCATTCCATTTCCTGGGGGCTTGTTTAAGACCATACAAGGATTTTACAAATTTACACACTTTAGTCTCATTATTAGAAAAGTAACCTTCAGGTAAAGTCATATATACATCTTCATCTAGATCATCATACAGAAAGGCATTATTCACATCTAATTGATACAATGTCCAATCATTTTGAACAGCAAGACTAATAACACATCTAACAGTTACCATTTTCACCACAGGAGAGAAGGTTTCATCAAAATCTAAACCTTCCCTTTGACTATACCCTTTAGCAACTAACCTAGCTTTGTATCTATCAACCTCACCATTAGCCTTATATTTTATTTTATATATCCATTTACATCCAATTGGTTTTCTACCAGTTGGAAGATCAGTTAAGACCCATGTTTTATTTCTATATAAGGCTTCCATTTCAGAATTCATAGCCTCTATCCATTTACTATTAGTAGCAGCCTCACTATAAGAACTAGGTTCAACAACTTTATTTAGACCTGTAAAACAGTAATTTTCAACAGACAAATGAGAATATTTAACAACTTTACTAATATCATACTTGACACTAGCATTTAACACAAAATCTGTAAATTTCTTAGGGGGGACAACAGATCTGGAAGAGCTTCTTAATTCACTACCTTGTGAATTATTTTGACCCTGATTATCACCACTAGTAACTCTGTTAATCCTATTAGGACCATCTTCCCTACTACAATCTGTTCCTATCGTAGTGGCATGATTATCATTACTAATGGATCCACTAGAGTTACTAGGACCATCTCCCCTACTGCTATTACCCTGAGTAGCCCTCCCATCATCATTGGGTACTTCCAGATCATACTTATCAAAAAAGTTTAAGTGATTTACTTCAGAATTTAAGATTTCATTACTTTTACTAGAGATTTTAAATGGGAAAACAGTTTCATAAAATTGTACATCTCTTGAAATAAGAACAGTTTTGTTTCTAAAGAATACAATTTATAACCTTTTTTATGATTGGCATAACCAATAAAAACACATTTTTCAGATCTTTCAGAAAATTTATCAGTATTGTTTAAAACTTTTGAAAAACATAGGCAACCAAAACTCCTAAGTTGGGACAGGGAAGGCTCACAATTATAGACTAAGTTATATGGGGACTTTCCATCAAGCACAGAAGAAGGTAACCTGTTAATTAAGTACACAAAAGTTAAAACACATTCAGTCCACATAGATAAGGGAATTCCCCCTTGAAACATAAGAGACCTAGCAACATTTAGAAGGTGTCTATGTTTCCTTTCTACAATTCCGTTCTGTTGTGGAGTGTAACTACAAGAGGTTTGATGAATAATCTCATTTTCTTTACAAAACAGATTCATATTATTATTTACAAATTTTGTCCCATTGTCAGACCTAAAAGTTTTTATTGATTTTCCAAACTGATTTCTTATTAGACTAACAAAACTTTTAATATTATCAAACACTTCATACTTAGATTTTAACAAAAAAACCCAAACCGCCCTGGTGAAGTCATCCACAACAGTTAGAAAGTACCTATAACCTTCCTTACTATTGACTTTATAGGGACCCCAAACATCTAAATGAACTAATTCTCCTAGACATTTACTTTTGTGATCACTTATAGAAAAAGATTCTCTAGTTTGTTTAGCTTTGTGACATACATCACAAGGAGATACACTAACATCTCCTTCTAAGTTTAATATAGGTTTCAACAAATTAACAACTTGATCTGCAGGATGACCTAACCTATTATGCCAGACAGACTTAGACACATAACACATACCAACATTATTACAATTAAACACATTAGAACTTACTTCCACCATATAGAGACCACCAATTTCTTTACCAATCATCACATTGTTCTTTGTTCTCAAATCCTGAATGTAACATTTACTTTCATCAAAACCAACATACAACTTATTATCTTTAGCAAGTTTTTGAACAGAAAGAAGACTAACACAGTATTCTGGGATAACCAACACATCAAATAGGGTAACATCTTTGTTAATTTTAATATTGCCAATCTGTTTTATTACAGCTTGAGTACCATTTGGGTGACCAACAGTTATTTTTAAATCAGAGACATCAATTATATTTACCAAATTTTTAGAATCCCCAGTCATGTGTTGATTAGCACCAGAATCCACAATCCAACCCGGCATGGTATTATTATTTAAAAAAGTTGCATTAGAATTAAAGAATTTTTCAAAATTTTGACTAAAAATTCTGCTATTATTAATGATACCTGCCATGTTGGATTGAGCACCAGAACAATTCAATTTACTTTCTCCAAGAATAGACATAAGTCTTGAGATCTGATCATTAGACAAGGAACCAATATATGGAGCACTAGAAGATGTACTAGGTTTATCACAGGATGAAGAACTATTGAACATATACTTAGTTTTGTTATTGTTATTTTGAAAACTATTATTCTTTTTCTTATATCCTTCAGGATATCCAATAATATCAAAACATCTATCAATAGTATGACCTAACATATTACAATTGGTACACTTCAGATTTGGATTTGGACCTCTAGAAAAAGTTTTATTTCCATTATTGTTATTATTGTTGCTAAAAAACTTTTTATTACTATTGTTGTTATTAGTTTGGGATGAGAAAACAGCATTTTGGCCTTTTGAAACACTTTTAGTGACAAAACCTCTTTTGTGAGATTCTTCCCTAGACACTATGGCATAGGCAGATTTAACATCAGGTTATGGGTCTCTGGTCAGAATAATACTTCCTATTGGCATGTAATAATCATCAAGGCCCATTAGGAATTGCATTAGTTTTAACAGTTTATTATGAGCAGACATAACTTCAGCACCAACACAAACACAAGTAGGAAGTTCAACTAAAGAATCATATTGTTTCCAAAATGAATTCAACTTATGATAATATTCTGAAATAAGAGTCCCATTTTGTTTCAAAGAATTAATTTCATGATGTAAATTGAAAACCATAAAACCATCAACCTTACTATAAGTTTCCTTTAATTCACGCCGGACAACACTAGCTTTGGTATTGAATATCTGGCCAGCACACAATTCATCAGAGATGGATCCCAAGATCCAGGACAAAACTACAGAATTACACCTATCCCATTGTTTACTAAGGACATCATTAGTTAGACTTTTTTCACATGAACCATCAACAAATCCGACTTTATTTTTAGTTCCTAGGGCAAGTAACATAGACCTACTCCAGATACTATAGTTCTCGGTTCCTTTAAGTTTTACAGTAATTATAGGGGTACTGGTAATATCACTAGCATGTAAATACAAAGGATCACCAAAGTCTAGCTTATTTATTAAGGTAATATCATTTTGATCACCCATATCTCCACCAAACAAATTGAACATACACAGAACAAACCACAGATAAGTAACCAGAACAGAACAGACAACAGATTTCAACAATAAGGCAGGACAAACAAAATAAAGCACAAACAAGAAATGAACAGAAGAATAAAACCTAAAAAGTAGCCGAGTAAGGAACAAGATTCCAAAACTCTCTAAAGGAGTCTGGACATGTATTAACTCGGGACTTTCTCTTCTACAAACAACCGTTAGTAGTAAGCAGAATATATTGCAGGAATTAACAGAGGTCTTGTCTATAGTCCAAGCCTGAAAATCCAGGGGCAGTTTATTCCCGTTAAGCAACGGAAACTCCTGGATCCAGAGACTTGCTACAGAATCAAGTAGGAAGAAATACTTACAGAGAGTTCCACGCCTGCAACTCCTCGAGACAAGCACCGACTACGAATAGATCTGAAAATTTTTTATTCCGAAACCCTAACCAATAATCGATTCCAAGTATAACGCCAGATATTCAACTACGATACAACAGGATGAAGCGATCGAACAAGAACCGGTAAGATCCATATCTGAATCTACCGAAACCCTAATTTCAGAAACTTTTGCGGAAGAACGATTTTACCAGACTACAACGAAGCCAGAGATGAGGAGCTCTAGCTCTGATACCATGTGGAAAACTATAAACGAAACAGATCTATGAAGGAAGAAAAAGAAACATAATAAACTTCCTTTCCATTAAAACCAAACCGATCAAAATATCAAAAACAAGACTAAATCCTCACTACAATTAAAACGCTCATACTAATCCTAGACCTACAGATTCAAACATACTTGAATCGATTCAATGAATATTACAGATATGAAACCCTAACAGAGAGATCGAGAGCAGAGATGAAACCCTAACTCTTTCACGTACAAAACACACACTTCTAACTAATAAAAATAAACAAAATATCTCTTATAAACTATCACCACCGACCTACTTCCAAGTTACACTTTTACCCCTGCAACAAACCAAAAATATACAAATAGAAACAAAGTATAACAAACTTACCTCTGTTACCTTTATGCCGAAATCCTTTACACTTTAAGTCCATATGCACAATCACTTAACCTGCAGTTAACAACATAAACACAAAACAATACTTCACACTGAGATTAGTATATTTTAACAATTAACCCTCTTAATAAGGTGTCTTATAATTGAACAATTGATTTGTGCAATAGAAAGAGTACTTTGAGGTGGTCTCATTGTATTCATTTAAAGGCGAAAACTTGATGAAATTTACTAAATGCAACTTTGTCCCATCTTGCCATTTTCGTCCCTTAAATGGCATGTGCATAGCACATGACTGGAAATTACTAAATTTTCCTCATCTTCTTAAACCTCTATTTTCTTTCTTTACTTTCTATTTAGTTTTATAAACCAAGTTCATAAAACTCAAGGACACAAGCATATTAGATGTGTAAGTACTAGTGTATTATTATATAATTCTTCTATTGATTAACGTGCCCTATACACATTGTAGAGATACAACTAGCATTCCCTGTAACTCCCATAATTATAAAAATATTCTCGGCAATTCAATTAATTTGATCGGGTCGTTTTTATATAACAAAAGAGATGATTATGGGTCTAGTGTACTTTGATGTGGGGAGAAATGAAGATGAGACGCAGAAAATGGAGAACATGTGACTCTAAGAAGCTCATATAGATAAATGATAACTCTTTTTCATGGTGTGGCCGTATGGGTCCCATATACATAATGTGTTAGAGAAAAAATAATTATCACTTTTGGGCGTCATTATTGGATGGGTTGCGTAAGTTGGATAATGAGTCAAAACAAGTAAGCTCTTATTGCATGTTGAAATGGGTCGGGTTAGTATGAGTGGTATGACCCACAAACACTTTTTCGTCTTTTCTTTATCGAATTTTATATAATGATAGTGTTAAATACCATTATACTACCTATAATTCTATCCTAGTGTGGATACTAATATAAATTACTCAAGAACAATTAACAAAGAATTATACATTTTGAATACACTTTTAACCACCATTTGGCCCGATTCAGTTTAGGTAAGTTTTCCTAGTTTACCAATTTGACCCGTTAGACAGAAAATGGGTCGATATCACCGCATCTGCATCTACCTTATAACAAACGAAACAAACCTACATGTTTTTAAAATCTACAAATCTAACATCATTAAATTTTCCGAAATTGTTGTTAATAAGGAAGGGGGAATTAATTTTTAAATAGATTTGAATTTTGTTTAGATACGAGCCAAGAGAGGGAGTTAACATAATATCTATGGAGCCCTCCTGAATGCTTTTATAAGCTTAGTCTATTTCATGTCAACGTAAACCATAGAACAAATTGTCTTTTGTTGATAAGTATGTCTCTCCTACTTTGGGACCAATTACGGTTTATTATTATTGTTATTGGACCAAAAGAGATGTACAATCAAAGCAGCTAACAATCCTAACCATTCGATTTTTGATGCAGATAATACCATTTTCTATTTTTATTCAGTATTTTTATTTTCTTTTTCTTTTTAAAGAAGAGTGTTTTAGGAAAACATTAATGACAGACACTCAAGATAGGTTTTGGACCATGATGGTGACATTTGAAATCTGACTAGAGGCTTAGAATATAGAAAAATATTTTTAGGATTTTTTTACTCATTTAATGATAAGATTAAAAAAGAAAATTAATGGATTTTACGTGACAATTATTTCATGAGTGGAAGTTAAAGTATAAATATTCAGTTGAAACAGTACAATTTTTTTTTTCTTTAAAAAAAAGAGTGGAATTTTAAAAAAAAACATTACTTTACAGACACTAACAAGACAGGTTTTGATCAAGATGGTGACATTTGAAATCTGACAAGTTAGAATATGGAAAATATTTGTTAGAAGTTATCTTTAATGTTTTTTTAAATGATAACATGGTAGTAACCTAATGAAGTAAAAAGTGACATGTCATTTGTAATGTTTCATTACGGTTACGGTTACCACAACACCATCGCTTTACAATGTTGCCGGAATAATCCAACTGGAACATAAAACAATATTTTGATGACCCAATTACACTTATAAATTATGTTGTTTTTGGTATAAACAAATGACCTTCATTCTATTTTCTACATTATTACTCCATATTAGTTTGGAATACGGAATTCCGAATAGGTCTAATGACAAATTTACCCTTTGATTAATTAGAAATTAGTTTTTCTAGGTATTGTTCATGACGATTAGTGTTGAAACGGTCTTTATAGATGTAAGCCCGTTGTAGATCTAGTCTATGAGATGATGGATGGAGTTGTTAGGAGTACTTCAAAACTACTGCCTATCTGACTATCTCAAATTCCACATTCTTCTTCCAAAGTATAGTATGCTGATTTCTGGATCTAGATGGTGAAATTTGTACAAAAGAATCTTATATTTTTTTATGGGGCGCACAAAATATTATGCAACACGAGTTTTTGTGCATCAAACCATTTGTGCAAACTCAAGGTTTGTAGCTTATTGGTATCGGAGATTGGTTTAAGTTGTTACATGATGACCTATATCACGGGTTCAGTCCCGTTGTGGATAGAAAAAAGAGTAGATTATATATCGTTCAAAAGAAAAACCATTTGTACAATGTGTGTGTGTTCACACAAACAAATGTTTATATACATGTTTATGTATATGCATGCATTTTGAACGGATGATGCGAACATGCACGTCTCCACAATCCTATGTGTATAGTTTCTCTTATGTCTCTTTACATTCACCATTTGAAAGTTCGTATATTTTTATCTTTGGTTTGAGAATATTTTTGGGTGGTTGAAATGTAGCCATGTAGGTCGATCTCTCCAATAGTGTACGTTGTGAATGATGACAAGAACCTTCTAAGGAAAGTAGTATCATTTACTATGTACTTAAATGCCATTGTTTTGGTGAAACAAAATGATAGATAGTGCACAACTATCCGACCATTACTCAAATGTCTAAATTACTCTCCGTGAAGCATTTTTGTCTATAATTGTTGTTGAAGGATAATGAGAAAGTAGATAATTTGAGCTTAAAAAGTGCGAAAAATATAACTAACACAAATAAAAGTAGCGAAGGATGCTTCTTAATAAGGTGGAAGAAAGATACATAAAGTGAGGAAAGAGAGTGATTTGTAGGTATATGAGCTATGAAACTTAGTGACAGGCTGGTAAATGGACCATTATTCCTAATCATAATTGATTATAAACAAATGAAACCCCACATGGAAACATCTTCAATCAATATTCCCTAACTAATCTATATATACTCAGTGAAAAAAAACTTAGTGAATGTGATAAACAAAATATATAGTTTATTGTTTGTTTTTCATGTCTTATTACCTAGTTAAAATAAGGAAGAAGTTTCAAGCCGAAACTCAGGCTAACAATCGGCTCGGGCTGCGTGATCGGTTTGAAAAAAGACCAGATGGAAGATATTCAAATTGGTTTGAAGATTCTCTCTTATACTATATTAGATCAAAACTCGTAGGTTATTGTAGAGGGGTTATTTCACTTTGTTAAACTATATAGTTAGTGGGTGTGAGGTCCATTATTATTTACCAAATAAGGTAAAATTTTAAAGTGTATCACTTATTTTGATACACCAAAATATGGAAAGTGTATCACTTATTTTGAATCGGATGAAGTATATTTGTGAACAAAAATTGTTATTGCAAAATAATTCTTGAGTTTTACTATGCGAATAAATTCTTTGACATATTATTCATGTAGTATTTGATATATAGGGTGTTATTGTGACTTAACATTTCCTTTGATTAATACCTTTTGTTTTTCTTACGTTATGTTCTCACTTAATCATGAAAACCCATCATTTATCTTGCTTTCTTGACATTTAACAAAAGTCAAAAAGGACTTTTATGTTCACTTCATAGTAAAAATTGAATATGATTACTAATTTCAAGAGGGAAACCCCATTTTAATCTTACCCCAAGATAGTGTAAATTTGACCACGCACATCTAGTAATTCGACTACTTTGGACAATCTTGTTTGAATTTTAAATTTAGAGAATTGAACTCTAATATTGAGTAATGACCATTGGCAACCCTTTAATAATTTCCACCAAATTATTAACTTTATATCCATGTAATGTCAATATCATATTGTTCAAGAAATTTGGTCTCAACTACTATTAGGTAGGCATCAAAGTGGCTAATAGCCATCCTCCCTAATTACATTCTATCAAGCTATTGTACCCTACTTTAAAACAATAATTACATTCTATTTTCCGAAAGAGATTTTTTTTTAGTTTCTCAATATATATAATTTCGTCTCTTTGGAAAAACAAAATATCTCGAAAAAGTAAAAAGCAAATAAATTAAATAGTCGAAAATTTGTGAATCTAACCTAAAGATCTTGGATTTAATTATTTTAAACGTCACATTTTCATATTCCCTGTTGATTTTAGTTAGTTAATTAACGATCTTAGCACCTTAAAGTTTGAAAAAATTTCAACGAATATCAAACTCGAAATCAATTCTTACACGAAAAAAGAAAGAGGGTTTGAAGTGATATGGATTCCAATGTTGATTTTTGGAAAGTTGTAAGAGAATTTGGGAGCCAGGCTTTTATGTAAAGTTTTTGGCTGTCTATCTCTTAAGGGGTATCTTTCTACATCTCAACACCACTACTTTAAACATTCTATTTA
The DNA here is from genome assembly GCA_963853835.1 of Calendula officinalis. Classification (NCBI taxonomy): domain Eukaryota; kingdom Viridiplantae; phylum Streptophyta; class Magnoliopsida; order Asterales; family Asteraceae; genus Calendula; species Calendula officinalis. Next base: position 72,804,773 of record OY970826.1, read on the forward strand.
TCCAAAAAGATCTCATTTTTCTTGAGTTTGTAAAGCAGATGATTGATTGCCAATTTAAAAGGTCTTTGATTCCTTGGCCAAAGTCAGATCTTCACCATGGCCAACATTGGATTTTGATTCCCTTTCTCTCCTGTCTTTGTTATAATGACTTGATCATTTGTGATTATACACAATCACAAATATATACATATATTGATGGGATACAAATGTTCTATTACTGATGCTGCAGTTGGTACTGATGATATCTTGGAGCTGCTACAAGACTTAGTACCGATGGGGCAGAATTACAAAGATACTATTGATGAGCAACTTACTACTGACGTGTTGTTTACGATGTCGATATATGGAACAGATCGTATGCGAGATTCTAGCAGAGTTAGTTTAGAATTAATATCTTTTTGTAATTCGAATTGTAATCTAGTCCTAGAATAACTAGGGTAAAAGTTTAGGCTTCAAGGACTATTATATATAGTTCCTTATGAATTGTAAACATGCGTGTATTGATCGATAAATTAATGCATTGAAGTTTTTTGTGATAAACCGTGTTCTTGTTCATTCGTATTCAATTTACAGTTTACACTGTTCTTATTCAATCAACATAGTGTTAATCCGCTATAACTTCTATTGTTGAGTAGATCTGTTATTCAATAACTCATTGAGTTATTCGATCCTGACATATATACTTACGCATGCATATAGAGAAATATGGTTGTCAAATATCATATATCAACAACCATCACCTATCTTCAAGAATGGTAGATTTGTTGCTTACAACAATGATACTCATTCATGTTAAAGGCATGATATGAATGAGGTGAAATGTAGATAGTCATACTTCTATCCACTTTTACCTTAGAGTAAAAATAAGACTACTTCCTGAAAAACTTCCTACAAAAGTATGGAAGAAAATGTGTGATTGCTTAGCGGCCCATATTAGAGAAATAACTATAATGAACATGACTCTTGTGTAGATCCAGTAAAAAACCTATCTTTCATATACTTGTGTCATCTCACATCAAACGAAGTGGAAAAGAAGGGCGACACCGTGTATTATAACTTTATACATATTAAAAAGTTGGAACTTAATTTGTCGTTATAAAACTCACGACATTTATTTCCGTAATAATTAATTTCTTAAACTAAAATTACAAAGACATAACCACATCACACATCCTCAGTTCCTCACCATTTAAACATGTATACATAATAGTACGAAGATAAAAATCCATCATAATTACATTTTTCATGTACAAGAGCAGAGATGAGTTTTTTTGACGAAAAAATCGAAACAGGTTGGATCGGGTTTACAGTTTCGGACAGGTTCTGATGCAGGCCCAATAGAAGAACGGGCCATTTTGTTTCTTGAGACTCAAGACCGTGTGAGAAAATGGGCTTTAGTAAAATGGTCATAACTTTCAGCTCGGGTCTCCGTTTCAAGCCCACGAGTAACCAAATTGAAGCTCGAGACGAAGGCTACGACGTGATAAACGGGCGTAGGCGGTTTACCCAACTTCCCGGCCCAATTCTCTGTTTTTAAACACTTTATTTGCATTTTAGTATTTTTTCGTTAAATTTCCAAACTTTGTTTAGACCCAGTTTTTAGCCCGTTTGTCGTTTTGGGCCCATTCGCAAATCTGAGTCATACTTAAAGTGTATTTTGTCATTTGGAATAATCAGTTGGACATTTTGGTGAAATTCATTTTTCTCTCCCGAAATTGTGTTCTTTGTGTTAGAACAAGTTTTGAAGATAAATTCACGGTATTCTCTTGAATCAACGTGTTTTATGTTAGATTAATCCGGTATTCTTTTGAATCAACGGATTCTAATCTTTACTATCATTTTATTCCTACATCAGGTTCTCAGTTCTCTCTTATTTATCTTTTTCGGTTTTTGGTTTTTTTAGTTCTATTTATCTTTTTCGGTTTTTGGTTTTTTTAGTTCCTTTTTTTTCATTTTTAGTTTAAACCAAAATTTGACAATTTCAAGACTAACATAACTTTTCAAAACAATGGTCATCAAGATGTAATTTATATTGATAATGTAGCTTTTAGTTCTAAACCTGAAATAATCAGACTGAAACGAACCGCAACCATCATTTTGGTCTGGTTCTAAGTTCTTGTTTGAATTTAATTTTGGTTTTCGTTTTTTTTTTGTTTTGGTCCGATTCAGACGCGAACACATCTCTATACAACAAAGGGTGACCGTTAAAATTTTTTACCCTTGAGATTGGGCACTGTCTCTATCTATAGTCGTCAATTACCCATTACCAAATTCAAGAACAAGGTACAACTATTATTACATAAAGTACAAGTGATTAAATCATCTATGGATGGTGGACTCTATAATAGAGTTGGTTCTTTAATGTCCCCACTAACAGCTGGTTTACAATCAAGAACTAAAAAATTCAACATTTAATCTTCATGCTAAAGGAGTAAAGGTACCATCTTTTCTTTAGGTCTATCTTGAAATTTAATTTTTCTTGCCCTTGATTATGACACCTCTAAAACGAAAAATCACCATAAAAAATTTTAAAAAAATAATAATAATTTTGGAGTGGCCCAGAAAGTTGAGATAATGTGCAACATTTTGTTGGATATTGACAAAATATCTCAAATTGTTCGAAAATATTTGCATAATTAACGGTCGAGTATTATTTTCTCAAACCATGTTAGTCAAGGTTGATGATGCAGTTTTCGGTTCTAATCGGTTCTAAAATCAAAATAACCAGATCGATTCGGAACCGGGACCATTATTTCTGTCCGGCTCTCGATTCTTTCGGTTCCAGAAAGATTCAGTCTAGTTCCAAAACCGAACATATCCCTATTGAGTACTATTCTTGATCATCTTTTCTTTGTGATTATGTTGAACTTTGAAAATCGTCTAACACGTTTGATTGTTGACACACACTATAGTTGCGATAACATATATGAAGATAAATAATGATATTTGTTGAAAAGTAAATAAAAATAATGATTAGATATATCATATTAATGTTAAAAAAATATGTGAAGAAATAAGGTTGCAGGCTCTTCCCATCAACCCTTGTAACATGTTACATACATAGTCTTAGTATATCCGATCTCAAACTTATAGAAATTAGTTCTAGCTAGGATTGATTATACAAACAATTTCTTGTAAAAATAAGATATCAAATTAAGATATATATGTCTTCTTTCTCTATACAAATGCTAAATAATAATGTCAACGATATCATAGCTCAACTTTCATTTGACCCGTGCCCATTGTTCCTGCATCAAATCAAAGACTTAATTAATACACAAGATTAATTAAAAATTGCAACTTGTAGATGCTAGTTGACTTTCTTGATAATAAAAGAAGTCAACTCACCCTGAAAGCTTGGTCCTCTATTTTGGCCAAACCCCATTTGTACAAAGCTCTGGAGATCATTTTCCCAAAACGCCGCACCCTGAGATTTTCGGTTTTAGCAAAAATTAACAACAAAAAACATTGCAAGATTACACTTTTTATAAATTTAAATATAATTTTAAAATATAAAAATGTTGACTTACATCGCCAAAGCCATCAATTTGTGATGACTTCATATATGAACCACGGTGCATCATTGCCATCAACGGGCTCTCTGGATCGTCATGAACCATGCCATACAATGGTTGAGCAGATGCATCCAAATGGTTCATGCCATTTGACATAGATGTCCGTGTTTGGAAAGACTAAAAAACGGTAAAAAGTTTTTAAAAAAAAGTTAGTTGAAAATCAAAAAATTAACACGCACTTTGTTAAATGTTAAGAATAAACATTATGAAAAGCTTACATCTTTAGATAAAAGTGCTTCTATGTTCGCATCGGCCCTAGGATTAACCGTTGCTAATTTCATTGACAAGAACTACACGTATATAATAACGTTTAAACATTTATCAAATCAAGAAAATCTATATTAATTTTGTTTTTAAAAATAAGAATTTATATTATGTATGTACCTCGACTTGTCTTTGCAATGATTGTACGTAGTTAATAATCTCATCGAGCATAACAGCTTTTCCGGTCACCTTTATAAAAAAAAAAAAAACCATTTCAAATTCAGAATTAATATTTTAAAAAAAATCCGAAAAATATTGCAAAGGTGAAAAAAAAAGATTTTTTTAACCTTGTTACAAGTGGGGACAAGATCTTGTAAAAACTTCATTCTCTCACTGATCTTTTCTCTTCTAACCTGTGATTTCGGAATGATATTAATAAGAAGATGAAACATGGGAATGGAATTGAAAGGAATGGAATGGAAAGGAATGGAATGATACCCTTTCTGCAAGACTATGGCTATCAGTAGCTTGACCTCTTCTTGCTCTAACATGAATATAATCCTTTGGTGGTTCGGCCTGTTTTGCATTTTCCTTTGTTTCTTTCTGATTCTGATTCCCTTCTGTTTTTTCCTTTTCTTTTTCTTTTTCTTTTTCAATTCTATTCCCTTCTTCAACTGACTTGCTTCTCTTTGCATCTGATTCCTCTTTTTCAGTCTGCAACAAACAAACAAAAAAAAGATTATTAATTTTTTATGTAATTTATCGAAAATTGGCTGGGGTTGAATTGAGTAATAACTGACCAATTGGGTTTCTTTTCCTTTTCCCTTAGGAATTGCTTTCCTCTTTTTTCCATTGGAATTCTGGCATTTGATTCCTGTTTCCATTCCAGTGATCTGTTCAGATAAAGATGATTCCTCGATGGAATTGTCCAATTCTTTGTTTTGTTGATTCAGAGACATTGATAACCTACTGAATTTCTTATCAGAAGCTGGAATTGGAATCCCTGATGCCACCATATGTTGGAATTCTGATTCTTTCACACCAAAAGTAGATAATCTTGCTGCTCTTTCAACAAATCCATGATCTGCAGGGAATGGAGTATGTGGGAATTGATGATTCCTGGGAATTGGTGAATTCCCATTAATCTGATTATGATTCATGATTGAAAGATTGAGTTTTGGGGGGGAATTCAATGGAGTGTTGTAACATGATGTGTTGGTACTATTAATTCCATGAATGCAAGATTGTGGTGAATTCTCACTGGAATTACATATACTTCCTAATCTACCTATTAGTTCCTTGAGAACTACATTCTCACCGCCGCCACTACCGCCGGTCGGAATTGGAATTCCGTGATGGGAATTGACCGGCGATGAGACAATGGAACTCAATGCCGATTCAAAGGGATCGCTCTGACCCATTGAATTATCCCAATTGCGACTAAAAAAGCAATTGGGAACTTGTTCAGTATTGGGATTCAGCTCACTAACGTGGGCTTCCAATTCCATTCCGAAGATCGAATTCCAGGCTTGTGGGATACCCATTCCGTTGCTTTCATTGTTAAAGAATCCATCTTTTTCCATTGTTGATCAAAATCTTGAAACCGCTGTGTGTGTTTTGGGGGAATTAAGGAAAAAAGATTGGAGCTTTAAAGATGAATATGGCAATGATGATGATTTTGTTGGTTCTTGAAAGTCACTCAAATGTGTGAAAGATAAAGGTGTTTGTGTGTGTAAGAGAGCAGTTGGGTAATAACAGAAAAGCAGAAAGAAAAAGAGGGGAAGAAAGTTGGAAAAAGATGGGGAAGGAAAGTGGAGAGATAGCAATAAACAAAAGAATAAAATGATTACTACTTCCTCCGTTTTAAAGATTACGTTTTCTAAGGTAAAATAAGGTAATAAATATTAGTGAAATTAAATGGGGTAATTATAATGGATAGAGCCACATCTTTTACTATTTTATTGTTTTTTTAAAAGATAAAAAAGTCAATATAGGGTGATTACAAAAATGGATGGGACTTCACACCTTTAATGATGTTTAAAGAAAGATAAGTAAGGATAAAAATGTAATTTTAGATATATAAAAACTTAACAAATAAAGTAAATTATTAAAATGATTCACTTATTTTGATACACTTTGAAATGCAAAGTGATTCACTTATTTTGATACGGGGAAGTATTCTTTATTACTCTACTTGTTTATTTTAATAAATGAATCATATATTTTATTTATTTTTGTAGTTTAATTTGAATATTATTTATGTTTTTTTAATTGAACATAGATATGTACAATGATTATAGATAGACCAATCTAAATGTGCTATTAGCTTGTGCCAAAACGTTATTATTGCATTTAATTTCTTAAAAGGTGACAAATTACATTGTTTACACAGTACTAATTGAACTAATACGTAGTTTTTCCATCCTTTTCAACCTTATAATAGGTTAATATACTGCTAACAAAAAGATATATAATGTAATATGATTAAAAAAAACTATACTAATAAATAACTTAATCTATTTATTATAAAATGATGTGGAAAATTATAAAGATTTCAATATATTTTAAGCTTATGGGTATAGATAACACCTAATATAGCAAAAATTTTAGCACATTAGACATCACTTCAAGCAAGCTTAGAGAAGGGGTGTGGTGGCGAGGGAATGCAAACGCCGGACGCCACGTCGGCTCGCCACCACACCGGGCGTTACGTGAGCGAGCCCCGGCGCCGTACCATCGACGAACCCAACGAGCGAATGGGAGGCAGCCACGTGGACTAGCCGTTGGGCAACGGCTGAATTTCAAATTTTTTTTTTTTTTTTAAATAAACCTTTAACCCTTATAATACCACCATTTTTATAAAATATTTTCACACAACATTTGTCACCATTTCTCAAACTTAACATTTTCGACATTTTCTACACAACTTTTTGATCAAAATGCGTCGAAATTTGATGGATCCCGGAAGTTATTCATTTGATATCGACGATGAGACTGATATTTTTTTTATGACTCAAGCGCGTCTTTAACACCCGCATTTTTGAAACCATTTTTTATTTTAAAGGACATCCAATTTAGTATTAAACTAAGGTTACAGAAGCATTTAGTTAAGTTCCTAATTACGTTAGGTTTACAAACCGTGGTCCCACAAAATATTACAAACCAAATATTAGTTAAAAAGACGTTATTACGAAACACGGCTCATTAAACAAAACAACTATTTAAGCATGGTCAAACTTCCCGTCCAAGCCTGACCCGTTCAAGCCCTCCAACCTGAAATGTGTCAATAAGGGAAGGATTAGCACAAAAGCTAAGTGAATGAATTCCTAGCACTACCAACTACACTAATCACTTAAACACGGAAGTTATAAACATCTCCGGTTGGGTAATCACTTATTTGAGAGGATCGGTGGCTTTGCGGGCCTTAAACCATGGCCGGCCAAAACCACGGTAACCGATAGCCTGTATCCAACACCCCGGGTAAATCCCTCCCCTTACCCGTGCAACGTATACAGGTAAGGTCGGATACCCTATTAGTCGATACACTATGCTCAGCCGATATCCTTCCGACACTGACCTCATCTCGAATGTGCACATAGTCATGTATGGTATTCCCCTAACACTAGGCATACATAACAAGTAGACTAGCTACGAAAAAAAATCGCAAAAACGACCCAAAGAAGTTCCCAGTCGCGAATTCTAGTTCGCGAACTATTGTTCGCGTCGGGAACTGTGATCGTTAACTACATCACGACTATCACCCAAATTTGCTGAATTGACTTCCCGATCGCGAACAGGAGTTCACGCCGTGAACTCCTCAGGTCTGGTAATTTCCTGCGTTTTTACTAGTATACCATATACCAAACGAATAAACCGAAACCCGAGTTGTAGGTTAAATCCACTCACTTTTCAACCTTCGGTTCCTTAACTCAGTGAGCTAGTATCACTGAGTATCCTTCCCGGTTCCTGTCAACAATTGCACCGAGTTAGTGATCGATCCACCAAATTGTTAAAACCGTCAATTTAGCAATTTACCAACTCAATATCACCAAAGCACATTCAATTGACCTTAACCAACATTTCATCATCAACCACAAGTCAATTGACCGATTATGACCATCTAGCAATTCTTTACAACTAGTTGACCCCAAACGGGCCAAAAACCCGAATATGGCTATAATATTTCCAACACTACATCAACTAACACATATTCCATAGGTTAAGAATTCCAAATCATCTAACAATTCATCAAGCTTAAAATCACCACAATTTCAAGTATCATACTTACATATTCACTAGTTAACCATTTTGACCCAAACACACTAACTAGATCAATTCACACAATCATCTATACTAGCTTTTCACCATCCATAACTTACCAATCATGATTTCTCAACCTAACAAACAACTCTATCCATTCAAACATCAAGAAATCCAAGATTTGTCAAAACCCACCTTCAACTTCCACCATTAATGGAGGTTGAAGGTGCTTTCCACCAAATCTTGCTTTCTTTCAACAATCAACCATACATATGATGTAAAAGCTTGGATAAACACATAAAACAACATCCATATCAATATTCACCAACAAATCATCAAGCTACATGAACCCTAGGTCAAGACATAACTCAAGAACACCAAGAACAAGTAAGAGAAAAGGTGTGACTTACTTCTACACTCCTCCTACACCAACTTATGTAGGATTTTCGGATACAAGCAAGATATCACCCACAAAATAGCAAGAACAAGCAAGAGAAGTGATGGAGGTTCTTGAGGAGGAGCAATGGAATAGTATGGATAATTTTTGAACAAGGAAGTAAAAGAAAAGAGAGGGTTTATCCCTCTCTCTTTCCACGACCGGCCAAGCAAGGGTGGGCCCCCTTGTTGGCAAAAATTCATTTTAACACTATATGTCTGAAAATTCCCTTTCGTAATTAATTTATTTAAAATAGCAAACGGACTCCAATTTCAAAAACGAAAGTATTTCCGGAAACGAAATTCAACAATGAACCTAAAGATATAAAATTCACGTTTTCATTCCAAATATATGACAAGTCGGGTATTTTAACCCTTTGGTCAAAATACCGCAAAAGACAGCAGGCTAATTAAATTAACTAAGCATTTAATCAGATAATCATTTAATAAGGAGGGCTAATCAAAATACCGGGTTTTGGGATGTTACAACTCTCCCCCACTTAGGAAGATTCCGTCCCCGGAATCCCATCTCGATCAAATAAGGAGGGATAACGTTCCCGCATATCGGCCTCGGTCTCCCATATCATATCCGCACCCAAAATGTGCTTCCACTTTAACAAAAACCATAGGAATTTGTTTCTTTCTCAATTTCGTCACCTTTCGGTCCAATAACTCCACCGGTTCCTCGACCAACCTTTTCTTTGTATCAACCCGCAACTGTTGCACCGGGAGAATTTGGCTCGGATCTTCGATGTTACACTTTCTCCAATAACAAATGTTGAAAGTGTTGTGGATTGCCGACAACTCCGGAGGTACCGCGGGGCCAACTTTCCTCGTTTACCAAAACGAATGACACCCTTCCAAGGTGAAACGTTCAAATAAACCATCTCGTTTTCCGAGAACGTAGCGGGTCTACGTCTCGGATCCGCATACATCTTCTGTCGGTCACGGGCGCCTTTCAACTTTTCTCGAGAAATTGCGACTATATCCGCGGTCATTTGAACAATATCGGGGTCCCGCATATTGTTTCTCACCCGCTTCCAACCAACACGTCGGGGTTTGACACCGACGCCCATAAAACATCTCGTACGGTGGCATCTTAATACTTGAATGGTACGAGTTATTGTAAGCAAATTCGATCAACGGTAGGTGGGAATCCCACGACCCACCGTACTCCAACACACAAGCCCGCAACATATCTTCAAGGGTTATTATTGTTCTTTCCGATTGCCCATCGGTTTGGGGATGATACGCGGTACTCAAATTCACCCGCGTCCCCAATTCTCGTTGCAAGCTATTCCAAAAATTTGAAGTGAAACGGGGATCCCTATCGGACACGATAGAAATCGGAATACCATGTCGAGATACCACTTTATCAATGTATAATTTCGCCAATCTACTAAGTGAGGCGGTCTCACTAGTAGCCAAGAAATGAGCACTCTTCGTTAATCGATCAACTATAACCCAAATCATATCGTGACCCCTTTGTGTACACGACAATTTGGTCACAAAATCCATGGTAATCCGATCCCACTTCCACTCGGGAATCGGTGATTGAGTTAAAGTTCCATAGGGCTTTTGGTGTTCGGCTTTCACTTGAGCACAAATATGACATTGGCCCACATAACGGGCAATGTCGGTCTTCATCGTTGGCCACCAATAAAGTGCTTTTAGGTCATTATACATTTTCGTGCTACCCGGGTGAACCGATAACCGAGAATTGTGAGCCTCGGCTAAAATCAATTCCCGCAAACCCCCCGAGTAACGGTACCCAAACCCGAGATTGATACGTCTTCAAACCCCGAGAATCTTCTTCTAAAACATCCTTCCTCTTTATCAAAATCTCGGTCTTCAAATTTTCAACATTCAAGGCTTCCATTTGTGAAATCTTCAACCGGGACACCAAATCCGATACAATTTCCACTCGCATAAATTGTACCCGCCCTGAATCCCCCATTCTACTCAAGGCATCGGCCACTACATTCGCCTTTCCGGGATGGTATCGTATTTCACAATCGTAGTCTTTAATTAATTCTAACCATCTTCGTTGCCGCATATTCAATTCTTTTTGCGTGAACACGTATTGTAAACTTTTATGATCCGTACAAATCACGCACTTAGTACCGTACAAATAATATCTCCATAATTTTAGTGCAAAAACCACCGCCGCCAACTCCAAATCGTGAGTCGGGTAATTCTTTTCGTGATTTTTTAATTTCCTCGAAGCATAAGCAATAACCCGATCTCGTTGCATCAACACGCAACCCAAACCCGCAAGTGAAGCGTCACAATAAACAATAAAATATTCCGGGCCTTCGGGCAAGGCAAGAATCGGAGCTTGACATAATAGTTGTTTTAGAGTTTGGAAGGACTTCTCGTGATCATCATCCCACCGAAACGGTACATCTTTACGGGTCAACTTCATCATGGGACCCGCTATCTTCGAAAAATCTTTAATAAACCGAGGGTAATAACCCACCAAACCCAAAAAACTCTTTATCTCGGTTGGGTTCTTTGGAGCAACCCAATTCATAACCGTTTCGATCTTTGCCGGGTCCACCTTGACCCCATTCGAACAAATAACGTGACCCAAAAAGTGAACTTCTCGAAGCCAAAATTCGCACTTCGAGAACTTCGCATACAATTGTTCCCGCTTCAACGTTTCTAACACTTGCCTTAAGTGTTTCTCGTGTTCTTTTTCGGTCTTGGAATAAATTAAAATATCGTCAATGAACACAATAATGAACTTGTCGAGATAAGGCCGACAATCTCGGTTCATCAAATCCATAAATATCGCGGGAGCGTTCGTCAACCCAAACGGCATAACCAAGAACTCATAGTGACTGTAACGAGTTCGGAAAGCCGTTTTATGAATGTCGTTTTCATGAACCCGAACTTGATGATAACCCGATCTCAAATCAGTCTTTGAGAAATAATAAGAAGACCCTTGGAGTTGATCAAATAAATCGTCAATACGTGGCAAAGGATACCGATTCTTTACCGTTCTCTTATTCAATTTCCGATAATCAATGCACATACGAAGTGCACCATCTTTCTTTTTCACGAATAAAACCGGAGCTCCCTAAGGTGAGGAACTCGACCGAATAAAACCCTTATCCACTACATCTTGGATTTGTGTCATCATTTCCCAGATTTCGGACGGTGCTAAACGATATGGTGCTCTAACCACGGGATTGGCACCCGGCACCAAATCAATATTAAATTCTACCTCCCGAATGGGAGGTAACCCAGGCAAGTCTTCGGGAAACACCTCCGGGTATTCCGAAACCACCCGGAGATCACCAACCACTTTCTTATTCTTTTTCACATGGATCACATAGGCAAAAAACGATTCACATCCCTTGGTCAAGGACTTACGGGCTTTCATCATGGATATAATGGGTATGGTCGGGGTCGCACGGTCTCCCCGGGCCACGACATGTGACCCGTCGGGTAAAAGAAAAGTAATTAACTTTTGGTGACAATTTATGTTGGCCTTATTGACACTTAACCAATCCATACCTAAGACCACATCAAAGCCGGATATCGGCATAACAAGTAAAAGAATCAAAAATTTCACGCCATCAATATCAATACTAGCCCCGGACACGGATGTCGTGACCGGAACCATTTCACCATCGGCCACCTCTACCTCTATAGGTGTCGCGATCAAAGAAGTAGGCAGTTTCAATTTGTCACAAAAACTCTTTGAGGAAAACGAACAATTTGCACCCGAATCAAATAATACACGAGCGGGTATGGAGTTTATTAGAAACATACCCGTGGTGACATCATCGGTAGTGGTGGCATCCTCCACCATCATCTTGAATGCCCGACCCGTAGGTCAAACTATTTAAGCATGGTCAAACTTCCCGTCCAAGCCCGACCTGTTCAAGCCCTCCAACCTGAAATGTGTCAATAAGGGAGGGATTAGCACAAAATCTAAGTGAATGAATTCCTAGCACTACCAGCTACACTAATCACTTACACACGGAAGTTATAAACATCTCCGGTTGGGTAATCACTTATTTGAGAGGATCGGTGGCTTTGCGGGCCTTAAACCATGGTTGGCCAAAACCATGGTAACCGATAGCCTGTCTCCAACACCCCGGGTAGATCCCCCCCCCCCCCCTTAACCGTGCAACGTATACAGGTAAGGTCGGATACCCTATTAGTCGATACACTATGCTCAGCCGATATCCTTCCGACACTGACCTCATCCTGAATGTGCACATAGTCATGTATGGTATTCCCCTAACACTAGGCATACATAACAAGTAGACTAGCTACGAAAAAACACCACAAAAAAGACCCAAAGAAGTTCCCAGTAGCGAACTCTAGTTCCCGTTCGCGAACTATTGTTCGCGTCGGGAACTGTGATCGTTAACTACATCGCGACTATCACCCAAATTTGCTGAATTGACTTCCCGATCGCGAAGAGGAGTTCAGGCCGTGAACTCCTCAGGTCTGGTAATTTCCTGCGTTTTTACTAGTATACCATTTCCCAAACGAATAAACCGAAACCCGAGTTGTAGGTTAAATCCACTCACCTTTCAACCTTCGGTTCCTTAACTCAGTGAGCTAGTATCACTGAGTATCCTTCCCGGTTCCTGTCAACAATTGCACCGAGTTAGTGATAATGGTGATTTTAGGTTAAAACAAGAACCAAAACGCAGCGGAAAGATTTAATCACCATGAACGGATCTTGATATCAATCATACAATTAAACTATAAGAAAATCAAAGAGAATGGTATAAGAATTCATACCCTAGTTGCCTTTGATTATTGTGTATTCGGATGGAGTTGGTGATGGATTGAAACCAAGTATTCAAAAGGAATACCTCTAAAAGTAATCCACACAACACTATTCTTGAACACCAAAGGAGGATGCTAGTCCTTGTGCTTGCAAAAAAGAAGAACCAAAAACACCTTTTGTGTGTGTTTTCTAGGATGGTCAAAGGGATGACAAAAGAGGGAGTTTATGGACCATTATGGTGCCATAATTCCCATTAATGATTTCCATAAACCATTGATTATTTGCACTCAAGTCCCTTGTCTTTGTTTCTTCTATTTGCTTACAATTAAGTTTAAATATTAACAATTAATATTAAACTCTAATATATAAAAGCATGTAGCTTATATTAATATATAATGTAATTACCCTAATTACACTATATATCTTATGGTGTTAAGTGTTTAAGTGTGTGACCCTTTAGGCTCACAAACTACTAGCCATATAACTATATGTTATACGCGTGAAGCATATTCCAACAGCTCCCACTTGCGCACGTGATAACATCAAGTAGTTATACAAGCAAAGGTTAGAGTCTAGCAACCCGCCAATGCCCCTAGAAGTACATGAGGAGTTTCATAAAATCTTTGTTCAAAGTTTTCGAGCAGTTATCCTTTTGTTACTGATACTATGTTGAATTTTAGACAAGGATAAATGTCAATCTAAAATTTCAACGATTCTGTTTCTCGATCTATACATTGAAGTAGATTACCAAAACCAATCAAGATTCATCTTGATTACCTTTTGGGTGTGGCCACACATACATCTATTCAAATCATCGAGGGGCCCAGTAGTATCTAATCCACATGAGTGGAGGAACAAATTCTTTGTTGACTGCACGTGTCTGTCATATGCTTAATGACAAACACGATAATGGTTGTTATAGCAGCCTTATTCAGGTCAGCGTTTAACCATATCAAAGTTTGCCCCTCTACATACACAAACCAACTTGCATCTCAAGTCAGAGGATAAGTGACAAAGCCTTTGTGAGATTCACTTGTGACATAAATCCAGGAAGTGATTTCTCATAGGTTGGGTCAGTCCAATCGTGCATCGTTATAAACGACATGTGAGTTTGATTTCATCATCCTTAGTCATACTAAGATAATGTCATCAATGCCCTCAGATTTGTCTTAATAATATTCCCATATTATTAATATGACAATGGACAATTTAGAATATAAAACACAGTAAATATTCAAGGATATAAACATGCAAATATAGAACACAGTAGATATTCATATAAAAACGATCATATCAAATATATCAATTTATTCCAATATAAACTGTTCACAGTTCCATTATCCAAATACTAAAACAGATTTACATGAAACTACTAGCTTGTCGAAATCCAACGTTCCATTCATATTCAATATGTTTGGTACAAGACATTGAGTTCGATGAAACGTCAGCTAGTTAGTTATCTGTTTGAACTTTAAGAGTACGAATTTCACATATCTCGATAATATTCGAATGTAGTGAACCTTCGTAAATAGGATCTAGCGTCATCACGACCTATTTCAAAACCAACATAAGTATAGCAAGTATACTTAGTTTCAGTTCGGTATCTCCACCATAGCCAAGGAACATATATCTAGTATTTCAAAATACTTCAATCTGTTCTTAACAGCAATCCAGTGACTCTCTCATGGATTCTGTCGGTATTTTCTAGTAAGATCCCCTAAGGACGTTACATTTGGCCTAGTACTCCTTATAGCGTACATGATGAATGAAATAGCCGATTCATAGGGGATTACATTCATTCGCTTCACCATATCAGGTGTGGAAGGTCCTTGAGTCTCACTCAAGTTTACATTGTGTGGCATACGAGGACTTCCTCGTTTGGGAGTACAATTCTAAACCGTTTAGAATTTTGTCAATGTAAGCACTTTGACTTAAACCAATTAACCGCTTTGATCTATCATTATAGATCTTTACTCCAAGTATGTATGTCGTATCCCTACAATCCTTCACGTCAAAACATTTTCCAAGCCAAGATTTTCATCTTGTAGCATTGGTATATTGTTTCACATGAGTGACATGTCATCAACATGTATGACTTTGAGAAACGACAATGCTCCCACTAGCTTTCATATATACACATGCTCAGTTTGGGTTTTAGGTGAAACAAACGTTTTGATTTCATTATTAACCAAATCTCATAGTCATAGTACACTACTTTGACTATAAGAATCCTAATGTCTTTAGTAACAGGCGAGAAGGTTTCATCATTGTCAATCCAGTAGGATTGAGTGTAACCTTTTGTTACTAGAAGAGATTTATAGGTGTGTATATTTTCATCCATGTCAACAGTCATACTGTTTTGAGAAGGATCAACTAAGTTCAAAACTTGATTGTCTCTCATGGATTTCATTTTCGCATTCATAGTTTCAAGTCATTTTTCGAATTCAAAATTCGATAATGCAACTTGATAGTTAGGGGGTTCATTATGATCCTCAAAACTTTACTCCTCGGCATCGACATAAATCTATATCGTTCAGGTGCATGAGGTGTCCTTGCGGACCTACGAATGGGAACAACATCATCCTGTGGTCCAACATCTATATGTCCAGCCTCAGAATGATATTTGCTAGTGTTACCAGAAGGTTGTGCATCTTCATTTTGAATCTTGTCAAAGTCTATAGTGCTCCCACTTGCTTTGTGAAATGAGACTGTTCTCAAGAAACTCAGCATACCGAGTAACAACAATTTGTTCTCAGTTGGGAAGTAAAATAGTAACGAAGATATACTTGATAGATATGGGCTCAAGTTTGTTCGGCATGTCTCGTTCCACGAGATCCTCACAACCCCAGATCTTCAAGTAAGACAAATTAGGGACTTTCCCACGCCATATCTCATATGGTGTCTTTTTAACCTTTTGGTCAGAACCATATCAAGTATTCGAGCAGCAGACTTCAGTGCATGCCCCTCAAAAGGATAGTGTAAGAGTAGTAGGACTCATCATAGATCGCACCATGTCATACAGGGTCCGATATCTCCTTCCAGACTCACCATTATCTTGTGGAGTGTATGAAAGAGTGAATTGTGAGACAATCTCACGATGTGAGGGATGATCCAGAAACTCTTGACTCATGTACTTTCATCCTTAATCAGGACTGAAAGCCTTTGTTGTCTTGCTAAGTTGATTTTCTACTTTAATTTAGAAAGCTTTGAACGTTTCAAAGATTTCATGTTTATGTCTAATCAAGTAAACATAACCATAGCGACTGATATTATTAAAGCTTCCATGTTGATGTTTAATCAAGTAAACATAACCACATCGAATGATATCATCAGTGAAAGTAGGTGGCACCTTCCCTAGTCTTAGTTCTAAAAGGGCCACATACATCAGTATGTATGAGTCCAAGTAGATTTTTAGCTCTTTCGCCAACATGGGAGAAAAGCTTTCTTGTTATCTTTCCATAATATACAAGAGAGGCATTTTAAATGATTCATAATCATTTGTAAAGAAGCCCGTCGAGTTTTAGTATCAAAATGCGTTTCTTGTTTATGTGGAAAAGATGACGATGATCTAGGTAAATGGAATCCAAATCGTTTTGGATTCTTGAGTGCTACATTTGTATATAGAACTATCGTTTGAATTAGGAACGTGCATATTAATTTCAAACATACTATTACAAGGAATAGTTATAAAAAATGTTATTTTTCATAAAACAAAATATCATAATCCATTATTCAACAAACGATAAAGCTAAACAATGCATAATTGACAATTGTTCAAAACAATAATTAACGCATTAGGAAGGATAAGATCACAGCTTCCATTCATTTAGCTTTCTACTTCACATTCAATCTTGCACATTTGTGTAAATGTGAGTTCCACAACTAGTGTCATACACTCAAGATTTATCACGAAAAGTATAGAGTTCTATAATGAAGATACCTAATGTGCTAACTAGAACACATTTGTCCTTCATCAACTCTGCCACGTAGGCAGGACAATTCCTCCTTCAATGGCTAGTTTCATCGCAATGATGGCAAGAAATATCCTTTGCAGGGTGCTCCTTTTTAGCAGGTGGGGGAATCTGAGGTTTGGAAAAGTAAACTAGCTTACCCTTACCTAGACTCTTGCCTTGTGCTTGCGGTTTACCTTCCCTAATTGTAAGAAAAGTATTGGGTAACCCTTGCTCTACCAGTTTTACCATAGCATGTTCAACGATTGTCTTCCCCATGCTATGTACTTTTAAAACACTTTTCAAACTGGTCATAGTCCTTGGATAGTGAGGTAAGAATCAAGCTCATTCCAAGAACTTGTGGTAAGGGGTAACCAAGACGTTCCATTGGATCAAGATAGCATTGCATATTCAAGATGTAAGTGCTAACTGATTGGCCGTCCTCCTGATTGCAAGCGTGGAATGCTTTAACTGTTTTGAACAGTTCAAGTTCTGCCTTTTGTTGAAATATCATTTTCAACTCGCTTATCATGTCATATGCTGTGAGTTCCTCGAAGTACTTTCGAATCTCGGGGTTCATGCTCACAAGCATATGAGTAGCAACTTCTTGGTGTTCGTTAAACGTTTCGGTAAAGGCTTGACGAACATCAGCAGAATCACTGACAGGAGGTGCCTCAGGTAAGGCCTCTTATAGGTGTATCAACTTTCTCATCTCTAAGGACAATCCTTAGAATTCGATATCAGAAGATAAAGTTGATATTAGTCAGTTTCAGTTTTCAAGAACTGATTTTTGAGTGGAGATACTTAGGTTTTGATGTTGTTGTTATCTGTATAACAACCAAAGTTCAAAAAATTGTATTTTCAATAATAATTTCTTTTAATCAATTAACTACCCAATTAATTTTAATTAAAAGCTAAGATCCCATTGAGCTTCTATCACCGCATCAGTTGATCTGCTAGAGGTGATAGATCCAATAGGTAGGTGACGATCAACAATTGCATTACAAGTGCAACTCTTAGAGGTATGGGACTTCATGGCACCTAGTGAACAAGCATCTAGGGTCAAGTGGCATGTTTGTCGCATCGTCGCCTCGAGTCAAGGTCTCACCGTTAACTCGATTAAGTCATCCAATGTGAAATCATGTCAAAATAGCTCTAGGTCTCACGCGTAGAGAATAATGACCTCGGATCTAGATTCAAACCACGTCTCACGTGAATTCAAAAATAGAAGCAAGTGATTTACAACCGATTGGACGGCGTGACTTAAATTTTAGGTATGTTAAATTTTAATTAATAAAATTTTATTAAGATATGAATGAATCATGTACTTCATTCATATCACTTCATAAGTCGTTTAATAAACGGTAAAAACATTTAACGATTATTAAGGTTTAAGTTTCAAATCGTATTTAAACTTAGTTTAATCTCAAAACAATTTTAGATTAAAGGTTTAATCATCAATGATTAACTATTATTTTAAGTTTCAAATCATATTTAAACTTAGTTTAATCTCAAAACAATTTTAGATTAAAGGTTTAATCATCAATGATTAACTAGTAATTATCGATGATTAAATGTTTGGATGTTTTAATGTTTGTGTCAAAAAATCGTTTTTAATTGTTTTATTACTTGTATCTAATAGGAAAAGAAAACAACCACAAACATAAATAAAACATGCAACAAATTTTGTGCAAACCTCGACCGATGAAATCCTAGGTTCGGTCACATGAGTCATCACGACGGACCGAAGGGTCAAACTAGGGGACGGGCCAACATGAACCCAAACGGGCCTACATAAACCCAATGGGCTCCCACTTGCTCCAAGACATTCTTGAGCAAGTAGAACCCAAAATTGTGAAAAAGTGTAATCTGTCAGAAAATTCCAGCAGACTTTGAAGCCTGAAAAGTCACGGAAGGATTCGTCGTTGGTCTTCCCGGCCTTCTGGAAAGTTGTAGCCCACGACTTTGCAAGCATTTTAGGCTTTTGAATCGCCCAAAACGGAGTCCGTATGCCTCTGGAAAACCTGTTTTCGTACAGCCCTCGCTTTTGTGACGGAAATTTGTTGTTTTCTTCATTAGTCTTCAATATATTTTGTCAACAATTTACAATCTATTCTATTACTTTTACATTACAAATTGCCCAAAAAATGGCACCAAAAATAAAAGAAAAAAAATGAAACAAATTACAACAATTAAGCCAAAAAACAAGGCTTTTCCCAAAACAACCAAACAACCAAACATCAACCACATTCATTCACAAACGGTAAAGACTTTCATCGGTTTGCACAAACAAGCAACAATTGACAAGGCTTTGGCTTGGGATATGGCAAAAATACATGTTTTGCCATATCAACAAAATGGAATTAAAAATTAAATTCCAAGCCAAATAATCAAAAAATACAATAACAAGATTATTTTTTTGATTTGATTTTGTAACAAGTGACAATAGGGTTCCAAAAATACCATATTTTAACCCATTATTTTATAAAAAAACCGAAAAAAATTAAAAATCGGAATTTAAAACACCAAAAAAACTTTGGTTTTTGCCACTTTTCACAAAATCTAGCTAATTATATGATTAATATAATGACTCGTGATACCACTAATGGTGATTTTAGGTTAAAACAAGAACCAAAACGCAGCGGAAAGATTTAATCACCATGAACGGATCTTGATATCAATCATACAATTAAACTATAAGAAAATCAAAGAGAATGGTATAAGAATTCATACCCTAGTTGCCTTTGATTATTGTGTATTCGGATGGAGTTGGTGATGGATTGAAACCAAGTATTCAAAAGGAATACCTCTAAAAGTAATCCACACAACACTATTCTTGAACACCAAAGGAGGATGCTAGTCCTTGTGCTTGCAAAAAAGAAGAACCAAAAACACCTTTTGTGTGTGTTTTCTAGGATGGTCAAAGGGATGACAAAAGAGGGAGTTTATGGACCATTATGGTGCCATAATTCCCATTAATGATTTCCATAAACCATTGATTATTTGCACTCAAGTCCCTTGTCTTTGTTTCTTCTATTTGCTTACAATTAAGTTTAAATATTAACAATTAATATTAAACTCTAATATATAAAAGCATGTAGCTTATATTAATATATAATGTAATTACCCTAATTACACTATATATCTTATGGTGTTAAGTGTTTAAGTGTGTGACCCTTTAGGCTCACAAACTACTAGCCATATAACTATATGTTATACGCGTGAAGCATATTCCAACAAGTGATCGATCTACCAAATTGTTAAAACGGTCAATTTAGCAATTTACCAACTCAATATCACCAAAGCACATTCAATTGACCTTAACCAACATTTCATCATCAACAACAAGTCAATTGACCAATTATGACCATCTAGCAATTCTTTACAACTAGTTGCCCCCAAACGGGCCAAAAACCCGAATATGGCTATAATACTTCCAAGACTACATCAACTAACACATATTCCATAGGTTAAGAATTCCAAATCATCTAACAATTCATCAAGCTTACAATCACCACAATTTCAAGTATCATACTTACATATTCACTAGTTAACCATTATGACCCAAACACAATAACTAGTTCAATTCACACAATCATCTATACTAGGTTTTCACCATCCATAACTTACCAATCATGATTTCTCAACCTAACAAACAACTCTATCCATTCAAACATCAAGAAATCCAAGATTTGTCAAAACCCACCTTCAACTTCCACCATTAATGGAGGTTGAAGGTGCTTTCCACCAAATCTTGCTTTATTTCAACAATCAGCCATACATATGATGTAAAAGCTTGCGTAAACACATAAAACAACATCCATATCAATATTCACCAACAAATCATCAAGCTACATGAACCCTAGGTCAAGACATTACTACAGAACACCAAGAACAAGTAAGAGAAAAGGTGTGACTTACTTCTACACTCCTCCTACACCAACTTATGTAGGATTTTCGGATTCAAGCAAGAGATCACCCACAAAATAGCAAGATCAAGCAAGAGAAGTGATGGAGGTTCTTGAGGAAAAGCAATGGAATAGTATGGATAATGTTTGAACAAGGAAGTAAAAGAAAAGAGAGGGTTTATCCCTCTCTCTCCACGACCGGCCAAGCAAGGGTGGGCCCCCTTGTTGGCAAAAATTCATTTTAACAGTATATGTCTGAAAAGTCTCTTTCATAATTAATTTATTTAAAATAGCAAACGGACTCCATGTTAAGGCAAAAAGCCTTACCACTTTAGAATCTTTAGATAACAAAACAACCTAGACTAGCTTAGAATAATCAGTAGAATAAATATGCTAAGTTTAGGAGTGATACTGAGTTTGGCCAGTATTGGCCACTCAGTATCAGCGCTCAGTATTAGAAAACCAATACTGAGTAGAAGGACTGAGTTACGTTTTCTTCTGTAACAGACTAAGATCAAATCCCTTGATCTTAGTCATTTTCCTAGCTTAGTCCTTCGGTTACTCCTTTGCCCATTATGTAAGATCTCTATATCATTATAAATAGAGATCATTTTGCAAAGGAGAACTTACCAATTCACACGTTCATTTTAATATCTTGTAATTGTTCAGTGGTCTTGTATTTCCGCAACAAGCCACACTTTGTGGAATAATATACGTTTGACTAAAAAACTGTGTTCATCACCTTAATTGTCTTAAGTAAATTATTAATATAACAATTATCAAACAAACCAGGGGTGTTGTGACCTATCAACGGGTATCAGAGCAGGCTAAATAAATCCTTATTTAGTCGATCTATTACCATGGCAGCCATTCCCTATATCTATCCCTCCCAAACTCAAAAATCCAAAATGTCTACAATTGTTGCACCAGTTATGTCTGGAAAGGGAGTGCCCATCTTTGATGGCAAAGACTTCTATCAATGGAAGCTAAAAGCTCAGTGGTATCTTGAATCTATTCATCATGAGATGCTCACTGTGCTGAATGATGGTCCCATCATTCCACAAGACTGATCAACTGGAAGAAAACTGACAAGTCTTCCACTAGCATGGCTCTAGTTGTGCAACAGGAATATACAGTGACTGAGCCTGAAGAACCAGAAGTTGATCTTGCTGATGCTGAGGCAGAGGAGCTTGAAACCCAAATGGCTCTTATGTCTATGAAGCTGGATCAGTTGAAGAAGAAGAGGCTTGGTGTTAGCTCTTCTAATACTGATCCAAGATCGGGTCTTTGCTATAGGTGTGGAAAGCCTGGACACATTGCTGCTAATTGTCATACTAAGTCAACTGAAACTGATCAGAATGACAAGATTGCATACCGAGCTAAACGGTATAGAGACAAGTATGTCAAGTTGAAGAACTGGAGCCAGGGCAAGGGTACAGCAGGGAATGGAGCACCTCATCAAACACTTTACTCTGAAGCTTGGATGGATGAAGAGCTCAGTGATGATGAGGAAGAAGTTGAAAACAAAGCCTTTATGGCTTTCACAGAAGATGATTTGAAGAGGTCCTTTGAGAAGGACATCAAAGAAGCTGAGAGGATGAGTGTTCATACTGATTGGGATTCCACTCAGTTGTACAAGGTGAGTTCCTTTCAAACTTATTCAGTGAATGAAAAGGAAAAGATTTTTGAGTATATGATTGTTGATCTTAAAACTTTAGTACAAAGAGAAAAAGCTTTAAAATTAACTATTCTTGAACTTGAAAGGGTAAATAATGAACATTTAGATAAATTAGCAAAATTCAAAGATTTAGAATTAAATTTTTTAAACTTACAAGACATTAACCAAAGATTAGCTGATAAAGCTCATTTACACAAATTAGAAAAGGAAAAATTTGAAAACCAGTGTAAATCTTGGGGAAATGCATCTATTAAATTAAATAAATGTCTAAATCAACAATTTCCAGAAAATGTGAGGGCTGCACTTGGTATTGATCCTCAGTTAAAAAATAGAAACAATTTTGCTGATTTATTTGAAGAATTTTCTGATATGAACCCTATTCAGTTTGTAAAAGCAAAAACTTTTTGTGAAGTTGGATGTCAAACTGAGTCAGATGATGAGGATGAAATTATTTTTGATAAACCAATTGGTCCTTCCATCTGTTCAAAGTGTTATACTGAACTACAAGAGCTCAGTATTGAATTTTCTGAAAAATAAATCTCTGATACTGACCACGAAGTTGTGCAGTATGATACATCTGCTGTTCCTCCATTTGAATTATTATTTAATACAAACACTTTTGAGATATATAATGAAAATAAAATCACTTCTACTTCTATTCAAAATGTTCTATCTAATACTGAGGTTGCAGGAACAGAAAAGTCAAATACTCAAGAATCTAAAGAACCTGTTAAAGTTGTCATTCTAAAACATGATAATCAGAAATCAACTTCAACAAGATCTTCAAGTGGCAAAAACAAGAAGTCTAATATTAAAAAGACTTCTCTGCTAAATAAAAAGAAGACACCAGATCCATGTCCTTCTAAACCAGTCAAAAACAACATTAAAACACCAGTAAAAAATGACAAAAATAACATTTTAAAATCTATTGGTGATCAGATCAAAGTCTTAAGTCAAAAGTTTGCAAAACTTACTCATACTGATCTACCAAAAGTCAAATACTTTTCAAAAATTCCTTATGAAAATATGTTCAGAAATAGACCTAGAAAATGTTATATATGTCATCATACTAGACATAAAGGAGATGAATGCTGGACTGATCTCTCAAGTCCTAGGTACTCAGTACCAAATAAAAGGAGAGAAACCAAGTCAGTATCACCAAAGAAAACCTCCAAGGTTTCCCTGAAGTGATACTGACCTCTCCAACAAAAGAGATCAAGTCTACCCCTGTTTCTCCTACAAAAGGTCCCATTAAAAAATGGGTTCCTAAAAAGAACTAATCATTATTTTGTGTCTTGTGCAGGGTGACAGAAAATGGTACTTAGATAGTGGTTGCTCAAGACACATGACTGACAGTATGAAATACCTTCTAAATTATACACCAGAGAAGGGTCCTTCTGTCAAGTTTGGAGATGATTCAGTTGGAAAAACTAGAGGGTATGGAGTAATCAAGGCAGGCAACATAACTTTTAAAAGAGTTGCCTATGTGGAGGGTCTTAAACACAATCTGCTCAGTATCAGCCAGATGCGTGATGATGACAATGAAGCTCGCTTCAGGAAGACTGCAGGAATCATCTACAATGATAAAGGGCAACCTGTACTCATTGCTAGAAGAGAAAAAGATGTCTATGTGGTCAACCTGTCTGAAATAGACCCTACTATTCGAGTTTGCCTGCTTTCTAAAGTCAAGCCAGAACTGAACTGGTTGTGGCACAAGAAACTTTCTCACATAAATTTCAGAAATATTAATGAGCTCAGTATGAAGAAGCTGGTGAGAGGGCTGCCCACTATTACTTATTCTAAAGATAAGTTATGCTCAGCATGTGAAATGGGTAAGCAGAAGAAGAGTTCATTCAAGTCCAAGGTCAACCATTATATTAATGAACCTCTTACAATGATACATATGGATCTTTTTGGCCCCATCAGCACACCATCATTGGCCAAAAAGATCTATACTTTAGTCTTGGTTGATGAATACTCAAGATATACTTGGGTCATCTTTCTCAAGACCAAATCAGATGCAACAACAGAAATCATTGCCTTTATCAAAAGAGAAGAACTTCAGAAAGGCAACAAGGTCAAGCAACTAAGAAGTGACCATGGTACTGAGTTTACTGAGTTTAAGAACTCAGTATTAGCAGATTTCTGTGAAGAAAAAGGTATCGTCCAAAACTTCTCTGCAGCCTACACACCACAACAAAATGGTGTTGTAGAAAGAAAGAATAGAACATTAATTGAAGCTGTAAGAACGTTGTTATGCCATGCTGGACTGGCACTGAGCTTCTAGGCAGAAGCTGTAAACTGTGCAAATTTTACTCAGAACAGAGCCACAATAGTCCAGAGACATCAAAAGACTCTTTATGAGTTATATAATGGCAATGTTCCTAATGTGGAATACTTCCACATCTTTGGGAGTAAATGTTTTGTACTCAGTACTAAACAAAATCTCAAAAAATTTGCTCCCAAAGCAAATGAAGGTGTGTTCATGGGCTACTCTCCACACTCTAAAGCTTTCAGAGTGTATTTCATCTCAACTAAGATGATTGTAGAATCCATTCATGTCACTTTTGATGAAGATCAGAATGTGCATTCTACCTCAGCAAAGGAAGACATTAGTGGCATAGACATTCTGGGCAATCCAGAAAACTCAATTGCTGAATAGCCCAAGTCTCATCCATACTATGTTGATCATGGTATGAGTGATACTGATCAAGAAAGAACTCAACATAACTTGAATGCATCAAATTCCGAGGTTCCCATATCTGAGAACCCCAATACTGAGTTCGTAATCATTGATCTGAACAACTCCACCTATGAAGAAGGTGAATCTTCCAGTACTTCTCAAGAATCCTCCTCAGATCTGCTAAATCAAGAAGAACAGCAACCTGATCTGTCTAATATTGACCAGAATTCAGCTCAGTATCAGGCAGACAACACCTCAGTGCAACAAGATATTGTTGACCTTGCTTCAAATGCTCCCTTAGGAAACAATCTAAGGGAACACAGAGATCATCCACATTCTAACATTATTGGTCCTGTTGAACAAGGTGTTCAAACAAGAAGAAAGCTAGATTTTGAACCCCAAGCTACTGCAAACTTTTGCTTCTTTTCAAGCTTCCTATCTACCATGGAACCAAAGATAGCTGATGAAGCTTTATTAGATGAAGACTGGGTAGAAGCTATGCAAGAAGAACTGACAGAGTTTGAGAGGAACAAAGTTTGGATCTTAGTTCCACCCCCTGCTGGCAAAACTATTATTGGGACTAAGTGGGTGTTCAGAAACAAGATGGACAAGGATGGTGTTGTCATTAGAAATAAAGCAAGACTGGTTGCTCAGGGTTACAGGCAAGAAGAAGGCATTGACTATGATGAGACTTTTGCACTAGTTGCAAGAATTGCAGCTATTAGGCTGTATCTTGCATATGCAGCTTTCAAGAACTTCAAAGTTTATCAGATGGATGTCAAGAGTGCTTTTCTCAATGGAAAACTACAAGAGGAATTTTATGTTAAACAACCTCCAGGTTTTGTTGATCCTAAATTTCCTAATTATGTTTTCAAGCTTGATAAAGCTCTATATGGGCTCAAACAAGCTCCAAGAGCCTGGTATGATACACTGTCTGAGTACTTAATTGAAAATAAATTTATAAGAGGTAAAATTGACAAAACATTATTTTCAAAAAGGAAAGGTTCTGACATCTTACTTATTCAGATATATGTAGATGATATTATCTTTGGCTCCACTGACAAGTCAATGTGTGACTGGTTTGCTAAGATAATGTCATCTCAGTATCAGATGAGTATGATGGGTGAACTTACTTACTTTCTTGGTTTACAAGTTGATCAAAAGCCTGATGACACTTTTATAAATCAAAGTAAGTATGTGCATGACATGCTAAAAAAATATAAATTTGAAAATTTATCTTCCATGCACACTCCTATGGGTACTCAGGATAAAATAAGTAAAGATGAAACTAGTAAACCAATATGTCAATCCACATACCGAGGTATGATTGGTTCTTTACTTTACTTAACAGCTAGCAGGCCTGATATCATGTTTGCAACTTGCTTGTGTGCTCGGTATTTGGTTGATCCTAAAGAATCACATATGAAAGCTGTTAAGCGCATTTTTAGATATCTTTCAGGTACTCCTAACATGGGTCTTTGGTATCCCAAAGACTCAAACTTTGACCTTGAAGGGTATACAGATGCAGATTTTGCAGGTTGTAGGTTGGATAGAAAAAGTACAAGTGGAGGATGTCAATTCCTGGGTGGTAGACTAGTTGGTTGGTCATCCAAGAAGCAAAACTCAGTAGCAACTTCCACAGCAGAAGCAGAATATGTTGCTGCAGGAAGTTGTTGTGCTCAACTCTTATGGATGCAGTATCAACTAATGGACTATGGGTTCAATTTTCAGAAGACACCTATTCATTGTGATAACAAGAGTGATATTGCTATCACTGAGAACCCAGTCCATCACTCAAGAACAAAGCACATTGATATCAGACACCACTTTATTCGAGATAATGTGGAAAAGGGTAAGGTTGAGGTAGATTTTGTCCAACAGATGACCAATTGACTGATGTGTTTACTAAACCTCTTTCTGAAGAAAGGTTTATGTACTTACTAGGGCAATTGGGTATGCTGAATCCTTAATTCTCCTTAAATTTTTCTGATACTGAGTGCTCAGTATTGATATTCATACTGACCAGCTCAGTATCACTCGTCTGATTTATCAAAATTAAATAATTTTTATTTTTCATTAATTTACAGATTAAATTAAATGTTTTTATAAATTTTTTTTTTAATTTAACTTTTTAACTCGGTATTGGACTCCTGGAGTGGTAAAACTGATTTTAATCCTCATACTCCCCAACGGTAACCTTTCTTAATAAGAAAGTTACCGTTGGAACATGATAAGGCTGTCATTTCAGCCGTTTTTACTTCCCAATACCATAATTATCGCTGATTTAAGTATAAATAACCGTTTTTTTATTTAAAAACTTTCTAACAGTTATTTCAATATTTCTTCTTCGATTACTCTCTGCGATTAACAATTTTACATTTTTCTTGCAAGCAATTCTTATTCTTAATCACAGATGGCAAATTATCAATTTGTAGCACCGGCAGTCGGTCCGGCGACTCAATTTCGGAAAGAAGAATTGCCTAAGTTCGCGAGGAACAACATTACTGCAAATTTCGACATTCCTCCAGCTTGGGCGTGCCCTGAATTCACTCACATTGTTACATATTTGAAGCACTGTCCAATCAATCGTGCACTGACTCTATCTCCTCGAGCAATATATCCGGAGATGCTATGTGAGTTCTGGTACTCTGCAACCCCTTGACTCTCCGGACATGATTACCGGTTGGGTTATCCGAGATCAAAGGAGGGCGTTCGTCTCAACTGCTATAATTCGGGAAACACTGAGGCTTCCCGCTCATGCTCAGTATGAGCCCTTTGTTGATCGAACAGAGGCTCGCTCGGTGTTACCTTTTATTGGACGAAGAGGAACCACAAGCATAATTAAAAGGAACGAATTTGGTCCAATGTGGGGTGTTTTAATTTCCACACTAATTCGGTGTATGACCCACAAGACTGGAGCTTTGGACCAAATCAATGATTTTGGGATGCAGATTGTCCATGCCATGTACCATGGCCGGGACATTGATTATGCTAGACTAATATTTAATGAACTAGCTTCTCTGGTTCGGGCTCAAACAAGAGAAATCAGTGTTCCTTTCTACATATTTCTTTCTCTCATTTTCCAGAGTGCTATGCCTGCTCATATTTATGATGAATTTAATAGTCCAAGAGCAGATCTTCCCCCCTTACATGAGAAGATATATTTTTACATGCCAAGGGAAGGAGAGCCTGTACTGAGTCACTCTATGTGGGCTATTGTGCAGGCACACATTAATGATGAAGAAAATGATGATAATTCTGATACTGGATCAGCTAATGATGATGATGATGATAATGATGATGATAGCGGTGATGGAGGTAATGCTGACTAAGATGTTGAAATGGTTGATGCTCAACCAGAACAAGAACAAGCACAACCACATATACCTCCACCTGAACAGGTTCCTGATGCTCCTCATACTGCATCAGATTTTGATACTGAGTCCACAGAAGAGCAACCACTTGTCCTAAGAAGACAAAGAAAAAACATATCTCCAGTGATAATGGGTGCTTTATTATCAGAAGAGGTGCAACCCACTAATGTTCCATCTTTGACTGCATCTCTTAAAGCAAAGAGTCTAGTTGCAGCCACCGCTGACCTTCCTGGTCCTGAACCCGAACACATTGCTCAACAAATTGAGGAACCTCATGTTCCTCTTGATGTGGAGATTCAGTTTGAGCAACATATACTGGAAGGTGCTCATGATAGAAGAGAAGAGGCTCCTGAAGGTGCTGGTGCCTCAAATCAGCATACAGATGATCCAGCACCGACCTCTGCAGATGCTCGAAGGGAATCTGACAAAGTCTCAGGTATGAATTTCTATAATGCTCTCAAACTTTTATAAATATATATCTTTCCCAAATAGAGACTAAGTATTGGCCAGTACCAACTCAATACTGACCAAAGTCTCAAACGAACTTTCAAATATATATCCAATTATGGACAACATAGTTAGCCCACTGCTGCTATGCAAAATTCATACACTGAGCACTTATATGATCATTGTCAGTCTACAGTTGTCTCAACTTTTAAAGAGACAATGGTGGTTGATGTCATACTGACACCCACTGGTGCTGCTTGAATTATGTCCAACTTATTTTTGAGTAGGGTCACATAATTCAAGAAATGATCACAAACATTTAAGCCACAATTAGCCAAAATTTTCCATGGGTTTTAGCCACATTTCTGTTATCACTCTGATACCGAGTGATAAACATTGAACATAACAAGAAGCACATCCCAGGCTTCGATTTCCCAAACAAAAACCTTTTAGTAAATGTGACCTATCCTATACGGAGCCACTCAAATTTTCACACTCACTTTTACTAAACATTTCTTACACATGCTATGCATAAGTTCACAATATTTCATCATGAACCAGATGAAATACAGACTTCTAAATTCTGTTTACATGATTATAGAATTTAACAACACCACAATTCTATTTGATAAACCTTTCATTCTAACCAGTTTCAAATTTTTTTTTCTTTAGCACCATCTGTGCAGGGTCATAGAGCACAAGCCACTCAGTCTCAAGAAGTGCAAGGGGCTCTACAAACAATTCTCAATCAAATCCTGGCCATGCAGAACACTCAGAATACTATTCTGGCCAGGATGGATGAAATGAGTAATGAAATTGACTCATTAAAGCAGTCGGTGGCACTACTTCAGCAACAACATCAGCCTCCACCACCTCCACAGTCTCCACTTGGTGGAAATAATGCAGATGATGAAGAAGGCCCTGATACTGAGCCTAGAAGATGACCCTCAAATGCGCATACTAAGGGTGAACATGATGCTGGTACTGAGCCTATGCCCTCCCCAACACATGATGATCAACAAGGGGACATAGGTGGTGATACTGAACCTCTTCCCTCCCCATCAAATGATAACAATAAGGGGGAGAAGAGACAAAGAGAAGAAGAGGTTGATCAACCTGAGCCATCTGCTCAGGGGAGAAAAGAAGGAAATTGAATGAAGATCAACCTCCACAGCAACAACAACAACATCAGCAAACTCCTTATACTGAACCACTTAGGTTTCAATATGAGAAAAGAAGACAAAGAGGAAGGTCAGTTCTGGAACAACTTGAAGAATTATCTGAGCCAACTGCTCAGGGGGAGACTACAACTGACCAACCACAGTAAGTTGATACTGAGCCTCCTGCTCAAGAGCCAAATAACTTGCAGATTATAGTCTATAGGCCTTTTTTCTGGCCCATAGCTGATGATGATGAAGAACATCCAGTGCCATCTCAAAATTTCTTAAACTTTGCACTGGATGTGGCAAATAAAGAAAGCTCTTCATCATCATCCTCAGATGAAGAGCCTCCAAGAAAACCAATCTCTCCTCAAGCTGAAGGACCTTCTAGAGTTCCTAGAAGGCCAATAACCAGAAGAATGAGAAAAGTGGTTATGTCCTCAGAATCTAGTGAGGAACCAGATCCAGCTCCTCTAATTTCTAGACCAAGAAGATATGTACATGATACTGAGGAAAAGAGTGATGCTGAGGATGAGATTGAGGCTCAAAGATTCTTTCCTGTTAAGGAAGAAGATCCTAATACTGACACTGATGCAGATGTTCCATGGAAACCTCACACTATAAGAAGAAAAGGAGATGAAGTCCTTCAATAATACTAGAACATTGTTGCTCAAAGAACAAGATATACGGAGAACAAGTTGAGTATGCTGAGGAATAGATCATTCCCAAATGTGAACATTTATGTCAACAAAATAAAAGTCAAAACCGTTGACAAGTCCATAGTTGCAGTCTGCACTGGACCAGTCAGTCCTCCTATGAAGATTTTTCTTCATGACATTCAGAACATGGGACTCCAAGACTGGGTGAAGATTGCCAGATTAATAAAGGAGTTACCATCAAGATCCTCTGAAGCCCAAGTAATGATGGATGAAATCTGGGCTGTTTCTGCTATATGCTTTGAACAAGGCATTTTGTACCAAGCAGACTATAGGGCACTCAGTGTAATGACTGAGGCTGTAAAGAACAACAAGCCTGAGTGCCTTAACACTTTCAGGATCTTTAACTCATACTCTGTTCCTCCAAATCTAATCTTTCAGGATCAAAAGAGCACCATATATCCAACCTCTGGATATATGTTTACTGACCCAGAGAAGATAGGGAATGCTTCATCACTGAAGCAGATTTGCCAAAGGCCCCTATTAGTCATCTGGTGGGATTGAAATGGATGATAACTAAGAAGGAGGACTCTTGGTTCAGAAAGAAGATAGTTGACGTGCTGAATAACAGGCAGGATGAACTGAAGAAAAGAGAAGAGTTCATCTATATAAAGAAGAAGTCTTCTATGAGTTTGAGTCAATCAACAAAAAGTGAAGAAGAAGACTATGCAGCCTGTATTTTTGTTTATGTAATAAATCTCTTTGTAATTGTTTTGTTATCATTAGATAGGGGGAGACTGTTAAGGCAAAAAGCCTTACCCCTTTAGAATCTTTTATTAACAAAACAACCTAGACTAGCTTAGAATAATCAGTAGAATAAATATGCTAAGTTTAGGAGTGATACTGAGTTTGGCCAGTATTGGCCACTTAGTATCAACACTCAGTATTGGAAAACCAATACTGAGTAGAAGGACTGAGTTACGTTTTCTTCTGTAACGGACTAAGGTCAAATCCCTTTATCTTAGTCATTTTCCTAGCTTAGTCCCTCGGTTACTCCTTTGCCCATTATGTAAGATCTCTATATCATTATAAATAGAGATCATCTTGCAAAATAGAACTTACCAATTCACACGTTCATTCTAATATCTTGTAATTATTCAGTGGTCTTGTATTTCCGCTACAAGCCACACTTTGTGGAATAATATACGTTTGACTAAATTACTGTGTTCATCACCTTAATTGTCTTAAGTAAATTATTAATATAACAATTATCAAACAAACCAGGGGTGTTGTGACCTATCACTCCAATTTCAAAAACGAAAGTATTTCCGGAAACGAAATTCAACAAGGAAACTAAAGATATACAATTCACGTTTTTATTCCAAATATATCACAAGTCGGGTATTTTAACCCCTTGGTCAAAATACCGCAAAAGACAGTTAGCTAATTAAATTAACTAAGCATTTAATCAGATAATCATTTAATAAGATACCTTAAGGTCAATAAACTACTAGGCCGGGTTTTGGGATGTTACAGCATCAGTACATGCAACACCAACAAGCTCAACCAACCCAGACTCGCGTGCCAGTCTATCGAGATCGTGAAGCTGCCGAGCAACGTTTATTGGATGACTACTTTGGTGAGAATCCTAAGTACCCTGAGACGGTTTTCCGGCGTCGATTTCGTATGAGCAGGAGATTATTCTTAGAAATAGTTGAAGGTATTTCTAACTATACTGCTGAACCTCTTCCCTACCATTTTGAGTTTTTTAAAGTACGACCGGATGCCACCGGTCTAATGGGTTTTAGTGTTATAATGAAATGCACGTCTGCCATTCGCCAATTGGCGTATGGCATAACACCTGATTCACTTGATGAATATTTACAAATTGGAGAACATTGTGCACGTGATTGTCTAAATCATTTTACCAAGTGTATTATAGACTTACATACCGCTGAGTATTTAAGGAAACCCGACATCCATGACGTTCAAAACTTATATACAAAACACGAGAACGCTCATGGGTTTCCTGGAATGCTTGGTAGAATAGATTGTACGCATTGGGAGTGGACCAACTATCCAAAAGCATGGCACGGTCAATATGGTAGGGGTGATAAAAAATACCCAACTATAATACTAGAGGTTGTCGCCTCGCAAGATTTTTGGATTTGGCACGCATTTTTTGGGGTTGCGGGTGCCAATAACGACCTCACTGTGTTAAATAACTCACCCTTGTTTAATAACCTTCTTGACGATATTGCTCCTTCGGTCCCTTTTGTTGTAAATGGAGTGACTTATCCGAACGGGTATTACCTAGCTGATGGTATTTACTCACAATGGGCAAGCTTTGTCAAATCATTTACTGTTGCACGAGACGAAAAACGTGCTTACTTCAAACGAAGACAAGAAATTGCAAGAAAAGACGTAGAACGTGCATTTGGTGTCTTACAGGGGCGTTGGGGGATTATTCGCCAACCGGCTCGTTCGTGGAGTGTCAACAAGCTACGTAAAACCATGTACACATGCATCATATTGCATAACATGGTTGTAAAAGATCAAAACTTTGCCATAAGCGATATGAACGAGTTGTATATTACTCCACAACTTAATTAACAACGTACTTGGATAGATCAAGCCGAAGTACAACGACTGAGATCAAGAGAATTACATGATAAACGTACACACGAATCACTCCAACGAAATATTATGGACCATATTTGGCAACGATATCAAGAAAATCGTATGCAATTTTCGGGAATTTTTTAAAAAAAATCGGTAATTTTTTTTTTCGGTTTTTTATTTATTTGTTCGGTATTTGTATTTTTTAATTTGTAGTTTGTATTTGTTGTTTTAATGAAATATTAAGCTGTTTGAAAAAAGGAAAAAGAAAAAAAAAGAGGTGGGGTCCAAATGGCTTAAGTGATGGTAGATGGGGTAGTTGGGGGTTTTGAATGTGAAATTTGAAATGATGATGTGGCGCAGAGGTGACATCCGACTTAAAGTTACCACACCTTATGCTCTTAGATTACTTTAAACTCGTTTTGAACAGTTTTACAAGTAACTGAATTTTAAAATACGCATGGAGGTGAAATAAAATCTATGTTGACCTACTTCTAGGTAGATGAGCCAAAATAATCAACTCAGGTTCTTTTAATTTGATATCTTGGCATAACCAATATACGGAGTCCAAAAATAAATTCTTATTTACTACGAAATATAACTTTCAAAAGAACTGATAATCTATGCAGCATTGAATAGGTTACCCTTTTTTGAGGGTTGCTTTAAATATATATGATTAGTTATGAGTCTATGTAACCAATTGATCTAAATCAACTAGCTACCAATAGTAGTTTTGAGGTTTTCCTTTAAGAGGTCTTAGGTTCAAGTTTTTTTTAAGGTAAAACTTGTAGATTAAAAGGTGGTGGGGTTTATTCCTCATATGTGGAGGGTTCGAAGGAAGACATACTGCCCCTTGTAGATGTCACTGTCTAGGCTCGAACCACTAACTTACTAACTTGCCGTTCAAAACAAAAAAAAAAAACAAAAAAAAAGTTATGAGTCTTTGTGGTATGTATGGGTACAGGGGTGGCAATATCTACACCTGAAATCAATACAAAAATAAATATGTTTGGGTTGAACTAAAAATGTTTTGATTGACTCAATTGACCAGTTTATTAAACGAGTTAGGTTCGGATCAATGATAATTTACTTAGGTCGATCCGAATGCTTTTGACTATTAAAAATATACTTAAAAATATTTATTTATAATTAGTTTATAATTTACTAGTTCAAACGTAACTTATTTAGATTAAAAAACTAAAAGTGCTGCTTAGTAATCTGGTGTTATGGTATTTCGTTATGAATTTGTGGAATAACAACAACTTGTTTGACCTGTTTAACATGCTAACCTTTTAAACGAGTTAAACGCGTCATATTCGAGTTGAATGTTAGGGTTGAGTGGGGGGGCGTGGTGAGTATTTTCTCCAAAATAATAATTTAAGTGTAGCCAGTGGTACCCTGCACACAATCACACCAGACTAATGATATTTAAAAGTAAAAATAATAGTAACGTGAGCTTCTCTAACTTTTATCAAATAAGGTAAATTATCAAAATGTATTGCTTATTTTGAAACTGGGAAAATAAAAAATGTATCTTAATATGTGATACGTAGAAAGTATTTAACATCACATATTCGAACCAATTTCTTGTTTATGTACTATTTTTTGGTCAACTGGGTATGATTTTATGTCATGTATGTACTGTTAGTTTATTTTCTTCTATTATATTGAAGAGATTGATCATGTATGAAATTTTCTTGTTTTTAGCCAAATTGTACAACAAAAATACAAATATAATATTAAAAAATATTAATAGACTGGTGTATATAACGTGCTCTCAATGATTGAAGCAAACCTAATTAGTATTCCCTACTACCCAAATTAATTGTTCACTAAACAAAAGACATACGATTTTAAGAAAATATAATTATTACACTGTCCATCAATAAAATCTCATATTTACTCATTTATAGTTCATATGATTGGTAGTAGTTTGAAATTGACACTTATTTTGAGACAAGCTAAAATAGTAAAATGGACAATAAAAATAAGACGGGAGTATTTCTTTAGAAATTTCTTTATTTGACCAAATAAATAAATGGTTAATTAATTTTAATAATCACTTGGAAACGTGATCATTTTTATATATATTGTCAATGAGAGGCACGGTTATCTATGAAATTTTAAAGTAAAATAATGTTAAAAGAGAAATATCATACTATTTTCTACTAGATTTTTATATTTATTTGATCAATACACTTACAAATCAAATGAAAAAATAAAAAAAAAGTAAAATATTGGATTCCACATGGATCATATGATACAGTAGTAATATTTAATAAGAAATAATATAATATTTATGTTAAAGATAACAAAAACAAAAAACAATTTCTGCATAAAAAATAGTTAAAGTTAAAAATATACACTAAGCAACGAAGTTTCTTCCGATCCAAGCCTGTAAAGTGTGAAGGAATCAAATTTCAATTTGGTATTGAGTTAACGACAAGAGAACCAAATATATTATCGGTTTAATAAGTGTTTAACTTCTTTCGTGCCAAAGTAAGTGATACAAAGTATATTTATTTTTTTGAGTTGTTCTGAATAAGTAATACACTTTAAAAGTCTTTTTTATTTAATAAAAAATAGTGAAATTCATACTCAGTAATTATCTACTTTAATAAAGTAAAATAACGCATTTACTCTAACTTATACTTTTAAACATTATTAAATGTATTTTAATCATAATATATTGGATTCATCAGTCACTAACTATCTAATTTAATCTAATTTAATATTCATTATAATTTTTTAGATAAAAAATATGAAATCCAAAATGTATCACTTACTTTAAAATAGATGAAAGTATAATTTATAATATTTTATGAAAGTATAATTTATAATATTTTAATTGTTCAGGGTTTTTACAATCATATTAGTACTACGCTTTTGGTAGACATACATATTGGCCTATAAGGATAATAATAAGTAAATGGTCAAGCATAATCATCTTAAAATGGTAGGAGAATAATATATTGTAAGTATATTAAATTCATGTTAAAAGGTTTCTGAGGCTTTAACATTTATTTAGCACTCATGTTAAACCCCCGGTATGGTATTAAAGCAATGGGACTAGCCGAATGAAGCATTTGGTGTTGAAAAAGTATCCATTAAGATCCACTAACCCCGCGAACCCCGCTTCTCTTTTCTCTCGTGTCGCCATTCTATTGGTGAGGTGAGTTTGGCGAGTAGTTGGCGCCACTCACGGTATTGGTTTGACGAGATCAATAATGTCCCATACCCGGTGCTCTTAGAGAATCAGGAATGGTTGATCTCACAATTGAACCACTAACTGCAAAAGCAACTATACATCAAATTTTCACTCACCATCACTAAAGTGTGTTTAGAATGCTTTTGTAAGTAATTTAATGACTTATTGACTTCTTGAATAAGTCAATAATTGTAGAAGTGAGAAGCTCCTTACTTTTTAAAACTTATTTACAAAACAAAAATCAATTTTGCTTGAAAGCATTTTGTAATTCAAAAAGCGCTCTCAAAAAGGCTTAAACACTACAAATTCTATGATCCACTCAACTACTAAGGGGTGTTTGGGATTGCTTATTGAAAATAGATTATGCGTTTTGGAAATGGATAATCAAATCATAATCAGTGGTTACAAAACGTGATTATGAAAAATAGTGTTTGAAATTTGATTATGCTGTTTGAAATCGCAATAATCAGATAATCAGTTTTTTTAGTGTTTGGCAAACCTGATTATTTGTTTAATAAACATGTAAAATGACTAAAATGGACATACTTTGTAATTGTTGAATTATTTAATTTTAGCATCTAAAGTGAGGTTTTATAAAAATGAATTATATTTTCAAATCAAATTATATAACTTTTAATGCATTTATATAAATAATATATTAAACAAAATTAACTTGCTTTAAGCTATACAACCTTGATATCTCAAAAGACAACCAAAACGACCGACCATAAATGCATGATATTACTAAGCTAATGGTAACAATACATACTATAAGTTTTGCCTATGGTTCATTAGATCTCTTGCAATCATATCTCTTATATCATTACTACGACTTGAACTTGCTCCATCTTGTATTTGGTTAATGCTATTAGATGCCTCGTTATCAAGATCTTGACTTGGATTGTATGTTTCTTGTTGTGCCGTGTTAAATGCTTCATCGAATAGACCTTTTTCCTTATATAATTGTGGATTGCCATTGACGCTATTACAATGCTGACTTGTGTTTCGTAAGAATAATCTACATGCATATCTTTTAATATAGCCCATCTTGCTTTCCATACTCCAAATGTTCGTTCAATCACATTTCTTAACGATGAATGATAGCAGTTAAACGTTTCTTTAATTCCTTTTGGAGCACGTCAGACAGAAGTTTGGCCCCGACGAAAATCAGGTATATGATAACGAATGTCATTTCCTTTATATGGAGCAAGATACCCTTTAGTATATGGGTACCCGGCATCAACAACATAATATTTATCTGTTACAAATCATAAAACATATTATGTCATGTGCAAGATATGCAATAAACCAATATTATAACCAAAAATATTTGAGTAAACTTACCACCCGTTGGATGTGGAAAATTTACTTGTGGCCTACGTAATGCTTCAAAAAAAATTCTTGTGTCATGTGCGGTCCCTTCCCATCCTGCCCAAGCGAACGTAAACCACATATTAAAATCACAAGCCGCCATGATATTATGAGTCGCATATCCTTTTCTACCAATATATTTTGCTTGCTCGTGCTCCCGAACCGATGCCCTAACATTTGTCTCATCAATAGCTCAATACAATTCTATTGAAAAGAAAAAATGTTTCAAATTAATCAATCATAGTGTAACCTAAAATCCTCATACAACGTACCTTGAACATTGGATAATAAGGGGAATTGTTTAAAATTTGTGGTGGTACTTCTTCGTTGTAATTTGCATTTGGATTGATTATGTCTGCGCTAAGTTTAAGCACCGCTTTAAGAACTTTGTGAAAATGCCTATGAATAGTTTCTCCGGAATGATTAAAAGTTTCTTGAGCTAATCTGTTTCCACATCCATGCGCTATTATCATCAGAAAAATACCCACCGACTCCTCAATTGACACATTACGTGTTGCCTTTAAACCATAATGTTATTTAAGATCTGAACATAAATCCTTAAATACATCCACGTGTAACCTAAAATCCTCATAGCGACGCCTAGGATGACCATTTAGTATTTCTTGAATTAAAATATTACCCGTGCGGCAAGAAGTTCGACAAGCAAGTTTGTTTTTATTGAATGAATTATGACCTATTATTATCCCTTAAATAACTAAACCGCAAAAAAGTAACCATGTGTTATCGTCTCCATCCAATCTTTTTCTTTCGAATAACTATTGTCGTCGTCACTATCCGAATCCATCCTGTAACATCCTGAAACCCGGTCTACTAGTTTTGGACTTGAAGTATTATTAAATGAATTGTTTAGTGTTTTGTCCTTTTTGTGATATTTTAATCAAGTGATTAAAATATCTGATTTCTGAAATGTTTAAAT
The DNA here is from genome assembly GCA_963853835.1 of Calendula officinalis. Taxonomy (NCBI): domain Eukaryota; kingdom Viridiplantae; phylum Streptophyta; class Magnoliopsida; order Asterales; family Asteraceae; genus Calendula; species Calendula officinalis. The sequence continues at coordinate 72,843,994 of OY970826.1, forward strand.
GATTATGTGGTTTTTATATTGTTGGATTCACTTTTGAATTTCGATCCCGAAAATATATTCCTTTTTGAAAATGGAGTCCGTTGGTATTTTAAATGAATTAACTGTAGACCGGATGTAACGACCCGAAATTTGTAAATAAATAAATTGTACAAAAATATGATAAATAAGGATAAATCGTTTAAAGAACGTAGGAATTGGTTTCGTGTTATTTGGACACCGTACGAGAAAGTTATGGGCGAAACCGGGTCGAGACAACAACCGAAAAATGCAGCCCTGCTGCATAGGAAAGTTCACGCCGTGAACTTGAGTTCCCGATCGGGAACTCCATTCAGCGATTTGGTGGTTTTGATCGATCAGAGTTCACGCCTAAGTAACGATCGGGAAGTATTCACGAAGTGCAAAGTTAGCGACGCGAACTAAGTTCACGTCGTGAACTTCTGTCGACAACATTAAAGTCGGGTTTTGGCTCATTTAATGCCATATCAAAACCCTAGTTCCTTCTTTGGCGATTTTCGAGTGCAAGAGCTGATTTGGGTCGATTTGTTCATCAAAGCTTGATAGATTTCACTCCTAAGTGAAGATTAAAGGTATATCTTCACTCTTTGATCTTTGTAGCTTAAGATCTATGTATTTTGATGCTTGGGTTTGAAACCCTAGTTCTTGGGGTTATGGGTTATGGTGATGTAAGTGATGTATATACTTAATAGATGGTAGTTTAACAAAGGAAACAAGTGTATGAATAAGATTTGTAAGAATCTTAAGGGTGGTTAAACCTAGGGTTTGGTAAATCACCATAATTGGGGGAAATGTGTTAGTAAGTGTTATCTAGAGGTAGATGGACACATTGGTAGTAGTATGTGATGTTGATCATCTTGTGATTATTGTATTAGGCATTTGGTGAGGTCTTGGAAGGTTGACCGAATTGTGAAGCAAGGAAATTGGTGTAAAGAATACGGTTGGAGCATTTTATTGCTAAAGTGAGTACGTGTGGACTTTACTGAGTACATAGCCTTTGAATTACTTTCTTACTTGTGCTATGGTCTATTTGCTTATTTGTGTAGACTTATAGTATATTGAGTTAGTGATAGATATTATTGATAATATTGGACTAACTTGTTTGATGATGAAAGTGATAGCCGAGAGCTAGTTGTCATAACCGTTGAGTTATGGTGAGATTGAGATGATGAGATGACACGGGCGACTCCCGGTCATGAGGTGTGGATTGAGGGGCAGTTTGGTAGATTCCCATCGACTCATCCACGTTAGTAGTCTTGCTAGTTGGACGTATTCCGGCGAGTAAGGCAGGTATCGGTAGATTGGGCGATTCCCTCTTGCCGGTATCTTGTTTTTAGTTAGTTCGAGGGCAACCCGATAACTAGATATGTATGTGCTTGTAGCTAGTTCGGGGGCAACCCGATAGTTAGATATGTTTGCTAGAGAGCAAGATCGATAGGGTCACAATAGGGTGACTAGATTGGATAGATGATTTATATATACATGCGTTTATATGTAACGTGACATCTTATTATCATTGGGTCTAAACCCATGTAGCTCACGAGACGTTTTTGTCTCACGTACTCCTTGTTGTTTTTGCTATGTACTCAGGTTCAGGATCGAAGGTTTAGGTACGCATGGATAGAGATGCGGGGCCTAGAGTAGAAGAACATTAGATTGGATTTATGCTTAGCTTTGGTTTTGATTTATTTTGTAACACCAAACTTTATACTCTGATTTTCATACCAAAGGTTTTTGTAAGTCCATATTTTTGGAACAGTTCTTCTATTTATGAAAATGATATTTTGGGCAAATGTTATGTATTAAAAATTGAGGTGTTACAACTTGGTATCAGAGCCAGACCCGAACCGATGTGCACAACGGGGGCGTTGTGTCCCAGGGGGGGAGAATTGTAACATTCGTCCCACATTGGTTGGAGAGCGGAACGAAACACTCTTTATAAGGGTGTGGATACCTCTCTTAGCATGAGGCCTTTTGGGTGGAAGTGGTCCATACCAAGAACAAAACCGTGCGCAGGTGGGCAAAGCGGACAATATTGTGCTACGGGGTTCTGGATGTTACAAGTGGTATCAGAGCTACTGTTTAAGTGAATTAGTTTGGATGACCATCCTAGTCTTAGACTGTAGAGTTGGGAATATAAGATTCCTTGAGATCATAGGTTGACCTTGAGACTTTATGTTAAGTTTAGGGTTGAACCTAGGGGACCGATGAAAAGTTGATATGATTATGGATATTGAGTCTTATGCGACTAATGGATTGTACACAAGGTACTACATGTTTAATGTCTTTCGTATAGTCTTGATCGAAAGAAATGGTGAACACTCGTAGAATGGGAAAGCCCCGGAAAACCGGGAGGAAGAAATACCTCATGTTGAGAGGGTGGTTGAACAAGAAAGTCAACCGTCAATGCATCGAGTTGATGAATCGGAGGTCGGAGCTAATAAGACTCCGGTAACCATGGCGGATCTCCAAACTATTATTGATCAAATAAAAGGGACGGTGGCTGAGGAAGTGCACCGTATTATTGGGGACCGTGAGAGGTCGGGTGGAGACCGTGAATCCGAGGCTTGATCGGATGAGAGAACCGGGGGTAGTGGCACCGGTGAAGGGAAGTCCTCCACGGGTGGCCAAAGTGATTCTAGGGCAAAGCCCGATGTGAAAGAAGGTTGTTCGTTTAAATCCTTCATGGCTTGTAAGCCAAATGTGTATACGGGTAGTTCGGACCCGAAGGTGACTATGAGGTGGATCCGAGAGCCCGAGCGGGTCATCGGAAGTAGCAAGTGTAAGAAGGCCGATATGGTGACGTATGCGTCACAACTTTTGAAAGAAGATGCTATGGTTTGGTGGGATATTGTGTATGAGACCCTCGGGAGGGAGGTGATTGAGGTGATGACGTGGGATGAATTCACCACGAGATCGAAAAAGAAGTTTTGTCCCGAAGGGATTTGGAAAAGATGCACGAAAAGTTTGTGACCCTTAAGAAGGGTGATATGTCGGTTGAAGAATACTCGAGAGAGTTCACGGGATTGCTCCCGTTTGTTGCTAAAACCTACTCGGATGAGAGGTTGAGGGTGGTCCGGTATGCTAGTGGGTTACCGTAGGACTACCAATTGGAAGTAAAGAGGGCGGTCACACTTGATGAGGCCATTAGTGCCGCCCGGGGTGTTGAGGAGGTTAATGAGGCAAGGGTTGCCGAGAGGGCCCATGTGGGCGAGAAGAGGAAGGCCGAGAGCGGCTCTAGTTCGTTCAAGACAGGGAAGTTCACTCTGAGCTTCTCTGAACAAGGAAGTGTGGGCTCGTGCAAGAAGTGCGGGAAAAATCATACCGGCGAATGCCGAAGTGGGTCAAAATCTTGCTTTAGTTGTGGTAGGTCGGGGCACATAGCCCGGGATTGTAAGGCCAAGCCATTGGCCGAGGTGGAATGTTTCTCGTGTCACGAGAAGGGGAACTATAGCAATGTGTGCCCGAAGAAGGGAACCGAGTCGATGGTGTCCACGACTCAAAAGAAAGTGGAGCCGGCGAAGGTGAAGGGGCGATCCTTCCAACTCACTCGGGAGGAGGCGAAGGAGGCACACGATGTGGTGTCAGGTACTCTATTCATTAACTCCTTGCCCACTCGTATATTATTTGATTCGGGTTCCAATTATTCGTTTGTGTCTTATGAGTTCGGTTGTAAGTTGAATGTGACGTCCGAGATGTTAGATGAGATTTATGAGATAGAGGTAGCCGACGGGAAAACCTCATTGGTTGAAAGTGTTTATAGAAATTGTGAAATAGAAATAGACGGTAGAAAGTTTAAGGTAGATTTATTGTCCATGGGAATAAAAGTGTTCGATGTAGTAATCGTATGGGTTGGTTGTGGATGCACCAAGCCAAGATATTATGTGGTAAGAAAATTGTGTCGATCAAGACACCCGAGAACGAGAAAGTATATGTGTATGGGGAAAAACGACATCACATGCCTAATGTGATTACCGCCATTAAGGCAAGGAAAAGTATATCGAAAGGTTGTGCATCGTTTATTGCATATGTATTAGATGGCCGAAAAGAAAAGAAGACGATGGATAATGTCAAGATTATTCGGGATTTCCCCGAAGTATTTCCCGATGACTTGCCCGGTTTGCCGCCGGAGAGACAAGTCGAGTTTAAGATTGATTTAGTTCCGGGGGCGACGCCGATTGCTCGTGCTCTGTATCGTTTAGCCCCCACCGAGATGCGGGAATTTATGACTCAATTGCAAGATTTGTTAGATAAGGGTTTTATTCGTCCGAGTTCGTCACCATGGGGTGCACCGGTATTATTTGTCAAGAAGAAAGACGGTTCGATGAGAATGTGTATCGACTACCGAGAGTTGAATAAGGTAACTATTAAGAACCGTGACCCGTTGCCGAGAATTGATGACTTATTCGACCAATTGCAAGGTGCTAGTTATTTCTCGAAGATTGATTTGAGGTCGGGTTATCACCAAGTTCGGGTGAAAGAAGGCGACACCGAGAAGGCGGCTTTTCGTACACGGTATCATCATTATGAGTTCCTAGTGATGCCATCTGGTCTTACAAACGCACCGAGGAAGAACACGAAGGTCATTTGAGGCTTGTGTTAGATGTGTTAAAACGGGAGAAGTTGTATGCCAAATTCTCGAAGTGTGAATTTTGGTTGCGGGAAGTACAATTCTTAGGTCACGTAGTGACATGTGATGGAAATAAAGTTGACCCGTCCAAGATTGAAGCGGTGTCAAATTGGGAGCCTCCGAGGACTCCTACCGAGGTTAGATGTTTCCTTGGATTAGCCGGTTATTACCGAAGATTTATACAAGACATCTCGAGAATCGCGATTCCACTAACAAAGTTAACGAGAAAAAGTGAGAAGTTTGTGTGGGAGAAGAAGCAAGAAGAGGCGTTTAAATTGTTGAAGGAAAAGTTATGTAACGCGCCGAGTCTTACATTACCGGATGGTATGGAAGACTTTGTGGTTTATAGTGATGCTTCGAATCAAGGGCTTGGTTGTGTGTTGATGCAAAGAGGGAAGGTGATCGCGTATGGCTCGCGACAATCGAAGAATGCGAAATTGAGGTACATGACACACGACTTGGAGTTGGCGGCGATTATATTTGCCTTGAAGTTGTGGAGACATTATTTGTATGGTACTCGGTGTACGTTGTACACGGATCATAAAAGTTTACAATACGTGTTCACTCAAAAGGATCTTAATATGCGACAAAGAAGATGGATCGAGTTGATTGCCGACTATGATTGTGAGATTGTGTATCATGCGGGAAAGGCTAATGTAGTAGCCGACGCCTTGAGCCAAAAATTTTATGAGAACCCGAACCGAGGAATATTAACACGTATAGAAGTCGTCTCGAGTATTATCGAAAGAATCAAGAATGCCCAACGAGAGGTTATGGGAAAAGACGAGTTAAGACAAGAACGTTTAGGTAAGAACCAACATTTTCTCGAAAATTCACAAGGGTTGAAGACCGTAGGCGGTCGTATTTGGGTTCCTAAGTTCGGTGGTATCCGAAAAGAATTGTTGAATGACGTGCACAAGTCAAAGTATTCGATTCACCCGGGAAGTACAAAGACGTACCAAGATATGAAACGGGTTTATTGGTGGCCCGGAATGAAGGCGAGGGTGGCCAAGTACATCTCAAAGTGTGCCACATGTGCACAAGTGAAAGCTGAGCATCAAGTACCGTATGGGGTAGCTCAATCATTGTTAGTACCGGCCGGAAAGTGGGAAGACATAACTATGGATTTCATAGTTGGTTTGCCAAAGACGAGTAAGGGTCACGATGCCATTTGGGTCAGAGTTGACCGGTTGACCAAGAGTGCGTTATTTTTAGCCATTCGGGAAACGTTGCCACTTGAGAAATTGGCTAAGTTGTATGTTGATGAGGTGGTTCGACTCCACGGGGTTCCGTTGTCGATTGTATCCGATAGAGACGCGAGATTTACCTCGAGATTTTGGCGGTCTTTACAAGAGGAGTTGGGTACAAAATTGCGGTTGAGCACGGCTTATCATCCGCAAACCAACGGTCAAAGTGAAAGAACAATTCAAACGGTTGAAGACATGTTGAGATCGTGTGTTCTAGATTTCGGTGGTAAATGGGATGAAAATTTACCGTTAGTCGAGTTTTCGTATAATAATAGTTACCACTCGACTATTAAGATACCGCCTTATGAGGCGTTGTATGGGAGGAAGTGTAGAACTCCATCGTGTTGGCTAGAGGCGGGAGAGACAAAGCTCACGGGTCCCGAGATCGTGAAGGTAACAAATGAAAAGATCGGTATAATACAAGCCAACATGAAACCCGCCCAAGATAGACAACGAAGTTATTCGGGTTTAAAGAAAAGTCCATACGACTTGGATGTCGGTGATATGGTAATGTTGAAAGTGTCACCTTGGAAAGGTGTAATGCGGTTTGGTAAGAAAGGAAAGTTAAGTCCAAGATATGTTGGACCGTTTAAGATATTGAAACGGGTCGGGCTTCAAGCGTTTAAGTTGGAACTTCCACCCGAGCTTCAAGGTGTGCATGACACTATTCACGTGAGTTATTTGAAGAAGTTCATCGGGGAAGTTGAAAATATTATTCCATCACAAGAGTTGCGGGTTCATGCCCCGAACCGGTTGATCGAAGAACCCGGAGCCATATTAGAGACCAAAACAAAGAAGCTTCGGAATAAAGAGATCGAGTTAGTATTGGTCTAGTGGAAGCATTCACTTGGGCCAAATTTGACTTGGGAAGTCAAAGACGAGATTCGGAAGAGGTACCCGGATTTCGTGAACTATGATGAGATTCCGATGACGGAATCTTCTTAAGGGATAGATAGTTGTAACGACCCAAAATTTGTAAATAAATAAATTGTACAAAAATATGATAAATAAGGATAAATCGTTTAAAGAACGTAGGAATTGGTTTCGTGTCATTTGGACATCATACGAGAAAGTTATGGGCAAAACCGGGTCGAGACAACAACCGAAAAATGCAGCCCTGCTGCATAGAAAAGTTCACGCCGTGAACTTGAGTTCCCGATCGGGAACTCCATTCAGCGATTTGGTGGTTTTGATCGATCAGAGTTCACGCCTAAGTAACGATCGGGAAGTATTCACGAAGTGCAAAGTTAGCAACGCGAACTAAGTTCACGTCGTGAACTTCTGTCGACTGCATTAAAGTCGGGTTTGGACACATTTAATGCCATATCAAAACCCTAGTTTCTTCTTTGGTGATTTTCGAGTGCAAGAGCTGATTTGGGTCGATTTGTTCATCAAAGCTTGATAGATTTCACTCCTAAGTGAAGATTAAAGGTATATCTTCACTCTTTGATCTTTGTAGCTTAAAATCTATGTATTTTGATGCTTGGGTTTGAAACCCTAGTTCTTGGGTTTATGGGTTATGGTGATGTAAGTGATGTATACACTTAATAGATGGTGTTGGGATATAAAGATATACACATTCTATTACTGATGCTGCAGTTGGTACTGATCAATGAATACTAAAGTTAGTACTAATGGGGCAGAAATGCAATATGCTACTGATGCTAATCTTGGAAGTTACTACTGATGATACTTTCTACTGACGATCAACGATTACTACTGATTCTATTTATGGTGCTGATCGAGTCCGAAATTCTAGCTTAGTTTGTTATAGAATGTATATCTTGATGTATATTGATTGTAATCGAATCCTAGAATAACTAGGTTAATGTTTTAGGCCTCAAGGACTATTATAAATAGTTCCTTACAAATTGTAAACGTACGTGTGTATTGATCGATCAAATTAATATACATTGAAGCTTTTTGTGATTACTGTGTTCTTATTCGCATTCGCATTCATTAAAAGTATTCATTGTTCTTAATCAATTAACATAAGTGTTGATCCGCTGCAACTTCTTATTGTTAGTAGATCTTAGATTAATTAATCTGTCTGGGTTAATCGATCCTGACAAGTGGTATCAGAGCTTTACGGTTCTAGATCTACGAATTAAGAACAACAAAAAGTTTCATACTTTCAAACTCAAAATTGTTAATCATGTCTGATAACAATGAAAGCACTCAAGCTAACAAAATTCCCATTCTTACTCCCAACAACTTTGGGATGTGGAAAAACATAATCAAGCAGTATATGCTTATTACTGATTATTCCATGTGGGAAGTTGTTGTTGAAGGCAACAAAACCAACCAGACTCAAGTAGCAAGCTCCTCAACCGAAGTCGACAAACTCAAGTGTGAAAAAGAGAAGAAAGACAGAGGCATTGAACTTAAAGGCTTAAGCACTCTTTTACTAGATATTCCCAACGATTATCAACATCTCTTTGTTGAATATGATGATGCAAAGAAGCTATGGCAAGCACTGGAAAAGAGGTTTGTTGGCACAAAGAGCACCAAAAGAAACATGAAGTCTGTTCTGAAACAGGACTTTGAAAACTTCAAAGGCCAAAAGAATGAATCATTATCACAAATCTTTGATAGGTTCAATAAACTTATTGGTGAACTGAATCAAGTTGGTTACAAACCAGACAATGATGATGTAAACAGAAAGTTTCTCAGATCTCTTGGTGAGGAATGGTCTATGTATATAGTTATATATAGACAAGGTGATGCTTTGGAAGAAAAAGAGCTGGATGAGTTGTACAATGAGCTAAGAGTGTTTGAATCTGAGGTAAGTACTAAAACTCCAAATTTACCTTCAAACAATGCTGCTTTTGTGGCTAGTACAGGAACAGGTCAGGAAGCTATAAAGAATGCAGGCATTGAAGATGTTGCAAGAGAATCCTTCTTCACTAGTCATGTGCATACTGCATTGATTAGTGAGGATGCTCAGAACCAAGCTCTCAGAACCAAAGTCAAATGCTACAACTGTAGCAATCTGGGTCACTTTGCCAGAGAATGTCCAAACAAAGATCAAAGGTCAAACTACAACAAAAACAGCACTTCAAATTCAACTGCATTAGTATCTCAAGAAGGACAAGGATATGACTGGAGCTTTCAAGCAAAAGAACATGCTCAGAACCAAGCTCTCATGGCCTTCACTACTGACTCTACTAATGAGGTACATTCTAAATCTTGCACTCCTGAATGCATTAAGGCATATAAAGAATTAGAAAAGCTTAATAAAGAAACACTTGAAGAGATGATATTAAACAGAAATAGAAGAATTGAATATAATGGTTGTATAGCTGATATTGAAAATCAAATTAAAATCTATAAAATAACTGATCAAAAGATAAAAGATGAATTGCTACAAACCACTTATGAAAAAGAACATATTGAATTAAAATTAAAAGACACTTTGATCAAATTAGAAGAATGTCAAATGGAACTAGAACAGAATAAATTAACCATTAAAAAATTTGAAAGAGGCTCTAAAATTGTTAATGAATTAACAAGTAATCAAACCACTGAAAAAGTTGTGCATGAAGTGGGATATCATGCAGTTCCACCTCCAACTAATTTTATCCCTCCTCTTAAATCAAGCACAGAAAGAACTTTAAATGATTTAAAAATAGAAAATCAAACTGAAACTGAAACCAGTAATGAATCTTCTAATGATGATCAAACAACTGAGTCAACTGATACAAGTTTTCACACAACACAAAGTCAAACTGAATCCCCAAAATACAACTCAGAAAATATACCTACAATTTTAAGGAGGGGAAATCAAAGAAACTTGAACCAGTTAAAAGAACAAAGAAAACCTGAAAGTTCTAAATCAACAAAATTATCATGTTTAATTTGCAACAAGGTTAACCACATAGCTAAAAATTGTCACTTCAATCCTATAAACAGTCAAGAATTTAAAGAATTTAAAATCAACAAAGAAAAGGAGAGAGCTTTAAAATTAAAACAAACTGAATCAAAAGAACTTAAAAAACCATGTGTTGAAACTCCCAAATTTGGAAGAACTACACAAAGATTCGTACAAAATATCAGATATAAAAGTCCAAACAGAAGTAGCTATTTCAAAAATAATGGAAAACAAAAACAATTTCCTCAATATTCAAAGTTTTCAAACATCAGTAGGAACTATTCCAGGTTTACTACTGGTAAAAACCCTAATTACAATGCTGTATGGTACAACTACAAAAACACTACTGACCATGCTCAAAACTCATATTACCCAAACACTAATGGTCCATCAGTAGTAAAATATTCAAAAGCCAAACACTACGGGTATAAACCTAGATCAGTAGCAAACAAGAACATCTGTACTAACCAACCTACTAAGAACAAAACTGCATACAATGTTCATTCAGTTAGAAAAACCTACTCTTCAAAGGATGAACCCAAGACAAAACAAGCTTGGGTTCCTAAAATTAACTAATCCTTTTACTTTATGTGCAGAGTATCCAGATCCCTGAAGAAGGCAGAACATGGCATATTGATAGTGGATGCTCTAGACACATGACTGGAAATCTTCAAATACTTAGAGATTTCAAGTCTTTTGAAGGAGGATATGTTTCATTTGGAGAAAATCCAAGAGGGGGTAAGATTACAGGTAAAGGTACAATATCAAATGGTAAGATCACTTTTGATGATGTATTTTATGTTGCTGAACTTAAATATAATCTGGTTAGTGTCTCACAAGTCTGTGATTAAAAGAACAAAATTGTTTTTACAGATGTTGAGTGCATCATTCTTTCTCCTGATTTTATCTTAGATGAAAAATTTGTTGTTTTAATAACACCAAGGAGAAACAATGTGTATTGCCTGGATATAGGGGGAGAACTCATTTCTTCAAATGAGATCAACTGTTTTATATCTAAGGCAAACACAAATGAATCAGAACTCTGGCATAGGAGGATGTGTCACACAAATTTTAAAAATATGAACAATTTAGTCAAAAGGAATTTGGTAGTTGGTCTACCACAAAAAGAATTTATGTGTGATCATCATTGTGTTGCCTGCCTAAAAGGTAAACAACACAAGACTTCTCATAAGACCAAAGCAATCAATTCTATTTCTAATCCTTTGCAGCTCTTACGTATGGACCTTTTTGGACCTACAAATGTAATGAGTATTAGAAAGAAACAATACTGCCTTGTTATTACTGATGATTTTTCCAGATATACTTGGGTCTTCTTTCTTAGGACCAAAGATGAAACAAGTGAAATTATCAAGAATCTGATTGTAAAGCTGGAAAATACAAGAGATATCAAAGTGAAAGCAATTAGATGTGACAATGGAACAGAATTTAAAAATACTAACCTAATTGATTTTTATTGATCTTAAGGGCATTGACAGGCAGTACAGCTCACTAAGAACTCCTCAACAGAATGGTGTAGCTGAAAGAAGAAATAGAACCATCATTGAAGCAGCCAGATCTATGCTTGCAGATTCAAAATTACCAATAACTTTTTGGGCTGAAGCTGTTAATACTGCCTGTTATGTCCAGAACAGAGTATTAATAGTTAAGCCTCACTTTAAAACACCTTATGAACTTTTCAATAAAAGAAACCATCCATAAGTTTCTTAAAATCATTTGGTTGTCCTTGTTCTATTTTAATTACAAGAGAACAAATTGGTAAGTTTGACTGCAAAGCAGATGATGGAATATTTGTAGGATACTCAACTCAAAGCAAATCTTACAGAGTATTCAACAAAAGGCTAAGGATCATTGAAGAAAGTGTAAATGTATTATGGTCCAGATTGGTTATTTAACATTGATAATCTAACCAAATCTTTTGATGTTAATTATGTGTATAATACAGGAAATTTAAACAATCAAAGTCAACAAGGAGGATCATCATTAAGTGGCAGACAAGAAATCATGATTTATATCTTAGTTAATACTGATCCCACAGTTGATACTGAGGACAGTAGTAACTCTGATAACCCTAGTTTCATTGACACTAGTAACAACTCAATTCCTTCCACAAATCTGAAATTCTTGCAAAAACGACTGAACTTTCTATGAAATTTTCATCACCAAAGATCAAAATCACTCAAATGGCAACCCTAAAATCTCTTACAGTTAAAACCGATCTCAAATATTCTGAATTCCACAACATGTGTGCCTTTCTAAGAAATCCTGATGGCACAAAACACTTTCGACCTATAGTTATGTTTCTGAAGAACTCTCATATCAAGTTTGCTTTAACAATCAATCCCAAGGCGTATGAACAACATCTCATTGACTTCTGGACAAATGCTGAACAAATTGAAGAGTCAAATATGTCCAAGATTAAATCTGTTGTGGATGGAAAACCAATCATCATCACTGAACAATCAATCAGAAATCATCTTCAACTCCATGATGAATCAGGTATGTTCTCTTTACCTAAGGAAGATCTTGTTGACGTTTTACAAAAAATGGGGTATGAAGGAAGACTAGACATAGTTACTTTTCAAAAAGGTCTTCTTTCACCTCAATGGAAATTTCTAGTACACACCATTCAACATTGTATCTCTCCTAAAAGGAGTACATGGAATGAGTTCAACAAGTCAATAGCTTCTGTTGTTGTTTGTTTGAGCACATGACAAGTCATCAATTTTTCAAACATGATATTTGAGGGAATGCTTGGAAATCTCTCATCTTCAAAATTTTTAATGTATCCAAGATTCCTATCTCATATTTTTAACTGTGAACTTCAAAATCTTTCAACACCTAAAATCATTTTTATTACACCAGAATTAAATAAAAAGGTGTACTCTAATATGAGAAAACAGTTTAAATTTTCTGGAAAGATTACTCCTCTGTTCCAAAACATGATCTATGATCAACCCCTACAGGAGAAGGTTCAACTCAACCCATTGAACCCCAACCAACTCTACCACTAAATACTGCCCAAACAGAACCCATTCAGTCCACTCAAATAAATGAACCCACAGATGTCCTGAATGTGTCCCAGGTACATGACATTAATCCCCAGAGTGCTACTCTTCACTCTGAGGAAGACCAGACCATGGCCAAACAAATTTCCAAAACCTACAAAAGGAAGAAATCTTCCTTAAAGGACACCAGGGGACAAATTGAGTCAAACCCCAGACTCCAAGAGTTGTCCTCCAAAGAGGAGAGAGGGCATGAAGAAAGGGCTCTCACTACTGATGCCCCAAAGGTGGGTGCACAGGCTAGTGAGAACATAAATATGACCCAGACCTCGGCAACTTTAAGTGATGACTCAGAATTTGAGGAATTACTAAGAGGACCCCGGTGCCAAGAAACCACAAGGGGGGGCACTACTGCTTCTTCTAGGAAGAAGAGTGTGTCCAAACAACCCAATTTATCACCAAGAAGTGATAAGGGTAGAACAGACAACCTGAATTGACGGATAGGATGGAAAACCTTCAAACCAATGTACCAAATGAGCCCAATGATCCACCCAAATGGGCTGAGGGCAGTATTAAACAAACCAAATTGACGGATAGGAAGGAAAACCTTAAAACCACTGTACAAAATTGTCTGACTTTACTAAACAACCAAGGGAAAACCATGACCTACATGAAGCACTACATTAATACTTTGAACAGAAGACAGAAGAGGTTCGAGTATAGGCTTCAAAAGCAATCCAATTTGATCAGAAAATTACAAAGAAAGATTGCAGATAGTGAGGCTCAACAAGTTGAGATCACTAAGGGGGAGAAAGATCAAATTCAAGGGATGATTGATCAATCCATAGCAGCAGCAGCTCTCCTAAATCTGAAAGAGGTCCATGGTGAAACAGGTCAAAGTTTTGATGAAGACCTAAATAAAGTAATGAAAAGTATGGATGAGGATGTGTTTGTGTCTGCAAATCAATCTCAAACAGCAGAACAAATAAACTCTCCAGTTACTATTGAGGTCATATAGACTACTGATCTAATGGATATTACTGAGGCAAAGGATCAAGAGGTTGTTACTACTGATCGTATTGAAGAAGTAGATACACCAGTAGTAAATGCACCAAAAGTAGAAATCATGGATACTACTGATGCCCTAGCAGTAGTAACTCCAACAGCAACCTCACTAGTAGTAAATGAAAATCAACAGATTGTGGTAATTGAACAAGAAATTATACCAGTAGCAACCACCTTGGTTACTACTGAAGAAGAAGATGAAGAAATACCAGAAGTACTTGAACGAGAAAAGGTTATAATAGTAACAAAACCTAAAGCACCAGAACAACCACTTGTCATACCTGACATTGATGACAATGTTAATTGCTATGAAGTTGATGAGTGTGAACTTCCTCCACACCCCAATATATTACCACAAAATGAAATTCATTTATTCTCTCCATCAATTATTCTACCAGAAGTTCCTGATATGAAGTACACTCCACCTCAACTTTCAGTCTGTATTGGAAAAGGAAAAGAAATATTTAATGATGACTATCCAAGAGCTCTAGGCCATTACATGGTGAATAAAATGAATCTTGTAAGAAAAGAAAGGCTAGACAAATTAAAGGTGAAAAAGATCAGATATGCAAGAAAAGTTGCTAAGACTCAAGCTCTTGAAGACAAGAAAAAGGCTGAAGAAGAAAGATTGAAAAATCCAGAAAATCAAGAAGCTGAGGTATCAATTCCACAGATAGAAGGAGTCCTGGTAGATGATCAAAAGGCAGAATTTGAAAGACAAAGAAAAATAGAAGAAGAACATCTCAACTGCCTTGAAGATCTTGTAGCAGAATGCAAAAGGGAAAAGGTTGATCTATCAGATGATGTGTTTGAACAAAAGAAGAAAATGATTGACTTCTTAAAGTCAAAAGGGCATAGTCCTAAATCCTTTGGCAGGATGAAAATGATAACAATAGTAGACAAATATTGTACTGCCAAAAAGAAAGAACTAGCAGAAATGGAAGTAGAAGCAGAAAAAGAAAAAGTTTTGATTGAAATAGATCCCACAATAATTCTCTCCAGAACACCAATATCTGGTGAATCTTCAACAACTAAAAAGAGAAAAGAAAGTGAGCCTGAAACAGAATCAAGGAAGAAAAGAAAGCAAGAAATACAAGTACTTGATTGTCCTGTTGCTCCTATTGAAGATAATCCAACTATAAATTGGAGGCTTGTTGATAATACCATTGAAATCATAAGACAAGATAAATCAACCCAGAGATTCACTGGATGGAAACCAATGGTTATGTCTTGTAGTAGATATTATTAAAGTCCTGATCATAGGCAAACCAAGAATGACCAAGAAATCATGGAAGAATTCAGGAGCTGGATACTAAACCAAGATGATTGATGCTGCATTTTATCCAGACAAATATCCTGAAATATTTACAAATAAAGAGAATGTATATGCTTGGAATGTGCTCCCCACAGTAAACATGTATTTTTTTGAAAGATCAAGCAAAAACTGTGAATTGTACTTATATGAAAAAGAATATCCACATTCAGAAGAAACAATGTATCAGATATTCACAAACACATTCATGAAGCCCTATGATGCTGTTATGTTTCAAGAAAAGCTTAATTATTTTACAAAAAGAAACAGCAAGTATATAATAGCTCAAAGAAAATTGCAAAATCAGAGAACTATTGAAGGGAGAGAAAGAAGAGCTAAATTACTAGAAGAACAAAATGAGAAGAATGAAGAACAGAAGAAACTTGATTAATTCAAAGAGAATTAATAAGTTTAGGGGGAGATTGTTGGGATATAAAGATATACACATTCTATTACTGATGCTGCAGTTGGTACTGATCAATGAATACTGAAGTTAGTACTGATGGGGCAGAAATGCAATATACTACTGATGCTAATCTTAGAAGTTACTACTGATGATACTTTCTACTGACGATCAAAGATTACTACTGATTCTATTTATGGTGCTGATCGAGTCCGAAATTCTAGCTTAGTTTGTTATAGAATGTATATCTTGATGTATATTGATTGTAATCGAATCCTAGAATAACTAGGTTAATGTTTTAGGCTTCAAGGACTATTATAAATAGTTCCTTACGAATTGTAAACGTACGTGTGTATTGATCGATCAAACTAATATACATTGAAGCTTTTTGTAATTACTGTGTTCTTATTCGCATTCGCATTGATTAACAGTATTCATTGTTCTTAATCAATTAACATAACTGTTGATCCGCTGCAACTTCTTATTGTTAGTAGATCTTAGATTAATTAATCTGTCGGGGTTAATCGATCCTGACAGATGGTATTTTAACAAAGGAAACAAGTGTATGAATAAGATTTGTAAGAATCTTAAGGGTGGTTAAACCTAGGGTTTGGTAAATCACCATAATTGGGGGAAATGTGTTAGTAAGTGTTATCTAGAGGTAGATGGACACATTGGTAGTAGTATGTGATGTTGATCATCTTGTGATTATTGTATTAGGCATTTGGTGAGGTCTTGGAAGGTTGACCGAATTGTGAAGCAAGGAAATTGGCGTAAAGAATATGGTTGGAGCATTTTATTGCTAAGGTGAGTATGTGTGGACTTTACTGAGTACATAGCCTTTGAATTACTTTCTTACTTGTGTTATGGTCTATTTGCTTATTTGTGTAGACTTATAGTATATTGAGTTAGTGATAGATATTATTGATAATATTGGACTAACTTGTTTGATGATGAAAGTGATAGCCGAGAGCTAGTTGTCATAACTGTTGAGTTATGGTGAGATTGACATGATGAGATGACACGGGCGACTCCCGGTCATGAGGTGTGGATTGAGGGGCAGTTTGGTCAATTCCCATCGACTCATCCACGTTAGTAGTCTAAATAGTTGGACGTATTCCGGCGAGTAAGGCAGGTATCGGTAGATTGGGCAATTCCCTCTTGCCGGTATCTTGTTTCTAGTTAGTTCGGGGGCAACCCGATAACTAGATATGTATGTGCTTCTAGCTAGTTCGGGGGCAACCCGATAGTTAGATATCTTTGCTAGAGAGCAAGATCGATAGGGTCACAATAGGGTGACTAGATTGGATAGATGATTTATATATACATGTGTTTATATGTAACGTGAGATCTTATTATCATTGGGTCTAAACCCATGTAGCTCACGAGACGTTTTTGTCTCACGTACTCCTTGTTGTTTTTGCTATGTACTCAGGTTCAGGATCGAAGGTTTAGGTACGCATGGATAGAGATGTGGGGCCTAGAGTAGAAGAACATTAGATTGGATTTGTGCTTAGCTTTGGTTTTGATCTATTTTGTAACACCAAACTTTATACTCTGATTTTCATACCAAAGGTTTTTGTAAGTCCATATTTTTGGAACAGTTCTTCTATTTATGAAAATGATATTTTGGGCAAATGTTTTGTATTAAAAATTGAGGTGTTACACCGGGTACCCTTTTGTCACTGTTATTAAATGAAATGTGCACCTGTTGGTTTCCCCTTGTGCCACGTTTTGAAGGAGCTGTCAAAACCTCCTTATCTTCTCTCAGTTACATACCAACACACACAACAAGATTTCATGTGCCTTTTCTCTCTCTAACTTCTCTCTAAAAACCCTCTTCATCTTCTTGCTTGTTTTTGGTGTCTTTTGAAGATCTAGCGCTTGTTTCTTGCTCAATCTAAATTCTAAACTCATTTTTTAGTAGGCCTTGAGGTGAGCTTCATTCTACATGTGTTTGTTATTGATTTCATGCAAGTTGGTTAAACTAGGGTTTATGATTCTTGAAGTTTCGAAGGTGAATCTTGTGTTAGATGTTAGATTACATGTTTATTTAAGCTTTTACATGTATTGTATGGTTATTTGTGTGAAGAAACTAAGTTTTGATGAAACTCACCTTCAAGCTCCATTAATGGAGGTTTGAAGAAGATGGGTTTTGTCAAACCTTGGATTTCTTGAGGATTTGATGGTTATAGTTGTTTATTATGTTAAGATAACATGTTTGGTAAATTACTTATGTTGATTGTCAAGTATTGGTGGACTTTGTGAAATAAACTAGTTAGTGTTTGGATGATTTGGGTCAAAAAGATAAACTAGTGATTTTGGGTAAAATACTTGGTCAAGAAAGGTGTTGATTTGGTTAAATTATGTAGTTAGTCATGACTTGCTAAATGTGGTGTTTATATGGGTTAAAAGTCGAGATTTAGTAGTATTAGAACTATGTTTGGGTTTTGACCCGTTTGGATGTAAAATGTATAATGTGGTTAGTTGACTTAAATTATGAAAGTATGATGTGAATATGACTTGAGTAGGTATTATTGCAAGTATTTAGATGTCATTTGGGTAAAAAGTTAGTTTATGAACTTACTTGACAATTGTTTATAATTTGGTGGAATTATGTACTAATTCGGTATTCCTTTGGATTCACAGGAAATGGGAGGACAACTCAGTGACATTAGACTACTGAGTTGGTGGCAAGGAGAAGGTTACAGTGAGTGGATTCAATCTCCAACTTGTGTTTAGTTGCATACCATTAGTATTGCTCCGTTAGTGCTGATCAGTTAATGTTGACCCCGTTAGTGCTGATCAGTTAGTGCTGACCCCGTTAGTGCTGATCAGTTAGTGCTGACCCAGTTAGTGCTGATCCGTTAGTGCTGACCCAGTTAGTGCTGATCAGTTAGTGCTGGCCCAGTTAGTGCTGATCAGTTAGTGCTGACCGACCCAGTTAGTGCTGATCCGTTAGTGCTGATCAGTTAGTCCTGACCCAGTTAGTGCTGATCAGTTAGTGCTGACCCAGTTAGTGCTGATCCATTAGTGCTAAACAGTTAGTGCTGACCCCGTTAGTGCCGACCCCGTTAGTGCTGATCAGTTAGTGCTGATCAGTTAGTGCTGATCAGTTAGTGCTGATCCCGTTAGTGCTGATCAGTTAGTGCTCATCAGTTAGTGCTGACCCCGTTAGTGCTTATCAGTTAGTGTTGACCCCGTTAATACTGATCAGTTAGTGCTGATCAGTTAATGCTGATCCTGTTAGTGCTGACCCCGTTAATTCTGATTAGTTAATGCTGATCAGTTAGTGCTGACCCCGTTAGTGCTGATCAGTTAGTGCTGACCCCGTTAATGCTGATCAGTTAGTGCTGATCAGTTAGTGCTGACCCCGTTAGTTCTGATCAGTTAGTGCTGATCCAGTTAGTGCTGATTTCGCTAGTGCTGCTCCGTTATTTCTGGACTGGAACGCGATCATCTTCGCAAAGTGCGAAGATGTCTGGAACGTGTGTGACAACTCGATATTTTTGGTATGTAACTTCATTTCATTTCTAGAACTTTCCTTATTTACAAAGTTTTTATTTTTAGACATTTCTATTTCTGGCGTCCTAAAACACAACAAATTTACATATTTTTACACCATACACTAGTGTTTGACTATTTTAGTCAACACAGCATTATTATTTCCTTATGGTGACACATTTGAGCTAAACATTTCTAAAATGGTAACTTTTATCGGTTAAACAATAAACGTACTTAATAAATTTGAACGTGACTTGAATACATCGAACCAAGACCGACCACCTAAGTGGCCGGCCATACCCTTGCTCGTGACTTCCCCTACTCGGCCGAACCACCAAGGGTGGTGAGGATGATCCCTTTTTGTTGATTGATCTTATCCCCTTTGAATTGTTATCCTTATCTTATTCAAAAGAGTTCTAATTGGATTCAAACTCTTGTTGCCTCCTCACTATAAATACCATCTAACACCTAAACCCTAAACCTTTTCCATCATCATCTCGGCCGAACCCTAGCTCCATCTGATCCCAAGTTCGACGCAAGCCATCCCAATTCGATCTTGTTCGCTCGATCTAAGCAACGTATACCGATTCCCTCTCTATTTCATTTGTTTTCTTGTTTATTTCAGTCCCTAGCTCGAACCCGAGACCATGGCCAAGGCCATATGGTCTCGGCATGCATCCTTACCCCATAAACCCGTAGCATGCTTGCAAGCATTGTCCCTTGATCGTAAATCGTTGATTGTTGTATTTCTTTTTTTAAAATCAAACACTTGAACCCTAGATCTATCCTAGAATGGACCGAATGCATTAGATCTAGAACCCTGGATGTGCTAGACCAAATATCTAGCCAAGCTAGACCCACCGATCTCGACCACTAGCCGATCTAGACCGATCTAGAAACAAACCCTTAGGGTTTCGGCCTAGTCGGTCAACCCTAGACCAACCGAACCCTAGTTGACTTTAGGTTGACTTGATTTGACTTTTGTTGACCGAATTCTATGTTAAACTAAACCCTAACCCTAACCGAAATCTAGAACTCCAATCTTGACTTTCGGTGACTATTTTGACCTATGTTGACTTCTAGAACTGACCAACTTTGACCCATAAGTCAAACCGGGTCAAGGCCGGATCTTGACCCAACCGATCAACCCAAACCCAAATACCTAATCGGGCCAAGGCCCGTACTTGGCCCATGTCGATCTACCTTAGTCTATCGGGCCCAAACTTTAGTTGGCCCATTAATATCCAAGCACATTTGGACCAAAGCCCAAACCTTTGGCCCACTTATACCCAAACCGAACCCAATTGGGCCCAATCCCAATCCATGGCCCAATCTAATTGGACCTAAGCCCAATAAGAGGCCCAAGTGGCCTAACCTAGTGGCCCATTAAGCCCATTAGGCACAATAGGCCCAATCTAGGCCCATTAAGCCTAACCCAAGCCCATTTCATTTCATTTCATTTCGAAGCCCATTTCATTTCATTTCATTTCGGCCCATTAAGGCCCAATGATCCAAGTTCATTCGATTTCACGAAACATAAAACATAACATTAATTGTATATTATTTATCTTATAGTATATCTAGAATCGCCTGAATTAGCTTAGTCTAATTAGTAAGTTATATCGTTTAGGAAGCTAGGAGTCTCTGAAGGATTCCTCTGTCCTAATTTTGTCGCTAAGCTTTGCCCAGGTGAGTCCACAGACCCCTTTACTACTTTTACTGTTTTATAAAATTTGGGGTGGAAAACATAAACACAATTGCTACTGTTTTACTATGACTGTACAACATCTATACATTTTCATTATCGTTGGCATGACAAACAATTATTATACCGGACTAAGGTTGCCAGCAATCATTACCTAGTGGATCTAGACCATGGATATGCAGATAGTACTATTGGCTGACACTCATCCTCCCAACATTATTTGATCACTACTTGGTTTATCCAAGACATCTTTCGGGAGTGTATATCCATAAAAGAACGATAACATACTGGAGTTGAATTGTTGATTGTGGACTTAGGGGTTGGTATATTAACTCAATAGACTAGCTACCTGTTGGGTATAACAGTCGTGCGATGTCAAACATAACAATTTGTTCAACACTTTTTCATAAACAAAACAAGTAATTTGTAGATTTTCGACAATTACATTTTACTTTCTACATTTACTTCTCATATCATATGAGTGTTGAACTTTATACATTTTCAGTCATAAACCATTTTCATAACAAACATTTTTGGGTAGCAAACACTTTACTTTACCTTTTACATTAACCCTGTGGATTCACTCAACATTATTGTTGACCCTTTTATATTTATGTTTTTCCAGGTGATTAAGTGCAGTGGAACTGGAGGATATGAGCAGTGGGATTGTCGTGAGCCAGGAATAAAACATTAAGTTTACGTACAATCATTTCAAAAGAATTTCTATTTTAGGAAACTTTCTATTTTTGGAAAGTGAAAACAACTTTTATTTTTCGTTATTGAGTGGTTGTTTGTTTACTTAATTTTTGCTATGTTGCCATGAACGTTACACCTTCGTTCTTCCGCAAAACATTTTAAATGAAGTAAAACTCATTTTTGGCGGGGTGTGACAGAGTGGTATCAGAGCTTAAGTTATAGTGAATTAGCAAGCCTAGTCTATAACTACAAAAGATTTTGGGAAAAACAAAAACTTTTACAAAACAAAAATATTCATGGCATGCTGAGTCTCATATCCTGAAGTTCCATTGTTCTTAGATTAGAACATTTGCCCTAGTTAGTATTGCCTTAGTATGATAGTTAGCATTCATCAGAGAGCCCAAAATTTTCATAATCTAACAATTTTATACGTCGTGATAAGCAGAATGTCGCCTACGAGTGTCCTCGGTTTTTCGTCTGATTCCGATAGTGATCATGGTGCTGCTGTTCCAGTAGTCTTAGCGCCAGTTGCTCCAGTACCAGTGGTGGTACAACCTCCTGTTGTCCCATGGCATCGTCGCCCAAGAAGACGTCATATTCAATGGTCCTCCTACTCCGGCTCGTGGTCAGCATCCTATTATCTATCGTCGACGTGAGGATGGCATGATATGGTTGTGTTCGCCTGCGAAACCAAAGCGTGATGTTGCTCCAAGAACTCCACGACATCGAGAACCAGAGCCAAATGTGATATCAGAATCAGAGCCTGAGGAAGACTCTGAGCCATAGGAAGATGATTAGTCATCTACATTTCGTCTATATTTGTTTTCTATTACTATTATTAGGTTTTATGTTTAGCTATTTTTAAAATTAGTATTTTCTTTTATTCAGTATTGGCGTATGTGCCATACTTTTAAAACTATTATGTATTAGGAATGTGTTTAATAAAAATGATATTTTAGTAAAATCTCGTTGTTTCTATAAATAGTATTTTCTATACGTCTCTACTACTACTATATCTACGTCTATTTGTATCTATGTCTACTACTACTACTACGTCTATTGTATACCTATCCTTTGATTCTTATATTAACTATATTTTTCTTTATAGTCCTCCTATATTATTATTTTCTTAACTCTTTGTTTAAATCGTATTATTTGTATCAGCAATTCATCAATGGCTCGAGGAGGAAATGCAGAGACTGTTGAACAAATGGTGGAACGCCGAATCGCTGAAGCGATGGCTCAAATGAACGCTGCAAGAGGAAATGCCTCTGGTGCATCTAACAGTGGAAACAACGGTATATCATTCGACTCCACAAAAGAAGATTCATTTATTTCCATTTTATTTTAATCTAATCTTTCCTTTTCTTTCATTATTTGTTTAAACTTCAGATCCCAATGCTAATCGTCAAGGTCAGTCGTTTAAGACCTTTACGTCCTGTCATCCTCCGACATACTCTGGATCTGAAGGTTCCATTGCTATCATCCACTGGATTGAGAAGGTGGAATCTATCTTCAGTATCATCCAATGTGCCCCTGAGAATATGGTGAAGTTTGCTGCTAGCACATTGTCCAAGGAAGCGTTGTCCTGGTGGAATTCCCAAGCGCAAGTCTTAGGTCGTGCTAATGCTGATGCTATGACTTGGGATACGTTTAAGAATCAGTTAACTCAGAAGTTTTTTCCAAGGAGAGAGCTACAGAAAGTTGAAGTGGAACTATGGAATCTGTCCATGGTTGGATCCGATATTGTTACCTACACGACTAAGTTCCAAGAACTCGCTCGTCTCGTCCCTCATATGGTTTCCCCTGAATTTAATAGTATTGAGAGGTATCTCCAAGGTCTTCATGATCTTATTCGTACTCATGTTATTGCTTCTGAACCGGCAACATTCGAAGATGATGTTCGTACTCATGTTATTGCTTCTGAACCGGCAACATTCGAAGATGCTGTGAATCGTGCAACAAGTTTGACTGATGATGCTATGAGAAGTGGATCGTTCAAAGATAAGCTAGTCGTGTCTAGCAAATCCTCTGAAACTTCGAATAATGAAAATGGGAAGCGTTCCTATGACAAGAAGCGTGATTACAAAGGGAACAAGTATCAGAACACTAAAAATTATGCTGCCTCTAATCAGAACAACAATCAGTCTAATTCTGATTCTATGTCTTATGCTGGAAGCAAGCCCAAGTGTAACAAATGTAATTGGCATCATGATGGTCAGTGTGAGAAGTGCTACAAGTGTGACCGCTGGGGTCACAATTTCAGAAAATGTTCGTCCAACAATCCTCCTAAGAATCCTGTCTGTTACGCGTGTAGTGATCCTAACCCACTATCGTAATCGTTGCCCTAAGCTTCAGAACAACAACAACAACCAGAATGGCAACAACAACAACAACAATGGAAATCGTAACAACAATCGCAATGCCAACAACAACAATGATCGTCAGAATGGTCATGGTCGTGCATTTGTTATGAATGCTCAGGAAGCTCGCGAAAATCCTGACACTGTTACCGGTACGTTTATCGTCAACAATCATTTTGCTTCTATTTTATTTTATTCGGGAGCCGACTTGAGTTTCGTATCGACCGACTTTAAAAGTTTCTTAAATTTGAATCCTGAACGTTTGAAAGTTAATTATGAAATCGAACTAGCGAATGGCAAAGTTGTTAGGTCTAGTGAAGTTTTTAATGGTTGTAAGCTTGACCTAGATGATCACATATTTGATATAGACCTTGTGCCTGTAGAGCTAGGTAGTTTTGATATCGTCATAGGGATGGATTGGTTATCTAAAAACCGTGCTAAAATAATATGCTACAACAAACAAATTCGAATCCCTTTATCCAAAACAGAAACTTTATTAATTCAAGGTGAACAGCGAAACAAAAACATAAAAATCATAAACACTATGAAAGCTCAAAAATATCTTCGTAAAGGATGCCAAGCCTTTCTTGCTCATGTCGTTGACACAAAGTCCAAAGATCGTAAGATTGAGGACATTCCTATCGTTCGTGAATTCCCTGGTGTTTTTTCTGGCGAATTGCCTGGACTGCCCCCTCAGAGACAAGTTGAATTTCGTATTGATCTGATTCCAGGAGCATCACCTCTTGCGCATTCTCCTTATCGTCTTGCACCGTCTGAAATGCAAGAACTTTCATCGCAATAGCAAAAACTTCTTGATCTTGGTTTCATTCGACCGAGTTTCTCGCCCTTGGGAGCTCCGGCTCTTCGTTAAAAAGAAAGATGGTTCAATGAGAATGTGCATTGACTATCGTGAATTGAACAAAGTAACTATTAAAAATCGATATCCTCTTCCCCGTATTGATGATCTATTCGATCAACATTATCGTTGACCCTTTTATATTTATGTTTTTCTAGGTGATTAGGTGCAGTGGAAAAGGAGGATATGAGCAGTGGTATTGTCGTGAGCCATGAATAAAACGTTAAGTTTACGAACAATCATTTCATTTCAAAACAATTTCTATTTTAGGAAACTTGCTATTTTTGGGAACTTTCTATTTTTGGAAAGTGAAAACAACTTTTATTTTTCATTACTTCGTGGTTGTTTGTTTACTTAATTTTTGCTATGTTGTCATGAACGTTACACCTTCGTCTTCCGCAAAACATTTTAAATGAAGTAAAACTCATTTTTGGCGTGATGTAACACCATGCTTCGGCGCAGATTATTATATCATGCTTTTGTGGTTTATATAATTAATTGTGGTATGATAATTATATGATAATGATATATATATCTAGTTGTGTGTGGATTGTGATAAATGGAATAGGTGCGCATATATGAGGAGGCGTAGCTTGATCGGTGGCAACAACTCGGTTCAGTGGGAAACCGAGGTTTGAGAAGTCAGCGTCGGATGGATAATAGCTGGGCATAGTGTATTATTGATCGCGGTATTCGGACCTTACCTGTATGCGTTACACGTAAGGGGGTTTACCGGGCCACCGGGTACAGCGATATCGGGTACCGTCGTTAGGCCAACGATGGTTTTAGGCTCAGGCAGGACCACCGATCTTCTCAAACAAGACAATGGGTATGTGGTTATGTGGAACAGAGGTTTGAGATGTCAGCAATGGAGGTTATCGGCTGGGCATAGTGTATTGTTGATCGCGGTATTCGGACCTTACCTGTATGCGTTACACGTAAGGGGGTTTACCGGGCCATCAGGTACAGCGCTATCGGGTACCGTCGTTTGGCCAACGATGGTTTTAGGCTCCGGCAGGACAACCGATCTTCTCAAACCAAAACAGTGGAACAGTGGTTATGTGGTTATATGGCTTTTCGATTGAGGATATTCTATTACTTGCTTGTTGTGCTTTACAGAATTTGTAGATTTTATTCATTCACTTAGGTTTGTGCTAATCCCTCCCTCGTTGACTCTTTTCAGGTTGATCGGTGCTTTGGACGGGATGATTGACCAAGCTCATTTTGATATGTTTTGTAAAATGAGCCATGCCGTTAAGTGACACCGTTTAAACAATTTTGTTTATTTTGGAAATTAATTTGGGACGTTTAGACTGTAAACCTAAACCTAAGACTTAGATATTATCTAATGCTTCCGCACCTTAAAGAAAAAAAATGGTTTCTAAATTTTGCGGTGTTACACATCCTATAATAACACATAAGAAGATGTCAAATATAATTAATATATACAACAAGAACATCTTTAGCAAATATCATAATTCATTAGTCAAATAACATCACAAAATCTCAAATTCTTAAATAACAATATATAAGTACATAGAAGGGAAAACATAGTGTCAAGTACAAGAAAAACATAGTGTCAAATAAGAAAAACATAGTGTCAAGTACACCACATAACAATAACATTACAACAACTAAACAACCAAATTTCCAGTGGATGAAATAAGGCACATATCATGTCACTCATTTAGAAGTGAGTATAGAAAATTAATCTTGTTCAAAGAAGATGGAGGGTACATAAAACTTTCCGTAGCTTCCTTTTTCCAGAAGATGCGAAGTGCCTTGTTGTAGTGCACCGAGCTTGGTTCAAAACCAGGAAAGGTTCCAACAATGTCCATGCATTCTGCAATAGAAGGGACATGGATTTGTGGTTGAGGTGTTTGTGAGCTTCTTGATGATAAAGCTTGCAATACGGTATCTAGTTTCAATTCAAATGAGGATGAAGCTCCTGAAGTTTTCCCCCTTTTTGAACGAGTGTTAGAATTCTCCTCTTCCTTCTTCTTCTTCTTCTTCTTCTTCTTCTTTGTTGAACTACTTTCTGGAAATGATATTTCAACACCATCACCTATATTGAACACGTCGCTATCCCTATTCCCTTCTAAATTGAACTCTTCTTGGATATTCATTGGACTATCATTGTTCTGGAACTCGCCGGGTAGTTGAGTCCTATCCCCAACCGCAACAGAATAACGAAATAGTTGCTCAGAATAGATGTGATACATCTCTAAATTTTTGTCCCTGAATTTTGCAAGTTCTGGATCAAGCTATAAAAGAAACAAAAAAAAATATGATTAGTAATTTTTCTTTGAAAAGTATGGTATCCATAAGAAGTACAATAACCTTGTAACAGCCAAGTACCTCTATTTTTTCATCCCACCAATCAGGCGTTGCATGAATAGTCTTCCTCACGGGATCCCACCCAAGCCCGGATTCAATTCTCATTAAACGATCATATAACTTCCAATCTTTTTTCATTGTCTCCCAATGGTTTTTGAGTTGTTGTTTGTTAAATTTCTTTCATGTCCGAGCTATAAGGTTATTTTCTAAGTTCTTCCAAAACAATTCCCTTAATGGTCAACCCTAACTCTTAAAGGTCAACCTAACTTCCCATAGAACATAATGTCCCAAAAGCAAAGTCTAAGTCTAGGGTGGGTAAACCAACCTAATTCACATAGACTAAAGCTTTGATACCAATTTGTAACACACCAATTTTTCAACCAAATTTAAACTTTTATAATAATAAAGTATAAGTCTTTACAAACCGAGTATCCCAAAAATATGGTTTAAATAAAACATTTGGAATAATTAATAAGTACCAAAAACCGGTGTTACAAATATATCAAAACTAGAGTCTAGGGAATTAAAAAAGTACACCGAGCTAATCACTTCCAAATGCTAACTACTACGGGCCGCCTAATCCTTAGTTCCCGAACCTGAGCCAAAATAAAAGTAGTACGTGAGACAAGATTGTCTCGTGAGAAACATGGGTTTTAGACCCGATTAGAAAACATTTGCAATAAATAATAATTATATAATTATCAAATTGCACATAGTCAAACATACTCTATGGCTTGCCATAAGCCCAACACATACGTAACTATCAAATTGCACATAGTCAAACATACTCTATGGCTTGCCATAAGCCCAACACATACGTAACGGGCCTCCCCGAAACAACTCCCCCGGTATGGGTTAACTAGGTAAACTCCCCAGTTTCCGGGTTATCTATTTCTCCCACGTTTTCCGGGTTATCTCAAACTCTCCCGATCTCCGGGTTATCTATTTCTCGACACACTACCCTTGCGCAGGGTGGTACCGCCCCAAGTAGGTGTCACTAACTCCCCCAACTTGTGTGGGTTATCTAGGATCCAATTGATTAGCTACCACATAACAAATCATCAACTTGAGCCAATGCTCCAAATCATAAATATCACCATACTGGTGGTAACCAAGCAAATCAATAAACATTACAATTCATGTACTAAACAAATCAATCATTTTCTTTATCAAATCATTTATCTAATAAAGACTACTAAAAACTTGTTTAATCATTTAAACCATAAAACCATTTTATTATGTACTCAGAAAAGATCACATGTACTCACTTTAGCAATGTTATCCAATACTTGTGTAAATCAACACAATCTCTACTTCTCAACCAAAGAAGTACTTCAAATCTCAACTCCTTCTTGACCTAATATCAATATCATCACAAAATCTAGTTATAATCCATAACTAGCTAATAATTAATCCATATTAATATTCCCAACCACCAAGTTCCGAAAATGAGTTGCCGGTGCAGCCTCTGGTGCGAAGAATCTGTAATTTTCCATCTGCGATTTTGATTAAGTAATTTGCTTGCAAAGAGAGAGTAGAATTGTTAATCGCAGAGAGAATTGAAAGAGAAAGTATGAAATAACTGTTAGAAAATTTGAAAGAAGAAAATAGACGGTTATTTATACTTAATTAGAGATAATTACGGTATTGGGAAGAAAAAACGGCTGATTTGACAGCCTTATCCTGTTCCAACGGTAACTTTCTTATTAAGAAAGGTTACCGTTGGGGAGTATGAAGATTAAAAGTCAGTTTTACCACTCCAGGACTTCAATACCGAGTGTAAAAAAAACTAAATTAAAAAAAAATTAAAAATTATAAAAACATTTAATTTAATCTATAAATTGATAAAAAATAAAAATAATTAAAATTTGATATGTCAGACGAGTGATACTGAGTTGGTCAGTATTAGAGCTAATACTGAGCAGTCAGTATCAGAACATTTTAAGGAAAATTAAGGATTCAGCATACCCAATTGCCCTAGTAAGTACATAAACCTTTCCTCAGAGAGAGGTTTAGTAAACACATCGGCCAATTGGTCATCTGTAGGAACAAAATATACCTCAACCTTACCCTTTTCCACATTATCTCGAATAAAGTGGTGTCTGATATCAATGTGCTTTGTACTTGAGTGATGGACTGGTTTTCAGTGAATAGCACTCTTGTTATCACAATGAATAGGTGTCTTCTGGAAATTGAACCCATAGTCCATTAGTTGATACTGCATCCACAAAAGTTGAGCACAACAACTTCCTGCAGCAACATATTCTGCTTCTGCAATGGAAGTTGCTACTGAGTTTTGCTTCTTGGATGACCAACCAACTAGTCTACCACCAAGGAATTGACATCCTCCACTTGTACTTTTCCTGTCCAACCTACAACCTGCAAAATCTGCATCTGTATACCCTTCAAGGTCAAAGTTTGAGTCCTTGGGATACCAAAGACCCATGTTAGGAGTACCTGAAAGATATCTAAAAATGCGCTTAACAGCTTTCATATGTGATTCTTTAGGATCAGCCTGATACCAAGCACACAAACAAGTTGCAAACATGATATCAGGCCTGCTAGCTGTTAAGTAAAGTAAAGAACCAATCATACCTCGGTATGTGGATAGACATACTGGTTTACAAGTTTCATCTTTACTTATTTTATCCTGAGTACCCATAGGAGTGTGCATGGAAGATAAATTTTCAAATTTGTATTTCTTTAGCATGTCATGCACATACTTACTTTGATTTATAAAAGTGCCATCGGGCTTTTGATCGACTTGTAAACCAAGAAAGTAAGTAAGTTCACCCATCATACTCATCTGATACTGAGATGACATTATCTTAGCAAACCAGTCACACATTGACTTGTCAGTGGAGCCAAAGATAATATACTCTACATATATTTGAATAAGTAAGATGTCAGAACATTTCCTTTTTGAAAATAATGTTTTGTCAATTTTGCCGCTTATAAATTTATTTTCAATTAAGTACTCAGACAGGGTATCATACCAGGCTCTTGGAGCTTGTTTGAGCCAATATAAAGCTTTATCAAGCTTGAAAACATAATTAGGAAATTTAGGATCAACAAAACCTGGTGGTTGTTTAACATAAACTTCCTCTTGTAGTTTTCCATTGAGGAAAGCAATCTTGACATCCATCTGATAAACTTTGAAGTTCTTGAAAGCTGCATATGCAAGATACAGCCTAATAGCTTCAATTCTTGCAACAGGTGCAAAAGTTTCATCATAGTCAATGCCTTCTTCTTTCCTGTAACCCTGAGAAACCAGTCTCGCTTTGTTTCTAATGACAACACCATCCTTGTCCATCTTGTTTCTGAACACCCACTTAGTACCAATAATAGTTTTTCCAGTAGGAGGTGGTACTAAGTTCCAAACTTTGTTCCTTTCAAACTCTGTCAGTTCTTCTTGCATAGCTTCTACCCAGTCTTCATCTAATAAAGCTTCATCAGCTTTCTTTGGTTCCATGGTAGATAGGAAGCTTGAGAAGAAGCAAAAATTTGCAATTGCTTGGGGTTCAAATTCTAACTTTCTTCTTGTTTGGACAACTTGTTCAATAGGACCAATAATATTGGAATGTGGATGATCTCTGTGTTCCCTTAGATTGTTTCCCAAGGGAGCATTTGAAGCAAGGTCAACAATATCTTGTTGTACTGATGTGTTGTCTGCCTGATACTGAGTTGAATTCTGGTCAGTATTAGACAGTTCAGGTTTCTGTTCTTCTTGATTTTGCAGATCTGAGGTGGATTCTTGAAAATTACTGGAAGATTCACCTTCTTCATAGGTAGAATTGTTCAGATCAATTATTGGGAACTCAGTATTGGGGTTCTCAGATACGGGAACCTCAGTATTTGATGCATTCGAGTTATACTGAGTTCTTTCTTGATCAGTGTCAATCATACCATGATCAACATAGTATGGGTGAGACTTGGGCTGTTCAGCAATTGAGCTTTCTGGATTGCATAGAATGTCTATGCCACTTATGTCTTCCTTTGTTGAGGTAGAATGCTCATTCTGATGTTCATCAAACGTGACATGAATGGATTCTACAATCATCTTAGTTGAGATGACATACACTCTGAAAGCTTTAGAGTGTGGAGAGTAGCCCATGAGCACACCTTCATTTGCTTTGGGAGCAAATTTGTTGAGATTTTGTTTAGTACTGAGTACAAAACATTTACTCCCAAATATGTGGAAGTATTCCACATTAGGAACCTTTCCATTGTATAACTCATAAGGAGTCTTTAGATGTCTCTGGACTATTGTAGCTCTGTTCTGAGTGAAATTTGCACAGTTTACAGCTTCTGCCTAGAAGCTCAGTGCTAGTCCAGCATGGCATAACAAAGTTCATGAAGCTTCAATTAATGTTCTATTCTTTCTTTCTACAACACCATTTTGTTGTGGTGTGTAGGCTGCAGAGAAGTTTTGAACGATTCCTTTTTCTTCACAGAAATCTGCTAATACTGAGTTCTTAAACTCAGTACCATGGTCACTTCTTAGTTGCTTGACCTTGTTGCCTTTCTGAAGTTCTTCTCTTTTGATAAAGGCAATTATTTCTGTTGTTGCATCTGATTTGGTCTTGAGAAAGATGACCCAAGTATATCTTGAGTATTCATCAACCAAGACTAAGGTATAGATCTTTTTGGCCAATGATGGTGTGCTGATGGGACCAAAAAGATCCATATGTATCATTGTAAGAGGTTCATTAATGGAATGATTGACCTTTGACTTGAATGAACTCTTCTTCTGCTTGCCCATTTCACATTTTGAGCATAACTTACCTTTTGAATAAGTAATAGTGGGCAACCCTCTCACCAATTTCTTCATACAGAGCTCATTTATATTTCTGAAATTTATATGAGAGAGTTTCTTTTGCCACAACCAGTTCAGTTCTGGCTTGACTTTAGAAAGCAGGCAAACACGAATAGTAGGGTCTATTTCAGACAGGTTGACCACATAGACATCTTTTTCTCTTCTAGCAATGAGTACAAGTTTCCCTTTATCATTGTAGATGATTCCTGCAACCTTTCTGAAACGAGCTTCATTGTCATCATCACACATCTGATTGATACTGAGCAGATTGTGTTTAAGACCCTCTACATAGGCAACTCTTTTAAACGTTATGTTGCCTACCTTGAGTACTCCATACCCTCTTGTTTTTTCAATTGAATCATCTCCAAACTTGACAGAAGGACCCTTCTCTGGTGTATAGTGTAGAAGGTATTCCATACTGCCAGTCATGTGTCTTGAGCAGCCACTATCTAAGTACCATTTTCTGTCACCCTGCACAAGACACAAAATAAGGATTAGTTCTTTTTAGGAGCCCATTTTTGAATGGGACCTTTGGTAGGAGAAACAGGAGTAGACTTGATCTCTTTTGTTGGAGAGGTCAGTATCACTTTAGGAGAAACCTTGGAGGTTTTCTTTGGTGATACTGACTTGGTTTCTCTCTTTTTCTTTGGTACTGAGTACCTAGGACTTGAGAGATCAGTCCAGCATTCATCTCCTTTATGTTCAGTATGATGACATCTATAACATTTTCAAGGTCTGTTTCTGAACATATTTTCATAAGGAATTTTTGAAAATTGTTTGACTTTTGGTAAATCAGTATGAGTAAGTTTTGCAAACTTTTGACTTAAAACTTTGATCTGATCACCAATAGATTTTAAAATGTCACTTTTGTCATTTTTTACTGGTGTTTTAATGTTGTGTTTGACTGGTTTGGAAGGAGATGGATCTGGTGTCTTCTTTTTATTAGGCAAAGAAGTCTTTTTAATATCAGACTTCTTGTTTTTGCCACTTGAAGATCCTGTTGAAGTTGATTTCTGGTTATCATGTTTTAGAATGACAACTTTAACAGGTTCTTAAGATTCTTGAGTAGTTGACTTTTCTGTTCCTGCAACCTCAGTATTAGATAGATCATTTTGAGTAGAAGTGGTTTTATTTTCATTATATATCTCAAAAGTGGTTGTGTTAAACAATACTTCAAATGGACGGACAGCAGAAGTATCATACTGCACAACTTCGGGATCAGTATCAGAAATTTCTTTTTCAGAAAATTCAATACTAAGCTCTTGGAGTTCAGTATAGCACTTTGAACAGATGGAAGGACCAATTGGTTTTTCAAAAATAGTTTTATCCTCATCATCTGACTCAGTTTGACATCCAACTTCACAAAACGTTTTTGCTTTCACAAACTGTATAGGGTTCATATCAGAAAATTCTTCAAATAAATCAGCAAAATTATTTCTATTTTTTAACTGAGGATCAACACCATGTGCAGCCCTCATATTTTCTGGAAATTGTTGATTTAGACATTTATTTAATTTAATAGATGCATTTCCCCAAGATTTACACTGGTTTTCAAATTTTTCTTTTTCTAATTTGTGTAAATGAGCTTTATCAGCTAATCTTTGGTTAATGTCTTGTAAGTTTAAAAAATTTAGTTCTAAATCTTTAAATTTTGCTAATTTATCTAAGTGTTCATTATTTACCCTTTCAAGTTCAAGAATTGTTAATTTTAAAGCTTTCCTCTCTGTACTAAAGTTTTAAGATCAACAATCATATACTCAAAAATCTTTTCTTTTTCATTCACTGAATAAGTTTGAAAGGAACTCACCTTGTACAACTGAGTGGAATCCCAATTAGTATGAACACTCATCCTCTCAGCTTCTTTGATGTCCTTTTCAAAGGAGCTCTTCAAATCATCTTCAGTGAAAGCCATAAAGGCTTTGTTTTCAACCTCTTCCTCATCATCACTAAGCTCTTCATCCATCCAAGCTTCAAAGTAAAGTGCTTAATGAGGAGCTCCATTCCCTGCTGCATTCTTGCCCTTGCTCCAGTTCTTTAGCTTGACATACTTGTCTCTATACCGTTTAGCTCGGTATGCAATCTTGTCATTCTGATCAGTTTCAGTTGACTTAGTATGACAATTAGCAGCAATGTGCCCAGGCTTTCCACACCTATAGCAAAGACCTGATCTTGGGTCAGTATTGGAAGAGCTAACACCAAGCCTCTTCTTTTTCAACTGATCCAGCTTCATAGACATAAGAGCCATTTGGGTTTCAAGCTCTTCTGCCTCAGCATCAGCAAGATCAACTTCTGGTTCTTCAGGCTCAGTCACAGTATATGCCTGTTGAACAACTAGAGCCATGCCAGTGGAAGACTTGTCAGTTTTCTTCCAGTTGATCAGTCTTGCAGCATTATTCTCCTCATGATTCAACATTAGACCATACAAAGTTTGAAGAGTGTATGACTCAATGTTGTTAGCAGCATTGACAGAATTTATCATATCAAGAAACTGTTGAGGAAGACTATCCAGGAACTTTTGAACAAGCTCTCCTTCCTCCTTCACAATGCCTACACTGATTAAATCATGGATAACAGTATTGAACTTGTTATAGAGAGTGGTGATGTCTTCATTTGGACTTGAGAAGAAGTTTTCATACTTCCTCCTCATGTTGCTTTTCCTCTGCAACTTCACCTTAGGTGTGCCCTCATAGGTGACTGATAGACTATCCCACATAGCCTTTGTTGTTGGCAATTTCATAATTGCATTAAGTATTTCTTTGGTAACAGCATTACCAATCACCCCCTTTGCTCTGGAGTCTAAACTGTATAACTAACGGTCAGTATCAGTCCAGGTGTGTTTCAGTTTAGGAAATGTTCTTGTGTTCTCAGGAGCATCATCAGTAGCAGCAACGGGTTCCACAGTTTGTGGAATGATAGGACCATCATTCAGCACAGTGAGCATCTCATGATGAATAGATTCAAGATACCACTGAGCTTTTAGCTTCCATTGATGGAAGTCTTTGCCATCAAAGATGGGCACTCCCTTTCCAGACATAACCGGTGCAATAATTGTAGACATTTTGGATTTTTGAGTGTTGGAGGGATAGATATAGGGAATGGCTGCCAGGGTAATAGATCGACTAAATAAGGATTTATTTAGCCCGCTTTGAT
Source organism: Calendula officinalis (assembly GCA_963853835.1). NCBI lineage: Eukaryota > Viridiplantae > Streptophyta > Magnoliopsida > Asterales > Asteraceae > Calendula > Calendula officinalis. Next base: position 72,878,987 of record OY970826.1, read on the forward strand.
ACCAGTTGTTAGGTCACAAAAACCCTGGATTACTTAGTTAATTGATAGAATTATTATTACTTAAGACAAATAATGTATAGAACTAGATTATAGTCAAATGTATAATTCCACTAAGTGTGGTATGTTGCGGAATAGCAATACCACTGATCAATTACAATAACATATGAAAGCGTAAAGTGAATTGGTAAGTTCTCCTTTGCAAGGTGATCTCTATTTATAATGATATAGAGATCTTACATAATGGGCAAAGGAGTAACCGAAGGACTAAACTAGGGAAATGACTAAGATCAAGGGATTTGATCTTAGTCCGTTACAAAACTGACTGTAACTCAGTCCTTCTACTCAGTATTGGATTTCCAATACTGAGTGTTGATACTGAGTGGCCAATACTGGCCAAACTCAGTATCACACCTAAACTTAGCAGTTTAAATCTACTATTTATTCTAAGCTAGTCTAGGTTGTTTTGTTATCCTAAGATTCCAAAGGGGTAAGGCTTTTTGCCTTAATAGCCATAAGCCAATCACATACGTAACGGGCCTCCCCGAAACAACTCCCCCGATATGGGTTATCTAGGTAAACTCCCCCATTTCCGGGTTATCTATTTGCTCCCCCGATTTCCGGGTTATCTCAAAACTCCCCCGCTTTCCGGGTTATCTATTTCTCGACACACTACTCTTGTGCGGGGTGGTACCACCCCAAGTAGGTGTCACTAACTCCCCCAACTTGTGTGGGTTATCTAGGATCCAATTGTTTAGCTACCACATAACAATTCAACTACTTGAGCCAATGATCCAAATCATAAGATTCAACATACTAGTGGTAACCAAGCAAGTCAATAACAATTCATATCATCTACTTACTAATCAATCTTTATTTCTTTATTAAAACATTTAATTAATAAAGACTACTGAAAACTTGTTTACTCATTTAAACTATGAAAACTCTTTTACTATGTACTCAGAAAAGATCACATGTACTCACCTTAGAAATGCTATCCAACACTTGTGTCAATAAACACAAATCCTTACTTCATAATCAAAGAAGTACTTCAAATCTCGAGATCTTCTTGACCTAATACCATCATCAACACAATAACTAGTTATTATTCATAACTAATCACTAATCTATCAAATTTAACATTCCCAACCACCAAGTTCATACTACTTGGTGGAAATCTCAAACCCTAGTTCAAGATTTCTATCCATAAAAATCAAATCTAGCTTGTACACATTGATTACAAGCTCACCATGAGTGTTTTACACTCATGATAGATCATCTTCCCCAAAGATTGTATGGTTGGTTCCCAAAACCACCATTGATGCCCATGAAAAGCTTGAAACTAAGGTAGAAGATGATAAGAATCAACAATCTTTACCTTTGATGTTAAAATCTTCAAAGATGATGAAGATTTGAGCTCTAGACCTCCAAAATCGCCTCTTCTCTTCAAAATAACGGCCGAGCCACAAGTAGGGTCGTTGATGCCTAAACCCCTAGCCTAAAACCCGTTTTTATACAGAGTTCAGCAGTTCACGATCGCGAACATGAGTTCGCGCCGTCAACTCTGCGTGTCATTAACTTTTCGCGATCGGGAACAAGTCGGGAACTCCATGTCTGAAAAGCTCCAATTCCCTGAATGAAGTTCACGATCGCGAACCATAGTTCGCGCCGTGAACTTCCCCAGTCAGCTAGGCTGCACTTTTTGGTCGTCCGATTCAGTCCGGTTTCGACCCTAACTATATCAAACGGTGTCCAAATGACACGAAACCAATTCCTACGGTTCTGAAATGAATTATCCATAATTATCATATTTTTGTACAATTTATTTATTTACAAAATCTCGGTCATTACAACTATCTACCCCTTAAGAGGATTCCGTCCTCGGAATCGCATCATAATCTACAAAGTTCGGGTAGCGTTTCTTAATCTCATCTTTGACTTCCCAAGTCAAATTTGGCCCAAGGGAATGCTTCCACTTGACCAACACCAACTCAATCTCTTTATTCCTTAATTTCTTTGTTTGGGCCTCCAATATCGCCTCGGGCTCTTCAATCAATCGGTTGGGTGCATCGACCCGCAAATCTTGAAGGGGGATAATATTCTCCACTTCACCTAAGAACTTCTTCAAATTACTAACATGGAAGGTGTCATGGACACCTTGCGACTCGGGCGGAAGTTCTAACTTAAATGCTTGTAAACTGACCCGTTTCAAAATCTTAAATGGGCCAACATACCTTGGGCTCAATTTGCCCTTCTTACCAAATCTCATTACGCCTTTCCAAGGCGACACTTTCAACATCACCATATCACCAACATCCAAATCATAGGGTCGCTTTTACAAACCCGAATAACTCTTTTGGCGATCTTGTGCGATTTTCATATTCTTTTGAATTATTCCGATTTTCTCATTTGTTATTTTCACAATCTCAGGACCCGTGAGTTTGTCTCACCCGCCTCTAACCAACAAGAAGGCGTCCTACACTTTCTCCCATACAATGCCTCAAATGGTGGCATCTTAATCGTAGAATGATAACTATTGTTATATGAAAACTCAACTAACGGTAAATGCGCATCCCATTTACCACCAAAATCTAAAACACACGATCTCAACATATCTTCGTCCGTTTGGATCGTTTTTTCACTTTGACCATCGGTTTGCGAATGGGAAGCAGTGCTCAATCTCAACTTAGTTCCCAACTCTTCTTGGAGTAACCTCCAAAATCTCGAGGTAAACCTTGCATCTCGATCGGACACAATCGAAATCGGTACCCCATGCAATCGAACAACTTCATCAACATACAATTTTGCCAATTTCTCGAGTGCATAGTTTCCCGAATAGCTAGAAATAACGCACTGTTCATTAACCTATCAACAATCACCCAAATGGCATCATGGTTTCTACTCGTCTTTGGAAGACCAACAATAAAATCCATGGTAATATCTTCCCATTTACCGGCCGGCACTTACAATGATTTGAAGGAATTATGTGCACAGTTAGTCAACCTATGATGATACATCCATGCCTACGAAACACTTAAGGGTCACACCGGTGAGTACATGTAATACGAACAAGTTATGCAACGATACTACGAAGAGGAATGATTCATAATAGTCATTATGAATTAGTTAAGTATTAAGTTAAGTTTAACTTATTACTAGATTAGTTTAACTAACTAATTAATACAAGTAGTTGTACATTTACTAGTTGAGTAAATATACAATGTGTTAATTAAAGGTTATCCATGATATGATTTAAAGCTATTAAATCCTATAGTAATTGGATAATATTATTGTGTAAATTATATAAAGGTTATTATATAATTAACTATTAAAAGTATAAATACAAGTATATATAATTCGTGTATATGGGTACCGAATTATTAGTGTGTTAATACTAGACATTTAATAGTTAAGTGCAACAATAATAAACTAGTTAAACTATAAGGGATGGAAGTGTAAAAGGATAAGTTTAATTAAGAGATTAATCTTAATTAAACTAGAAGGGCCTTAAGTGAAAGTCCATCTATTATAAATAGAGGGCTTAGGCATCACTTATTAGGTTACACCAAAAGAAGCCGAAAACCCTTTCCCCTTTACCCCATTCGGCCGAAACAAGAACACCACCACTTGGTGTTCTTCGTTCTTCGTGTTCTTCATTCGTTCTTCGTGTTCTTCAAGTCTTGAAGATCCAAGATCGTTGCAAGTGATCATCTAGAGGATCGTTCGTCGTGTTCATCATCAGTGGACTTATCTTAAGCATTAACCTAAGGTATGATTCATGGAACACTCCTTCTTCCTCTCCTCTTGTTCGAAGTCGAACCAAGAACCCTAGGGTTCTTGGTAGTAGTCGACGAACACACAAGTATATGTGTGTTCGAGTTCTTCGAACAAGGTTTCTTTCTTGTTAACCTAATCTAGTTCTCCAACATCCCAATCCTTTAGGGTTTAAGGATTAGGTTTAATCCCAGTTCCGCATTTAGGGATTAAATCAGCTAGTTGGTTTTAACCAGCCAAGAACAAGTTCATGTTCTTGGTCAGTCATGGTTCGAACCAAGCATACTAGGAGGTTGACCCAAGTGGTCGATCAGTGTCATGTGAAACCCTTCAAGTGGTATCAGAGCGTTGGTTTAGAGATCTAGACTAGATTAACAAAGATTGTTTGTTTACTTTAATATTAAGTTTTTTTTGTTTCAAGCTTTCTTCTTCATCATATTTTCGGAAAAAAGGAAGAAACCCTAGGACCAAGAACATTAAACTAGTCTAAGTTTAATTGGTCAAGAAGGTTTCTAGAAAACCCTAGCAAATTTTCGAAAATACACAGAAAGAACCCTAGTTACAAGTATATTAAACAAGATATGTTTAATTGATCAAAAGGATTCTTTCCATAATCCCTTAAAATTTCGTAACCAAGGAAAACCCTAGGATCAAGTATGTTAAACAAGATTTGTTTAATTGATCAAAAGGATTCTTTCCTAATCCATTAGAGATTTCGAAATCTAGAGGAATACTTGGACACCAAGTTTATTAAACTAGCCTAGTTTAATTGGTGGAAAAGTTTCCTAGCCTTAAGTTTTCGAAACCCTAGAACATTAAACTAGTTTTTGTTTAATAGTTTAAAAGTATTAATTATGATAATAATCTAAAACCTAATTAATTAGACAAGTTTATGTCTAATAGGTTTAATTATTATTTTGATAGATTTATTAAAGCTAGTTCTTTAAACCTAGTAATTTAGACAAAGTTTTATTGTCTATAAGGTTTAATTTAAAGAGTTTAAATAAATTTATTAAAAGTTATAATCTATCTTAGAATTTAAACAAAGTTTATTGTTTAATAGGATTGATTAAAATTAATCTTTTAACTAAATAATGTCTTTGATCAAGAAAGTCAAAACACTAGTTTTGATTGGTCAAAAACAAGATTAGGGTTCATCTAATTAATTTAGGGAATTGATAAAGAGGATGTTAATTTTTAAGTTCTAAAGTTAACAAGGTGTATTTATGTATTTATATATATATATGTATTTAATTTTTCGGAATTTTTAATAATTAGGTAAAATTGAATTTTAAAAGATATAATAAGTTTATACGAATTTTAATTAGTTTAAGTTAAAATACATATGTATAAATTAGATGTAATATTCTTATTAGAATGTTACAAGTTTATTATTATAAAATATACATATATACGAATACATTAAATACAAGATAAAATGGAACAATTAAAAAGGGTAATGTTATTTTGATCTTTAAAGATAATATTATAATTAGTTATTGTATAAATTATAATATAATTAAAACTAGAAAGTACAAAGTTATGATTTCATTATAACTAGAAATTGTACAAGTTGAAATTATACGATTAACTAGAAATATACAAAGTTATATATATTAAGATGTATAAAGTTATAAGTTATTATAACTAGATAATTATACAAGTAAGTATTTTACAAGTCATGTAATATACTAGATTAATGATCAAGTGAAAATAACAAGAACCTATATTTAACTAGTTCAAGTTAAATATAAGAAAGGTTTAAACAAACTAAGAATTATTATATATAGTTTTTATATAATAAGTTTATTAGTTTCACAAGGTATAAACCGGTGATTGTGTTAGCTTAAGTTTCATCATGGTTGTTGAAGCTAGTGGGAGCTACACAAGAAAGTCACAAAGTTTGTAAGTGTGTCATTAAGACATAAGTTTTGGTCGAATCTAATAAGTCAAAACAAATGTTTAATTTCATTATTAGACATATGAAGAACTAGGTGTGTTAAACTAGGTTTATGATTCAAGTTTATGAATCATAAAAGAATTTAAAAGTTTAACATAAGTTTATAAGTTTTTCAAGTAAGATAAAACAAGTAAGTTTTATTCTAGATAAGGTTTTTCACAAAATCTAGTAAAACATTTTGTACACCTCGTTTTAGGTATACATATAAAATCGTGCAAATTCTTGAAACTATAAGTTTTAAAGAATAGTTCTTATGTTTTAAAAAGGTGTCTTGTAGAACTCTTCAATTCACAAGTCACACATTTTAAACAAGGATTAAGATTGGAATAAAAGTTTAAGTTTAGTTTAAGACTTAAACAAACCCAAGAAAATCTTAGATTTTAAGTACTATCCACCTAATGGAACACCTCACATGTTAAACGATATTCATATTGTAAGGATAAAGAACCTTAGATATGGATTCAAATCATTGCGAGTGTTAGGGTGCGTAAGGTTCTGTGATAATCAGGAGTCCCGGCGCAGAACATCGCACTGTCTTATATGGTCTGATCTACTTTGGTGATAATCGGGAGTCCCGGCCCAAAAAATACTTGAGTAGAATAAACATACTAGACTTTATTACTAACTTAGAAATGTACGATTAGATTGTACAAGGTTGTAATAAGTTATAAGTCTAAAGATTCTACGACCCCTAGGAATCGTGTCAAGTCTTGATACGATCGGTAAGGAAGTTACCTACCAGAAATAGCATGTCTCGTCGGGAAGTGCCCAAACCTTGCGGCGAGAATGTGATATATGGATCCTAGGCCTAAAATATTAATTATGGGTTTATAATATATTTTAGAGAATGTTTATTGATGATTACTAATTAAACTGGGTTTGATTTGTAGATGGCAGCAACAAATGTGATTGCGACAACAAGTACCAACAATCTCTCACTTCGCTCAATCCTCGAAAAGGACAAGTTGACTGGGTCAAACTTTCTCAACTGGGAGCGCAATCTTCGTATTGTGCTCAGGCATGAGAGAAAGTGGTATGTCTTGGAGAGAGCAGTACCAAACACCCCTGCTATTAATGCCAGATCTGAAACGAGGAAAGCTTATGATAAGCATGTCAGTGATGCACTCGATGTGAGTTGTCTGATGCTAGCCACCATGAGTCCTGAGTTACAAGCGGGACTTATGGATGTGCCTGCATTTAAGATGATCTAGCAACTTAGGGATTCATTTCAAGAGCAAGCTCGCACTGAGAGGTTTGACATCAATCGAGCCTTCAACTCTTGCAAGATGGTCAAAGGAACGCCGGTGAGTGCCCACTTCATGAAAATGAAAGGACACATGGATCACCTCGCTAGACTTGGTCACCCCATACCGTTGCAAATGGCAACAGATACTATACTCAACTCGTTGTCTGATGACTACAAGTCTTTTGTGGTCAACTACAACATGCATAATATGGAGAAATCCATTGCTGAGCTACATTCCATGCTCAAGACAGCTGAGTTAAGTTTGGGGACCAAATCTAAGGACGTTCTCTTGATTGGTAACGGTGGTGGCGGTGGGAAGAAGAGAAAAGGGCATGGTGGTAAAGGAAAGGGTAAAACCTATCCTAACCAAGGAGTGCCAAATGGTAAAGGTGTCAAACAAAAGGTCAAGAAGGTTAAGCCTAACACTGCGAGGACCGAGAACCGGTGCTTCAAGTGTGGTGAGGCTGGGCATTGGAAAAAGAATTGTCCAAAGGGTGCAAGTGGTAGTGGAGGAAACGCAAGTTCCTCAGGTAACACAACCACACTTCTTAATCACTTTAAGATACTTGTAAAGTACATTACGAGTAATCTAACTTTTGCAATCGTTTATTGCAGGAGGAGATGGAAAGTGATAGTGACCGGCATGAGATGGTGATGATCCCACGAGCACCAAGTTTTTATAATTCAGTATTTTTGTGGATTCGTTTTTAAACAATTTTACTTTATTGTTTGGATAATTTTATTTTGTTAAAACAAGTTTTATTTTTGGTTTTAATTAATCTCGAATCCATGGTTGAATTATATTGTGTGCATATGTGATAATTACACTAGTCAAGGTTTATGACTAGATTGTAAGTCAAGTTTTGATTTACTTATATTTCATGTTATATATATATATATATGTTTGATTGTTGTATAAATAATGTCTTGATAGCTCAAGGTATTTAGATGCTAGTAATTAGAAAGTTTTTCTAATGAAAGTATTCAAGAGTTTTATGGAAGCATAAGGTTCAAAAGTTATTGAACTTAGTTAAAACATCTTAAGTAATAGTCATTACTTATGATAGAAAGTTTTAAAGTATTAGTATTAATATAGTATGATTATATTGGATATAATCAAGATAGACTTTAAAAGTATTATTACAAGTCTTTTATACTTGTAGTAAAGGATTTAATGAAGTCATAATTCCCTAATAGGAATAATTGGATATTCATATAATCCAAGTAAAATGACTTAGACATTAAATGACTCTTAAAAGGGACAAACTATATTAAAGCATTTAAGAATTAAAAGGTATTATTGCAAGTCTTTTATACTTGTAATAAATACAATATTTAATCAAGTCATAATTCCCTAATAGGAATAATGGATATTTGACAAATCCAAGTAATGACTTTGGCATATAAATAAGATTCTTAAAAGAATACTAATGTGTTTAAGAATTAATAGTATCATTTCAAGTGTTCCATACTTGTTAGATACAGTAATCAATAAAGATCATAATTTCCTAAACAGGAATGTTGGATATTCGCAAATCCAAAGGATTTCTAATTATTGATAGAATTCTTAAAAGATTGAACTACAAGTTATTGACTAGGTCAAAGTAGTAGTTTAAGAGATGCTTAAATTCCATAAAAGTAAGTGGGAGCTAAGACTAACGTAATTCATTAAAGATGTTGATGAATTCAGTAAGTTAGTAAGACATTAACAACAAGGTTTTACCAAGTCGTTAGCCAAAGAGTTAAGAGAAATAATAAATGATCGTTAATTAGATTATTACAAACCTAATAGCGTGATCACAAGTCTTGTGATTAATTATTGCATATCTAATAGGTTGTTAACCCTTCAGTGGATAACATAGTCATTTAAGGAAATTTCTTTAACTAGTAAGAATATCTACAAATCAAGTAACTAAAAGAGGCTTTAGTTACAAGGATAATTTTATGAATTCAAGAAACTAAGGAGTTAATTTCCAATCCTCCTATGTTTACCGAATTACATAAAAGGCAAGACTAGAATATGTTCTAGATTGTTGCAAGAACAATATCTAGTAAAGACAAAAGTAATACTATTCCTAAATACTCGCTTATGTCTTTAGTTTAATAGAAATGATTGGTTTAGTGATAAAGTTACAATTAAGTTTGTAAGAATCATTAAGTAATCAACACAAACGAAAGGAATAAGTAAATGATCCAGTAATAATTCAGTATCTATGTCCAGTGAGGAATAGTACATGAGTTAGTATCATTCTATTCAGACTTTGTATGTTTTACATCATCCATTAATAAAAGTCTATTTATTCAAAAAGATACAAAATCCGTGACTACTCGTCTAGGTGGGAACCTCGATGGGACGTTAACGTCATCGCGATATTTGGTGGTAGATTCGAAGTTCTTCGAAGATAGCTACACAAGTTTTGTGTAAACCAAATATCGGTGATATTCTGTTGGAGCTCAACGAATATTGGATTGACCACCGTGACAATACTTCGTGGTTGAAAAGTTCAAAAGTATTGTTCACTAGGATTGTCCTTAAGCCTGAGGTATTTGGTTTAGGATACAATGACTAATGTGCTTTGGTTCAACTCAGACAATTCTGAAATACGTTTGTCATACGAGGCGATACTGGGTACAAAGGAAGTTGTATTTTTAAATCGAAATATACAAGATGGTAATTGCACCTCCTCTTTAGGAGAGATATTTATAGGTCCTTTGACTTGATAAGAAACTGGCAAGTGCACGGCCGTGCCCAAACGAACTGATCTGTTCTTTGCCGTTTATCACAACAGTTTGAATCAAGAAGTCATAAAACGATTTCGAATACAGGAGTTGATAATTTCTACCATGCTCGTATTCGTTATCACAAATATCGTGCTGCAAGGGATAAGCCTAACAACGTTACCCAAGAAGTGAAGACAGAGTGTTCTTTACTAGGAGACGCTATTAAGAGTTTTTCATGAAACTATACCAAGGGTTACATAAGCTGTTTTTATGGGGTTGGTTACCTACATGCCCATCTAGAAAGGCCACTGTAGCTCGTATCATTAAGACAAAGGTTACAAACTTGCACAAGTGGGAGTCTGAAGGAATTATGTGCACAGTTAGTCAACCTATAATGATACATCCATGCCTACGAAACACTTAAGGGTCACACCGGTGAGTACATGTAATACGAACAAGTTATGCAACGATACTACGAAGAGGAATAATTCATAATAGTCATTATGAATCAGTTAAGTATTAAGTTAAGTTTAACTTATTACTAGATTAGTTTAACTAACTAATTAATACAAGTAGTTGTACATTTACTAGTTGAGTAAATATACAATGTGTTAATTAAAGGTTATCCATGATATGATTTAAAGCTATTAAATCATATAGTAATTGGATAATATTATTGTGTAAATTATATAAAGGTTATTATATAATTAACTATTAAAAGTATAAATACAAGTATATATAATTCGTGTATATGGGTACCGAATTATTAGTGTGTTAATACTAGACATTTAATAGTTAAGTGCAATAATAATAAACTAGTTAAACTATAAGGGATGGAAGTGTAAAAGGATAAGTTTAATTAAGAGATTAATCTTAATTAAACTAGAAGGGCCTTAAGTGAAAGTCCATCTATTATAAATAGAGGGCTTAGGCATCACTTATTAGGTTACACCAAAAGAAGCCGAAAACCCTTTCCCCTTTACCCCATTCGGCCGAAACAAGAACACCACCACTTGGTGTTCTTCGTTCTTCGTGTTCTTCATTCGTTCTTCGTGTTCTTCAAGTCTTGAAGATCCAAGATCGTTGCAAGTGATCATCTAGAGGATCGTTCGTCGTGTTCATCATCAGTGGACTTATCTTAAGCATTAACCTAAGGTATGATTCATGGAACACTTCTTCTTCCTCTCCTCTTGTTCGAAGTCGAACCAAGAACCCTAGGGTTCTTGGTAGTAGTCGACGAACACACAAGTATGTGTGTGTTCGAGTTCTTCGAACAAGGTTTCTTTCTTGTTAACCTAATCTAGTTCTCCAACATCCCAATCCTTTAGGGTTTAAGGATTAGGTTTAATCCCAGTACCGCATTTAGGGATTAAATTAGCTAGTTGGTTTTAACCGGCCAAAACAAGTTCATGTTCTTGGTCAGTCATGGTTCGAACCAAGCATACTAGGAGGTTGACCCAAGTGGTCGATCAGTGTCATGTGAAACCCTACATGATTGTGCAACCCCATAAGGCACTTGGTGCTCGGCTTTCACTTGTGCACACGTGGCACATTTTGAAATGTACTTTGCTACTCTCGACTTCATCCCCGGCCACCAATACATTCTCTTCAAGTCTTGATAAGTCTTTGTACTTCCGGGATGAATCAAATACTTGGACTTGTGAGCATCATTCAACAATACTTTTCGGTTTCCACCGAATTTCGGAACCCAAATCCGACCATTTACGGTTTTCAACCCTTGAACGTTTTCTTCAAATACTTGGTTCTTTCCCAACCTCTCTTGTCTATACTCGTCTTTTCCCATCACTTCGGTTTGTGCGGTTCTTATACTTTCAATAAAGCTAGATACTACATCAATCCGCATCAATTTAGCTTTAACCGGCTTTTCATAAACTTTTCTACTCAAGGCGTCGGTTACCACATTAGCCTTTCCCTCGTGATAAACGATTTCACAATCGTAGTCACTAATCAACTCAATCCACCTTATTTGTCTCATATTCAAATCTTTTTGTGTAAACATGTACTTGAGACATTTGTGATCCGTGTACAATATACACCTCGTCCCATACAAGTAATGTCTCCAAAACTTCAAGGAAAAAATAATCGCCGCCAACTCTAAATCATATGTTGTGTATCTTTCTTCCGCATTCTTTAATTGTCTTGAAGCATAAGCTATCACTTTACCCCTTTGCATCAAAACACAACCGAGACCTTTATTCGAGGCGTCACTATACACCGCGAAATCTTCCATACTGTCGGGTAAAGTGAGGATCGGTGCATTGCACAACTTCTCTTTCAACAAGGCAAAAGCATCCTCTTTCTTTTTCCCCCAATCAAACTTCACATCTTTTCTCGTTAGCCTAGTGAGTGGGACCGCCACTCGGGAAAAATCTTCAATAAATCTTCGGTAATAACCGGCTAACCCAAGAAAGCTTCTAACTTCGGTTGGAGTCTTCGATGCTTCCCAATTCTTCACCGCTTCAATTTTAGACGGGTCAACTTTTATCCCGCTTCGAGATACAATATGACCAAGAAATTGAACTTCCCGCAACCAAAATTCACACTTTGAGAATTTTGGATACAACTTCTCTCGTTTCAAAACTTCTAGAGTTTGCTTCAAGTGTTCTTCATGTTCTTCTTCGGTTTTGGAGAAAATGAGAATATCATCGATGAACACGATGAGAAATTTATCGAGGAATGGTTTACAAACCCTATTCATGAGATCCATGAAAATAGCCGGGGCATTCGTCAAATCGAATGGCATAACTAAAAATTTATAATGCCCATAACGAGTTCTAAAGGTCGTCTTCTCGGTATCACCTTCTTTAACACGAACTTGATGGTAACCCGATCTCAAATCTATTTTGGAGAAATAATCGGCTCCTTGAAGTTGATCAAACAAATCATTTATCCTTGGCAAAGGATATCGGTTCGTAATCGTCATCTTATTAAGCTCTCGGTAATCAATACACATTCTCATCGAACCATCTTTCTTCTTCACAAATAAAACCGGTGCACCCCATGGTGACGAACTAGGACGGATAAAACCTTTATCAAGTAAATCTTGGAGTTGAGCCATCAACTCTCTCATTTCGGTTGGAGCTAAGTGATACGGGGCTCGGGCAATCGGCGTCGCCCCCGGAACTAAATCAATTCGGAACTCGACTTGCCTCTCCGGTGGCAAACCGGGTAAGTCGTGGGAAAAACTTTTGGGAAAATCCCGAATAATCTTCACATTCTCAACCGTCTTCTTCTCTTTTCTCCCATCTAGGACATAAGCTATAAATGATAAACATCCTTTCGATAAACACTTTCTTGCTTTAGTGGCGGTTAACAAGTTTGGCATATGATGCCTCTTTTCCCCATAAATGTACACCTTCTCATTTTCGGGTGATTTAATCGACACTAACTTCTTTCCACACAAAATCTTGGCTTGGTGGATCCCCAACTAATCCATTCCAATAATTACATCAAAAGCCTTAATCCCCATAGGCATCAAATCAACCTTAAACTTCTTACTATCGATTTCTTACTCACAATCTCTATAGATGTGTTGAACCATAGAGGTTTTCCCATCGGCTACTTCTAATTCATACAAATCGTCAAGTAACTCTAGTGGAACCTTAAACTTAGCACCAAATTCATGAGACACGAAAGAATAAGTAGAACCCGAATCAATCAATACATAGGTGGGTATGGAGTTTATGAATAAGGTACCTGAGACGACATCATGAGTCTCCTTGGCTTCTTCACGCGTGAGTTGGAAGGCACGCCCCTTGACTTTCAACGGCTCCGGTTTCTTGTGAGCGCTCGACACCAATGTTTCGGTTCCCTTCTTTGGGCAAACATTACTATAGTGCCCCTTCTCATGACACGAGAAGCACTCCACCTCATCAAGGCTTTAAACTTGCAATCTTTAGCTTTGTGGCCAAAACGACCACACTTGAAACAACCGTTGGAGTCCGCCTTGCACGCACCTTTGTGGTCCCTACCACACTTCCTACATCCACCAACACTTCCTTGTTTTGACCCGCTCGGGGCAAACTTGCTTTTCTTGGATGGTCCCGAAAAACTTTCAAACTTTCTCTTCTCATTACCAACCGACCTCTCTTGAATTCTTCTCTTGCTCACCTTCTCAACACTTCGGGCGACATTGATTGCCTCATCAAGGGTAGTCGCCCTTTTCACCTCTAGCTCATACTCCCATGGCAACCCATTAGCAAACCGAACCTCACGGCTACGTTCGGTGGGGTAGGTACTTGACACAAACGGGAGGTATCCCGTGAACTTCTTGGTATACTCATCCAAGGTCAAATTGCCTTTCTTGAAGTGCAAGAATTCTTCACAACTCTTCCAACTCCCTTTCGGGACAAAACTTCTCTTTGAGCCTTCTAGTGAACTCATCCCACGACATCTTGTAAACGGCTTTCTTTCCCAAGGTTTCATACACGGTGTCCCACCATGTAAGAGCATCATCTTTCAACAAACGTGAGGCATAAGTCACCATGTCTTCCTCCTTGCACTTGCTACTCTCAAGCACATGTTCCGTTTCTCGAATCCAACGAACCGTGTTCCGTACTCCCGAGATAGGTGTCGGGTCGGCATGCAAGGAATGTTTTGTAGGAACATCCCTCACGTTCAATCTTTCTTTCTTCACCACTTTCCTCATTAGAGGACTTCTCGGTCGGGACACTAGCATACATTGACTTAGTCTTTGTGAGGGGTGGGGAATCTTCACTTTCCTCCCTCTCCTCCTCATCCCGACGTTCCTCTTCCTCCCTTTCATCATCATCACCCAAGTTCAACTGATCATTAATGATCCGGTTAACATCTTGTTGCATCACATTTCTCATATTAGTGAGCATGGATTGAATTGCCTCCATTGTTACCGGAGTATGGTTATTCCCGGTACCCGAATTGGCCAATCCATTCCCATCTTGATTCACATTCGAAGCTTGTTCCCCATCCAACAATCGACCACTTCTCGTTCTAACCATCTTACGATAATAAGATGTCAACCCAATTAGAATCCAATAAGTTGTCTAAATAGTCAAAATAAAGCATAAGAAAAGCTGATTCAAAACAATTCCCTTTATGGTCAACCCTAACTCTTAAAGGTCAACCTAACTTCCTATAGAACATAATGTCCCAAAAGCAAAGTCTAAGTCTAAGGTGGGTAACCAACCTAATTCACTTAGACTAAAGCTCTGAAACCAAGTTGTAACACGCCGATTTTTCACCCAAAATTAAAACTTTTAAAATATTAAGACTTAAGTCTTTACAAACCAAACATCTCAAAATATAGTTTAAATAAAACATTTGGAATAATTAGTAAGTACCAAAACCGGTGTTACAAATATATACCAAAACTAAAGTCTTGGGAATTAAATAAGTACACCGAGCTAATCACTTCCAAATGCTAACTACGGGCCGACTAATCCTTAGCTCCCGAACCTGAGTACATAGCCAAAACAAAAGTAGTACGTGAGACAAAATTGTCTCGTGAGAAACATGGGTTTTAGACCCGGTTAGAAAATATTTGCAATAAAATAATAATTAAATAATTATCAAATTGCACATAGTCAAACATACTCTAAGGCTTGCCATAAGCCAATCACATACGTAACGGGTCTCCCCGAAACATCTCCCCCGATATGGGTTATCTAGGTAAACTCCCCCGTTTCTGGGTTATCTATTTGCTCCTCCGATTTTCGGGTTATCTCAAAACTCCCCCGCTTTTTGGGTTATCTATTTCTCGACACACTACCCTTGCGCAGGGTGGTATCGCCCCAAGTAGGTGTCACTAACTCCCCCAACTTGTGTGGGTCATCTAGGATCCAATTGTTTAGCTACCACATAACAATTCAACTACTTGAGCCAATGCTCCCAATCATAATATTCAACATACTAGTGGTAACCAAGCAAATCAATAACAATTCATATCATCTACTAACTAATCAATCTTTATTTCTTTATTAAAACATTTAATTAATAAAGACTACTGAAAACTTGTTTACTCATTTAAACTATGAAAACTCTTTTACTATGTACTTAGAAAAGATCACATGTACTCACCTTAGAAATGCTATCCAACACTTGTGTCAATAAACACAAATCCTTACTTCTTAATCAAAGAAGTACTTCAAATCTCAAGATCTTATTGACCTAATACCATCATCAACACAATAACTAGTTATTATTCATAACTAATCACTAATCTATCAAATTTAACATTCCCAACCACCAAGTTCATACTACTCTGTGGAAATCTCAAACCCTAGTTCAAGATTTCTATCCATAAAAACCAAATCTAGCTTGTACACATTGATTACAAGCTCACCATGAGTGTTTTACACTCATGATAGACCATCTTCCACAAAGATGGTATGGTTGGTTCCCAAAACCACCATTGATGCCCATGAAAAGCTTGAAACTAAGGTAGAAGATGATAAGAATCAACAATCTTTACCTTTGATGTTTAAATCTTCAAAGATGATGAAGATTTGAGCTCTAGACCTCCAAAATCGCCTCTTCTCTTCAAAATAACGGCTGAGCCACAAGTAGGGTCGTTGATGCCTAAACCCCTAGCCTAAAACCCGTTTTTATACAGAGTTCAGCAGTTCACGATCGCGAACATGAGTTCGCGCCGTGAACTCTGCGTGTCGTTAACTTTTCGCGATCGGGAACAAGTCGGGAACTCCATGTCTGAAAAGCTCCAATTCCCTGAATGAAGTTCACGATCGCGAACCATAGTTCGCGCCGTGAACTTCCCCAGTCAGCTTGGCTGCACTTTTTGGTCGTCCGATTCAGTCCGGTTTCGACCCTAACTATAAAACGGTGTCCAAATGACACGAGACCAATTCCTACGGTTCTTAAATGAATTATCCATAATTATCATATTTTTGTACAATTTATTTATTTACAAAATCTCGGTGTTACAAAGTTCATACAACTTGGTGGAAATCTCAAACCCTAGTTCAAGATTTCTATCCCTAAAACCCAAATCCAACTTGTACACAATGATAACAAGTCTACAATGAGTGTTTTACACTCAAGTTTGGTCATCTTCCCCAAAGATGACATGGTAGGTTGTCCAAACCACCATTGATACCCAAATAGAGCTCAAAATATCAAAGAGATGCATAAACTAACAAGGATTCTTACCTTAGATCAATAATCTCCAAGAAATATGAAGATTTGAGATCAAGAACACCAACAATCGTGCACTTCTTCCAAAATAACGGCTGATAGGGTTTTAGGGGTGTAGGTGTCCAAACCCTAGCCTCAAAACCGTTTTTATACACAGCTACGCAGTTTGCGATCGCGAACTGGAGTTCGCGTCGCGAACTTCCCGTGTCTCGAGTTCGCGATCGGGTGCCCAAGTTCGCGCCGTGAACTTGCCTAGGCAGTTAGGCTGCAACTTTTTGTTGTCTAAACCAGCCCGGTTTCGACCTTAACCATATCAAACGGTGTCCAAATGACACGAAACCAATTCCTACGGTTCTGAAATGAATTATCCATAATTATCATATTTTTGTACAATATATTTATTTACAAATTTCGGTCGTTACAGTTGGGTATTTTATTTAAGGGTATGTTTCTGAAACGACGTTTTAAAAAAGCAGGTGGGGTATTACTTTTTCGAAAACACGTTTTGAAGGGCTGTAAACGCAAAAAATCGATTATCTGACTTTCTTATCCAAACACTCCATAGTAATTATTGCGTTTTCTAACTGAAATAAGAAGGTAATTTAGGTGAAAACTCAATCCCATACACCCTCTAAAACCATTTTTTTATTTATGAAAGAGTGATGAAGTTAAAAAAATCCACCCGGCTTTGTACGAATGGTTGTGATTACGTATAAATTTAGCATGGGTGTCTTTTGAATCTGAAGATCATGTGCGAGAATACGAAAATGGGCCCCCTAATTACAGGATTTATATAAAACATTGGATTTCTATTTTCTTTTTCTATTAGATTATTAAGTTGATTTAAAATTCTAAGATTAAATATATATAAATTATTAAATTGATTTTTTTCTAATTTATATATATAAATATTTCCCCTATAAAATATGGGTCATGTGCGACCGCACCTCCTTAAAGACACCCTTGATGATTAGATAATTTGAAAATCTACAAAACTGATATTCACTTGTACACACTGCTGTGATCGGATCGGTGTTGTATGAGGTACGCCTGCCAAACAGTTTCCTGGATTAAATATAGGTCGGGTCTTGGTTGGAGTAGTATCGATTGGTCTAATTGGTGTTGTAATCGTATGTCAATTTGAATTTCCTCGATCATCTTTTATGGTGTTTTAACTCATTTCTGTCTCATTTCTTTCTTCTTTTTTTTTATCATGTATTTTTGAAGCAATTTAGTTTAAGTTTTGGTGCATTTATGTTGCGTTCAGCTTGGGGTACTTATTGTTAGGTGTTGTTTAGTTTTAGTTTGTACTCTTGATTGTTTCTTTCTTGCTAGCTTTTATTTATTATATATACTATTAGTTTTTTGGGTGTCTCCGACGGGTATTATTAAAAAACTACAGAAAGAAGAACCAAGTCAAGATGATACGGATCAACCCTTTTTGCGCCATAGTTTTTCACTTCTCGTAAATAAATTTATATTGTTTGCAATAGAATATAATGTCATTGAACAAAATCAATCTAAGAGTGTAAGGTATGGTGACTGAGGCCACCCTCGCCGAATGCCACATAAGGCAAACCGGCGTGCCACCACACCTCAAGTGGGGTGAGTGAAGGGATCCGTCGAGAGTTCGGCGAGAGGAGAGAGAGAGTTTTTAATTTTTTTGAAGGGTATTTTGTGAGTGAAGGGTATTTTGTGAGTGAATGGTATTTTAGTGGGTCCCAAATGAGTATTATTGGTTAGTGATGGTAGAGGAAGTATTTGGGGTTTTGAATGTGAAATGTAAAATAGTGATGTAGTGCATAGGTGGCGTGAAGATGGAACTCCGACTTATGTCACCACACCTAATGCTCTAAAAAGGAAAAATAAAATGACATTTGGGGTTTAGTGGAAAATATTAGGGGCTCTAGACAATTTTCCTGAATCCACGCCATACTACCTATTTTTTTCGTTGATTTTGCTATCTTAATTCTACTTTTTCTCTTCTGTTTGTTTATTTGTCAATCACTAAATACGCAAGTAATCACGTATTGGACATTCTACCACCCGTTTAGTAACTTTACTCAAATGGCAAATATATTAAAGTTATGTCGTTATACAATATATATAAATAAACATAATATAAAAAAGAACAATAAGATCACTATACATAATGAAAGGTTTAAAATTTGAGAAATAATTTATCTTCTTAATATTTATATTTACTTCATCTTGTTACCACCACAATATAACATATATAATTCACTAAAAAATATAGGTAGCCACAAATCTTTGAGAATGCGGGGAAAACTAAAATCTAAACCCCTTCATACATATATAATGCAAAAAATAAGTATGATAACATAAATATGTAAAGAATAATGTTTGTGAAATCTTCATTGCTGAAAAATATCAATGGCAAATTTTTCACCATCTACATCATAAAATCCAACAACAATATAAATTAAATTTCCAAAAATAATAAACAACTTATGAAAACAAAATGAGACTCATTCAGTAACATCAAGAACAACAAGAAAATCTCTTCTGATCTTGCTTAGATCCATCATCACCATTGTTTGAAAGAGTCACCCTGTTTACTGATAATTCGGCTTTATATGAATCAGAATTCAAAACTTTACGACTCACGTTGTTGTAAATTTCCCGAATAACCATTTCAAAAGCCGTTTTGACATTTGTTGAATCGAGTGCTGAAGTTTCCATGAAAAATAATCCGTGTTTTTCTGCTAGATTTTTGCCATCTTCAACAGATACAGCCCTGATATTGTCTAGATCGCATTTGTTTCCAACCAACATTCTTGCTACTGTTGTTTCTGAATGAGCTGCATAAGTTTTCATGCTCGATTATTATTAAAAAGTTTCGTTAGGTTTTTATCTCTGAGAAAACAGCACGATTTAAAGAGGATATGATATTGTTTCCTGCTAAACATTTCTACTTATTGAACAACAGAGCATAAATGTCCTAGTTTGACTTCTGACTTCTATAGTCAACCCATACAATGAAAAGTTCTTCACAGTTTCAATCCAATGGGCAGGATTTAAAATTAGATTAAAAAAAAAGTATTTAACAATTCAAATCTAAGGATCCCCAATCATGAAATCCAATCAGAGCTATTCAACATCCAATTAGATCACAGATTAAAGATTATTAGTGTTCAATTGCAGTCAAACACAGTTTCCAAGCATTATAAAATCTCGATCTAGCTAATATAAACTGATCTAAAGCATGTAATCAACAAATTCAGCTAAATAAAATTAAAATCAGATTATAAATCAAACTCACTATTGAGCTCTTCGAGCCATCGGGAAACACTATCAAATGTAGTGCTACGAGAGATATCGTAAACAACTAAGGCGCCAACGGCACCCCGGTAGTAAGCAGAGGTGACGGCACGGAAGCGTTCCTGGCCGGCGGTGTCCCAAATCTGAGCTTTAACCTCCTTACCGTCGATTTCCATGCTCTGAGTCTGAAATTCAACTCCGATTGTGGCCTTGGAGTGCAGATTGAACTCATTCCGGGCGTATCGAGAAAGGAGATTTGATTTTCCGACGGCTGAGTCGCCGATGATGACTACTTTGAACAAATACTCCTCTCCTTCATCATCCGATGAGTCCATTTTTGTGATGATTTAGGTGAGATTGTGATCTGTTGGTGGGATTAGGGTTGAATTTGGTGTGTTGGAATTTGGAGGTGGAGGGACAGCAAGAAACAGTTGAAGAAAAGGCTGGCAGAGTTGCAGAGACAGAGGTGCTTTACTAGTGGACCCTTTTTTGGCCGCCAAACTACTCCAAATAAAGTACGGTGAAATTTTATTTTTATTATAAAAACGTCATATAATATTTATTATTTGCTATTTTTGGTTTTTCTTTTATTTGAAACAATCAAATCGTTAATCTACTACTGTATAATAAATAGAGTTAATTGTAAGAATGGTCCTTATGGTTTGTCCAAATTGCACGTTTGGTCCTTATATTTCATTAAGTGCAGGCGCGGTACCTATGGTATGCATTTTTGTGCACTCGTGGTCCTCCGCCCTAACGGTGTTAGATTTCGTTCGTTAGTGAAGACATGTGCCCCTCGAGGGCATTTCAGTACATTCAGTTTAAAACATCATTGAAATAATTAAAATATTCTTTCTTTTTTCTTTTTCCCATTTTTCTTTTTTTCCTTCAAAATACACAAACATAGCAGCAACACCAATCAGCGTCTCCGGCGATTGATTTGCAACACCAATCCGCCATGTTTCTTCCCAAACTCCGGTGACCTCCTTCCCTCAAAACCAGCAGCAAAATCAACTTGTTTCTTCCCCAACTCCGGCGACCTCCTTCCCTCTCGTCCAGATCTGTTACCATCGGAAGATAATTTTCAGAGATAGGAAGAGGAAGAAGAATACAGAGGTGGAGGTGGAATCATCAGTGTTTCCCGCGGCGGAGGTGGAGGTGGAATCATCAGAGTTGCCGGCGGCGGAGGTGGAGGTAGAATCATCAGAGTTGCCAGCGGTGGAGGTAGAATGAAATTAGCTGGATATAATTTAATTAGATGAAATTCATATCAAAACTGAGATCTGAATTATATATTCATCATCAACTTGAAACATTGAAAGCAAATATAATATAATTAATGAAATTCCTATCAAACTGACACATAAGAAATGAGTGGAGGAAGACTTTTGTGGAAAGAAGAGGCCGCTGGAATTCATGGAATTTTCATCAAATCATGAAAATGAAACATAAATAATATTAGTTTGAGATTTGCGAAGATACGCATCGAGCCCCTGTTCAGCAGATATGCATCATGTTTTTATTAGATTGGAGCATGATTAGGGTTTTGCATGTGTTTTTTTTTAAATTTGGGGAAGAAGGAGAACATGTGGGACCACATGCAAAATGACGAAATTGCCCTCATGTGAGGGGTGCATGTCTCCACTAACGTACGAAATCTAACACCATTAGGGCAGAGGGACCACGAGTGCACAAAAATGCATACCATAGGTACCGCGCCTGCACTTAATGAAACATAGGGACTAAACGTGCAATTTGACCAAACCACAGAGACCATTCTTACAGTTAACTCTAATAAATAATATTAATTTTATAAAGTTAAAAACAAAGAAATGATACTGAGTCAATAAAATTTGATGGTTTGGATATTAAAAGTTTATACTATTTTAATAATGTTTAAAAAGTTATCATTTTAAATTGGGTTTTTGGGCACATGTTTAGAGTCATTAATTACTACTTCCTCCGATTCAAAATAAGTGATACACTTTCCTGTTTGTGGTGTATCAAAATAAGTGATACACTTTGAAAATTACCTTATTTGGCAAAAACTAGTGAGACCCACACCCACTAACTATCTACTTTAACAAAGTGAAATGACCATTTTACCCTTACTTTTACTTTTAAACATCATTAATCTCACTCGATTATAAAAAATATGGGACCCATTCCCCACTAACCATTCAATTAATCTAATTTAACCATCATTATAAACTTTTGTCTCAAAAAACGTGAAACACAAAGTGTATCACTTATTTTGAATCGGAGGAAGTATTAACTTTCCATTATAATTACAAAAGCATTTAATCAACTCTTTGAAAATGTAAAATTCACATTTCATTAATGTATAATACTTCCTCCGTATCAAAATAAGTGACACACTTTCTATTTTGGGGTGTATCAAAATAATTGACACACTTTGAAAACTTTCCTTATATGGTAAAAATAGTGGGACCCATACCCACTAACTATCCACTTTAATAAAGTAAAAATACCCTTATACCCTTACTTTTACCTTTAAAACTCATTAATATCACTTTATTCAAGAAAAGTAGGACCCATTCTCCACTAACTATGTACTTTAATCTATTTTAACATCTACTTTAATCTTTTACCTCAAAAAACGTGTAAGCCAATTTGTGTCACTTATTTTGATACGGAGGAAGTATGATTTTATTAGGAAAGTTAATGATAATTAATGACTTTAAATATATACGTAGGGTACATGTTAGACAAATCGTTTTAAATTATGTTCGTACTAAGAGAAAAATTACTTTAATGCATACGTCAAAATTTTACACTAAATGTGTTTAAGTTTCATGAATGATAAACAATGAAAAATATGTAATCGTTTTTTACTTTTTAGCTTATTTTAATTATTTGCTTAATGTTAATAAACTAAGTTATTTTATTTTTTCCAATTTTTATAAATGATATTGTGTAGTGGAATAATGAGTAGAGCCGGTTGAATAATTTTTTTATTAAACTTAATTCTATACATTTTATTTTTCTTAGATGAAGGACTACTTGACTACCTATAAGTCATAATTCATAAATGCCGTTAATATACTTAAATGAAAACAATTGGCTAAAATTAATGCCTATCAATACAACATTTATTTACTATTTGACTATCCGCGGCCATGCATATGTTTGATTATCTGTGATTGTTGATGGCCATCATTTTTCAAATGGAAATGAGTTTTTTCAAATGAACGAGTTTGGTCGCAAACTAAGTGAGTTTAGTCGCATATTAAGTGAGTTTGGTAAGAGTTTTTCATGTGTTTGGTTACAAGAGAAAAAGATGAGGCGACGGGCATGACCGAACTGGGTTTAATCACCCCTTACGCCGAGTCTAAGAAGATCGGGTTGTGTTAATGTCACACCCCGCCAAAAGTGGTTTGCGGAAGAACGGGCGTGCGACTATCATGAGTAAACATATCTTATGATTATCGTAAACAATAGATGTTTGATAAAAAGTAATGTCACCAAAATTTGATGTAAACAAAGTAGTTGAACCAAAACATAGTTTTATCTTTACAAAACGAAAGCTTGACTTCAATGCATGCGACTCAATGCTTAGCTACGATACCTGAAAAACATAAGTAAAAGTATCAACAAAATTATTGAGTGAATTCACAGGTTTTTAATAAAATCAAATAGTTCCATAGTTTTTCATATGCCATTCATGGCAAAAATAGTTTGATGATTAAGTGTTAAAATAGTCTGCTCAAAAGCAGTAGTAGAACCAATAATTTCTGTATGTCGTCGCTGGCAAAAATAGTGTGATGATATAAACGTTAAAAATGACCTGCTCCAAGAGCAGTAGTACGATTTTACTCGCGATAGTATAAACAATAGTTTTTATATGCCATTGTTGGCAAAAATAGTGTGATGATTTAAATGTTAAAATTGGCCTGCTCCGAGACCAGTAGTAGAAACAATCGACGGTGATCCCCCAAAAGGTTAGCTATACCCTTTTGAGTTAAAATACTGACCCTAAGTCCATAATCAAAACAACAACCTTAAACGTGCTAGATATGCACTCCTCGTGGTCGGTAAACACCGATAAATGATCAAAATAGTGGGAGGGTAGGTCTCCGCCAATAGTACTATTTGCATATCCAGGGTCTAGTCGCAACTAGCTAATGATTATGTATGTAACATATACGCACTTCCATGTACATCTAAACTTAGTCCAAGCATAAGGATTCGTTGTCTGGTTTCCAAAAATAGTTTTCATCACGATATAGTAAACGTTTATAAATATTGTAAACATTTATAAAATAGTTGATATGTTTTTCACCCCAAAAGTGAAATAGTTAAAACGTATAGTAGTAAAAGAGAGGTTGTGAACTCAAGTCACAAATAGATTTTATAAAAGTAGTTATGTTTTTCACCCCAAAGTTATAAAACGGTAAATAAATGCGGTAAAAAGTGGGGATGTGAACTCACTTGATGCAATGCTTCCAAAATGCAAATGAGTAAAATGTAAGATCCAATCAAACGACTTCTAGTGACCTAATGCATATAAGTAAATAAATGAGTGTCGGTCTATATGATTCGCTGACACTAAATAGTGCATAAAATGATTCCCTGGGGGAATTTAGACTCGAGCGATACGTTGGTGACGTTGTGGAATGGTGGCGTATTATTATAGTAGTTAAGTTTTGATAAACATGTATTCTTCGATCAAAATAACACGAGTATAGATAATTAGTTAGAGTAAATTTAAATAATTATAATAAAATCTAACTGTAAAACGATTGATTAAATAAATGAAAGTTATATGATTTTAAATAATTAATGGACAGATAACTAGTTATAAAATAAATAAAGATTATTTAAATAAATAATAGCTGGAAGTTATTAAATACTAACGTTTTATCAACTTTTGATCACACTTATATATATTAATTAAATTAAATAAGTTATCAAATAATCTGATTTAAAGAAAATGATTAAACCTTTATGCAAAAATATATTTTTTGAAGTCAATAAGAAATGACTTTCGGTTTTCCTAAACTCTGATGGGTTAAAATCGTATTGGGCTCAAACAAAAGAAAATTGGCTTGGTCGGGCTAAATTTACTGACATACCGAATTAAAACCAAGACTGGCCCATCTTCTTTGGGTGAGGTCTACCAAGAGAAGCTAGTTTGTGGCTTGCGTAACAAAACGAAGACAGCCATTTGACTGTCGCCGGCGATGGGAAATAACACCCACATGCACGAACAAAATCAAGTGTGACAAAGGGATAGAGATGTAATCGACGGGTGTGTTATACACCCACATACGATCTCGGGCACACACCATATTCACCAACAGGGGCGGATTTGAACAGTAGCACACGGTGACACGTGCTACTGCTCAAATTTTTTCGCGTAGCACAAAATTTTAAATTTTTTTCGGTTTTTGAAGGTACAATCAGATTAAAAGGTACCCAAAGATTAGCTCCTAACCAAAGCCCAACCCAAAAACCTAGACCTAATTAAATAATATTTCCACCCACCCCTCGAACCGTACATAATACTGTGTAGCCGCCCTCCCCTACCTAGCTTGTTCTGAATTTTGATATAGTGATGTCTTCTCCATTGGAGTACTAGTACTGTGTAAGTACTTTTTTATTATATTTTATTTTGTAGATTTCTGTTTACCTATTTTGACTAATAATGAATAATGGTTCTTTTTACCAATTAAAAGTTAAAAGCAGGGAATCAAAGCAAAAAGCTACTACGTATATATTATTGTGAGATGATACGAGTAGTTTTAATAATTTATTTATGCTCTTGAGGAATACATCATTTTGGAGTTATGTGAAAGTGACAATTCGGAAAAGAAAACATAAATCCATATGTTATATGTTAACAATTGCTTTTAAGTTTTGTTTTTGAATATTGATTATCTAATTAATTAAATATTTAATTTATACATTTACAAAATTGTAAAAGATTGATTGAAAGGGAATTCATAAAACACTTTTCCTGAACTTGACAATGAAGCAAGTAAGTTGAAGACAAAGTTTTAATAAATTTTAGTTCTAATTTAATACAGTTTTGAATGTGCAAAATTCAGAATCCTGGGATCGATTTAGTGAAGTAAGCACTCAATTACTAACTAGAATACATGGAAGCTTTAAGTCCTTGTTATTCATTTGCTAACTTTGACAAAACAAAGTTGTTGAAGTTGAGTGAGTTGTACAAAATCTTACCATAATTTGTTATATTTGATGCAGTAATAATTTTAAAACTTATTTTTATCTTATTAAATTGTATCCGGAAAAATTTATTGTGCTACTACTGGTAAATGTTTCTAATTCCGCCCCTGTTCACCAACGTATATCAAATCGAAGAAACAGAATAGTGATCAAGGTTATACCTGCTTCGAGTTTCTAGAGAGAGAGAGAGAACCGAGAGAGAGAAGTGGAGATCGAGATCGGAGGTGGCTTCTCGGATGTCCCTTCGCCGGAACGAGTTTCTGTATCCCGGTGACTGTTTTTAACGGAAATTTTCTGGGTTTCGCCGGAGTTGCTACTGGTTCTAACCGGAGATGGTTTTGGTCGCATGAGTTCAAGAAGAATCAAGTTGAGGGTGATGGTGGTGTTCTGGTATATTCGTGGAGAGAGACCAGATGAGGAAGATGATATGGGGATCTGGTAGTTGAGCTTATGTTAATATATCAATATATAAAAATTTCTTATATGAACGTCCAACGGAAACTGACCGAGTCTTATGGAATTCCGGTGAGGGGCACGTGGGGGAGTTAGGAGTATTAAACAAGGATCTTGCTATTATGTTTAACAATAAAAAAAAATTAATGTTACATTAAATTCTCACTACTAGAAAACGTACCAAATTTGAATAACAAATTAATTTTGATAAATTTATTTTATAAATGGATATATTAGGTGCACATAAATACTAGTTCAATCGTAAGGTATAATATTTTAATTGAGTTAATATTCGGTTTTTAACGTTGGTTATTTTCTGACTGAAAATGTTATTTCGGGAAATTATATAATCACTTTCCATATTCTTGTATCTTTCAATGTTTAAATGTCGATAATCATATATTTAATCGTGCATGGTGTTTAGTACAACGCTTTCTGTACCGATTAATTTGGTTGCGCAAATGGTTCATTATAAATATGAAAATTTATGTTCTTTAGTTCATTACCAACTCAGTAAATGTACATATCTAACCAACTGTATGAGACAAGGACAAACTGACATGTCCATAATGACGATGTGTACTATCTACACATGATATAAGAGTCTTTGCTAGATTTAAATGTAAATATGAATGCTTTTTATTATTGAGATAAGTGCATTGAGGCTAAATGGATTAAAAGATTGTCAATTCAAATACCAAATTTCTTAGGTTGTCACAGTTAAACTCATGCTAAGGAGCATTTAGACTGGGCGTAAGGGAGTGGTTACTCCCCTCCATCCCCATTTGGCCGTACGTCGAAGACGCGTCCGACCCTTTACATGAAAACTGTGAGACGCGTCCCATTTGTGTCTTTGGTCGCACATGCAACCTTTGTGGGTCGCAGTGAAAGGGAAGGGAATTGGTTTGGTCGTAGGAGAAAGAGTTGATATGTCGTTGATTTGGTAGGGGTGCCCAAACCTTTTTTTTTTTTGGAAACAGCTTTCATTAAAAACAACCAACTAGCCCATAGCTAGACAAACAAACAAAGTTCTAACAATTACAAGGTAAAATGAGCCATTCGTCCCAACTAACTCTAAATTTGGGACGACGATTACAAATCCATAAAAACGACACCTCTTTAATAGAATCAACAATATTATTTCTCCGAGTATCACCGTTATTAAACGTGATAGCATTCCTATGCCGCCACAAAATCCAAATAACCGTAAACACCACAGCTTCCACTATCACTTTCACCTTCGGATTCATAGCACTTGCATCCAAAGTAAAAAGAAAATCATCCAAATTCTCGACATGAAGATCAACAACTTGTAACCAATTTCCAATCGCCCGCCATACACTTTTCGTTACTTCACAACTCCAAAAAATATGATCCATATTCTCGACCCCATCCCCACACATAACACACTTCAAATTTTCAAACATAATACCTTTCATTAACATATTTACTTTAGAAGGAATACGGTTTATTAATACCTTCCAAACCAAGATATTCACTTTCCGAGGCACTAACGGGTTCCACCTTGTACTCACCAACGACGACGGAAGTACCAAATTATCAAGCCATATTCTCGTACTTTTAACTTCATAAACCCCTTCATTCCCGATATCCCAAGTCCACCTATCCGGCTCATTAGAAAGCGTGTTCCCTTCTAATAACCTAGACAATTCTTCAACCCGAGCCTCTTCTCTCCCCCCCTCTAATCTCCTGCGTCCACTCCCACCGCAACCTGTTCTCCCGGAACCGATCAGCAACCAAAACTTCCCTCTCGACCTCTAATAAATAAATTCTCGGAAATCTATTTTCCAATGTAGTCGACCCTACCCACACATCTTTCCAAAACCGAGTCCTTTGCCCATTTCCGACCTTCTTCTTCAAATGTGATATAATATCTATACCATTGTTTTTGAACCTGTTCAACAATTTTATAAGCTGCGCCCAAGGAGTCGAACCTAGTCGATTCGAATTAGTTAGATCCATAGATCCGTAATCACCATAAATAGATTTAATAACTGTCACCCACAAACTACTTTCATTATTAACGAACCGCAAAATCCATTTGATTACTAAAGCAATATTAAAAGCATATAAACTCCCTATATCAAGACCCCCGTTTTGTTTAGATGCCAAAACCGTGTCCCAATTCACCCAATGAATCTTCTTTTTAAGCTCGGTTCCTCCCCAAAAAAAGGAAGCTCTCAACTTCTCTAACGTGTTAGCCACGCCCTTTGGCATGACAAAGAGAGACATATAATAAATACCCATACCTCCAAGCACCGTCTTTAAAAGTAAGGATCTACCCCCAACCGAAAGGGTATTAACCTTCCAACCCGATAACTTTTGCTTAAATTTATCAATCAAGGGATCCCAATTTTTCTTCCTAGACATACAAGCCCCTACCGGTAAACCTAAATAAATAAACGGTAACTTCCCCGGACACACACCAATTAAATCTGCCATGTTCTTCACTTCCCCCTCCGAAACTCCAACCCCATATAAATTAGATTTATGCAAGTTTAACTTTAAACCCGAAGTCATGTGAAAATAATGCAAAATAATGAGAAGCTTTTGCAAATTATTGCTCGACCATTCCCCCAAAAAACATAGCATCATCAGCATAAAAAAAATGAGAAATATAACATGACTCGTCGTTTACCTTCACCCCTTTAAAAATTTGTTGAGATATCGCCTCTTCCATCATAACATGAAGCCCCTCCATGGCAATAATAAAAAGAAAAGGCGAAAGCGGATCACCCTGACGAAGACCTCGTTCGAGTTTGAACTCTTTCGAGGCATTACCATTCAAAATAACCGAAGCCTAGGATGAACGTAAAATTGCACTAATCCATTTCCGCCACTTATCCGGAAAACAAATAAATTCCAACATTCGATCCAAATACTCCCAACTTATGGAGTCAAAGGCTTTTTCAAAATCAATTTTGAGCACCATGGCGCTCTTCTTTTTCTGTTTATACCACGAAATCAATTCATTAACCATCATCGGGTCATCTAAAATTTGACGACCCTTTATAAAAGCCGACTGCTCCTGACTAACCACCGAATCCACCACCACAGCAAGCCGTAAAGCCAAAAGTTTTGCAATAATTTTGTATTGCACACCAATAAGACTAATTGGCCTATAATCATTCACCGCCATCGGATTTTGAACTTTCGGGATCAAAGTAATGAAAGAAGCATTGCAACCTGTGGGTATAAAACTGTTAGGTCACAACACCCTGGTTTAGATGGTTAATTGATTGTTTAATTATAAATTAAGACAAATATTGTATAAGAACAAGATATGAGTCAAATGTATAATTCCACTAAGTGTGGCTTGTTGCGGAATAACAAGACCACTGATCAATTACAAAAGGTATGAAAGTGTAAAGTGAATTGGTGAGTACTCCTTTGCAAGATGATCTCTATTTATAATGTTATAGAGATCTTACATAATGGGCAAAGGAGTAACCGAAGGACTAAAGTAGGAAAATGACTAAGATCAAGGGATTTGATCTTAGTCCGTTACATATAGTAACTCAGTCCTTCTACTCAGTCCTTGTACTCAGTATCACTATCTGATACTGAGTACTGATACCGAGTTCCAATACTGATCACTCAGTATCAGACCTAAACTTAGCTATATTATTCTACATATTAATCAAAGCTAATCTAGGTTGTTTTGTTATCTTAAGATCCAAAGGGGCAAGGCTTTTTGCCTTAACAATCTCCCCCTATCTAATGATAACAAAACAATTACAAAAAGATAAACAAAAAGTACAACAGCATAGGTAGTAATATCTTCTTCTTCAGCTGCTGTTGATTGCTTCATTCTCATAGAGGACTTCTTGTTTGATGTGGACAAACTCTTCTCTGCTCTTGAGTTCATCCTTTCTACAATTCAGAACTGCAACAATCTTCTTTCTGAACCAAGAATCTTCTTTCTTGGTGATCATCCATTTCAGTCCAACAAGATGACTGATTTGTGCTCTAGGTAGATCTTCTTCAGAAATGAAGCACTCTCTATCCTCTGAGTCAGTATACATATATCCAGAAGTTGGATATATGACACTCTTTTGATCCTGAAAAACAAGGTTAAGAGGAAGAGGGTACTTTCTAAGAAACTTGTATGTGTGAAGGCATTCTGGTCTGTTGTTTGAGTAAGCTTCAGTCATCACACTGAGTGTTCTATACTCTATCTCATGAAGCAAGCCCTTCTCATAACATACTGCAGAGACTGCACAGATCTCATCCAAGACTATTTGATCATATGTTGATTTCTTTGGAAGCTCTTTGATCAGTCTTGTGATCCACACCCAGTCTTGAAGACCAATTCTTTGAATATCATGAATAAATAACTTCACGGGATGACTGGTTAAGCTAGTACAAGTGATAGTGATTCTTCCTTCTTTGAGCTTCACTTTTACTTTATTGACATCCAGATTTAACCAATGTATCCCCCTTACATTTGGAAATGTTTTGGTCTTCAAGAACTCCTTTCTTTCCTCCTTATACTGAGTCCTGGCAGCAACCATATTCCAGTAATGTTGAATATGGTCTGGACCCTTTCTTGAGATTCTATGGGAAGGACCAGGAGTGTCAGTATCTGGGTCAGATTCTGGTTCAGCTTTGACTCCCAACTTTTGCTCATATAAAAATCTTTCTTGTTCTGCCCAGAGTTGTTGAGGAGTCAGTCTTGGACCCTGCTCGGTATCACTGTCCATTGTATGAACAGGTCTTCTTTGTCTTGTTACCAAAGGAGCAGATTCCTCACTTGATTCAGAAGAAGTGAGAACTGCATTGATAGGTCTTCTTGATAAAGAACTCCTTCTTCTAATCACCAGATTTTCTGGTTCTTCATCATCCGAGGATGATGATGAAGAACTTTGTTGTTCTACCAGATTTAGTGCATAGTTTACTAAATCTGGTTCTTCATCTTCATCATCAGCAA
The DNA here is from genome assembly GCA_963853835.1 of Calendula officinalis. Lineage (NCBI taxonomy): Eukaryota > Viridiplantae > Streptophyta > Magnoliopsida > Asterales > Asteraceae > Calendula > Calendula officinalis. Next base: position 72,910,733 of record OY970826.1, read on the forward strand.
TAGGCCAGATGAATGGCCTATAGACCACAATTTGCAAATTATTCTCTTCAAGAGCAGGTGGCGCAGAATAAGTTTGCTGTGGTTGGTCAGTATGAGTCTCCCCCTGAGCAGATGGCTCAAGTGGGTCTTCAACTAGTAATGCTGACCTAGTTCTTTGTCTTCTTCTCTCATACTGAAACCGAAGTGGCTCAGTATGAGGGCTTTGCTGATGTTGTTGTTCTTGTTGTGGAGGTTGATCTTCATTCAATCTTCTTCTTTTCTCCCCCTGAGCAGATGGCTCAGTTTGATCAACCTCAGTATCTCTTTGTCTCTTCTCCCCCTTTTTGTTATCATCTGATGGAGAGGGAAGAGGATCAGTATCACCACCCATGTCCCCTTCAGGTTCTTCAAGAGTAGGGAGGGCATGGGCTCAGTGGCAGCATCAGTATCACCAGCACCTCCTTCTCCTTCTCCTTCTTCATTGTGATCACCATGTGAAAATGGTGGAGTTTGTGGAGGCTGATGTGGTTGTTGAAGTAGTGAGACTGACTGTTTTATTGAGTCAATATCACTACTCATAGTGTCCATTCTGGCCAGTATTATAGTTTGAGTATGTTGGATGGCCATAATTTGCTGCATGATTGCTTGCAGAGTCACTTGGTCTCCTGCAGCCTGTGTTGCTTGAATGCCCTGCACAGATGGTGCTAAAGAAACAAAAAAATATAAAACTGGTTAGAAAGGAAGGTTTATCAAATAGAATTGTGGTGTTGTTTAATTCTATAATCATATAAACAGAGTTTGTGAAGTCTGTATTTCATCTGGTTTATGATGAAATATTGTGGACTTGTGCATAGCATGTGAAAGAAGATTTTAGTAAAAGTGAGTGTGTAAATTGAAGTAGCTCAGTATAGGATAAGTCACTTTTAGTAAAAGGTTTGGGTTTGGGAATTCGAAGCCTGGGATGTGCTTCTTGTTATTTTCAATGTTTATCACTCGGTATTAGAGTGATAACAGAAATGTGGCTAAACCCCATGGAAATTTTTTTTTTGGATTTTGTGGCTGAATGGTTTGTGATCATTTCTTGAATTATGCTACCCAACTCAAAAATAAGTTGGACATTATTCAAGCAGCACTAGTGGGTGTTAGTGTGACATCAACCACCATTGTCTCTTTAAATGTTGAGACAACTGTAGACTGACAATGATCTGTTGAAATGCTCAGTATATGAAGTTTGCTTGAGACTGTGGTCATAAGAGTATATATTTGAGAGTTCGATTGAGACTGTGGTCAGTATTGAGTTGGTACTGGCCAATACATAGTCTCTATTTGGGAATGAAATATATATATATATATAAGTTTAAGGGCTTTTTAGAAATTCATACCTGAGACTCTGTCAGATTCCCTTCTAGCATCGGCAGAAATGGGTGCAGGCTCATGTGGTTGTTGATCTGCAGCACCAACATCTTCAATACCGACCAGTCTGTCTTGCTGAGCACCTTCCAGTGTAGTTTGCTCATATTGAATCTCCACATCAAGAGGATCATGAGGTTCCGCAATTAGTTGAGCAGTTGGAACTAGTTCTGGACCTGGAAGGTCAGCGGTGGCTGCAACTAGGCTTTGGGCTTGAAGAGATGCGGTTAATGATGGAACATTGGCATGCTGCACCTCCTCAGATGATAAGTTCCCCATAATAACGGGGGAAAGATTTCTTCTCCTTCTTTGAAGGACCGGTGGTGTGTCTTCTGAGGGCTCAGTATCAGAAGCTATTTCAATCTGAGGAGCATCAGGATCCTGTGCAGGTGGAGAGATATGTTGTTGAGTCGGTTCTTGAACTTGTGGAACATCCTGCATCTCAACATCTTGACCAGCATGGCCTTCATTACCACTATTATCATCATTATCATCATCATTGTCATTGTCTGATTCTGAATCAGACATGTCTTCTTCCTCATTTATGTGTTCTTGAATAATGGCCCACATAGAAGGACTCAGTAAAGGCTCTCCTTCTCTTGGCCTGTAAAAGTAAATCTTCTCACTAAGAGGAGGAAGATCAACTCTTGGACTGTGAAACTCATCATAAATATGTGTGGGCATTGAGTGTTGAAAGATGAGTGATAAGAATCTGCAGAAAGGGACATTACATTCCCTTGTGTTAGCCCGAACCAAGGCAGCTAATTCATTGAAAATGAGCCTTGCATAATCAATGTTTCTTCCATAGTACAAAGCATGTACTATTTGCATCCCAAATTCATTTATTTGGTCCAAAGCACCCGTCTTGTGGGTCATACACCGGATAATCGTTGTAATGAGAAGACCCCACATAGGACCAAATTGGTTTCTTTTGATTATGCCCGTTGTTCCTCTTCGACCCAAAAATGGCAATACTGAGCGTGCCTCTGTTCTATCAACGAATGGGTCATACTGAGCTTGAGCGGGAAGCCTCAGTGTTTCACAAATGATGGCAGTAGAAACAAATGCTCTTCTTTGATCCCTTATTACCCACCCAGCAATCATATCTGGAGAATCGAGTGTGGCAGAATACCAAAACTCGCATAGCATTTCTGGATAAATTGCTCGAGGAGACAGAGTCAGTGCACGAGCAATTTGGAAATTCTTCAAAAAAGTCACAATGTTTGTGAATTCTTGGCATACCCAGGCTTGAGGAATAGTTAAATTTGCTGTGATGTTGTTCCTCGCAAACCTGGGTAGTTCATCATTTCGGAATTTGATGTCCGATTCAACCTCTGAGCGACGAAAGTATAGTTTTCCATCTGTGATTTGATTTTAAGAGTTTTTGCTTGCTAAGAGAGAGTGAAATCGTTAATCGCAGAGAGAATTTAAAGAGAAAGAATGAAATAACTGTTAAAAAATATTTGGAAAAAAACGGTTATTTATAAGTGATTGAAAGATAAATAAGGTATTGGGAAGTTAAACCGGCTACCAGTTGTTAGGTCACAACACCCTGGTTTAGATGGTTAATTGATTGTTTAATTATAACTTAAGACAAATATTGTATAAGAACAAGATATGAGTCAAATGTATAATTCCACTAAGTGTGGCTTGTTGCGGAATAACAAGATCATTGATCAATTACAAAAGGTATGAAAGTGTAAAGTGAATTGGTGAGTACTCATTTGCAAGATGATCTCTATTTATAATGTTATAGAGATCTTACATAATGGGCAAAGGAGTAACCGAAGGACTAAAGTAGGAAAATGACTAAGATCAAGGGATTTGATCTTAGTCCGTTACATATAGTAACTCAGTCCTTCTACTCAGTCCTTGTACAGTATCACTATCTGATACTGAGTACTGATACTGAGTTCCAATACTGATCACTCAGTATCAGACCTAAACTTAGCTATATTATTCTACATATTAATCAAAGCTAGTCTAGGTTGTTTTGTTATCTTAAGATCCAAAGGGGCAAGGGTTTTTGCCTTAACAAAAACCTGTTTCAAAAAACTCAACCACAAAGTTAAAAAAATCAAATTTAATAATATCCCAAAATTTCTTAATAAAAGCGAAAGTGAAAGCGTCAGGGCCCGGGGCCTTGTCGTTTCCACAGCTCCACACCGCCATTTTCAGCTCTGTCATCGTCACACTCCCTGTCAGCACCTCGACCTGTTCCTCAGACAGCCGCTTAAATTTATCACTTCTCCTATTCACTTTAATAACCTGCACACTTTTAAATTTGTTAGCATAATAATCATAAAATATCTGTTTCACTGCAGACGGCGATGTAACCCTCACCATCTTGTTTCACGCCCCGAATCAAAGAGTGTCTTCTCTTGCTATTAAGAATCCCATGAAAATACTTCGAGTTTTCGTCTCCTTCAATACACCATTTAACTTTAGCTTTCTGGGATAAATCCTTCCATTCTTTCACATCTAACTTGTATAACTCTAGTTTAGCAACCCGTCGTTCCGCTAACTCATCATCTGTAACTATGTTATCATCTATCTTCTTTTCGATCACTGAAACCTTTTCCACCAACTGCTTTCGTTGCGCCTCTTGTTCTACTTTTTTACCTTTCCACCAACTTTTGCAATTTTCTTTTAATAACTTCAACTTATCTTTAAATTTGATGCAGTGACTACCATTGGTAATATCCATGTTTGTTACCCACGAGATTTTCACCACATCTTCAAACGATTTTTCATCCATCCAAGAGTTAAAAAACCAAAAACCCTAGGACCATAATCCACCACCTCTTGAGCCAAAACAATCGGCCGATGATCCGCCACAATATCTGTCATCACATTAGCTGTCAGATCCGAACAAACCTCAGAAACCCCTTCATTCACAAAAAACCGGTCAAGTTTACTCATTTTCCGACCGTCCGAACTCAACCTAGTATATGCCGACCCCCCCCCCCCATCGGCACTTCATTGAGACTTCCCGCATCAACGAATTCATTAAAATCAACAATCTCTCTATCATTTATATTACAACCCCACCTTTCTCCCTCATCTCTAACGGCATTAAAGTCTCCAAAAACAATGAAATTTCCATCATTAGCCCGCATATAATCAACTACCGTCATCCACAATCTCCTCTTATCAACATTACTCTGTGGCGCATACACATTACCCATGACACACTTCATATTTTTATGCTTCCATTCACCATGCACGAACACCACATTTTGAAAACACATAATACGCGAACTAGTAAACAAAGCCGGGTCCCAAATTGAAATTATACCCCCCGACGACCCAACCGCACTACTCAAAGCAAAATCAAACGATAAATTCCCCCATAACTGTTTTACCATAAACATATCTACTCTTGAAATTCGCGTTTCTTGTATACCAAGAAAAGAAATTTTATACTGGTTAGAAATGACACCTATCCGTTTTCTTTTAACCACATCTCCAATCCCACAAGCGTTTAAGGACATAATATTCATTAATTACCTTTTCCACCTCCCATACTACTAATCATGCGTTCAAGTGAGGTTTGACACCCCTCCATATCAAAACCAATGGCAAGACCAATATCTATATACCTACTCAAATCATCGATCAAAGAAACTGTCTTATTATTTTTCTGCATATGACCTGTTGACGTACACGAGTTTCTTGACCCCTCTCCTTTGTTCTTTTTGCCTTTCACCTGGTTATTAACCTTCTTTTCAAAACCCGGCGGTGGTGACACCGACTCATCGGTTATAATAACCTCCTCCTTATCACTCGTTCCCCCTTTCTCCCCATTTTCAATTTTCTTTCCTTCCTCACTAACTGTTTCCTGTCCCAAACCATTTCCCGAAACCTCAACATATTCATTCACTTCTTCCACCTGTGGACAGCCACCATTCACGGCATTCCCATGTGTCTCATCTTGACACTTTTGCACCTCAGCCGTATCATTACCGAAATCTCCCACATCATCTTCCTCATGTAACCCTACGGACCCATCATTAGAAAGTGATGCATCGTCATCATCCCTACCGTTACTCTCCATATCAATGTTCCGAAAGGTAGGTTGCCAAAGAGCTATTTCATAGACCCAAACTATGTATTTTACTTTCTCAATCATCACCTCAACCTCTTCATTTATTTTTCCACCGATTTTGGTTTTAATACAAACCTTACCCGTACTCCCTTCTTCCTCTTCCCCATCCACAAACATGATCTCTCCCCAATCTTTTATTATCTTTTTAATGGCATTAACCATACCCGCCACTAAAGGTAGACCGTCCACTTTAACCCACACCACCTTATCATCAACAACAAATCTATCATCTAAATCACGTAACTGTGTAAAATAAAACATCATATCTTCATGGTGTTTGAATTTCATGCACGCCTGTTTGCTATCAAACTCTAACCAAATCCATGACCCGCCAAGGTAATGAAAATCAACATCACTAAAACCTTCCTTAGCGCATACTACTTTGATATTTTCTATTAAAGACAGTTCTCTAACTTTTCCTATCAATATTGTACCTGAATTTTTTATCGGCATGACGTCGGTTTTATCCAGCGTGATCATCTTCTTCGTTTCAGTAACCGGTTTGTTCATGCTGTTCTCAACCGGTTTCGCATTGTTCCTCTCTGGTTTGAAAAGGTCAGCGTATTTCACCTTGTGTTCATTATCCCGTGGTTTCCCAGTAGGAGCATCTGGTCTGCGAAACTCGGTCGAAGAAGCCTCTCTAGGTTTCCGTTCAAACCTCGAACTCGACGCAAAGAGGTGGTATGATCCATACCACGTAGCATTGAGTTTATCCAGCAGTGCGTCCACATTCGTAACCCTAAGAAAACGAACGAAGGCAAACCGGCGCCCAATCTTGGACAGTTTCTGTGGTACAAACACATCCGCCACCGTCCCAAAAATCTGCATCGCCTTCCACAGGTCCCCTAATTCCCAGAGACGCGGGAAGTTTGTTACATAAAACGATTTCGCTATTTTCTTTAGATCCAGTTCTTCCTTCCGCATCGCAAAGCTTTGATTGACGCTATTGCTAGTCTGCCTCCAATACCTATTGTTCTTACTCATCGTACACAGATCCCCCCTCCCCACCGGTGAGGAGTAGTCGGAGATCGATCAGAATTGCGAAGCCCTAGTCGCCGGAATCGCCCAGAACCCTAGGCGCCGTTTTATTTTACTTCTACATCCGTTATGCCCAAACCTTTAGGCACCCCTTACGGATAGTCTTAGGGCGTCAAAGCTCGCCAAACCACAGAATACCTTGAAGCAGGACAAAAATGAGGAAGTGTGATTTTGTGTTGTGTTCAAATTATATTAAAAAGATTAAAATATCAGTAATACATATTTATCTTAAAACAACACTCATCTAGTGATTAACCTTATAATGTCTTATCATATTTTCTTATCACATTTCCACCGACTAAAAACTTATTTATAAAGGGATTTTCTAACATGTGCCCCTGGGGCACATGATTAGGTCATTAAATTAACTTATAATTTTCAAAATATAGATTGATAAACATTAATGACGTTTAATTCTTACCTTTTCCGGAGATGCATTAAATAGTTTTTTCTGTTTTTATGATAAATTTAAGTGAATTAAATGCTTCTAATTGTATGCCCCTGGGGCACACATTAAAAAGACCCATTTATAAAAAGTCTCTTCAATGGTTAATCTTTCTAAAAAAAATTCTTATTAATATTACTAATTTACCTTTATCTATCTCAATTATTCTATAAATACCCCTCACATTTATAAATTAATAAACTTTTTAGCATTTATAAAACTTAACATTTCTATACAATATTTCATATAAATATATTATAAATAGGTTATAAGCCGTGAAAAATCACGGATGGCTTATACCAAATTTCATAATATTTTACTTCTATTATAATATTTTATTAATTCTATACTTTTATATAAGTACACATTTTTAACCTTGCACGTTTTTGCCGTACAACAATTTTGACTCGTTTCCTTATCAACGTATCAATTTGGGTTATATGTTATTATCCCTGACATGTAAATTCGGTCAAATCAAGACAAAAATTAGCTAAACTATTAAATGGCTACCAAATTTAGATTATTATTGTAATACTTTTGATAGAAATTTAGATTATTGTAGATACTTTGACTTTGGTATTGATAAAGTTACTATTTATAGTTATAAAAATAATAAAAGATTCACGTCTAACTAATATTTCAAATCTCAATCTTAAATTGATATTTGATTTATGGATGAGTTAACTGCATATATACACATACATGTATTAGAACCGCTAAAGTAAGATCTGTCAAATTTATATACAATAAATTTCAAACCATTTATCTCCACTTGCCTAGGTTTTGTTACGAATTAATTGCTAAAATGGATAAAAAATATGGACGACCCCATTGAGGACTGATCGACTTTTTTCTTTCAAAAATGGACCGTGCGACTTACCTCCTTTTTGAACAACCAAGCAACTCCATGCAAATAATGCCAAGTGTCGTCATGGTTGTTGTAACTGTTAAGATGGTTGAAAAGATCCTGAATTTAATATGTGTATTTTTCCGAAATACCGACGGCTGAAACTTTTGTCAGAGTGAAATTTTTGGAGGGAAAAATTAAAATTAAACGCTATTTATTTTTTAAAATAATCTAACCATGATTAACCAAGCAAGCTTAGTCATCATTTAAAGTCATCTACGTGTTTGCATCAAGATTTTCAAAATCCACAATTTTCAAACACATCAACCATTTCCGTTCAATATGTCAAAGCAATCATCTCCATCCTCTGATGATCATGTATCTACATTTTTATAGCCACAGTTTACAGTTGTTTGAATGCGTTTTGCACGAGAATCTCTGCCGGTCAGTCCATTTTGGACACATTTGAGAGTAAAATCTATTTTTGGGAGCTTTTCAACTGAGTGAGAGTAAATTAAGAAATCACCCTTTTGTTACTCAAACAACCAAAGGATGAAGAAAGGTAGGTATACATGAATAGTCAAAGTCAAAATCATAGGGGCAGCTGGTAAACAAAATACACCTGGTCAAAATTGTTAACTACAAACACCAAAATATGTCAACGATTCTTTTACTGAGCCCGACACGAAACTCACTATTTCAATTTGTATGTATTTTCAGGGTGAAAAGTGAAAACTCATCACCAATAATTCAACCTCCTTCCTAATTTTGAGGTAATTCTACCTTCTTCACCACTTTAATCGGTTACTGGTCAACACTCTACACCCGATTACTGCCCCGCTGTGCTTAAATTTCAAAATCTCAAGTTGGTAATAAATTCACGCGTATATACTCTTCAATCCAATTGACTCATCTTCAATTGCCTTCAATTATTAGTTAGGATTCAAAATCAATCATTGGATTTCTGCGAGGTGATTCGAGATTCTTGTGATTCGTAATTCGATGGATTATTCAGAGAAGCCGGTTGAATTGAGAGCTATCGATGCATTAGGGCTGGGGTTTGATTTCGCTAGCGATTTTAGGTTAAAGTTTGCGAAGTCGTGTCCTGGTGGTGGGCGGTTGGTGGAGCTTGATGAGTCTAGAACGAGGGATATCGTTTTACCTGGAGGTGGTGCCACCATTTCTGGGGTTTCTGAGGATATTCATTGCGATAAAGGAGATCATGTTCGGTTTAAATCTGATGTTTTGGAGTTCAATAAGGTAAATTATCTGTTTATTAAACTTTGCATTCTGTATTTCGGATGCATAAAGATCTTCTGTCTGTTCAATCAAGATATATCTGATTGTTATTTTTGATCTCTCAAATTGAGCTCAATTCTTCCTCGATCCAACTTTAAGCCTTCATTTTTGAATAATTTTGTGGTGCAGATGTCAGAATTGCTTAATCAGAAAGCATCAGTACAAGGAAAAGTGCCTTCAGGATATTTCAATGCATTATTTGATTTAAGTGGAGCATGGTTAAACGATGCTGCAGATGTTAAACATCTTGCATTTGATGCATATTTTATATCTTTATATTATTTGCATCTTACAGCATCTCCGTTAGTACTCCGAGAAAAAGTAAAAAAAGCTGTTCCTACTCATTGGAATCCAGCATTATTGGCCAGGTATAAATATATTTGGAACAATTTACTTAAAGGGTCGATTCGGGTTGTGTTTTATCTCCAACGGTTAGAATGAAAATGATTAGTTAGAAAGTAAATGGATCAAATGGGTAGAACGGGCATCAAATCTTCTAAACCGTTTTATTCAAAAAAAAGTAAATTTTATTAACATAATATAATCTTTGTGATCATATTTTATCCCATAAATTCGACCTATTTACTTATAAATAGGCCGATTTGGGTTATATTTATCTCTAACAGGTCAAACAGGTGAAATAAAAAAATAACTAAAAAGGAAAGGAGTCAAACGGGTCAAAAGTCAACCAAATTGTATTTACGACGACCTAAACCTTCAAGATCTTATTCTATCAACTAGATTATTTACCGAAACAATATAAATTTTTGTACTCATAAATGATGCTAATTGTCTGCAAAAAGTTCAATTTTTTGAATTCCAAAATTGAAGTTAGTTTCTCGTAAATGCTTATAATTATAGTATTATTATTATGTATGTATGGCAGGTTTATACAGACTTATGGGACCCACATTATAGTAGGAATGGGCGTTGGTGGTCAAGATATTGTATGTGTTAAACAAAAACCATCATCCACAATTTCACCATCAGATCTTAGAGGATATTTAGAAGATCTTGGAGATTGTTTATTTTCAGATGGAGCAAGTCCTTTACCAGAAAGAAAACGAAAAGATGGAAAACAAAAAGTATGTATATATTTTTTAATTAAGTATATGTGTTACAATTATTGTTATTTAACATGAAATTGAGTTGATAAGTATGAAATCTTGTTTAGGTTCCGGAAGTTTTCAACCGGATGTTGCAGCCACACACCATGCAGTTCACCAATATTACAGAAACTTCAAGCAAAGATGTAAGTCAACCCGACCCGTACAAAAATATATCTTACCCGTTTTGACCCGTTTGACTCACCCGTTTGCCGCCTAAACTGAAACAGGGTCTGACAATTATCGGGTCAAAAAGGGGCGGGGATGTCTTTTCAGACAGTCACTCAAAATGGCTCCAAACAGTGGGTTCGAGTCCTGAAGCAATAAGAATAAAGTTTGTACCGATTACTTCTCTCCTTAATGGTGTTCCTGGAAGTGGTTATCTTAGTCATGCAATCAACTTATATTTACGTTGTAAGTCCTTCAACTTTAAATAATCACCACCTTTAGAGGTGGCTATTTTGATCCATTTACTTTATTCGTCGTCAAATACTTTAAAAAGAATCGAGTCAAACGTCACCAGTAACTCGTCTTATTAAAAAAAGGGAATATTGAAATAATTTAACTTTCATAATCATATTTGACCCAAACCCGTTTTGACACGTCATCTATTCGTTAGGGTTGCCCTATATTTATTGTTTTTCTTTGTTGGTTTTTTCATTTAATAAGTTTATTAACTATTTATTGTATTAAATTATCAAAAATCCAGACAAACCTCAACCAGAAGATCTACAATTTTTCTTGGAATTTCAAGTTCCAAGACAATGGGCCCCACAATTTTGCGAGCTGCCTCTTCGACATCAACAACGAAAAACTTCATACCCTTGGCTTCAATTTGCTTTCATGGGTCCCAAGATTTACATCAGTACAACTCAAGTAAGTTAAATTTCCTATCTTTTTAACAAATCATCGTATAAAGATAGAATCTTTATAACTTATAACCGTTATTTTTCAGGTATCAAGCAGTAAAAAACCGATAATTGGATTAAGATTATATTTAGAAGGAAAAAAAAGCAACCGATTAGCAATTCATGTTCAGCATCTTTCAAGCCTTCCTAATATCATGACATATACAAACTCATCTTGTAAACCGTGTCAATGGCGAGGATCTGATGAATATGATTCCAGTACCCAATATCTAGACCCGATTAGATGGAAACGTTATTCAAACATTTGTTCATCTGTAGTTAAACATGATCCAAATTGGTTATCAGGTAATAAACCTCTAAACGTTGATTGTAAGAATTAAAACTTGATTAAAAAGTAGAACTGTATGTATAGACTTGGAGAACAAGCTAATACAATTATAATCACTGCAAGAAAAACGTCATATAGTGACATTTATAAACTATGTCACTAAAAGTAAAAATAGTGTCACTAGAAGTAAAAAACAGTCGCTAAAGATTCAAAAAACAAATCTCAAAACCTATTTTCAACTAAATTTAATACTTTTAGATTTCAAAACCTATATAAAAAATACATAATTTTATTTACCTATTATTTTTAGAAAAAAAATACAGATTTTTTTCAGTTCGGCCGGGCTGGTTCAACCAGATTATATGGCAACCCGGCCCATTCCGACTAGCTGCCTTCTCGTTTCCGGGTTTGACTGGCTGGTTCAACTGTGTTTTTAAATTACTCACAGTGACACAAAAAAAGTATGGGTAACAGATTTTGTGACAACTTTTTTCTTCAAAGTGGGAGTAAAACCTAAAATTTATATTTTCACTCGGTTTTTAAAAAAAATGTGGGTAAAAATAGAACGTTTGCTACTCTTTTTCATAAAGTGTTACTAAAACCAACATATAGTGGCAGTTGTTGTGTGTTACTAATAATAAACAATTTTTATCACATTATTATCCTAATATAATATTGTGTAATACCAGGAAACGGGCCCGGGGGAGTGTTTATAGTAACGGGGGCCCAACTCATAAGCAAAGGAAAATGGCCCAAAACTGTCCTACACCTTCGGCTACTTTTCACCCACCTCCCACACTGCACCATCAGGAAAACCGAATGGGCTGCTGCACCATCAACGGGCCACAAATCCAGCATCTTTACAAACCTGAGTTCCACTTTTACATTCACACGCACATCGGTTGCTGATGCACCAAAACAGCTTCCTGCTGCATTGAATTCGGGCGTGTATCCTGATGGCCCGCCCGTTCCTGTTTTGTCTGCTAAGATGAGGAAATTTGTGGATATTGAAGAAGTGGCCCGTGAGTCGCATGATATGCCAGGTCATTGGTTGGTGACTGCTGCTAAGTTGGTTATGGATGGTGGTAAGATTGGGTTGCATGTTAAGTTTGCATTGTTGGATTTTCCTCAAGAGGTGGTCATATGATTGATTCATTGTATATGTATGTATCTATATCTATATCTATATACAGAGTTGTGTGAGGGACTTTTTGTTTTGTAGGGGATTGTACATAAACCAAGTAAAGATGCACCAATTACAATTTTTTTAATTAAATCCATTTTACTGTTCATTTTCTCTATAAATCAGGCATCAAAACAGAATTCCAAAAAAAAGAGTAAAATTACATTCAAGGTCTTGTGGTTCAGTCCCTAAACTTCGTTTATTACTGATGTATATTCAATTTGTTACATCTAACGTTCCTTGTCAAGAGGACATCTAAAACATCCGTTAAATGATTCATGTGCACATCACATGATGAGCAAAATAGTAATTCACCTCCCCCTTTTAAAGAGTAAGTTACACGGAATGTATTTTCCACTTATGACAACCACAGTTCCTGAACTTCGTTTATTACACTGGAAGTCCCTGGTGTATTCAATTTGTTACACCCGACGTCCCTCTGTCAAACGGACGTGTAAAAGATCAAAGATCTGTTAAGTGACAAATTGAATACACCAGTGACTTCCAGTGTAATAAACGAAGTTCAGGGACCTTCCATATAATTTACTCAAAACAATATGTACAACAAAAATTGCACCAAGTACAAGCACTAATGCCACAAAAACAACAGAAACAAACATGAAATAACATCAGGAAAATGCTTTTATTTATTAAGGTATGCTTATGTTTATTCTAGAGTGTTATTATTTATAACATAATTAACAACATATTGTTACAAACTAACATTACAACGGTTGAGGTCGAGTTTGAACAATGAACACATCTTTACCAACCAAACAGCCTTCAACATCTTGAGCACACCCAAACTTCCTTTCCAAGAACAACCCAACCGCCCCCAATTTCTGCCCTAACTGCTGCCTAAAAACCGAATTAACCGTCATCGGCTTCTTACTATAGTCAACGGTCAAACAAACCACCTCACCATCCACCCCACCACCAACCACCATCTCCTCACTAAAATTAGCAAACGCAAGTGTCCTAACCACCCCATCAAACTTCCCGGAGGAAAGCCGCCACGGTGTGCCTCTAGTTCCCGCCACCAGTGTCTCCCCGAGCCCCGGTGCCAGCTCAGCTTCCACCACGTTCTGGTTGTTATCACTCGGGCTGACCGTGTGCAACACAAACGAAATATCCGGCGACAGCATTTCTTGAACCAAAACCGCCATTGCCGCCGCCTTTTGTGGCACTCCGGCGACTCTCCGGCTTAAAACCGCCCGCCGGGTGTACAACGAGGCCCACACCCGCCCGACCGCCTGCCCGAAACTGCCCGGATTCGAAAGGCTTACGTTTGGGATTGAATCGTATAGTCCTGCAGCCGACATTCCGGCTAAATCTTCCACATTTGCACTTGATCGTACAATTAATCGCGCATTAGGATCGAACGCTTTTTCTAAATTTTTGATGATTTGGTTTGGGAGTTGTGTTGAGGTGATTAGGGTTTGTAATTTGCTGCATAAATTGTCGAGTTCTCCATCTTCCATTTGGGCTGTTTCAAGTTGTTGTAATAATGATTCAAAGTTTTCAGTTAATTTGTTTTCTTTGATTGCAAGTTCCATTGTACCAAAAGGAAGTACTGCCCCATTTGGGACATTGAAGGCTGCTGGAACTCCTTGATCACTATAAACTGTTTTCATATCAAGAAATCAGCTCAAATTTCACAAGCAAATCGATGAAAATTGTTATTTTTGGTGGCAATATGGACGGGTCGACCCATTCATAAGTAAACGGGTCAAAATCGCCACATGTAATTTTAATAAAAAACAGATAGGTATTTGGACCTTTAGCAGAAACTGCAGCTAAAGAAGCTAAGCTGCCACACGCAGCAGCCTTTGCCCCAGAAGTTTGTACATCTGCATCAGCAAGTGGTATAATGTGGCCCGTAGAAACACCCTTAATTTAATAAAAAAAGAAATTGATTATATAATGTAATTAATTATTTAAATTAGGGGCAATATCGTCATTTTGGTACCTGGCTTGAGTAAACAGATTTGGAAATGGAATCAGTTGGAGTCCCATTTGATGAAGTTTCCACGGGTTGGTTTTGAATTCCGTCTTCCATAGAGGAAGGAATCACATTGACACCCGATGGAGATGCATCTAACCTAAAAAACAAAAATCCACATTTTTTTATAGTTAGGTATGTATGTTGCTTATATTTATAAGGGCCAATTTCATAAAATACCAATATATTCTAGGAGATGGTCTGTTTTGGTAATTAGAAGTCTTTACTCAGCCTATTTTGGTAATTAAAGTTTGTTTTTTCCGTCCCTATCTAGTAATTAAAAGAAGATTTTATTGGCCTTATGTGGTTGTAATTTTTTACGTGTATAATTACCAACTTATGTCAACTAAAAACTTGTTCTTAATGCTATAATTACCAAAATAGCAAGCAATATATTTTAGTCGGTGGTCTGTTTTTAGTAAATATAACTATTTAATTTTGGTCTTATGTAGTTATTATTTTTCAAGTTTTAACGCTATATTACCAAAATAGGCTGCTAAAAACTTGTGTTTACCAAATCAGAGCTTTAAATGTTATAACGATCAATAATGACCACCAAAACTTTTTGAGTTTTTAAATCTTTATTACAACTAATTACTAACCTCACATATTTCCCCTCAAGCTTTTTGATACTGGATATTTTGTCATCATCTTCACACGTCACAAATGCAACTTTTTCCTGAATTATCATTAAAAAAATTAACCAAAAACATTAACAAATTTTGATGATAAAGAAAACGAGCCTTACTTGGCGGGCCCTGACACCGAGATGAGATAAATGAGGCAATTCCTGGAGCAGAATGACTCCAACTATGTTGTTTCCTGCAGCTGTTACCTGCAGATTGCATAAGCAGTACAATCAAAATAACTAATAATAAAATATTTTCACAGTTAATAGAAAATTAATTGCCATATTCTTATTTTTCCTTCGATAATACAGAAGAATGTATTTTTTGATTATATTATATATTAGGTACATAAAAAGTCAGAATTGTCAAGCACTTAAAACAAGTGATTATTGGATCATTACAACTTAAGCAACATAAGTACAATCCAAACACTGTCCAGCATCTCATTATATTATCACTGATTATTAAATATCACATAATTAATTTCAAAACACACATCCAAACACCCCTTGACAGTTTTCCGGATCCAAATAACATGTCTTAAAACACAATATTGAGACCAGTTTCCAAAATTTGTGAAAGGATTTTTGATATGTTAAGAGAGAATTTTAAAAAAGTTAATAATAATAAATAAATAAATAAATAATTCTAACCTCTTCGTCTCCATCAGCTTTGCTGACCATAAGAATAACAGGTCCCTCAACAGATGTTGGTAGTATTCCTGGTACAATTCTTTCAACCTGATAAAACAAGACAGAGATGGTAATAAAATCTAAATTCTAAATCCAATAATACCTAATTCTGAACCATTAGAAGTCTAATTACTAAAATGTTGACAAACAAAAACAAAATTAATATTTATATAAGTTTTAAATTAGGTCACCTGTATTAAAGTTCCATGAGCCGACCCAGGAACAAGAACATCAAAACCTTGAGACCCGAGTGTGGTTCTAACCGCCTTTAGAAGCATAGTGCAAAGTTTGGAAATCTGAAAAATTATGCTAAGAAACCAAAAAAATTAAAATTAAAAAAAACAATAAAGATACCATTAACAAACTAAATTCATGAAATTAAATATGGTTTATCGTACCCTGCACGAATTTCTGCTTCGGTAAATGTTCTCACACTATTTTCAGGAATTCCAAGAGCTTTGCCCAACATCTAAAATTTTAAGTAAATATTTTACTACCTCTGAACTGAAATACCTAAAATACCCTTCAATAAATACCAATAATGCAATAAAAAGTAATACCTCTACTTTTGGAGGGAATATTTGAAGAAGTGCTTCTGAGTATTCATCAATGAGCCTTTTAGATCGATCTAGAGTAGCTTTAATCCTTAGACCCCAAATTGTCTTCCCATCTTCACTACCTTTACAATAAATACAAAAAAAAAAGTTTTTTTTTAATAAATAATTAATGAATTAAATATGATTACAAAAACAATAGTAATGTACGCATCAATAATAGAATTGGGAGGCTTTCAACATGTATCTACCCATTTGACCCGTTCCCGTTTTAGATACGTGTACCATTTGACCCGTTCACAAGTAAACGGGCCGAAATTGTCACACTCTAGTAAATCATTCCAATTGAAAAAGGGTACAAAAGAGAAAATTTGACCTTCTTTTTCCAAAAGACCTTTTTGTTGCCAAGCAATAAGTTCATTTTCAATTGCTTTACATTCTTCTAATTTCCATCCGGATAATCCTAGCTGGCGAATGCCAACAACAAGAGCACCAATCGGGTCATTCCATGTGTCAACATTCTTTGGGTTCACATTTTCTGCAAGCCATTGGGACCCACCAGCAGCTTCAAGTGCATTCAGATATCTACATATATATATTAATCATATATAATTCATTAAAATTATTACCAAAAACCTGTAAACACACACACACTCACACAAACTAAAACGTACCTGCTCATGAGAACAAACGCATAATCCTCGAGTCCAATCTCAGCAAGACGCCACTGTAAATGGAAAGACAACATTTCCCTTTTACTTTTTAAAAAAAATATTATTATATTTTTATAGATTAAACTAATAAATAAATATCACATAACCTTTTGGCGCATTGCAATTGCAGCATCAGGAGCATCATTACGGATTCCACTTTCAAGACCTTTTGTAACCATTTCTCGAAGACTATTTAATGATTGTATTGTATTAATCAATATTTCTATTCCATTTCCTTTAGAAACATCTGGTGTTCCTTCAAAATTATCCAAAGCCTACAAATTTAAATCAAATATTCAAAAAAAAAAACATTCATTATAAATTTATGATTTTTGAGTCATAATTGAAAGGCATTACCTTTTTGCTTTCCAAGAAAGACGAAAGCTTTGATTTGTTCTTTTCATCAAAAGATTCTTTAAGTGAATCAAGTTGTTCTGTAAGGCTGCAAAAGTATATACCCATTTTTTAAATAATTAATCAAGTAATTATTTAATATTTTCATTGGGGTGATTCAGGTTATGTTTTATCTCTAACGGATCAAATGAGTAACTAAAAATATAATAATAGAAAATGGGTCAAAGGGTCAAACAAGGTCAAATAACAAACCTTCCAGCATTAAAAAAATCCTTTAATTCATGATGAAATATTTTAAACTGCTCAACAAATGCTTCATTGTATTCTCCCGGATTCTTGGTGATTCTTTCAAGCATTGCAGCAGTTGCAATTAAATCTTCAGGGCCCGCACAACGATGAAGCTTGTTTTGAATTGTATGCTTGATTTCTTGCTGAAATTTGCACATTATCCAACACGTTAAAATGACAAAAATACCCCTAACACCACCAAAAAGTTATCACCTTGAGATCATGTGGGATATCGTTTCTGTGAGCAATATCTCTTATTCGAGTTAGAGGAACAGATGCTGTAAATTCTGCCTTAAAAGATGGTAAACATGGATGGATTTTGCGAATTAGAAGCAATTCCTGCATATTTTTAAACAAAAGAATATGAATATCGTAACTGAACTATATATTAAAAAATTTTAAAAAATTATATATATTTATTACCTGTGGAGAAGTATCTTTCCTGCTGGATATTCTCTCCAATTCCCGAAATATTCGCCTGGAAATTTCAGCATGATGATTGGGCCTGTGATGACCACCATCCTCAAAGCAAGGAATTTGACCCATATTTATCCACTGCATAAAACAGGTCAAATATAATTAAAAAATAAATAGAAAATTGGTCCAACAAAGTAAAAAATAAACAAAAAATAAAATATAAAAAAAAAAAAAGACGCAGAAGCAGAAAACCTTAAGATAGATGGCTGAATATATGAGAGCATCCAAACGTTCCTCGCCATTCCCACTTTCAACCACTAGATCACGAACAACTTCAAGCTTCACATAAAAAATATGTCCATTTTTTAAAAAAATTCTTATAAATAAGTAATGTGCTAATTATTATGATTGCAAAAACAGTATTATTACAAAATTATAATATTATCTTAATAAAAAGGATTTAGGAGGTTGTATGCATTAAAAATCGATTTGGGAAATTTTCAACCCGTTTATTATAAAAACACAACCCAAATCAACGCATTCATCAGTAAACGGGTCAAAACTACCACCTCTACTACAACAAGAACCAAAAAGGGTACCTTTTTCCACCAATTCCTTCCTTTTTTATCACCTTCAACTAACTTCAAAACCACCCCTTGAAGGCCCGTTGTATCCCAATGTTTTTCTCTTTCTCTATCACCATGTTCATTTGATCTCATAAATGATGTTTCTTTTCCTTGCCATTTATCCACAAACGGGCTCGTTACACTTTCCACATTTAAAGAACCATTTTTATCGTTTTCAATTTCACCAACACTTTCAACCTCAACTTCATACTCTGTTCCATCAACGGGCAATAAATTCACGGGCTCACTTGTCATGTTCCAATGACAAATGATTTCAAAATTCCCGGATAGTGGGAGTTTTATGACCCGATTATCACCACCTTCCCAAACCATACTTTTGTCCATTTGTTCAACAACAAATTTGAATTCGATTGTTTCGCCTGATTTGCATTCCATGTCACAAACCCAGCCCGTTTCGGTCCAATTTAACTGTTTTTTGTTTTTCCATGAACCGAATTCTTTTGTGGACCCCAATACTCCAACATGTTCACCGAATTTGACTTGATGGTCTAACCGGAGACTCAGTTTGACCGTCCCACTAGCTGTCTTTGACTTCATTTCGGTTTCCTCGGTTTCTTCTTCTCTGGAAAACAGAGATTATTGTTAAGTTAGTTATGTGACACAAATTGAAACACCCATGAAAAACAATACATAAATACAAGAAATATTGTACTCCCAATCTCCCATGAAGATCATGTTTCTCTTAGACATTTTGTCAAACACCTTATAGGAAAATAAAAGAAACATCACTAGAACTCGTAACCCAACTCAATACCATAAATTTGATACTTTTAAAACACAAAACATATTAATGTTCATAAAAAATAAAGATCAAAATTCTCAAGAAAACAAGAATAAACCTGGTTTGGGTAGACACAGAACAAACAATGGGAGAAGATTGCTGTTGAAATCCCAAATGATAACCACGATAAGAAGTTAATTTTGGGTGCAAAAAACCCACAATCCGAAAAGTTCTTTGCCGATTATGATGATGAAGGAATCTAAATTCCCTCGCGAACTGGTTTTCTAAAGATGATGGATTCTTGGCGCAATTGAGCACACGCAGAGAATCCATTTTTTACAGAATATTGAAATGTATCGAAATTGTTTGTTTGTGAAACTTTAGAACAAGAGTGTGTTTGTGTGTGAAGATCAAGATAGAGGGAGGGTGAAGAACACGTGGAAGAGGTGATTTATCAAAAAAATCAAATCCCCATGAACGATCTAAATATGGGAAATCTTTATTTAAGATTTTATATGTTCGAAAAAATGGAAGATATTTATACATTCGAAAAACTATTGACTTTTTTACTTTTGACTTGAGTAGGGATGTCAATTAGCCATACCCCATGTCTATTGCAATTCCTACATGAAAATTATAGGCACCCTTAAATTGGATACATGGCTTAGGCATTTAAGACTCAAATCAAAAGGCATTTGGTCTAGCCGTGTTTAAAACCAGTGTTCGTTCGGTCGGTCCGATCGGAAAATGGAAATATACCGGATCGAATCAAACAGGTTTTAAGTTCATCTATGAATCGCTTCAAACCGCCCTAGTTGACTGTGAACTCTGGTCGGACCGGCCGGTCGAACCCGGGTTTTTGTAATTTTGGTAAATTTTTGGTTAGAAAAATAGTTTTTGTAATTTTTTAAAATTTTATAATATTTGTTTTCTAATTTTTTAGGATTTTTTTTTACATTTATATATACTTTTTACATAAATATTCAATAGTATTGTAATCCGGTTGAACCCGCCACTTGAACCGGTCCGACCATTTTTAAAGCATCGCCCAGTCCATTCAAAATTCGAGTTTTAATTAGATACGATGTTTATCACAGCTTTATGATTAGAATCATTACATATTTAAATTTTATTGTGAATATATATTATTTTAGAAGTACATTAAGATCTCTCTTTTAAAAATAATTAAACAATCTTGTATATTGTTGGTCCATTTTCGAAGTTTTAATGCAATTTGCCATTTCAAAAAATTTCTTTTATAATTTTAAATAATGCTCTGATTTTTATAATTGTAAAGTAAAATGTGTAGTACATGGGTATGATAAGTGGGTGATGGTGGTGGTCCGAAAGTAGGCGGTATTTGGGGTGGTCAATAGAATAATATGAATATGATGATTAATAAAGATAAAACTCATTGCTAATAATATGAATAAAGGCTGTAAGTTCGAATCTTAAAAGTTGTCAATTTTTCAAAATGCAAATATTATCCAAACTATCAAATAACTTGACTGGAAAACTAAACTTGTTAATTTGAAATGCTCTTAAATTGTATAAGATAAAGATAACTAAATTTCATTGAATGATAAAAAAAAATACTTTTCACATTAAAATGTTATAAGTACATAATTTGTTAAAAATACAAAAGTTAAGCCGTATCTTTTGCTTTTACCTGAACAGTCAAACACCCATATAAA
This sequence comes from Calendula officinalis, assembly GCA_963853835.1. Lineage (NCBI taxonomy): Eukaryota > Viridiplantae > Streptophyta > Magnoliopsida > Asterales > Asteraceae > Calendula > Calendula officinalis. Next base: position 72,932,056 of record OY970826.1, read on the forward strand.
TAATTTCATCGATCCCAACCAAAACGTTTTAAAAAATTAAACCTTTATTTTTTCAAAATCGAATCTAACTCAAACACGAGAGTCACAAATAAAGTGACAGACGACGCCGTGATCATACGGTTTCCATAATATTCAAACATATAAAATAAATATATATTCCCGAAAGAAAGGTCAATACTCACGATTAGGGGTGCAAGTAACTAGAGATATACGTAAGTTACTTGAGCTCGATTCATCGAGAACTCGATAAAAGCTCGAGTTAAACAAGTTCAAGCCGATCTTAAACTTAACTTGAGGCTCATTTATTAAACGAGCACGAGGTTGAATATGAGACGGAAAACTAATTTAGTCTCGTAAGCTTAAGCAAGTTGATATATAATAATTATATGAATATTTTTGTATATTACATATATATTACATATTATATATTTATATCATTATATATACATTTTACATTAATATAACATAGTAAGGATTATATTTACATAAAAATGTGTATATTTAGTTTACATATAAGCTTCAACGAGCCTGAGCCTGCAAAATCTGTCACAACCCGAGCTCTAGCTTTACGCATAAAGACTCGAAATGAGCCGAGCTTGAGCTCCCTAAACTTAAAAGACCCAAACCCAAGCCTAAGCGAGCTCGAGCCATCTTTGGATAGTTTACAAACACCATTCATAATAAATTATAGTTTTGATATATTTTATTGAGTTTCTAACTCACCTTCATATATGGATTCAGGAAAAAGTTCAATCCAAAATCCAGACGATTATTTGTATACAAATTTGGTTACACCAGAGCTTAAATTTCCAAATAATAAATTAGATAATATCATTTTTACCATTAAGTTTTTGAGATTAACATGAGCGTAATGAATATAATTGAAGGATGCATAATAATATAATAAATTAGGATTAAAAAAGCATCTTCCCGGTGTTACTCAATACTTGCTAGTATCATGCCCAAGAGGGCTTTACTTCTTTCTCAACATCGTTCTTGATCGATTTTTGTATTGGTTTTAACACAAAAAAGTACTGTTGAGATACACAATTCAAGAGATTAGGATCGAGTTGAATACCACAAAATGCTTAGATAATTATATATTATAATGTTTTTTTAAAACTTACTTGAAATAATAGGATTAGAGGAATGAATAGTTTCCCTTTATCATTTGGGTTTGGGCCATCAATCAACTTCTGGTCAACCAATATACTTTTGTTTTCGGTCAATGCAACTTTTGTGATTGTTTCCACAATGCTTGGAATCCAAGCAGCCCCATTTGGAAGAATCTGTGGGCCCAAAAACAAAACCAACAACTTTAAGATGCATAACAAGTCAACAAAAGTCAAAGGATAAAAAGCAAGAGACCAACCTTTTCTCCGTTTTCATTTTTATTACACCTGCTACTGTTCTCAACCAAACTGACAGGAATAGAAATGTTCTAGAAACACCAACAAACCCACAGTAAATTTAGTGAAAATGAAGCTGAAAAACATCGATTTATTTAATTTTTCACTTTATCAAACCTATTAAAAATCTTTGTTTTTTTGTAAAAATTAATTTTTCAGACTTCACGAAATTCACCTTTTCACGAAATGTTCATCAGTATTACCTCTTTTAATAAATTTATTGTAATTAGCAAAATAAAGTAAATTTCGCGAAAATGGGTTTTTGAAGAAATGTGTAGCTATTTTGTATGAACCTCCAAAAATGTGGTCAAAATCGGGGCTCCCAAGCCATTTTAGTTATTTAAGTAACTATATTTTGACACATTAACCATTTATAAATACATGTAAAAAACATAAGGAAAAAAAAAGTATTTCTAATAAAACTGACCCAACTCATTTCAACATGTACCAAAAATTTACCCGTTTTGACCCGTTACCCAACCCGCCCATTTTCCCACCTCTCACTTTAACCTATCTCCACAACTTTTGTGTGTGTGTGTGTGTGTGTGTGTGTGTGCAGTACCTGAATATCTTGTTTTTTAAACCTAGCACCAACATGTACAACTTTAAGGATTGCCTCAGATCTTTTTTCTAAAAATTCATCATAAGTAAGACAATCTGGTGGTGATAATTGAGCATGTGTGAGCACTATAACTGCTCTACGCCATATTTCTTGACCAAAACTGTCAGTTATTGCTTTAACTACCTTTATATCCAATGTGTCAACTCTATAAGAATCTAACCGGTCCACATAAAGCAAAATATCTATTGTCTTGTTTAGAAGAAACCTGCACAAAAGGTCATAAAAAATTAAGATATTATTGAAATAATTAACTTTTGTAATCATATATAACACACTAATTATCTATAAAAAAAACCCCATAGAACTTTGGACTAAAATGGTTCAGGTCGACCTGACCCGACCCAAAATGTACCAAAGTTCACTCGTTTTGACCCAAACCCGTTACCAAACCCGCTTGACCCATCCATTTGGCCACCTCGGGTCCAAACATCTTAAAAAGTAAAATTTTAGTTGCATTTTCATATTAAAAAAACCAAGAAAAACAAAGATAACCTTTTAATGATGTCAAGGGCTTGATCATTAACATATCCTCCTTCCACAATGCCAGGTGTATCAATAATATTCAATGTGAACCCTGAACGTTCCCGTGAAACCATTATAGGTCTTGGTGTTTCTGACTAAAAAAACAATATCAGTAAAATAAATAAGTAATTTAGCATGAATAATAGATAAATAAATAAATAACACATTTTCAGTAATTTTACCTGGAAAGCACTGACAGTAACTGCTCTCTCACCAATTATAGAATTCACAGTTGACGATTTTCCAACCCCAATTTTCCCCATTACAAGGATAGTTAATCTGTCTTTTTTCTGCAATATTTCAAGTCAATTTAGTTTATAATTTTATATAATTAAGTATTTGCATCTTTGATAAAATTTTGTTTTGTTATTTATTATTTTATACCTTCTCTTTAAGTCTTCCCAACAATTGAAGTAGTTTGTCCTGAGTAGCAGCAGGGAATTGTTGAATCCCACTCCATTCACGGATAAACTGAGACGCCATATTAACTGCAGCATTTAAAAAATAATAAGAAACACTAATTAAACTACAAAAATCTAAATAACGCACATGCATAAAAATTCAATTTAATTTTAGTTATCTAAAAATATGTGACAGAATACCAATACTTGTGTGAAGATGATTGTTTTATGGAATCTTGATACATACATACATACATATATATATTAATATATAAGTAATCCATTTGTTCTTTTTTACTTCGTTTAACATGAAATTACTCCTCATCTCAATTTGATGAAGCATGTTCAGTAGATTATATGTTCAGTTTGATCATTTATTGTGTGTTTAGTTCAGAAAATTTTCTCTAATTTTTCATCTACATTTTAACATTTTTCTAGAAAACAGGAGGTGTTATTCATCTCTAGAAAACTACTGAAATTTCTTAAAACGTGTTAAATGTTATGATTTTCGAGTTTAGAGAACAGCCTGAGTTTTCTATATTTGAAAATATAAATAGTTGAAAATTATATAATTCAGGTTCACACTCAATTACTCCTTAAAGCAGCAAAATTAACCTAATTTGAATCAAACTACATTCAATTATGTAAAAATTTAACTACTATATACAGCAATTGTATCTCAAAGTTTCAAGTATATACATTAACCATTTAAATCATTTACACAAATAACGAAATTGCACAGTCAAAACACAGAATTAGTACAAAAATTCAGTAAAAGCAACAACGATACAACATTTACAAAAAATGCGCATCCTCATACCCAATTTTAGAACAATTACATAATGTGAATTTCACACAAACTAAAATGGTGATAAGTAGTGAATGAGATATGCGAGAGGATGGGGAGACTTGCCGGCGACCGGAAAGTGAGGAAGAGGATAGAACTCCGATGGATAAACCTTTTCTTTCAAATTGAGCTACCAATTATAACTAGATAAACCCTTGGAAACTTGAAGGGTATTTTTGGAAATGCAAAATAATGGCTTTTCACAATTTTTAGTTTTATCATTTTTGACAAACTAAAAACTCATGAAAATATGGATAAACTTAATATAAAAAACTTATGTCTTCTCAAATAATTTAGATTTCTACAATGAGAACCTAAAAAGCATTAGTTTAAATTCCACATATGATATATTTGATGAATTATGAATGAAATAAACATACAATAATAATTACAACTTTTTAATACAATTTCTCGATCTATTTATATAAATAAAAGTTCAAGCAATTGTATCTATAAGGTCCATGTTAGAGAAGAAGACAACTACTACAACATACTTATATCAGTATGGTTTTTATTTTGTGACACACTCATTTGCAATGTGTCGACTAAAGAGAAATTCGGTAGGTTTAGTAGCACCTCAATGTTATTTAGTTGACCTCAAACGTCCAAATACGTGTTGCTACCAGTGACACTCAAACATGAAAACAACATAATAGACGCATAAATTAAACATTTAAATTAGTGTGGATTCCTGAGCGTATTTGTAAGATAAATAAGAGCTTGAAAACCATTGTTGTGGAAAATTTAAGTCTGGAACATAGTTTTATTTAACAACTTTTTGCTTAAATTTTAAATAACTAAAAAAATGAGAAAAAAAAACAATGCGTTTGCCGGGAATCGAACCCGGGTCTATTGCTTGGAAGGCAATTATCCTAACCGTTGGACTACAAACGCAACTTTTGATTCATTATTGAAAGAAGAACCTAAGTTATGAATTCACTGCATGTATTATCTCAGCTCAGATTTAACTTTAGTTATCAATATTCTAATTCTACCCTTTTCCACAAACATGTATTAATTATATATCTATAAACTGGTATGTAGTTTAAATTGGTCAAAGTTATCATTCGACTAGTTTTTATGGTATATAATCATCTGGTGATAGCCTAATGGTAAGGACTTTCGAATGATTTCCTAAAGGTTACAGATTCAATCCCTCCTTAGATAAACATTTACTCCTTGGATACATCTCGAGCATAAACTCAGCTACTCGAGGAACCCGTTATAAACGGGAATACCTTTTTAAGAAAATAACGAGATATATGTAATTACACTTGTTTTACCATGTGTCAATATTTACTGTATTTGAATTCATATTTTGTAAAAAAAAATGCATTTACATGTTACATACGAGTAATATTTAGTAGAGAATCAGAGTAATGAAGATATCGAAAAATGTCAAAATGTAATTAGTATAGCATATGGAGTAATCAGTAGAAACATGTAATTACACGAGACATTAGGGTATGTTTGGAAAAGTTTATTTAAGGGGCTTTTATACTGTTAGATACCATACATAACCCAACCAACATTTCCACCATACAATAAACTACTATAACCAACAAACAACATATATTATTAATATAAACAAATTCTACATAATTAATTCTCTAAAATTCAAATTCAAACTGGTCAACATACTCATCACCAAGGTTCTTGAATTCGAGTATCTTTACTTAACCAGAAATCTCCTTCATCACTCAAATTCAATGAATCAATATTTTCAGCTTCAGCTTCATAATTTATCTCTGAATCATAACCGTCAGATTCGAACAAATCATCCAAACCGTCCATTCGATCATCATCATCATCAGTATCATCAAGGATATCATGATCTTGGTTAATAACCGTATCTCCATAACTAAAATTATTAATATCATTTCTTATCTCTCTTCTAATCCATTTTCCTTCCTTAACCATATCAAACAACAAATCTTTAATCACAAAAGATTCATCTTTTTTCAAAAGTGCACCACTTTCATCATATCCCTCAACTAAAAAAACAGAATCTCTCTGACCCTTCAAACTGACATAAAACAATTCAGGATGCCTTAAAAGCATAGCTCTTAATCTATTTGATAAACCAAATTCTTTTCTAAAATGTGTCAAATGATCAATTAATGTTCGTTTTTCAACCGTCATATCTAAAATCTCTCTCACAACATCACAAGCCCGTTTTTCAGCTTTCAATGATTCTTCTGCAAAATCTTCAACTTTTGTTCGATACGGGCACACATCTTTAATTTCTCTAAATTTAATCAAAAACTCCTCATGATGTCTTTTCACATTTCGCCCTTTACGAAGTTTTAAACGATTGAATTTTAACGGGCGGTCAACTATCAAGTCAAACGGTTTGACTTCCGGATTTGGTAACGGGCTAGCCAGATCAATGTCACATGACACCAACTCAAGTGCACGCCCGTAAGATGTGTCGACGGTTTTAAACTTATCCGGGTACTCGTTACATATTCGGGCCCGAAAATTAGCAGGAAGACCAAGATCAGGCCCGATATGAACCAACTTTGATAAAAGGAGTCTATTATGAGATGAAAGCATAAGAAGTTTTTGAAGTTTGTTGGCTAATGAGTTAGATAAAACCATTTTGAGCTTAAATTATTCATTAGCAAGAGATTTAGCAGCTGGAGTGAGACGAACACAGAGTTGTGGGAGTGTTTTTGTTGCATTAAATGGTGTGTTTGGTAATGGTATTGTAAAAAGTTCAAAAATTGTTGGGTAACGATTGATCATTGATACAAGTGATCGAGGTTTTGATAATGATAAATATGATCGACATTTGTTAAGGATATGAAGTGGCATGAAATGTTTTGGTTTAGAAAGGAGTAAAGTTTTTAGCTTTTGTACAAACCGGATTTTGTTTTGTTTTACTACGTGTTTGTCGAGTGTTGGATCACGAACGTGTTTGATTGATGAATTGATGGTAAAAGAGAGGTTTCTTGAGTTTTGTATGTTGTTGTAATATCTTTTATGGGATTTTGATTTCAAGAAAGACATTGAAGGAAAGGAAATTTGATTTTGGAGAAATTAAGGATTTGTCAGTTGTGAAAACCACGGTATGAGGAAGAGATAGTTCCATTTTTAATCCTGCAAAAAGTTCATTACAGATGTAAACATGCCATAGATAGTGCTAAAACAGCATAAAAATGATTAGTAAGTGAATTAAGTGAGTCAGGAATTTCATCAAACAGATGGCGTGCAATTAAACCTATTTCTTACACTCATAACATAAAACAATCAAATAAAATTATCAGGATAAAGTGAAGGAATTTCATCAAACAGATGGTGGGCAGATAAACATAGCATAAAATAAGCAGATGCAATCATTAAATTTGGAGCAAGTGAGGATGTTTTTTACATCAAGCAATCATGGCGTGCAGTTAACCTATTTCACCAAGAACATAGAACAACCAAATAATTATCAAATGTGAAGTGAGTGTGGATTTTCATCGAACAGATGGTGTGCAGTTAAACCAATTACACACATAACATAAATCAGCCAAATAAAGTTATCGAATGTGAAGTGAGTGTTTCATCGAACAGCTGCTCACGTATAAATCAACCAAACAGAAGCATGAAAAGGAATTTGCAGAACTTACCAGATAAGGGCTTCAAAATCCCTGTCGGAAAAATTGAGACTTTTCTTCCACCCAAATAACGGTTAATTGCCAATAAAAAGATAAACAGATAATTTGTGCTATTTTTTGCAAAAATAAATGCGTTTGCCGGGAGTCGAACCCGGGTCTATTGCTTGGAAGGCAATTATCCTAACCGTTGGACTACAAACGCAACTTTATTACTCTTTTTTCCGAGAAGATAGTTATTATTACGACGAAAAGAATACATATGCTTTATAAATAATTTGGTGGTTTACGAATAGCTCTTCTTTATAAGTGATTGTGTTCTAAATAAGAATCTCACGTTATGAGCTTTTCTCCGCTAAAATAAGCTAAAACGCAACAATAATTCGAACATTTAAAATGCATTTTAACTTTTGTAGAACTAAATTAACCATTAGTAATAATACATTTCACAAGTCAATGAATAGTGACTACCTAGTAACTTGATTTTCTACTTATCGTTGCGCCTACTATTGTTAACGTTAAATTTTTACTGTAAGATTCTCTTTTTACTTAAAGAATTGCGTCTTACTATATTTTATTAATAAAGCCAAAGCTCATGCATTTGAGCCGAAGCTCATCATCTTGAATCTTGCTGGCGTCCTCTATATTTTTAATTCAACATTCTGCCATTTTTTATTTCAATTACAGCAAAACCTTCCTAGCCCAAACCCAAACATAACTCTATGAACCCAGATATCACTAATATAACATTTTTTATCTTCTTCTGGCAAAAACTTTTAAGCCTAAATTTTTTTAAATTTACTTCTTTTTCGTTTTTAAACCCAAATATTTCAAAAAAAAAAAAAAATAACTAGATTTAGGCCAAATTATTAACTTTTACCGGGCATGTTTTTTTGGTGCAAATTTGAGTTCCAACTCGCTTTGCGAGCCAAGTAATTGCAGGAGAATCATCAGTTGTGTTGGCCGCCAGCAGTCGGCGCGAATGAATCTCCATGACTTTAGGAGTTTTTTTTGCAGATATGAAATATATTTAAACCTATATTTTGTTTAACATAAATTAATATCAAATATATAGCTAATATATTTATTTAAGAGTAGAAAAATCTTAGAAATTAAATATCTTTGATAATATTTTGTTTCTTTAATATAAAACAATCATATTAGTGTTGTATGAATATCATCAAATAATCTTTCGAGTATCATATAAAAATTTCCCGCAGCATCGCTAGTTTGGAACATTTGGAAGGCGAACACTACTTTTGCTATGTTGTTCTTTGAAGTTTGAAGGCTTCCTTAAATCCGTTTTGGAGCCAAGTTGAGATACAGTATGTTTGTATAAGCTTTATGGACAAGGCGGTAGTTGTGATATTTCGACTTCAGCTGGACCAAGAACCGTCTAGAACCAAACCGAGAACCAAGAAAGTTTTGGACCAGACAACAAACAAATTTTGCATGAAAATTAAAAACGAGAACATGACGGGTATAGCTCGGTTCAGTCCGGTTTAGCAGTCCCAACCGGTTCTTGGTCCAATTTGCACATACCTGTCTGAATGTCCGCTAGTTTACCATAAAAGTTTTAAAACTACAAAAATACATAAACAACAAAACATGATATCTGAACAACTAAAAAAAAGTTGTAAAATCAGTGGAAAAACACTTGATATTCATCTATTGTCACCTCCTACATAAAATACACGGTCCTGACCTCCTAAAAATTCTACCCGTGTATTAAAAATCTACATATAACTTACGATATAAAGTAAATTATAAACTTCCACCTTTCTACCTGATAATAATATACAATACACTTCGTGCTGTGTTGACCAACTCATCTTTGACCCAAAACAAGTCAACATTGACCATGTTTATTTTCCCTAACGAAAAAGTTCTGGAAAAGACCACATTATGAATTTTGCAAAAATATCGGTTTCCAAAAACTCTATGTGAGCAGCCCGCCCGATCATGGTGTTTATATTTCTTCCTTGTAATGTGGTGTCAAAATTGACATCACATCTCATAAACGTTCGTTGTTCAGAAGATGGGGCCCGCATTTGGTCCAAACAGTTGTTAAGCATTTCGTGGAATATTTTGCCTTTTCTTGAGTAGTAGTCTCCTGATGATGATTGGCACATTTCTATTCGGGCTGAATGGTAAGGGACATAACCGTCCTGAAATCATTTATTAGAATAATTAAATGGATTTAATTCAGGTGATTAATTTCTTAAAAAGGAAATTAGAGTTAATTAGTAAAGTCTATCTGAAAATGAAGTAAATACCTGAGGAGATGATAGCAGGATTATGTTCTTAAAATTCTCCAACGTCTTTTGCTGAAAACAAAATAACAAGGAATCAAAATCCCAAAGACTTTTAAGAACCCTAAAAAAATCAACTGTCAGAGTCAAAACAATATGTTGACTTTTAATTTCATAATCAGTAGTATGAATCGTACCTTGGAGAGTTTGTATAAAAAGGTATTTTCTAAATTAATATCATCAGTAAAAGTCAACTGATGTATGCAACGAGTATTCTTAAGCTTCTTCAACAGCCACAATCCAGAATTAAAAAGAGAATTTGAACTGTAGAGATAACCTAAATGTGGGCCCGAAAGAGAGAGATATGTATGCAGATACCTATGGTACGGTTCCATGATACTCTCTGCAATTTCAAATTACATCTATTAAAACTAGGTTATTTGGGAAATATATTTTACCTCTAACGGGTCAAACAAGTAAACTTTAAGATCTTGGTTAGAGATGGAAAAGAGAAATAGCAAAATAAAAATAAAAATGTACCTGCCAAAGCCGTTCTTAAAATCAGGTTTCCAATTGAGTGGCCAACAAAACTAAGTTTAACAGTTTTTAAGGTTCCGGATCTGGAGGCTTTATCCATCTTCTTTTTAACAAAAGCAATAACTTCTTGTGCAAGTCTTAATCCCATGTCCCTGAAATCCTCAGATGTTTTGTCTTCATTCACTTCCGACATTAAAAACTCGATTTTTGGATCTATCAAAAGCCATTGATTCCGTACAAGCCGTAAATCTAGATGATGACCCTGTTTATTTTATCATTTTATTAAGAATTAGTATTTTAAACTAGAACATATTATAACACCATCTACACCAAAACTGAAATTTATCATTACCAAAATAATAAGAATCTTATTCTTTTAAACAAACAATTTGGGAGGTTTATGCATCAAAAATACACTTTTTATGACTTTCGTTCCCTTTTTAGCTGATTTTTAACACGTTTGACCTAGTACAGATAAAACATAACTTGAATCAACCCATTAATAAGTAAATCGGTTAAAACATAACACTGCTACTTCTAACGTTTTGGTTTAGTATAGAAGAATAGAAACAAACAAAAAAACACTAAACCTAAAAACCTAGAGGATCTTTTTTAGATAAATAGGGACAATATAAAGAGTAAAACATGCCTGAAAACCATGAACAAACACAGCAATCTTCAAAATTCGTCCTTTTTGCTGATTTCGTGAGTCAGTTTCTGAAATCATGCCATTAGTAGCTTTGTGGTCCATGTCTCTAAAATAAGAATTTCCACTAGATGAACGCAATGGTGCATTTACTACACGTTCCACAATTACAATTGGTATACGTGAAGGATCTCCAAAGATATGAAGATCTTGAATTGCACAATTGTTTATCTGCATAAACATTAAAAAATATATATATTATAGTTTCCTACATAAAGGAAGTAAAATAATTAAGCCTCAGAGAACACTGGCTCACCCTCATTTGTGCAATACTATTCCTGTGGAGCTCAGCACGCATTGCTGAAGCTTGAGATGGCTAAAACGAAACATCTTAAAATATTATTAAATAATAAATTAAAAAAGAAATACTTGTCAGAAATTTTACTCAAGCCTAGAGGTAATGTGCAATTATGGATGTTTGGATGTGCATTTTGAAACTGAATATCAGATATTAGTTGTGAAAAAATGTGTTGTTTCATTGTTTGAAAACTTCTGATTATTTAAGTAACTACTGTATACAAACACCACCAACTGATTATTCAGATAATTAGTTGCTATACCACATCCAAACACCCCATAAGTTACTTGTGCTCTATAATAAGAATTTTTTTAGCAAGTTAACGAGATTACATCTTCGGTTATCTTCCTTAAAGCAGGCACTTTGCCACGTGTACCATGGTATGCTGAGTCAGCAATCTCGCCTTGGGTCAATTGTTGAGGCATTTCAACTTTGGAGTACACCATCCATATTGACCATTCAGCTCTACGGTCAACAGCCCATGAATTACGTAAATGATCCAACACTTTGGTTTTGTTAAACCTAATGTGCATTTAAAGATAAAAAGATTATTATTATAAACCAGTACCATACACACATTATGTAATGTTCAACTTCTGTTAAGAGTAAATTACATAAATAGTCCTTGTGGTTTGTATAAAATATTGGATTTTGTCAACGGATAGTCCCTAATTACACAAATAGTATTTGAGGGACGAAAACTATAATTACATGCAAACCACAGGGATGATTTATGCAATTTACTCTTCTGTTAATGACATAAGCAAACCTGTGGAACTTAAGAAATGTGCTCCATAAGTACAGAATCTGATCTCCAATCGAATGAAAAAGACGGTAAAGTTCATCATTTTGTAGGGAGCAAAGATAATCACTCGAAATACCAACATTACCAGTTGGGATCTGTTCACAAACAGATTGTGCATCAGTGAAATTTAATAATTTAATAATATAATAACATAAATATAAATGAAATTATTTCAACCGTACAATCAGAGAACAAGCAAACAACCTTAGAATCATCATTGGCAGTCTCCATGCCCTTTGTCTCGTCAAATTGGGAAGTCAAACCGGTCAAATCAATTGTTTCGTTTATTGCATTACTGAGATTTTGGATCTCTTGAAGTATATTTGCACGAGAAGTTAAAAATGCCTTTACAAGCAATATCTGTTTCAACAGGATGTGTTAAAAAAGATTATGAGCAGTTAAATATGAAGTTGATCTTCAAAAAACGTATATAAATACAATGATTATATGCATATTCCAATAATTCGTGTTACATTAAGTAAAATTTGAAATTAAAAAAAAAAAGAAGAATTCAGAAATGCATACTAGTTTTTTCTTGTCATACTTCTCAATTGCACCTTCTTCATGACTACGAGAATTGCTGCGACTGAAAATGCAACACAATTACTTTAAAAATCAGAAAAATTTCTAACTGTCCAACAGACAGCTTTGAGCATCAAAATTCAACATAAAGTTATATTCTTGACTGAAATGACAATATATTACAACAAACCTAGATTTCTTCAAACTATGAACACGCCCTTTAAGTAAGCTGATGTGGACACTCGTATCAACAAGCACAGCATGAAAAGCATCAAAATGAATAGGACAATATGAATGCAATCCAAGAAGAGCTCTAGGTGGAATTCTGAATTCATGAACTGCAGCAGGTGATACATCTGAAGAATCCTGCATATTACAACTGCAAATGGAGCATTAAAAACACTTGTCTAGTATATATTTAGTGAGATTAATAGTAAATTCATCCACAAGGTAGACTTGAAAAGAAGATATATTTACTAACCCATTCTCCAAAACAGGTGCATACAGAAGCTCAAATTTCAGAATTGCAGCAGATGTGATTGGACCCTGAAGATTGTAGGTGATTTAATTGGAAATATTAAGGAAATATTTATTAAATGTGTACTGAGTGCAGAGAGAATAAGAGACCTCAAATTTACCAAGTGATAAGTTGAAAGATATCATGACTGATAAAAGAATATCTTGTCTTGCATATCGAATCCGGAAAGGTTGTGATGAAAAACTATGGTCCATGTCATCAATCTTCCAAACCCCCAAAACTTCATCAGAACCAAGTTCAGGAGCTGCAATTTATACAAAATGTTGCATGAAAATTGCTTTTTTGTATCTCTTTTGATAATTAGCTGTAAACGATTCGGCAGATAACTTAAAACATATGAAACATTCGAATATATCTTTATGTATTGTCTTACACTCGGTTGAATTAAGATCAGAAGGCATAATACAGTTACATTAGATCTGGACCAGATAAGTGACCTTATGCATCATGAGTTTTGATTATGAAGTATAACAAAGTCAAAGTTATTAGATGTGCAAAATGAAGTAAACAACAAAGTACCATCATACTGAACCACTCTTGAAGGTGTGCCAACTGAAGATGCATATTCACTGTCTTCCCATCTCATGGTAATCTTGATCTGATACCACCTGTACACAGCAAAAAAGATGCATTTTGAAAATACTGCAAAATTCCAATAAATAGCAGGATTTTGACTCTGGTGACGATCAATCAATGTTTTCCAAATACAAAATTAATATGTGCTTTCTTAAGATTCAACAAAACTTAATCGGAATTCATGATATAACACTATAATCACAGCTAAAATCGGTGTTGATTTTGCATTAGAAATTACTTCATTTGAGATCAAAGTCAAAGTCCAGCAGTTTCATAGATTTGATCAGCTATTATGAACTATTAAACTGATAACACATTAGTTGTTACCCTTGCTGAAAGAGGTCTAGGTTATGAAACCGATGTATATAAATCGCAACTTCATGAACAGCTTCCAGCTTTAATTTCCGATTTCGATAATTTGACTTATGTTCCCTCGGTAGAGACAATCGCTTTCTATCGGCCTTCGGTTTATATGTTTTCTTTTGATTGAAGCCAGCTATGAACCATTTAAAATGGCGTAACATAACTGACGATGATCTCTACGGTAATCAGTGTGATTTGCATCCCTTCGATAAATTGTGCCCAAATTAAAACCCTAAATTGAATAATTTTGAAATCTGAAACAACACTGTGTAGCAACAGAATGCTGAAATGGTTTTGAAGTTTTTGAGAGAGTTAGGGTTTAGATCGTGAAGCAGACGACGGCGCCGACGAGACTCGGCGAAGAAGGGATGACCTTGGTCTGCTCACGGGAAGAAATTGATCAAATCTGATAATGACTGGTTTATTTGGAAATTAACAATTTTTTGTGTATTTTTGAATTAATTTAAATTATTATAAACCATTGTAAGCTTGGAAAAACATGATAGATAAAAAAGCAAAAATCCTATAAAACTTCATCCAACCATGAAGTGTTATACTACCTCCGTATCAAAATAAGTGATACATTTGGGAAATTGTGGTTTTTGAGGCAAAAGATTGGAAAGTGATTTAAAATATTAATTAGTTGATAATGAGTCCCACTTCTTTTGGATGTAGTGAAATTAATGATGTTTAAAAGTAAAAGTAAGGGTAAAAGAATAATTTTACTTTATTAAGGTAGATAGTTAGTGGAGAATGGGTCCCACTTTTTTGCCAAATAAGGTAAGTTTTGAAAGTGTATCACTTATTTTGTTCCACCCCTAAATAGAAAGTGTATTACTTATTTTGATACGGATGTAGTATAACTTATCAGTAGGGCTGCATCATTATCTTTTTTATCAGACAGATGATCAACTTTGTAAAGAGTAATAACAAGTATTTTTACAAAGGTTAATATGAGGCTTTATTCATTTTATTCATATGCATGATCTTCATTCAATTCGACGTTGATTGAACTTCGTGTCAACATATAACGCATACCTCGGATTGTTATATAATGAAATTATGGTGCGCCTTCTTTTTTGTTGTTTAGCCAATTTGTCCAGTAGCTTTTTCCTAAGAGGACATAAGGGCGACTCCAGATATTTTAAAGGTCAAGTGCGAATAGATGAAAATGAATCCCCTAAATATAATATTAATAAAAAAAATTGAACTTTTCTATATTTTTTCTATTAAATTAGTTTAAAATTTTAAGATTGTACATATAAGATATATATAAAAAAAAATTGAACCCCTCTAAAACTTAAGTACTATGCGGCTACACTTCCTCAAAATCACGCATTGGGACATGAAAGCATACACACCTCGTACTATTGTTGATTCAGCTCTTTTTCACCGTGCATGCTCATTTGCAATATTTGTTGTACGAATCTCCCGTTCATTTTTTTGATGAACAGTAGATCCTTCCCACCTCTTTATTTTGTTTTTTTCCGAACTCAACTTCCTTTTAGCTTCAGAACTCCTAATATTATAGTAATAATTTTCTTAAAAGAGTTCTAAATATCACCTCCACTTTTGAATTTGCTACTTTTATCTAAAAGTCACACACGATCTTGAATTTGCTACTTCTGTGGCGTCACATGTTTTCTTTTCCTTTTTTTTAACATGGGTTCTAACTCACTTTATGAGCGATTAATTTCATGACGATCACGCGCTTGATGGGTAACCCGAAGTGGACACAAATGAACCTTCGTGACGTCAATGGTTTATTTGAGGGTTATGCCTTCAGAATATCTTGGAACCTATATTTTTTTCTTAATATAAAATAATGTTTTAGATATTTTATGAATACAAATAAACAGTCTTTTGGGTATTATATTTGTAACACCTCAATTTTTAATACAAAACATTTGCCCAAATAAAAACATTTTCACAAATAGAAGATCAGTTCCAAAACACGGATTTACAAAAAACCTTTGATATGAAAATCAGAGTATGAGGTTTGGTGTTACAAAATATATCAAAACCAAGGTTAAGCACAAATCCGCTCTAATGATCTTCTACTCTAGGCCCCGCATATCTCAATCCATGCGCACCTAAATCCTCGGTCCAGAACCTGAGTACATAGCAAACAAACAAGGAGTACGTGAGACACAAAAATGTCTCGTGAGCTACATGGGTTTAGACCCCAATAATATCAAGTATCACATCGTATATAAATACATATTTATATTTTACCAACACATCTTAGTCACTCTATGGCGACTCTATCAGTCCTGCTTCCCTAGCATACATATCTAGTACATAAACATATATGCACTAGAACACAGTCATATCTAATACATAAACATATATGTATTAGAACACAAGCGAACCTAACACATAAACATATATGTATTAGATTCCTAGATCACCTAGTACGCAAACATATGCGAACTAGAAGCACCCGTGTGCTTAGTGTACAAACATATGTACACTCGTCTCAGTGACCGGGGTCTCCCCCGCGTCACCACCATCTATCTCTAATCATAACTCTATCAGTTATGCCAGTCAAAGCCTTTGGCTATCACATCAATCATCAAACAAGTTAGTTAGATATTATCAATAATATATACTAACTCAACACATAATAAGTCTAGACAAACATTATATAGACCGATCATAAGTAATCAAATACTTCATATAGCTATGTACTCAGTAAAGTCCACACGTACTCACCTTAGCAATAAAGTGCTCCAACCGTATTCTTTACGTCAGTTTCCTCGCTTCACAATTCGGCCAACCTTCCAAGACCTCACCAAATGCCTAATACAATAATCACAAGATTATCAACATCACATTCTACTACCAATGTGTCCATCTATCTCTAGATAACACTTATTAACTCATTTCCCCCAATTATGGTGATTTACCAAACCCTAGGTTTAACCAACCCTTAAGATTCTTACAAATCATAATCATACACTTGTTTCCTTTGATAATATACCATCTATTAGGTGTATACATCACTTATATCACCATAACCCATAACCCCAAGGACTAGGGTTTCAAACCCATACATCAAAATACATAGATCTTAAGCTACGAAGATCACGGAGTGAAGATATACCTTTAATCTTCAACTAGGAGTGAAATCTATCAAAGATTTGAGGAGAAATCAACCAAAATCTGCACTTGAGCTCCAAAATCGCCAAAGGGAAGAACTAGGGTTTTCTATTTCATCAAATGAGCTCCAACCCGATTTTAATGTTGCACGTCACAAGTTCACGACGCGAACAATAGTTCGCGTCGCTAAGTCTGCGTTCTTCATAGTTCGCGATCGCTAAGCCATCGTGAACTACATCATGACCAATGGCTCAGATCCCTGATCGAAGTTCCCGATCGTTACCCCTAGTTCGCGTCGCGAACTTCCTAAAGCAGCAGGGCTGCACTTTTTCATCTTTGCCTCGACCCGGTTTCGCCCATAACTTTCTCGTACGGTGTCCAAACGACACGAAACCAATTCCTACGTTCTTTAAACGATTTATCCGTATTTATCATAATTTTTATAAATTTATTTATTAAAAATTTCAGGTCGTTACAATATTAAAATTTTCCGCAGCAACGTGTGGATAATATTCTACTAATTGAATATAACAACCATCTTGTGACATACATGCACCTGATGTTATGTTTTATTTTCTATATTTTAATCAGCTATAATATTAACACCTGTTAGCTAATTTATTTATCAAATCATTACGGAGTTTGTGTTTACCGTTAAAAAAAAGTGAGACTAACAACATCACATTTGCAATGAAAGTTAAATTTATACTCTTCAAATACTAAACATATAAACAATAACATATTAAATACAACATATTAAATGTTCATTAATATAATCAATTTTTTAATATTAAAATCGGTTAATCGATTCATATATTTTTAAGGAAATTGATAACAACAAGGGTTGTAAAAAAATATTATAACATGTATTATAAATTTGTACATCAACAATAGCCAATTCTTATATTTTAGAAACTATCACTTCATTAATAAAAATATAATTTTTTATGCAGATCGTCATATCTTAATTACAACCAAACTTAAGAAAAACCTAGTTTAAAAATTTAGGTTTTAAAGTTTGGGAGGAGAGAGGATGTAAAGACTTTGTAATATTGGAAAAATTAGCTCAAAAGAAAAAAAAATCAATGGGTGGCTTTACTTGGCAATTTTCATTAATTTAAAAATCTCATACGTTCAGAAAAGAAGCGGCAATACATCATCAAGCGTACACCTTAGCCCACCGGAATATTACCTTGATTTGGCGGGGATTAATCATTAAAGTACCTCGATTTGGCGGGATAAAAGCGACCACATATAAATTCACCGTACCTTTGTTCTACCAAAAAGAGGGAAGAAATGAAAATTAGGTCAAAATTAAACAGTAGAACGACGCTTACCGGACGTGAAAGCTTGATCAGATTGATCGGCAAGCGCCGACGATTCCTCCCGAATCGTCAGTCTCTTTTGTCAGCTCCGATTCAGGTTCTTTATTTTCCATCTTTTTAGTATTTAGTCATATAGTAATGGTTACAATTAATTAGTTTATGCAATTTGAAGACTGAAATGTGTTTGTTTTGATTTCAGATATCTTCGAGTATCGTGAAAGATGAAAATGGAGCAGAAGATATTTTAGTGGAACGTAGTGAAAATTTGGTTGGGACTTCGGGTTCTGATAAGGTTAATTGTCCGGTTTGCGGTAATAAGGTTCGAGGCGAAGAGTACATGATCAACTCTCATTTAGGTATGCCTGAAATACAGCTTTCATCTTAGTTTTATATTCTTTTCTTGGGGCTAATGTCATCTAATAGTAATTATACACACTAATTTGGCAATTTGATCACCTGTTTGCCAGTTAAACATGCTCATGTAACATATTATCTGAGGTGGTTTATTACTAAAGTACCAAACTAGCCGATTTCAATAGAATACAATTACTGTTAGCTCATTCTATTGCATCTAGATCTTTATTTATTTAGTTGCAACTCCACTTGAATCTTATGATTGCATTTGGTTTTAGATGCATGTTTAGCAAGAGGGACCAAACGAAAATCAAGTCAGCAGACACTTCTCCAGTTCAACTTCTGCTCCAGATCAAAAGTCAAAATTGACCAAATTAATTTGGATGATAAAAAGCCTAATAACTCAAATAGTCAGGATAACAATATAACAGATTTAAGTAAGGTAGTTACTGAGGAAACCAAAAGTATCACATACGAGTCATCTTCAAGTTCAGACAATGTTTCAGCAGAAGCTTTTGTGAATGATGACATCATCAGTGTCAGGAGCGAGTCAACTGTAAATAATGATGAAAAAGTCAACTCACCTTCATTAATCCCTGAAATTGAGGTCTCTGAAAATGACAGTGCCAGCTCAGACAATGAGATTTCGGGAAAGTTGCTTGCAACTTTTATTGTTGGCCGAAAGTTTAGTGAAGTAGAGGAATTACATATAGGAGATAATATTTCCCTCTGCAGAGATCCTGAAAATATCAAGGACCCTAATGCCATTAAGGTTAGTCTTTTTTATGTCTAGTTTACATGTTAATTCTAAGAATTTTGAAAAAACTGTTAAAAAAAGATATATTATGCCTTCGATTCAGGTTCTTTCTGCTGAATCTGGATGCAGTAAAGTGCTTGGTTATATACCTAGAGAACTAGCTCAACATTTGTCAAAGTTAATCTACACATCTGGCTTGAACTTTGAGGTACCGATATAATTTTTTAAATTAAATTTGAATCATATTTTATAGGATTTTGTTATATCGCAGGGTCGTATTATATCAGTTCCTGAAGATTCTCATGCTATTGTCCCAATTCAGATTTTTTGTCAAGAAAAGATCATATCAACTGAACTAGAAAATGAAAAGGTTGATGTTTTTAAATCATTATGTCGAAATGTTTTGACAGCTGTCAATTCAAGTGAGGGATTCCCTGTTGGCAAGATTAAGTACCAACAGAATTTTTGCCTGTTGTTACAAGAAGTTTTAAGGACTACTTTTCATGTTTTCACACATGATGAAGAAACCTTCTTAGGTGACTTAATTTTATTTTTTGTTATTTTTTTTTTTCATTTATAAATGTTTCATTTATAAAATACTAATATAATTTATATGTATGTTTTGTGTTTGCAGATAATTTTCTTCTGCTTTCTAATGATAGTCAAAGGCTCTTTATACGTCTTTATACACGAAAAGGTGCACTTTATATCTCTTTAGTTATCTTTTTGAAGAATAATTTTTGGTTTTAATGTGTTTGTTACTTCAGGCCCTTGGTTTCGAATGTCTAATATATCATATGCTGAAATATTGGACTATCAGCTTGCAGTGAAGGAACTTTCTGGTAATTTAATATTTATATATTAAATAATTATAGCTTCTCAACACTGCACATAGTTGTAACTTGTAACCCTAGATTTCCTTCTTTTTTTTTTGACATTAATGAGGTTGTATATATTGTTATGATGCAGAATCAGGTTACATTTGTTCCATTGAAACCATAAGTGAAATAAATGAAGATAATTTGGAAGAAATTTTGAACATTCTTACTGTCGGTGAGCTCCGGGAAATGTTATCTGTAGTTAACAAGGTCTGCATATATTTTCTACTAATTAATTTTTAATCATATCAGCACTTTGGGTATTCAGATTTAGGGCATAGAAAATTCATTTATAAAACTGGATTAAGTTATCAAATGTCTATTTATCTTCCTAAAATTTTAAGTATTTAGGTTGTTGATTATATTTTGTAATGGAGCATTCCACAAGGGTCCTCCTAAATTTGGTTGATTCTGTAGGTTTGCTTCTAAAGTTAGCTATTGGCTTCTGATGACCATACAGGAAGAGAACTACTGTACGGACAGATACGGGCCATAAATTCTTATTTGTCAATATTTTTGCTTCTAAAATATTAAATTTGAAAAAACAAAACGCATCTCCTAAATTTAAAGTTAGGTTGTATAATTAAAACTTTATTATAATGGAACGTAGCCTTCTGTAATGATTTTTTGTTTTATTTTCTAGAAATGCAGTAACAGGTCACGCAAACAGGAGGCCATATCGTCACTTGTGTCTGCATATGTGAATGGATCAAGGTAAGGTCTAATAATTTTATCAAGTTTTCCACTGTTTTTTATTCAGTTTCTTTTTAACTGTTAATTAAAGTCATGTTATACTGCAGCACATTTCTACAAAAAATGGTCTTGGAGAAAACAGGTTCTTGTATACGTATTTCTTCAAAAGCTGATTCCCTAATTTGGCGTGTTGAGGTAATGTATTATGATTTCAGATTAAGAGAATGTTTATTTCTTAACAACAATGACTGTTTTCTCCCTTTTTTTAATATTAATTTAGAATGTCTATTTTATATGCAGAGGCTTTTCTTCTGTAACGGAGAGCAAGATTTGTCAGCATTTTTATTAGTGGATTTAGGAATTGTGAAATATCCAACTTACAATTGCAATGTCACAGATCAAATATTTTCTAGTCGAAATGATCTACTATCTTATGAGGAGGTAATGCATTATTGCTACGATATTATGGTTTTCGTCCTTGCGGTTTGTAAGATATTATGGGTTTCGTCCCTCGACTTTTTTTTATTACACCCATAGTCCCTAATTTTGAACCCTGTAACATCAATGGTCCCTAAAAACTTAACCACCTTTTCTTTATCCAGGGACCGTTTATGCTACAAGTTTCATAATTAGGGACTAGAGGGACAATTTATGTTTTGTTTTCGTCCTGTAGCCTTTTTTAAACTAATTACTGGTGGTGACCTGTCAACAGGCACTTGAAGTTGCACAAATCATGGATGAATCTCTAGAAGAAAATGACTCATCAATGGTCTTGAGATGTATTGAAATATCTGATTCCCGTATAACCAATTTTGCTGAAAAAACAAACAAATTCTCAACCGAAAAACAATTATCTGCACCTTTTCCATGTTTTTCAGCTTCATGGGTTTATTCCAAGGTGGCTCTGTTAGGTGTTTCCTTTCTTGAGTCTGAACGCAGGTAATGGGTTCTACTGCCAAATTTGACCTATTTATTTATAATTCAATCTATTTGGGGTATATTATAAGTTTTGAAATATTTTGTTATCACTCAGGTACAATGAAGCCATAGATTTACTGAAGAATCTGTTACTTAATTTTACTAATGATAGAAGAAGAGGTTATTGGACATTAAGATTGTCCATTGATTTGGAACATGTGGCCCGTGTTAACGAGAGCCTTACAGTTGCTGAAACCGGGTTAGATGACCCGTGGGTTCGGGCCGGTTCAAGAATATCACTGCAAAGGCGGGTAATTCGGTTAGGAAAACCGCCAAGAAGGTGGAAAGTTCCTATCTTTTCACACTCTGTTAAAAGAAAGATCCCTGAGGTTGTTATTTGTTACTTTAGACTTATGATCTTTATTGTTAACTAAAAAAGATATTTTTGTGATTAGGTTAATGTTCATGGTAGGCCATTAAACTGCAAAACTGGGACAAAAAGCAGGTTTTATGGTGAAGATGGAGAACAATGTGGAGTAGAGGAACTTGCTTTACAATATTATGCTGGAGAAGGAGGAGGTAAATGGCAAGGTGTTCATTCAGAAAGTGGAATTTGGTTGACTGTTTTCAGCCTTCTTATGTGGGATGTCATTTTTGCTGACGTGGCAAATGTCTTTCTTACCAAATTTCAGGTACTAAATTATTATTACTAAAAAAAAGGGATAATTTCATACACGTCCTTACAAACTTTCAGTATTACGTATATATCCTTGCAAACTTCATTATTACGTATATATCCTTCAAAAACTTTAAAATTCTCACATATTTCCTTTTACCTAATTTAATAATATTTAAATCATTTAAAATGTATAAAACATAAATCTTAATCTAAAATAATGGTAAAATACCTTAAATATCCTTAAAGATCAAGGGTTTTTTTCTTTCATCAAGGTTATTTTTTTGCTAAACTCGACAACTACATATTCTTTCGTCAAGGGTATTTAAGCTATTTTACCATTAACTTAGATTTATATATTTTTTAATTTTAAAAGATTTAAATATTATTAAATTAGGTAAAAGGATATATATTAGAATTTTGAGGTTTTAGAAGGATATATACCTAATAATGAAGTTTGGAAGGATATATACGTAATATTGGAAGTTTGGAAGGATATATACGTAATATTGGAAGTTTGCAAGGACGTGTATGAAATTATCCAAAAAATGGAATATCATTCACACTATAATTTATATAATTATATTGTCCCAAAATAAGTGTCCATTTTCAAATTACAACCAATCCAAAATTTCTAAAATGGCAAATAAGATCTTATTTTATTTTTTCTTCATTTCTATTGCAGACTTCGCCCTTAGATTTACACACAGATTACTTCTACTCATCTAGAAAAAACATTATAGAATCTCAACTAACAAAAATCCATGAAAACATGGGTGAAGAAATCCTCATAACTTCATGGGAATCCCATTTGGGAACATCATGTCAAGGCATAAACTGGAACAAACACACATTAACCGAGCTTCGAGCAGTTGTGTCATGCATAGGTGGCCGTTGTCTGGCCGCCATCTGTCGCCACCTGGCGCAAGATTATAGGAGTTGGTCTAGTGGCATGCCAGATTTACTGTTGTGGCGGTTTCATTCGGATTATAGTGGTGAGGCTAAACTTGTTGAAGTTAAAGGACCAAGAGATCGGCTTTCTGAACAGCAACGTGCCTGGATTTTGTTTTTTATGGATTCGGGGTTTAATGCTGAGGTTTGTAGGGTTAATCCTCCAGTTAACAACTAAGATTATTGGATTATAATTATAATTTATATTTAGGTTACATTTTTTTTAGCTTCATGTATACGTGTATAGTATGGAAATTGGAAGAACACGAGTTCAAAATCCTACTCTTTTCATATTTGCGCTCTTTTTATTTATTGCAAAGCTTACAATATTTTTAAGAAAAACTACTTGACTAACTAAACGCAAAAATATAGTGATGTGAATCATTAAAGTTACGCAAAAAAAATATAAATTTAGCATAATGACAATATGACATATAATTCTGTTTGTGGGTTCCAAAACCCCTTCCTCAACTAACTAGCCCAACAATCACAAGTTCACAACTCGGTTGACTTATACTTCATCTTAACCAACTTACTAGTGCCAACCAATCCCCTTTATCCAAACCAAAAAACCCCAAATCCATATCAATGTACAACTTCCACTCCACACTGCACTACTCACTATATCTTCACTTACCTATATTTAGCAATTTTTGATGTTGAAAACCTTTTACCTTGACAAAAACTTGGATCATTTTCAACCACCCGAAACACTTTCTTTTCCTTCGTTTTCCTTAGACCAATTCAACCTGGGATAGCCGCACAGGACGGTTTGTGCCCTTTTCAATGTAGCTAAAGTTCGATACAAAATCTATTTGGTTTGGTGGTGAATTTGTTCTATTTTTGTTGGGTGTTTGATGTTGTACTTTGTTGCATTCGTACATATTTTCTTTAGATTACTAAAACAGTTAGTTTCGGCTTCTATGTCGATTCAAATCTAATATTGTTTACTATGTTTGGTTAATGGCCAATTGATTATATATGTTCTGAATTCTTTAATGTACGTTGCATCGATATTGTGAGATAAACATAACATGTTTGATTAACGTGTTACATTACCTTATACATTGCACAATGGTCTCTTTAGAAAACCTAGAGAAATTTTACTGTCACATTGTAATAGATGATTGCACGGTAATTATGTTTGAGATTTGACTCTTAAGGAAAGTCTTGACCCTTTGAAGAAGTCTAAATACATCATACAATACTTGTATGTATACAATTTTTCTCTCTAATGTTTTGGTATTACTATGCAACAACTTGTATGTTGAATATCCAATGAAAATTGCTAGGACAGTTTGATTTACTTTACTGGCAGTTTGAAATAAAACCAAACCTAAGAGGCAGTTTCACATTGATAAAACAAATGAAGTAAAGAATGTTGTTGACTTCTAATGCCGAAACTCAGTTTATAAGGCATTTGAAAGTCCACGTATCTGAGATTTGCTTCGGCCTTAGTCCAAGTCGGCATGTTTATTTTCCTTAATATCGTCTAACTCGATGCGCATATCGGTCTTTGACCGAACCATTTCGTTGATCTGATCCAAATAACAAAAAACAACTAACTCAGTTGAAATTTTGACTCAGTCAACAAGACTAAGGTCCTGTTTGATTGGGCTTTAAAATTCAGACTCAATCTCAAATTACAGACTCGGTCCGAATCTGATTGTTTGTTTTACAAAAAAAAAATTATAACTCGGTCAGACAGCTGATTCGGTCCATCCTAAACTCCTAATTCGGTCGGAATGAAAAAGAGATGGGACTCAGTCTGATCTCCTTGTGTGACCGTTTCAAAAGCATATTTGATGGTCAGATACCAGTGGTCTACCCATCAGTGCATTGGAATTAATGCAATTGTTTAACAAAAGTACACACGTCATTAACATAAGTACACACGTCATTTTCATACCAGTGGTCTACCCACCTAGTTTTTTATTCGTTTTTATTTTTTCATTTGTTTTTAGCTATTCAAGTTTTTCATTCATTTTTCTTTTGTTTAATTATTCAAAGAGAGTTGTTTAGTTCAATTAATGAAGCAACAAAGGTTATAATTTAATAGCTGGATTTTAGTATGTTTGGAACCATTTGTATTTTGATTTTATATGATTTATGTGTACTTTAAATTATATATGAGTATTTTCAACTTTATAATTATTTAGCAATTTTATAAACCACATATATTTTATTTAGCACTATAACAAAAGGGTAAAACGTATTTGGATTTTAAATGATTTATATTAGCTTTAAATTTTATATGATGATTTTTATGTAATTATTTATAATTATTTAGCAATTTAATCAAACACATATATTTTATCTAGCACAGAAGCGAAGGGTAATAAGATCATTATTTATCAATTAGAATATTCAACTAACAATTTAATCAAACACATGGATTCAATTAGAAGTTTTGACTTAATCCGATTCTGACTCAATCCGATTATGATTCAATTCGATTCTGACTCAATCTGACTAATCAAACGACCCCTAACTTAAACTATGAAACGTTTGAAATCAATTGTTTGATAATTGATAGAATAAAAAGAGGGTGGGGACTGGGGGACAAAGAGCTCCTACCGTTTTGGGCATAGGATAAAGTCCATGTGAAGTTGTGGTAATGGAGAATGTGGGCCCAAAGACCCATGACAACTTTTAATATGGGCTGGTCCCCTCATACTTTTAATGCCCGTTTTAAGATGTTTAATAGCAACTTCCTTCTTTTCGATGACACAATGTACTATTCCTAATATCTATAGGATGACCCAAATTCTATTTAGGCTATTTTATTTTCAAAAGTTATATTAGTAGTCATTTATTTGTAAATCTTTTGCTCTTACAGTGTTTTAGTGTTCTCTAAATTTTTCTAGTTAATAAATTACATTCTTCATCCTTTTAAAATAAACTAGTAGTCCTTTTTTTTTTAAATGTATAAGGAACATTAGACTAAAAGACTATAAATGTTAGTTTGTAAAGAAAAAGACTACCGGTATAATTTAACTCAAATCTATAATAAAAAGAACTATAACGTGTTGTATGCTATTAATACTAAATTTAAGCTGTCAATGCACATATTGCGTTGTATTTGCCTACTAATTTACTTTTAGTAAATGTTAAAATAATGAACAATTTCGGAAAACAATAATCACGTGGCTTATATTTTAGGAAAAACAACCGGTTTATGTAAATTTTCACTATTCTATCTCTCTCTACAATGAGGTTCGTTCATATAGAAAAAGTAATAAGTTTTATCAAAGTGGTTGGAATCTGTTTCACGATTTAAGAGAAACTGGTATGCATCAATTTCCACATTCAAACACGGGACGTGGAGTTTTTTAACACGATAATAATAATAAAAACCACATAAATGGTAAGGCGTCAATATGGAGTGAAAATGGCAACAGATTATTTTCATGTAACTAGAAATATAACATGTGATGAATGATGCAAGAAGTGTGATAATGGCTTTATGGTAATTGTCGATGGAAACATCTTGTCATGAAGAAGCTTTACACATTACATGTAAAAATCTTTAAACACATCCTTATGACATGTTTTGTGAAACTTAAATTCCTTTGTTAAACAAAAAGTTACAGTAGTAAGTTTGTTAAACATCTTTGTAAATATAAAGTAGCTTTAAACTCTTAATACTTCCTTTTATTACAACGCTTAATTTCATGATTTTTTAAAATAAAAGATTATAATAAGGGTTGTGGTGGATTAAAGTGAATAGTTTGCGGATGATGAGTGTCACCCCTTTTGTATAAAGTGATTTTAATGATCATAACGACAGATACGTTGGATTTTAACAGCACTATACATTATACGGAGTATAATATATGAGTTTTGTTAATGTGTGCCCATAAGCATAATAAAGAATGTTTAATAAATTAAAATTTCCTTAATAAGAGTAAAATAATATTTATGAGTTATTAATGCTTTTATATTATACCGATTACCCTTATTATAATTGAAAATGAAGAATTTTGATGATTTAAATGCAAAAGAATAAAAGATATTTAACATTGTTATGATGAGCCCTCGAGACCAATATTAGAAAATGATTTTTCTATATTTTAATATATTTATCTATATAATATTAGGGATTTACTAACCATTGCCCTTAGGGCAATGGTTAAGAATGGATAAAGTGGTTTTTGTACAATTAATGATGCATAACTAATCAAAGGTGGTTATTAAAATGCATGGGGGTGGTTTTTTATTAGTTAATATATAATAATTTAAAACCAATAAAAATTTCTTAAACATTGCCCATAGGGCAATGGTTAGCATTTTCCATAATATTATACAAATAGAATTTTTAACTAGAGTAGAAGAGAGGATTAATGAGATGGAGATAGACTTGTAGAGAAGGGATTTCCCCCTTTTTCTTTACTTTTTTCTTTTACACACAACACAACTGGAACCCAGATTGAGATTGAGCTGATTGATCCCTCTGAAACTCTTGCAGAAACAAAAGCATCTTCTTGTTCTTCATCAGGTTCCTTCGTACCAAACCCCCCTTTTTCTCTCATAATTTCACTCTTACAAAGTAATTTACACCTTCATTTTTAACTTCCTGTTTTAATTCCACTCAATCCTTCTCGTTCCTCCCCTTTTGTGCCTGTTTTGGATCGTGAATTTGAGCACTTCACGACTAGGGTTTTATGTCTGTTCAGTTAATCCATGATTTAGGGTTTTTTGTTTTGTTCAGTACGTAGGGTTTCTTGTGCAGACATTAAATTGTGCAGTTACTGTGCACTAAGATGCGTTTATTGATCTTATTTTTTCCTTTTTTGGAAAGAGATTATAGCTGCGAAGTTTTCATGCACACTACCTGTTTGTCTTTATGCCTCGCTGAAAAGATGCTCCCTTTTGTTTCATTCTTCGTTTGTGTGCGTTTTTGCTGTGAATTATATATTGCAATTGTATATTTTAGTTGCAAATTGTCAAACTATGCTTGTAAATTTTGTTCTACAGTTACGATTTCCAATTGCTATGCTTCTGAAATACCTTAAATTAATATTCTTTTTTGAGGGGTTTTCATCTGGAAGTTAATATTATCTTATTTTGACTGTTTACAACTTGTATAGTTTGTTTAGGGAGGATTAAACATCATAGGATGCCGCACAACGAAGTTGACCAAATCGATTACATGGCAGAAGAAGGTGACATGTCAGATTTTGCAGATGATGTGGACGGAGAGGAAAACGGCGGTGATCAAAATCTTGATGATTATGATATGGTTAGTTTAATTTTATTGTTTATTCTACTAATTAGTTACCAAATTCAAATTTATCCCATAATCTAGCATTAGATATAATACATAGCATTCAGATTTCGAGTTTTATTATTATTATTTTTTTTTAATATTGAGTAGCTTACAAAGGTGACGGATACGTCCTCTGCACAAGCAAGGGCTGGAAAAGATATTCAAGGAATTCCATGGGAATGATTGAATATAACAAGAGAAAGTTATAGACGTACAAGACTCGAACAATATAGAAATTATGAAAATATTCCATTATCGGGTGATGCTGTTGATAAGGTATAATATTGTTACTTTTTATAAGTTTCATAAAAATTGATTCTTTTTCGCACTATTGAGTCGATATTATGGAAACTTTGTTTACGTGTGCAGAAATGCAAGCAAAAGTCAAAAGGTGGTAACTACTATGAATTCTTTCATAATACAAGATCAGTTAAACCTACAATCCTTCATTTTCAGGTTTATATTCGTTACGTTAAGTGCTTTTTTTTATAGGATTTGGTTGAATTAAAAGCCGTAACAAAGTAACCCTAAAAAGGTTTTTTCTTTTTTTGATTATTTTATTTATTTATAATATTGTGTACAGTTAAGGAACTTGGTATGGGCTACCTCGAAGCATGACGTGTATCTCATGTCTAACTACTCGATTATGCATTGGTCTTCTTTATCACAAAATTTGACTGAAATTCTTAACTTTTCTGGGCATGTAGCTCCTACTGAGGTACTTTTTCTTAATTGTAATATTCTGGATATTAATTTAAATATATAATCGTTCATTTTAATTTTAATTTATTACAGAAACATGCTGGAAGTTTGTTGGAAGGGTTTACACAAACTCAAATTAGTACGTTAGCAGTCAATGATGAGTTTATGGTAGCTGGCGGATTTCAAGGAGAGCTTGCTTGTAAGGTAATTTGACTTACGTATTCAGTCAAAGCTCCATTTCTTTTTATATTTATTTGTTATTACTATATATAGTAAAGATTTATTTATTGTATTTATTGTTAAATGATGCAGAGATTGGATAAAGAGGGAGTAAGCTTTTGTACAAGAACAACTTATGAAGATAACGCAATAACTAATGCTATTGAGATATACGATTCCATGAGGTAATAATTATGAATTAAAATTTATATATTAAATTGATATTTTCAGTGTATTTATGGTGTTTTGATAAATTTGTAGTGGTGGCATGCATTTTATGGCATCAAACAACGATTGTGGTGTGAGAGAATATGATATGGAAGGATTTCAGCTTGTTAATCACTTTCGCTTTCCTTGGCCCGTAAACGTCAGTTTCTTTAATTCTCTTTATTATTATTATTATTATCTATTAAATATTATTCTTTACTTGTGATCCCAAATTGTCATTAAATTCCTGAAATGCAATGTAAAACCAGAAATCACAACTGTTTTGTTACAAATAAAGTATTTAGCTTCTAAAACATTTTATTAAACAACATAATTAATTTATGTTGTTGCAGCATACATCCCTGAGTCCAGATCGCAAACTAATAACTGTAGTTGGAGACCATCTCGATGGATTACTTGTAGACTCTACAAACGGAAAGGCAAGATATAAAAACTAATTTTTTTAATAATTAATTAAAATAATGTTAATTTTTGAATATTGTATTTTCAACAGACAGTTGCAACAGTTGAAGGCCACCTGGACTACTCATTTGCATCTGCATGGCACCCAGATGGAAGAATCTTTGCAACAGGAAATCAAGACAAAACATGCAGAGTTTGGGATTTAAGAAATCTTTCAAACCCGGTTTCGGTTCTTAAAGGCAACATGGGTGCGGTTCGGTCAGTTCGGTTTTCATCAAACGGGCAGTTTTTGGTGGTTGCAGAGCCCGCGGATTTTGTTCATGTTTACAACACCAATTTAAACTATGAAAAAAGGCAAGAAATTGATTTCTTTGGGGAGATTTCTGGTGTTTGTTTGAGTCCGGATGATGAGACGCTTTATGTTGGTGTTTGGGACCGGACTTATGCCAGCTTGTTACAGTTCAATAAACGGCATGGGTATGGATATCTTGATTCCTTCGTGTAGGGTAGCGTTTGGTAATGGGTATGGAATAAGTCGAGGTGTTTGTTTTTTGTTTTGATGTAAGAGACTAAATACGATCGTAAGAAAAAATGTATAGCGAATGAATGAATGATTGTTGTGTAAGTTAGGACAAATGGGTTGTTGTTGAATATCAAATTATGCGAATGAATCTTGAGATTGCACTGTTTACCGAAAGATAAGCATATAAGTACGACCAAATACATCCAATTTTTTTGTAATTAACTAATATCTCATTTGTTTTTTATATATAGTAAACAAAATTAGAATCCATTATAATGCATTTATTTGATAACAGTCACTTTTTTAAACTTGAAATTTTAAAAATCCGAGGTACACCGACAATGCACATTGTACAACCATCCATGCAGGAAGGGAAAAGCCGAATGTCATGGATGGTATAACAGGTAATGCAAGAGGTACAACACAGTGTAGACAAGATTTGATTACCCCCATGAATCCATGATGATGCTTAAGCTGAAGAACAATACAAATGGTATAAGGTAGAGACAAACAACTGAGATTTACCAAACCATGACAATTGGCCTAAGTGGGTCCTCACATCATATTTTTTCCATATCTTTTACTGAGATCTCATAACATTCCTTCCCCACATATACATTGTGTATGTATATATTTTTGGAGTTTTTTTTTTTTCTAAAAAAAAATATACAGTGTCGTAATAAATCAACTTAATTATCGACATAATTCATTAAGAATTTAACATATATCTTCTATTTATTCTCTGTCCTCGTGTATAAGGTAAAAACGCAGCTCATAAATTAATAAAAGAAGTAATAGAATCAGTTGGTAATTGGTATTACAATGTACAAGTAAGAAAAATGAAGAATTGGAAGCCTAGTATCATTTATTTGTCACTATAATCAATAATAAGGTGAACATGTAAGCGAAATACTTTAGACATGTAAATTTAATAAAGGAAATAAAAATAATAACAAATTTAACAAACTAATAGTAATCTTACTGAGTGTTTCCTCTGGTGTGGATATTTGATCATCATTTAAGAAAAAACTTCCAAATTTCTGTGTCTGAAATTTCTTTAACTAAATGAGCTCCAAAAATGCCTTCTTCATCTACTAAGTTTCTTAATTGTCGTGTGGCATTATTGAAGCCAACATAATGTTTTTTTGTGGCAATGAATAATACTCCATAAGGTGGCTTCAAGCACTGAATTAATGAGAATTATGATTAAGGAATTTAAA
Organism: Calendula officinalis; assembly: GCA_963853835.1. NCBI lineage: Eukaryota > Viridiplantae > Streptophyta > Magnoliopsida > Asterales > Asteraceae > Calendula > Calendula officinalis. The sequence continues at coordinate 72,964,270 of OY970826.1, forward strand.
CGATTACATATTCTAAATCCTTGTTTTGACCCGACCCGTTACCCGGCCCACCCATTTTGTCACCTCTTTAAATTTTAATGGCTTTAAATAAAGAAACTGACCTTTTTAATTAATCCATAGAGTTTCTTCAAATTAGTTGCTGAATGTGGAATATTAGTCATCAATATAACATCATATCCTCCACCAATATCCAAATCATTAGCCCGTTCCCAAACCCTACTTCCTGAAAGCCTTGTGGATCTTCTAGAAGGAATATCTTGTATACTACCATCATGACTGCTATTTGCATCCATAAAATCCTCTTCTGAGAAACTAAGGTTCATTGTTGGTGAAGCTTCTAGAACATTGTTCTTCACAAGAGACAAAACTCCAGGAAGTTCTTCATATTCACCAGCATAAAAGTTAACCACAGGTGAAAGGGTTTGTCTTGATGGAGTTAACGGGCTTTCGGGCTGGCGGGCTTGTATTTCACGGGCCTGCTCGAGATTGGATAGAACATTTGGGATAGTTGTGCATCTTAGGTTTTCTGCATTTGAATCTTGAAAATGCACTGTTGAAGCTCCCTAAAATGTGTTGTAAAATGAGTTTGAAATTAGAATTCTCAGAATATATCTTATTATGGTCTTAAATTAAAAAAAGAAAGAAAGAAATAAATTAGTGTACCTTCAGACGAGCAAAGATCCCTGGGATTCCATATCCACAATTAAGCTGGAAAACAGAAAATAGAAGGAAGTTTAGGGTGTGTTTAGTTACAGAAGTTTTTGGAAAACTAGTGAGAAGTTTGGAAATGTGTTCAACTGTTATCATTTTTCAAGAAAACAAGAGGCGTTTCCTATCTTTGGAAACGAAAATCATTAAAAATTACAAAAGTGAGTTCTCTTTTCTATGAAAACTTTTTCTTAAAAGTCGAATTCGAACAAGTTATCTATTTTTCCGAGTTTTCCTTAAAAATTTCTAGAAAAATGTCACATTTTTCTACAAATAAACAGAGTATACCTCAAGCACTCTTTTTCCTCTAAAGCTTAACTGTCCATCCCGAATCTCATGCTTAAGAATATTAACAAGATCCAATGAGTTATCCCACGATTTTAAAGATGCTGCAAAAAATCAAGTCAGATTCCAAGAAAATTGATAAATAAAAAATATGAGCAAGATTGTACTTACTATCAGCTTTTGATGAAATCAACTCTGAACCTATAATATCTGAGACACTAACTCTTCCCTGCATATGAAGTTCAGGTGAAGAAGAATATCTGTATGGATATCCCATCTGCAAAGAAGAATGATATGTTTTTTTAATATTTACAATAACGGGAATTTATTTTAAGAGAATATTGTAAACCAGCAAACCTAATTAGCACAAACGTTGAGTAGAGAAAATACCTTAGATGGTATAATTTCAACTGCAGGTGAAGAAAGATGCGTTTCTTTATCAGATGTGACAGACATGCTATGAGCTACCCGATCATGGTGCCCTAATCCAGGTAAGCATTGTGTAAATAATGATGGTGTACGCATTGTAGCCAAATTCTAGAATATTCTTAACTCTTTCTGTCTTTCAGAAGAAAAACCTGTAAAATTACCAGTCATTGATCAGAACTTTTAGAAGCAGAAATGAAATAAACATCAATTGATATCAGACTATCAAATAGACACAAAAGCTTGAAGAACAGGATCTCGACTTTTGACAATGCACTAATGCATAACAACTAACACAACAACAATAGAAAGTGAAAACTAGCGCATTCTGTTCAAAATTGCAAAATGAACATAAACTATCAGATCAAAAGACATCGAATTTTATAAACCTAGAATATCCATTCATCAAAACGCTAACTACACAATGACTCGTATATTAATAGATTGCGCTATGGATCAAGCTATTCCATACTTTCAATCAATCAATTCCATTAACAGACAAATTCAGCAAACATATACCGATCATTAACCCATATAATAAGCAATTCGACATAAATTAGCAGAATTATCATATTTGACGCGAACAACGAACAGAAACATACCAAAACAACAAACAACAAACTGAATCACGATCCTTCGAAGTAAATTGCAAAATTACGACGAATTCAACGAAGAGAGGTGGAAGGGAATAAATAATAGTTGTAATTGCATAGAAATTTAAGGTTAGGGTTTTGTTTTTTCAAAGGTCAAAAGAAAACACCAAAAAAATGAAGAGCAGAAGCTTCCGTTTACAGACTTGCGTTTGCAAATTGCAGTGGTGTGAATGTAATTTCTTCTAATGACGGTTAAGTCCTTTTGACTTTTTCAAAATTGAAGAGGAGTCAATGTAGCGAGGGTTAGGTTTGGTGGTAGATTAAGAAAAAACGTGAGGGTAATATGGACCAAAACTTTTGCGGTTGGTTGATGCCTTCTTGCTGGTATGAAAAGGGGAAAACGGAGATAGGTTATAGAATACCCTCGTTTTCAGCCACGTGCATGGCACGTAATTATTGTAGTAGGTAAAATAGTCTTCTCATATTTCAGTTCTCATACATTAATTGTGAGGCATTAATGGTAGCTACTCGCTGAATAATGGTTAATTAATATTATTATATAAATGGCTTAAATTAAATTTGTATATATTTAGTGGTTTCAGTAAGACTGTCCGTAACGCCGACCTTTCATTCGGTCGTGACCTTCCACATCGACACCCCCGACGCGTCCCCCTCCGTTACGCCGGTCGTCCCACGACGCGTCGACCGTGTCCAACGGTCGACTACTCGACCGTTCCCATCCGACCTCAAACGGCTACATTTCACCCCAAACGGCTTTATTTTCCGAACGGTCACCCATTACGGGCATTTGGTCGCTGTCTGGTTGTGTGTTTGATCAGAAGAGAGAAAGCTGATGTGGCGCAGATGTGGCAGGGGTGACCAAACTGGGTTTGGTCACCCATGACGCCCAGTCTAAACGTTCGATTTTGTTATCTCTATTTATATCAAAAGTAATACAAGTATTTCTATAATAAGTAAGTGTCATAACTGAATTTATAATTATTTTAATTTAGGAAAAATTTCAAATTCATTATAATGTACTCCCTCCGTCCCACAAAAACGTTCACATTTCTATCATAAATTTTGTCCCACAAAAAAGTTCTCATTTCTATTAAATAATATTATTATTATGGATCCCACCACCAACTATCTCTTAAAAACACTTTCTCTCTCCAATTAACCTTATATTTTAATCAAAAATAGTACCAAAGACCCCACTATCAACTATCTCCTAAATACTTGTGCCCAAAGGAAATGAGAACTTTTTTGTGGGACGGAGGGAGTAGTATAAATAAACTGCAAGCTTATTCGGCAACTAGATTCAACCTCAACGTCTAATTATTAATTCGATAATGATAACATTGTGTACGGTCAACTGATAAATCACGCTACTTAAAAACTCTACCAAGACAAAAATGGGTCGTTAGAAAACGATAAAAAAAAAACACACAAATTAAATTAAAATTCAACCCATTCATGGTCATCAAATTCTTCAAGACCTAGAAAAATAATCTTGAAACTCAAATAGCAAATGTCATTATATAGCAATATATTCTAAATGAGTGATTTATTTCGAAGCTCAATTCTACAATAACATGGGTAGAGAAAAACCAATGTTTCTATAAACTTCATTACAACCTTAACAAACCCCTCATTCTAAGTAACACAAATCATCCACAATCACTTTAATTCGAAAGATCAACAACCATAAAAATACATCTTTGACCACCCACCAAAAGTCAACAAAACAAACCACCATCTATATACACCCAACCACCCACATTACAACCACTAACCACAAAAGGACTCAACAAACAACCACAAATTTGCAACAAACCGGTCCTTTGATCTTTGCTTCAAGCGGTTACATGTAGTGAACCGTTTACCTAACCGCAAGTGATTATCGAGCCCGTTTTCATCGGCTCGTGTTACACATTTGGCATGAAGTAACGGTTTTGGGGTTCATATAAGTGCATTTATCACATGACCAACCGTTTGATGAACCCTTTCCTTTGCCATTTTTGGTTTTGCTTGTTCCTGCAACGGTTTTTGAGCTACTTGTTTTGCTTGTTGTCCCGTGTGCATCTACATCTGATAGCCCATTTTCTAGTGCTCTCACTAAGTTCTCAAAGTAGTTACGTGTTACACTGTTACAACAAAAAAAAAACATGTAAAGTAGTGTACTTTTTGACCATTATTGTTTCGGGTCTTGTACTTTTAGAAACAAGAAACTATCTTTTATCTCGGTTTTTGTGTAAGGAAAGCTTTGTTGGACACTTTATCTTTGTTTCTATTTAAAGCAATAAACTTTATTATTCCCATGTTCTTAAAAACAACACATGAATAACTTGCAGATTATTTAAGGTGAAACAGGTAACATGTCCCTCGTGTATGGTTTATGCAAGTACAAGACCTAAAAACTAGAGGTGACAATTTTGGCATGTTTACTTATAAATGGGTCAATTCGACGTTATGTTTTTATCTCAAATGGGTCGAACGTATAAAAAATATAGATATTTTAATACTTAAAAGGGTCAAAATGTCATCCAAAGTTCACTTATTTCAAAAAACTAGAAAACTTGTGATTATATTTAACATGTTTTTATTGACTGCCCACGTTAACCAACCCGTGTTTCCACAAATTTAAAGAGACTAAAACAAAAAAGTTGATTATCTCAATAACAGAAACTTAAAACAGTAATTTACCTAGTCAAACCGGCTAATTTTGTTCTGAAATTATTAAAGTCATCTGCAGCAGCATCTTCACTAAGATAAGTATGTAATTCCTTTTCTGCACACTGATGAAGTCGTTCTAAACCAGCCTCTGCTTCACCTGCCATATGAATATATATATATAATATAATATAATATAATATAACATAATTCGTCTCAAAACTGTTGCCCAAAAAAAGAAGGAATATATTGTATAAAATTTGGGGATTTTTTCATACCTTGTAAGTACTCAAAAAACTGTCTTTTTGCGTGTTCCTGTTCAGGTAGGTAATATCCATACGCATAGGTCCATTTCAACACTCGCCTGCATTCAACTATCTGTGGTAGGTAACCATAATATCAAATAAAAAAAATATTAATTAACTATACTAAACGCATAATAATATACTTAAAATTGCTAACTGGAGTAAGTTTAAAGTATGTTTACCTGCAACCAAGCTTCTATAATAAATTTTAATTGTGTCTCGGGTTGGGATTGCTTTTCACTAAGCTTTGCCAGCTGAAAAATATATACATGTTAAAAATAAAGACACATATAGACAAAGCATTTTAACAGGTCGGTATATATATCTGATTTAACAGAACAACAACTTACATGAACTGTTTGCATCTGCTGCAAATCTGCAAGCGCCTTTTGCCTTGACTGTCATTAAAATACAAAACACAAAGAAAAAACATTTGTTTATAATTATATCCACTATATATACAAGTTGCATAAAGTTATAATGAGCCACAAAAATAAGTAAAATTATAATGTATACATACGGATTGGTTTGTAGCCCATCTTTCATAATAATGAGTGTATCTCTCTAGAGAATTCTTTGCCATTTCCCTTCTACGTTCAGATTCGTCATACTACGAGTGGGAGTAGAATTACAAGATTAAAGGTTAAGACTTTAAGAGAATGACAGGTGGCAACATATGATAGGTTAGCAGAAAAATATGATAAGTATATTACCGCTCCTTCTTGTTTTGCAGACTCATAACGGTTGCAAGCATAAAAGCCACCGGTTCTCTCCCCATGGTCTGACCATTGACCAAGGCATAACCTAATGTACAATAATATTACAAAAAATTATCATAAATATTTATAAAAAATAAACAGAAAACGTTAATCTAAAGAATACAAAAATCTAAAAAACTTACCAGCAAAATTCGTATTTGCATGGGGGGTTACAAGTCATGTGCATACAACCCTGATTCTTCTCAATTGGACGTTTACACTTCGGACAAGGTTTAGAATTAGCTAAAATCCTGAAATCATTTACGTCAAATAAGATATAACATTTTACAAAAAAATTATTATTCTACAAAAAATAATTGTTATACTATATAGAGTATAAATATTTACCAATTCATATTTTCAGACTCTGCACTATTTTTCATTATCCACTTTGACACAGTTTCACAGTCCACAGGACGATGAGCTTCTTCTGTACACTAAAATGATACCATTAAAAATTCCCTCATTTACAAGAAATTGACAAAACCGCAGGGACAATTTTTGTAACTTACTTAAAAAAAATATATATAAATTAAAAAACATATAATACTTACGTTCCAACAAAAGCTGTATGAGCAATGACACGTTACATCATAGCTACCAGTTCCACGAACAAACTCAATGGCACAATCACAGCCCGGTGCAGGACACCACTTAGTCTATCAACAAATAAATTAATTAATTAATTAAAAATTTATAATTAGTAAAGCAGAAAGTGAATGACTGAAAGACTATTTAATTGACGGATTGATAAAATATATTTACCTTTCTGTTGTCCTCAATATAAGATCTAAGAAGATACCGTCTATATTTTTTCTTGTCTTCATCTGAAGTCAACTTGTTGACCATTTCTACACCAACAGCAGCACCACATGAAGGAATTGGGCATCTTAATGTTAAACAACCAGGACCATCGTTGATTGATGTGCTAATGTAAGCTAACACAAAAAATAAAAAAACCATTATTAAAATTGTAAATGTATAATAAGATGAAAACTAACAATAATAGCATACATAATCTAACGACATAACTTTTTGCATGAAAATATATAATTAAGTGGTGTTTGGATGTGTGTTTAGTAAGTGATTATATAATATTGAATAAACAGAAAAGATACAAACCTGTCCAACATGTATTACAAAAAGGATGACCACATGCAGCTGTACTAGTCTTATCAAGTGGATATGATTCAAAGCAAATCCCACAAGGCAGCTTCCAAATATATGAAAATACAAAAATGATTAAACTTTTTCTTAAATATATAAAACTTACATAAAATTTTAATTATTTACACTAACATACCTCTCCAGCTTTTGGTGGCTTAATATCCTTGTTGTCCACTAAACCGATAGCCTTTCGAACTTTATCTTCATTAGCAAACCATGCTTCATGAACATCGCTAACACTCCTGCAGAATCCAAAAGCAACTTAATTACAAAAATTACCAAATGTAGATACAGAAATCAATACATAATCCTTTGAAGTGTTGAATTATTCAAATAAATTTGAAAACTTGATCATGTTACCAATTATAACGACGCAGAAGCATACACGCAGAATCTCTTGATATTGACAAAACTGAAGAAATTTGAGTGATATCATCCTCCTGACAATCGAGTATATCGTCTTCCTTCAAGATAGTGTAATTTTTCTGAAACATACAAGTAAAGCTAAATGTTATCAAAGATTGCAGCTTTAATCAACTATATATCTAAATTTGATTCTTGAAGTCCCAATAGATCACTTTAAAACCTTAATCAACAACCACCATAGCATCTAACAAAAGTATAGTACTTTAACGTATGGTGAACTTGCAGTAATTGAGATAGAACGTGATACTCAATAATAACAAGAATCCACCAATTGAGTAGAAAAATTACATCAAATCTAATTAATAAACATCTAAAAGTAAACAAATTGACATTAAACATTCAATTCACCTGTTGCCGACTAGCTATTACGTCATCAGAGTCATCAGAATCGTTATCTACAAAATCATACCCATCATCGTGTTCATCATCGCTGTCCATCGCATCGCCGCTATAATAATCTTCTTCATAATAATCAGCATCATGTGCATCATGCATATCGTCTTCAGAATCCATCGTTTAAACCCTACAAATTTTCACAAAAGCGGTGCGTAATCTAGGGTTTTACTTTAGGCTGTATAAGTATCAATAAATTGACGGTGATCGATGAGTGGGAGATTTTAGGGGAAGATGAAAAAGAATTGTGAAATTTTGTGTTCGTTTCGTGGTGAGGGTTTTAATTTATAGGATCATGTTATTGGTCTACGCAAAATCGCAAAGCAAACCGCAATTAAGAACCCTGAAGACAGGTTTAATCGAATCTCGATTTCTCTTTGATTGTTTGCGATCGCAGCCCCAATTTCCAAAATCGACGTTTAATCGGATCAACGAGATGGATGGATTGATTTAAGAATTCGGAGTTGTAATTCTTGTTGGCCTTTATTAAGGTATGCTTGTGGTATAGAATAAAGTCAATATTGCGTCAATTATGTGATGTAAATAACTTTTTTTTTAAAGAAAATGTTATTGCCTTTTGAGCTATAGTTAAAAAAGATTATCACTATATTCCAGAGTTTTAATTTCAAAAGAAGAGAATAAAAATAAAAAGAACTAAATATTTTATCATGTTACAGAGTTTTTTTCTAAATGTTCAAAGTTACACCATATGGGAAAGGATATTTTTTAGCTTATTAGTTTAATAGCTTAAATAAACTTAAAATTTTAAATTTATTTAGGTTTATTAAGTTAATAAATTAAAAATCTTTCTTAATAAGCTTTTCCAAACATGTCATTAGTGTACTTTAATTATAGAAAATCACCCCATGAAAATTACTAACCACCAAATTATTAACCACCAAATTATGCTTTGACTAATTTCGAAACGATCACTTGTTTATGATAGTCTAGAGATAATGCGGATATACCTCCATTTAGCAACACATCTTACATCTTTTATTTCTTTAATCTTGATTTTACCATCATCTTATACCTTTTATATCTTTAATTTTAATTTTACCATGAAAATACTAACCACCCAAGTGCCCAACGGTGGTTTGACTAATTTCAGAACGATCACTTGTTTATGCGTAGTATGAAGACAACACAGATAAACCTCTATTTAGCCTTGTGGGTGTGGGTCACTACCCCACACCAAAATTTTTGTCACATCAAATGCCACCTAACCACACCACACCACTTTACAAGAAATACTCACCACACACCACAAAATTTGAAGGAGGGCCCACCATGTACCCCTATCCCCTCACAAACAAGTTGTAGTCTCTCGTGACCGTGGCCACGGAACACCACACCACATGGACCACATAGGGTGTGTGGGGGGGGGGGGGGGGGGTGTTTTCCCATCTGCATCACACCGTGGTGTTGTTACCACATCATCCACCATACTACACATGAATGCCCAAACCGAGTAATCTTAGCAACACATCTTATATATTTTATTTCTTTAATCTTGATTTTACCATAATCTTATAGATTTTATTTCTTTAATCTTAATTTTACCATCTTTCTTACTATTTATGGTACACGGATTTGTAGTAACGATTATCAACAAAATTAACATTTTCAATTTATTATTTTGCTTTTTCCAACATGTATATTAAGGGCATATGTTGATGTGCTTTAACAATATGATGTTTCAGTTTAAATTTAAAATCCTATTTAATGTATCTCTTAGAAATGTGAAATACACATATTATCAATGCTTGTTAAGAAAATCTTAAGATAATTACATTCTTTTAGCATGTGCATTAGAAGTTAGGACCTTAGAAGGATACCCACACAAAAATCGTATTTTATTTCACTACATTAGCTAGTATAAGTTCAATTTACGCGAGTTTATCCATTCATGGGGAGAGTTTTATAGGGTTTATTAAATCATTACGTACCACCATCAATTATTACTGCCACCAACATTATCAGTATCATCACTTTAAATATAATTACAAGGTAATTACTGTTACATTACATGAGTACCTTGCTAGTAGATTAACAAAAAATGTCATGTAATCAAAGTCTACTAACAGGCTATCAAAATTACAAAGTCGGAATGCCATATCAAAATTAATAAAAAATTTATTATTTTAAATTATTTACTAACATTAACTATATTACATTTGCCAAAGTGTATGAACTGTGGACGCCACCTCCTCCTTCCCTTGAAATCCTAATATTTTCCTCTGCTTATAGCGGTTAACACCTCCTGCTTCACTTACCATATGTCTATATTACAATTTTTATCTTTTGTTTCCTTTTCCCAGCTTGATAATGTTAACTTCAATGCCTACATCTACATTGTTACTAGCCCAATTTTCCTTTTTAGTATAATGCTTCAAGTTTAAAAGCCCATTTAAGGCCCATCTATCTACAATGTTAGGCCACTGATGTGCACATGAATTAGTTTTGGTAGAGGTGCACAAACCGGTTTTTTTGGAAAACCGGTTCGGTTTAAAAACCGGATCGGATTTGGTCAACAAAAGTCAAAACCGGTTTTGGGAAAACCGGTTCGGTTTTAAACCGGTTTTACCATCGGATGTCAAAAACCGGTCCAAACCGGATCGGATCGGTTCCAAACCGGTTCGGATCGGATCGGTTTTATCGGATCGGATCGGTTTTATCGGGTCCGATCGGATCGGTTTTATCGGGTCGGATCGGATCGCTTTTTCGGATCGGATCGGATCGGTTTTCGGTTTAAAAACCGGATTTACGGGTTTTCCTTTTTTTTTTTTTTGTATTTTTTATGGAGAAAATATGTAAAAAGACAATAGAAATCGACTTTTAATTAAACGAAACCATCCAAATACAAGAGTTCTAAATCCAAATACAAGAGTTTTAAACATAAATTTAAACATAAACATAAACATAATACAAGAGTCTTCAATCTTCATGTCTTCCTCGTCATTCGCCGCCTCCATTTCTCCATTCTTCATTCTTCATCTCGCATGACATTGTTGCGTAGTTCCATGTCTAATGCAAGTTCTTCTTGTGTTAGAGGTACCGACATATGTCCCTCTATTTCCAAGTTATGTAATCGAACGTCCACGTCGCCCAACTCGGTCTCAAGTGATGAAATATGTTGTAAACGTTCTGCTGCATCGAGATGGTCTTTCAAACAAATTATAACTTCAACCGACAAAGGATTGAGCTTCGATCTCCTGTTTGATATAACCCTACCGCTAAAACTAAAAGCGGATTCCGAAGCTACCGTAGAAGCTTGAACACTTAGTAGGTCACGAGCCATAGCGGAAAGAATTGGAAATTGGATACCCTTTCCTTTCCACCAATCCAAAATATCAAAGTTTGGAAATTCTTCTACACTTATAGTTGACAAGAAATCGGTAAGTGTATACCTCCCAAGCTCGCTACTAGTGGTGTTATCACGAGCTCGTTTGCTATTTTCATTTTTCAAAGTGTTGTAGAATCTAACATTTTCATCATAATCCCTATGACCCGAACCAGAGGCCCCCTCGTGCATCATGGTATGAATGTGTGTTGTTGGACCATATTTTTCCAAGTAAGCATTAAACATGTTCGTTAAACAATTGTTGAAATGTTTAATGGTATTTTCCGCAAAATGAACGTCTTCGTCACACAAATTCAAATCGCTACAAATATTGGTAATTAACACCTCAACCCCTGACGTGTTTATCATGGGGTTTAAAGCAGCGGCTATTGTTATAACGGGGGGCATTTCGGTAAAATATTTTCTAAGTTTTTCTTTCATCGCTACCACCATTTCGGTAAATGGGGGACCCCTAAATTCAAAGTCATTTATTTTTGAACACATTAAGTAAAGTTGTTTTAACACCAATGGACTTGTAGGATAGTAAACCCCCGACAAACAAGTTGTTGCATTTTTGAAAACACAAAGTAATTCGGTAGCTTGTCTAATCGTTTCCCACTTAGACTCCTCAAATCGTACAACACGGTTTCGATCGGCTAACATATTATGGAAAATGCTTAAAGATAATTTTTGACGCAAAGTACACTCAAACATGTGGCAAGTGGAATTCCAACGCGTAGGTACGTCCCAATTTGGACCTAACCAATCTTGCGCACCCCGCATCGACACAAAATTTCATATACTTATTATGTCTTAAACCGGTAGTACCAAAAACATCTTTTAGCATTACTCTAAAAGCGGTTGTTGTGGGTTCGATAGAATGTAACCCATCTTGCACAACTAAATTAATAATATGTGCAACACACCGACTATGGAAAAAAATACCGTTACAAATCGGTTTATATTTAAGAATTAGTTTTTTAACCGCATTTGTATTGTTGGACGCATTATCAAAAGACATAGAAAAGATTTTAGACTCTAATTTATAACTTCTTATAACATAGTCTAAAATTTGGTACAAATTTTCCCCCGTATGTGGAGTCCCAAATAATTCAAACGCAATCGTACGCTTCATCATTACCCAAGTATTGGGATCAATCCAATGAGCGGTAACACAAAGGTACGAGTCGTGTGTAGAATTTGGGGCGGTCCAAACATCACTAGTTAAATTAACCACCGTTTGTAAATTTTCAAAACCTTTTTTTAAATCATCTTTAGCAAGTTTCCATAATTTTATAGCATCAAGTCTTAAGGTAGTACGACTTACATGGGAATAGCGTGCTTCCAACTCTTCTTGGATCATGCTCGTCAACCTTTTGTTGTCGAAAAAGTTAAAGGGCAACGCCTCTTGAACCACCAACTTCGCCATTCGTTGACGAAGCCTACTAGCGTCGAAAGTTTGTATATTGCCGTCATTTCCCATGGTTGTTTGGCCACTCGTCGAGCCCATTTTTACAACGGTGCAACTTTTATTCTTATGATTCTTCAAACTTGTATTTCCATCTTCTTTAAAGAAACGCCTACATCTTTTGCACCGAGCTTTTTTCGATCCATCCGACATCAAACATAAGTCGAAATTGCACCAAATTTCCGGATTTCTCTTTGTAGGAAGTATCTTCTCTACGATAACGTCGGTAGAAGATTCACCCATACCAACCGAAGGTTGAGATTCCGAATCCATAGCAAAGATTACTTGCGTTTTTGAGTGTGGTGTGAGTTTTTAAGCTAGAAATGAGAGTGTTTTGAGTGGTGATTGATCCTTAACACCTAAGGGGTATTTATAGGTGTATTGGGGACCCTAAAAGACAAAAAAACGGCTAGAAATCGATCCCAACGGCTAGTTAACGGTCAAAAAACGGCTCTTTTTTTTCAGTCTCGAAAACCGGTTTTAAAACCGGTTTTTTGTCCCGTTTTGTAACTGGTTTGATCCCAACGGCTATATATTCGAACGTTAGCATGCAACGGCTCTTTTTCTAACGGTACAATTTTGCAACGGTACAATTTTCGGGCAAAACCGGTTACAAAACCGGTGAAAAAACCGGTCCGGACAAAACCGGTTGCAAAACCGGTGAAAAAACCGGTTCTAAAAAACCGGTTAAAAAACCGATCCGATCGCTAAAATGCCAAACCGGTTGGGAACCGCCGGTTTATGTCTGATCCGGTATTTTCGACTAAAAAACCGGTTTGAAACCGGTTTTTAAACCGGTTCGGTTAAAAATCCGGTTTGGTTGTGCACCTCTAAGTTTTGGTCGTTATGTTTTCGATATTTTAATTTGTACATGTTCATATTTCTTCCTTGTAGGGTGTGTATCATCTTTCTTTTTCTATTTATTTAGTAATGTACATCTTATTAACATATGTAACATTATGAAGTTAATGTTAGAATAATAACAGCTACGTTTTCTACTTTCTAAATAATGATTTTTTTCTTTTTCAACTTTTTATCATGATACATATTATAAACATGTATCTGTATAAAGTTATTCATATTAACATTTAGTTTTGTTTTTTCCAAATATTATAATATGCAAATTATTAATATAATACAGTATCTATTAAGTTCATTTCACAACTTAAATTATTTATAGTATCCAATTATTGATAATATATATTTATGGTTGTACGGATATCAATAAACATTATTTTAGGTATCATATGAAGATCTCCCGCAGTATCACGCGGGGTGAAATCCACTAGTTTAAAAAATAAAATCAAAGAAAGGTTATCGCCCTATCATAATTGGGCAAAATAAGGGGTTGTTTGGGAGAGCTTATTTATGTGACTTATTAGCTTATTAACTTATCTAAGTTTAATAAACTCAATTAAGTGTTTGTTTGAGCTTAAGAGCTTGTGCTTATTAGCTTATTTAAGCTCCCTTACATAAACTATTTTGATGAAGCTTATTAGCTTATTTAAATGTTTTACACTTTTACCCTCAACTTAACTTATATCGCTCATCCTTTTCTCCACAAACTATTTTCTTCATAACCCCATTTTTGTAACTTTACAATATCCTTACGTAAGCTAAACCAAACACTTTATTTAGCAAAAGCTTATTAATTTAATAAGCTCGTAAGCTAATAAGCTTATCTATACTACTTATAAATGAGTGCTTGACATTTCTAAAATTGGATGTCTGAATTTTCAACACTTCCATTTTTAGCAATGTCCAAACACCCTTTAAAATCAAAATTTTAAAAGTGCTTCAGCCGAGTTTCAAACCCAAGACGTGATGGAGTTCAAGCAACGATCTAACCACTCGGCCATTTGTTTTTTTGTTATCCTTTTGATGCTTAACGACCTTATATATTATCGTTCGTTTTAATATTCGCAGCATTAAAAAACTCATTTAATGTAAGACCGTTTCATTTTTACATCTTTCCTTTACACTAAATGAATTCGGAATATGTATGTTAATGCATTGAAAAGCATCCGTTCTTTAATCTAAAATCATTAAAAAGCATGCGTTTGAAATCTAAATTCATTGCAAAGCATGCGTTTGAAATCTAAAAGAGGAAGTCTGAATTTCAACCCTTCCATTTTTAGCAATGCCCAAACCCACTTTAAAATCAAAATTTTAAAATTGTTTCTGCCGAGATTCGAACCCGGGTGGGCAAGTACCGCAGGTAGGAAGCTTACCACTAGACTATAAGCAAGTTGGTAACTATGTTTCGTACACTCTCTATAGTAACTGTCCCGAACCCATTTCACGTTAAACTTAAAATTTTAAAACCCGCGGTTGCCAAGATTCGAACCCGGGTGGGCAGGTATCCCAGGCAGGAAGCTTACCACTATGCTATAAGCAACTTGGTGACTATGTTCCGTACACTAAATATACTAACAGTCCCGAAACGCGTTTTGCTGGATTAGATATATGCAATTTGCGGGATTGAAAATAAAATGCATTGCTAGGGATTCGAACTCTTAACTTGTTAGAAATCACACAACAATCTTAACCACTGTGCTAGATGGTTACTTGCGTTTTCTTTTTATGCATATTCCTATAAACCTTCCCATTCGTTTTTTGTAACTGGCTAATTTCAAAACAGTAAATATTTTTTAACTGCCTAATATAATATGAGTAAATATTTTGTAACTGTCTAATTTTACCTCATAATAAACACCTCTTTATCAGCAGCTCAATACTAACCAAATAAATGCTAATAACTGATTAAATGCATTGACTAAACACATTTATTCATACACCCTCTTTCACGCCACTTCAACGTTTTCTCCCATCCCCCATTAAAACCCAGCCGTTTTTGAGAAGAACATCGCAAGCGTTACTGAAGCAACAATTTCTGGAAGCAAGCATTAAAGATTGGATGATCGATGATCTTCGGTTACCAGTTATTTAGACCGAACTTTTGGGCGATTTTAAATAATGACCGATCTCACTCATTTTTCCCTCCATTATATGTAGATACACGTATAAATGCATCAACTGTATCTAGAGGCTTTGTATGCAGTGGGTCCTTTTCCTTTCAACTTATTAGAAGGTATTCGCAATTTCAATATGATTTACTTCGATTTCCATTTCAATTCCAATTTCATATATGTGTTAATAAATGTGACAACCCTCGCAATCAGGTACTTTACCTGGCACTTATTGAAACTCATTTTTGTTTTAGAACAATCATAACATTCATTTTTGCATTTAAGTCTAGCATGAACCATACATTTGTATCGTTAGTACACATTATTAATTAGACATGTGTCAGTTGTCTACATTATTGTACAGTTAAAAGTGTAACCTAGCGAGTTGGTGACTCAACCTAAACTTAAATCGAACCTAAAATTATAAAATCGTTATAATTTTAATACTACCTTGGTTCAACTAAGTGAACTTGTATAAAGATTATTCATAAAAGCACCATACGCAACTCAAATATGTACATAATTAAGGAGAGTTAAAATACTTTGTACATATGATAAATTAACTTATATCAAATAATAATCAAATGTTAAAAGATGTCATCCTTAATTTCCATTTCACCCCACATGTACATATATCGTTATAACAACTCACCGATATTCCTTATCTTCACACCATCCCCACATGTGCACGTTAATCCTATGTAACAAAATTACCGAATTCCTCTGAATAAAATATGCGATATCCCATATATCGGCTAAGTTATAAAACAACCAACACCCACGATCCATCTTCATCTTTCTCCTATTTGTTATGAAACTTTAATTCACCCCAAAACTGTTTTAAACTTCTGGTTATTCTGATACGTTCCTAATCCACGTTCACATGATGACTATAGAAATAGAAGGCTATTATTATTTTGTTACATTACATTATTTGTTGCATACATTTTAGACCACTTATTCCACTCACCCATGTTCTCTTTTAATTCCTAGATTCATGTAGCACATCTCTAACCGTGTGCTTAGTAGTTATGTTTATTCCTATAAATTGTACTTCTTTGGTTAATTAAAAAAAAGAAGAAAAAATAGTTGTTAAAAGTCTTTAGTTTCCTCTCTTGATTCTTGGGAGATTGACCATCTCGAATAGGTCTTTATCAATGGTGCTTTCATTGACTCGTCTCATGCCTCCAAACCTCGAAGAATCCATGGCATCCTTCCCCGAAACCATGGGTAAGTTGGTCACCATTTTCACTTCAATTAACACCAATCTTGAAATTATCTCCAACAATATCGCCATCCAAACCACTATTACCACCAATCTTCTTAACGCCATAATCAAGAATAACACCAACCTCACCACCCAAGATCCCTCTCCCCAAACCAATACCACCACAAATATCACCAATACCGACATAGAAGTCGCCAGCGAAACTTCCCCACCGCCGCCTCCTCCACCTACCAAACCAACTCAAAACATCCCAAAATTTCAAGAGGAGATAGTCATTGTCCATCCATCAAAACTTCACAAATGTTACGACCTTGCCAATCTCATCGAGGACAAGTTCACAACCTCGCTAATTTTACGACCTTGCCAATCTCACCTAAAAATATTTTACATTAGTCACCAACCTAAACCTCCTCCCAAACCACCGGACAAGAACTCCGACCTTGAGGACAAGATCGTTTTTGAGGCGTGGCGTATTGATACGTTCCTAATCCACGTTCACATGATGACTATAGAAATACAAGGCTATTATTATTTTGTTACTTTACATTATTTGTTACATACATTTTAGACCACTTATTCCACTCACCCATGTTCTCTTTTAATTCCTAGATTCATGTAGCACATCTCTAACCGTGTGCTTAGTAGTTATGTTTATTCCTATAAATTGTACTTCTTTGGTTAATTAAAAAAAGAAGAAAAAATAGTTGTTAAAAGTCTTTAGTTTCCTCTCTTGATTCTTGGGAGACTGACCATCTCGAATAGGTCTTTATCATATTCACATCTATCGAACACCAAAACCCTCTACAATTCCATCTCTACCTCTCACGCACATCTCCTGTTTCACGTGAAAAACCAACACTCTAAGTCCATCTCGCTCCTCATATACTTTCCGGTGCACTCACAGAATCCGACAGCTAATCAACATAAACTCCGGCGAAGTTTTCCTACCGCGTCCGGTAACCAGAAACGTCCTCTTCCGGCGGTCATCATGTTTTCCGACGACAAGATCTGAACTTGACAATCGTCTCTCGGCTCTATATCTTTCCGAAGGTATACTCTCCTAAATTGTGTTTTTTTTATGTTTCTTGATCACATAATACTATCGACTGCATTTGTATTGCATCCCGTTTTATGAGTTTTGTGACTCCGGCAGAACACACACACTAATGTGTGTGTTCTCGTGACTGATTTCGTACAAGACACCATCACCATTTTTATTACTACTCATAATTGATCATACATATATATATCGCAAACGAGTTAGTATGTCCGGGTGTATTAAAAATAAAATTTTCCGGCAATAGTTCAGTCGCCGGCAGTCTGACTGCCGGTATTTCTTCCTGCTCAAAATTTTAATACGAACATTTACAGCCTTTATTTAACCGAATGCAAGTAAATAAATAAAGCCAGTATTAAACTTAAACTTTTAGCCCATCACACTAATCCGCAGTCTATTTCTTTTGTGTTGTAAGCCGATTACGTTTTCTTTTAAACCCAATTCAAGAAACCATAACATCTAAACCCACATGAGTTTAATAATTAA
This sequence comes from Calendula officinalis, assembly GCA_963853835.1. Classification (NCBI taxonomy): domain Eukaryota; kingdom Viridiplantae; phylum Streptophyta; class Magnoliopsida; order Asterales; family Asteraceae; genus Calendula; species Calendula officinalis. The sequence goes on from OY970826.1 coordinate 72,982,555, forward strand.
ATAGAAACACTGTCATTTTTGTTTATATGTTCAGTCGAATAAATAAGCCCGAGTCAGTTTTGGGTTGCGTCAGTCCAACCGCGATCAGCCCAGTCCGCCTATAGCTGGGCCTTGGCCACAGGCCGGCCCAGCAGTCTAAAAATTCAAACTCAGAGGTTAATTCGAACAAGACAACTATTTTGAAGTAAACTCGGTTTTTTTTATTTAAAACCTTAACTATTTAAATAAAACTTATTCAAAACTTTCTTTAGCAAATAATTAATTAAAAATACTTAAATATATTTTATAATTATCTGATGGATCACATATCGTTTAATTTCAAACCAACATAAAACTCTCGTTTTCAAACTTGCCTAAATTTATTAAATGTAGTTAAAAATACGAGTTCAACTCAAACGAGTCACCAACGTATCGCTCAAGTCTAATTCTCTTTTTAGGGAATCATTTTTGCATCATTAAGCATAGACGACTCATTTAGACCATCACTTATACATTTATTTCTTATGCGTTTAGGACGCTAGGATCATTGTGGTTGGATACTACACGTTATTGTTTGTGATTTTGGCTAGCATTGCATCAGGTGAGTTCACAGCCCCTCTTTTACTACGTTTTAACTATTTTATTATTGGGGTGAAAAACATATAAACTATTTTCTGTTTACGATTATTTGTGATGAAACTATTTTTGGAAACTTGACAACGAATCCTTATCTCAGACTAAGTTTAGATGTAGTGCATGGAAGTGCGTATATGCTTACATACATAATCATTAGCTAGTTTTGACTAGGCCCTGGATATGCAGATGGTACCATTGGCTTAGACTTCCCCTCCCATACATTATTGATCACTTTTATCGATGTTTATCGAACCACGAGGAGTGTATATCCATATTTGTAATGCGTTTTAAAGTTGTGTTTTGGTTATGGACTTAGGGTTGAGATTTTAACTCAAGGGGTTTAGCTAACCTTTTGGGGGATCACCGTCACTTGTTTTCTCTTACGATTTATATCGTGCCCCTGTTCTCGGATCAGGTCATTTTTAACGTTTTATATCATCACACTATTTATGCCATGGATGGCATGCGAAAACTTTGGAACTCATTAAAACCTGTGAATTCACTCAACAATTTTGTTGATACTTTTACTTATGTTTTTCAGGTAACTAGGCATTGAGTCGCATGCATTGGGAGTCAAGCTTTCAAGTCAATAAGATGTCACCTTTTCACTTCATTTTTAAACTATGTTTCGGATTTCAAAATACTTTGTTTACGTGAAATTTTGGTGACATTATTTTTATCAAACATTTATCAAATGTTGAAACTATTTATTGTTTGCAATAATCATATGCTTATGTATACTTGTGAAGTCGCACGCCCGTTCTTCCGCAAACTATTTTCTTATATAAACCATTTTGGCGGGGTGTGACAATAAATTACGTTTATTGGTGATAATTTGGGTGGTTTTCGAGCAGGGCAGTTTACTTGATGGTAGTAGAAGGATTCATCTGTGTTTTAGTTTGATTTCACTTTCACGTATGTGTTAATTGACGGTAGTAGGAGGACTAATCAGTTGCACACGGGTAAGAATTTCAATTCAAGCTTCTGCTAAAGATAGTGTTTATAACATGTTATTTTATTTCAATATTTGTAATGGCCGATTATGTTTATAATACAGTGAGTTTTTGTGCATCATTTTAAATGGATATAGATATGGATATTGTCATTTTTTATAAAAAAAGACATTTGTTATCGTTGGTGAATGATTTACACAATCTGTTAATTCGTGTGATTTTGTTTCTTTGTGATTCTATTTCAGGGATGAAACAAGATGGAAGTTTAGCTGTTGAGTGGTTTATTGAAGAACAACATGAATTGGAATGACTCTCCAAGTAAGTATATTGTTTCAATCAGAGTTCATAACTTTATATGTAAAAATTGCATATAATGATACGTGTTTGATTGAATCTATGAATTGCATTAGTGGTGTTAATTTCTGTAAAATGACCATAAAAAAATTTGTAGGAGCATAAAAATATTTGTACTAATGATCTTTAAAGAGCTAGAGGCAATACTAAGAAATGGTGATAAGTTTCCTAAATTAAGAGACGTTGACCAGTAAAGATGAATCTTGAAGAAGCTGAATGAATAGTTATCTTAAACTCAATTGCCTCAAGACAGTTGCCAGTTATCTATCTATTGAGTTTCCATGCTCATATTTTGAAAATTTCTTGTGAAGATCTATCAAAAATAAAAAGCTTTGCATGTTGCCAACGGTGTATTGATTGTTGCTTATTAAATTGGGGGGTTTTGTGGATCACGTGATTTGCTGTTATTTTGTTGTAAATTTGAGAAATTATTGCTTATTAATGGGAATTTAAAGATTAATTCCACACTACTTTCTCATAATGTCTCTAACGTTTCACCCTTTCTTCTCCTAAATGTATAAATTTTGCTCATGATTTGTGTATTGATCATTTTTACTTTAAACCTTTTAAATCGGAAAATGGTAACAAAGCGGTATGTTAATGGGTTAGTGATTTAGAGTCTGCAAAAGCTAAAAACCGAGTTCTTAAGGAGATGCTGAATTTATGCGGAATATTAATATTTGTAGTTGTGATAGAAGAAGATATTGAAATGGCCAAAGTCTAATATATGTTCTAATAATTTTGGCGGTTCACGATCATGAGAGGTTCCTCCCTTTCTAAGACCGCCGCAAAAATGTCGTTACATAGGGTATCGCGCCGCATCACGCGGGTACCATGTTATAATTAATCATTGTGTCTATGCATAAACTGGGTTGGGTCGAGTTTTACCTAAATCTGAACTTAATTGAATTTTAGTTCTTAAAACCATAGATCCTATTCAGTTCGTTTTTAAACAATTCAAGTATTTTGTTTTTAAGCATAGTACGTATTATTAAATAGGGATAATTGCTTTTATATCATTGTAAAACTCATAAATTATTTTTATATCCTTCTCAAATTCATAAATTATCTCCATATCCTTCTAAACCTTATAATTACCTTCATATCCTTCCAAACCTTTAAAACTCTTTTTTATGTCCAAAAACCTATTTTATTATTTATTAAATCATAATAATATCAATAATATTGGCAAATACACACGATTTCTAATACATAATCAGCAGATATATTGCATGATTATTTGATAATTAATGATATTATAATGATTTAATAAATATTAAAATAAGTTTTTGGACATAAAAGAGAGTTATAAATATTTAGAAGGATATGGAGACAATTACAAAGTTTAGAAGGACATAGAGATAATTTATGAATTTGAGAAGGATATAGAAACAATTTACGAATTTTACAAGGATATAAAAGCAATTATCCCTATTAAATAATACAATTATTATTGTTATACAAAAAATGAGAAATGATATTTAGTCCTACCATTTAGACCTACTCATAGGCCTACCCATTTGATAGGATGACATGTGTATTCCACTAATTCTCTCTCCTAATATTATCCCTTGATTTTGACACATGTCTTCATCTAATTAGTAGGCCTATGAGTAGGTCTAAATGGTATGCCTAAATACCATTACTCATAAAAAATTTGTCATCTTCATCAATTGTAGCGTGACGGCCGACAACCACATTCTCATTCATGTCTTTGGTTTGTACAGTTTGTTTAAGAAAAATACTTATAACCAAATAATATTTAAGCGCCATAAAATATAGTTCGCAGCCCGCTGTATCGCGCGGATTTTAACCCAGGATGCTTAAACACTTTTAGATAAGCTTTCCCAAACAATCCCTAACTCGTGTGTCCGTAGGAAGTCATCGTTTATAAACCCTAAATCCACGTAATTCAAAATTTCTAATTCTCAGGCAGAATGAAAAGAAGCCTGGTAAAAATTTATCTCCATCTACCAAAGCAACATTCTTCCTCAATCTACACGTCAATTTCTCTACTACCAGACCCTAATTCATCAAAATTTTCCCGCCAAACTTCATTATTCAACACCTTCAACAGATCCATCAACACTTTCTCCACTGATCAATTGGAGGGATTAATCGATCCCCATTTTAATTCTTCAGAAACCAATTCGAATCCCCAAAATGATTCTGGAATCAATGCTAACTTGGAAGAAGAATATGCAATTTTGCAGGGTTCACTGTCCGTACAAAAGTTCGATTGTAGTAAGTGTTCAGATGCGTTTATTATTAGTAATGCAATTAGACATAATAATGCTGATTCCGAGAAGTTTTTAAGTAAGTTTAGGGAGAAACTGAATGAATCCTTGGTTGTTGATGTTTTGAAATTACTTCCGAATGCTGAATTAGGTGTAAAGTTTTTCATTTGGGCAGGTAGACAAATTGGGTATAATCACACATTAGCTGTTTACAATACTTTATTAGATATAATGGGATGTAATAATGATAGAATACCCGAACATTTAATCCGTGAAATTAAAGATGATGATGATAAAGAAGTACTTGGAAAATTACTTAATGTATTAATTGGAAAATATTGTCAAAATGGTTCATGGAATGTAGCACTCGAGGAGCTTGGTAGACTTAAAGATTATGGATACAAAGCTTCTAGAGTGACTTACAATGCTTTAATACAAGTGTTTCTTGAAGCTAACAAACTCGATACATCGAATCTTGTTTATCAAGAAATGGCTGATTTAGGTTATAAAATGGATGCACATACATTAGGTTCTTTTTCATATTCTTTGTGTAAAATTGGGAAATCAAAAGAGGCGATCGATATAATAAATAAAGAAAAGTGTGTTCCCGATACTAAATTATACACGAGAATGATTAGTGGGTTGTGTGAAGGTTCGTTTTTCGAAGAAGCTATGGAATTTTTGAACCGAATGAGATGTGATTCTTGTGTTCCTAATGTTATTACTTATAGAACTTTGCTTTGTGGATGTTTAAATAAAGGAAAATTGGGTAGATGTAAAAGAATTCTAAGTATGATGATTCTAGAAGGTTGTTACCCGAGTCCTAAAATATATAATTCTCTTGTTCATGCTTATTGTAAATCGGGCGATTTTGCATATGCTTATAAGTTGGTTAAAGAAACGGGAAAATACGGCGTTCGACCTTCTTATGTAATTTATAACATATTTATTGGCGGAATTTGTGGGACCGATAAGCAGCCTGATGCTGATAAGTTAGAATTGGCTGAAATGGTTTATGGTCAAATGCTTGAATTAGGGTTTGTGTTGAATAAAGTCAACATTGCTAATTATGCTCAATGTCTTTGTGGGGCTGGAAAATTTGAGAAAGCTTTTAATGTTATTCAAGAAATGATGAGAAAGGGTTTTGTACCCGATACGAGTACGTATAATAAAGTAATAAACTTTTTGTGTGATGCTTCTAAAATCGAGAAAGTGTTTTGGTTATTTAAAGAAATGAAAAAGAACGGTGTTGTTCCAAATGTTCATACTTATACGATGTTGATTGATAGTTTTTGTAAAGCGGGATTAATTCCACAAGGTCGTGTTTGGTTTGATGAAATGGTTGCAAATGGTTGTGCACCAAATGTTGTCACTTATACTACACTTATACATTCTTATCTTAAAGCTAATAAGATAACCGATGCAAACGAGTTATTTGAGATGATGTCATCATGTGGTTGTTCTCCAAATGTTGTCACACTCACGGCGCTTATTGACGGTTATTGTAAAATCGGTCAAACCGAAAAAGCGTTAGAAATCTACACAAGAATGAAGGGTAAAGAAAATCTTGATGTAAATATGTACTTTAAAGACACAAAAAGCAACACTTTTGAGCCAAATGTTGTAACGTATGGTGCTTTGGTGGATGGTTTGTGTAAATCGCATAATGTTGACCAAGCGGTCAAACTTTTGGATGTGATGGATCAAGAAGGTTGTGAACCGAATAATATCGTGTATGATGCTCTTATTGATGGGTTGTTAAAGGATGGAAAGATAGAGGAAGCAGAAAATGTTTATTCAAGGATGTGTGAAAAGGGATATAATCCGAATGTTTTTACTTATGGATCTATGATTGATAAAATGTTTAAAGATAAAAGATTAGATCTTGCTTCACGGGTATTATCAAATATGCTTAAAGATTCTTGCTTGCCAAATGTTGTAATTTACACAGAAATGATCGATGGACTTTGTAAATCCAAGAAAACAGATGAAGCTTTTCGGCTCATGGAAATGATGGAGACAAAAGGTTGTAAACCGAATGTTGTAACTTATACGGCTATGATTAATGGATTTGGAGAAATGGGTAATGTGGAAAAAAGTCTTGAAATTTTTAGAAAAATGGGTAGTAAAGATTGTGCTCCTAATTATGTTACATATACGGTTTTAATCCACCATTGTTGTGCTCATGGGTTTCTGGATGAAGCCCGTGAGCTTTTAGATGATATGAAAATGACGCATTGGCCCAAACATATGGGGAATTATCGTAAGGTTATTGAAGGGTATAACCGGGATTTTTTAATTAATCTTGGTGTTTTAGAGGATATAAGTGAGTATGATTATGTTCCAGTTATTTCAGCTTATAAACTTTTGTTTGATGGTTATAAAAAGGCGGGAAAGTTAGAAATGGAGTTGGATTTACTTAAAGAAACCGGGTCGTTTTCTTCTTCAATGGAAAAATATTTGTACTTTTCATTGATTGAGAGTCTTTCGGTTTCAAATAGGGTTGAGATTTGAGAAAGCTTTTGAGTTGTATGCAGATATGATACGTAAAGGTGGTGTTCCTGAATTGAGTGTTTTGGTCAACTTGGTCAAAGGTCTTGTAAAAGTCAAACGGTGGGAGGAAGCAATTCAACTTTCACATGGTTTATGTTGCATGGTATGTGGTTTCTAAACATTGATTTAATCAAGATAATTAAAGTTTTAGGTACTTATGTTACAAAGCCGATTAAAATCATTAATTTCTAACCATATGATTCGTATGCCATGACTTGTTTATGGGTATTTTAGACAGTTGACTAGAAATTACGTGCGGAGAAAATATTGTGATTTCTACGTTTGACTATTTTGTCAAATATATAAAATACCCTTCAGAGTTCAGTACCATCAATCTATGTTTTTATTAATGACTACTGTAACGAGCATATAGATAAATTGGGACTGCACGTATACGTATGTTTTTTTTATTTTTCATTTTCATTATTTTCGTCATGTTTTATTAGAAGTTATTATATTATGTCAACAGGATATTCAGTGGCTTCCTTACAATGACTCAAAAGAAGAGAAGTAGGAATGCTGTTTGTTTCATTGAGTGTAATTTTGTGGTGACACAATGTGGGGTCCACGTAAGGCTGCAAGAGGGCAGTTTCATGTTGCCATGTCAGCATGCCAGAAAGAGACAGAAAAACTGAAGTGTGTACAGGTATATAACTAATTTGAGTTAAATATATAAAACAAGAGATTCTTAAACATTATGGGGCTGGTTAGTTGTAGAAAAGCTCGAAATACTAAAACGTGTTCAAACTGGACTTTTAAGGGGGAAAAATCATAGAAAAGATTTGTATTCAATTTGGTGATTTTGGTTTGCATCCAACAAGAAACCTTCGAATTTTGAGGACATATCAGTTCTATTAATCCGATTTATGCCATTTAAATTACTAACAGGATCTGATGTTGAGGCTGTCGCTCTGCTGAATCTGCCATTGTTGATTCTTAACCAATCATCTCTGTAGATGCTAGTGCTCAGAATCTGAAGGTATCAGTGATGATGATGATGATGATGACAGTTTCAATGATTCTGGTAGTATGATAAAAAGTCAAACTCTCAATAATAAACTGAAAAATGTGGTCTGAAAATGGTCAATTTAAAGAAAAAGATCAAAGATTCTTGAACTAATGTCGGTTGAGCCCAGAGTTTTAATTTGGGGGATAGTTTAGTTGGGTTAAATTGAACTGATTCAACTGGGTTAGATTCATCATTAAAAGCACCATTGGCATCATTAGAAAACTGAAAATTTTAAGTGTTTTTACACTTTGCTAGTTGAAGTCAATAATGTTTTATAAATTTCTGACGTATTTGTGACAGACTTCCGACGAAAACATTTATGACATTTTTGACGGACTCCCCGTTGGTCGATTTTAGATTTCAATTTGTTTGTATTTTATTTCTAGAAATTCGTTTGGTAAATTTTCAATTTTAATTTATTTTGATTTTCTTCTAAATATATTTTCTGCATTTTGTAATACAAAATCTTACCTGCTAACACATTTGGTTGTGAATTTAAATATGACCGTTAAAAGATAAAGAAAGGTACATATATGCACTGGCCAATCAATAGTTCTAGTTACACTTATTATAATGAGAGATATATCCTTAGGTGGATGTAGATAACTAGATATATTGGTATTACATGATCACAAAAACCTAAATGGAAAAAAGATACAACCGTATTATGATATGTGTAGTAATGGGGAACATGAGGCATAAAACAAATCTAATAGGTTCATACTTGGTACAGCAAAAGGTCATCATGTGACAAAAAAATATTCTAAGGGTTTGCAAGAAGATAAAAAAGACAAGAAATTATATCAATAATTTTTAATTTTTTTGAACGGTCGGTTAGAAAGTTAGTGGTTCGAGCCAGAAAGTGACATCCACAAGGGATAATATGCCTTCCCTCGAACCCTCCACCTATAAGTAAATAAACTTTACCACCTATTCACCTGATAAAAAGCCTTCAAGAAAACCCCTAAGGTTTCCCTTAATAGCCAATTGATCCACACCAACTGGTTTATCAATAATTATAGAAACGAGTAAATTATTGGCCCGCGCGTTGCAGCGGAATTTAAAAATGTATAATCTTTGGAGAAATAAAATATCAAAGATATTGAGAACAAAAGTTAAGGTCAAAATTTAACTAACATAATAGTTTTAGGTGCAAACTTACTAAAACAAAAGTTTAACTAACATAATAATTTTATGGGCAAACTTACTAAAACAAAAGTTGAGGGGGTAAATTTAAAATTATTTATGAACAGTGAAATATGTATGATGAATGTATATATAAGAGAATATGAAAGTATCTTCTGGCATCCTCAAATTGTTTTCGTATTTGGGAAGGGGATTTTGAGTACACAAGTTCAAATTAAAAATGAATGGACATGATCCAAATCATAATCTATATGAGATTTTTAAAAATATTAGTAGAAAGTCAATCCTAAGGAATTAAAGAATTACAGATGAATTTACGAAAAGAATGTAATTATGTAGGTAAAAAACTTAAAGATTACTATTACACGAATTAAAAAAATAAAAGCCATATGAAAATTCTTAGCAAGTGCTTATTATATCACGCCAATAAGATCCTTAAAGATTGCTATCACACAAATATTCTTAGCGATTTATGAAAAGTCTTTGATATATACAAATCGGATGAAAAAATCGAATATACAATAAGCACCGTTGTGCTATATAATTCTCTTGTCTAATAATTGATTGATATATTTTTTCATTACTAGTTGTTAACACAATATCTAACACGTTTTCCAGGCGACAAGTGCTTGTCATGAGCTGTCGCTACGCTCCACGAATCAAAGAAGTGGAAGTAGATCTGCGACAGATTTAAATTGAAATGAAATCGGGCGTTAAATCGACTTGTTTACTAATTTACCCTTCCTAGACCAACCTTATTTTTGTTTATTTTTTGGGGAAAAACATAGTTAATTTACGTATTTTGATTACGATCTTATGCGTGTACCTATCTTGTGTGACTTTGCATCTTCATTATAACAATTGTGATGTTACCAAGTTTGATCCGCACTATAGCGACAAGTATGATCCTTTTCTCGTAACCGCATACCAATAATGATAAGCGATCATTTCATCTTTATTTTATCGTATTAGTTTAAGTTTTGATTGGTGTGTATTTTTTTAAATAAATATTTTATTTTATATATGTAGCTTATCTACGTTGCAAATATGGTTACAACTTACAAGACCTTTACTTGCAGTTTTTCTAATATAATTCGTACTATAGTCAAGATTCTTGTTATACTTTTTTTTGTTCGGCCGTCGACCATGCCTATTACATTATACATTAGATAAATAATGAACCTGCAATATGCTTATAAGAGTCATGAGCTACTGATCATCTTACGATGAATTGATTTTAAGATGGAACCCTACAAACTAACATGGTATCAGAGCAAGGTTCATCTATAGTTGGTCAAACGGACACACGGACCACACGTGAGGGGACATGTTGAGTAATGTCCCACATTGGACAAATAATGAACATGTAATGTGCTTATAAGGGCCGTGAGCTACTCTTTTTATAACCAATTGGGTTTAAGATGTAATCCCACAAACTTACACATGATCTAACAAAGATGTGTGCCTCGTTCATCGTGTGTGGTGTGCAATGTGGACTTGCACATTATGCTTAAGTGATACTTGTATTAATACAATTAATCTTAAGGTTGATCATGTGTAGGGCTGTCAAAATCTGACACGAATTCAAATTTCAGTTTCGTATTCGTGTTGTGTAAAACAAACACGAAGTCGTGTTGTGTCGTGGTCGTGTTCAGAGATTAACACGATAATTATGATTTTGTCGTGTTTGTCGTGTTTTTAACATGTAATAAGTAAGAAATTTATTATTAATTTTGTGTTGTCGTGTTTATCGTGTTATCGTTTTTTTAATCGTGTCGTGTCCGAGTTAGCAAAATAAAACACGACTCCGTGTCGTGTTGTTTTCGTGTTGAACGTTTTCGTGTCGTGTCGTGTTATCCAGAAACACGAAATGATAGCACGATTTGACAACCCTAATCATGTGATTGTTCTATCACTACGAGGTTTGTCAAAGGTTTGGGGTGATTACAGTAATAAATTCATACCTAGCTAATTTAAATATTAAGCAACTTAATGTTGTCACCTTTTGTATCACGGCAACTTGGTATATAATTATAAACTCATTCTTTATGATCTCCATAGACATCATCATTCTCTCAGCGCGCCATGGCAGCATCTCTCTCATGTATACACATGACTCCTTCGATTGCAATTACGGTTAATACGCATTTCAAATCTTCAACAATGATCCCAACCAGAAAACCAATATTCCGAATGATCATGTGTAACCGTCGACCAATCTATGTCCCTAACAAGATTCCAGATCCTAACTACATTCGCATTCTCGATACCACTCTCCGTGACGTCGAGCAATCATCGGGTGTCACAATGACACCAAATGAAAAACTACAAATCGCTCGCCAGCTTTCCAAACTCGGTGTTGATGTCATTGAAGCAGGGTTCCCAGCAGCCTCAGAATCCGAAGCACAAGTTGTTAAGTTGATTGCAAAAGAGGTTGGAAATGCGACCAATGATCAAAACTCATGTGGTGATCACGTGCCTGTCATTTGTTGTATGGCGAGGTGCACCAAGAAGGACATCGATAAGGCGTGGGGAGCAGTTAAATACGCCAAATTTCCGAGGATTTTAACGTTTATAGCGACAAGTGAGATTCATATGAAATATAAGTTGAATATGTCCAAATCGGAGGTTATTGAGAAAGCCAGGAGCATGGTGGCGTACGCTAGAAGTTTGGGGTGTAACGACATTGAATTTGGTGCTGAAGACGCTTCAAGGTAAGTAAATTATCTTTTTGAGGTAAAAAAAGTCATAACTAAAACCTCACGTAAAAAAAATCTTAACTAAAACGTGACCTGATAAAGAATCGAGTTGGTCGCATTAGACCTAAGTAAGATTTTAATGTAATAATTAATCATTTATAAACCTAACTTATCCAGAATCAATACCATGTCCATTATCCTAGTAGCTCAATTTCGACCTATTTTTTCTAGATCTTTAGTTTATTGAAATTTGTATATGTTGATATATACGGGTTTTGATTTAACGTACATTTATAACTTTTATTTGATTTTTATTGAATGATTTACAGGTTTCAACGTTTTAATTCATTTATTTAGTGGTAAAAATATCGTAAATTTTAAAGGGCAAAAAAACTTTAATCTTCAATCGGGCCAACTCGAAACCTGATAAAGGTAAGCAATCGAACACAATACCTGACCCGATAAGGAATATCAGGTTGGGTTAAAAAAACCCCGATATGAATATAAGATCCGAATACACCGACCTGACTAACATAATTAGATCAGGTCAAGTTGACCCTTTGTGCACCCGTAATGTTAACAGGAAAAGAAATAAAAACATAAAATTTATATGGTGGCGTTTTATCGTTAATTTAATAATTGGAACGTGGATCAAAATATTGTTGACTTATTTGCACGATTCTTTAGAATCAAAGCTATAAATTTTCGCATTACGCATATTGTTAACAGATCTGAAAGAGAATTTTTATATGAGGTGTTGGGAGAAGTTATTAAAGCAGGTGCAACGACTCTTGTGATTGGTGATACTGTTGGGTGTAACTTACCTTGTGAATATGGACAGCTAATCGCTGGAATAAGAGCCAACACACCCGGTGTTGAAAATGTTATTATCTCAACCCACTGCCATAATGATCTTGGTCTTGCTACTGCAAATACTTTAGAGGCATGTAGGATCATGACTAATTATACAATTTAATTATGTTAGTTATTCATTTGCATTTAATAATTGATTTGATTTTATCAACATGTTGACGTTGATCAACACCAGGGGGCATATTCAGGTGCAAGGCAGTTAGAAGTAACAATAAATGGAATTGGAGAAAGAGCTGGTAATGCTTCTTTGGAAGAGGTATATATTTTTGCTTCTTCATGACTAATTAGCCAAGTGCTGAACCAATATGTGACCGACACGAAAATAAATATGTTAGAATTGAGGAAAACAAGTTTTGGGCGTGAATTGGGTCGACCTAACTTACCCGATTATTATTTCAACTCGATTCTCAGTTCGGTCCGGTTCTTAACTAGTTCCGTATATGGGGGCTTAATTAAAACTTGATATAACATTTGGATGTGTAAATTAATACTTTTGGTTAGCATATATAGGTGGTAATGGCTATAAAATGCAAAAGAGAGTTATTGGATGGTCTTTACACCGGGATTAATACAAGACAAATCGCCATGGCTAGCAAGAAAGTATATATGCATCAAATTAAGATTTAGTTTTCATAATCTGTTTCGATACTTAATTTGTCCCAATCGAACGATGTTATATTTAGGTTGAAGAGTACAGTGGCATGCGATTGCAGCCGCACAAGGCTATAGTTGGTGCTAATGCTTTTGCTCATCAAAGCGGGATCCATCAGGTTAGTTGGTCTTAATTGTCCCGAATATAAAAAAAAAACAATTTTTTCCCCAGATAACATTCAGTTAAATTTTTAGATGAATACACAAATACGTTATATATATTTTATAGGATGGGATCCTAAAGAACAAAAGCACATATAAATTCATGGCTCCTGAAGATATCGGACTTCATCGTTCAAACAAGTCAGGGATTACACTTGGAAAACTTAGGTATATATATATATTTTGAATTTATAGTCAGGGTCAGTCCAATCAATTTTTGGTTTTTAAAATATATGTAATTCCGGATATATTTTCAAATATTGTTGTGCAGTGGACGTCGTGCTTTGAAAGTTAAGCTTTTCGAGGTAAATTGCTACGTCGATTTCATTGATTCGTAAATGCAAACCGATACCTTAGTTATACTTTTGTGCATTATGACATTTGATGTATTCTCTTCGGTCTTCAGCTTGGTTTCGACTATGATGGGAAGGAACTTAATGATCTATTTGGGCGTTTCAAATCCATAGCGGAATTAAAAAAGGTTGAGCAAACTGGTTTTGAGTGTAATTTGACTAAAATTTAGGAGTTTTGGCCATCCGCTAATTAATTGTATATGTCCCTTAAATTTTATGTCACAGGTTATCACTAATGATGATCTAATAACGTTGGTGTCAAACTTGAATATGCCGTAACCTACTAAGGGCTGAAGAAGCACTCGTATTGAAGTCGATCTCAAGTTTATGAACTGTTATAAAATGTTGTTTAATTTTATGTGGATTTCTGTTATCAAAATTAGGTGTCCCTCCAGTTTGTGGGTTCAAGTCCTATTATGGACAAAATTAGTGTAGATTTAGTGGGTGCGTGTATTAGTCGTTCAAAAAGAAAAAAAAGAACATGTCGTGTAGGGTTCGTGTCATGTCGAGATTCTAAACGGGTTGACATCCCTAAACTCATACCCGACACGTTCAATAAACGGGTTCAAAATGTAAATCCATACATGACACGCTTTATTTTGTGTCAAACCACGGCCATGGAACCCGTGAAGCTTGTGAAACCCAACTGGACTGATTGATCTATTTAATTCGTGAAAATTAGCATATAACATTTAAACAAATGTCCAAACCATAAAATATATTAAGTCTAGGTAATCCTAAATTTGAGTTGGAAATGAGAGCTCAAATTTTCCCCGCTACAATTACAAAGTCATAATTTCTATTATATTCATACATAAAATATTAAGATATAAAATTTATTAATATATATACCAAACCAAAGACTTCCAACCGACACCACCATGTCAATGGTGCTGGTTTCCCGAAGTGTACTAAAGGATGAACCGAAGGACCATTGGCACTGCTCTTGTAATATTGATGAAATATGTACTTGTTACAAATCAAAGAGATGATAATGTACATAGCACAAGGTGTGTGCAAAAATTCCACATTGATAAAACACTACAAGAGCTAATGTGTCCTCTAGACACTGGAATTGAAAGAGTTGACAACAATTTCACTTATAATAGTAAGGATTTCCATTTGCAGTTCAAATAAATCTCCAAACTTAACAAGTGATTCATAAATAAACGCTTCAAGTTTTAAAGAAAATACTAAAATAACGTTTTCTAGTCATCATTTAATTTCTAACCCGGAAAAAAGAGGGATTAGAACTCACAAATTCAAATGGGCTGACTCTGTGAAGAAGGAATATATTTACCATTTCTCTGCAAAAAAAATAAAAGCCCTAATTAATGCTGGAAACTAATATATTTACCTTATTACAGATCCTTACATAACTAAAGCTCTAAATTTAATTAAAAGTACAACTAAAATTTGAAATTGAAAAATTTAGAATCATTCAAGTAAGTCAATACTCAATACCCTAGCAGAGCTCATATCATTTCTCTTGGCAGCTTCTTAGAATGATTGGTTTGTCCGGTTTGACCAGATTGACCATAAATACATTAACCACCCATCAAGCATATTCACAACGACTACAAAAACCACCAGGTTCAACAATCAACATCACCTTCAAAAACCTGAAATAATAATATTTATTTACAAATAGATGGAATGATGGATTCAAAGATTTAACAGACCAAAAGAGTCAAAATGAATAAATTTTTACGCATGTCAAAATGCGAATCAACCTGTTTATAATACAGTCATCTTTTGACTTTTTAATCATAAGTCAAAACAATGATCACAATTTAGGAACATATGATCAAACTAAATACAGATACTTTTTTATAATGCAACTTGAAGTGGCCAAATGGCCAGGTTGGGAATTGGTTGAAACAAGTGGGTTGGCCCGATACATTCTCAGGACTATAAAAACCATATTATTTCAATAATTATATGATTTTTAAATAAAATGATTTAAGAGATTTTATGCGATTGAATTACAGTTTAGGCTACTTTTGAACCATTGACATGCCGCGTTTTAAGCTAATTTTATTTGACTTAATATGTTTGATTATTAAGAAAAATACTGTTGGAATTAAATATCAATAGTCATTTGTTAAATATAAGTATTTGTATTATAATACTTAGAATAGAAGAAAATGTGTCACAAAAGGGTAACCGCCGGCAGCCTATAACTGCCGCCACCAACCGCCACCCCCAACCGGCACCACCACCAAATGCCGCTGTAACTGCCACAACCAAGGGTTGTGACTTTTCAGTCGCACCGTTTCGTTACTATAAATAGATGTAGATTTCATTTTTGTAATAATTCCGAATGTGAGATTCGAGAATCAAAATAGAAAGTGTAGATGATGAATCAATAATGTAAAAACCTGTGATTGAATAAAAAGTTTATGCTTTGATTTAAATCAGTGTGTAAAATTTCTGTTTAAACGATCCAACAATTGGCTCTGATACCAATTGTTGGATCGTTTAAACAGAAATTTACACACTGATTTAAATCAAAGCATAAACTTTTTATTCAATCACAGGTTTTTACATTATTGATTCATCATCTACACTTTCTATTTTGATTCTCGAATCTCACATTCGGAATTATTACAAAAATGAAATCTACATCTATTTATAGTAACGAAACGGTGCGACTGAAAAGTCACAACCCTTGGTTGTGGCAGTTACAGCGGCAGTTGGTGGTGGTGCCGGTTGGGGGTGGCGGTTGGTGGCGGCCGTTATAGGCTGCCGACGGTTACCCTTTTGTGACACATTTTCTTCTATTCTAAGTATTATAATACAAATACTTATATTTAACAAATGACTATTGATATTTAATTCCAACAAATACCAGGTTGACCCGTTCATAAGCAAACAGGTTGAAATTAGCACCTCAAATTGGAACCAAAATACAGGCTTATAACATTTCTTCACATTCTCATCACGAGGATTATTTTCTGTCCCAATTGTTTCCGGAATTCATCATTTGAGGTACTAACATATACGGTTTAATTTAGTAACAGATATTATTTAATTTACCAACGGATATGCTTCTTAGAGCATCTCCAATCATACTCTATCCATCTCTTTATCTCTACATTTGAAGTTTTATCTTCTTCAATCCACCTCTATCCCTCACTCTAAATATAGAGTGAGAGAAAAACTCCCTCTATATTTGAAGTGAGAGAAAAAATCCCTCTATATTTGAAGTGAGAGGGTATCCCCTCTATCCATGCCTCTATCAATGGACCCCACATATCATTCACTCTAATTTTCTTTTGTAGTGTAAAATAAATTTTTAAAAAATATGATTTCTATGGGTCCCACTAGTTTTAGAGTGGTTGTTAGAGTTTATGATTGGAGTAGATGTTATGTTTAGAGTGAATGGACCCACCAATTATAGAGATAGAGTGAGTTTTATAGAGTTTATGGTTGGAGTATTAACCGAAATATATCACAATATTTTCGGTTATGTATATTACATTTAAGTCTCTTAATTTACATTATTATTTCCTTATTCTTGTATCGTTAGTCAATAGAATTGCTGTAATCACTCCTGTAATCACTCCTATTTTCCTGTATTTATACTGTACAATTGTAATGAATCAAGGCAAGCAATTCAATTCAATTACATGGTATCAGAGCCAAGAACTCTTACCTGAGAATATTTTTTTTTCAATTCTGTAGCAGTCACGACTGCATTTCTTCAATTCGATTTCTTCAATTGCTTGAAACTTTAAAGCCACAGCTTCTATTTTTCAGTCCTTCAATTCGATTTCTTAAATCGATTGAATTATTGAAGCTACGGCTTCTGGTTTCCCGTTCTTAAAATCGAATTCTTCAAATCGATTTCTTCATTCTTCGTAACTTTCAACAGCCACGACTGTGTTTGATTCGTTCACCGAATCTTCTTGAAGTCACTGAGATAGCCGACTCGTAGTTACCACAATAAGCTTCAATCTGTTGATTTTTTTTCGTGCTTATTTATCTTCCTCGATTCAACAACATGGCCGAACCCTTCACAAAATCAATTCCACCTTCTATTCACAGTCACCGTCGCATACCTCCTGGTTTCAATAAACGACACCCTAATTCATATAAGGATTGCTCCTTTAAATCGCATAATAGGCAGTCCAAATATCGCACTATGTTTAAGCCCAATACCATTATTCCAACTATACCATACTGGGCCGCACCCTACTGGACAGCACCATACTGGATTTCAGCCCCTCGAAGTCCATATCTAACTCAACAAAGTTGGGTTCCTTCATTTTGGGCTGATCCTTTTAATCAGCCTCACTCAACCACACCGCAAGCCCATGTAAACCCGCATGAGCCTTCTAAATCAGGTGACGCATTTTCAGCAATGACATTGAATCCAAATGATGATCAATGGTATATGGATTCTGGTGCTACATCTCATCTCACTGCCGATCCAGGTAAAATATCTATCCCTAGTGTTTCTCCTATTAAATCCGTGTTTGTTGGAAATGGAAATCAAGTGCCAGTTATTGGATCAGGCCACACCACTTTACCTCATCCAACCATACAACTCCATCTCACAGATATACTACACACACCACAAGTTGTCAAAAACCTTGTATCCGTCCGCAAATTTTGTCGTAATAACAATGTTTCTGTTGCATTTGATCCTTATGGTTTTTCTATAAATGATTATAAGACCGGAAAATTTATATCGAGACACGATAGTGCCAGAGATCTCTACCCTTTCACCAAACCATCTATCGAACAAGCCCTATCTCATTTTGTGTCCTCAATTTCACCATTTTGGCACTCTCGTCTTGGTCATCCGGGAAATCATGTATTTTCTTAACAAAAACAAACACATTTCTTGCAACAAAATTGATAACATGTCTATTTGTCAATCATGCCAAATTGCCAAACATAAACGTCTACTAGGGGTGAGCATAAAAACCGAAAAACCGAAACCAAACCGTTAAAACCGACAAAACCAAACCGTTAAAACCGAAACCATTTCAAAACCGGCGGTTTGGTTTTAGATTTTGAAAAAACCGATGGATTCGGTTTAGTTTCGGTTTTAACCAAAAACCGCTCCATTAAGAAACCGCCCCGCTAATATTTAATATATTATATATTTTTCTAATTTTATATTTATTAAATAGAAGTCGACCTATTTAAATATTTGAACTTCCATCTACCATGGTTCATTAATGTTTATATCGTTATTATATGTTACAAAATACGTTTATAATTTGAATTTTGGGCTAGAAAATGGTATTCATTGTTGAAATATATTATTAGACATTGAAGTTAATGCTATAAATTAGATATTGTTACTGAAATTTGTATGTAATTTTGGAAAAATGAAGATTAGTACATGAAATTATATATCAATGTTTTAAACGAGGTGGATTCGGTTTCAAAACCGAAACCGAACCGTTAAAGGCTAAAAACCACTAAAACCGAAACCGTTAGAAACCGAAACCATTGGATTTGAAAATCCTAAAACCGAAATTAGCAGATCGTGTTCGGTTTGAGCCTAAAACCGCCCCAAACCGCCCCATGCACACCCCTAACGTCTACCATTTAAAAACTCCACCTCAACCACTTTGAAACCATTTGATTTAGTTCATGCTGACCTTTGGACATCACCCATCCAAAGCAAAACTGGTTTGAAATATTATTTGATTCTCATTGATGATTTTACCCATTTCACATGGACTTTTCCAATCAAATACAAATCTGAAACTTATGAGAAATTCAAACATTTTCACAAATACATCCAAACCCAATTCAACACCAACATAAAAACGTTTCAATGCGACAAAGGTGGTGAATTCGATAATCACTCATTCCATAACTTCGCAACCGTAACAGGTCTCCACATCCGTTTTTCATGCCCCCACACTTCTCAGCAAAATGGCACCGCTGAACGCATGATTCGCCGCATCAACGAACTCATGCTTTCGCTTCTAACTCATGCCTCCCTCCCGCCATCCTTTTGGGTTGAGGCTCTTCACACCGCATGCTACCTACACAACATCCTTCCCACAAACTTATTGACCAACCGTACACCCACTTCCGCTCTCTACCTCAAAAATCCCACATACGACCACTTACGTATTTTTGGTTATGCATGTTTCCCCAACCTATCAGCCACTCGACAACATAAACTCGCACCCCGCTCCAAACCGTGTTTATTTCTTGGCTACCCAGCTCAATACCCAGCTCAATACCGAGGTTATCGTTGTCTTGACATGACCACGGAAAAAATCATCCTATCTCGCCACGTCACCTTTGATGAAACCCTTTTTCCATATGCCAGTCTCCAACCTACTACACCACACAATTACTCGTTCCTAGACTCCGACCCATCACCCATCATATTCCAACCCCAACCCACTACTGTAACGACCCGAAATTTGTAAATAAATAAATTGTACAAAAATATGATAATTAAGGATAAATCGTTTAAAGAACGTAGGAATTGGTTTCGTGTCGTTTGGAGACCGTATGAAGAAGTTATGGGCGAAACCGGGTCGAGACAAAGTTGAAAAAGTGCAGCCTGGCTGCATGAGAAGTTCACGACACGAAGTAGTTCGCGTTCGTGAAGTCGGGCCAGAGATTTTGATTTAAAATGTGAAGTAGTTCGCGATGAGATAACGATCGCTAAGTATGCGTACGACATGCAGAGTTAGCGACGCGAACTAGTTCGCGTCGTGAAGTCCTGTCGTCTGCAATAAATTCGGGTTTTGGCTCATTTAATGAAATAGTAAACCCTAGTTTTTCCCTTTGGCGATTTTGGAGCTCAAGTGCAGATTTTGGTTGATTTCTTCTCAAATCCTTGGTAGATTTCACTCCTAAGTGAAGATTAAAGGTATATCTTCACTCCTTGATCTTTGTAGCTTTAGATCTATGTATTTTGGTGCTTGGGTTGAAACCCTAGATATTGGGGGTTATGGGTTATGGTGAATAAATGATGTATACACTTAATAGATGGTATATTAACAAAGGAAACAAGTGTATGATTTCGATTGGTAAGAATCTTAAGGGTTGGTTAAACCTAGGGTTTGGTAAATCACCATAATTGGGGGAAAGTGTTAGTTGATGGTATCTAGTGATAAATGGATACATTATTAGTAGCATGTGATGTTGAACATTGTATGATTGTTGTATTAGGCTTTTGGTGAAGTCTTGGAAGTTTGACCGAATTGTGGAAGCAAGAGTTTTGGTGTCAAGAACACGGTTGGAGCATTAATTGCTAAGGTGAGTACGTGTGGAAATTTACTGAGTACATAGTCTATGAAATACATTTTATTACTTGTGTTATGGTCTATTTGCTTACTTGTGTAGACTAGTAGTTGGTAGTTAGTTATACCGATAATAGTATTGAACTAACTTGTTTGTTGATAGACGTGATAGCCGAGAGCTAGATTGACATAACCATTGAGTTATGATATGTTGAGATGATGTGATGATGCGGGGGACCCCCGGTCATGAGGTGTGGTGTGAGGGGCAGTTGGGTGGATTCCCATCGACTCAACCACGATAGTAGTGTTGCTAACTGGAGGTAGTCCGGTGAGTAAGGCAGGTATTGGTAGATTGGGCGAATCCCTCTTGCCGGTATCTTGAGGCTTATTAATGGCGATGGATTTCGGTTAATAAGTCAAGGTGGTTCTAGTTAGTTCGGGGGCAACTCGATAACTAGATATGATTGCTAGGAAAGCAAAATATTAGAGTCACAATAGGGTGACTAGTTAGATGGATGACTTACTCATATGTTTGTTTATATGTCATACGATTATTATTATTATTGGGTCTAAACCCATGTAGCTCACGAGACGTTTTTGTCTCACGTACTCCTTGTTTGTTTTGCTATGTACTCAGGTTCGGGATCGAAGGTTTAGGTACGCATGGATAGTGATGCGGGGCCTAGAGTAGAAGAACTTTAGATTGGATTTATACTTGGCTTTGGTTTTGATCTATTTTGTAACACCAAACTTTATACTCTGATTTTCATACCAAAGGTTTTTGTAAATCCATATTTTGGAATAGTTCTTCTATTTATGAAAAATGATTTATTTTGGGCAAATGTTTTGTATTAAAATTTGAGGTGTTACAACTACATCTACCCCTACCACCTTTAGCAGTCCCGAAACCCCCTCTGAACCTACAACGACACCACCAACTAGTTATTCACCACCAACACCTCCCACATCAACATCCATTTCCCAACCTCCATCTCCACCGACAACTTACTACCCTCTCACTTACTCCCAAAGACAACAAACACAACTACCACCACCACCACCTACTTCTAGCCACCCTATGACTACAAGGACCAAAGCCGGAATTACAAAACCTAATCCACCACTCAACCTCCACACCACCTCATCTCCTCCACCTATATCTCCTCTACCCAAATCCTACAAATACGCCATGTCTGATCCAAACTGGCAATCCGCTATGACCGATGAACACAAGGCTTTAATAGATAACAACACATGGGAACTTGTGCCAAGACCACCTGATGCTCATGCTATACGATGCATGTGGCTTTATCGGCACAAATTTCATGCAAACGGGACTCTTGCACGATATAAAGCCAGATTAGTTATTAATGGTAAATGTCAACAAGTCGGGGTCGATTGTGATGAAACTTTTAGTCCCGTTGTGAAACCAACCACAATCCGGACCATTTTAAGTCTAGCTGTTTCACGATCATGGCCTATACATCAACTAGACGTCAAGAATGCATTCTTACACGGAGATCTTAAAGAAACAGTGTATATGTTTCAACCACCAGGTTTTGTGGACCCAAATCACCCAAAACATGTTTGTCGCTTGCGGAAATCTTTATGTGGGCTTAAACAAGCTCCACGAGCTTGGTATCATCGTTTTGCGACTTATATACATTCATGCGGGTTTAAAAGCACATCAAGTGACACCTCCCTTTTCGTATTCCACAAAGGGAATAAAATGGCATATCTCCTTCTTTATGTGGATGACATCATCTTAACCGCTTCCGACAACGCAACTCTACGCTACTTCATTGATTTATTATCCAGAGAATTTGCAATGTCGGATCTTGGGTCTCTTCATCACTTTCTCGGCATTCAAGTGCAACAAACAAAATGGAGGTTTATTTCTTACCCAAGAACAATATGTGCACGATATTCTTAAACGGGCAAACATGCAACGTTGTAAACCATGTGTGACACCTGTTGACACCAGCTCGAAACTCAGTGAAACCGCAGGTGAACCTATGCAAGATGTCACTCTATACCGCAGCCTCGCCGGAGCCCTTCAGTATTTGACATTTACTCGTCCGGACATCACTTACGCGGTGCAACAAATATGTCTCTTCATGCATGCACCTCGAGACCCGCACTTCAATTTTTTAAAACGCATTCTAAGATATTTAAAAGGCACCAGTCATCACGGCCTCCACATCACTCCCTCCAAGTCAACAAAACTTATTGCTTACTCTGATGCCGACAGGGGGATGTCCAGACTCCCGACGCTCCACATCTGGCTACTGTGTATTTCTCGGTGACAACATTATCTCATGGTCATCCAAACGACAACCTACTATCTCCCGATCCAGTGCTAAAGCAGAGTACAAAGGTGTAACACCGCAAAATTTAGGAAGCGTTTTTTTTAAATGCCCGAAGGCGATTAGGTTATCCTCTAGGTTAGTTTAGCGGAAGCATAAAGATAATAATAAGTTTAGGTTTAGGTTTACAAACCAATGTCCCAAAATAAACTTCAAAACATTAATTATTTAAACGGTGTCACTTAAACGACATGGCTCCTTTTTTTAAAACATAACAACTGAGCTTGGTCAATCATCCCGTCCAAAGCACCGATCACCTGAAAAGATTCAACGAGGGAGGGATTAGCACAAAGCTAAGTGAATGAATATAATCTACAAATTCTGTGAAGCCCAACAAGCTGGCATAGTCATCACTACTATCTAAAAGCCACCTAACCACTTATCACTGTTCACTAGAACACGGAAGTTATAAAACATCTCTGGTTGGGTATCACTGTTCACTAGAATACGGAAGTTATAAAACATCTCCGGTTCGGGACAACACTGTTTGTTCGAGAAGATCGGGGTCCTGCCGGAGCCTTAAACCATGGTCGGCCAAACCACGGTAACCGATAGCGGTTCGTGACCAACACCCGGGCAACTCCCTCCCCTTGACCATGCAACTAATACAGGTAAGGTCGGATACCCTTTAGTCGACACCCATTGCCCAGCGCACTGACTTCTCAAACCTCGGATAAGCACACACCGAGCCTCGGATAACCACACACCGAGTTGTTGCTTGCAATCAAGCAAAGTCACTTCACATTGTGCGCAAAACCTATTTGACTCCACACTAGCAAATAGGCACTAAACTAGCAAGCAAGATACAACAAAACTGCAACAAAAGCATTGCAACTGAGTTCCCATCGTGAACTCAAGTTCGCGTCGCGAACTCATGTTCGCGTTCGGTAACTCAGTCGCGAAGTGTTCACGGCCAACACCTAAATTCTCTGTCTCGAGTTCGCGTTTCGCGAACTCTAGTTCGCGTCGCGAACTACCTGAAGCTGGCACAATTCCTGCATTTTCAACAAGCATGCATATACCAAACTAATTGTAACCAAACACAAGTTGGAGGTTAAATCCACTCACCGAAACCTTCCACTTGTCTAACTCAGAGGTCTAATGTTTCTGAGTCACGATCCCGATTCCTGTACACCAAAGGAATACCGAATTAGTATACAATTCCACCAAATTATAAACAATGTTAAATATGCATTTAACACTAACACTTGCACTAACTAAACAGCCAAACACTTAAACCATCATAAGAACATGTCATGACCATCTACACTTACATAGCAAGTCAACTAGTCATTTGCAAGTAATACATTCAAACGGGTCAAATCGGGTTATTAAACAATAATACCTCCTACTATTGAAAACATAACATCAACTTGCAATTCACCAAATGTTACCAATAGCATTGCTAATCACATAATCCTAACCAAATACTTACATCTTCACAATCCAAGTTATTTTAAGTCATTTTACCACTAAATGGCCCAAACGGGTCAAAAGCCCGAATATGACTATAACATTTCCAATTTCCATCAAATAGCACAAATTCTCTATAACTAACAAGTCATAAACATGTAACAATTCATCGAGCTCAAAGTTACCAACAATCCATGTATTTTACTTCAAAATCATAAGTTATAACTTTTGACCCAAATCATCCAAACACTAACTATCAATTCTCAGCAAATCTCAACATAATTCAAAACTAACAATTTTGACTCACACTATCACAACTAGTCACTTTATCAATTAACACAATAGTTGATTATAATTGCAACTAACATATCCAACATGTCATTTATCATAACTAGACATAAATTCCATAAATCACAATCTTACTAGCAAGTCATAACTAGTTACCCAATTCTACAAGATTAACACTTCTTACATATTAATTTAACCCACATTAACATTAAAACCCATATTAAGTCAAGTTAGAAGCATAAACCAAAACCACACAATTGATACACACACACACACACACACACACACACCCACACGAACACACACACACACACCCATGTGTACATTATGCTAAAAAGGTTGTACCTTGTGCTAAATCACTTGTACCCATACAACAAAACATGTCAAACCTTGTATAAACACTTAACATACCATTTCACACCATAATCACCAACCAAATCTCAAGAACACATAAACCCTAATTTATCAACTATCAAGGAATCGAAAATAAACACATATAGGTTGAAGCTTACCTCAAGAGCTTTCCAAAAACGTGTTCGGATTTATGATTGAGCAAGAAATGAGCACAAGATCTTCAAGATAACTCAAGAACAACAATGAAGAAGATGGTGGTGGTGTAGAGAGAGGGAGAGAGAGACAGATCAAGAGAGAGAAAGAGAGATGGATGAAAATGACCAAAAAGATGGGCAACTCCCATCTTGGAGCCGGTCATGGGGTGGGGTGGGACCCACTTGATTTTTTTTTCACTTTTAAACAAATACAATACAAAAGTCCCTTTCGTAGATAATTTATTTAAAATACCAAACGGACTCCAATTTTAAAAACGAAAGCATTTCTGGAGACGATATCAAAAGGAGAATCCAAAGATATAAAAATCACATTTTTATATAAACATTTCAGAAAACAGATATTTTAATCCCTTGATTAAAATATCACAAAAGGACAAAAGGTCAAACAATTCATTTAACACTTAATCAAATTATTCCACATATGGTCAAATAGATATTTTCAAATATCAAAATATACCTAAAACATCTAGGCCAGTTTTAAGATGTTACAAAAGGCGTTGCAAACGCCGCAGCTGAAACTACTTGGCTACGTAACCTACTTCTTGAGCTTCATCTTCCACTACGTCAAGCCACCATCATCTACTGTGATAACATTTCAGCCGTGTATCTAACTCAAAATCCGGTACAACATCAACGCATAAAGCACATTGAAATTGATATTCATTTTGTTCGTGAAAAAGTGCATATAGGTTCCCTTCGCGTACTACATGTTCCTGCAGACTACCAATACGCAGATATCTTCACTAAGGGATTAGCTCGCCAACTATTTACTCGCTTCCGTTCCAGTCTCTCTATTCGGCCGGCCATAGATACGACTGCAGGGGAGTATTAAACGAAATATATCACAGTATTTTCGGTTATGTAGATTACATTTAAGTCTCTTAATTTACATTATTATTTCCTTATTCTTGTATCGTTAGTCAATAGAATTGCTGTAATCACTCCTGTAATCACTCCTATTTTCCTGTATTTATACTGTACAATTGTAATGAATCAAGGCAAGCAATTCAATTCAATTTCATGAAATCAGATCTCGAATAAACTATGAAACAGTCAAATAGAGAAGATGAGAAACGTTCAAGGAGGTCCATCATCTTTAGGAAGTCCCACCAAATAGGAACAAATCTCAACCATTGATCAATAGGATCTAATGGTCAAGATTAATCACATATTTTATATTTTGAGGGGTATTTTGGTCATTTTTAAAAAATAACATTATGTGTTATTAATAAAAAATTAATAATTTTTAAAAAAATAATAACAAATAGGGTTTTGCTAATGACAGCCCTTAGGGCTGTCACTAAGAATGGCTAATTACTTTTTTAACCCTTAATTAATTACATATTATCCCCTAATTCGTATTTATGTTATTAATTTCTTTTTTCTTCCTTTTTAATAGCAACCTCCTCCAACCAACCCCATTAAAAAACTTACCCCCATCATTACGTAGCATTTTCAGTTCAATCGCTCAGGGATTTGGAAACCAAAATGCATATCGCTTCAGGTTAGGGTTCGTTCCAATTTTATATTTTAGTTTGAACCGTTTATTTCTAAATTGCAGAGGGGGGTTAATTGGTGTAAGATTATAATGAAGAAGTTCAATTTTAGTTTGGAAAAAAAGCAACAGGGGTGTTTAATATTTGTGGGATTGAAAGCATACTGTAGTTTTGATAAAGCTTCGTTCCAAATTTATAGTTCTTTCCTTTATGGAAGTTTGAAGTTTCCATATCAATTTGCATTTTTTTACTTTTACTCTGAAATACTTTGTTTATTGGATATGAGTTTTTTTCTATCTTAATGTGATTAAACATTATTTTAATGAGGTGCAGGAGGTTGCTACGAATTTAGTTTAGTTTAATGATTTTTCACTTTGATTCCATAAGCTATGGAGAAGATGTACTGTAAATGTTCATTAGTTTAATAATATTTAATTTTAATAGAATTGTACTGTATTGACGAGATGTACAGAAAAAGTAATGGTTCTTAATCATGTTCAAGGTTTGGATGGAGGAGGTTGCTACAAAAAAGGAACAAAAAGAAATTAACGAGATAAATAAGGACGAAGAGATATTATGTAATTAATTAATATTTTAAAAAGCAATTATCCACTTAATGACAGCCCTTAGGGCTGTCATTAGCAAAACCCTAATAAATAAATATTTTTTTAAAAAAAATTAATTTAAAAAAAAAACTAAAAATTTTAAAATAAAAAAAAATAAAAAAAAATAATTGTTTTAAAATGACCAAAATACCCTTCAATTAGAAATAAAAAAAATTTAAAATTTTAAAATTTAAAATAAAATAAAAATTTTTTAGTGCCAAATGACCAAAATACCCCTCTATGTATAAAGTATGTGATTAATCTTGACTATTTAATCATATTGATTAATGGTTGAGATTTGTTCCTCAGGACTTTGTAAAAATCATAAAACTCCTTGAATGCAATTTTAAAGAAGATGCGTAATAGATATTCCATTTGAACAAGTATCTCCTTGCGTGGGATTTCAGATCCCTAGCCATGTGAAAGGATCTAAAAATCCATCATTATCTCAGCATGTTATTTGTCTTTTTTTTTTTCTTTTTTTCTTTTCTCTTTTTCATTTTTCAATGTATAAAAAATTATCTTGATTCTTATAAAATCCACATATGTAATTTTCATACTTATATAATTTATATATGTAAACTATTAATTCTTTTTTAAATCTAATCATTTGATTTTATTACTTATATTAAATAACAAAATTTAATAAAATACAATATTAATTCTCTTTTAATAAAACATTAGAGCATTAGGTGTGGTGGCTTGGGGTCGGATGTCACCTCCGCGCCACCTATGCGCCACATCATTATTTCACATTTCACATTCAAAACTCCTAAATACCCCTCTACCATGACTAACCAATAATACTCCTTTAAAAAAATTAAAAACCATTAAAAAAATAATAACATCTCTCCTTCCATCGGTCCAAAAACACCATCTTTCCTATAACGACCAGAATTTTGTAAATAAATAAATTGTACAAAAATATGATAATTATAGATAATTCATTTCAAAACCTTAGGAATTGGTTTCGTGTCATTTGGACACCGTATGAGAAAGTTATGGACAAAACCGGGTCGAGATGAAGACCGAAAAGTGCAGCCCTGCTGCCGAGTGAAGTTCGCGACGCGAACTTAGGTTCCCGATCGGGAACATCAAACAGCGATTTGAGGTTTTGAACGACTGGAGTTCACAACACACTACCGATCGCTAACTATTCACGACACGCGAAGTTCGCGGCGCGAACTTGAGTTCGCGATCGCGAACTGGTTGGTTCTGTATAAAACGGGTTTAGCCTAGGGTTTTAGGCACCAACAACCCTACTCACCTACTAGCCGTTTTTAGAGAGAGAAAGCTCGTTCTTGGTCTTGAATCTTCATCAATCTTGGAGATTTTATCATCAAAGGTAAGGATTCTTGATTACCTTGCTTACCTATCTTAGTTTCAAGCTTTTCATGGGCATCAATGGTGGTTTTGGGAACCAACCACATCATCTTTGGGGAAGATGATCTATCATGGGTGTAAAACACTCATGATAAGCTTGTAATCAATGTGTACAAGCTAGATTTCGGTTTTATGGAGAGAAATTTTGAACTAGGGTTTGAAATTCTCACCAAGTGGTATGAACTTGGTGGTTGGGGATGTTAAGATGGATTAATTAGTAACTAGTTATGGATTATAACTAGATTTTGTGATGATATTGATCATAGGTCAAGAAGGAGTTGAGATTGGAAGTATTTCTTTGGTTGAGAAGTAGAGATTGTGTTGGTTTACACACAAGTGTTGGATAGCATTGCTAAGGTGAGTACATGTGATCTTTCTGAGTACATAGTAAACCATATTTTATGACTTGAAATGATTTTAGAGTCTTTATTAGATAAATAGTTTTAATAAAGAAAAGATTAAATTGATAGAGTATTAATTGAATTGAATTGAATTGAATTGAATTGAATTGAATTGAATTGAATTGTAACACCGTAGTTAGCATTTGGAAGTGATTAGCTCGGTGTACTTATTTAATTCCCTACACTTTTGTTTTGATATATTTGTAACACCGATTTTTTATACTTATTAATTACTCCAAGTGTTTTATTAAACTATAATTTTGGGATGTTCCGATTGTAAAGACTTACATTTTATTACTTTAAAAGTTTTAAATTTGATTGAAAATTTGGTGTGTTACATTTCCTCCTATTGGTTCGTGGGATACGCCACTCATCCGACTTGGGGCCTCACTCACCCAGCTTACGAAGTGGTGGTTTTGGTCAAAAGCTGAGATGACGTCCGACTTGAGGTCCCTTCGTTACCACATCCCTTTCTCTTAGCAATGTATCTCTTTAAAGTCCACATGCTTATTTTAAGTTTTTTTTTTCTTTTATTATATAATTCACGTGGGTTGCAAATATTGTAATTTATTTATTAGCGATGATACCAAATTTCGATAGATTAAGTGATTTATTGAAACGTGCGAAGTCTCTTGTTATAAACCTCACTAGGTTTGTTCATATATTAATGTAAGATAATTTTCACTCATTTAAGTTGTTTGACTTTTTTTTAAACATCTTACTTTAATAGTCGATATCATATTTATCATAACTTTATTTTGAATATTATTTAGCTTGTTGCGTAACTCTCAAAAAATGAACGCAAACTTATCAACAATCAAATATATATAATAAATATACATATAATTACATTCAACACACCACCGTTGGCTTCTTTTCCGTTGCCGACACCAGTAACCTCTCGGCGGACTACCAAACTTCAATAGCTGGGTTTTGATTTGCATAAATCGGTTCAACAGATCTGATATTTTGGTACCATATTATTTTAATAGATCTTATTTTGAACAAGTTTTTCTTTAATCAGGGTTCTGATTTTGTTAGGAGAAAGAATATTTGACCAAAACTATTATATTTAATAAATAGGGGATCCATTTTGTAATTTAAAATTGACATTGAAGCCTCAAGTTGAAATACTTCACGTGGAACTTCAGACTCTGCCCATGTGGAAAGATTTCAAAATCTCTAGTTAATAAAAATAGGGCCCGTCATATAACTTAGCTAATAGATGATCCGAATGATGTACTGCTCCCTTATCTTGTTTTTATGTTCTTGTCGTTGTCTTGTATCTAGCGTCTTGCTAGGTTTTCCCTCTTTAATAAAAGCTTAGCTGTTCAAAAAAAATAAAAAACATTAGCAAGGTATATCTTAAGGCCCACATGCTTATTAAAGTTTTTTTTTATTGTATAATTCACGTGGGTTTAAAAATATTGTAATTTAATTATCTGCAATTATACAAATTTGGTTAAATTAAGTGAAATTTTGAAACGTGTAAATCTCTTGTTTGGTGCTATATGGTTTCTCTGTTGATTCCTTTTTAATTTGTCGGGTGAGAATATGTGTGCTATTAAATGCATATAGCATAAATATTATTAATATAAATTTAATTTAAAATGTCCAACATAACTTCTTACATCTCTATTGAATATAGAATTTACTTATTGTCCTTTGCTTACTACCATTCTCTTTTTCAAATTTTATAGTTCACCTTTCATGTTTTAAATGTTTTATAATTATCGTCAAATTCAAAATTCAACTATAAAAAATCAGTTAGATAATAAAAATAAAATTTCATTAGTTGCGGTGACATTTTAGTAAATAATTAAACTTCGATAGAAGAGGCTTAAAAGAAGGTCTAACATGTATTATGTATTTTTCAATATGTCACACTTAAAAATTTAGGTAATTATTTAAGTTAGTTTCTAATTTTCTTGTTGTTTCAGGGGATAAATTTTAACTATTATTCTTTAATAATTAATGGTTCATATATTTCATACATGATGCGATATTTTGGTCATTTAACGGCTTAATTTTGACGAAAAGAGAAAATTACGGGGAATTGAAGAGCATAGAGTAAAAAAACGAATTTGAAAGTTCATGGATAATCCTATATATTTATAGTTAGGTTACATAGTTTCAAGAGATACACCAAAATATAAATACCCTTACATGCATAAAATGTATGATTAATTTTGATGATTGATTATTATTAATTAACGGTTTAGATGTATCTCTTGAAAGTATACAAAAATTAAAGACTACCTTAAACACATCTCATGACAATTATTTGTTCAAAGGTATGAAACTTCATCGTGTACAATTACTGTAATTTTATAACAGTTTTCTATTTACTGAATTTTTTTTATGTATTATATATATTCTTATTAACATTTGATCCGACATTCCGACCTATTTGACTAATAGACCCGTTTGACCCAAACATATCTGTTCGGTTCATTACTTTTGTAGAGTACATTTTTCTCAATAACTTATACCGAAGAGAAGTCCATGGAAGTTATATCATTTAAGATTCACCATCATTTGCTCATGCTTTTTCCATATGCACTTGTCTAAAAGTGTTGTTGTGGCCATCCACATAAAATCATCTATTCATTGTCTATAGTGATAATAATATCTGAAATGATCTCTTATATATAACTACTAGCTACATAACCCGCCCGATGAGCGGGTATGCTACAACATTTATTATGTAGAAAAATCCCAAACAAAATATTACCAAATTTTTAAATGATCTAATAATGATGTAGCTGAAATGATGGATTGTTAGATTGTTAAAATACATTGAAAAATGTTACATAAAAATCTACAAACGAAATAAGACTTCTTTGTAAACTACATTTGCTGTCGAATTAGTGTAATTCCCATCATTGTCACAACAAATGACCTTCAATCCCTTCTTGTTCTTAACTCGTGATACGGCCACATAAAGCTGGCCATGCGAGAATACCGGTTTTTGCAGAACAACCCAACCTGAGACAACGTCTGGCCTTGACTTTTACCGAAAAAGTTTGGTTTTAAAAATTTAAACTGTGATAGATATTCAATTGGTATATAAAAAAAGTCAAAACGTGGTAAATAAACTGTTTATAAATAAGTTTTCTTTAAATCTAACTACAGTGTATACAATTTTTTCACAATTAATAACCGATTATATTAAATCAAGCGGTGACTCAATTTGACTATTTAAAAGTCAAACTGATATAAATCGCCATTAATTAACTAATATAATTAAACTATGTCAAACAGTATCACAGTACAAAAAGGAAATAATGAATTTGTTGAAAAAAACAGGAAACTGGTATTTAAAAACAGTATCAGTTCGTGAATTGCTTAACTATCACAGTTTGACTATTTTAAAGTCAAACTTATGTAATATAACAAACATCCGGAATAACTGTGATACTTTTACCATACCAGTTTTTTATTATTATACGTGTATTCAATATTGGGTATAATGGTGTGAATATTTTTACTATTAAAAAGTCAAACTGATACTGTTTTTAAACAGTTATCTTTTACCGAAAGAGTTTCTATTTAAATAATGTAAACAGTTACTATTTTAAAAGTAAATAAACCGGATAATGTATTTATTATATTAAATTAGTTACTATTTTGTCTAAAATGTTTGTATATTTAAAACCAATATAACAAACTGATGTACCAATATAACAATCATCTGAATATTTTGACTTTAAATAGTCAAACATTCTGTTTATAAACAGTTTTCTTTTTCCGAAAAAGTTTGGTTTTAAAAATTTAAACTGTGATAGATATTCAATTGGTATATAAAAAAAGTCAAAACGTGGTAAATCAAACTGTTTATAATTGAGTTTTCTTGAAATCTAACTACAGTGTATACAATTTTTTCACAATTAATAACAATTTCCACCAAATCAAGCGGTGACATAGTTTGACTATTTAAAAGTCAAACTGATATAAATCGCCATTAATTAACTAATATAATTAAACTATGTCAAACAGTATGACAATACAAAAAGAAAATAATGAATTTGGTGAAAACAATAGGAAATTGGCATTTAAAAACACACAGTTCGTGGAACTTTTAGCGAATTACCTTGCAATTGAAGATGATGGTATAGCTTTTTAGCGATGGAGTATTCTGCAAATGATGAAACATACAATAAACAACAATAAATTAGCATAACATCAGAAAACTGTTTATTTTGTTATGAGACCAATGCTGATATTGTTAGTTTATAATTAGTTATAAACTGATTTTTGGCGTGAGGAGGTTTGTTCCTCAAAAAAGCTATTTTCAAAAAACCATATCATGTACCTTAAAATAGTTGCAGTAGGCTTTTTGCAGAGTGCATAGGTTTACGATTCATTAGCCAATAGTTCGGATTATATAGGGGTTTTGGTTTGATTTCAAAATTTGTTAACAAAATCAAGAATATGGGGAGCAGATTTCCGGGTCAAACGGTTTTTCAAAATTTGATAACAAATACGTTTAATTGTATAGTTTCCTAATTTATTGGCCAATAAATTAATGGAAATTTTTATTGCATGCAATTAATTCGGTATTTTATTGGGCATATTAAGTATCTTCTCCTATTCATTCGGGTTTACCATATTTGCAGGCAATTATTATGGGAAATCTTCAATATCTTCAACTTACGAATTGAATGGGGGACGAATTTGTAGGCCGAAACAGTGGACCAATCCAAGAATTACACGTGGATTAATTGACCAATAGGAGTCGTGCGTTTAGGTGATGTGGCAAGAGGTGGTCAAATGTAGCCTCATATATAGTGTAGGACTTGTCCAAATTCATTTTTTAGATAAATATTTATAACAAATTCCTTTTTCTCCAATAACAAAATGGTTACTAATCATATTATTCATTCAACTTAAAAACCATACAACAACAGTTATAAAATCATTAACAAGATTTTATGATGTAAAATCATCAACAAGACGTTTTAAACTAGCGAACGACGAACCACCGTCTTCCACTGCCATCCTACTTTTATCTTTTATTTCTAATACCTTCGATCGAATCTCATTATTACTATCCATTACTTTTCGTATTCCATTCTCGATGTCTTCTGCCATCACCAACTTTTGATTCTCATTCCTTTCGTTAAAATCCAAGGATATCTCAACCGCCAATCCCAACTCTTTAACCAGCTGAAACGCATCTAGTTGTTGCTCCGCATATATTGGCCACGTGGCCATTGGAACTCCGTACCAAAGGCTCTCCAGTACGGAGTTCCACCCACAGTGAGTCACAAACCCCCCAATCGCCTCTTTAGAGAGCACCACTTGTTGCGGGACCCATCCGACCACTCTCCCCGTTTTAGAAGTCCGTTCCAAAAAACCCTCCGGCAAGACTTCCCTGAAGTCGGTGTAGTCTCCGGGAAACCCTTTCAGGCCATCCTTTGGAGGCCGGCGTAACGACCATATGAACCGGTATCCACTCCTCTCGATTCCGGTTGCTAATTCTCTTACTTGGTTTGCATTGAACCACCCCCGAGACCCGAAGCATAGGAGCACAACCGATGACTTTGGTTGACTTTCCAACCATTGCAAGATCTCGGTATTTGGGGACCTCGGTTCCGGTTTGATCATGGGTCCGACTGTGTAAACCGGAGGGGTATTATCGTCATATGAAAGTAGCGGGTGTTGCTCCAACTCGGAAAACGTGTTCACGATTATGCCTTTCGCCTGTCTATACCTTCGGGCGTATAACAAAGTCCTTGTGGTCCACGAGTACGGATCCGAAACCGGATAGGGCAAGACGCTAGTCGGAACCGGATTGACGTAGCTCGGGACCACCAACTCGGTTTCCGAGATCGCCAGATTCGGTACCTCGAGGCTGAATTGGTCTTGGAGGTTTTGGAAATGAAGCATCGTGCCGAGATAAGCAGCATTTGAAGCATAGAACACATAAGTTGGCAGACCAAACTTGTTAACCACATCCATCATGGGTGTAGTAAACATGCTGACCACACAAGCCGCCAGTCGGGATGTTGGATTGGGCTCGGTTAACCGATTAGCCAGAATGTCCCTAACAAGCGGCTTGTGTCGCTCGAGCACCATGTCGCGTAGCTCACCGGTGCTCGTGTAACCGATAAACGAATCGAGAGGCATAGGTGGGAAATGGATGAATTTGATGCGGTTTTCAGAGGTCGTGGATGAGAGAGAATTGGTGTAACCGGTGCCAAGTGGGTCAATGGGGAGCTTCATCACAAGGACGGTAATGGTGAGATGGTCAAAGCGATTAGTCATGATGTTGGCTAGCTCGATGGCTTGACCAATATGGCCCATCAGTGGGGCTGGGATGAACACAAGCTCTAGTTTCTCCATTTGAGTTAGGAGGGCTCTGCTCTGATGATGATATGATTTCTTGGGACATGATGAACATATATTATATATAGATTTATTTTTCATATTAATTAAAATATAATTTTAAGAATCACTGCTACTATTGCAACCAATTCTCATAACCACAAAAAGTTATAAATTTTAGAAAAGTGCTTATCTGTGAGACTTATTTTTATCTCAATTTCTTAAATACTTTTAAGACCTATTTTAAAGTAACCAATCTCAGAACATGAGAAAATGGTTAAACACTTGGGAAAAAAATACGGAGTACTAAACATGCTAGTCTATTAATGTACGAAACTCAGAGCTTTTTTTTTTCAAACTATACTTATTTTCTAGAGATAGTATTAACAAGCACTGTGTTTCCCGCGCGATGCTGCGGATTTTAAAACATTCATTTTTTATGTCAACTTTAAATTTATATTATAAAGAAATTAAGTTAGAAAAGAAATGTAGAAACATATAATGGTAGTTATAACAATAATATCAAAAGTTTCGATAATATCATGTTTATTAGTATGATAGTGTATATCAAAATTTTCTATCACATATATATTTGACTTTTAGTGACACATTATTATAACGTTGTTTTACTCTCCAACTTATTATTTTAATTATGCCAAATAGTTATGGTTTACTTGATTTGAATATTATCCAACTTTAAGTTCATCGAAGTATATAAATTTTCGTCATTTTAGCAAAGTGAATTGAATATTTTAAATGAGGTTGAGTAAATT
This sequence comes from Calendula officinalis, assembly GCA_963853835.1. Lineage (NCBI taxonomy): Eukaryota > Viridiplantae > Streptophyta > Magnoliopsida > Asterales > Asteraceae > Calendula > Calendula officinalis. Next base: position 73,019,016 of record OY970826.1, read on the forward strand.
TAAAAAAGGTTAGGAATTAAAAGTATGGTAGATGAAAGTTTAAGGGTAAAGTGTTAAAAGTTTAGGGTTTATAATAAAAATTTATGAGTTTAGGGAGTGAAGTTTCTTTATTAACAATTATAATGAAAAAAAAAAGCCTAAAAACTTGTGGAATAAAGGCTTGAACCTGCGAGCTTGGTGGAGGAGGCAAGAGATTTACCAACTCAACTATAAGAATCTTTCGACATCACTTCATATCCATTTGTAAATATTTCAGCCAATCAGAAATTTGTGAACAGTGATTTTGCTATCACATTTGTATAATAGGGGTAATTCCTATCAAATCTTTTTGTTTATTTTTATTATTTATTTGATCAATACAAATGTACAAATTAAATAATGAAATTTGGAAAAAGAATTAATGAATTTAACATGTCATTCATTTTATAGGTTAGAGACTTAGAGGATTAAGTATAAAGATTTAACATAAATTAATATAAATTTTCTTATTTTTATAGTAGGTTGAAGTTAGGGGTGAGCATTTAGTCCGAAAAAACCGAACTGAACCAAAAACCAACCGAAATCTAAAAACATGTAATCAGTTTGGTTTCAGGTTTGAAAATTCATCATTTTGGTTTCGGTTCATTCCTCGGATAGGGATGAATATTTGGGCTAAAAACTTTACCGGTCGAACTGAAATCTAATCGAACTAAGACCGAAAATATGTAATCGGTTCGGTTTAGGTTTTAAAATTTTATCATGTTTCGGTTTTATTGGTTTCGGTTTTATTGGTTTCAATTTAGTTTGGTTTATGGACAACACTCACCCCTAGTTGAAGTCAAAGCTAGTAATCAATGCAAAATGATGTTATTATTGATTTGTATTATGTAATCAAATTGTGCATGAATCATGAGGAAATATTCCTGTTCAATCAGGACAAAATTGCATCTCAATTATTCTTCCTATAAAAAATTTGAAGTGAGAAATGCATGTCGATTATATTTTATTCCTATAAAAAAGAAAGATTATAATGGACTTGTTTTATGTTAAAGATCAGATCGTATTACACTTAGATTGAGCTAATCCATGAAGATTCAAGAAAGATTGAAGTTTATGTGTGTGTTCTTGATGTTTGAGTTTGTGTAATTGAGAGAGAAAGATGGAGGGAGTTTGGAGCTTTCAAAATGATAATCTCTGTTAATGAAAGAAAGCTTACATTGAAAGACAAAGTTACAACCTTATATACTCCTACCACTTAACAAGGGAAAAGTTAACTAACGGACTTTAAAGGTCAAAACTATTACATAAATGGTCCTAATAATCTCCCCCTTTTTGATCTTTAACACGTCATCCCAGTCTTCAGACTTCAGATTCCTCTTATAATCTGTCTTTGGCAAGAAAATGTTTTTTCTGAATTTTAAGATCAAAACATTTCAGAAATCTGGAAGTTTAAGATACTCAAAGAGAATATGTTTTTCGTTGATACTGTTTGAGTGAAGAAATCCTATAACTGATTTACTAAAGGTTTGAAAATTTTGGGAAAGGGAATATCAGTTAAGTAAGAATTTGACTGGGTTTTCAGATAATGGAGAGGTTGTTTTTGGAATTTTGTGGTAGAGAATTATATTAAGGATAGAGTAATAATGTTTTTTTTAATGGTTTGTCAGTCAAAGTTTTGGATGTTTGTGTTTGATTTGATAAGAATGATTCAAAAGTTAAAGGTTTTGGATATGAATGTATATATGTTTTGTATGTATGAAAGAATGATATGTACATTTAGGATTTGGATGAATGTGGATAATTTGTATTTGGTATGGAAATATGGAATTAAACGGTTAAGCTTTTGAATGTGTGTGGTTGTTACGGAATTTGGAATTTTGGATTGATAAGGATGTTTTGTAGTTTGGACAGAAAAATTTATACGATTAAGTTTTTGGATGGATATGAATGTGAATTTGTGGTTTGGATAGAATGATTTGTCAGTTTAAGATTTGTAATGAAAATGTTGAGAATTTGTGAGAATTTTCTGAAGATGAGTCGGTTTCTTTTTCTTCACAAATTATTTCATGTAAATCGACGAAAATGTAGACCCATAGATAGATAGAGTTGTTTTTAGCGGAAGTCTTTTCTCGAAGTTATGGCTTTGTCGATTTATGATCATTGATAATTGTTGTTGAGAGAAAAATGTGGATAAGATTTGCGCTCCTCCTCAAACAAACAATTATTCTTTAACAAATCTTCTTCGGTTTCTTGATTACTCCCCCTTAATCGGTGCATATGTGTTTTTGATGTGGAGTAAACTGGGTTAATATATTCTGTTAAGTCTTGTAAGCATTTTTCTTCATAAACTGAACTTCTTAGTAAATTTTCTCCCCCTCATGATGAATAAGATTTATCGGAATCATCATGAAAAATGTGAAGTTCGTCGAGGTGAAATGAAGAAAATCTTCGAAGCCCATGGATAGAAATGTGAAGAAGAATGATATATTCATATTTTGAATAAATCAATATACATCACATTGTATCATCGAAAACCGAACTAATGTTGATGATGTAGATATCTGATCAAATTATTTGGCAGTGAATCTCAATGAGCAAATCAAATAGGGCAAACCGGGATCACATAGATTACCCGTTGACACAACAGTTACACAAACTGTGTGACCTACGTTCAGTGTTGGAATAGATGATAGCACTGGTAGGATTTCCATTCAATCATCGTGGAATACCAAGAATGTTGGTATCACTATGAATGTTCCGGCTTTATCACAAAGATAAGCTTGGTATTATGCCTTGTGTCCTAAAAGTGTGTTGCGGTTCTAGACTCAATTAGTGGACAAACGAAGGCGATGACTGGAGAGGCGTGTCCTCTATTTCAATATCAACATTCTCCAAGTGAGATGTCGATAGCATATGAGATAGTCTCCGTGGAAATGAAACAAGTACTTTTTAAGAAATACTTGAGTAGCTGGGGGGGTTGTGCATTGCATCATTGGGTCCATGATGTCTATTTCAATATCAGAGAGCAACACATGCAATCTGATAGAGACGTGGCTACCCGGCTTTTTAACAGTTTGGTAAGGGTTTTTCGTTTTCTTTAACCCTGTCACACCCTCCTAACTCAAGCTTACTTTTTCATTTTTCGACTACTCCCTCATTTCATTTTACCATGTATAGCTGAATTGCACCCCATACTACATTCCCCCTCTCAAATTTTATCTATGCGCACCCCAATCAAGATCCCGTGATACTTGATTCTGCTCACCTAGACCTATGTACCCTTACATATTGTCCTATATTGTAGGTGGCTCCTGGGAAGATCATGCCGGTTTTAGCAGATCATAGGAGTAATTTGAGAGTGAACTATAACGCTCATGTGCAAATTATCAGCATATATGATGTTACTTTTTAAGAATAACATGGATTTTTCATCGGAAAAGTATGTGTTTACGGCAATAAGTTGTTGCCTTTAAGATATCAAATTTAAGCACAGCAACTTGAACAATTAAGGAAATACCGGACTCACATAGAGTAACCGTTAACACACCGTATGAATCAATAGTCGTTTGCACAACCGTTGAATCAAATGTGTGACCTGCAGTTAGAGTTGGCGCGTTGTGAGCTCTAGCAGGATTTCCACTCAAGCGTTGTGAAACACCAGATTGTGATGCCACTATGAGTGTTCCTGATGAATACACGGAGATTCATATATAAAAGTGTATGTGTCCTATATTGGAAATATTTGTCGGTGAGATCTAGACACATGGTGTATTCAATTGAAGACGTAACCCGGGGCAGAAGGTTAATTATTTCAATACCAACATACTCCAAATGAGTTGTCGATAGATTATGTGCTACGTCCCCTGATGAATTGAAACAAATTCCTATTGAGAGGAATCTGAGTGGTTGTGGTGGAGTGCAAATGCTTGACTGGGCCAGTTAAGTCTGGTGAATCATTCAACACATGAAGGATCACAAATTTGTGAGGTTGCCCGGTTTATAATTGGTTTGGAAGCACTCAAAGGTGTGTTTTCTTGATATTATCATGTTTTCACATCACCTTGCACTCACCTAAATCTATATCTTAGACTAATACCCTCTCATTTACCAATTTTGGCTAAAAATTATTTCCCTTGGAAGGTTAGGCCGGTTCTGGCAAACCATAGGAAGGTATCGTCGTTTGATAAAAAAATTGTTCAATTAAAAAAAATCAAACATGTATAAAAGTATTGATATCAGAAAGTTTCCCCCTGGAAATACTAATTCTCCCCCTGGAATTAATATTTCTCCCCCTCGACAAAATAAAGGTAATGAAAAGTATACAGGTTAAGAGGGGTGGGAAATAGTTTTTACATTTATGTGAAAATCTGGATAAGAGCGGGTTTCAAGCTGATGTACTTGAAAGCCTTTATTTTGAAATGCGAGTTATACACTGATATGAGTATAAGTCATTGTTTTGTGAAAAATAAAATGGTTTAAGCTTTTAGATTTAGCATACCAAGTTTAGACACAAGAAAGTTAAAACGTTTTTCGTCTAATGCCTTGGTAAACAAATCAGCTAATTGATAATCAGTGGAAACAAAGTACAATTCCACATTACCATGTTCAACATGATCTTTTATAAAATGATATCGAAGATCAATATGTTTAGTTTTGGAATGTTGAACAGGATTGCATGAAATTGCAATTGCACTTCGAGAATCACAATATAAAGGAATACGACTGTATGAAAAGCCGTAATCTTTTAATTGTGATTGCATCCAAATTACCTGGGATAAGCAGCTTGCAGCAGCAACATATTGTGCCTCTGCAGTTGAAAGAGACACGCAATTTTGCTTCCGTGAAGACTAGCTTACCAATTTATCTCCCAGAAATTGGACACTCCCAGACGTACTCTTTTGATCCAACATGCATCCAGCATGATCAGCATCAGAAAATGCAGTCAAGTCAAAAGAAGTTTCGTTAGGATACCAGAGACCAAGATCTCGAGTGCCCTTCAGATAACGAAATATTCGTTTGACCGCTTGAAGATGGGATTCTTTAGGAGCTACCTGATACCGAGCACATATGCAAGTAGAGAACATAATGTCTGGGCGACTCGAAGTCAGATATAACAAGGATCCGATCATCCCCCGATAATGGGTAATATCAACAAGTTTGCCATCCGGATCAGCATGCAATTTTGAACCAGGCGACATCGGCGTCGAAATTGGTTTACAATCATCCATAAGATATTTCTTCAATAAATCAGTGATATACTTGGATTGATTGATATATGAAGATCCCGGTAGGTAATCGGCGAACTTGAAGACCAAGAAAGAAATTCATTTCACCCATCATGCTTATCTCAAAACGTTTAACCATAAGAGCAGAGAACTTCTTGCAATATTTGGGATTTGTAGAACCAAAAATGATATCATCGACATAAATTTGAATAAGAACGATGTCTTCCCCTTGACGTTTGATGAAGAGAGTTGTGTCGACTTTCCCTTTAGAAAAACCAGACTCAACTAAGAATTTGGATAATACATCATACCACGCCCTAGGAGCTTGTTTTAAACCGTACAAAGCTTTGTCGAGGATATAAACATGATTAGGCATGTGTGGATCTACAAAACCTTCGGGTTGATGAACGGACACTTCTTCTTTGAGAATGCCATTTAAAAATGCAGTTTTTACATCCATTTGAAAGATAGTAAAATTCTTATGTGCTGCATATGCCAAGAATATTCGAATGGCTTCTATTCGCGCAACAGGAGCAAAAGTTTCTTCAAAATCAATGTCTTCCTGCTGAGCATAGCCTTTTGCAATTAGACGTGCTTTGTTACGAATTACAATTCCATTTTCATCCTTCTTGTTTTTGAAAATCCACTTTGTACCATTAACAAATTTGCCAAGAGGTTTTAGAACAAGACGCCAAACTTTTAATCTTTCAAATTGATTTATTTCTTCTTGCATAGCAAGAATCCAGTCTGGGTCAGAGAGAGCTTCACTGACCTTCTTTGGTTCATTCGAGCTTAAAAATGCAGTAAACTGACATTCATCAGCAGTAGCTCGACGGGTTTGAACAGAAGATTCAGGATCACCGATAATTTGATGTAAAGGATGCTCTCTTGTCCATTTAAGAGAATGAGGAAGTGGAAGTTGACCTGGATTGATATTTGAGGTATCAGTGAATTCAGGATCAGGAATTATTGTAGTTTGAATATTTGATGTAGACGACGGAGGATCAACCCATTTAATGTTGAATTTGGAAAAATCAATCACCAAAGGTGGAGGTTGAGCTGGAACGAAAGATAAATCGAAAGAAGTAGCAGGTTGACCAGAAGGTGATGATTGATTATTCGTGGGTGTGGAATTGTTCGGAGACGATTGATGTGGCAAAAGTGAAGAATTTTCCGGAGATGATGTGGTTTCATTTTGTGGAACAGAAGGTGAAGGAGAAAAATCGTTATTTGGAATAGCAGAAGTAAGTGAAGGAGAATCCGTTGAACTTGAATTTTGAATATCAGGTACAAAAATAGATTGAACTTCAGCTACTGTTGGAAATGGAATGCCAGCCTCCTCAAGTATAGTATGTCGAATATTATGATAATCATCATAAAAATGTCGAAATAAGATATCTAAATCATTTTCATATGTATAAGGCGACGACGAAGGTGAAGGAATTTCAACAGTTGAAGTTAACGAATCGATAGGAAAGGTTTCATCAAAATTAACGTTAACACTTTCTCTAATCGTCCTTTTCGACCGATTATATACTCTATAAGAAGCGGATTCTCTTGAATATCCCACAAAGATTCCTTCATCAGCTTTTTCATCAAATTTATTCAATTTATCCTTATCATTCAAGATAAAACACCTACTCCCAAAAATATGTAAAAATTTAACATTTGGAATGCGTTTATTGATCAGTTCATAGGGAGTTTTGTTGTATGCTTTGTTGATGATTGAACGATTTTGAGTGAAACACGCTGTACTTATGGCTTCTGCCCAAAGAGATAATGGGAGTTTAGAATATGAAAGCATGGTACGAGCAGCTTCAACTAGAGTACGATTTCTACGTTCAACAACCCCATTTTGTTGAGGTGTTCTGGCAGCGGAAAATTGATGGGTTATACCCACTGAGTCAAGAAAAGAATCTAAAACTTGATTTTTAAATTCAGTTCCATTATCAGTACGAATGGTATTTACGTTTAAATCTAAATTTGTTTGAGTTTTCTTGATGAAGGATATGATGACATTTGATGCTTCATCTTTTGTGCATAAGAAATGAACCCAAGTGTAACGAGAATAATCATTAACAATAACCAACACATACCGTTTGCCTGCTAAAGATTGAACGCTCATTGGGCCACATAAGTCCATGTGAAGTAATTCAAGCGGTTTTGAAGTACTTTGAACTGGTTTAGACTTATGAGGCTTCTTTGTCATTTTGCCCATCTCGCACGAAGAACAAAGATGATCTTTTTCAAATTTAACATCTGGAAGACCAGATACATGTCCACCATTTACCAACTTATTGATGGTTTTGAAGTTAAGATGAGAAAGGCGACGGTGCCATAACCAAGATTCATCTGATGATGCTGTTGAGATTAAGCAAACTTCTTCAAGTGCAACTACGACATTTAGATTGATAGTAAACAGATTTGTCTCTCGAGTTCCAGTAAGAAGTTCTTCACCATCATATGTACGAACAACACATTTCTTTGTACGAAAATTAACTTCTAATGTTTTATCGCAAAATTGACCGATACTAAAAAGATTATGAGCGAGATCTTCAACATAGGTCACATTTCGGATGATTAAATTGTGTCGAATGATATCTCCAATACCCATAATAGCAGCTAAATGGTCATTACCAAACCTAACAGTTGCCAAATATTTGTCTCTAAAATTTGTTAATAAATTTTTGTTTCCGGTCATGTGTCTTGAACAACCAGAATCAAGATACCATAAATTCTACATAAAAAAATTAAAACAAAAAGGTACCCAATCAGATATGGGTCCTATACGATTAGTAAAACATGTTTTATGAAGAATTAGTCGATATGATTTTGAAGTTAGCGATTTGGAGAACTGCAAGGAGGTAGTTCTGAATGTGTTAATTTGATAGACCATTTAAAAGTATTCTCTGGAGAATGTAAAATCCAGTTTGAATGTTCATTTTTTATCCATGTATATTTAACAAATTTGGATTGCTTTGGTGAGGAAGTCGAAGAACCGGATTTTGATGATTTAGTCGGAGTCACAACACGATAAAATGATTTTGTTGGTTTAGGTGTAGAAACCACACGATATACTGATTTTTTCGATTTAGGTGTATAAACGGATTGTGATTTAGATGCGGATGTTGAAGAGTTTGGAGAAGAACCTACATGATTAACTGATTTTGGAGATGTATTTGTAGAAACTACACGATAAACAGATTTTGAAGGATTAGGAGAAGAACATGTAGGTGAAGATGTGTTAGATCGAGCGAGCATTGTTTTGCAAGGTTCTGGATAACAAGTGGTACATGAATGAATGATTGAACCATTTTTATGAAGAACATCATGTCGTCGACCACAAGGAGCATCTTTTCTAACAAAATATCGTGTATCATATTGAGAAATTGGTGTATTAGTTTTTCTATCAGAATAAACCTTTTTGCCAGTTTTATCTGTTTTAACAATCAAATTTACACCATTCACAGCAAAATTAACAGGACGATAAATTGTAGAATCATAGACAATTCCATAACGTGTAGCAGGAGAAATAAATGTTGTTGAGTTATTACATTTATTAGAATTTGAAAAAGAAGAAGCTAAAAACGAGGAAGATCTAGACTTCTTAAGCTCATTTGACTTAAGCATACTAGACTTAGACGACTTAGACTTCGGAGACTGCTCAACTTCTTTCATCCTGTCTTGCAATTGCGTCTTAAGCTTGGAATTTAAATTTTTATCTGAAAATTTTAAAATAGTGGAATTAGCATTTCTTTTTGAAATAGTGGAATTAGCATTTCTTTTTAAAATAGTTGGAATTTTAGGAGTTGAGAAATTATCATTGACTGATGTTGGCTTTGGAGAAGCACTTGGATTGGAAACGGATTTTAATTCCACACTTTTATCTTCTAAATTATGAATTTTTGATTGTAAGGCAGATTTTTCATTGTCAAATGCCTTATGAGTTTCATCTATTTCAGTTTCCAGCTGGCAGATTTTCTCTTCAAGAATAAGAGAGGGTATATAAATCTTGCGTGTTACTTTTTGTTGAAGCACAACATTACCCTTTATCTCAAATTCTTCTGGTATAATAATTGGAAAATAATCATCATTTTTAATATTTTCCTTTTTAGATTCATATGTTTTATTTAATTCATTATAATTGAAACTAATTTGTGCATTCTCCGTTTTAGCTTTGTTAAACGCTTCAATTTCTTCTTCCTCATCTGTCATGCGAAGGAAACTCTGCCAAACATCAACATGTATGTATTTGGAATCATACAGTGTTGGAAGCACATTACAGGCCATCTTCAGATATTCAGGATTGTTAGCCCCCAGACCTTCTCGTGAACTGAAATATTTGAAATCTTTAGGCTTGTTCAAGTGAATAGTTTGATCAGTTTGTCCTCGTTTAGCAATTATTTCTTCAAGATTTTTGATGTGGAAAGAAAGTTGAATTTTATCATTTTGAAGTTGATGTATGACATTTTGTTTGCTATTGAATTCTTGTGATGTTTGAATGTCATTTTCATGAAGGGTTTCTGATAATTCTTTTATTTGTGTCTTTAAAGATTTAAATTGATTCTCATTATCATCAAATTCTTTTTGTTTACGTTCCAACCATTTTTTAGTGATTTGATATTCATTCCATGTTTCAATGTATAACTTGTAATATTTATCATTTTCTGCATTAGATGTGGAACTTTGTGTACTTTTAAGATTGGTTATTTCAAGGTCTTTTTCAGAAATAGTATGAGACAAATGTTGAATATCAGTCTCATATTTAACAGTCAATTCTGATATTTGATTTTGTAACGTCAGATTCTTTTTCTCAAAGTTTTTATTTTGTTTAATAAAATGAACAAGTTGTGTATTATGACCAACAATTTGTTCATTTTCGTTTTCTAGCTCAGCTAAACTTTCTTGGAGTATAGCATTTAATTCTTTTTCATTCAAAATGTTTCGTTTTAAAGACTCAATTTCAGAATTCTGGTTTGTTACAAAACATTTATCAGAATCAATTGTATTTGAAGAATTAGATAAGAGAGAACTGATTACCTCTATTTCTTTGGTAGCCTCTTCATTGAAACGATCAGAGATTTCAGCATTTTCACGTGCCATAAAGCATAGATTTGCTGAATGCTCTTCATCCTCAGGCTCTGAGTCTTCCATCCATTGAAGATCTTCTGCTAATAATACCTTGCCTGACTCAATCTGCTTGGCCATTAACATTTTGCGTTTAAAGTATTCAGAATCCCGAACTTTAGGTTTCTTACAGTCTCGGGAGAAATGACCAGGAAGTCCACAGTTATAACATTTCTTTGTAGGATCCAAATGTGTGATTGTGGGTTTGTCAGATGTGTTTGAAGCAGTTGGTGCAGACTTGAAAGTGGATGAAGATCTCTGATTGTTGTTTGTTGGAGTTGAGTAATACTTTTTCTCATATCTTGAGATGAAAGAAATAGCTTGCAATAGTTGTTCCAATTCATTCTCCATTTCTTCTTTTGTATCTTTTACAGGTTCTTCTGATTTTTCTTTCAGTTTACCAGATGAATTAGACTGGTATTGTCTTGTAAGAAGAGCAAGAGTATCAAGAGTGTTTGCATTTTCTTGTTTGGTTTTGACTATGTCTTTCACCATTGGAGCATTTGAAGTAAATACTCATACAGTTCATGCACATCAATTGAGCTCAGATCTTTATGTTGCATGACACTGTTTCCAAATGTGGCCCACTCTGGAAGAAGACTATTGATGAACTTTATGTTGATCTCTAGATTTTCCTTCTTCAAATTATTCCTTCGAAGTTCATTCAATAAATTGCAATACCGATGATATGTGCTCTCTAATTCTTCCCCGGTGGAAGCTTTAAATGATTGGTATGCATTCAAAGTGGTCACCATTTTGGCTTTATTTCCTAAAACTGTGCCTTCCATTTGTTTTCTAATTTCATCCCATATCTCTTTACCGGTTTCTAAACTGTCGAAGCTGTTATAAATCTCATTCGGTAAACTTTCAAGAACAAATAAAAATGATTGTAGATCTGCTTTAGCTCGTTGTTTTTGTTGAGCATTGTATCGAGCCGGAGGAAGTGGAGTTCGACCTCCAAGAACTGGCGGAGTTGCATTTGGTGCAGCTATTACATCTTCGTAAAATACCGCAACACCATTTTCGAGCGAGTCAAGAATATCAGTTGCCAGTTCTTGATTCTTGATAAAGTGGAGGAATCGTTTCTTCCACTATGCGTATTCACCTCAGTATAGAACCGAAGGTTTGAGATCGGTCCCGATAGAAAGAGCATCTCTTGACGTCATTTTAAATTTGTACAAATATTGTTTGCGATCTTCGGTTTAGGGTTTTAACGAAATTGTAACAAGATTTGGACTTAAAATGAATTGATGAATAATCCTTGAATTGAATATAAAATTTGGGCTTAAAATGAATTAAAATGGTGATTTGGTTTTGAACTAATGTTGGGCTAAAACTTGATTTGGGCTTTGGCTTAAAACTTGATTTGGATTTATTGGACTTCATTAGGGCCGAACAATAATGAAATTGCTTTTAAAAAAAAATTGTTGGGCTTAATGTTTTTGAGCTCGAGCTTGAACTGTAATTGGCTGAAATTGTTTTTGGGCTTAATAAGCTTGTGACGGAAACAAAGGAAGAGCCGGACACTTCAACTATCAAACACTCGGCCGAACTAACGTAGATCGAACATTAACGCAGGATGAACAGAGATCAAATCGAGTCGGATCAATAACGCAGGACCTTTAATTGAAATCGGTGATTCGATCAATACTCTAATTGATTAATTTTGTGATTTCGTTATGGTAGCAGTCTTCAGAATCAAGAACTTTAGTCCGTTTAGAATCCATATCCAATCAAATTGGAATACTCAATTGATCTTGATACAAAATCGAGATGTTGTTGTTGCCAAGATCAATTAATCGATCTTTAATTTTAAGTCGAATTCTTGGATTTAATTGTTGAAGCCGAACTTCTTGGAACTTTTGAACTTATTGACGAACTTATTGGGTATGCGTCTGATAAAAATGCAATTGGAACAGAATCAGGTGTCAATAATGTGTTGAATTCGATTATATGTTGAATGATTATCTGTTGAATTTGATTATATGTTGAATTTGTGGATTTTGTTGATTATTTTGTTAAGCCGAAGTTCTGTATGAGCGTCGATTGGAAGAAGTCGAACTTGTTGCCGAACTGGAAGAAAAATTGGGCCGAACTTGGTCTAGAATTAAGTAGTTCGGGCCTAACTTCAAATGGGCCGAACTTGGTATTGAATTAAGTAGTTCGGGCCTAACTTCAAAACTGGGCCGAAGTTCTACTGTTACTGTTCGGGCCGAACATTAGGTTTTAACAACTGGACCGAAGTTCTCAATAATTCGGGCCGAACTTGTGAGTGGGCCGAAATTCAACTGTTCTTAACTTCGGGCCGAGCAATAAAATGGATTAAGTTCTCGGGCCGAACTACTTACCTGGCCGAACTTGGTCTCGATCTTGAAGCCGAAGAAGTCGACGTATGAACACAGTTGGTCAAAATATCCATAACAACACATTTCAATCTGATTCAGCTCAATTCTTCACCGATTCCAGTGATTCATTTTGCTAGACGTTCGAAATCCAATTGCTAACACTTTGATCCGATCATCTTCTTCAATCCATAACAACACATATTCGATTCTTCGATTTTCAGAGGATTTTGAACTTTTTCACTTTTTCACAAAAATCATCAAATTGAAGATGATTGTTGATGGAATGAATCGAATTTTGATTCTATTATGCTTAGAAACAATGGAGAAACACTAATCTCTGATCAATTCATCGATTTGAACAAAAAATTCTTGAATTAATTTTCAATGACGAACAAACTTTTCTTCAAAAATATCTCAGATCTGGATGATTCTAGCTCGAAATTGGATCTTCTCAAAGAGAGATTTTGCTCTGATACCACTTGATAGATCGTATTACACTTAGATTGAGCTAATCCATGAAGATTCAAGAAAGATTGAAGTTTATGTGTGTGTTCTTGATGTTTGAGTGTGTGTAATTGAGAGAGAAAGATGGAGGGAGTTTGGAGCTTTCAAAATTGTTAGGTCACAACAACCCTGTTTTAATGTTAATTGATAGAATATTATACTTAGAGAAATATTAGAGTGATAACACAAGAATATAGTCAATGTATAAATCCACTAAGTGTGGCTTGTTGCGGAATAACAAGACCACTGATCAATTACAAAGATATGAAAGTGTAAAGTGAATTGGTGAGTTCTCCTTTGCAAGATGATCTCTATTTATAATGATATAGAGATCTTACATAATGGGCAAAGGAGTAACTGAAGGACTAAACTAGGCAAATGACTAAGATCAAGGGAATTGATCTTAGTCCGTTACAAAATGTAACTCAGTCCTTCTACTCAGTCCTTCTACTCAGTCCTTGTACTCAGTATCACTATTTGATACTGAGTACTGATACTGAGTTCCAATACTGATCACTCAGTATCAGACCTAAACTTAGCTATATTATTCTACATATTATTCAAGACTAGTCTAGGTTGTTTTTGTTATCTTAAGATCCAAAGGGGCAAGGATTTTTGCCTTAACAATCTCCCCCTATCTAATGATAACAAAAAAAATTACAAAGAGATCAACAAAAAAATGAGCTGCAGGCTGCAAAGTCTTCTTCTTTTAGTCTTTGTTGATTGACTCAAACTCGTAGAAGACTTCTTTCTTCACATGGATGAACTCTTCTCTTTTCTTCAGTTCATCTTGCCTGTTGTTTAGTACAACAACTATCTTCTTTCTAAACCAAGCATCTTCTCTCTTGGTTATCATCCATTTAAGGCCCACCAAATGGCTGATAGGAGCTGTTGCCAAATCTGCTTCAGTAATGAAGCACTCCCTGTCATCTGAGTCAGTATACATATATCCAGATGTTGGATATATGGTACTCTTTTGATCCTGAAATATAAGGTTAGAGGGAACAGTATATGTGGGAATTATTCTGAAAGTATTAAGGCACTCAGGTTTGTTGTTCTTCATAGCTTCAGTCATCACACTGAGTGACCTGTATTCTGCTGCATAAAGAATGCCTTTTTCATAGCATATAGCAGATACAGCCCAGATTTCATCCATCATCACTTGGGCTTCAGAGGATCTTGAGGGCATCTCCTTTATCAGTCTAGCAGTCTTTATCCAATCTTGAAGTCCCATATTTTGGATGTCATGGAGGAAAAACTTCATTGGAGGACTGACTGGCCCAGTGCACGTTGCAACAATTGATCTATCAACAGTTTTGACCTTTATTTTGTTGACGAATTCATTTAGCCAGTATATGTCTCTTACAGTTAGAAATGCTTTATTCCTCAGCATACCCATCCTTGTTTCCCTATATCTTGTTCTTTGTGCCACAATGTTCCAATACTGTTCAAGTAATTCATCTCCAGTTCTTTTTATAGTATGAGATCTTCTTGGAACGTCTTCAGACTCAGATTCAGGTTCTTCCTTAACAGGGAAGAATTTCTGGGCCTCAATCTCATCCTTAGCATCACTCTTTTCCTCAGTAAACTGAGCAGATCTCCTAGGTCTTGAGATCAGAGGAGCTGGATCTTGTTCTTCACTAGATTCTGAGGACATAACCACATTTGTCATTCTTCTGGTTATTGGTCTTCTAGAAATTCTAGAAGGTCCTTCAGCTTGAGGTGAGATAGGTTTTCTTGTATGCTCTTCATCATCTGAGAATGATGATGAAGAGGTTTCTTTATTTGCTTCATCCAGTGCAAAGTTTAAAAATTCTTCTGATGCCACTGGATGTTCTTCATCTTCATCATCAGCAATAGGCCAGATGAAAGGCCTGTAGACCACAATTTGTAATTTGTTTTCTTCTTGAGCAGATGGCTCAGTATAAGCTTGCTGTGGTTGGTCAGTATGAGTCTCCCCCTGAGCAGATGGCTCAAGTGGGTCTTGAACTTGTAATGCTGACCTAGTTCTTTGTCTTCTTCTCTCATACCGAATCCGAAGTGGCTCAGTATGAGGGCTTTGCTGATGTTGTTGTTGTTGTTGTGGAGGTTGATCTTCATTCAATTTTCTTCTTTTCTCCCCCTGAGCAGATGGCTCAGTTTGATCAACCTCAGTATCTCTTTGTCTCTTCTCCCCCTTTTTGTTATCATTTGATGAGGAGGGAAGAGGATCAGTATCACCACCCATGTCCCCTTCAGGTTGTTCAAGAGTAGGGGAGGGCATGGGCTCAGTTGCAGCATTAGTATCACCAGCACCTCCATCACCTTCTCCTTCTTCATTGTGGTCACCGTGTGAAAATGGTGGAGTTTGTGGAGGCGGATGTGGTTGTTGAAGTAGTGAGACTGACTGTTTTATTGAGTCAATGTCACTACTCATCTTGTCCATTCTGGCCAATATTATATTTTGAGTATGTTGGATAGCCAGAATTTGCTGCATGATTACTTGCAGAGTCACTTGGTCTCCTGCAGCCTGTGATGCCTGAATGCCCTGCACAGATGGTGCTAAAGAAACAAAAAAAATTTAAAACTGGTTAGAAAGAAAGGTTTATCAAATAGAATTGTGGTGTTAGTTAATTCTATAATCATATAAACAGAGTTTGTGAAGTCTGTATTTCATCTGGTTTAGGATGAAATATTGTGGACTTGTGCATAGCATGTGTAAGAAGATTTTAGTAAAAGTGAGTGTGTAAATTTAAGTGGCTCAGTATAGGATAAGTCACATTTACTAAAAGGTTTGGGTTTGGGTATTCGAAGCCTGGGATGTGCTTCTTGTTATTTTCAATGTTTATCACTCGTTATTAGAGTGATAACAGAAATGTGGCTAAACCCCATGGAAAATTTTTGGATTTTGTGGCTTAAGGGTTTGTGATCATTTCTTGAATCATGCTATCCAACTCAAAAATAAGTTGGACATGATTCAAGCAGCACCAGTGGGTGTCAGTGTGACATCAACCACCATTGTCTCTTTAAATGTTGAGATAACTATAGACTGACAATGATCAATTGTGTGCTCAGTATATGAATTTTGCATAACAGCAGTGGGCTAGCTATGTTGGCCATAAAAGGATATATATTTGAAAGATCATGTGAGACTTTGGTCAGTATTGAGTTGGTACTGGCCAATACTTAGTCTCTATTTGGAAATGAAATATATATATAAGTTTAAGGGCTTTTTAGAAATTCATACCTGAGACTCTGTCAGATTCCCTTCTAGCATCTGCAGAGGTCGGTGCAGGATCATGTAATTGTTGATGTGCAGCACCAACATCTTCAATACCGACCTATCTTTCTTGATGAGCACCTTCCAGTGTAGTTTGGTTATATTGAATCTCCACATCAAGAGGAACATGAGGTTCCTCAATTGGTTGAGCAGTTGGAACTAATTCTGGACCTGGAAGGTCAGCGGTGGCTGCAACAAAACTTTGGGCTTGAAGAGATGCAGTTAAAGATGGAACATTTGCAGGCTGCACCTCCTCAGATGATAAGTTTCCCATAATGATAGGGGAAAGATTCCTTCTTCGTCTTTGAAGGACCAGTGGTGTGTCTTCGGAGGACTCAGTATCAAAAACTGTTTCAATATGAGGAGCATCAGGATCCTGTGCAGGTGGAGAGATATGTTGTTGAGTCGGTTCTTGAACTTGTGGAACATCCTGCATCTCAATATCTTGACCGGCCTGTGCTCCATTACCACTATTATCATCATTATCATCATCATCATCATTGTCTGAGTCAGTATCAGACATCTCTTCTTCATCATTTATGTGTTCTTGAACAATGGCCCACATAGAAGGGCTCAGTAAAGGCTCTCCTTGTCTTGGCCTGTAAAAGAAGATTTTCTCACTAAGAGGAGGAAGATCAACCCTTGGACTGTGAAACTCATCATAAATATGTGTGGGCATTGAGTGTTGAAAGATGAGTGATAAAAATCTGCAGAAAGGGACATTGCATTCCCTTGTGTTAGCCCGAATCAAAGCAGCTAATTCATTGAAAATGAGCCGTGCATAATCAATGTTTCTTCCATAGTACAAGGCATGTACTATTTGCATCCCAAATTCATTTATTTGGTCCAAAGCTCCTGTCTTGTGGGTCATACACCGAATTATTGTTGTAATGAGAATACCCCACATAGGACCAAATTCATTTCTTTTGATTGTGCCCGTTGTTCCTCGTCGACCCAAAAATGGTAAAACTGAGCGTGCCTCTGTTCTATCAACAAATGGATCATACTGAGCTTGGGCGGGAAGTCTCAGTGCTTCACGAATGATGGCAGTAGAAACAAATGCCCTTCTTTGATCTCTAATTACCCACCCAGCAATCATATCTGGAGAATCGAGTTGAGCAGAGTACCAAAATTCGCATAGCATTTCTGGGTAAATTGCTCGAGGAGACAAGGTCAGTGCACGAGCAATTGGGCAATTCTTCAGAAACGTCACAATGTTTGTGAATTCTTGGCATGCCCAGGCTTGAGGAATATTGAAGTTTGCTGTTATGTTGTTCCTTGCAAACCTGGGCAGTTCATCGTTTCGGAATTTGATTTCCGATTCAACTTCTGGAGCGACGAAAGTGTAATTTGCCATCTGTGATTTTGATTTAAGTGTTTGTGCTTGCTAAGAAAGAGTGAAATCGTTAATCGCAGAGAGAATTTTAGATGGAAGAATGAAATAACTGTTGAAACATATTTGAAGGTTAAAAAAAACGGTTATTTAAAGGAGATGTAAAGATAATTAAGGTATTGGGAAGTAAAAACGGCTGATTTGACTGCCTTATCCTCTGCCAACGGTAACTTTCCTATTAAGAAAGGTTACCGTTTGAGCAGTATGAGGATTAAGCTCGGTGCAAGAGCCGTCAGATCCCAATACTGAGTTAAAAATAAATTAATTAAAAAAAAATTTAAAAAAAATATAAAAACAATTAATTTACTCTTGAAATTAATAAAAAATAAAAAGTTTAAATTTTGATGATAACAGACTAATGATACTGAGTGGTCAGTATCAACAGGAGTGATACCGAGCGTTCAGTTTTAAAGAAAATTAAGGAAAATTAAGGATTCAACATACCTAATTGCCCTAGTAAATACATAAACCTTTCCTCAGGGAGAGGTTTAGTAAACACATCGGCCAATTGTTCATCTGTTGGTACATAATCTACCTCAACCTTACCTTTTTCCACATTATCTCGAATAAAGTGGTGTCTGATATCAATGTGCTTGGTTTTGGAGTGATAGACTGGGTTCTCTGTGATAGCAATAGCACTCTTGTTATCACAATGAATGGGAGTGTTATGAAAGTTGAACCCATAGTCTAAGAGTTGATATTGCATCCATAATAGTTGAGCACAACAACTTCCTGCAGCAACATATTCTGCTTCTGCTGTGGAAGTTGCTACCGAATTTTGCTTCTTGGATGACCAACCAACTAGTCTTCCACCTAGGAATTGACATCCTCCACTTGTGCTCTTTCTGTCCAATCGACAACCTGCAAAATCTGCATCTGTGTACCCTTCAAGGTCAAAGTTTGAGTCTTTGGGATACCAAAGACCCAGGTTAGGAGTACCTGTAAGATATCTAAAGATGCGCTTAACTGCTTTCATGTGTGATTCTTTAGGATCAGCCTGATACCGAGCACACAAACATTGCAAACATGATATCAGGCCTGCTAGCAGTTAAGTAAAGTAAGGAACCAATCATACCTCGGTATGTGGATTGACATACTGGTTTACCAGTTTCGTCCTTACTTATCTTATCCTGAGTACCCATAGGAGTGTGCATGGAAGATAAATTTTCAAATTTGTATTTTTTTAACATGTCATGCACATACTTACTTTGATTTATAAAAGTACCATCAGGCTTTTGTTCAACTTGTAAACCAAGAAAATAAGTAAGTTCTCCCATCATACTCATCTGATACTGAGTTGACATTATCTTAGCAAACCAGTCACACATTGACTTGTCAGTGGAGCCAAAGATAATATCATCTACATATATCTGAATGAGTAAGATGTCAAAACCTTTCCGTTTTGAAAATAATATTTTATCAATTTTACCTCTTGTAAATTTATTTTCAATAAGGTACTCAGACAGGGTGTCATATCAGGCTCTTGGAGCTTGTTTGAGCCCATATAGAGCTTTATCAGGCTTGAAAACATAATTAGGAAATTTAGGATCAACAAAACCTGGAGGTTGTTTAACATAAACTTCTTCTTGTAGTTTTCCATTTAGAAACGCACTTTTGACATCCATCTGATAAACTTTGAAATTCTTAAAGGCTGCATATGCAAGATACAACCTAATAGCTTCAATTCTTGCAACTGGTGCAAAAGTTTCATCATTGTCAATGCCTTCTTCTTGCCTGTAACCTTGAGCAAATAACCTGGCTTTGTTTCTGATGACAACACCATCCTTGTCCATCTTGTTTCTGAACACCCACTTAGTACCAATAATAGTTTTACCAGTAGGAGGTGGTACTAAGTTCCAAACTTTTTTTCTCTCAAACTCTGTGAGCTCTTCTTGCATAGCCTCTACCCAATCTTCATCTAATAAAGCTTCATCAGCTTTCTTTGGTTCAATGGTAGATAGGAAACTTGAGAAGAAACAAAAATTTGCAGTTGCTTGGGTTGAAAATTCTAATTTTCTTCTTGTTTGGACACCTTCTTCAATAGGACCAATAATGTTTGAGTGTGGATGGTCTCTGTGTTCCCTTAAATTGTTTCCTAGAGAAGCATTTGAAATAGGATCAACAATATCTTGATTTGGTGTGTCTTGTGTCTGATACTGAGTGGAATTCTGGTCAGTATTAGACAGCGCAGGTTGCTGTTCTTCTTCATTTTGCAGAGTTGATGTGGATTCTTGTGATGTGTTGGATGTTTCACCTTCTTCATAGGTAGAGTGGTTCAGATCATTAGTTGGAAACTCAGTGTGGAGGTCCTCTATTATGGGAGCCTCAGTATTAGTCGCAGATGAGTGATACTGAGTTCGAACTTGATCAGTTTCATTAAACTTATTGGGAATAAAGTGTGGATGAAACTTGGGCTATTCAGCAATGGAGTGTTCTGGATTGCATAGAATATCTATGCCACTTAAGTCTTCACTTGCTGAGGTAGAATGCTCATTCTGATCTTCATCGAATGTGACATGAATGGATTCTACAATCATCTTGGTTGAGATGATATACACTCTGAAAGCTTTAGAGTGTGGAGAGTAGCCCATGAACACACCTTCATTTGCTTTGGGAGCAAATTTGTTGAGATTTTGTTTTGTACTGAGTACAAAGCATTTACTCCCAAAGATGTGGAAATATTCCACATTAGGAATCTTGCCATTGTATAACTCATATGGAGTCTTCAGATGTCTTTGGACTATAGTGGCTCTATTCTGAGTGAAGTTTGCACAGTTTACAGCTTCAGCCCAGAAACTCAGTGCCAGTCCAGCATGGCATAATAAAGTTCTTGCAGCTTCAATCAGTGTTCTATTTTTTCTTTCTACAACACCATTTTGTTGTGGTGTGTAAGCTGCAGAGAAGTTTTGGATGATTCCTTTTTCTTCACAGAAATTAGCTAATACTGAGTTCTTAAACTCAGTACCATGGTCACTTCTAAGTTGCTTGACCTTGTTGCCTTTTTGAAGTTCCTCTCTTTTTATAAAGGCAATGATTTCTGTTGTTGCATCTGACTTAGTCTTGAGGAAGATGACCCAAGTATATCTTGAAAATTCATCAACCAAGACTAGAGTATAGATCTTTTTGGCCAAAGATGGTGTGCTGATGGGGCCAAAAAGATCCATATGTATCATAGTAAGAGGTTCATTAATGGAATGATTGACTTTGGACTTGAATGAACTCTTCTTCTGCTTGCCCATTTCACATGCTGAGCATAACTTATCTTTTGAATAAGTAATAGTGGGCAACCCTCTCACCAGTTTCTTCATACTGAGCTCGTTGATATTTCTAAAGTTGATGTGAGAGAGTTTCTTGTGCCATAGCCAATGCAATTCTGGCTTGACTTTAGAAAGCAGGCATACTCGAATAGTTGGGTCTATTTCAGATAGGTTGACCACATATATGTCTTTTTCTCTTCTAGCAATGAGTACAGGCTGGCCTTTATCATTGTAGATGATTCCTGCAACCTTCCTGAATCGAGCTTCATTGTCATCATCACACATCTGGCTGATACTGAGCAGATTGTGTTTTAGACCCTCTACATAGGCAACTCTTTTAAAAGTTATGTTGCCTGCCTTGATCACACCATAACCTCTTGTCTTTCCCACCGAGTCATCTCCAAATTTAACAGAAGGACCCTTCTCTGGAGTATAATTGAGAAGGTATTCCATACTGCCTGTCATGTGTCTTGAGCAGCCACTATCTAAATACCATTTTCTGTCACCCTGCACAAGACACAAAATAATAGTTAGTTCTTTTTAGGAACCCATTTTTGAATGGGACCTTTGGTGGGATAAACATATTTTGACTTGATCTCTTTAAATGGAGAGGTCGGTATCACTTCGGGGGAAATTGTAGAAGTTTTCTTTGGTGATACTGACTTAGTTTCTCTCCTTTTCTTTAGTACTGAGTACCTAGGACTTGAGAGATCAGTCCAGCATTCATCTCCCTTGTGACCAGTATGATGACACCTATAACATTTTCTAGGTCTATTTCTAAACATATTTTCATAAGGTATTTTAGAAAAATGTTTCACTTTTGGTAGGTCAGTATGAACAAGTTTTGCAAATTGTTTACTTAAAGATTTGACCTGATCACCAAGTGTTTTTAAAATGTTAATTTTGTCATTTTTAATAGGTGTTTTAACATTTTGTTTTACTGGTTTAAAGGGTGGTGGATCTGGTTGCTTCTTTTTATTTGACAGAGGAGTCTTTCTAATATTATTAGTGGTAGACTTCTGGTCTCTGCCAACTAAGGACCTAGTTAAAGTTGGTTTTTGTTTATCATGTTTTGAAGAAACAACTTTAACAGGTTCTTTAGATTTCTCAGTATATGATGTTTCTGTTCCTGCAACTTCTGTATTAGATGAAACATTGGAGATAGAAGTTGTCTTATTATCATTATATAATTCAAAAGTTGTTGTATTAAATAATAATTCAAAAGGTGGAACAGCAGAGGTGTCATACTGAACTATTGGGAGCTCAGTATCAGAAATTTCTTTTATAGAAAATTCAATACTGGGTTCTTGTAGCTCAGTGTAGCACTTTGAGCAGATGAAGGGACCAATAGGTTTTTCTAAAATTTCATTTTCCTCATCATCTGACTCAGTTTGACATCCGACTTCACATAAAGTTTTAGCTTTTACAAAATTAATAGGGTTCATAGTAGAAAACTCTTCAAATAAATCAGCAAAATTGTTCCTATTTTTAAATTGAGGATCAACACCAAGTGCAGCCCTCACATTTTCTGGAAATTGTTGATTTAAGCATTTATTTAATTTTATTGAAGCATTTCCCCAAGATTTACACTGTTTTTCAAATTTCTCTTTTTCAAGTTTGTGTAAATGAGCTTTATCAGCTAATCTCTGGTTAATGTCTTTTAAATCTGAAAAATTTAATTCTAAATCTTTATACTTTGCTAGTTTATCTAAGTTTTCATTATTTACCCTTTCAAGTTCTTGAATTGTTAATTTTAAAGCTTTTTCTTTTTGTACAAAAGTTTTAAGATCAACAATCATATACTCAAAAATCTTAGTCTTTTCATTCACTGAATAAGTTTGAAAGGAACTTACCTTGTACAACTGAGTGGAATCCCAATCAGTATGAACACTCATCCTCTCAGCCTCTTTGATATCCTTTTCAAAAGAGCTCTTCAAATCATCTTCAGTGAAAGCCATAAAGGCTTTATTCTCAATCTCTTCCTCATCATCACTTAAGTCTTCATCCAACAAGGCTTCTAAGTAAAGTGCTTGATGAGGTGCTCCATTCCCTTCTGCCCTCTTGCCCTTGCTCCAATTCTTCAGCTTGACATATTTGTCTCTATACCTTTTAGCTCGGTATGCAATCTTGTCATTTTGGTCAGTCTCAGAAGACTTGGTATGACAATTTGCAGCAATATGTCCAGGCTTTCCACACCTATAGCACAGACCTGATCTTGGGTCAGTATTAGAAGAGCTAACACCAAGCCTCTTCTTCTTCAACTGATCCAGCTTCATAGACATAAGAGCCATTTGAGTTTCAAGCTCTTCTGCCTCAGCATCAGCTAGATCAACTTCTGGTTCATCTGGATCAGTCACAGTATAGGCCTATTGCACAACTAGAGCCATTCCAGTGGAAGCTTTGTCAGTTTTCTTCCAGTTGATCAGTCTTGCAGCATTAGACCATACAAAGTTTGAAGAGTGTATGACTCAATGTTGTTAGCAGCATTGACAGAGTTTGTCATGTCAAGAAATTGTTGAGGAAGACTATCCAGGAACTTTTGAACAAGTTCTCCTTCCTCTTTCACAATGTCTACACTGATTAAATCATGGATAACAGTATTGAACCTGTTATAGAGAGTGGTGATGTCTTCATTAGGAGTTGAGAAGAAGTTTTCATATTTCCTTCTCATGTTGCTTTTCCTTTGCAACTTCACCTTTGTTGTGCCTTCATAGGTGACTGATAGGCTATCCCACATAGCCTTTGTTGTTGGCAATTTCATAATTGCATTAAGTATCTCTTTGGTAACAGCATTACCAATCACCCCTTTAGCTCTGGAGTCTAAAGCATACAACTGACGGTCAGTATCAGTCCAGTTGCGCTTTAGTTTAGGTACAGTTCTTATGCCCTCAGGAGCATCATCAGTAGCAGCAACAGGTTCCACAGTTTGTGGAATGATGGGACCATCATATAGCACAGTGAGCATTTCATGATGAATGGATTCAAGATACCACTGAGCTTTTAGCTTCCATTGATGGAAGTCTTTTCCATCAAAGATGGGTACTCCCTTTCCAGACATAACTGGTGCAACAATGGTGGACATTTTTAATTTTGGAGTATGGGAAGGATAAGTATAAGGGATGGCTGCCAGGGTTATAGATCGACTAAATAAGAGTTTATTTAGCCTGCTCTGATACCAGTTGTTAGGTCACAACAACCCTGTTTTAATGTTAATTGATAGAATATTATACTTAGAGAAATATTAGAGTGATAACACAAGAATATAGTCAATGTATAAATCCACTAAGTGTGGCTTGTTGCGGAATAACAAGACCACTGATCAATTACAAAGATATGAAAGTGTAAAGTGAATTGGTGAGTTCTCCTTTGCAAGATGATCTCTATTTATAATGATATAGAGATCTTACATAATGGGCAAAGGAGTAACCGAAGGACTAAACTAGGCAAATGACTAAGATCAAGGGAATTGATCTTAGTCCGTTACAAAATGTAACTCAGTCCTTCTACTCAGTCCTTGTACTCAGTATCACTATCTGATACTGAGTACTGATACTGAGTTCCAATACTGATCACTCAGTATCAGACCTAAACTTAGCTATATTATTCTACATATTATTCAAGACTAGTCTAGGTTGTTTTTGTTATCTTAAGATCCAAAGGGGCAAGGATTTTTGCCTTAACAAAAATGATAATCTCTGTTAATGAAAGAAAGCTTACATTGAAAGAGAAAGTTACAACCTTATATACTCCTACCAATTAACAAGGGAAAAGTTAACTAACGGACTTTAAAGGTCAAAACTATTACATAAATGGTCCTAACAGATCCACCAAAATTCACCTACTTCTTCGAGTGATATAGTCATTGTCCAGCAAGCGTACGCAATACAAATAGCGTAATTTATTATATATCTTATTCATTCGGTTAGTAATCGTTAAAGTTTTACATGTAATTTTAAAGACATGAATTTCTACAATTTTAGAGATTTGGTAACTAGAACAAACGATCTCATTCTGCTTTGAGAAGCGTCGGTAACGATTCCAGTTCCAGTCGGAACCAGCGCTTACCCACATATGCTCACGCATATCTACCACTACATAGTTGTAGTGCACCAAATATGTGTCATATTAACGTCACATGATGCCGACTAAGTGTCGTCGGTATTGCTCGACTTATGACGACGACAACTGTGGGGACGAAAATTTTAACCTATGGCGACGCAGCAATGGCGACGGAAAGTTACCGACGACATGTTGTCGGGATAGCCTGTGGCGACAACACGTCGTCGGTAAAGACTTTTTTTGTGTTGTCGGCATAGGGTTGTTTTCTTGTAGTGTGAGCTTCTCTTCCCCGCGTTTATCATATTAAAAATATTTTGATATACTCTACTACCGCTATTCTCATTCATTCGGAAAATAATCATACACATGAATACATGATACACTCACGCTCGCAATTCTGCCCATGAACTCCAACACCCCATCGTGGCTCAGCATGTGAGGCCACCACAGATGTAATCTTGCTACTACCACTATTCTCTTTTTTTTTTAGAAAATTTATATACCAATGCATGCATGTCGCCAGTTTTCAAGGGAAGACGTTGATTCAAAGGAAATGAGTTTGGTCGCCTACTACTTGGGGTTGGTCGAAATTTTTCATGTATAATGAGCGAAAGACCAAACAATCACCCTTTACTGATAGTCTAAGTTCATTGACACCCTCCTTTTACTTCTCATTTGCTCTAACTTTTTTCTAGAAGCAAATTCCAAATTTCTTTTTGGAAAAATATTAAAAAATACTTTCTATGTCACCTTGTATTTTCTATAAATATCATGCATCTCCTCCTCTCTTACCACCACATGCAGTTTTCCACTTGAAAATCCTTTTCTACTTCGTCCAATATTATCACAAGTCACTCAATAGCTATGTTTTCTAGATCATCACTGCGCCATCCTGAAAAATCATTTCCAATTAGGCGTCCAACATACACTCCTAATCACATTCCCAACCCTAACTATGTTCGCATTCTCGATACCACTCTTAGAGATGGTGAACAATCACCCGGAGTCAGTTTGACTCCAAAGGAAAAACTAGATATTGCTCATCAACTTGCCAAATTGCAAGTCGACGTTATCGAAGCAGGGTTTGCTGCTGCCTCGGATTCCGAGGTAGAAGCCATTAAAATGATCGCCAAGGAGGTCGGGAACGTGACCACAGAAAATGTGATTGACATTCAGAAGAACGTGTGATTGACGGGAAAATTAGACATGTTGCGGATTCACCGCAGTGGAGAAACATTGATAAAAGGTATGTTGAGTTTGGGAAGGAGATCAGAAACATACGGTTTGGGCTTAGTTCGGATGGGATAAATCCTTTCGGTAACATGAGTAGTCGTCATAATACGTGGCCAGTTCTCTTATGCATTTACAATCTCCCACCATGGTTATGCATGAAACGGAAATACATTATGATGTCCTTGTTGATTCAAGGTCCAAAACAACCAGGTAATGATATTGATGTTTATTTATCCCCTTTGATTGATGACTTAAAAACTCTTTGGAGTGATGGTGTAGATGTATACGATGCTTATAGAGAAGAACGATTTAAATTGCGGGCCATGGTTTTTTGTACTATCAATGACTTTCCAGCATACGGTAACTTGTCAGGATACAAAACGAAGGGTAAGAAAGCTTGTCCTGTTTGTGAAGATGAGACAAGCTCGGTGTGGTTACGAAATTGCAAAAAAACTGTACACATGAGACATCGAAGATTCCTTACCAAGAGTCACCCGTTTAGGAAGAAGACTATTGAGTTTGAAGGAACTGTCGAGGTCAGGACGGTGAAGAAAAGATTTGATACATTTTCACGAGTTCAAAATATTAATGTTGTGTTGGGTAAGAGATTTCGTATTGATAATGTTGCCATATGAAAAAAGAAGTCCATATTTTTTCAATTGCCTTACTGGAGACATTTAGATGTTAGACATTGTCTTGATGTTATGCACATAGAAAAAAAAACATATGTGAGAGCTTGATAGGCTTATTAGTGGATATTAAGTATAAAACTAAAGATGGTATTAAGGTTCGAAATGACATGGTCGAGATGGGAATACGTAAAGATCCTGCTCCCGTACAACGAGGCACTCGTACTTATCTTCCACCCGCATGTTATAATACAACGAAAGAAGAAAAAAAAAGTTCTGCCAATGTTTGCACGATATTAAGGTTCCGTCATCTTATTCAGCAAACATTCAAAGATTTGTATCGATGAAAGATTATAAATTGCTTGGGATGAAGTCTCACGATTGTCATGTTTTGATGACACATATGATTCCAATCGCAATTCGTAGAATTTTACAAGATGATATCTGATATACAATCACAAAGCTTTGTTTGTTTTTCAACAATATTCATACGAACGTTATTGATATCGAAAATTAGGGCAAATGGGAGAAAGACGTTTATGTTATCCTTTGTGAACTAGAGATGCACTTTCCACCATCATTTTTTGATATAATGGTTCACCTAATATCTCATATCGTACAAGAGATTAAGGCATGTGGTCCTGTATTTCTACGTTACATGTACCCTTTTGAAAGATACATGGGAATATTGAAAGGTTGTGTAAGAAACCGTAATCGACCAGAGGGAAGTATTATTGAAGGGTATACTTCTGAAGAGGTGATTGAGTTCTGCCAAGGTACGTATGTAATATATATGATCAACTATAATAAAAATTAATTTATTATATATTTTGTTTTTCTTAGGCTATATGGAAGGTGTCAAAAGTGTTGGCGTTCCTAAAAGTCGCCATTCAGGTCGACTTGAAGGAAAGGGAGGAGTAGGTTTTAAGATAATAGTTCCAATGCACGGAGAACTACAAGTTGCTCATTTAGTAATCTTAAAGCACATGACATGCCTCACTCCATATGTTGATGAGCATATGGATATGTTAAAGTCGACGAACCCGGGTAAACAACAAGTGTGGTACATAAACAACCAAAACAAGGATTTGGCAAGTTGGTTGAAAGAGAGGGTGACAACAAGTGACGACGTTGATGACACTGTCAAAAAATTGGGACAAGGTCCAGATGCTAGAGTAAGAACTTACCAAGGATATGATATTAATGGTTATACATTTTACACCAAATATCAAGATAGAAAAAGTAAGTGCAGAATAGTGGAGTTACAGTAATAGCATCAACAACCGAAATCGATAGGCGTGATCAAGATACATTGATAAGCATCGCAAAAGATTCTTATTACGGTGTGATAGAAGAAATTTGGGAATTGCAGTATTCTGATTTCATAATCCCAGTGTTCAAGTGTAAGCGGGTAAATAACCGTGCGGGTGTTAAAGTTGACGAATATGATTTTACACTTGTCGATCTTGAAACTAATGGCTACAAATCCGAGCCATTCGTTCTCGCAACACATGTATCACAAATTTTTTTCGTCAAAGATCCAAGCAAAGCAAAATACCACATTGTGTTGCAAGGTAAAAGACGTATTCTTGGGGTTGATAATGTTGTGGATGAAGAAGAACACGACAACTTCGATGATTTACCACCATTTTCCGTCGGTATCGAACCCGGGAATTTTGAAAACATGAATTGTAACGACCGTAATTTTACGTTTGTCATTTTGTGTATTTATTTGGGATTTATGTGAATTTCGTTATTTATGTTAGTTTACATTTCAGTTTGTGTTTTATCGAATGTTTGAATGTTTGGGACTTGGTATAACCAAGTATGGGTCAAAACTTGGATGGAAACAAGTTTAGAGGCCAAGAATCTGGCTGGAACAGCCCTCACGGCGCGAGGAAGACGCGAGGAAGACGCGAGCCAGACGCGAGTACAAACAGTGGGTTCAGAACTCATACGCGAGAGACTCGTGTTGAGCTTCGCCAAGACTCGTGTTCAGAACTCATACGCGAGAGGCGCGAGCGGGGCGCGAGGTAGGCGTTCCTGCGGCGACCAAGAAGGCATCCGGCGTCACCTCGCGGCGCGAGGCAAACACGAGCGGGGCGCGAGGACTGTCTGGACTATATAAAGTTGTGTAGAAGCTAGGGCTCATAACACCTACGAACCCTAGAGAGAGTGTAGCCGTTTTTGAGAGCATTTGGACGGTTTTTGGAGCTAAGGAGCTCAAATCTTCACCATCTTGAAGGATTTAAGCATCAAGAATTCTTGCTTATTTCACTTAGTTACCTTCATGTTGAGCTTAGTTTGGGTATCAATGGTGGTTTTGGGAACCCACCATGTCATCTTTGGGGAAGATGAACTTTCATGGGTGTAAAACACTCCTTGTAGACTTGTAATCAATTTGTACAAGTTAGATTTGGAATTGGTGATGGAAATATTGAACTAGGGTTTGAGATTCCACCAAGTTGTATGAACTTGGTGGTTGGGAATGTTTAGATGGATTAAATAGTAGCTAGTTATGGATTATAACTAGATTTTTGTAATGATATTGATGTTAGGTCAAGAAGACCTTGAGATTGGAAGTACTTCCTCAATTTGGAAGTAAGGACTGTGTTGTTGAACACAAGTGTTGGATAGCATTGCTAAGGTGAGTACATGTGATCTTTCTGAGTACATAGTAAACCATGTTTTATGAATTGAAATGATTTTAGAGTCTTTATTATATAATTGTTTTTAATAAAGAAAAGATTGAATTGATAGAGTATGAATTGAATTGAATTGAATTGAATTGTAATTGATTGTGTAGTTACCACTAGTATGATTGAGTTGTGATATGGGCTTTGACCCAAGTAGATGATTTGTTATGTGGTAGCTAATCAATTGGATCCTAGATAACCCACACAAGTTGGGGGAGTTAGTGACATCTACTTGGGGCGGTACCACCCTGCGCAAGGGTAGTGTGTCGAGAAATAGTCAACCCGGAAATCGGGGGAGAAATAGTCAACCCGGAAAACGGGGGAGAAATAGTCAACCCGGAAATCGGGGGAGAAATAGTCAACCCGGAAATCGGGGGAGTTTACCTAGTTAACCCATATCGGGGGAGTTGCTTCGGGGAGGCTCGTTGCGTATGTGAATGGCTTATGGCAAGCCTTAGAGTTTGATTGACTATATGCAATTTGATAGTTATTTAATTATTATTTTATTGCAAATCATTTCTAACCGGGTCTAAACCCCATGTTTCTCACGAGACAATATTTGTCTCACGTACTACGTTTATTTTGGCTATGTACTCAGGTTCGGGAGCTAAAGATTAGGCGGCCCGTAGTTAGCATTTGGAAGGATTAGCTCGGTGTACTTATTTAGTTCCCTAGACTATAGTTTTGAAATATTTGTAACACCGGTTTTGGTACTTTCTAATTATTCCAAATATTTTAGTTAAACCATATTTTTAGATACTCGGTTTGTAAAGACATATATTTTACATTTTAAAAGTTATAAATTTGGTTGAAAAATCGTTGTGTTACAACTTGGTATCAGAGCATTAGTCTAAGTGAATTAGGTTGGTTACCCACCCTAGACTTAGACTTTGCTTTTGGGACATTATGTTCTATAGGAAGTAAAGTTGACCTTTAAGGATTAGGGTTGACCATTGAGGGAATTGTTTTAAATCGAGCTATTCTTATGTTTATTTTGACTTTTTAGTCAACTTATTGGATTCTAATTGAGTTGACATCTGTAGGAAAACCATGTAGTATTCACATAGCGGAACTTGAATACCACATTACTGGATCTCTACTAGTCAATGAGATCACGGGAAGAAGGAGATGATGAACATTACCTTTAGATTGCTAAAGAAGTGATC
Organism: Calendula officinalis; assembly: GCA_963853835.1. Classification (NCBI taxonomy): domain Eukaryota; kingdom Viridiplantae; phylum Streptophyta; class Magnoliopsida; order Asterales; family Asteraceae; genus Calendula; species Calendula officinalis. The sequence continues at coordinate 73,049,888 of OY970826.1, forward strand.
CACCGCTACTGCACCACCTGGGCACGCTGCAAGACCGCGTTGTACCAACAAAGTAACACACGAACTCGTGTGTGTTTGTGTGTGTCGAACCCGAAACCGAAACACACCTTCGGGTGTGTTGTTCGTCGAACTCGAAGAAACCGAAACCCCTTAGGGTTGGTTTCGGTCGAAGGGAGAGGAGGGAGTATTAGGGTTTTGCTTGTGATTAGTGAGTAACCTCTAAGCCTTAGACATGCCCTCCTATTTATAGGTTTAGGCCTTGCACTTAGGCCCTTAGAGTTTAAGTTGAAGTTTAATGAAACTTAAACTTCTTTTGTTACTTTTAACCCTTGGACTTATACTAGTTAGTTAATAAACTATTAATTAACTGTCCGTTAAATACTTAACCTAATTTTAACCATCCTCACAAATAATAATTAACTTATTATTATTTATTCTCTTCTTGATAATTAACTTAACTAGTTAATTATTCCACACAACTTACTTTATTCGGTTGTCCATTATTGGGTGTGTAGTGGTGTGACCCTTTAGTGTCTTATAACATTGGACACGGTGACACGTGTACTTATTTGTGCACATAAATCCTTCAGACTCCCACTTGTGCAAGTTAAGAAACACTTTCTGATCATCGTTGGCCTAAAGCGGTCCCTAGCCAGACATTTAGGATAACCAGGTTATAAGAACTCTTACATCCAGAGATAATATTCATAAAATGAATAACACTAACAGATTTTCCTTTCGCATCATGATATTTCTTAATTTGAGTAATAGACATGGAGCAGGGATCTTGTTCTATACACTCGAATTTTATCGACTCTGATTTCGACTTTCTGCAGTAACGGATTACCAAATGATCTAATCATTCTCCGAGCGCGGCCACGCATTTCAGTAGTCTTAATCGTCGAGCGGCCATGAAATATCTCTTCTAGTTAAAGAAGGTGCAAATTCCATCTTGACATTTGCGTTATCTTGCCCACGACTTCCGCTGTCTTAGTCAAGTTCCTTATGATCACCCTTTTACGATGTGACGGTAGATAAATGCTAAAGATCAGAAGTCATCGTGTCTCAAACCAAAACGTCTCAGGTCAGAGGACATCTACTCGAAATTACTCATGCTTAGGCTCCATGAAGTAATCTCGATCTTTTGGTCACGTCTAATGTTTAGCAAACTCTGTAAACATCTATGAATATTTATTTTAACAACCCTTGTTTCTCTATTTAATAACTATGAAATAGATAAATATTCATAGTGGTATTAACTCTTGAATCTAGCTCCCACTAAATTCAAGCAACCACAGATAATTTAGATACTCAAAAACTTTGTGTATCAAGGATAGGTTTAAAACATGTTAAGAATAGACAATGTGAAAATATTACGTAAAACTTTCTATTTCAATCCCACGAAATGTTACTACATAATGTATCGATTTCAAACATGTCTATGATTCTAATCAAAATTACTAGCTGCAGTCTCGAGTGCATGTCCCCAAAATGATAGTGGTAGTGGGGCGCGACACATCATCGAACGTACCATGTCAAACAAGGTGCGATTCCTCCTTTCTAATACGCCATTCATCTGAGGCGTATATGTAGGTGTGAGTTGTGAAACAATCCCACATTCCTTCAAATGATCGTCGAACTCTTGGCTCAAATATTCGCCTCCTCGGTTAGACCGAAGTGACTTAATTTTCTTGCCTAGTTGGTTCTCTACTTCCCTCTGATATTCTTTGAACTTCTCAAAGCTCTCAGACTTTAGTCTCATAAGAAAGACATAACCATACCTACTGAAGTCGTCAGTAAAGGTAATGAAGTAGTGGTATCCTCCTCTGGCTTCTGGAGTAAAGGGTCCACACACATCTGTGTGTATAATCCCTAACAACTCGCCTGCCCTTTCATTGTAGTGGTTGAAAGGGTCTTTTGTCATCTTGCCAGATAAACAAGCTTCGCATATTGCATATGATTCCAAATCAAATGGCTCTAGAATTCCATCATCGTGGAGCTTCTTAATGCGAGTCTCGTTTATATGACCTAAACGACAATGCCAAAGATAAGTTTGATTCAAGTTACTCTTGGATCTTTTACTTATATGATAAACGTCTCGTTCTATGTTATTTAGATTTCACGTGTATAGACCATTATGAGAATTTGCGTTAAAATATAAAATGTCATCTTTTAAAATTGTTTTTCCATAAAACTCATAATAAAAACAACTGTCTATAAGTAAATCAAAATGAATAACATTCTTAATAAGTCTAGGAACATAATAACAATCTTTAAGTTCCAAGACTCTTCCTGAAGGCAACATGAGAAGATATGTTCCTACGGCTTCAGCTCCAACCTTGGAACCTTCGCCTACTCGTAGTTCAACATCCCCTCGTCCCAGCCTCCTGTTCTTCTTAAATCCCTGCAAATGATTGCAAATGTGATGACCACATCCGGTATCCAATACCCAGGATTCACTAGAAGTAACGAGACAATCAATCATAAAGAAACCTGAATCGCTGACAAAGTCAGCGTCCAACAGCCCCACGTCCGACGTGTGCTCGCAAATATCCTTGCTGCCACAAGCTGGGCAACACATATCAACAAAGTCATTCAACCACTCTTGAAACTCGTCCTCCTGAATCTCGGGGAGAGATTCTTCCTCTAGCCAGTGAACATCGCGTATACACAAGAGATCTCGTGTAGACCTGCGACACTCAAATCAAAATTCCTGACTATACGTACTACCCTGTCGTGATAGTACTGAGTGAGAGATCCAAACAAGAACAAGACTTGTTCATGCTCGTTTGATGTGCCAGTAACTAGGGTGAGACAATCTAGTAACCTCCTTATGTTGATAAGGTGGTCACTCAATGGTTGATCATCTTTCATTTTCGACGAAATGATTTCTTGTAAAATGAATTGCTTGCTATCTTCAGTACTATCTTTAAACGTCTCCTCAAGATACTGGAAATCTCATAGCATGGTTTCTTACGTAGATTATCAGTAAGCTCTGATAATGAAGTAAGAATAAGAATCGACATAACTTGTGATTCATCAGCCAGATACTGATAATAAGCGTCAAGCTCATCATCCTGGGCATCTTGCCCTGGTTGTCCCTTGGGCACCTCGTCTATCACGTACAATAGATTCTGTGCTTTTAGGTAACTCCTAAAGTGAACTTTCCAAACTTTGTAGTTCGGACCAGTAAGCTTCCATTTTCCAGTGATGAACTTTCGCGATTCGTTTGGTGAGTAAAACGGAATTTCTGACGGTACAGACATCTATAAGAAAAACAACAAACGGTTAGTAAGATTAGATATATAAATAACTTCTAACATTATTACCTTTTAATAATAATAGTTAGACTAGGACCCATATTTCACGCCCTCTAATGCAAGGTTTGGGCACTTCCCATTAGAGCCACGCTATTTCTGGTAGGTATAGCCATACCGATCGCCTCTAGACTAGAAACGATTCCTAGATCCTCGGGATATCAAGTTGAACAACAAACTTGTACTTGTTTTAATCCCTCTAGTGCATTTTGGGGCGGGACTCCCGATTGTCACCAAAATAGATCGTACCACCTAAGACAGTGCGATGCCTTGCGCCGGGACTCCCGATTATCACAAGACCCTACGCACCCTAACACTCGCAATGATTTGAATCCACATCTAAGGTTCTTTCTCCTTACAATGTTAATATCGTTTAACAAGTGAGGTGTTCCATTAGGTGGGTTGCACTCTGATCTAAGATTTTCTAAAAAGGATTTTCCTTTGTTCGAAAAAGTTAGCCAGTTTTTAATTACTTGGTTTTATAAACTAACTGTTTATAAATTCCACTTTTTAATTTGTCTTTTATAAAACTTGGTTTATAAACAAACTGTTTACTTTACCATTATTAATTTAAAACTTGGTTTTCTAAACAAATTGTTTATAATCACCATTATATTAATTTATACCTTGGTTTTCTAAACAAACTGTTTATAGTTACCATATAATTAAATCTTGGTTTTCTAAACAAACTGTTTATAATCACCACCTTATTATTTCATATTATAATAAATACACGAAAAATAAATAATACTTGCAATTTTCGAAAAATTGCCATGCCATAACCCCAAAGACTTGGTTTTGTGTTTTGTATATTTAAAAAATAAAAAAAATTAATAATTTCCAAAAATAATTAAAAAATTCGGAACTTTTAACATTAAACACAATGTCACGACTTTTGGGTTATGTCATACTAAATAAATAAATAAACTGATAATTTAAATTACCAAACTGATAATAATTAAATTACCCATAAACCGGTTTCTTATTTCCTCCTTAATTTTATAATTATCTTGATTTAAATAACTATTAAAATCATTAGTTTTAATTTAAATGTTATTGACTTTATTATAATTGACGAAAAATAATAAAACTGGTCAAAAGAGCAAACTTTTGACACTTGATTTGATCTCGCGTACTTATATGCCCGATATTGAGCCTTAGGTTAACGAGACTGGATCAAATACACAACGAGGGAAAAAACTAGATCGATTAAACGAAGACTGAACCGTGGCTCGGTTCGGCTTGCTCGTTCGGCCCGTTCGTCCGAACCAGGTTCGACTGAAACTCGATCTTACTTTGGTTCGACCGAACCCTCTCCCTTTTTTTTATTTATTTTTTATTTATTTATTAAAAACGAAAATTATAATAATATACTAGTAATAACAAGTAAATAAATGTGTTATTCTAATACTAAGAATTACACAACTTTCCTTATTTTGTCAAAAGCCTAATTTGTCCATTGATTCACCAAATCTTGGTTAATCAATTACTTGGACTAATTTTTCTAGGGTTTTTACTAGACAAAAAAAAGAAACCTAATTCTTTTTATCTTGAAACCTATTCAATCCAATTGTTCATAAACTTGAACAATGTTCTTGGATCAAAACTTACTAGATTTCTTTCTAAGATAAAAAAAACTTAATAATATATATAAGGAAAAAAAAAGCCTAATTTCTTTTTATCTAGAACCCTATTCAAACCAATGTTCATTCAAAAACTTGAAGAACACATGCTTGGCCGAAAATTCTAGGGTTCTTTTCTAGATGAAAAGAAACTCAACCGAATCTCATTGAGATTTGTAGAAAGCTCTGATACCACTGTAGGAAAACCTTGTAGTATTCAAATGGCGGAACTTGAATACCACATTACTGGATCTCTACTAGTCAATGAGATCACGAGAAGAAGGAGATGATGAACATTACCTTTAGATTGCTAAAGAAGTGATCCACCTCTACTGCACCACCTGGACACGCTGCAAGACCGCGTTGTACCAACAAAGTAACACACGAACTCGTGTGTGTTTGTGTGTGTCGAACCCGAAACCGAAACACACCTTCGGGTGTGTTGTTCGTCGAACTCGAAGAAACCGAAACCCCTTAGGGTTGGTTTCGGCCGAAGGGAGAGGAGGGAGTATTAGGGTTTTGCTTGTGATTAGTGAGTAACCTCTAAGCCTTAGACATGCCCTCCTATTTATAGGTTTAGGCCTTGCACTTAGGCCCTTAGAGTTTAATTAGAAGTTTAATGAAACTTAAACTTCTTTTGTTACTTTTAACCCTTGGACTTATACTAGTTAATTAATAAACTATTAATTAACTGTTCGTTAAATACTTAACCTAATATTTTACCATCCTCACAAATTATAATTATCTTATTATTATTTATTCTCTTCTTAATAATTAACTTAACTAGTTAATTATTCCACACAACTTACTTTATTCGGTTGTCCATTATTGGGTGTGTAGTGGTGTGACCCTTTAGTGTCTTATAACATTGAACACGGTGATACGTGTACTTATCTGTGCACATAAATCCTTCAACATCTTATTATAGTAAGATGGCTAGAACAAGAAGTGGTTGATTGTTGGATGGGGAACAAGCTTCGAATTTGAATCAAGATGGGAATGGATTGGCCAATTCGGGTATCGGGAATAACCATACTCCGGTAACAATGGAGGCCATTCAATCCATGCTCACTAATATGAGGAATGTGATGCAACAAGATGTTAACCGGATCATAAATGATTCGTTGAACTTAGGTGGTGATGATGAAAGGGGGGAGGAGGAACATCTTTATGAAGAAAAGAGGGAGGAAAGTGAAGATTCCTCTCAACTCACTAAGACTAAGTCAACGGGAAACACCAACCCGACCGAGAAGTCCTCCAATGGGGAAAGTGGTGAAGAGAGAAAGATTGAACGTGAATGATGTTCTTACAAAACATTCCTTGCTTGCCGTCCCGACTTCTATCTCGGGAGTACGGAACCGAAAGTGACGGTTCGTTGGATTCGAGAGACAGAACGTGTGCTTGAGAGTAGCAAGTGCAAAGAGGAAGACATGGTGACTTATGCCTCACGATTGTTTAAAGATGATGCTCTTACATGGTGGGACACCGTGTATGAAACTTTGGGAAAGAAAGTCATTTACAAGATGTCGTGGGATGAGTTCACTAGAAGACTCAAAGAGAAGTATTGTCCCGAAAGGGAGTTGGAAGAGTTGTTGGAGGAATTCTTGCACTTCAAGAAAGGCAATTTGACCTTGGATGAGTATACCAAGAAGTTCACGGGATACCTCCCGTTTGTGTCAAGTACTTACCCAACCGAACGTAGTCGTGTGGTTCGGTTTGCTAATGGGTTACCATGGGAGTATGAGCTCGAAGTGAAGAGGGAGACCACTCTTGATGAGGCGATCAATGTCGCCCGAAGTGTTGAAAAAGTTAGCAAGAGAAGAGTGCAAGAGAGGTCGGTTGGTAATGAAAAGAGGAAATTTGAAAGTTTTTCGGGACCATCCAATAAAAGCAAGTTTGCCCCGAGCGGGTCAAAACAAGGAGGTGTCGGTGGATGTAGAAAGTGTGGTAGGGGCCACAAGGGAGAATGTAAGGCGGATTCCAATGGTTGTTTCAAGTGTGGTCATTTTGGCCACAAAGCTAAAGAGTGCAAGGTTAAAAGCCTTGATGAAGTTGAATGTTACTCATGTCATGAGAAGGGGCACTATAGCAATGTTTGCCCAAAGAAAGGAACCGAAACGTTGGTGTCAACCGCTCACAAGAAACCGGGGTCGTTGAAAGTCAAAGGGCGTGCCTTCCAACTCACGTGTGAAGAAGCCAAGGAGACTCATGATGTCGTCTCAGGTACCTTATTCATAAACTCCATACCCACATATGTATTGATTGATTCGGGTTCTACTTATTCTTTCGTGTCTCATGAAATTGGTGCTAAGTTTAAGGTTCCACTAGAGTTACTTGATGATTTGTATGAAATTGAAGTAGCCGATGGGAAAACCTCTATGGTTCAACACGTCTATAGAGATTGTGAATTAGAAATCGATAGTAAGAAGTTTAAGGTTGATTTGATGCCAATGGGGATTAAGGCTTTCGATGTAATTATCGGGATGGATTGGTTGGGGATCCACCAAGCCAAGATTTTGTGTGGAAAGAAGTTGGTGTCGATTAAGTCACCCGAAAATGAGAAAGTGTACATTTATGGGGAAAAGAGGCATCATATGCCAAACTTGTTAACCGCCATTAATGCAAGAAAGTGTTTATCGAAAGGGTGTTCGTCATTTATAGCTTATGTCTTAGATGGGAGAAAAGAAAAGAAGTCGGTTGAGAATGTGAAGATTATTCGGGATTTTCCCGAAGTTTTTCCCGATAACTTACCCGGTTTGCCACCGGAGAGACAAGTCGAGTTCCGAATTGATTTAGTTCCGGGGGCGACGCCGATTGCCCGAGCCCCGTATCGTTTTGCCCCGTATCGTTTATTCCAAATTTTCAAATCCCAAAACATAAGTTATCCAAATATCGAATCCTTAATCACTTTTGCACAAAACCTTAATCGACCAAACCGTCCGTTTTCTTCACTATAATCACTCTGCAATAGTTTGCCAGAGTTTGGATTCACCGTCGTTTTCTTCACCTTGGATAGTAACTGACGTTGCTTTCACCACGTCGTATCCTTAATCACTTTTCCAAAAACCTTAATCAGTACTTCTCGTCGACCTAAACCCTAGTTTACCGTTACATCGCCGATATTCCTTCACCAAGCTAGGTATTAAAGTATTCTGTTAATGATTTCTTGTGTTTGTTATGCATTCGTTCGTAATCATCTTTTTTTGTTAACGTATTATGTTCACGCATTTGTGTTGTAATTCTGCAGAAATGGCCGATAATCCAGGACGTAAGAGACGTAGAGGCGAACGTGATCCTGCATCTTTTGGGAAGAAATATAGCAAAGATGTATATAAAACTGAATTTGACGAAAATCATATCCTTCTGAGTAAAGAACTGACATCATGGTTTGGGATGACGGTTCAACATCGTTTCCCGCTAGCAACCGATATGGGCAAAATGGACAAAGACATATATGAACAACTATGGCTGGATACCAAAGTATATATTTATTAGAAATATGAAATAGTTGTTAAGTGATGATAGCATATAATTTATTTACTCTAAATTGTAGAATATGTGGAATATCGAGAACGATGATGCAAAAGAGTTAATGAGGAAGAAAGCTGTGAAAATGGGTACAAATTTTAAATGAAGGCTTGTTAAACATTTCGTCCTTACAGGTAAGGATGCTTGTGAGAAGTATAAGTTTCTTAAAAGGGACGATTGGGAAGCATTTAAGGCACAAAGAAGCCCCCCAGAATTTTTGGTATCTCTTAATTATATTATATGTTTAGTATTGTACAATATTTTATTATTAACAACTTGTTAATTTGTGTAGCTAAAAAAGGAGAAAGCACTGGCAAGCAATGCAAAGAGACAATTCAAGGTCCACGTGGGCCGAAGCGGGTGGACCTGTTTTAAAAAAATAAAAAGGATGCAGTTTGGTCTCAACTTCTATAAAACCACAGTGTTCTTTCGGAGATTCAAAATGAACGGTCTATGTTGTTTTTGATGGGTTGTGCAGTAAAGAATAGTGAAGGAAAGTTTGAACTTCCTAACGAAGCGTTGGACAATTTCCAAGTTTTGGTAAACTAAGTTTTATTTAATTGAAGATTTTTATCTTTTTGATAAAACAAATACTTTTCGTAGCTCGCAGAAGAGAAAAAGATGATAGAGGATGGTACTTATGCATTAAATAAAGAGGATCCTTTAATTCGTCTTCTAGGACCCGAGCACAGGGGACAATCTCGGACTGTATCCGAGGTAATTGGATACACAAAGGTTAAAGGTGGATTGATTAGAAATGTGATCCCGCAAAGTACCCCCGCGGTCAACACAAGCCACCATGATTCATGTGGGTCCCGTGGAACGGTGGAACACTATCCACCTATTGAGGTAACATTTTAAAAGTTTTGCAGCCTATACTATCCAGCCTTATAATTGTATCTGTTTTTACAGGTGTTGTCACCATGTGAGTTGCTAGTTAGGGTGGCTGATGCCCATTTAGTCAAAGTTGGTTCTGGACAAGTATGGCCAACTGTTGGATTCCAACTGTGACATAATAAACTGATTGCCGATGGTTGTGTAAAAGTCCAAGTTGATTCGATCGTGGCAGGAAAGGAGGATTTGCCTGTACATCCTCTCACAAAAACAGGTGATGTTCAAGTGGTTGAGAATTTGTCATATAATATAGTACAGTGGCCAAGATATGCAGTGAAGGTATATTTTAGTTTTTTTTTATTGTTTGTGAACGCTTTTATCTAACTTTGTAGAAATGTTTTTGCTTATCGGCGATGGGCTTGTCAATTCCCCGGAAAGGGACTTGAGAGAATCCGCTCTGTTTGATTTGTCAACAAACAATGTTTATATAACAGAAATGCCCGAAACTTCACCCTTCCCTTTAGACCAAGACTTTTATGGATATGCACACATGGTTAGTCTTATCATTATCATTATTTTGATCATTATTTTTAAATACTAATGTTTTTATCATTACTTATTGTAGTTGCAATCGGTGGATCCAACATTCCCCGCAGCCCAAACCGTCCCCGCAGCCCAAACCATCACAGCAGCCCAAACCGTCCTGTTAAGGCAAAAAGCCTTACCCCTTTGGATCTTAAGATAACAAAACAACCTAGACTAGCTTTGATTAAGTTTAGGTCTGATACTGAGTGATCAGTATTAGAACTCAGTATCAGTACTCAGTATCAAATAGTGATACTGAGTAGAAGGACTGAGTGATACTCAGTATAGTAACGGACTAAGATCAAATCCCTTGATCTTAGTCATTTTTCTTGCTTAGTCCTTCGGTTACTCCTTTGCTCATTATGTAAGATCTCTATAACATTATAAATAGAGATCATCTTGCAAAGGAGTACTCACCAATTTACTTTACACATTCACATCTTTTGTAATTGATCAGTGGTCTTGTTATTCCGCAACAAGCCACACTTAGTGGATTTATACATTGACCATATTCTTGTGTTATCACTTTAATATTTCTCTAAGTATAATATTCTATCAATTAACATTATAAACCAGGGTTGTTGTGACCTAACAACTGGTATCAGAGCAGGCTAAATAATCTTCTATTTAGTCGATCTATAACCCTGGCAGCCATTTCCTACATCTATCCCTCCAACACTCAAAAATCCAAAATGTCTACAATTATTGCACCAGTTATGTCTGGAAAGGGAGTACCCATCTTTGATGGAAAAGACTTCCATCAATGGAAGCTCAAAGCTCAGTGGTATCTTGAATCTATTCATCATGAGATGCTCACTGTGCTAAATGATGGTCCCATCATTCCACAAACTGTGGAACCGGTTGCTGCTACTGATGATGCTCCTGAGGGCATAAGATCTGTACCTAAACTAAAGCACAACTGGACTGACACTGACCGTCAGTTGTATGCTTTAGACTCCAGAGCTAAAGGAGTGATTGGTAATGCTGTTACAAAAGAGATACTTAATGCAATTATGAAATTGCCAACAGCAAAGGCTATGTGGGATAGCCTATCAGTCACTTATGAAGGTACAGCAAAGGTGAAGTTGCAAAGAAAAAGCAACATGAGAAGGAAATATGAAAATTTCTTTTCAACTCCAAATGAAGACATCACCACTCTCTATAACAGGTTCAATACTGTTATCCATGATTTAATCAGTGTAGGCATTGTGAAAGAGGAAGGAGAGCTTGTTCAAAAGTTTCTGGATAGCCTTCCTCAACAATTTCTTGACATGACAAACTCTGTCAATGCTGCTAACAAATTGAGTCATACACTCTTCAAACTTTGTATGGTTTAATGCTGAATCATGAGGAGAATAATGCTGCAAGACTGATCAACTGGAAGAAAACTGACAAGTCTTCCACTGGTATGGCTCTAGTTGTGCAACAGGCTTATACTGTGACTGAGCCAGAAGAACCAGAAGTTGATCTTGCTGATGCTGAGGCAGAAGAGCTTGAAACTCAAATGGCTCTCATGTCTATGAAGCTGGATCAGTTGAAGAAGAAGAGGCTTGGTGTTAGCTCTTCTAATACTGACCCTAGATCAGGTCTGTGCTATAGGTGTGGAAAGCCTGGACATATTGCTGCAAATTGTCATACTAAGTCTTCTGAGACTGACCAAAATGACAAGATTGCATACCGAGCAAAAAGATATAGAGACAAATATGTCAAGCTGAAGAATTGGAGCAAGGGAAAGAGGGCCGAAGGAAATGGAGCACCTCATCAAGCACTTTACTCAGAAGCCTGGATGGATGAAGAGTTAAGTGATGATGAAGAGGAGATTGAAAATAAAGCCTTTATGGCTTTCACTGAAGATGATTTGAAGAGTTCCTTTGAAAAGGATATCAAAGAGGCTGAGAGGATGAGTGTTCATACTGATTGGGATTCCACTCAGTTGTACAAGGTAAGTTCCTTTCAAACTTATTCAGTGAATGAAAAAACCAAGATTTTTGAGTATATGCTTGTTGATCTTAAAACTTCTGTACAAAAAGAAAAAGCTTTAAAATTAACAATTAAAGAACTTGAAAGGGTAAATAATGAAAACTTGGATAAACTAGCAAAATATAAAGATTTAGAACTAAATTTTTCAGATTTAAAAGACATTAACCAAAGATTAGCTGATAAAGCTCATTTACACAAACTTGAAAAAGAGAAATTTGAAAAACAGTGTAAATCTTGGGGAAATGCTTCAATAAAATTAAATAAATGTTTAAATGAACAATTTCCAGAAAATGTGAGGGCTGCACTTGGTGTTGATCCTCAATTTAAAAGCAGGAACAATTTTGCTGATTTATTTGAAGAGTTTTCTACTATGAACCCTATTAATTTTGTAAAAGCTAAAATTTTATGTGAAGTTGGATGTCAAACTGAGTCAGATGATGAAGAAAATGAAATTTTAGAAAAACCTATTGGTCCTTCCATCTGCTCAAAGTGCTATACTGAGCTACAAGAACTCAGTATTGAATTTCAAATAACAGAAATTTCTGATACCGAGCTACCAATAGTTCAGTATGACACCTCTGCTGTTCCACCTTTTGAATTATTATTTAATACAACAACTTTTGAATTATATAATGATAATAAAACAACTTCTATCTCACATGTTTCATCAAATACAGAAGTTGCAGGAACAGAAACATCAAATACTGAGACATCTAAAGTACCTGTTAAAGTTGTTCCTTCAAAACATGATAAACAAAAGACAACTTCAACTAGGTCTTTGGTTGGCAAAGACAAGAAGTCTACCTCTAATAAAATTAGAAAGACTTCTCTGCCAAATAAAAATAAACAACCAGATCATCCATCTCCTAAACCAGTTAAAAACAATATTAATACATCTATTAGAAATAACAAAATTAATGTTTTAAAAACACTTGGTGATCAGGTCAAATCTTTAAGTAAACAATTTGCAAAACTCGTTCATACTGACCTACCAAAAGTGAAACATTTTTCTAAAATACCATATGAAAATATGTTTAGAAATAGACCTAGGAAATGTTATAGATGTCATCATACTGGTCATAAGGGAGATGAATGCTGGACTGATCTCTCAAGTCCTAGGTACTCAGTACCAAAGAAAAGGAGAGAAACTAAGTCAGTATCACCAAAGAAAACTTCTAAAGTTACCCCTGAAGTGATACCGACCTCTTCACATAAAGAGATCAAGTCAAATTGTGTTTATCCCACCAAAGGTCCCATTCAAAAATGGGTTCCTAAAAGGAACTAATTCTTATTTTGTGTCTTGTGCAGGGTGACAGAAAGTGGTATTTAGATAGTGGCTGCTCAAGACACATGACAGGCAGTATGGAATACCTTCTTAATTATACTCCAGAGAAGGGTCCTTCTGTCAAGTTTGGAGATGACTCAGTGGGAAAGACAAGAGGTTATGGTGTGATCAAGGCAGGCAACATAACTTTTAAAAGAGTTGCTTATGTAGAGGGTCTTAAACACAATCTGCTCAGTATTAGCCAGATGTGTGATGATGACAATGAAGCTCGATTCAGAAAGGTTGCAGGAATCATCTACAATGATAAAGGGCAGCCTGTACTCATTGCTAGAAGAGAAAAAGACGTATATGTGGTCAACCTATCTGAAATAGACCCAACTATTCGAGTATGCCTGCTTTCTAAAGTCAAGCCAGAATTACATTGGCTATGGCACAAGAAACTCTCTCACATAAATTTTAGAAATATCAACGAGCTCAGTATGAAGAAACTGGTGAGAGGATTGCCCACAATTACTTATTCAAAAGATAAGTTATGCTCAGCATGTGAAATGGGCAAGCAGAAGAAGAGTTCATTCAAGTCAAAAGTCAATCATTCCATCAATGAACCTCTTACTATGATACATATGGATCTTTTTGGCCCCATCAGCACACCATCTTTGGCCAAAAAGATCTATACTCTAGTCTTAGTTGATGAATTCTCAAGATATACTTGGGTCATCTTCCTCAAGACTAAGTCAGATGCAACAACAGAAATCATTGCCTTTATAAAAAGAGAGGAACTTCAAAAAGGCAACAAGGTCAAGCAACTTAGAAGTGACCATGGTACTGAGTTTAAGAACTCAGTATTAGCAGATTTCTGTGAAGAAAAAGGAATCATTCAAAACTTCTCTGCAGCCTACACACCCCAACAAAATGGTGTTGTAGAAAGAAAGAACAGAACACTGATTGAAGCTGCAAGAACTTTATTATGCCATGCTGGACTGGCACTGAGTTTCTGGGCTGAAGCTGTAAACTGTGCAAATTTCACTCAGAATAGAGCCACTATAGTCCAAAGACATCTGAAGACTCCATATGAGTTATACAATGGCAAGATTCCTAATGTGGAATATTTCCACATCTTTGGGAGTAAATGTTTTGTACTCAGTACAAAACAAAATCTCAATAAATTTGCTCCCAAAGCAAATGAAGGTGTGTTCATGGGCTACTCTCCACACTCCAAAGCTTTCAGAGTGTATATCATCTCAACCAAGATGATTGTAGAATCCATTCATGTCACATTCGATGAAGATCAGAATGAGCATTCTACCTCAGCAAGTGAAGACATAAGTGGCATAGATATTCTATGCAATCCAGAACACTCCATTGCTGAACAGCCTAAGTTTCATCCACACTTTATTCCTAATAAGTTTAATGAACCTGATCAAGTTCAAACTCAGTATCACTCAAATGCGTCTAATACTGAGGTTCCCATAACAGAGGACCTTCATACTGAGTTTCCAACCAATGATCTGAACCACTCTATTTATGAAGAAGGTGAAACATCCAACACTTCACAAGAATCCACATCAATTCTGCAAAATGAAGATGAACAGCAACCTGTACTGTCTAATACTGATCAGAATTCCACTCAGTATCAGACAGACAACACGTCAAATCAACAAGATATTGTTGATCCTATTTTAAATGCTCCCTTAGGAAACAATTTAAGGGAACACAGAGACCATCCACACTCAAACATTATTGGTCCTATTGGAGAAGGTGTCCAAACAAGAAGAAAATTAGAATTTCCAACCCAAGCAACTGCAAACTTTTGTTTTTTTCTCAAGTTTTCTATCTACCATTGAACCAAAGAAAGCTGATGAAGCTTTATTAGATGAAGATTGGGTAGAGGCTATGCAAGAAGAGCTCACAGAGTTTGAAAGAAACAAAGTTTGGAACTTAGTACCACCTCCTTCTGGCAAAAATATTATTGGTACTAAGTGGGTGTTCAGAAACAAGATGGACAAGGATGGTGTTGTCATCAGAAACAAAGCAAGGTTAGTTGCTCAAGGTTACAGGAAAGAAGAAGGCATTGACTATGATGAAACTTTTGCACCAGTTGCAAGAATTGAAGCTATTAGGTTGTATCTTGCATATGCAGCCTTTAAGAATTTCAAAGTTTATCAGATGGATGTCAAAAGTGCTTTTCTAAATGGAAAACTACAAGAAGAAGTTTATGTTAAACAACCTCCAGGTTTTGTTGATCCCAAATTTCCTCATTATGTTTTCAAGCTTGATAAAGCTCTATATGGGCTCAAACAAGCTCCAAGAGCCTGGTATGACACCTTGTCTGAGTATCTTATTGAAAATAAGTTTACAAGAGGTAAAATTGATAAAACATTATTTTCAAAAAGGAAAGGTTCTGACATCTTACTCATTCAGATATATGTAGATGACATTATCTTTGGTTCCACTGACAAGTCAATGTGTGACTGGTTTGCGAAGATAATGTCAACTCAGTATCAGATGAGTATGATGGGAGAACTTACTTACTTTCTGGGTTTACAAGTTGAACAAAAGCCTGATGGCACTTTTATAAATCAAAGTAAGTATGTGCATGACATGTTAAAGAAATACAACTTTGAAAATCTATCTTCCATGCACACTCCTATGGGTACTCAGGATAAGATAAGTAAGGATGAAACTGGTAAACCAGTATGTCAATCCACATACCGAGGTATGATTGGTTCATTACTTTACTTAACTGCTAGTAGGCCTGATATCATGTTTGCCACATGTTTGTGTGCTCGGTATCAGGCTGATCCTAAAGAATCACACATGAAAGCAGTTAAGCGCATCTTTAGATATCTTACAGGTACTCCTAACCTGGGTCTTTGGTATCCCAAAGACTCAAACTTTGACCTTGAAGGGTACACAGATGCAGATTTTGCAGGTTGTAGATTGGACAGAAAGAGCACAAGTGGAGGATGTCAATTTCTAGGAGGAAGACTAGTTGGCTGGTCATCCAAGAAACAAAATTCGGTAGCCACTTCCACAGCAGAAGCAGAATATGTTGCTGCAGGAAGTTGTTGTGCTCAATTATTATGGATGCAGTATCAACTCTTAGACTATGGGTTCAACTTTCATAAGACTCATATTCATTGTGATAACAAGAGTGCTATTGCTATCACAGAGAACCCAGTCCATCACTCCAAAACCAAGCACATTGATATCAGACATCACTTTATTCGAGATAATGTGGAAAAGGGTAAGGTTGAAGTAGATTATGTACCAACAAATGAAAAATTGGCTGATGTATTTACTAAACCTCTTCCTGAGGAAAGGTTTATGTATTTACTAGGGCAATTAGGTATGTTGAATCCTTAATCTTTATTAAATTTCTTTAAAACTGAGCGCTCAGTATCACTCCTGTTGATACTGACCACTCAGTATCACTAGTCTGTTATCAACAAAATTTAAAATTTTTATTTTTTTATAAATTTCAAGAGCAAATAAATTGTTTTTATATTTTTTTTAATTTTTTAAAATTAATTTTTTTTTAACTCGGTATTGGGGTATGACGGCTCTTACACCGAACTTAATCCTCATACTGCTCAAACGGTAACTTTTCTTAATAAAAAAGTTACCGTTGGCAGAAGATAAGGCAGTCAAATCAGCCGTTTTTACTTCCCAATACCTTATTTATCTTTCAAATCTCCTATAAATAACCGTTTATTTTTATTTCAAATTCTTTTTAACTGTTATTTCTTCTTTCATCTTAAATTCTCTCTGCGATTAACGATTTCACTTTCTCTTAGCAAGCAAATTCTTTCAAATCAAAATCACAGATGGCGAACTATACTTTTGTTGCTCCAGAAGTTCAATCGGAAATTCAATTCCGAAATAATGAAGTACCCAGGTTTGCGAGGAACAACATCACAGCAAATTTCAATATTCCTCAAGCCTGGGCATGCCAAGAATTCACGAACATCGTCACTTTTATGAAGCATTGCCCAATTGCTCGTGCCCTGACATTATCTCCTAGAGCAATCTACCCAGAAATGTTATGCGAGTTTTGGTACTCTGCTACACTCGATTCTCCAGATATGATTGCTGGGTGGGTAATTAGAGATCAAAGAAGGGCATTTGTTTCTACTGCAATCATTCGTGAAGCACTGAGACTTCCCGCCCAAGCTCAGTATGACCCATTTGTTGATCGATCAGAGGCACGCTCTGTTCTGCCTTTTCTGGGTCGAAGAGGAACAACTGGCACAATCAAAAGAAATGAATTTGGTCCTATGTGGGGTATTCTTATCACAACAATAATTCGATGTATGACCCACAAGACGGGGGCTTTGGACCAAATAAACGAATTTGGGATGCAAATAGTACATGCTCTGTACTATGGAAGAAACATTGATTTTGCTCGCCTAATCTTCAATGAATTAGCTACTCTGGTCCGAGCAAACACAAGGGAATGCAATGTCCCTTTCTGCAGATTTCTTTCACTCATATTTCAAAACTCAATGCCCACACACATTTATGATGAATTTCACAGCCCAAGAGTTGATCTTCCTCCACTCAGTGAGAAGATCTTCTTTTACAGACCAAGAGAAGGAGAACCTCTTCTAAGTCCTCCTATGTGGGCCATTGTTCAAGAACACATTGATGATGTAGAACACATGTCTGATACTGAGTCAGACAATGATGATGATGATGATAATGATGATGATAGTGGTAATGGAGCACAGGCTGGTCAAGATATTGAGATGCAGGATGTCCCACAAGTTCAAGAACCAACTATCTCTCCACCTGCACAAGATCTTGCTGCTCCTTATATTGAAACCGATCGTGAAACTGAGTCCTCAGAAGACACACCACTGCTCCTTCGAAGAAGAAGAAGGAATGTTTCTCCTATCATTATGGGCAACTTATCATCTGAGGAGGTGCAGCCTGCCAATGTTCCATCATTAACTGCATCTATTCAAGCCCAAAGCTTTATTGCAGCCACCGCTGACCTTCCAGGTCCAGAACAAGCTCCACCTGCTCAACCAATTGAGGAACCTCATGTTCCTCTCGATGTGGAGATTCAATATGCACAAACTGCACTGGAAGGTGCTCAGCATGACAGAGGGGTCGGTATTGAAGAGGTTGGTGCTGCACATCAACAAACACATGATCCTGCACCGACCTCTGCAGATGCTCGAAGGGAATCTGACAGAGTCTCAGGTATGAATTTCTAAAAATCCTTAAACTTATATACATATATTTCATTCCCAAATAGAGACTAAGTATTGGACAGTACCAACTCAATACTGACAAAAGTCTCAAACGATCTTTTAAATATATATCCTCTTATGGCCAACATAGCTAGCCCACTGCTGCTATGCAAAATTCATATACTGAGCACACAAAATTGATCATTGTCAGTCTACAGTTGTCTCAACATTTAAAGAGACAATGGTGGTTGATGTCATACTGACACCCACTGGTGCTGCTTGAATAATGTCCAACTTATTTTTGAGTTGGGTAGCATCATTCAAGAAATGATCACAAACCCTTAAGCCACAAAATCCAAAAATATTCAATGGGGTTTAGCCACATTTCTGTTATCACTCTCATACCGAGTGATAAACATTGAAAATAACAAGAAGCACATCCCAGGCTTCGAATTCCCACACCCAAACCTTTTACTAATGTGACTTATCCTATACTGAGCTACTTAAATTTTCACACTCATCTTTACTAAAATCTTCTTACACATGCTATGCACAAGTCCACAATATTTCATCCTATACCAGATGAAATACAGACTTCACAAACTCTGTTTATATGATTGTAGAATTAAACAACACCACAATTCTATTTGATAAACCTTTCATTCTAACCAGTTTTATATTTTTGTTTCTTTAGCACCATCTGTGCAGGGCATTCCGGCATCTCAAGCTGCTGCAGCCCAAGTGACTCTGCAAGCAATCATGCAGCACATTCTGGCCATCCAACAAACTCAAAATGTAATACTAGCCAGAATGGACAAGATGAGTGGTGATATTGATTTAATAAAACAGTCAGTATCACTCCTTCAACAACCACAGCAGCCTCCACAAACTCCACCAGGTTCACCTGGTGACCACAATGAAGAAGGAGAAGGAGAAGGAGGTGCTGGTGATACTGATGCTGCAACTGAGCCCATGCCCTCCCCTACTCTTGAACAACCTGAAGGGGACATGGGTGGTGATACTGATCCTCTTCCCTCCTCATCAAATGATAACAAAAAGGGGGAGAAAAGACAAAGAGATTCTGAGGTTGATCAAACTGAGCCTTCTGCTCAGGGGGAGAAAAGAAGAAGATTGAATGAAGATCAACCTCAACAACAACATCAGCAAAGCCCTCATACTGAGCCATTTCGCATTCAGTATGAGAGAAGAAGACAAAGAACAAGGTCAGAATTACAAGTTCAAGACCCACTTGAGCCATCTGCTCAGGGGGAGACTCATACTGACCAACCACAGCAAGCTTATACTGAGCCACCTGCTCTAGAAGAAAATAACTTACAAATTGTGGTCTATAGACCTTTTGTGTGGCCCATTGCTGATGATGAAGATGAAGAACATCCAGTGGAATCAGAAGATTTTTTAAACTTTGCATTGGATGAAGCAAATAAAGAAACCTATTCATCATCATTCTCAGATGATGAAGAGCATACAAGAAAATCTATCTCATCTCAGGCTGAAGGACCTTCTAGAATTCCTAGAAGACCAATAACCAGAAGAATGACAAATGTGGTTATGTCCTCAGAATCTAGTGAAGAACAAGATCCAGCTCCTCTGATCTCAAGACCTAGAAGATCTGCTCAGTTTACTGAGGGAAAGAGTGAAGCTGAGGATGAGATTGAGGCCCAAAGGTTCTTCCCTATAAAGGAAGAACCTGAATCTGAGTCTGAAGATGTTCCAAGAAGATCTCATACTGTAAGAAGAACTGGAGATGAATTACTTGAACAGTATTGGAACATTGTGGCACAAAGAACAAGATATAAGGAAACAAGGATGAGTATGCTGAGGAAGAAAGCATTTCCAACTGTAAGAGACATATACTGGCTAAATGAGTTTGTCAACAAAATAAAGGTCAAAACTGTTGATAGATCAATTGTTGCAACTTGTACTGGGCCAGTCAGTCCTCCAATGAAGTTTCTCCTCCATGACATTCAAAATATGGGACTTCATGATTGGATAAAAGTTGCTAGACTGATCAAGGAAATGCCTTCAAGATCTTCTGAAGCCCAAGTGATGATGGATGAAATCTGGGCTGTATCTGCTATATGCTATGAAAAAGGCATTCTTTATGCAGCAGAATACAGGGCACTCAGTGTGATGACTGAAGCTATGAGGAACAACAAACCTGAGTGTCTTAATACTTTCAGAATAATTCCCACATATACTGTTCCCCCTAATCTCATTTTTCAGGATCAAAAGAGTACCATATATCCAACATCTGGATACATGTATACTGACTCAGATGACAGGGAATGCTTCATTACTGAAGCAGATTTGGCAACAGCTCCTATCAGCCATTTGGTGGGTCTTAAATGGATGATAACCAAGAAAGAAGATGCTTGGTTTAGAAAAAAGATAGTTGATGTACTAAACAACAGGCAAGATGAACTGAAGAAAAGAGAAGAGTTCATCCATGTGAAGAAAGAAGTCTTCTACGAGTTTGAATCGATCAACAAAGACTAAAGAAGAAGACTTTGCAGCCTGTAGCTTATTTTGTTTAGTTTTTTTTTTTTTTTTTTTTTTTTGTAATTGTTTTGTTATCATTAGATAGGGGGAGATTGTTAAGGCAAAAAGCCTTACCCCTTTGGATCTTAAGATAACAAAACAACCTAGACTAGCTTTGATTAAGTTTAGGTCTGATACTGAGTGATCAGTATTAGAACTCAGTATCAGTACTCAGTATCAAATAGTGATACTGAGTAGAAGGACTGAGTGATACTCAGTATAGTAACGGACTAAGATCAAATCCCTTGATCTTAGTCATTTTTCTTGCTTAGTCCTTCGGTTACTCCTTTGCTCATTATGTAAGATCTCTATAACATTATAAATAGAGATCATCTTGCAAAGGAGTACTCACCAATTTACTTTACACATTCACATCTTTTGTAATTGATCAGTGGTCTTGTTATTCCGCAACAAGCCACACTTAGTGGATTTATACATTGACCATATTCTTGTGTTATCACTTTAATATTTCTCTAAGTATAATATTCTATCAATTAACATTATAAACCAGGGTTGTTGTGACCTAACACGTCCCCGCACCCCAAACCGTCACCGCAGCCCAAACCGTCCCCGCAGCCCAAACCGTCACCACAGCCCAACCCATTAACCCAGCCCAAATAGTCCCCGTAGCCCAAATAGTCACAAAAGCCCAACCCATTATCCCAGCCCAAACAGTCCCCGTAGCCCAAACAGTCCCAGAAGCCCAACCCGACAGCCCAGCCCGAACAGTCCCTAAACCCCAAACACCCACTACAGCCCAAACCGTCACCACACCCCAACCCGATAGCCCAGCCCGAACCATCCCCGAAGCCCAAACATTCCTTGAAGCCTAAACAGAACCCGAAGCCCAAACAGAACCCGAAGCCGAGAATATTCCTCTAGATCCTCAGTACGACGAGCATTATGCGATGGTATTGGTCGATGCTCCCCAATTTCTCCCACTACTTGATGAATTCTTCAAATATAACAAATATGGTCTTAATGTTCCTTCCCCTCCGGGTATGTATCATGAGACATATACAAAAGGCATCCCAGGCACCGAGGTTTTACAATTTGCTCGATTCCATTGGGTTGATAGAAGCATGATACATTGTTTGTCAATGTAAGCTTAATATTTTAATATTTTGTTATAATTGTATTTACTAAATTTATGTTGTATATTTAAGGTATTATTATAAAATGACGGGCAGCAATTCACAATGTGCATTTTTCAATGCACACTATATTACCGAGCCAGAATGTCGCACCAACAATAACCATGTCAGAAAACATATCAGGGATGTTTTAAATCATCATCCAAGCAAGTCATACGTTCTTGCACCATACTATCAAGCGTAAGATTTGATTTTCCATAATACAAGCAACACTGGATGTTTTAAATCATCATACAAGCAAGTAACTTTGATTAATTGCTTGTGTTTACTTGAAGGCAACACTGGATGCTTTTTATCCTCTGTCCTAAAACAAATATTGCATATATTGTTGATTCTCTAAAGCGTGGAACGGGTCCCGATTACTACACTCTTGTACGAGTAATCAATGATATGTTTCCCCGTAGATTTAAAT
Source organism: Calendula officinalis (assembly GCA_963853835.1). NCBI lineage: Eukaryota > Viridiplantae > Streptophyta > Magnoliopsida > Asterales > Asteraceae > Calendula > Calendula officinalis. Next base: position 73,072,362 of record OY970826.1, read on the forward strand.
GGATAAAGACAACTGTATGTTTTCAATTTCCATTTTTTACCAATTTATTTAAGATGTATAAAATATACAATTGAAATATTACATGCTGGAAACAAGAAGAAAGCTGGGAATGTGGTTACATTGTTGGTCGACATATTGAAGAATTTTTACAGACCATACAGTTTAACATCAACCAATCTGTAAGTTTATGTTATAGTTTTAAAATATTACTCATTTAGATGTAAAAAATATTGATATTAATTGTTTTTCATGAGCAGATGTGGAAGACTAATAAGAGTTTTGAAGCTTCTATGATTCGTGAATACATTGCAAGGTTGTTGCCCCCGTATCTCGAATGGATGAAGAGGTGCAAGCTAAGTGATGCCACTTATTGAAGGTTAGCAATTAAGCAAGTGTAAATTTTTGAATAGTTGTAAATTTTTGAAACATGGTTCATTACACTGATCACAACCTGCAAGTGTACATTTTTTTTACATTAATTTACTAGTGCGGTTGTACGTTTTTGGGTGCTATCTATAAATATATAAGAGATAGATTTTAAATAGAATAATATATATATATATATATATATATATATATATATATATATATATATATATATATATATATATATATATATATATATATATATATATATATATATATATTGTGGAATGATTTTTTTTTTTGTTTATTATGAATGTCAAATATTGCGGTTACTTTATCATGTGTGCGAATAACTAATATTGCGGGTATAACATCTAGTGTAGTGTACGAATAACTAATAGCGCGTTGTATGCTTTAATATTGCAATTTCTTACTTGTTGCGGTCTGTGTGTTTGATAATGCGGTTTCTCTTTTGTTGCGGTTTGCTTGTTTGATAGTGCGTAGTTTGTTAGTGCGTTCCTTTCCCCGCATTATCAAAGCGTTTTCCCCGCAACAACAAATCGTTTCTGTAGTAGTGAAGTGTTTTAGTAATATAATATTTAAAATTTTATTAATAGTGTAAATGATAAAAGTTTAGGGTTTATAATAAAAATTTATATGAGTTTAGGGAGTGAAGTGTAAATTCTTTATTAACAATTATAATGAAAAAAAATGCCTAAAAACTTGTGGAATAAAGGCTTGAACCTGCAAACTTGGAGGAGGAGGCAAGAGATTTACCAACTCAACTATAAGAATCTTTCGACATCACTTCATATCCGTTCCTACATATTATATTAAGTAAATATTTAGCCAATCAGAAATCTATGAACAGTGATTACACTATCACATTTATATAATAGGGGTAATTCCTACTAAATCTTTTTGTTTATTTTATTATTTATTTGATCAATACAAATGTACAAATTAAATAATGAAATTTGGAAAAAGAATTAATAAATTTAACATGTCATTCATTTTATAGGTTAGAGACTTAGAGGATTAAGTATAAAGATTTAACATAAATTAATATAAATTTTCTTATTTTTATAGTAGGCTGAAGTTAGGGGTGAGCATTTAGTCTGAAAAAACCGAACTGAACCAAAAACCAACCGAAATCCAAACTCATGTAATCAGTTTGGTTTCGAGTTTGAAATTCATCATTTTGGTTTCGGTTCATTCCTTGGATAGGGATGAATATTTGGGCTAAAAACTTAACCGGTCGAACTGAAGTCTAATCGAACTAAGACCGAAAATATGTAATCGGTTCGGTTTAAGTTTTAAAATTTTATCATGTTTCGGTTTTATTGGTTTCAGTTTAGTTTGGTTTCTGGACAACACTCACCCCTAGTTGAAGTCAAAGCTAGTAATCAATGCAAAATGATGTTATTATTGATTTGTATTATGTAATCAAATTGTGCATGAATCATGAGGAAATATTCCTGTTCAGGACAAAATTGCATCTCGATTATTCTTCCTATAAAAAATTTGAAGTGAGAAATGCATGTCAATTATATTTTATTCCTATAAAAAAGAAAGATTATAATGGACTTGTTTTATGTTAAAGATCCACCAAAATTCACCTACTTCTTCGAGTGATATAGTCATTGTCCAGCAAGCGTACGCAATACAAACAGCGTAATTTATTATATATCTTATTCATTCGGTTAGTAATAGTTAAAGTTTTACATGTAATTTTAAAGACATGAATTTCTATAATTTTAGAGATTTGGTAACTAGAACAAACGATCTGATTCCGGTTTGAGAAGCGCCGGTAACGATTCCAGTTCCAGTCGGAACCAGCGCTTACCCACATATGCTCACGCATATCTACCACTACATAGTTGTAGTGCACCAAATATGTGTCATATTAACGTCACATGAGCTTCTCTTCCCCGTGTTTATCATATTAAAAATATTTTGATATACTCTACTACCGCTATTCTCATTCATTCGGAAAATAAACATACACATTAATACATGATACACTCGCGCTCGCAATTCTGCCCACGAACTCCAACACCCCACCGTGGCTCAGCATGTGAGGCTACCACGGATGTAATCTTGCTACTACCACTATTCTCTTTTTCTTTGAGAAAATTTATATACCAATGCATGCATGTCGCCAGTTTTCAAGGGAAGACGTTGATTTCAAAGGAAATGAGTTTGGGCGCCTACTACTTGGGGTTGGTCGGAATTTTTCATGTATTATCAGCGGAAGACCAAACAATCACCCTTTACTGATAGTCTAAGTTCATTGACACCCTCTTTTTACTTCTCATTTGCTCTAACTTTTTTCTAGATGCAAATTCCAAATTTCTTTTTGGAAAAATATTAAAAAATACTTTCTATGTCACCTTGTATTTTCTATAAATATCATGCATCTCCTCCTCTCTTACCACCACATACAGTTTTCCACTTGAAAATCTTCTACTTCATCCAATATTATCACAAGTCACTCAATAGCTATGTTTTCTAGATCATCACTGCGCCATCCTGAAAAATCATTTCCAATTAGCCGTCCAACATACATTCCTAATCACATTCCCAACCCTAACTATGTTCGCATTCTCGATACCACTCTTAGAGATGGTGAACAATCACCCGGAGTCAGTTTGACTCCAAAGGAAAAACTAGATATTGCTCGTCAACTTGCCAAATTGCAAGTTGACGTTATCGAAGCAGGGTTTGCTGCTGCCTCGGATTCCGAGGTAGAAGCCATTAAAATGATCGCCAAGGAGGTCGGGAACGTGACCACAGAAAATGGTGGTCACGTTCCTGTGATTTGTGCCATGGCCAGGTGCACCAAGAAGGATATCGATAAGGTATGGGAGGCTATAAAGTATGCCAAATATCCGAGAATTCGGACGTTTATTGCAACAAGTGAGATTCATATGAAGTATAAGTTGAATATGTCAAAAGATGAAGTGATAGAAAAAGCAAGGAGTATGGTGGCATATGCCAAGAGTTTGGGGTGTAATGACATTCAATTTGGCGCTGAGGATGCTTCAAGGTACATTATTGTTTGCAATTATTGTTTTTTCCCCAACCAAGTATTAAAAAAAAACTTCTTTTCCAGTTTCGTACATCATATTTCTACTCATACAATAATTAATACGTAAAATACACTTACTATTTTTCCCGATCTTATCATTCGACTTAGACATGAGTATGAATATATATTTAGTTAGAAATAATATCACTACCAGAGATTATATAAAAATTAATGCCACAAAAACGACAAACACCACGAGCGAGTGAGAACAACACCAATATCGGATCAAAGCCATGACCTCGAATTGAAAACTCAAAACTGACACCAATCAATTAATAAATAACGATAGTTCAATTACAGTTCACCAACCTAAATCAACATGTTGGACACGTGCTACAACTCCACGTGCATACTAGACACAAAATTATAATATTTTGGCAACAAAACTTTTTCTTAAATATATGAGTAACTTTTATATCTTTCTTTTTTTTTTTACTTTTACCTTCACATTTTATAAAGTGCGAGTAAAAGGTGAAACTTTTCCTACATTTTTTTCAACAAGTGTCACAAATCCACATATATTGTCATATTTTGTATATAATGGTAAATGTATATAAGGTATAACTAGAAAAAGGTGTCACTAAATGTCGTTTTTATTGTGATATGATAGTATTTTTGTTTTGTATTTGGAGAAGAATATATAGTTTTGGTTTCACGAGAAGTGAAGTGATTTAACTAAAATATGAATATATAATTTGTTTAGATCGGATAGAGAATTTCTATATGATATATTGGGCGAGGCTATTAAAGCAGGAGCAACGACTATAAACCTTCCTGATACGGTTGGGTATACCTTGCCTCGTGAGTATGGGCAACTCATTGCTGACGTAAGAGCCAACACCCCTGGCATTGACAACGTCATCCTTTCTGTCCATTGCCATAATGATCTAGGACTTGCAACTGCAAATACTTTAGAGGCATGTAATTAATTAAGCCTACATTAATTGTTATGTTCATAGTTTGTAATATTAATTTTAATGTATATATGTGAATTAATTCCAGGGGGCTCATTCGGGTGCAAGGCAATTAGAAGTAACAATTAATGGGATTGGAGAGAGAGCCGGAAATGCTTCTTTGGAAGAGGTGTGTGTAATCTAGAATAAAGTATAGATTAAGGCTTTCGTAACAATACATTTATTCTAATGTATGAAAATTTCTAGTTCAGCCAAATAATCTTTATTTACTACGTTTCCTATTCTTGATAATTTAACCTTATCGATGCAAAGCTTGATTCAAGATCAAGTAGTAGATCCTCACTTTTTGTTGATATATTATAGGTTGTGATGACCATGAAGAGCAAAGGGGAATTATTGGGTGGTCTATATACCGGCATTAATACACAACAAATCGTCATGGCCAGCAAAATGGTATGTATATATATTATATCGATCAAAACTTTACTTTTAGTAATCTTTTGGTTTTGACTCACTTTGTACATTATTTAGGTGGAAGAGTACAGTGGAATGCAGATTCAGCCACACAAGGCTATAGTTGGTGCTAATGCTTTTTCTCATCAAAGTGGAATTCATCAGGTTTGAATTCGAATAAAACAAAACTATGTTTAATACATCTATACAACAGATCAAATCTTGTGTTTAACCGTGCTTACTTTGTGGTTTGCAGGATGGAATGCTGAAGAATAAAAATACATATCAGATCTTGTCTCCAGAAGATATAGGACTTCACCAATCCAACAAATCAGGACTTACACTTGGAAAACTTAGGTACATATTGCACAAATATTCTTCAAATTCATATGCTTAATTTGTCATGTTTGATTGTTTTTCCTTCAGTAAAAAATCTTATTAATGATCGATATTCGAATATCTTTTTTGCAGTGGTCGCCATGCTTTGAAAGCTAAAATTTTAGAGGTAGATTGCAATATGTGTTCTTCAATTTGTGAGCGAAATTAAAATCTTTTATTATTATGCCTTAAACGTGTGCTCTATTTACTTTTCTCTTCAGCTTGGTTACAACTTTGATGGAGATGAACTTAATGATCTCTTTTGGCGCTTCAAAACCGTAGCTGAAATGAAGAAGGTATCGCTTATTTCTTTATCTTTGAAATTGTTGTCGATCGAGTGCGATTTTATATAATTTGTGCATGCAAGAATTTTGTCCATCCGCTTATCTCCCTTTTGTAGAATAATTAATTAAAACCTCGTTGTATAATTAATACAATTCGGCTTTACAATAAAACTAAATTATATTTATCTAACACCTTTATGTTCCAGGTTATCACAGATGCTGATCTACTAGCATTGGTGTCAGCCTAAGATATAAGATGATTGAAGAAGTAAATAAATTGGAATACTAAGTTGCAATTCCTCCGTAATTTTAAAATTTTTGTTTGTTTATTCAGTACTATATATATTGATGTCACTAGTCCTGTTTAAAGTTGCTCAAAAAGCAATTGTATTATTCATTTCCCTCGACAATTGCAAGATTCGATGTAATAAGACATATCAAGTCATAGAGTGAAACGTTGTTCTGAATTTATATATGTTGTACTTGAAAATTTCAAGACCAAACGAGTAGTCTTTGTAGGTTCAGGTCCTGTATAATATTGGATGAATACTTACGAAATATCAAGAATTAAGTTTTATACTTCCTCCGATTCAAAATAAGTGCAACACTTTCCAAAAAGATGTGATTCAAAATAAGTGCAATATTTTCCGTATTTGGCATATTTTTATCTATAAAATTACCATTTTATCCTTACTTAACTTTATTAAACATCATTAATTTCTCTTTCTTCACTAAAGATAAAAATTATGGTGGGACCCTTTTCTCTAATTATCCCTTTAATTTACCATAATCTCCATTACACTATTTTACTTCAAAATCTGTGAAAATACAAATGTTACACTTATTTTAAATCGGAAGAAGTATTAAGGAACTATAATATGAGTGGAGGTCTACTGCAAAAGTTGGGGGTTTTATTCAATAAACAAAGGGGCTATATTTATAGCCTTACACACACACATCGTGGTTAAACAAATATTAAAAGAAAATAAAACTAAACCTCCTAAATAACCGGTACCACTCATCCACCTTTTAACCGACCCATCCCATACTTTCAGTAAAAGATGTGTACCAAGTCTCTTTTAACTTATTAAACTTAAAAGACTAAACGTAAACTAACGGTCAATACCCAACATGTATCAAGATTAACCCAACAGTCTTGTTCTTGTATGTTATACTCACAATAACAAATTTCATGTAATGCCTATATATATATATATATATATATATATATATATATATATATATATCTCCAATGTCACTTTGCATACCCTAATACCGACACCTACTGAGCTTTATGAACCGATCTTGTTTCATCGTGACATTGGTTTGTACTTTGTACCTCATCATCAAACCATCAGAATTCTCTGTTGGTTCTTGGGATCTCGTAGTGCAACCATTATCCTTAGAATCTTTTTGACCGCCTCGATCCTTAATTAATTATGTGCGCTAATGGAACATAATCCATTTCGAGCAGTCTCTGTTCCAAGTACCATTACTTGTATACATTATCTTGTTTGGTATGACTTCCTTTCCATTTGATCTTTTCAAGGCATGGGATTTTAAGCCCTATTGTTGGTGCAAAAGCTAGTGATGCTCTTACTCTGTGTTTTCAAGTTTTTAAATGAAAGAAGAAAAAAAAATACTTCCTCCGATTCAAAATAAGTGCTACATTTTCCATAAATGGGTGATTCAAAATAAGTGCTACACTTTGAAAAATTACATTATTTGACAAAAAAATAGTAGGACCCACACCCACTAACTATCTACTTTAACAAAGTGAAATGATTCATTTACCCTTACTTTTTACTTTTAACCCCACTTAATTCAAAAGGTGTGAGACTCATTGTCCACTAACTATTCAATTAATTTAATTTAACCATCATTATAATCTTTTGGCTCAAAAACCGTAAAACCCAAAATGTAGCCCTTATTTTGAATCGGAGGAAGTAGAAGAAAAAAGAAGATATATTATATATACCTAACATTAAGCATCACATGAACAATAGCTCACCAATCATATCCTGCTAGTTCTTAAAAATTTAAAATAAGGTATACTTCTTGTTTGTGTCTCGGAGTCAAAAGAAAAAATGAATAAATAATGTCTTTTGATTGTTTTATACAAAACCGAGAACAGTGTTTGATATTTACATGAGAAACAAAAGTTTATTTGATTTTTACATGAGAGTCAAAAGATTGTATATTGTTTATTACATGGTGTCAAAAGAGTGTATAGATTAGGTTAACTTGTATGTGTGTCTTCTATTTTTCGGTTGATCTTGGCATGGTAATGGAGGTCTTGGTTTTCTTTGTTATCGTTTCATCGGTATCTATTTGAAAGAAAATAACAGTTAGCAATTTTTTGTGGTTTTGTAGAAATGTTTTTAATGTAAGTAATTTGTTGTACCTGTTGAGTTAAATAATTTTAATTTTGCAGTTGGTATTGTTGACGGTTGAGTTGGTGTAGATGTTGTTGGTGTTGTTATGTTTTGTGGCTCTGGGGTTGTTATCGGGAAAACTTTGTTGATGTTAAGTTGGGTTGAATTTGAGTGTGTGCTTCTTGCTATGTGGAGTTGAAAGATTCTGCTTTGTCCCTTTATGGATTGTAAAGGTGTTGGAATTATGTGTGGATCGGTGTGTCCTTGTTTGATAACCAGTTCAGCACATTCAGTTTGAAGTAGTGATGTGGCAGCATCGTCAAAGAAAGTGGCGAATGTTGCGTGTTATTAGTAATGGTTGTAGCAAAACAGTAGTTGTTCAATGTATTCAGGATATTACATAGGTTTTTGTTTTATAAACATGGGTAAAGTGATACTTACAAATATCTTGGTTCGTCAATTTGGCCATGGTCTTGACATGCAAGTGTGTCTCCTCTCGGATGTATTTTTTTCTGGCACTGTGTACATCCTTTATAATACCAACCACGGCGTTCGTCAATATTTGTTATAGATGCGATGCATGTGAATTGTGTTTGCTGAATAAAATAATGACATTTAGTGTTATGTGAGAGGAATGAAGTAAATTTGAATCTAAAATAGTATGTGTAAGGCACTAACACTGTCACAATTGACATCCTTTTGGAGTAACTAAGCAATCGTTTGTCTGTTTCTTTCAGGTTCTATCAAGTTGTTGGGGGTGTTCTGTGCATTTTTTTTGTGGTGGAGATTTTTGGTTCTTTTAGTTGGGATCTGTGGTGGAATAGTAAGTATACATATAATAATGAAGTAAATGTAAATAGTAATGAAAAAAATAAGTAAGTTGTTACTTGTCGGCCAAAGATTTCGCTAAATTGATGTTTGGGTTAACGTAGATGTGTGTTGCTGATGTGGAACTTAGTTGGAGTGAATGTAGGTATTTGTCGACTTTCATTGAAGTTACTGCTATAATCGGTGAATGGGTGCGTGCTACAGATTCTGCATCGAAGGAAGATGCGATTTCTTCCCATAAAGCCACATCAATGAAGTTATCGCTATTGAAATTATTGGAAAGTAAGATACTTCATAAAAGAAAGTGGTAGGTTAGCTGATAATTAGCTAGTAAGAGAGATGTCAGACCAGAAGTCACGGAGCTTTATTTTTAATAATGTCTTGTCTTTTCTGCTCAATAAACCAGTTGTACTGTGATATATTCCAATGTAATCTGAGAGGAGTTGCAAGTATTTAGAATTTTATGCACATCTGTTTTTAGTGGTGAGAAATGTGCAAACCTGTTAAAATTTCATTGTTTTGGACACGGGGATATGAGCTTGAAAATGCAGACATAATTCTTTATTGTAAGGAACAACGTAACTGTTGTCCAATTGCATACCGTTCTTAGTAACAAAATGGTTGTTAGTTGGTCGCTTGTAATGCACAAATCCATCATTGTCAAAGCGTGTCATAGTTTCATACTTTTTTGGAATATGTTTTGAACAAACACCATTACGCATGCATGGAGCATTAGTTCTTGCAAGACCACACGGACCATGAATCATTGATTCAGTTACAATCTTATAAAGTTCAGGTTCGGTTGTCGGATTAGGAATTTCAGCGGAAATAAATTTGTCAATCTCTGCAGCCGCGGAATCGATTCAGAAGGGGGAAACTTTATAATAAAAAAATAAAAATAAACCTGATGAAAGAGAAGAGGTATGCCATGAGTCGGTAGGGAGTAAGAGGGTTTAGAAGGAAGACAAAAATAAGGAGGCTAGGGCGCTAGGGTTAATAGCCACGGTTTGTTGGCATAAATTAAGATGCCCACTGAAGCATGAGGTGGGGAAATTCATGAGATTAAGCATGAGTTGTCTTACATCGAATGGAGTTGCAACTGTTTAGTCCACCTTAAATGTTATATAGTAAATGAGTTATAGAGAAAAAAACTACAATTTTAACCTTAAAATATAATATATTAGGAAATATTAACGCTAATTTGGTAATTCCGAAAGTTTTAGTTAATTCTAATTTCTCTTATATCCAAATCTTCTAACTTTTGAAAGGAAAATTTAGAAAGAAAAAAATGGCCCAAATTTATTTCCCGGTTCTTTTTCTCTTCTTTTAAACAAAACCTTTAAAAGTACTTATTGACTTTTTAGTTTTGAAAAATAGTTTTAAAAAATAGTGTTTTATTTAACTTATTGGTATTAAAAAGTTGATAAGTTACTTTTATATAATGTTTGGATTAGCTTTTTGGTGTAAAATGACTAAAAAAAAAGTGAGGAAGAACTAGGTTTTGATGAGTAATTAAGAGTATTTGTGTGATAGATAAATTATATTAATGTCTACTTTTTGTTCCTATTTCATGTTGCTACTCACACAAAAGATAGTATGTGCAATACACTAATTTTTTTTCCTAATATTATCATTTGATTTTGATATATTTTAATTAAATAAGTAAGCACATAAATATGTATAAAAGATAAGAATCAATATCATTACTATTGTGTAATAGGAATAAGTAAAAGGTTAAAATGTATTTTAGTACCCTGAACTTGATTGATTGGGTATTCTACTACCCTGAACTATTAAAGGTGCAGTATGGTACCTTGAACTTGACAAAATAGTCGATTTAGTACCCTAACTAACTAATTTAACATTGTTTTCTCACAAGATTTACTTCTAATATCAATATATTGAGATGAACGTATACTTTTTATTCCGTCAAAAACTCCGACGAAAGTAAGTCAAGCGAGAAAATATGAACAAATTAATGAGTCAAGGTACTAAATCGACCATTTTGTGAAGTTCAGGGTACCATGCTGCATCTTTAATAGTTCAGGGTAGTAGATGACCTAGTTAACCAAGTTCAGGGTACTAAAATGCATTTTAACCTAAATAAAACAAATGAATCATATTTATTTTCTAAGATTTTTAAAAGAAATAATAATTTTTACATTATATATTGTAATCCACCTATTATAATAATTGTATTACTTCGTATTTCCTCTGATTTAAAATAAGTGATACACTTTTCATATTTAGGTGTATCAAAATAAGTGATACACTTTGCAAACTTACATTATTTGGTAAAAAGTAGTGGGACTCATACCCACTAACTATCTACTTTAATAAAGTGAAATGACATCTTTATCCTTACTTTTACGTTTAAACATTATTAACATTACTTTATTCAAAATTTGTGGGACCCATTCCCCACTAACCATCCAATTAATCTAATTTAATTATCATTATCATATTTTGTCTCAAAAACCATAAAACCAACAATGTATCATTTATTTTAAATCGGATGAAGTATTTGTTTTTACACTTATATAGTGTAGTATAGTTATTAAAAATTGTGATAGAAAAAATAATCCCCTCTCCAAAAACCCTCTGAGTTGACTAATTCAAAATAACCCTTGCAGGTTGCACCTCGTCTCTCTCACACACAGAGCTCTGCCTCCACCCGTAGCCATGGCGGCGTATCTCTCTCACATCCCTAACTTCTTCTCTCCGACCACCACCAGCAACGCCGCCTCTCCAGTCCGCACTCTATTCTATTTCAAACCTTCAGTATCGCAATGCAATAAACAATTCACGATCCTCTGCTCCCGCCGCCCAGACTACATCCCTAATAACATCCCAGACCCTAACTACGTTCGCATCTTCGACACCACTCTCCGCGATGGCGAGCAATCCCCCGGCGCCACCATGACCACCAAAGAAAAACTCGATATCGCTCGTCAACTTGCTAAATTAGGCGTCGACATCATTGAAGCAGGATTCCCTGCTTCATCTGAAGCTGATTTAGAAGCTGTGAAATTGATTGCAATGGAAGTCGGAAATGTGGCCGCCGATGAGAGTGGTCACGTGCCTGTGATTTGTGGTCTTGCGAGATGCAATAAGAATGATATTGATAAATCATGGGAAGCTGTGAAGCATGCTAAATTTCCGAGAATTCACACTTTTATTGCTACTAGTGAGATTCATATGCAGTATAAACTTAAAATGACAAAAGAACAGGTGGTTGAAAAAGCTAGAAGTATGGTTGCATATGCTAGAAGTTTAGGGTGTAATGATGTTGAATTTAGCCCTGAAGATGCTGGAAGGTATATCATATTATTGTTGTTTGCATGTCTAATTTGTATAATGTAGAATTATTTTTCTCAGAAGTAACGCAGATTACTATAATTTAGCCCTAAATTTTGTTAAACGGTAGGGTTTTTTATTCCGGTACCATGTGGATGCTGTGTTATGTATTTAAGTTGTAGCCTGTATGGTTTACAATGATGATGTTTTTGCTGTCTGAAAATATTAATACAACTTATAATACTGTACATTTTTGGTTTGAATGTTATTATCTGATTATTGCGTTTTCAATTTACAATTAATCAGTTTATAGTGTTTGAATGTAATTATCTGATTTGTGTTAACAGATCAGAAAGGGAATTTTTATACGAGATATTAGGCGAGGTAATTAAAGCAGGTGCAACAACTCTTAACATTCCTGATACTGTTGGTTATAACTGGCCTCGTGAATTCGGGCAGTTAATTGCTGACATCAAAGCAAATACTCCTGGAATTGAAAATGTCATCATTTCCACTCATTGCCAGAATGATTTAGGTCTTTCAACGGCCAATACTTTAGAGGTATGCATATAATCAATCATGTACATTTTTTTTTTAATTTTATAAGTTGTGCTTCAGTTTATATACTAATTTATGTAAATTTTCAGGGGGCTTATTCAGGTGCAAGACAATTAGAAGTAACAATAAATGGAATTGGAGAGAGAGCTGGTAATGCTTCTTTAGAAGAGGTAAATAAGTGTATAATCTTATCATATCTTTATGTTTTAGTAATTTAATAATTTAACCAAATTGGTGTTTATGAAAATTTATATATGTTGAAAACAGGTGGTAATGACTATTAAATGCAAAGGGGAATTATTAGGAGGTCTTTACACTGGCATCAATACAAGACATATTGTCATGGCTAGCAAGATGGTAGGTATATTATTTTTTTAATTTTTTGCATTTTAATGATGATTTTTCAACTATAAAATTGTTAATTAGGTGGAAGAATACAGTGGATTACAAGTGCAACCTCATAAGGCTATTGTAGGTGCTAATGCTTTTGCTCATGAAAGTGGAATTCATCAAGATGGAATGCTAAAAAACAGAAACACATATGAAATTATGTCTCCTGAAGATATTGGACTTTTTCGATCTAATGAATCTGGACTTACACTTGGAAAACTTAGGTATTTTTTTAATTACATTTGGTTAATTATTTATTAATAATCTTGCATAGTCTAATAACTTTTAAAAATTGTTATACAGTGGACGCCATGCTTTGAAAGCTAAACTCTTCGAGGTAGATGCAATTTTGAATATCAAATATGTAACTGAGTAGATATATTTGTTGTTATGCATTTTAATTAATTAATTTTTAATTCAGCTTGGTTATGATATTGATGGGAAGGAACTTAATGATTTATTTTGGCGGTTTAAATCAGTTGCTGAAATGAAAAAAGTTATTACTGATGATGATTTAGTAGCTTTGGTATCAGATGAGGTTTTCCAGCCTCAAGTTGTCTGGAAGTTTGGAGATGTACAGGTGTGAATAGGAAAATGTATTTTTATTATTATTATTCAAATTAAATTAAATAGTTGAAGTTAATTATGATTTACAGGTTACATGTGGGACATTAGGTCTTTCTACAGCAACAGTTAAGTTAATAGATAATGATGGGAAAGAACATATTGCTTGTTCTACTGGAACAGGACCAGTTGATGCTGCTTATAAAGCGGTTGATATCATTGTGAAGGTTTTATTATTTAATTTATATAATCACTTTGAGAAAAACACAATTAAACAACGTTTGTTAATCTGATGAAGATTTATATTTATAGGCACCTGTAAAACTCCTTGAGTACTCGATGTCTGCAGTGACAGCTGGCATTGATGCCATAGCTAGCACACGTGTTGTAATTGATTCTGAAGATAACCACACAACAACTCATTCTTCTGGAGAAAAAATTGTTCGCACTTATAGGTATGTTTCAACCCATGGGTTGATTTGGGTTATGTTATATCTCTGATGGGTCAAATGGGTTAAATATTATTTGTGTTTTTTTGTTTTTTTGCAGTGGAACAGGAGCATCGATGGATATTGTTATCTCAAGTGTTAGAGCCTATGTTGGTGCCCTTAACAAGATGTTAGGGTTGAAGAAGAAATAGTCAAATTGAAGTCACAAGTTTATAAATTGGTATGCAATGTTTTCTTGTAGTAATTAGGGCTTGAATTGAAGATTTTGTTCTATAAATTTGAGAACTTGCAATTTGTGCATTATTCTATCTTGATGTCATTGGGGTTGTTTTGAACTTTGCAAAATGCTTAAAAGATTATCATACTAGTTATTTTCGTTAAGGTTACAAAAGTCGTTGGGTGCTAGTCGGTCGGTTGAGCGACTAATTGGTTAGTCTAGGTGAGGATCATGTAGGCCTAGGCGAATCACAATTTTCTATACAGTTATAAATTTTGAAATTTGTCAAAGTTCACATATATAATACTATACTTCAAAGTTCAAATTAGCAATGCTTAACTACAATGTGTACAAAAATATTAATTTTCAAAAAATTTGAGTTTTCAGCTACAATTCTTGATTATATGACCGATTTTGACCGCCTAACCAAGTGTGACCGCCATTGACTGCTTAGCCCCTAATATGATTGATTATACCTAAAACGTGGCGAGGAACCCCGTTGGAAGCGTAGGGGTCGATTGATCGGTTGCTTAGATTGATTTCTGAAATACTGATTTTCCTAATAAATGATTGTGTTCACTGCAATCATGTTATAGGGAGTGTTTGGGTGTGGGTTCTTTTTTTCTAATAATAGAAACCAAATTCACAGTTTTAGTCAGACTAAAAACTGTCAGGTTGTATATGTATTTCACAGTTTAAGTGAGTTTGTGTTCACATGTATATGAATCACAGAGCATTCTTTGTAATAACGATTGATAATATCCAAAGGAATTTGATATAAAGTCTGTCGATGATAAATAATTCAGACAAATAAGGATACTTTTACCCGTTAAAAACATATTCTATTGATTTTTATTTTTTTTAACGGCTTTTCTATTGATTTTCTTTTTGTTCAAAAAGACGATCCATAATAGATTTTGATATAACTTTTCTCAATGAAAAATATTTCGATTAGTTTCTAGGAACCAGCTTCTGGTAGTGGTACATGTTGATATTTAGACAAATGGGTATCACTTTTATTTCCCTTTTGACTCTTTTTCCATCACATTCTAGTGCTTCAATCATGAAAGTAAGACTTTGATTTTGTATTAAGTTACTAGTAGGTATTTACGCAATGCAGCGATATGTACCATTAACTATATTTTGCGGTCATCAAATATTATTCTTACACTTTTTCCCCCTAACCATAGCTACACAAATAAATTATAATTTTAATTATAGTAAATGCAGTGCAATGATGGTAGTGAGAAAATGACGTCCACAGTTAAAATATTTGGTCACACATACATAAAAATGAACACAATTCACGTGGTTAAAATTCGACAAAAAGATGTTCATTTCATTAACTTTAGGTTAATAATAAGGGAAAAATGTATTTAAAATTAACTCCCTTAAATGCTATATTAATTGAAGCGATATTGTTAATCTATACTAATATTAGAAGGTCTTAATCCCCCTGCCTTTTTTGGAAAGTCTTAATTTTTCGGAATCAAATTTAAAATAGACATGCCAGGATCGAACCTGGGATGTGTGGGATATCATACAACACTCATAACCACTTGGCTACTCAGCCACTTGGGTTTTAATTTACGCAGCCGCTCCTATGTATTTTGCTAACGTTATACTGCATCTTCCATTCGGGTTCTCACCATGATTTCAAGCGTTCCAATACAAGTTTGATCCGTCAGAATAGATAGTTACATGGTACCCGCCGCCGCATTGCGCGGGTACCCTGCTAGTAATAATAAATGCAGCCAAGTAATCAACATTTGCACTATAAGTGCAGTTGGTTAGAGTTCATTGTTAGTATCGTTAAGATTCAGATCGCAGATTCATATCTTACGCTTATTCTTTTATAAAAACAAATATGCAAGTGTATTTGTCTAATAATTAAGCAATACTAATTTAAGAATATGCTAAATGCATTATATAGTAATTTTAGGTTATATATCTAGTTAGTGCAATAAAAACATCCCCAATGTATTTTGTGAATATCTTAGCTAAAGGTCGAACTTACTTTGATGAAATTTGAAAAACCCGATAATTCAAAACCACTACGAAATTTTGCCTTTTCGTTATATTCACAAGCTCTCTCGAGCCTTGCACAAACACAAAGACTAAAATATAATAAACCCATTATTTTAGGCAAAAAGGTAATCTTTATTTTTTTATGTTATAATATTATTCAATAATTATGATGATGTCCGTTTCATCTAATTTGATACATCATTTATCAGTTTTGCATCAGCGTTATGTCATCATTTCTATATTCATACATCATTATCTCATGCTAATATTATCTCTTCACTTCCTTTAATATTTTACTTCGTTTTGTTTATACATAAAGTACATACACAAAATAATCTAGGCGCATCACCTTCGTCATTTCTCTGTAGATTAATGAATGAACTTCCAACCGACTACTCAAGTGACTATCTCATGCTAATGATGTCACTTAAGTGACAAGTGTTAGTTTGAAATTGACGATTTTAATTACACGAGCCTATGGTATGTGATTCCACCCAAAATTATAAAGGTAACCACATATAAAATGGTCAACATATGCTAAAAACATGGAAAAGAAACCACATAAAAAGTATGAAAAAGAGAGATTATGTCGTTATTATATAAATCCCCAATCTCTACGGCTCGAGATTACCAATGACAAACTTTTGGACTTCTTTTACAGCCGTTGGTTATTTATTTTTAGTAGGTCAAATTCATTTTCAACATCATATCATTGAGGTTGACTTGTTGCTTTCTGTTAATTAAAGCAATCATTTTTCTTTGACGATTACAAGATTTCGTCATTCTCAAAATCTACCCACTTAAAATCACAAGGTGGGTGTTTCAAATTCTTACTTGATTCTGAGTAATTCTTGAAAAATATTTATTTTTTCACACTCATACCATATAAAGATTTCTGGTTATAATCGAATTACATTGGAATTCTCACAATTATTGAGCTTTCTTGAGTTTGGTTTTCTGGGTTATCTTGATTCTGGAAAAAAGTAAGAGTTTTTTTTCGTAGTAGATCTAACCATGGTTAGTTTGAAGGAGTTTTTGGTAAACAAGACAGTGGTAGGTCTTGTGTTGGGGCAGATTCTATCTCTTCTTATTACTTCAACTGGATTTTCATCATCTGAGCTTGCAAGAAGAGGTTTGTATTATCATTATTTGTGATTTGTTTTTATTTATTTATTTATTTTGATTTTCCATTAATAGAACCATAATTAAGTTTTTGAAGCTACCTGTTCTGCACATATGCTTTATAAAAGTAATAGTATTGAATTGGCATAAAAGGAAGGCTTTGTTGTCCAATGAAGTATATATATTTCTGTAAAAATGCTAAATATTTTAATGGTGTATGTTATATTTAACTTTGTTATATTGTAATTTAGGGATCAATGCACCTACTTCACAGTCTTTAGCAAATTATGTAATGCTGGCCATAGTTTATGGAGGAATACTAATACACAGAGGAAGTGGGCTTAAGGTTAGTTAATTATTTTCAGTCTTGATATATTTATTTTTGTTATAATTTAAACTTTTTATGAGGTCAACGGTAACAATTAGTTACCTTTTATTTCATATTATATATATATGTATAATTTTACAGGCCAAATGGTATTATTATTTACTTCTTGGACTTGTAGATGTAGAAGCAAATTATCTTGGTAAGGGTTTTTTCCGATAAGGTGGTCATTTCGACCCATTTATGGTATACGGGTCAAATCGGGTCGTACCTTGTCTTTAACAGGTCATTTGGGTAAACTTACAAAATAGCTAAAATGGAACAGGTTGAAAGGTCAAAATGGGTCAAAGTTATTCAAAGTATATCCAAAATAGAAAAACTCCTAAATCGTCTTATTTCAAAAATTAGATTATCACTTTAATGATATAGTCTTCTAATCATTTTTTTAACACATTAACGATCTATACAACTCAAGAAAAGAAAAGAATTTGTGGGTCAACCCAACCCAACCCGACCCAACCTCTCCAACCTGTGCATTCTGCCACCTCTAGTATTCTATATATTTGACTAGATTTAGCATTATTACTTGAAAAACAGAAATGGTGTTGACTTTTTTTTATTTATTTTGATGAACAGTGGTAAAAGCTTATCAATACACATCAATAACGAGTATTATGTTACTCGATTGTTGGTCAATCCCATCAGTCATACTGCTGACGTGGCTTTTCCTAAAGACAAAATATAGATTCAAGAAAATTGCTGGTGTTGCAATTTGTGTTGCTGGTCTTGTGCTTGTTATTTTCTCAGATGTTCATGCAGCAGATCGGTCACGTGAGTATATATATAGTTATATATTGCAATACCCAAAATGTTACGTTAAATTAAATTGATTTATTTATATTAAATATGTATATTACATTTTTAGAAAGTGGGAGCAACCCGATTAAAGGCGATTTCTTGGTGGTTGCTGGAGCTACACTTTATGCTTGCAGTAATGTCAGTGAGGTAAACATATAATTCACCAAAATTATGAAAATTGATAATTTTGTTAACGTTAATATTTTAATTAATCTTGGGCTTATGCAGGAATTTTTTGTGAAAACTGCTGACAGAATTGAACTCATGGCAATGCTGGGATTATTTGGTGCTATCATCAGTGGCATACAAATGTATCCTTAATTCAAATTTAGTGTCAAAAAATGTTTAATTAGTAAATCATATATTAATATAATTAAGCATTTTGCAATTAAGGATTGTTCCATGTTTGCTTTCTTTAACAAATGTAAATAGAAGCATACTTGAACGCGAGGAACTCAAATCCATCCATTGGTCTTCAGGAGCAGTAATTAAACTTACTAATAAAAGAAAATTGTTTTAATATATTTTTATTTTAATTCTAGATATTTTTTTGTTTGATTTTTAGTTGCTTCCTTATACCGGATTTGCAGCAGCAATGTTTTTATTTTACTCAGGCGTTCCTGTTTTGCTCAAGGTAATGAATATTATCGAATTTATATCCTTTTCATGTTTATTAAATGTAATTTTTATTTAATTGTAGATGAGTGGATCTACGATGCTAAATCTTTCTTTGCTGACATCTGACATGTGGTCGGTCGTAATTCGTATATTTGCATACCATGAAAAGGTTTGTAAAGATATTTATTGTAAATAGCTACTTAAAATGCAACAAATCAAAGAGTTTTGTATTATTGACTTTGACTTTGACTTTAATTATCAGGTCGATTGGATGTATTTCGTTGCCTTTGCTGCTGTTGCTGTCGGGCTCGTTGTTTATTCAGGGTACATATTCAATTTTCTTGCAATCGTGTGTTTGACTTTGACTTGACTATTAGTCAAATGTCCAAACAACGTTCACTAATAAAAAGATAGATTTTTTTAACGAAAAGATCAAAAACTGTAAAGATGACAAGGGGCGAAAACTTAATTATAGCTTAAGAAACTGATAAACAGGAAAAAATTGGGTGAAAATTACAATGTTTGACTTATTGTTTGACTATTTGTCCTATATCTTACTGTAGGTTTGATAAAGAAAACAATGCAGAAGTTGCAGATCAAACCGAACAAAACAGATATTTAGATGAAGAAATCGGTGTTGCAAGTAACAGCAATTGCGATACACAGATCAAGAAGATATGATCTTGAAGTTAAATTTCATTTATTTATTTATCAACTAATTCAAGGAATTATTATTGAAATAAAATAAATAAATAAAAATATGTCATATAACAGCAAACTAGAATCAGCCTGTTAACTATGACTTATTAGCAAATTAAGTTTAAACATATTTCACATTATTTTTGAAGTACAAGATGTAGTGGACATGTATCAAAAGTTTTTCGATGTCCTAACTTCGTATATAAGTGAAGATTATTTTGACATTTATTTTGATTAAATAAGTAAACATTAATATCATTTCTTAAAAAATGTACAATTACTGATTTACAAATCAAAATCTCTCATATCAAAATATAGCTTGAAATTAGATCGATTCAAAGGCTGGTATTAAGTGGGTGTTTAGGATTTGAACTGGATTAATCTACTTATTATATTCTGAAAAAGTAAATAATCTAAAATGAGTTTAATTATTCGTGTTTTGAGGCCGGAGTTCTAGAAAAGCAAGTGGAAATGTATTTTTGGTGTGTTTGAAAACTAATTATTTGCATTTTACCTATTAACTAAATAAATAATTAACCAAAGGGCCAATGACCTAGCCGGAAGGTGTTTGCCCCCAACCTTGAGGTTGTGGGTTCAAATCTCATAGTGAACATATGTGGAATTAGGAGTAGATTAGGTTGCCGTTAAAAAAAACTAAATAAATAATCATATTTGTCAAACACTAAAAACCTGATTACCTGATTATTGTGATTTCAAACATCATATTCAAATCCAAACACTAGTTTTCATAATCACGTTTGTAACCGCTGATTATCTGATTAACCATTTCCAAAACGCATAATCTATTTTCAACCGATTAACGCCACAATGCATTTTAGTAACCCTTGAACACGGTTGACCGGTTTTCTACTTACCTGGATTATTAAATGCGCAGCATGTACCTTAAAAGGCTTGAACTTGGAAAATTAGTATACTAACTCACTAATTTGGTCTTGCATTGCATTCTCATTGCTTGAATCTAATTTCAATATATTGAGATAAAATTATATTTTTAATTCAACAAAAGTTATAAGAAAAATAAATCATGTAGAAAACATGAACAAATTAATGAGTTGAGTTATTAAATTAATTATTTTCCCAAGTTTAGGGAGCATAGGGTCAGAATACTAAAATATATTTTCGTCTAAATTTAAATTACACGAATCACAAAAGTTGTTGAGCATGTGACACTGCCATATCGCATGCATCAATTTAATTCCTTTACTAGTATCATTTTCGTAATACGCATAACATTAATCATAGAAAACTGAGTCAACCACTGCATTATCTAATACCGACTCGTCATCAATGCCATCATTAACAACCGAAAGGGCTAAAACCCTCAATTGAGTCAACTAATAATCGTGAGTTCAAAAGGTCAACCAAGAAAACAAAAATGAGTTTTTTTCTTATACATATCAATACGAGACAAAAAATGTTGTATGAGTGGTTGTCCTCGATGGTATACAAACTTCACAATACCTACAAGATCATCAAGCCCATGAATATTACATGATACAATCATACATTAACGTGAAGCTTTTTCAAAAAAATAAAACAAAATAATCTTTCCATCACAATAAATCTTTTCAGGCCGGTTGAGCAAATCTTCTACCTTTCTCATATTTGCATGTAAAATTACTCTTTTACCCTTCAATCTGGTCGGTACCTTAACAGTTGACAGTTGACTGAGAACTTATCTATAGCCACCACCATATGGTTGTTGACCATAACCACCACCACGACCCATCATTGGGTTGTAAGGTCCTGGTGGTGGATACCCGCCAGCTGGAGGTTGCATTTGAAACTGGCCCATGGGCTGGTTCATGCCTCCATAACCAGGGGCTGGTGCACCCATGGTGGGACCACCCATCATGGGGTTGGGTTGGGGTCTGAGTGAACCCGCACCAGCACGCCCAATTCCAGAACCAGAACCCATGGCCTTACCCATGGTTATGTTTGAAGTCACGGGGGTTGCACTCGGTTTCTCCATTCTTTTCTCTTTTCGGTTCAAAGCTTCAAAGTCAACCCCGATATTAGACATTGGGTTTGTTCTAGCTGCACATATAAAGACATTCATTATCAAGATAGTACATAATTAATTAATTTTTTAAAAAAGCAAAGAAATACAGAGAATGAAGCAACTCACATCCAGCAATATTGAGATTGACGAGCCCGCGGTTCAAAGTATCAGCCCAAACAGTGGATTTGGTCTCGAATTTGGCTGGTTCTTGAGGAACTATAACAAGAGCACCTGTTGAAGCATTGAGTGATTGAACATGTGACTGTTGATAAAAACTTGATGTGTTTGACTGTGAACCAGTAACTTGAGGCACGGGTTGACCCTGATATTCAAAACCCCCGTAAAAGTTATTCTGGTGAGCAGGTTGACCATTTGACCCAGGAAAACCAGATCCCATTTGAGACGGAAACCCACCGGGTTGACCACCATGAGACGGATAACCAGGTTGTGACATAAATTGACCACCTTGGAAAGAAGGTTGACTGGGTTGACCACCTTGATACATTGGTTGACCACCTTGAAATGAAGGTTGACTGGGTTGACCACCTTGAAACGTTGGCTGACCGGGTTGACCACCTTGAAACGTTGGTTGACCAGGTTGACCACCTTGAAATGAAGGTTGACCGGGTTGACCACCCGGAAACGAATGTTGACCGGGTTGACCTGGGAAGATTGACTGGAAGCCAGTTTGTGATGGAAGTTCAGGTGGAGCTTGAAAACCCGTCTGTGAGGGTCCAGGTGGCGGCAAGAGATCTGCTAAAATATCGGTTGTTTGGTCAAAACTGCCCCCGAATCCAAAGTTATTGGCGGGGTCCGGTGTCGGGGCGGCTGATTGGGGTGGTTCAGAACTTTGACCAAAAGCAGATGTTGACTGTGATGGTGCTGAAAATCCATTTGTAACAGAAACAGCTCTGAAAGGACCATCACCAAACGGGTCGTCAAATGACTGCATAGAGAAAAGAGAATTAATAAGTATTTCAAAAGGGCGTTTTAGACATTTAACTAATTCATAGTTAAAGTGTTTTTGAAACACACCTGAGTAGAGGTATTGGGTGCTGAAGATGCAGCCACAAAGGTTTGACTTCGACTAACAGGTTCAGAAGTTGAAATTGTAACGGGCACAATAGCCAGTTCATTCAAAGAAAAAGGGTCCGATGAAGAACCAAATAAATCCGTTTCAGTACCACCCGATATTGGTGGAGCCACTGTTATTCACACCAAAACCAAAATTCTAAACATATATTTCTAAAAGTATGATTGTATTAAAAAATGGAGGGAACGTTTTTCCTTTTTCTTACCAGGAAATGAACCAAATGAAGCACGTGGATCAAATTCATCAAAACCGTTAGTCTCATTATTCAAGGCGGCTGCAGGTGGAGGTGATGTGGCGGCTACTGGTGGTGTAGCAGCAGCTACTGGTGGTGGAGCAACTGCAGGACTGCTAGAAACTGTGGTTTCATGACTGGTGGTTACAGGCGGTGATGCAGATTTTGTCTCTCCATCCCTTCAAAATAATTTAAAAAAATTCAGACTAGATTAAATTTAATATATTATTAAAAAAAATCAGATATATGTTCACCATAATTTAATTTAATTTTTCTTACCTCTCGCTATAAATAGGGCTACGACCGCCAGCTACAGCATCTTCATAACTAGGAGGTACACCAAGATTTTGTTCAGAAGATTTCCGCTCAAAATTCCTGCAACAAATAAGAAAAATTAAAGAATATAATAAGAGTTATGACATATAATAGCATTCATGCAATTATATTTGTTTGTTTAAAAAATTAAAAAAAAAACTTGATACAAGTATAGTAAATAAGAAAAAGGTATATATATATAACTAAAATATTACCTTCCATCATGAGATTGAGAATCAGCTTTCTCGTTGCTTTCTCTGCAATAAAACAAAAACATAAACAATAATGTAAATCATATTAATAACAAACACACACACACACACACACATACCTTGAAGAATACGGGCCATCATCTTCATAAGCCCGTTCACGTTCTCTATCTCTATCAGAACTTCTACTTCTTCTGCCATAAGTATCACCACCATCATAACTGCTTCTGCCTCTTGAAGAAGAATATTCTTCACCACCATAACTGTATTTATCTTTATCATTATAATTATCTCTACTTCCATAATCATCAAAACCTCCTCCTGCACTAGGGTATGATCCCGCCCTGTTTTTCATGCCTCCTGGTGCATTGTGAAACCTGATAACAGTAATCATGATGTCAGCAAATGATAAAGTAATATTTACAAGTATCTAACCACCAATTAAATAATCTTTATATTTTTTAAGTGATTATTCCAATTTTTATTTAATATATGTGTACATTATAATTTACTCACTTTTCCCAGTTGGCAGCAGCCTTCTGCCTAACTTCCTGAATTTTTTCTTTATCATTTACTAAAGCCACAAGACTTTGTGACTTCTTCCTTACATTACTCCCCTGATCTCTCCCAGTATGATCAAGATACTGAAAATCCGCTAATGACTACCACCAAAATAAATTATATTATATAAATTAATAAAGTAATGGCAATTTAGAAAATGAAGTTACTAGAATGTCACAATAAGTTTCAAGGAATTAAAATATACCGTTATCTGGTAAGCATGTTCTCTAATCTCATCTATGGTACGCTCAGAACCATTAGCTACCAAGTATTCAAGAACAGTCAAACCCTGGTGCAAAAGCAAGAAAGTCAAACCCTGCTTTATTTTACATTAAAGATTCGATTTTTGTTATTATAATTGGCACGTTATATATATATGAAAAACAAAAATAAAAACTTTGGACAAAAAGTGTTTACCATTCTGACTCAAAAACACCAAACGGGTATATTTCACATATAATGATATAATTGGTTCAAACCTTGTACACGTGGCGCCAATTTTTCCCAGTATCATTGATACGCTTCCAAATCACTGTCATTATCATCTGGTATTCATGACTGCATATTTATAACAGAAAATGATATTTTGGTCGCAAAAAGAATCATTTAGTTCTTCATTTGTAACGAAAAATAATGTATAAAGAAATCATACTAGTTTCTTGAAGCCATTGCAATATCAGCAAGAAGTGATCCATGAGGACCCCAAGTTTCATTACTAGTAGCATCAAGAACCTGGGAAAACATAAATGGAAATATTAAAAAAAATATTAAATAAATAATTCAAGTGTATAAATAATATTGAAAAAGAAAGAAATTCACCTTTTGTTCAATTGAAGGAACTTTAAGAACTTTCTTGTTGACTCCTCTTTTACTGCATGGAATTAATCATATTTTATAAATATATATTTAAAGCACCATGAGACTATAAAAAATGTAAGTAATACATATATTAAAAAAAAAAACTGAACGTACAGGTCCCTGACAGTTTGATCGAAGGCCTTCTTCATTGTCCCCAAGAAGGATATACACTTTCCAACTGTAACGCACTAAAAACATATTAACGTTCGTGGGAAATCAATAAAATAAAAATAACATTCAGCTCAAAATGATGCTGCAAAATAACACAATTTATAGGAACTACACATTAAATCTATTCATTGCATATACAAAATGATTTGACAAAAGAAAACAATTTAAAGATAGTCATGAAGCATGTATACACGTTAAACTCTCACTAACATTAGCCAAACGACTATGGTAGATTGCTGATAATAAAACCAATATCTTCAAATTATGGCCAAAATGAATGTGTGTACAAAAATGGAAGTTGAACATAAAAGGAAATGTTTGAATGTGAGTTCAAACTGATTATTGTGCCTTGATTTTTTTGTAGATGGATAAACATGATTATGATTCTGAACTTTTTTTTATTACTTAATCAAAATAAACACAATTTTTTAAGAAGGCTGGTTATTTAGATAATTATAATCTAACTACCTATCACTAGCTTTCATTATCCGAATTCCGATTGTTCAAGTTTCAATGAACACTTTAAAACACACATCCAAATAGCAATATCAATTTATGATTTTAACAGCTGGATTGTGTAATTTAACTATTTACTTATAAACTTAAACTAGGGCTCAAGGTAAAACAAGGCTCCCTCAAACCTTTTGTAGCTTCAAATACAACAAGCAATCTATCTGAAATATGGAATTGAAACCAATGAAGTACAAGCACATATAGTACAAGCACATATAGATGAACAATAGAATGTATATGGAAATATGTATTTCAAATTTCAACCAATAACTATAGATCAAACAAATTATTTACATATTAATCGAAACCGTAAACATTTACATTAACAAATGAGCTAACATATAGCTAACATAAACTGACAGTCAGAATTATTCTAATTTCGTAACAACTTTAATAAACAAAACAAGATCGGAAAGAACTAGCGGATCAATCAACAAAATTTAAAACAAAAAATTCGAGATCCAATCAAGCAAATGAAACCAAACCTGGTCAAACCGACGAATTCAGATCTGAAAAATTCGTATCCGGATGTTGTATTAAAAGATGATAATACAAAGAACGAAATCAAAAATTGAGCAACCAGAGAAATTGAATTCGAATTCCGCAGTTGTTGAGCTGTAATTGAAATGAAAAAATCAACAAGAACAGCTAAGGGATTTGGTAGTGTGATTATTGGCGTCTGTCTAATCAACAATTTAGGGAAGACAGAGAGAGAGAGAATCGTCAGCGGAAATTATACGGAGAAATTTTTGGGATTCTATTAGACCGGTGCCAATGGTGACGCAAACTGACGCCGTCAGTTTCTGCCAACTCAGCGTCACGTCAGCATACAAACTAACTAACACTAAACTGACGTACCCATGCCAACAGCACTCCGTCACTTCACCAAATTTGGGCCCCACCACTTACTTTTCTTTATCTAATAAAAATATATAAACTAATTAAAACATATAACTAATAAAAATACATTTCATTAATTAAAAAAAAAAATACATAAAAAGACATTAAAATAATTAAAAAAAAGACATTAATTAAAAAAAAAGCCATTAATAAATAAAAAAAAAAGACATTCAAACTAAAAAAACTACTAATCAAGAGATTCATTGTCGTCTTCGTCTTCGTCTTCGTCTTCGTCTTCGTCTTCGCCAACCGGTCCTTGTGCTCCCGAACCCTCACCGTCACCCTCCTCGTCAACGTCCTTAAAAATCGCCAAATCATTTTGAAATTGCTGTGCAATTTCATCTTGAGCGGTTTCAAGCATTTGCTTACGACTTTCGTCAATGTCGTTTGGCACTTTTATGGCTAGGAATTTCCAAGTTTCCAAAATCAATTTTTTGTGTGCCATTTTTGCAACCTTTTTGATAATGCCTGTATTTTTTTTGGAGGTTTTTCTAACGAGGTCCAAAGTGTCCAGCTTAATGGACCTTCGGGAACTTGCGGCATCGGACGAAGACGAAGTCTTTTGACTTTTCTTGCTCACACTGCGGCCGGGGGGGCGCCTCAACGGGTCATCTTGGAACAACGCATGCATGTTAGCCGGTGTCGACGTCCTTGGTGCCGCCGTCCCTGGATCCATGCTCGCCGGTTCGGTGTCTTCATCGAGGCTTATCGGCTCGGTATCCATGACGCCCACTGAAAAATAGAACTTTGGGCTATCTCTCACCACTTCCCAACAGTCTTCATATATAAAATTACGGCCGACATTTTCACGGAATTGTTGACGAGCAGCTTTTAGAACGTCCTCGTCTCGCGTACCGCTTCCACGCACGTCGTTTAACGAATTGTATATAGCGCTGAAATTTTTCACGTCATGAGCTATTTTGGACCATTTGCCCGTGAGTTGGTTCATGTTACGCTTCACAGAAGCAGTCGAGTTGAAGTCCTCGAGAATTCGAGCCCAATGGACGAAAGCTTTTTTGCTATTCCCCTTCACACCATCTTCAGAGTTATGAATCCAACGTTGGGCCAAAATCACCTCGTCAGGGGTTGACCACTTTGTTTGTGCCCTCTTTGGCAACGCTTTTTCTTTCCCCTTTTCCACCCTTTTTTCTTTCCCCTTTTCCACCCTTTTTTCTTTCCCTTTTCTTGAGGGTGTCGGTTCCGGTTGGGTGTCCCCCACATTTTGGGTGTCGGTTGGTGATGGTTCTTGGAAATTTTGTGAATAGATAGGTGTGGTGGGAGGAGGTTGTTGGTATTGAAAGTTGGGTGGTGGTTGAGAGTAATGGAAGTTGGGTGGTGGTTGTTGGTATTGAAAGTTTGGTGGTGGTTGAGAGTAATGGAAGTTGGGTGGTGGTTGTTGGTAGTGAAAGTTGGGTGGTGGTTGAGGGTATTGGTAGTTTGGTTGTGGTTGGGAGAAAGCCCCAAAACCTAGCGATGGTGTGGGGTTGCTTGTTTGACCCGACGAAGAACCGGCCGGTGAGGGTGGGCCGTCAACCGGTGATCCAGTAAGGTAATCCCACATGTCGTTGGATACCGACGATTGACGTCTTTTGGACATTTTTTAAAAGTTTGGGAGGAGGTATGATTTTTTTGAGATAGAAAGAAGGTGATTGTGGTGTAAAAAATATAAGAAATGAGTGGGTATTTATAGATGTAAATGAGGGGGAATTTTTTTTGAATTTTTTTGAATTTTTTTGAATTTTTTCGGATTTTTTTGAAATTATTACCGTTTTTTTTAATTTAATAATATATAATTTAAATTTATTACCGTTTAAAAAAAAAAAAAAAGGAAAATTTGTGATTGGTTGGAAGGTACGGCGGGACCCACCACACACGCTCCACTTCCGTTTCTTCTCTCGCCGCTTTCACGACTGGCGGCCAACCGGCGGGCCAACCGGCGGGCCGTGCCAACGGCGCCGGTTCCGTCGGTGGCCAACCGGCGGCCAACCGCATGCCCATTGGCACCGGTCTTAGTATTTCTTGTTCATTGAACTTAATTTGGTTTATTTTTAACACATAAAAAATGGTTTTATTTAAATATAAGTATGATATAATATTATTATAGTCGCTTTTTTAATATACCTTTTTAGGTGGCACGTAGTAGAAGTCTTTATTGGTGTCGGTTATCACTTGCCATCCAATATAATTTAAACCATTTTGTCGAGATAAAAAAAATTAATAAAATATTTATGAAAATATCAATTATATTTTTACTTTATCGAAAATGATCTGGGTAAATTAGAATTAATGAAGCCTAGCCAGAAGAGTCTTTATAACTGAAATATATTTTTGATAAATTAGAAAAAATAGATAGTAAAAATTCATTATTCAAAAATTTCAGATATTTAGCTTTGTAACTGTTTAAATTTCTTAATAATTAACATTAAAATTAAAGTTTATTGATAATCATTTCCATGTGACAGACCACCTAAAGGTGTTTAATCATGTATTGTTGGTCATCTTTTTCATCTAAACTTATTATATCAAAATGCCATATGGATGAACCTTTTAATTACATTACTTTACTTTCATCCATCTTCACATTAATTTGCAAACAACTGGATAACAAATAAATTATGTACTAAGTATTTTTTATTATTTCATCACAAAATCAGTATAAATTTATAAATGTGGAAACTCACCGCGATACATGTACAAAATACACTAAGATTTAATATGAAAACGTAGGAAAACTATGTATATATCACGGTGCTAGTTAATTAAATTTCATTATTTTAGCATTAAATGTGATGTCTTTTATAGTTGTAGATGCAATAACACAAATGTACATCATGCAACAGCAGAAGCTCACAACCTCAAATTTTCAAAATTGCAACAATCATTAAAAATATGGTGATACTTAGTATTTATTATTATTATTCATTATGGTTAAAGAATAGAAAATTCTTATTATTTATTATTAAATTTTCATATTATTTCCTTTTGCACATAAAATAATTTATATATTTATATATTTATATTAATCAAATAAATATTAATATTTATAGGAAACAATAGCATCTCTAAAATATTTTGTAACTTGTGACAACATGGTTAAATAATGCAAAATTTATATCTCATAATGCAAAACCAAACTGGTATGGTAACACACATCTACCCTCGTCGGATGCCACTTCAACTTTCGACCATCGCCACCACACCGCCCGCCACGCCAAACCCCATGTTGCGCCGGCCAGCCCACGAGAGCAACAGACCAATGGGAGGAGAGAGTGTGCCATTTTTTTAGGGGTATTTTGTAAGTTAGAAGTATTTTAATAAGTCTTAAATGAGTATTATTGGTTAGTTATGGTAGATTGTATATTTAGTGGTTTTGAATGTGAAATGTGAAATAATGCTTTGGCGCATAGGTGACGCTGATGTGAGTATTTGGCTTAAGCCACCATACCCATCCCTCTAATAAAGGCTAATCTTTCACTTGATAAATTGTCTATCAACATTCTTTAGCCCTAATTTTTACTGTAGATAAAAACTCCCATCTTTAGCATTCCGTTCAAATAAATTATCATATTTCTGTATACAAAATAATACCTTAGTCAAACGTTAATAAAAATCTACATGATTTGAAATTGTAATCATCATAATAATCAAGGTGGCAAATTGAACCTACTCTTTTTAAATTTTGGTCGAGTTGGGTTATGTTCTAACTCTAATAGGTTAAACACGTGCCAAATTTAAAAAGTTATCTAAAATTAAACACGTATTGAATTTTCAAAAATGTAATTCAAATGTTTTCAAACCATCTTAGATCGATATATTCAAACAAATCATATAGGGCAACTGCATAAAAAAGTAATTGATCTGTTTAAAATTTTCCACTTGTGGTACTTTACTTTTTTTCCTATCAGTTGAAGATATTAATACTTCTTTTTGTGACTAAAATAGGATTATTATTTTTTTAATTTTGTGTTTCGGTTCTGTTTTAATATATCTTAGAAGCAAAAGAAGTATCATTGTGGTCACAAAAACATACACTAAAATAAACTTTGAGTAATTACAAGGGTGTTGGCGGGGTATGAATGAAATTTTACACGATCTCAAGTTAAATTCCTATAAGGAGAAACTAATATAGCCACAGAGGTTCCTCACACCCAGTGGCGGACCCAGAAAAAAATTTGAGGGGTTGCATAATTTTCTAACTCATACTATATAAAAACAAATTGGAAAGTACGATTTCATTATATATGTCAAAAGAACGTTTATAAATTACTATCTAAAGTTGACATCTTCGTTCTTTCATTTTCTGAAAATGATTAATTACACTTTAATTATAACATCTAAAAGCGCTTTTTTTTAGTGCACAAGTCAACACTTGATTCAAAAAAATCGTCACCTATTTTAGCGTGCAAATCGGTATTTAGAAATTTCATTGCGGAAAAGCATATTTCAACTGTTGTAGTTGAAACCAACAAAACCAAAACCAATTTTAATAACCTATATATCAAAGGGAAAGAACGGTGTTTTCTTGTTTTAATAAATAATATGAATTTAATAAATACGGAGTAATGGGCTTTACTTACTTTTCATTGGACTTTAATTATATTTTTCTTAAGCTATCTTTTTAACGAATATTTAAATAGAACATATATTATTATTATTTTTCTGCTACAGAAGAATATTCGTTGCAGTTTTTTTCTTATGGGTGGCACCCACATTAAAAAGAAAAAAATTAACACTAATTTGAAAAGTTTGAGGGGTTGCCCGGGCAACCCCGTGCACCATACTAGGTCCACCCCTGCTCACACCGACTCAAAGTTGGTCGCAAAGCGAGTGATTACTATAAAATTAGTTGTCTCGCAAAACGACTTGAAACACATGTTATTGAAAAACACACTTTGGTCCCTACAACCAATTGTAGGTCTTAAAGTTGGCCTGTTACTGACTAAATATTTTACAGTCACTAACTGTCTATGTATAAGACTCAAATCATTTACAACAATGGAGATCCAAGTCAGCATTAGCACTTTTTTACTTTTGTAATATGATTATAAATTAATGAACTTTTTCCTTTACACGGTTATTTACTTATTTAGAGCATGCATATCATATTACTAGCTACAAAACCCGCCCGATGGGCGGGTATGCTGTAAATTTTAGTATGTAGAAAAATGTCCAAAAACTTTATATACTTCTAAATGACATAATAATCGATAGATGTGATGATGATTTTGTACAAAAAAAGGTAAATGAAGAAATGTTACATGTAAATGTTACATATAGTTATTTGTTTCCTTCGCTGATTGATCTTTTAAATATTTATTTGTTTCCTTGTATGTAGGATCTTTTAAATAGTTATTTGTATGTACGATCTTTTAAATAGTTATTTGTTTCCTTGTATGTAGGAAGCCGTATATGGAGCATATGAATGTAGACCGTAAGCCGTACCAGATTCGTTTGCCGTATATGGAGCATATGAATGTAGACCGTAAGCCGTACCAGATTCGTTTGCCGTATATGGAGCATATGAATATGAATGTAGACCGTAAGCCGTACCAGATTCGTTTGTATTAGTGCAAATGACGTGGACCAATCAGGGAATTCCAAGTGGCATTATGGACGAATAGGAATGCTTGAAATTGTCATGGTGTCAAACCCTCTTAAAATTTAGACCTCATATATAGGGTAGGATTGCATAATGAACATATGTCCATGAAATCTAAAATTCCAAATGTAGTTTTGACACGGTCCTAAAAGGTAAAGTAATAAAGATAAAGTAACACCACTATTAAAAAGTAGCTACACACAATTATAACAAATAATACCCATGATGTAAAGTTATTAGAGAAAATAAGTCAAAAGCAATATATTATGTACTCAATAACACAACCAAAAAGAGAAAAAAATATAATAGATCACCCAAAGTAAGCAATCATTAATACTAATTTCAACTAAAAACATGTCAAATGACGAAAATGCACTTTCGTTATTTAGAAATACGATAATTTTAACATATAATATGCGAAAACCTCATCAAAGATAATTTGGTCTTTAAAAAAAAAAAAGGATCATTTTCGTTATTTGACACTTTTACATCAAATAGTATAAACGACACATGATAAATACTCTGACGAGCTTAATGAAAAAAATTGAATAATTTTGATGACTTCCACATGTATTATCCCATAAATAACAAAAAGTGAAATAATTATATAATTGTAAACTTAAAAATTTCTTAACTCCTGATGTTATATAACAAACGCCCAAGCCAGCATTCCAGAACCCATTGCAATCAAATTTGCAAGAATTTTGGCAGCCTACAAAAACAAGTTCAGAATATATAATTTCATAAATTAAAATATTAAACCTTTCGAGTTTATAGTCAAACATTATCTAGGATTGTATAAGATTGTTTATTAGAAAATATATCATGGGATTTAAAAATTAATAATAATCAGATAATTAGTGGTTATCTATATCTTCTATACTACTCTTAGTGCATTTAGCCCTTCTAATATTAGAAGGTCTTAATCTTATATTTCTACTTTGGAACATCTTAACCAACACAAAATAAATAAAAAAATGCTTACGGGATTCGAACCCAAGACCAGTTAGGAGTTAGGAGTGTGTGTTAACCACTTCATCTACTTGATACTTTGCTTGATCTCAGCAACTAATATATATAACCTTTAACTTCAACATAGCTAAAACCGCCCATATTTAAAAAAACGTCAATTTCGGATTTAAGGAAACTTATGAGATACTCAACATAGCTAAAACAACTCATATTTTGAAAAACTTGATCGCCGTCAAATTTAGTCACATGGTACCCGCTACCACATTGCGCGGAGTATAACATAATTATGGAATAAAAATGTTTGGGTTTGGTTATGCCTTTACAACATATATTTTTCTGATTCTTTGTATAATAATTATTGAACCAACTTTTGCTTAATAATCTAATTAAAAGAGCGAAAAATTACTTTTACCACAAATTTAATTAATCTGAGATGTTAAAGGACAACCTATAACGCAAATATCATAAGAATTCGAAGTTAATTACAACAATCTCATTGATCCAAACTTATTTATCCATCCAAAGCAAAAGAACAAACTTAAAACAGCTAAATGGGGTTCAAAATCGAAAACTTTGTCTGTTTCACCATGATCAATCAAAATCCAATTATAATTCACTGAATTATTGCTTTGTTTGGTTTGAGAATATAGGTATTAGGTGAGAAAAGCGGGAAATATTTTACCTGGTACAAATTCTCAAGCCTTTTTTAATAAAGAAATTAGTTTATAAATATTTTAGCCCCTTAACTTTTAATATTTCACAAATTCCCCCTCAACAATAGATCTTAGAAATAGTTTGAAGCGTGAAGGATTCCGATGAATTTGTAAACCAAACCGGTGGGAAATGGAAGAGAGCGATCATTTGAGCAAGTTTAAAGTCGGTTCCGTTCCGACGGTGTACTACATCCCGGACTTCATCTCCGATTCCGACCAAAAACTACTTCTAAATCATGTACGTACGTATGTAAACTGCTACCACTTTATGTTATTTCAACTTCATTTTTCTCTAGTTGAGAAATTAGGTTTTTTTTTTTTGTAGATTTATACAGCTCCGGTTTCGAAATGGAAGTCTTTAAAAAATAGGAGATTGCAAAATTGGGGTATGCTACTGTTGTTCATCTATCAATTTGTTAATTTCGAGCAGAAATTTGTTTAGTTTAATTTATTTTCATCGGTGTGATGTTTGCCACAGGAGGTATTGTTCACGAAAAGGGTCTTTTGCCTCAAGATTGTAAGCCCTAATTCTTCTCACAGTTTAAAATTAGATCGATTGTTTTTTTTACAGTTATACATTATACATATACATAATAGAATGTATTTTATTGTTAAAATCAAGACCGAATCTTTCTGTCTATGTATGTGTAGTACCAACATGGTTGACGAAGATTACAGACAAAATTAGCAACGAATCATCTTTGTTTCCTTCTGCAATCAATCATGTTCTCATCAATGAGTACCTTCCTAATCAAGGCATTATGGTATTTAACAAAACCATCATTTTCCTTTGCTTTTTTTTTAATGTATTTAGATGAAAAGTGTGTTAAGAAAAGAACCCAATTATCTTCTGTTTGTACATACTTCTGTGCAGAGGTGGAAATTATGACCGATTAACTTAAATAATGGGACGATTTGCGTGTCATTTTATGTCATAACTAGTCAAACGGGTTAAATTTGTAATCATTAAGTAACAAGTAAGTGGGTTACACGGGTCGAAAGTGAAATAAAGTGCTTTCAAATGCTTAAAACATCTTAAATTGTTTTATTTTAAAATACATTGTTAATTTAACTGTATATAGTTTTTATAAACTTGAATACATTAATTATTGAGCTTTTTTGCATAAAATATATGTCTACTTTAGATTTCTCCCATGGTACAAATTTCTATCTGATTAGGTCAGTAAAAGATGGCTTTGTGTCCTGTTTCCGTCATTATGCAACCTGATGACCTGGTAAACTAATGATGTGGCAGTAACTTGTTGAGGTAGCTAGTGACATGTCATATTTTTGCATCCCGTTTCGGTCATTAGCTTACCGCCATGTCATCGGTTTATCGGGTCAAACCATCTTATAATGACCCAATTGGACGTAGATTTGTACAATGACTATACAAGGACAAATGTAACATTGGGTTGTTATTTTAGCAGAAAAACCCATTATTTGTTTATAGACTGAAAAACTCGTATATGTTAGAGTTCAAAAGAAGTTTTGGTGGGTCAGCCCAACCTATTTGGACACATTTTGCCACCTTTCCTTCTATAAATATAGTTTAATGACATAACTTTTTAGGCAAATTTGTTTCATCTTGCTATTATTAATTAATTATTTAATTCAAATGTAGCCTCACCAAGATGGTCCTGCTTATTTCTCGGTGGTTGCTATTCTTTCATTAGGGTCACCTGTCATAATGGACTTCACACCCCATTCAAGTTTAGTAGATAATACAAGCAATGTTGAAAATCATGTAAGTTTACCAAACTACCCCCCGTTTTCTGTTGCACTAATGCCATGCAGTTTGTTGATATTTAAAGACACCGCATACTCAGGTGGGTCTATCTCAAATTTCAAGTTAAATTTTATTGATTTAAATGAAATCTCTTTACCATTTTTTAATTATTTTAAAATTTTGCGTTGTTTCTTGTAAACAGGTTACTTGCATGGTATAAAAGATTGTGAAATTCAGAATTATGATATGGTAAGATGACTAAAAAGGTCCGTAGGTGGCAAATGTGCAGGTCAAAGTGACAAACGGGTTAGTTAATGGGTCGGGTTGACCTAGAACACTTTTGTACAAAATTTGTAACTTTTCTTTCT
Source organism: Calendula officinalis (assembly GCA_963853835.1). Classification (NCBI taxonomy): domain Eukaryota; kingdom Viridiplantae; phylum Streptophyta; class Magnoliopsida; order Asterales; family Asteraceae; genus Calendula; species Calendula officinalis. Next base: position 73,108,432 of record OY970826.1, read on the forward strand.
TTAAATGAATAATTAGTGTGCCAACTTGATTAGGAAAAGTATATGATTCAATTATACTTTAATTTTTTTATCTTAAGCGATTTAGGAGGTTAAAAAAATCCACTACGGGTAAATTTTAGCCGTTTGACCAGTTACTTGCAAATAATTATAAACTTGACTTTGGATCATTATATCGTTTTGTTTATGTTTTGGTTTTCAGGCGGTTAATGCCACTGAGGTTTTACATCACCAAAGTGTTGTTGAAACACATGATGATGATTTGAAGAAAATTCATAGATCTACCACTAGGGTTTCATTAACATGTAGAGTAGTATCCAAGGTTCACAAGAATCTTTTTAGGTTTTGAAAGTGTTTTGAGTGGGTTTTTTCATGTTTTCAGGATGGAAATGTTTTGAGTAGTTATTTTAGCTGTTTTGATCATGATTCGATTCTCGAAATTTCAATACTGTAAGTTTTAGATAATATATGCTAGTTGAGGTTTTTGTTTATATTTGTTTATGCTCAATAATGTTTACAGTTTACTATTATAAAAAGGTTAATAAAATAATTAACGTAGTGTACATATAAATTTTGTATAGTTGCCGGAAGTTGCTGGACAAGATAGTAAAATAAAGAACAAGAAAAATAAGAGACAAATTAAAAATAAAAGTATATGGTCAATTTAGGTGAAAAATGACGAAATAAATGAAAAATAAGGACCATAAAGACAAAAAAAACCTGAAAACAAGAAGTTTAGTAACAAAAACGTAAAATTTGAAATACTCGAAAGTAATTTTTGTAATTTACTCTAGAAAATTAGTTTAGCGTGTTTCAACGTCTCATTTTCTTTTTTACTTGGGGGATGTTTGGATCGCGATTGGAGCAAATTATCTGCTTATTGCGTTTTGAAAAATGCAAATAATCTAAAATGAATGTTTGATATCAATTAACACGAGGAGTTAGATGATTAATAAATAAATAAACTTCATTTTCGCAATTAAGAAACACGAGATTTTTAATACGAAGTAAATAAATAACTTCATGTTAACGCAATTAAAATTAAAATAGTAGTATACAATCTTTATCTTTATATATAATAAAAGAAAGCATTTTTGAAATTTTGCCATGTCACTCTTGACACGTCAATAATACGTCATAAATCAAGCTGCCATGTCATCACACGTCGACAGAAAACCCCTAACTGCTCTTCACCAACAACGTTTGTCTCTCGATCTATACCGATACATCTCTTTTTTCTTTAATCGGTTGTATTAATCGGAATAATGCTCGATGTATGTATCCATTTCCGATTTCTAGGTTTTTGATGAAGGTTAGTTTTTATTGTTCGATCTGTTTGAGTTCGTGATGCTTAAACGCTGTTCCTAGAGATGAGTTTTTGTGGTTCCAGAATCCTCCAAACGCAAAATTGGACCTTCATCTTCTCTAATTACTCTTCAACATCCATGGCGGAACACGGGTATGTAGCGATTTGGTGTTTTGTCCGATTAATTTGGGCAAAATTTTCAATTTGCTTACGAATTTTAATGGTGTGAAGGAATAACCTGTCAAATTCGGTTTCATTATTAATTTCTATCTCAATATCAGTTATAGCTATTGAAACTTACAACAATTTGATTCAATTTTGCGTTTTTTTCCTGTGATACAGGCTCAGGGAAATATGGCTATTGAACCTACCAAATTGGTGCCCGCCAAGTGTTTGATGAAATGTTTCTGTTTTGTTATCCTTTTTTAGTCAAGTATATTTGATAGACAGTGCCAAAAAGAGTTCACCAGTATTACATCTTTAACATCATGAGATATTGTATCGTTTTAGTAGCTTTAATTTTGAATTTTCAGTTTTGAAAAAAAAGATTTATAAAAAAAGTTTACGGGTTAGAATTAAGGTTACGATTAGGGTTGCTAATGAGGGTGACTTCGACATGAAAACCTATTTAACCATCAACGTTTCGTAAGTAGAAGTTTTTGGTTCATTCACATTTTTGCATCTGCAGTCCTATGGAATGGTTCAAGTATTAGGTATTCCTCATTTATTCATAAGAGTAATATACATAAATCTTCAATGTGGTTTTTTGTATTTACATTAAAGATGGTTTCTATTACATTTTGAAGGTGGTTTGTATGGTATATTTGCTGCGATGCTTGTGGAAGATTGTTTGGCAAGGGTAATTATTGACCTATTTTGTTCGAAGGTATATTTTCCAATGAAATTTAGAGGTTAATGTTTTTATCTCTAGCGGGTCAAGCAAGTAAAATGAATTACTTAAAAAATAAAAATTACATTTTTTGTAAAAGTGGCAATTTTGATGTTACATGTTTTCAACAATTACGTTACATGTTTTCAACAATTACGTTACATGTTTTGTGGGTATCTTTTACAAAATGTGATTTTTCACAAGCCATCACGGGTTATAGGCTTTTACAAAACATGTAAAAGTGGCAATTATTGAGAATGTGTTTTTATTGCGTAAAACCTCCCACGTCAAATGTTTAAATAAATTAGACCGTTTTTATTATGTAACGTAACCCATTAGTATTGTGTATGTTGATACGTAAACTGACTCTGCTGATGAAACACGAATCTGAAACCAAGTCATTAGCTTACTGGCGAGGGTTGATAGCTCATTTGCAGCCAGCTTGTGTCAACATGATGGTTATTTGTAATTATTTTGAATTGACTATTTTCTCTTTTGAATTTTTAGAATATGAAGTTGCTCAATTAAGAATGTAAAGGTGGAATTTTTGTAGATCAATTTAATAAATTTTGTTCTATTTGCAGGAACTAATGGCATCAGAAACTTAACCTCAGGTTTTTTACATGTTAATAGTGGATATGTTTTGTATGTATGATGAATTGAGAAGAATTTTATTTGTTTGTATGTTAAAGCAGACGTCAATGGCCTAAATATGTTAAGGTGAATGCATGTTTTTTTTTTTAATTCTATTGTCATATATGCTTGAAATTTGTAGTGGGCATAATTTCAAGCTAACAAAACATTGAACTTAAGAACAACTATATTAGTTAGTGCAACTTTAGACCAATTTGTAGTATGATATTTTATAATTTGCTTCTTACATCTTTGTTACTTTGTTCGATGTATTATATTTATAAAAAAAATTATAAGTCATCCGTGATTGTTCAAAGTCGGAGATGGCGATGATGATGAAGTGTGTTGATGTGATTGTTCAAATTACGACTTTATATGCATGTTGTAAAATTCCACCTTTTTTTGTTTAGATGAACTAGATTTTTAATCAAATTTATTAGTTTGGCAGTAAAGTGCATAATATTAAATGTGTTTGGTAAAACATGTTTGGCAGGATATGTGTTTGGATGTAAAGTGTAAAATTCTTTTGCTCATATGTTTTTGTTTATGTATAAAGCAAGTTCATAAATATGGCAACACCGGGTTTTGCTATGAGTGCAATTATAACATTGCAGTACCTACAATGCAAAAGGGGATACATATGACATTTTCTTTAACCAATTTTGGGTGATGAGTTCATGTCATAATGGATAATATTTTATTGCAGGTTAGTACGAGTTGGGTTGGACGGAGCCACACATTATTTGGTTTGATTAAGCGTATGTTTGTTTTAATCTTCAAACTTCCACTGAATTGACTTTTAACCCTTTAAAATTTGGTTGGGTAATGTTTTCATTCTAAATTGTTGCCAAAATTACGGGCGTTGAAGTAGAAATAATATTTAATAGATTATATATTTACAAAGTTGAAGTAGAAAAAATTTGGGTGATCTTACCTAACGTGTAGTTGCATTTGCACGTTCTTTCTTTTGGAAAGTTGAACTTGATTACCGCCATGGTAATTTCCTTTTTTTACATGACTTTATGCAATTCAATTATTTTTTATTTTATCTTTAAAATGTTTAAGGAACTTGGCATGATAATTACTTTTTTTCACATGACTTTATGAAACTCAATTTTGTTTTTGTTCCTGAATATGTAATCTATGCATACAATGTTCATAATTATATAGGAAAGTATGTTTTTAACAACGGAATTATTTCATAGATACAAAACTTTCAATGAGTAAAGTATTCTTAAGTAAGTAAAATTTATGACAATATACATGAAATATTAGGAAAATTTCTATAAGCCACCCGTGATTTATCACGGGTTATAAGCTAGTTAAAATTAAAATAGTAGTATACAAGATTTTTAAAAAGTACTCCGTAAATAACTACATGTTAGGGTACCCTTACCAATCTCTATGATGTGATACATTTTCCTTCAGGCATCTCGCTTATTCCTCACGCAGTAGTGACTTCACCTAGGTTTTGCCCAATATATAGCTTCCCGCCCAAAATCCTTTCTATTCCAAATTCACCTAGGGTTTCTGAATCTTAAATACTCCAGCTCACCAATTACAGCATCAATGGCGGAAACTGAAACTCCAAATTCCAGTAAAAATGTCATCAAAGTTGAGGAAGAGGTCGAAGGAGATCAAACTCCCTCAAAAAACTATCGTTTCAGCGAAATCGGCGAGCCCGTCCCCATCAATTCCGATGCAGATTATAAATTTGATATGGACAGCCTCCCGTCTTGTCCATTGGCAGTCTCAGAACGATTTGAAGTCATTTTCGTTGCTCATTCATCCGGTGAGTGCTAATTTATGTGTTGAATTTATTAGGGCCTTAGGTCGTGTGTATGGATTACGTTTACTGCTGTATTGAAATCGTTTCTGTACTGATAATCATCGTTGCAAGGTTGTATTACTAATTTACTAGGGTTTTTAGTGTTTTAGGCTAGCTCAACTCTTGCATTTTGCATTATGTCATGTGTAATAATTGTGTATAGCAGTATATTTATTCATTTTTTGTTGCACTTTGACATGAAGTGTAGGACAACAAGCTTGTAGTTTGTAACAGGCACACAAATCTTGAATCCAATTTTTCCTCAAGCTGCCTATAAAGTAACTCTGGAAATATTGGAATAACTTACATAGTTACATGTAAACTTATTAGAAATTGATCAAGTCTTCCCCTGGCCTCTTTTTTCTTGTGGATGTAGGGAATCTCTAATGCACCAAACTGAGTGATGTCAATTATGTCATTAGCAATTTGATATATTATATGACATGTCATTAATCCATGCTTATTTCTCGCATCTAGGGCTATCATCGTAGATCTTCTTCAAGACATATAGTTTTCAGATCCTTTGAGTTTTTTTAGAAATCAGAATCATACCTAGATGATCATTCCTATTAAGAAATAGTAGATAAAGATTATAGTCGATTTCAATATCTTGATCTACAATCTCATGATCTACTTAAAGTCATGGTGCAAATTTATGAAGAAAGAGCACGGATATGCTCTGATGCCAAAAAACAAAAAATAGACAGAGAGAGCAAATAATTTCTGTAGAAGGATTACACTTATTTATACATCGTGACTTGCATAAATCAACAACTGTCATAACCAACCCCCACTAACTCGAATCACTATGCATAAATTTGATAACTACATTGATTTTATCACGAGCTAGCTAAATTTCAGCTTTAAATTTATTCATATGTATATTGCAGTTAGAAAATTACTAGATTTGAACTGAAAAGTAATAATTTTTTGGAATTTGATGACCACAATAATATTATTTCACTTTTAGGGTTTTGTGTTGCAAGAACCAAAGATGTTATAGATTCAGCAAAAAATGGAAGTAAGGGTTCTTGCATACAGGATCTGAGTTTGGTGGATATTTCTATCGGAAAGGTTTCCATTTTGGCATTATCTGCAGATTCCTCTGTACTTGCTGCCATTGTTGGTTTCAAGATTTGTTTTTTCTCAGTTGCTGGTTTTCTTAATAAGGTTCGTGCTACTTTTTGAAATATTATTTAGTTGGGTCATTTGATTTGAATTGATTAATAGTCATTTTGTTCATAGGATCATGAACCATCTTTCTCCAAATCACTTGATGACTCATGTTGCATTAAAGACATGCAGTGGAGCCCACATTTGAAGGACAAGTATGTTGTTCTTACAAATGATGGTAATCTATACAGTGGAGCTGGACAAGATGATCTTAATAAACTTATGGATAATGTTGATGCTGGTAATTAATATTTTATGGTTTTGAAAGTTTTATTTGGTTGGTTTAATAGATTGTATTTTGTGCTAAAAATGGATTAATTGGTGACTTTATAAATTTTAGAGACGTCTAGAGAAGTTTCCAAGGAAAGCTCGAAAAACAGAAAACGTTTTCAAATTGAATTTTTACGGGAAAATTTTCATGGAAAATAGGAAACTCACTTTCCAATTTTACAATGAAATATCTGAAAACTGACCTTTATAATTTTCAGCTATTTTCTTTTCCAGAAATAGAAAGCTCCCGTTGTTTTCGAAACTGGAAAATAAAGACATTTGAACACGTTTTCAAAATCTTCAGTTGTTTTCTAGAAAAATAGAGTTGAACATTTTCTGCAACTAAACACACTCTAAAATCTAAATGCTTGTTTCTTTTTTGGTATGAACATATGATGTGCATGGTGAAAAGGGAAACAGTAAAAGAGCCTTATTAATCTTATAGTGTTTTTTATTTAATTATTTATGATTTTATTCTCTTTTTGTCTAGTTGGCTGGAGCAAGGATGGCAAGTTTCTTGCTGTGGCAATAAATGGTTTTTTACGCATTTTATCATCAAAATTTGAAGAGAAATTGCGAATAAAGTTACCGTTTGATTCATTGATCGATAATGATCCAAATTGTGTTGTAAAAGGTATATATATTAGTCTCTCTATTTCTTTCTTTTAATATATTTTTTTAAAATTTTACATTTAAAGAATGTTCACAAGTTGAGATGAAACTGAAGTATCTTTGTGCATTTATTACAGTGGATTCTGTCAGGTGGGTCCGCCCAGATTGCATTATGTTAGGTTGTTTTTGTCTGACTGCTGACGGGAAGGAGGAAAATTACCAACTTCAACTCATAAGTGTCGAAAATGGCGAAAAAATTACAAATGTAAATTTGAAAACATAAACTTTTATTGTTGAAATCATATCAAGCTTTTGTTGATTACACAAATTTGTTGTCTTAATTACAGCCTACTTCCAGTCCAGTGGCATTGACCTTTAGTGACGCTTTCATATCTATAAATGATGATGACATCCCATCTGGAAGTGGGCCCTACTTATTAGCTAGTTACTTGAATGAATAGTATGTTTTCTGCACCTTTTTTAATTGATGTTTTTGACAATTTTCTTGTAATTGTTATTTCGAGATTACTAAATGTTTTAGATATCGTTCTATTTGTAAAAACAATTTTTTTAATGATACATTACACAGTGAGGTTGCATTTGTTGCTAATAAGAAGAACACCAATCAACACATTGTGCTATTTGCTTGGTCAGCAAACGGATCTGAAATGATAGATATAGAAGTTGACTCATGGTTGCCAGTAATTAAACTGCAAGGTAACATTTAATTTAATTTTTTTGTTTTTTTATAAATGTTTTTAACAGAAGCTGTTTCTTATATCAGATAAAACTGATGAAGATAATATGATTTTGGGGCTTGCGATGGACAAAGTTTACAAGGAGGATAATGTCAGACTAGAGTGTGGTGAATTAGGAGCAAAAGCTGTTTCACCTTGTTGCATTCTTATGTGCCTTACTGTTGATGGAAAACTTGTAATGTTTCATTTTGCCAGGTATTTTGCTAATTAAAATATTTAATTATTTTCCTTGATTGGTGTGTAGCTTAAACCAGAAGATAGCGGGTTGGGTAACACGTCAAACCGGGTCATCATCTAGTACTGATAAAAAGCGGGCCGGGTAGCCCCACTAACAACTCTGTGTAAATAGTTGATGTGTTAGTTATGATTAAAAAACAACTTTTATTACAATAATAATAATCTAACTCTTTGAATAAAGCGATTATGGAGGTAGTATGCATTTAAATTAGACTTTCGATGGCTTTTGACACATTCGACGACTTTTACCCTATTGTTAAATAATTTTTATTACAATATTAATAATTTTTATTTTGATCCATTTGAGATGAAATTAACTTGAAACTTGTTATGTAGTGCCACAGACCCTTCAGTATTGCCAGAGGACTCAAATTCTGTTTCTAATGAAGAAGAGGAGCCAAATATTGTTGATGATAAGAAGCAAATCCAAGATCTACATGAATTACAGACTCAGACAGTCAAAGTCAAAGTCAAAGTCAACGAACCAAGCGAGAAACCATTTCCACAGCTGTTTAAAGCACCCGAGCCTGTAAATACATTAAATCAAGAAGCTTCTGCAGTTAACTCAAGCTCAGATTCTGTTTCAAAATCTGCAAATGAGAAACCAAACAAATCACTTTTTGGTGCTTCTGCAGAATTACAAGTTAATAAACCATCATTTAGTTTGAATAATTCATCTAAAACCTTCTCAAGTGGACCACTCTTTTCCTCCAATGTTTTTGGAGCACAATCTTCCTCTTCATCAGGATCATTCTCAAGTGGAGGCTTATTTTCTTCTAGAACTTTTGATGTTAAGCCTATAACACAACCACCTCATGCTGCTGTTCAACAAAATCGACCTGATTCCTCTTCATCAGGATCATTCTCAAGTGGAGGTTTATTTTCTTCTAGAACTTTTGATATTAAGCCTATAACACAACCACCTCTTGCTGCTGTTCAAGAAAATCGACCCGAACCCAATGTTGGCCCCACACAATTCCCTTCCGGGCCTCAGAAATTTTCATTTTCCAAGATGAGTTCTGGTTCAAGCAATCCGCTTCCCCAGGGAACTTTAACTGGACCTGCAGTCACCAGACCAGTGCCCATTGTTTCTAATGCACAACCAAGTGTGGGGAAATCTTCTGATAAGGGAAGTCTTAGAAGTCAAACACAGTCAAGGCTGTTAAATTCTGACCTGAATTTTTCAGAACAATGCAGTGTAAATAATCTTCAAGTTTCTTATAATTAATTGGTTTCAGTTAATCTTTTGTTTAGCAACTGAATTTCTGTTTTATTCAGGTTGAAGAAATGGCAAAAGAACTAGATGATTTGTTGTATTCTATTGAAGAACCAGGTGGTTTTTTTGATGCTTCTGTAGCTGCTCATAAACCATCTGTTGCAGCCCTAGAGGATGGCATTTATGAACTTTCAGACAGATGCCAATACTGGACAGTGAGTTCCTTCACACACACACACTGTGTGTGTGTGTGTGTTTGATTTTTAGCCTCTGAATGATTTTTGCGTATTTTTTACATTTCAAAGCAGAAATAGTTACCATACTAACCTTGTAGGAAACTATGCATCGAGGAAGTGAAGAGGTTCAACTACTTTTTGATAAAACAGTTCAAGGTACATCAATTTTATTCTAAGTAAATCCTCAAATATTTTTAACTTTCTGTGAGTCGATTTAACTTTGTAAATTGTGTTTTTATTTATTTATTATTAAAGTTTTGGCGAGGAAAATATATATGGAAGCAATTGTTAAGCAGGCTACAGATAGTCAATACTTGGATATTTGGAATCGCCAGAAATTGAGCTCTGAATTGGATATGAAACGTAGACATATACTAGAAATGAATCAGGTATCCTTTTGTTTTTATTTATATATTTTTATTTCTGGTTTTTAATGATTAATTTTTGTATCCCAGAATTTGACAAACCAGCTAATAGAACTTGAAAGGCATTTAAACACACTTGAACTCCAAAGATTTGGTGATAAAAGTGATGTTCAAATGAATCGCAAATCTTTCCATATGAAACAGAATCCACCAAGGTATGTATGACATTTAACATTTTATTATATTAAATTCATTAATAAAATTAATTCTAAAAAATTGTTATTATGCAGGCACATTCAATCTCTTCACAGTTTACACAACACAATGAATGCACAACTAACTGCTGCAGAAAAACTCTCTGAATGTCTCTCAAAGCAAATGGCCGTTCTTAGTATAGACAAAGAACCTGTGAAAAAAACCAATGTGAAAAAACAGTTATTTGACACAATCGGAATTTCATATGATGATAACACTTTTACTTCTCCAAATCAAGAAAAATCACCAAAAAGTAAAATTTTAATTTCTTCAAGTTCATCTAGCAATACAAATATGAAGAAAGGTCAACAAGGTGCTGTGAAGAGTTTTGAACCAGAAACTGCAAGAAGATGCAGAGATTCACTTGATAAGGTAACGTTTTTTGTTTCTTTTGTTTAAATTATAAATTAATATTTACAGTTTTACACCTTAAAAACTTAATTGCAGAATTGGGCTAGCATTGAACCACCAAAAACAACTGTAAAAAGGTTGCTTTTGCAAGAAGAACATCAAACAAGTCCTGCCAGATTAACTTTACCAACCACTACACAAAAAGTCAATCAAAGGTTGTTTGACCGTTCAGTGATTACTCATGGTGCCTTAAATATGTCTCAAAACAAAGGTAATACACCATTTTATAATTATGATTATGTAGACAATATTATCATGATAATAGTCTAATTCCTTAAAAAACAATTGGGAGGTGGTTCACATTAAAATAGACTTTTGGAGACTTTTAAGCCTTTTGATGACCTATTTTGCTATTAGCTAATCTTTTCTGGAGTAAATTACATAAACCATCCGTGTGGTATGTAAAGTTTTTATGAATATTGTCCCTCCTACGAAAATGGTGCCTACTTTTACTGTTTGCTAATCTTTTTTATTTTATTTTCATTCGTGAAAAACCTTTAATTTCTATTATTTTATTTCTCTTGTTTTGGTTTAGATTTTTTTGAATGTGTTTTCTTGAGTTTATGAATTTTTTAGACTTAAAAAAAGATTTTAAGAAAATAACAAAGAGGTTGAAGAAGACGCAGGTAGTTTGTTAATTTTATGCGACAGTAGCGACATTTTTTGTAAATAGTTTCGAAGATGGACGATACCCATAATTTTTGACATACCACAAGGATGATTTATGTAATTTAGTTATTTTATATTTGATCTGCAATGATGATTCTGATCATTATATGTTGATGTTTTGCAGACAGCCAGGATACACAAATTAAAAGACATTCTGAAGAACAGTTAAATTCCTCAATGTGGAGTAATTACCGTTCAGAATCATTAAAAAGTCCTATAAATTCTGTGCTTACTCTAGGTTCGGGTTCTCAGTCAACACCTGTTACAAGTCAAGATGCAATTAGAGTCGAGACTGCTGAAAAGTCAAGAAATCGTTTGACTTTTACCTTAAAGTCTGACCCAGTGGCAGTCAATGACCCAAAATCTAGCCAACAATCCCAGAGTTTTCTAGAACCTTCATCAAATAACACAAAGCCAGTTTTTACAAATATATTCCAAAAGAAACCTATTGAATCTTCAGAATCCAGTATTAATAAAGATACCAACCAGAGGCCTGTAGCGACTGAAACATCTTCTATTTGGTCAAAGAAAAGTCAAGAATCTCCGTTTTTTGCAGTTTCAAGTGCCAGCTCATCAACTGCTTTTTCGGGAAAAAGTTTCTCTCTAGAAGCTTCATTGCCTGTTCCTGTTACTCTAGCACCTTCATCTTCAACATCTGCTATATCACTGGGTAAATCATTAACTGGTTTTGGGAATAAATCCAGTGCTTCTCAGACCGCACCAGTATCTGGACCTTCTTCACCTTTTCCCTCATTTTCATCTACCACATCCTCCATTAAGCCCACAGCCAATATAGATGTTAAATCTGAGCCGTTGAAATTGAATCCAGATACGAGTGAAAGTTCTAAATCTAATGCAGTTTCAGCTCCCAAGTTTGACTTCAAACCAAATGAGAACTCTTCTGGTCAAACTCCATCTCCTCAGCCCGTAAGTTCAGTTCCCAAGTTTGACTTCAAACCAAATGAGAATTCTTCTGGTCAAACTTCATCTCCTCAGCCCGTAAGCTCAGTTCCCAAGTTTGACTTCAAACCAAATGAGAATCCTTCTGGTCAAACTTCATCTACTCAGCCCGTAAAGTTTGACTTTAAACCAAATGAGAATTCTTCTGGTCAAACTTCATCTCCTCAGACCGTAAGTTCAGTCCCATCGGGCCCTACAAGTCAACCATCAGCAAGTAGTTTTTCTGGAAGTCAACTCAACTTAGTATCAAATCCTAAGCCAGAACAAACATTGGTATCAGCATCACCTGTAGTATCTACACCGTCCATCTCAAAAGAGATCAATGGTTCAGATCTTGCGGAGGATGAGATGGAGGAAGAAGCTCCTGAAACTGCTCAACTTACATTGGGAAGCCTTGGTGGGTTTGGGCTCGGGTCAAGCCCAAACCCAAACCCGTCTGTACCCAAACAGAATCCATTTGGTGGCCCGTTTGGTAACACACCGCCAATTGCTTCTTTTACTCCTTCTCCACCAACTGGTGGTCTTTTTAGACCTGCATCTTTTAATGTTGAATCTCAACAACCTTCTCCGCCACCTCAGCAGACGAGTTTTGGTGGGTTTGGGAGTAGTCAAAACCCTAGTCAAAGTAGTGGTGGTCAAGGGTTTGGACAGCCAGCTACAGTTGGTTCGGGTCAGCAGGCTTTAGGGTCGGTTCTTGGGTCGTTTGGACAGTCGAGACAGTTTGGTGCTTCTTCTACTCCATTTGGTGGTGGGTTTGGTGGCAGTCAAACTTCTGGTGGTTTTGCCACTGCTTCCTCAGGTGGTGGTGGGTTTGCTAGTCTGGCTTCAGGAGGTGGTGGTTTTGGTGGTTTAGCTGCAGGTGGTGGTAGTGGTTTTGCTGCTGCTGCAGCCACCGGCAGTGGTGGTGGTTTTGGCGCTGCAGCTACAGGTGCCAGTGGATTTGGTGGTGGTTTTGGTGCTACAGCTACAGGTACCGGTGGATTTGGTGGTGGTTTTGGTGGTGCAGCTACAGGCACTGGTGGATTTGGTGGTGCTCCAGCGGTTGGTGGTGGTTTTGGTGGTGCAGCTACAGGCGCTGGTGGATTTGGTGGTGCTCCGGCGGTTGGTGGTGGTTTTGGTGGTTTAGCTACAGGCAGTGGTGGTGGATTTGGTGGTGCTCCAACAACTGGTGGTGGATTTGGTGGAGCAGCTTCCGGTTCTGGTAAATGATTTTCTGTTACATTTTAATCTGTTGGTAAACTTAAAAATAATTAGCTATAAAGGGGAATGAAGTTGGAAGTCACCAAAATCTTATCTTAATGCCCTAAAATAGTTCTATTCAAAGACTCAGATTATTATCGTAATAAAGTTAAGTTGTTTATAAGAAAATTGACAAAAATTGTTTTTACATTTGTTTAAAAATGACCCGTTACCCAACCCGCCTATCTTTCCACCTTTAGGCTGAGATTTACGCTTATATCAACATCTAATTTATTGTGTCTTTTATTAATCATTTTTTAACCAATTATTTGATGGTCGTGTAGGTGGATTTGGAGGTTTTAGCAGTCAAGGAGGAACTGGAACTGGAAGGCCTCCATCTGAGCTTTTCACACAAATGAGGAAATAGTATTTTACTTTATTACCCCAACATAAATAGCTTTAATTTGAGTAAATATGATTGTGTTACATGTCCAAAAGGGGAAAGAAAGAAACACGTTTCCTATCTTTGAACCAAAATCAGTTAGAAAAATGTATACCCAAATCACAAGTTTCGGATGCATAAATTACAATGCTTTAAAGGATGTTTTGGGTATATATGATGTTTTGCAAGTTTAGAGGGATATTTGGTTTTGTTGACATTTTGTTTCTTATTTACTAAAAAATTGCGCAAGTGACCATTTTGTGGTTCTTTCTCCAATTATCTCAAGTGAATTCCAAGTTGAAAGCAATGATCATACTCTATTCAAAGGTGCTGGGATTGAAATTGAATAATGTGGAAGATTATATTAAATGGTTTGGTTTCTTATTACTAAAGTGTTAACTACATGCATTTCAATCTTAAATGATCTCTTAACTATGCTTAGCAAAACATATAATCTCTTTTAAGAAATGACATCTACTGACAATATAATACTTCCCATAATTAGCTATAACCCTTAATTTTACATGGCAACAGTATGCATGTACTACACAATTGAGAAAAAAAAAGAAAAAAAAAATCTACATTAATTTGGGACAATATAATATGATTTAGGACTCAAAGAAACGAAGCTCGAACATGAACTCTTTCTGGGTCGGTGAGTACCATGCAATAGCTTTTGCAGAACCAAGAACTTGTAATGCATATTCTAATGCAAATACAGAATCTTTCACCTTAACAAATTTCTCTCCTTTTTCCAAACCTAATTCCAAACCAGAATCCACTCTCAAGCTGAAGGGTCCAACCAGCTGCAACATATTAAAATCATCATTTAATTAGATCATCACACTATTATTCTAGAATTAAGATGTACTAGTTGAAAAGCAAAGAAATAGGGTTTATTACGCTTTAACCCTCAAACTTTCATCAATTTGGCGGTTTAACCCTTATATAAATCACATGACTTAGTTGTTTAGTTCTAATTAGCTTGTTAAGAAGGCATTGCGACTTGCTAGCATAGGTTAATCACAATTTAAATACCGACAAAAGCCATTTTAACCCCTATACTTTGTTTTTTGTGATGGTTTAGTCCCATAGCTTTTATATAAAACTTTATACATCACTTTTCATATAAATATTAAGTAATAATAATGATAAGGATAATAATAAAAATATTAATAATACTGTTATAATATTAAGTTAAAATAGAGGTGAAACATTAAAAAAAAGTTTGACGGTTAAATTGTCAGTTATGTAAAAGTTGAAGGATTAAACCATATTTAACCCTAAGAAAAAGTTACACCTCAACACAAAATGACTAAAGGTCAACAAAAGGATTTAAGAACCAAACCAACAAAAGTTTAAGTCTTAAACTTTAAGTCAACCAAAGTTTAGGATAATATCATTGCCAAAAAAAAAAAACAAATTAAGGGTTAAAACACCAAATCAGAAATTGTCTGAGGATTAAAATTTTAAAAAAATATTTAGCCTTTAAATTATGCATGATAGTTACATACCTGCTGCTGAAATGAAAGGGTGGTGTTTGGACAAACTTTCTGAATTGCTTCCAGATTAGGTTCTTTAGAATTATATAAATCTTTTGCCAAACGAGAGGCACCTGAAGCAAAAGTTGAGCCAGATGGAAAATCAAGTTGGGCCTGAAAACAAGTTAAATCAAAAAACTTTTTTTGAAAAGTTCCATGTTGTGCAGACACTGAAACCGTTGCAAATGAATCTGCTAAAATAGCACATTTTCCCTTTCTAAAACCAAGACCATTTCCTGGAGGTTTTCTAACCGAATTATCTCCAAAACATGCAGTCATCACACCTCCTGCATGAGAATTTATTAAACAAAAAAATTAAATCTGTATTACAAAAACTGCAATTTACAACAAATCCTATTAACAAGTCTAAATATTGGAACTTTTTATTAATTTTCAATTTTTATATTACCAATGATTCCTGCTGCTGAAATATGAGGATTTGAGAGAAATATATCGTATGGTTGCACCAATTTCAACTTTGGTGCTTTACTTCTCCATAAGTCGATATTATTTCTCAAAGAAAATGCAGTTGTGGCAGACAAACCAGGCTGTAAAGATGCAACAGTCGCACTGTTTTCATGGCTTCCAAGATTTTTTGGTTGACCAGAATTATGGTTAACGCAAATATGGTAACTTGGACCACTTTCAGAGGCAATAGATGCTAAGTCAACTGCCATGGTCAACGGGACATCCCAAAAAGTCCCATTTTTGTCAACAAAAAGTCCAGGAGAAGCTGCTTCTAGGGTTAGATCATGATGCTGAAACTGCATTAAAAAAAAATTCTCATACCTGTAAAATGTTTAAGAGTGAATTATAATATTACAATAAATTGAATGCTTGCCTTGTGATGAAAAACTGCTTTTTTTCTAGGTGTCTTGTAGTCATCATCACCATAAGATTCTACGCTGAGAAGAAGAGAATCTTCAGGTGTTAAGAGGAATTCTGAGCAGAAATCAATTGCGTACAGAGATTTATCACTTAGATGTCTGGAAATGCTTTGAAACCATGGAGATTGATTATCAGGTTGTCTGAATCCATTTTTCTTAATACTTGATGCTAACTTTTGTACATTGAACTGACCAAGCACCGTTCCGAGCCTAAACAAATCGCAATTTCGGAACCCTAAATAAGTAACAATTCGGAACCCCTAAATACAGTTAAAAAGCAAAAAAAAAAAAAAAAAGAGGCAGAAATTAACCAGCGATCAAGGCCGAAAGTAGGTAAGGAGAGAACACGTTGAAGAGAGAAACCGCCATTGTTGTTGTTGTTGTTGTTATGAGAATGAGGATGAATTGAGGAGTACGAAGGGATAAAGGGCATAAACATGAATCGTTGAAAGAAGTCGACCTGTTTGGGCCTTGAAAGACGAATGCCTCTGGATAATCCGAGCACAGATGGTATTGGGTCGCCGGGTACGGGTCGGGCTACTCCGTTGAGGGTGGCCGGAGTTGAGACATCCAAGTCCCATAACCCATCACTGTCCCTTACCCATCTCAACTTCCTCATTACTCAAATTAAACTCTTATTTTTCTCAAATTTGTGGTAATCAATTTGGGAATAGATTGCTTGAACAAGAAGACGAAGAAGAAGGAAGCCCTAATTGTCTTCCTTTTCCTAATCTTCTTTATCTTTGTCTCCAATCTCTACTCCATTTCTGGATTTTACGAGGGAGTTTTGCCCAAACTGTTCTTATTGGGGATATGGTAGGTATAGCAAGAGCAATAAATGTTTTAATGAGGGGTGATTGTGTATATTTTAAAAAGTTGAAGGGGTAAAATTTATGAGCGTGAATAGCCCAAATGGCTAGCACTGGGCCCATTTTCAGTTTTGGGCTTCTTTAGTTGGGGATAGCCCAAATGGCTTTTGGCCCAAAACAAATTCAGTCCGCCCCTATTACATTAGCTTGCCTGTTCGTCTGTCTATCTCTTGTTTTGCAAGAGGACCGTTGTTATCTTCTATTCATACACAAATTAATAGTGGATTTGCTGAATCAAGTTTCGTAGCTACATAAGCTTAATCGTTCAGAATTAAACAGGTATGTTAAATTCACGAATTTTGGATACATTATGTTATAAGCCACTATTATTCTTCAATTCATCGGCGATTTCACAATTCCGGCTTTCGAATTCGGGTTTTTCTTTCCATACTCAACCACTCTGTCAAAATAATCGTGTTTCGGTTGCTGTTGGGGTTAACATAAACAAAGAATTTCGCGTCATAAAAGTAGTTGATGATGATGACGAACAGCTAGAAGAAGAAACTTCGCAGTCTAATTTGTACTGGGAAGAGGAATTTTTAGGGGAAATTGATCCTGATCCTAACCCTAAGAAAAAACAAAAAGAAAAATCTGAATTGCTTGAAGAAACAGACTCTACAGATTGGTGTGTAAGAGCCAGGAAATCTGCCCTAAAATCTATTCAAACCAGGGGTTTGACCAGTGCAATGGAGAATCTTGTTACTAAGAAGAAGAAAAAAAACAAGAACAAGAAGAAAACTCTAATTAACAACAACAAGAAACAAAAGGATTTGGATTTCAATTCTGATGATGAAGATGTTGAACTGAATATCGAAAACCTTTTAGACGATGAACACAACCTTAAAACCAACGTGAGCATGATAGCAGGTGGGATGTTTATGGAAAAAAAGGAGAAAATTATGGAAAAATTTGTTGAGAGATTATCCCAATTCTCAGCGGGCCCGTCTGACAAAAGGAAAGAAATCAATTTAAACAAAGAAATAGTCGAAGCACAAACTGCAGAACAAGTTTTGGAGCTAATCTCTGACATGATAATGGCGGTTGGAAAAGGTTTAAGCCCTTCACCTTTATCTCCATTAAACCTAGCAACCGCAATTCACCGAATTGCTAAAAACATGGAAAAAGTTTCAATGAATAAAACTCACAGGCTTGCATTTGCACGAAAACGGGAAATGAGTATGCTTGTAGGTATAACCATGATGAATCTTCCGGAATGTTCCGCTCAAGGTGTTTCAAATATCGCGTGGGCTCTTTCCAAGATTGGTGGTGACCTACTTTACCTATCCGAAATGGATCGGGTAGCTGAAGTAGGGTTGACCAAGGTTGACCAGTTCAATTCACAAAATGTTGCTAATATTGCTGGTGCTTTTGCATCAATGCAACACTCTGCACCAGATCTGTTTCTGGAATTATCAAAACGAGGGTCGGATATTGTTCATACTTTTCAACCACAAGAAATTGCTCAATTGTTATGGGCTTTTGCTTCATTGTTTGAGCCTGCAAACTTGTTATTTAAATCTCTTGATGATTTAGTTTTACAAAATGACGGGTTTGATAGTAAATTAAGTTTTGAAAGAGATCAAATTGCAAACATATGTTGGTCTTGTGCTACTTTAGGACAAATGAATCGGCCCTTTTTTGTACATATTTGGGAAACCCTAAGTCGTTTTAATGAACAACAGATTTCAGAGCAATTTAGAGAGGATATAATGTTTGTTACTCAGGTTCAACTTGTGAACCAATGTTTGAAAATTGAGTACCCGCATTTGTGTCTAAAAAGTGAAATTGAGGATAAAATTATTCGTGCGGGAAAAACTACGCGTTTTAATCAAAAGATTACTTCTTCGTTTCAAAAGGAAGTTAGTCGACTTCTTGTTGGAACTGGTCTTGATTGGACAAAAGAATATATAGTTGATGGGTATACAGTTGATGCTGCTTTAATCGATATAAAAGTTGCACTGGAAATTGATGGGCCCACACATTTTTCAAGAAATTCAGGTTTGTGATTGTTGGTGGTTAAAAAAATCATTACTTTTTAATGAAAATTGGCATATTTTTCTTGTATAAACAAGGTTTTTTATTTTTATTTTTTTAATGCAGGAAAACCGTTAGGACATACAATGCTCAAACGTCGTTACCTTGAAGCTGCTGGTTGGAAACTTGTATCGGTATCTCACCAAAAAGTGAGTTATTTTAGTAAAAATATTATTTTTCCTTTTATCTTTTGGGAAATTCTTCATTTTACTCCGAATATGGTTATTTGTTTGAAATCTGGTTTGATTAAATTGAAGTTTTATTTTATTATATTAATTTTGTGCAGTGGGAAGAACTAGAAGGGAGTCATGAACAACTGGACTACCTGAGAGAAATTATTGAAGAACACACCAATAGTGAGCTGTGATGGGTAGTAGTCAAGTATTGTTGTAATGATAAAATTGTAATGTTTTCTCTGATACACCTGAAATAAATAAAAAAAATCATAGTTCATAAAATTCAAAGAAAATGCCATCAAATAATTAAAATATCAATGAGATAAAATTAAATTACACAAAATATAAGCAACAAATTAATAAATTAATGCTTACCTAATATTAATATATACTTAAAAAAATCATAACCTCTGTTAGAGAGAATCTCAGGAGCAAGATAGTCAGGATTTCCACCACCATACTATTATATACGGAGTACACCACAAAAACATTAGAAACACATGCGAAAAGAGTGTTCGATTGGAATGTCTTTTGACTAGTGAGTCTTGAGTTTATGTGACCATACTAAAATTTATTAAGATGACATCTAAACAAATACATGACACTATTTTGGAGGAAATATCATCACATGAGCACATCCATGACATGGGAAGGGGGTCACATGAGCACATCCATGACATGGGAAGGGGGTGGTGTTTTCATATGGTCCATACTGTGTTTTTTTCTGCTTTTAAAGTGGATGTGGTTACTTGTACTGCGGACAGTGGATGGGTCACATATGAAAGGAACAACATTGCGGGGGCCATGTTCCATGGCCCTTCGATGTGGTCACTTGCCATATCATCTGCCTTTACGCGTTCAATGAATAGTATAAATTGTATATAGTAAATGTAGTGCTATAAATATGTTAACTTATAAATATGACGTATATCTTTATAAATCTCTCACTAAGGACGTACACATGCTTCTCTTTTAAAATAAAAGTAAGTGTTAGTATTTGATAAAAAAAATCTTAAAAAGGATAAAATCAAATAGATCATATTTAATCTCCTAAGAAATGATATTTAATTCAACCATTTGGTTTTAATCATAGTTCTACTTACTTAATAGTATGACATGTATAATCCACTCAATCGCCCTCTTAGTATTATCCATTGAATTTGACACATATATATTCATCTAATGAGTAAGATTATAAGTAGGATCAATAGTAAGACCAAATAGTATGACTAAATACCATTACTCTAAAATCAAATACTTCATCCGTATCAAAATAAGTGACATAAATTGGCTTACACGTTTTTTGAGGTAAAAGATTGAAGTAGAGGTTAAATTAGATTAAAGTATATAGTTAGTGGAGAATGATTCTCATTTTCCTTGAAATAAAGTGATATTAATGAGTTTTAAAAGTAAAAGTAAGGGTATAAGGGTAATTTCACTTTATTAAAGTGGATAGTTAGTGGGTATGAGTCCCACTATTTTTATCAAATAAGAAATTTTTTTAAAATGTACCACTTATTTTGATAAACCAAAAAATGAAAAGTGTGTCATTTATTTTGATACGGAGAGGAAGGAGTCACATTTAATCTCCGTCCAAATAAGACAATCCCAACCCCTACGAGCAGAAAAGGCAGGAAAAGAGAGCGAAATCAACCAGGAAGAAGCGGGAAAATGGAAAAACAAAAGCTTCTAGAAATGGGTTTCTCCGACGAGTTAGCTTCTCAGGCTCTCTCCGCCGCCATGACCTCCGGCAATCCCGACTCCGTTGCCAGTGCCACTGAATGGATTCTCAGCCAAGAATCCATAACCGACAAGAAAGACTCCCCAATCTCAACTTCCTCTCCAGTTCAGCCAAAAATCAATCACTTCTTTCATCACAACTCCTCCAAGAAACCACCGCACAATCACCAACCACCACCACCACCACCGGCAAACGAATCGGAATCACCGTCGCACCTCAAAAAAAGGAAACATCGAAATGAAAAACCGCTTTCCGAGCGAATGCGGCCTCAAACCATCAGCCAAATTGTAGGACAAGACCACCTTCTCGCCGGTAAATCCTCTTTTATTCGGTTGGCCATTGACCGAGATCGATTGCCCTCGTTCATCCTCTGGGGGCCGCCTGGTACCGGTAAGACCTCCATCGGTCGTGCAATTGTTAATTCCTGCTCGTCATCTTCATCTTATCGATTTGTTTCAATTTCTGCTGTAACTGCCGGTGTTAAAGATGTTCGCGACATCGTAGATGAAGCTAGAAAACGCAAAAAGCTTAATATCATTACCAGAACAGTATTGTTCGTAGATGAAGTCCATAGGTTTAACAAATCACAACTGGATTCATTCCTGCCTGTAATCGAGGACGGTAGTATCATCTTCATTGGTGCAACTACAGAAAACCCTTCATTTCATCTGATTACACCATTGCTGTCTCGATGTAGGGTTCTAACCCTAAATCCACTTCAACCTCAACATATTTCCACCATTCTCAAACGTGCGATTGATGATCCCAACAATGGTGTAGCCGAAAGCGTAAGTGTACCAATTTCCATCAACGTGAGCGATCAAGTAATCGAATATTTATCACAAAATTGTGATGGAGATGCTAGGGTTGCACTAAATGCCCTAGAAATTTCCGCCATTAGTGCTGCTTCACGATTAGGTATATCAGATACTAATTCCGCCACTTTATGCATCACTATAGATGATGCAAAAGAAGCATTACAAAGCAAGCATCTTTCTTACGACAAAAATGGTGAACAGCATTACAATCTCATCAGTGCACTCCATAAATCAATGAGAGGAAATGATGCGAATGCTTCAATTTACTGGCTAGCAAGAATGTTGGAAAGTGGTGAACAACCTCTGTACATTGCACGCAGACTCATCCAGTTTGCCAGCGAGGATGTTGGACTAGCTGACACGTCAGCACTCCCACAAGCTGTTTCTTGCTATCAAGCATGCCATTTTCTTGGCATGCCAGAATGCAGCATCAATTTAGCACAGTGTGTTGCTTATCTGGCACTTGCTCCTAAATCAGTTGCTGTTTATAAAGCATTAGAGGCTGCTAAAAAAGCGGTTAGAGATTCAGTTGGTCACAATGAGGGGGTTCCATTACATCTGAGAAATGCACCTACAAAATTGATGAAAGAAATTGGATATGGAAAAGGTTATATTTATACTCCTGAAAATCCTGATTCAGTTCAGTCGTATTTACCCGTTTCACTTCAAGGTTCTAAATTCCTTAATTGGCCAGACATATAGATGACCGTTGTTTAATGATATGTTTTTGTTTCGCTTGTTGTGCGCGATGTTTTGTTAAATTGCTAATCTAAAATATTGAAATTTTGTATGTAAAGATGAACAATGGTTGATGGAAAATGAAGTAATTTATCTTCAATTTTGGTATTTTGATGTTTTTAATGATCTGAAATCAAATTTATTAATGTGTCTGTCGATATTGGGTTGCAGAATCGTGATTACTATAGGTAAAAATTTGGTGTTGATTATGGGTTTATTAAGATTACTTTCTTTAATTTGTCTGTTTTGAAGTAGTTTGTCATTTTATTTGAAAAAGGGTTACGTAGTTTAGTTTACTTTATTGCTTCGACTTTAGTTTACTTTAATTGCTTTGACTTTAGTTTACTTTAATTGCTTCGACTTACGCTTAGTAATTGGTTATTGTTGAATCCCAAAACCTCCGTAGAACGAACCGTCCTTCGTTCCGTCAGAGAACCTGCGATTCAAACACGAAGGAAAGCCTATGTCAGAAGCCTCACGAGGATCACCTCGTGAAGACACTCCGAAGCTTAAGTCAGTGTGTGTATTTAAGATAATGAGAGATGAACTGTATTGAATATGAGGGTTAGTTGGTATGAATAATGGGAGGAGTAAATGCGAGAGTAATTGTGAGGTGAAGGCTGTGTATCTTGTGTGTTTTTACCAGTCTGAGGATACCTTATTTATGGACGAAGAGTTTTGGCGGGACATCTGAAGGTTCGTCCTTCGGTCCGCGCCCTGCTAATATCCTCCGGACAAAACTACCTCCTGAACCCTTATTGTCCCTTGGGTAAAACCTCGCTACGTGCTTCTGCGCCGTTTCGCATTCAATGCGCATGCGGACGTCCCCGAGAATCCGCTTATGTTTCCCATGCCCTCGAGTTTCGTACCCAACGTCGCCGTTTTGATTATTCCGAAACTATTACTTATCATGCCTTCGGGTATGCAACGTTTCGGAAAGGTGATACGTTATTAAGTCCCTCTAGTTAAGATAAGGCTTAACCGTAGTTGCCTTGTTTTAACTAATCTCCTTAATCGTCGTTACGGATTACTTTAAAAAGTTACCGTTATAGAAGAGGAAAAAGACTTTGAAAAAAATTACCGTTTGTTGAGGTGACGTTCCGACCGTTAGTTTATCCTTGGTGTACACCACGCCTTTTGACCTTCCGTCTTTATATATATTCCGCTCCCTTCATCTCCGCTCTCTTCACTCCTTCCTCTGCTTTCTTCCCCCTTTTGCTTTTTGTTGACGTTATGAGGAAAGACAAACAAAAAGAAAAATCTGATAAATCCGCTCGATCTGTGCGAACTGCTATGAATACTTCTTGTTCTTTAAAACCCTCCGACCTTCCTCAAATCATCTCGGAGTTTCATATTGATCCTCGATTCGATCTCCGCATCCCGGGGGAAAATGACACCATAAAGTCTGCTCCCGAGGGTTACGAACCCATATACCTTCAATTTCTTTATGGCGGTCTTCGCTTTCCCGTTGACAACTTCATTCTTACCCTTTTGCAAGATCTCGGCCTTCATATCGCACAGCTTGCACCTAATGCTCTCCGGAAAGTTATTGGTTTTATTATGTTAT
Source organism: Calendula officinalis (assembly GCA_963853835.1). NCBI lineage: Eukaryota > Viridiplantae > Streptophyta > Magnoliopsida > Asterales > Asteraceae > Calendula > Calendula officinalis. The sequence goes on from OY970826.1 coordinate 73,132,239, forward strand.
GCCGTGCTCTTGGGATTCCTCTTTCTGTGAAACTGTTCCGATATCTGTATATTGTAGCGGGTCGATCTGACTGGGCCACCTTTGCTCATCGTCAAGGGCAGGTGGATTGTGTCTCGGGTTTAAAAGACTCCATCCATGATTGGAAATTCGGGTTCCTTTTCATAAAAAGATCTGCCTTTAATGATGTTGTTTTACCATGGGGGGTGGTTACGAAAAGACCTTCCGACCCTCTCCCAGAACTCACACTCGAGGAGAAAAGCTGTATCGGTGGTTTGTCTTCCGCAAGGCTTGTCTGGGAAGATCCGGACGAGGTGTTTTTGGGCATGGCTGATTTGAGCCCGTTTTACCTTAGCCAGAATATTCGCCCCGTTTGGCAAATCAACGGTCATCCTGTATCTTTGCTGAAACGTCTGGAGATGGATAAAAGCAAACCTCCGAAGGGTGCTGTTTCTGTGATCAATGGTCCAATAACTCCGTTTCTTCCCCTTTCTACGGAGAGTATTAGCTCTGAAGCTACTCGCGAACCATCCGGGTCTTTCCAGGAATCTGGAGAGCATGTGGTTGTGCAAGGGACCGATCCTCCTGCTAGTGGCGATCTTGCGATTGAAGATGTAGTGTCTCCGGAACCTCAACCAAGCTTGCAAAGGCTCCGTAGGAAGCGGTCTGCAAATCCTCTTGGTTCCGTGGAGAGAGCTGTCCGTCCTAAGAATGTCGCCGAAGATGTGCAGTCTTCCTCCCCGAAACGTCGAAAGGTGCTAATAGAAGGTAAGCAGTCTATATTTTCCTTTCTACTGTTAACGATATTAAGCTATTATTGCTTTGTTTCAGATTTATCGGATGATGTCACTGCTTCCGGCGAGGGACCTACATCGACTGTTTCCCCCGTGATTGATGTGGATACCATGCAGCCTATCTCCGTACCTGTTTCCAGACTTCCTCCCATATCATTCGGGTCATCCGCTTTAGCTCGATTTAGCAATCGCTTACTTGGTGCCAGTATCGGACCGTCAGCTACTCGAAACTTGTACGCACCCCGTCCTACCAAGAGTCAGATTTCACTTCCGAATCCTCCGTTCACTGGTATGTGTGTGGCGTTATTTGTCGTATATTCTTTTTAGTTTATATGCTCATGTGCTTTCTTTTTTTTTTATTTCTCGAAGCAGGAGCTGCTCTATCTACCGGCTCTGATCCTTTAAGAGGTTCCTCCGCCGTCGAGGCTCAGCCTCCGGCCGTCAGAAGCGTTTCCTTCAATGCTCCCCCCAAGTCTCACATTGTTGTTACCAAGCCTTCAACTCCCGTTGTTCCTGTTAACACTTCAACCTCTTTTCCCGTTGTAATCCCGGAGGGGGTTTCTGAACCTGATGTTTTTGCCAAGATGAATGTAACACCGCAAATTTTTTTTTAAAAAGGCAATTAAGTATTAGACTAAGTACGGAAGCAACTAGTTAGTTAGGTTTACAAAACGTGGTCCCACAAAATATTACAACCAAAGTTATTTAAAAGACGGTATTACTAGACACGGCTCATTTTACAAAATATAATTTAAGCATGGTCAAACTTCCCGTCCAAGCCCGACCCGTTCAAGCCATCCAACCTGAAATGTGTCAATAAGGGAGGGATTAGCACAAAAGCTAAGTGAATGAATTCCTAACACTATCAACTACACTAGCAACTACACTGGTCACTTAAACACGGAAGTTATAAAACATCTCCGGTTGGGTAATCACTTTTTGAGAGGATCGGCGGCTTTGCGGGCCTTAAACCATGGTCGGCCAAAACCACGGTAACCGATAGCGTTTCGTATCCAACACCCGGGCAACTCCCTCCCCTTAACCATGCAACAAATACAGGTAAGGTCGGATACCCGATTAGTCGATACCCGATGCCCAGCCGTTCTCCTTCCGACACTGACCTCATCCCGAATGGTGCACCTAGTCATGTATGGTGTTCCCTAACACTAGGCATACATAACAAGTCAACTAGCTACGAAAGACACCGCGAAAAACGTCAAAACTGAGTTCCCAATCGCGAACTCTAGTTCGCGACGTCGGGAACTCAATCGTGAACTACTTCGCGACAACCAACCAACTTCTCTGGACCGACTTCGCGATCGCGAACTAAGTTCGCGTCGCGAACTCTCTTCATCTGGCGATTTTTCTGCATTTTTCACCAACAAGACAATACCAAATGAAATAACCGAAACCCGAGTTGTAGGTCGAATCCACTCACCTTTCAACCTTCGATTCCTTAACTCAGTGAGCTAGTATCACTGAGTATCCTTCCCGGTTCCTGTCAACAACATACCGAGTTAGTGATAATCCACTGAATCGTCAAAATCATCAATTTCAACATCTAACTACATAAGACTCATAAAATGCATATTTTATGACATTTACAACTAGCACAAGTCCTTCATCAATTCAATTGACCATTTTGACCCTTTATCGAGTATTCACAACTAGTTGACCCAAACGGGCCAAAAACCCGAATAAGACCCAAACACTTCCACATTTCCATTAACTAGCAATTAAATCTTTAAACTAGCAATTCACAATCATCTAACAATTCCATCAAGATTATAATTATCACAAATCCAAGTATGATACTTCCAAGATCACTAGTTAACCATTTTGACAAAATCATCCAAACACTAGTTAAACTACTTCACCAATAGATCAATACTAGGTTTTTAACATCCATAACTTATCAAACATGATTTCATAACCTAATAAACAATTCTATTCAACCATAACTCAAGAAATCCAAGTTTTGTCAAAACCCACCTTTAACTTCCACCATTAATGGAGGTTGAAGGTGATTTTCACCAAATCTTGTATTCCTTCAACAATCAACCATACAAAAGATGTAAAAGCTTGCATAAACACATAAAACAACTTCCATAACAAGATTCATCCATAGATTACTAACAATCACAAACCCTAGTTCAAACTCTAGCTCAAGAACAACAAGAACAAACCAAGGAAAGGATGAGACTTACTTCTAGCCTTCTTCTACACAAACTCTAGTGAAATTTTCGGATCAAAGACAAGGGTTTAACCTCAAAGTCTCAAGAACAAGAATGTGGTGTAGAGAGGAAAAGCAATGGAATAGTGAGGATAAGATTTAGAATGAGGAAGTAAAAGAAAAAGAGAGGGTTTATCCCTCTCTCTCTCCACGACCGGCCAAGCATGGGCGGGGCCCCATTTTGGCTTTTTATTTAACTAACAGTATATGTCTGAAAGTCCCTGTCGTAATTAATTTATTTAAAATAGCAAACAGACTCAAATTTTAAAAACGAAAGCATTTCTGGAAACGATAATTAACAAGGAATCCAAATATATAAAAATCATGTTTTCATTCTAAGTAAATCACAAGTCGGGTATTTTAACCCCTTGGTTAAAATACCGCAAAGGACAGCATGCTAATTAAATAACTAAGCATTTAATCAGATAACCATTTAATAATATACCTTAAGGTCAATAAACTACTAGGCCGGGTTTTGGGATGTTACAACTCTCCCCCACTTAGGAAGATTCCGTCCCCGGAATCCCATCTCGATCAAACAAGGAGGGATAACGTTCCCGCATAACGGCCTCGGTCTCCCACGTCATATTCGGCCCCAAACTGTGCTTCCACTTTATTAGAACCATAGGAATTTGTTTCTTTCTCAATTTCGTTACTTTTCGGTCTAATAACTCCACCGGTTCTTCGACCAATCTCTTTTTCGTATCAACCCGCAACTCTTGCACCGGGAGAATTTGGCTCGGATCTTCGATGTTACACTTTCTCAAGTAACAAATGTTGAAAGTGTTGTGTATTGCCGACAACTCCGGGGGTAACTCGAGTGTTACCGATTGAGAGTTCACTACCTTACTAATTCGGAACGGCCCAATAAACCTCGGGGCCAACTTTCCTCGTTTGCCAAAACGAATAACACCCTTCCAAGGTGAAACCTTCAAATAAACCATCTCGTTCTCCGAGAACGTAGTGGGTCTACGCCTCGGGTCGGCATACATCTTTTGTCGGTCACGGGCGGCCTTCAACTTTTCTCGAGCAATAGCAACTTTATCCGCGGTCATTTGTACAATATCGGGCCCCGCATATTGTTTCTCACCCGCTTCCAACCAACACGTCGGGGTTCGGCACCGACGCCCGTACAACATCTCGTACAGTGGCATCTTAATACTTGAGTGATACGAGTTATTATAAGCAAACTCGATCAACGGTAGGTGGGAATCCCACGACCCACCATACTCTAACACACAAGCCCGCAACATATCTTCAAGCGTTTGTATCGTTCTTTCCGATTGCCCATCGGTTTGGGGATGATACGCGGTACTCAAATTCACCCGCGTCCCCAATTCTCGTTGCAAGCTATTCCAAAAGTTCGAAGCAAAACGGGGATCTCTATCGGACACGATAGAAATTGGAATTCCATGTCGAGATACTACTTGGTCAATGTACAATTTCGCCAATCTACTAAGTGAGGCGGTCTCACTAGTAGCCAAGAAATGAGCACTCTTCGTTAATCGGTCAACTATAACCCAAATCATATCGTGACCCCTTTGTGTACGCGGCAATTTGGTCACGAAATCCATAGTAATCCGGTCCCACTTCCACTCGGGAATCGGTGATTGGGTTAAAGTTCCATAGGGCTTTTGGTGCTCGGCCTTCACTTGAGCACAAATATGACATTGGCCCACAAAACGGGCGATGTCGGTCTTCATTGTCGGCCACCAGTAAAGTGCTTTTAGATCATTATACATCTTCGTGCTACCCGGGTGAACCGATAACCGAGAATTGTGAGCCTCGGCTAAAATCAATTCTCGCAAACCCCCGAGTAACGGTACCCAAACCCGGGATTGATATGTCTTCAAACCCCGAGAATCTCCTTCTAAAACATCTTTCCTCTTTAATAAAATCTCGGCCTTCAAATGTTCAACATTCAATGCTTCCATTTGTGAAATCTTCAACCGGGACACCAAATCCGACACAATTTCCATCCGCATAAATTGTACCCTTCCCGAATCTCCTTTTCTACTTAAGGCATCGGCCACCACATTTGCCTTCCCGGGATGATATCGGATTTCACAATCATAATCCTTAATCAACTCTAACCATCTCCGTTGACGCATATTCAACTCCTTTTGCGTGAACACGTATTGCAAACTTTTATGATCCGTGCAAATCACGCATTTAGTACCATACAAATAGTGTCTCCATATTTTTAGTGCAAAAACCACCGCCGCCAACTCCAAATCGTGAGTCGGGTAATTCTTCTCGTGATTCTTCAATTGCCTTGAAGCATAAGCTATGACCCGATCTCGTTGCATTAACACACAACCCAAACCCGCAAGTGAAGCGTCACAATAAACAATAAAATCCTCCGGGCCTTCGGGTAAGGCGAGAACCGGAGCTTGACACAATAATTGTTTTAGAGTTTGAAATGACTTCTCGTGATTTTCACCCCACCGAAACGGTACATCTTTACGGGTCAATCTCGTCATAGGACCCGCTATCTTTGAAAAATCCTTTATAAACCGGCGGTAATAACCCGCCAAACCCAAGAAACTCTTTATCTCGGTTGGGTTCTTCGGAGCAACCCAATTCATAACCGCTTCGATCTTCGCCGGGTCCACCTTGACCCCATTCGAACAAATAACGTGACCCAAAAAGTGAACTTCTCGAAGCCAAAATTCACACTTCGAGAACTTCGCAAATAATCGTTCCCGCTTCAACGTTTCTAACACTTGCCTTAAGTGTTTTTCGTGTTCTTCTTCGGTCTTGGAATAAATTAAGATATCATCAATGAACACAATAACGAATTTGTCGAGATAGGGTCGACAAACTCGATTCATCAAATCCATAAATATCGCGGGAGCGTTTGTCAACCCAAACGGCATAACCAAGAACTCGTAGTGGCCATAGCGAGTTCGGAATGCCGTTTTGTGAACATCGTTTTCGTGAACCCGAACTTGGTGGTAACCCGATCTCAAATCAATTTTTGAGAAGTAAGAAGACCCTTGGAGTTGATCAAATAAATCGTCGATACGTGGCAAAGGATACCGATTCTTTACCGTTCTTTTATTTAATTCTCGATAATCGATACACATACGAAGTGCACCATCTTTCTTCTTTACGAACAAAACCGGAGCTCCCCAAGGTGAGGAACTCGACCGAATAAAACCCTTATCCAATAAATCTTGGATTTGTGTCATCATTTCCCGAATCTCGGACGGTGCTAACCGGTACGGTGCTCTAGCCACGGGATTGGCACCCGGCACCAAATCAATTTTGAATTCTACCTCCCGAACGGGTGGTAACCCAGGTAAGTCTTCGGGAAACACCTCCGGGTATTCCGAAACCACCCGGAGATCGCCAACCACTTTCTTTCCTTTTTTCACATCAATCACATAGGCTATAAACGATTCACATCCCTTGGTCAAGGACTTACGGGCTTTCATCATGGTTATCATGGGTATGGTCGGGGTCGCACGGTCTCCCCGGGCCACGACGTGTGACCCGTCGGGTAAAAGAAAAGTAATCAACTTTTGGTGACAATTTATGTTGGCCCTATTAGCACTTAACCAATCCATACCTAAAACCACATCAAAGCCGGATATCGGCATAACAAGTAAAAGAATTGAAAATTTCACGCCATCAATATCGATACTAGCCCCGGACACGGATGTCGTGACCGGAACCATTTCACCATCGGCCACCTCTACCTCTAGAGGTGTCGCGATCAAAGAAATAGGCAATTTCAATTTGTCACAAAAACTCTTTGAGGAAAACGAACTATTTGCACCCGAATCAAATAACACGCGAGCGGGTATCGAGTTTATTAGAAACATACCGGTGATGACATCGTCGGTGGTGGTGGCATCCTCCACCGTCATTTTGAATGCCCGACCCGAAGGTGGCGGATGACTCTTCCTCTTTTGGCCTCCCGACGAAGCCGCTCCCCCGCCCGAACCCGAACCCTTCTTCATTGGGCAAAACATGGCCCGGTGACCCTCTTTTTGACACGTCCAACAAACACTCTTCTCTAACTTGCATTCCGTGGACTCATGCCCGTGTTGCCCACATTTAATACACCTTCGAGTTTGTGCCGTACACGGACCGGCATGGGAGGACTTACACGGTATGCACCATGGGTTCCTTTGGTTGGAACCTTGAAGGATTTGTGTTCGGCGATCATTGTTAGACCTATGATTGCCTTGGGATTTCTTGTGGTTGCTAGAGTTTGCATGATCATACTTTCCCTTATGAAACGGGGCCTTCTCTCGATTCGCCGCCTTTTGGGCCAAAATATCACCTTCGGCCGATTTGGCAAGATCATATGCTTGCAAGAGAGTTCCCGCAAGCCTTGTTACGTTCCGATACTCGGGCAACAACGCCCCAAAAAAGTGTTTGATTTGGGTGGACTCATCGGGCACCCATTGTGTCACAAATCGGAGCTTACCATTAAATTGGAGGATAAGCTCGTCCACCGTCATTCGATCGGTCATCTTCAACATCATGAACTCATTCCGGATCTTATCCAACTCAAACGGGCTACAATACCGAGCCTCCACTTGCTCCCTAAATTGTTTCCACGTGACCGCATCCATCATTTCGTTGCTAAAGTTCGCGGTCAACCCATCCCACCAATCCATAGCCGGTCCCCCCAACATTCGGGACGCATACCGGACCTTCAAGTGGTCCTCACAATTACAAGCAATAAGAGCCCTCTCGATGGCCCTAAGCCAAGTTAGAGTTTCCGCCGGGTCGGTACTTCCCCGGTACTCAGTTGGTTTACAATCGAGAAAATTCTTGTAAGTGCACGGTTTCTTCTCAATCGGGAAAGGTTGGTAGAAGAATTGTTGGTGTTGGGCATTGGCAATTGGTACGGTGTGGGCGAGTGGCGGTTGTAGTATGCTTGTATTGGGAGATGAGGAGTCATTTTGGGGAAAGACGGGATTTTGAGTGGTTTGAGTGAAGTGTGGGGGTGGGTTTGCTTGGGTTGGAGGTGGCAAGGTAGACCGAGCCTCGGGTCGCGGCTCAGTCGGTTGACTGTGGCGAAGAGCCCTAATGGTATCCTCAAGTTCCATATTCCGTGTTTCCAACAATAAGATATATTCTTCATTCGGTATTTCATCACCCCCCGAGCCCGCTGCTCCATCGTTCCCAAGGTTCGTGTTCGGTGGGATATTATCCAAGGTGTTTCCATCCGTAGCCATTCCTGCTACAAAACACAACATCTCACCAAGGCTTAGTTTAACTCGTTAGTACACATATACTAACTACTAAACCCAATTCACACTTGCCCTAATCCCCTTTGACCGGAAGGTTTGACCAACACACGAGTCACGATTTGGGAATGGAACACCAACCCCATGTATCCATCGCCAAACCGAAGCACTGATACCAAGTTGTAACACCGCAATTTTTTTTTTTTAAAAGGCAATTAAGTATTAGACTAAGTACGGAAGCAACTAGTTAGTTAGGTTTACAAAACGTGGCCCCACAAAATATTACAACCAAAGTTATTTAAAAGACGGTATTACTAGACACGGCTCATTTTACAAAATATAATTTAAGCATGGTCAAACTTCCCGTCCAAGCCCGACCCGTCCAAGCCATCCAACCTGAAATGTGTCAATAAGGGAGGGATTAGCACAAAAGCTAAGTGAATGAATTCCTAACACTATCAACTACACTAGCAACTACACTGGTCACTTAAACACGGAAGTTATAAAACATCTCCGGTTGGGTAATCACTTTTTGAGAGGATCGGCGGCTTTGCGGGCCTTAAACCATGGTCGGCCAAAACCACGGTAACCGATAGCGTTTCGTATCCAACACCCGGGCAACTCCCTCCCCTTAACCATGCAACAAATACAGGTAAGGTCGGATACCCGAGTAGTCGATACCCGATGCCCAGCCGTTCTCCTTCCGACACTGACCTCATCCCGAATGGTGCACCTAGTCATGTATGGTGTTCCCTAACACTAGGCATACATAACAAGTCAAGTAGCTACGAAAGACACCGCGAAAAACGTCAAAACTGAGTTCCCAATCGCGAACTCTAGTTCGCGATCGCGAACTAGGGTTCGCGTCGGGAACTCAATCGTGAACTACTTCGCGACAACCAACCAACTTCTCTGGACCGACTTCGCGATCGCGAACTAAGTTCGCGTCGCGAACTCTCTTCATCTGGCGATTTTTCTGCATTTTTCACCAACAAGACAATACCAAATGAAATAACCGAAACCCGAGTTGTAGGTCGAATCCACTCACCTTTAAACATTCGATTCCTTAACTCAGTGAGCTAGTATCACTGAGTATCCTTCCCGGTTCCTGTCAACAACATACCGAGTTAGTGATAATCCACTGAATCGTCAAAATCATCAATTTCAACATCTAACTACATAAGACTCATAAAATGCACATTTTATGACATTTACAACTAGCACAAGTCCTTCATCAATTCAATTGACCATTTTGACCATTTATCGAGTATTCACAACTAGTTGACCCAAACGGGCCAAAAACCCGAATAAGACCCAAACACTTCCACATTTCCATTAACTAGCAATTAAATCTTTAAACTAGCAATTCAAAATCATCTAACAATTCCATCAAGATTATAACCATCACAAATCCAAGTATGATACTTCCAAGATCACTAGTTAACCATTTTGACAAAATCATCCAAACACTAGTTAAACTACTTCACCAATAGATCAATACTAGGTTTTTAACATCCATAACTTATCAAACATGATTTCACAACCTAATAAACAATTCTATTCAACCATAACTCAAGAAATCCAAGTTTTGTCAAAACCCACCTTCAACTTCCACCATTAATGGAGGTTGAAGGTGATTTTCACCAAATCTTGTATTCCTTCAACAATCAACCATACAAAAGATGTAAAAGCTTGCATAAACACATAAAACAACTTCCATAACAAGATTCATCCATAGATTACTAACAATCACAAACCCTAGTTCAAACTCTAGCTCAAGAACAACAAGAACAAACCAAGGAAAGGATGAGACTTACTTCTAGCCTTCTTCTACACAAACTCTAGTGAAATTTTCGGATCAAAGACAAGGGTTTAACCTCAAAGGCTCAAGAACAAGAATGTGGTGTAGAGAGGAAAAGCAATGGAATAGTGAGGATAAGATTTAGAATGAGGAAGTAAAAGAAAAAGAGAGGGTTTATCCCTCTCTCTCTCCACGACCGGCCAAGCATGGGTGGGGCCCCATTTTGGCTTTTTATTTAACTAACAGTATATGTCTGAAAGTCCCTGTCGTAATTAATTTATTTAAAATAGCAAACGGACTCAAATTTTAAAAACGAAAGCATTTCTGGAAACGATAATTAACAAGGAATCCAAATATATAAAAATCATGTTTTCATTCTAAGTAAATCACAAGTCGGGTATTTTAACCCCTTAGTTAAAATACCGCAAAGGACAGCAGGCTAATTAAATAACTAAGCATTTAATCAGATAACCATTTAATAATATACCTTAAGGTCAATAAACTACTAGGCCGGGTTTTGGGATGTTACAATGAAGGGCAACTTGTTGAGCGTCGTTGAGATGCTATCGATACTCCAAGAAGACCACGCTCGTCGTGAACGAGCAATTGCTGAGCGAAATTTGGATTTTGACCGTTTGGAGGGCCTGATGACGGAATGCAAAGCCCTTTATGCCAAAGAAGCTGAGAGTAAAAAACAACTGTCAGAGTCACTCGAGCATATTTCTACGGAAAATACGAGGTTGAAAAAGCGTGTTGAGGAGTTAGAGGAGCAGCAGAATTCCTCTGGAGCTAGGATTGCTGAGCTTGAAGGTGCTGCGGTTGAGAAGGATTTGCAATTTCGTGAGGCGGAACACAAACTTGCCAAGATGGTGTCTGATTATGAAGCATTGAAGTGTGAAGTTGAAACTCAGAAGAAGTCCGCTGACGCGGATCGTGAAAATTTCTTGTGGGTGATGCAGAAGGGAATTTCCGGAATGATTCAGGTGTTTCTGTCTTCCGATGATTTTATTAACCGGAACGTGGCTCTGCAGGAGGAGAGCATGAACTTAGGTCGCTACCAGGGCTGCCTGGATACTCATAAGGAGTACCAGGATTTGCTTGGTTCTCGTCCGTTAATTCACCACCACCCAGATGCGGAAAAAAACATCATGACTCTCTTCCATCAGTTGGTTGCGCCCGATTACGATTTGATGCGTTCGTTGGAGGAGGGAAACGCTAGTTTAGACGAGGTGAAACGTTTGGTGAATGGCCTACCCTCCGGTCCGGAGGACGTTGGGGAGAGCTCTGGTCGTAATCTTAATCCCTAGATGTTAGGGTTGTTTCGTTTGTCCCTCTTTTTTTTTGTAATGGGAGTGTATTCCCTTATTTTGTAACAGTATGCTTACTTGGAATGCTATGTTTCTTTTTCTTTTTGTATTTGTTTACGTATAATGCTGTTACTTCGCGTCTTCTTACTTAGTAGGGCGTCCCTCACATAGTTAAAAAGAAAACATTTCGATTTCGTTCGTCAATCCGGTTTCCGTTCGTCAGTCCGGTTGCAGGGTTATGATAACCTTTCGGTTTTCATAATCCTACCCATAGCTATGAGCGTTTTTATCTGGTCGTCGTTTAATTTATATTTTTTTTTTCTTAGTCGTAAGATAGAAAATATGAAATACTAAAAAGAAAATTGCATCAATCTTTTATAAATCCTTTCTCGAAAGGCTGATATCATTACTTGAGTTGCCATACATATGATCTTTGGGGACGATTCCCCAAATACGACAAAACTCATATGGTTACAACTCAACTACTACGACCGAACTTAAAAATGAAATTTGCGTAGATTCCTCATATTCCACGTTCGCGGGATTTGCGTTCCTGCCATGGTTTCTAGTACGTACGAGCCGTTTCGTCGAGCTTCCTTTACTCGGTACGGACCTTCCCAATTGGGAGCCAACTTACCCAAGGGGTGACGAAGACTAGCTTCGTTTTTCCGGAGCACCAAATCTCCGACGCTGCAGCTCATGTGACGGACCCTTTTGTTGTAATATGACTCTGTTAGGGCTTTGTACATGGATTGTCGACCTGCTGCTTCTTCCCTTCTTTCATCTACAATGTCTAAATTGTGCCTTAACGCTTCTTCATTACCATCCAGACGGAAGGTTTCTATTCGTGGGGAAGGTATGATCATTTCTATGGGGATGATTGCCTCAGATCCGTATGCTAGGCTGTATGGTGTTTCCTTCGTTGCGGTCCTTTGTGTCGTTCGATACGACCATAACACGCTCTGCAGCTCATCGACCCATCTCCCCTTCGACTTATCCAGACGCTTCTTGATCCCCTTGACGATCGTTCTGTTCGTAACCTCCGTTTGACCATTGGCCTGAGGGTGAGCCACCGAAGTGAAATTTTGACGAATGCTCGACCTTTCGCACCAGCCTTTGAATGGATTGCTGGCGAACTGCTTACCATTATCACTGATGATCGTATGGGGGAGGCCGAATCGGCAAATGATCTGTTTCCAAACAAATTTCACTACGTTTGCTCCTGAGATGCGTGCCATTGGTTCTGCCTCAACCCACTTCGTAAAGTAATCCACCGCGACGACCAGGAACTTCAAACCTCCGGGAGCTTTTGGGAATGGTCCCACTATATCGATACCCCATTGGCAGAATGGCCATGGGCTATGGATGCTCGTAAGGTTAACGGGTGCCGCAATTGGTATATTGGAATAGACTTGACAGTTCGGACACTTCCTGACGTATTCCTCCACGTCTTTAGAAAGTTTAGGCCAGAAATACCCTAGACGGAGCAGCTTCTGGGTAAGAACCCTTGCTCCGGTGTGAGAGCCACAGAGACCTTCGTGCACCTCCATGATAGCTGCTTCTCCCTCTGCTTGGTTTAGACATTTCAACCAAGGCGTGGAGTAGCCCTTTCGATATAACCTTCCCTCTTTGATAGTATACTTCCCCGCGTTGATCCTTACTTTCCTGGCTTCTCGAGGGTCGTCCGGGAGAACATCACATTCGATATACCGCTGAATTGGCGTCATCCAACAATCATTCCCATAGTCTATTTCTGCCAACTCTTCCCTTGTTTCCTCTATACTCCGTTTAGGGAGTATCTCTACAAGGACCTTTTTGGTGAGGTGGCCATATAACATCGACGCCATTTTACTCAGCGCATCTGCCTCCTTATTCCTCGTCCTTGGTACTTGGGTGATTTTGATTACTTCGAACTTTCGTATTGTTTCATTTACCATCGCCAGATACCTTTTCATGTGTTCTTCCTTTGCTTCGTAATCGCCATTTACTTGGTTAACAACCAGCATAGAATCGGTATACACCTCCAAAGCTCGTATTCCCAAACTATTTGCTAGATTCAAACCGGCCAGCAGTGCTTCGTATTCTGATTCGTTGTTGGAGCATTTGAAATCAAAACGTAGAGCGTATGTTATACGCTCTTCGTTTGGCCCAGAGATTACGATACCTGCTCCGCATCCGTCTACTCCTGCAGCTCCATCCGTATGCATCTTCCAAACGTTCATGCCGCCCGGGCGAAGCTCCTCCTCCATGCTCATCACTGCTTCCTCATCAGGCATTTCTACCAAGAAATCCGCAAGGGCTTGCCCCTTAATGCTTACCCTGGGTTTGAAAGCTATGTCGTATTCGCCTAGTTCGATCGCCCATTTTGTCATTCGCCCGGATCGTTCCGGCTGAAGAAGAATATTCTTGACAGGTTGGTTTGTAAATACGGTAACGGGGTGAGCTTGGAAATACCTTTTTAACCTCCGGACAGCGAACACCAATGCCAGGATGAGCTTTTCTATGGTTGAATAATTTAATTCTGCTCCTTGAAGTGCCCTACTGATGAAATACACCGGTACTTGAATCTTTTCCCGTTCGGCTATAAGCACCGCACTAACTGCCTCACGATTAGTTGAGAGATACACTATCAAAGGCTCTCCGCATATCGGACTTGCCATCGTCGGAAGGGTTCTTAAGTGTAGCTTCAAGCTGGCGAAAGCTTTGTTTGCTTCTTCCGTCCACTCCACTTTTCCTCCCTTCGTGCATCCGTGAAGTGACTTGAAGAAAGGAACAGATTTCTCTGCGGACTTGGCTAGAAAACGCCCCAGGCTGGCTAGCTTTCCGTTCAGGCTCTGAACATCCTTAACCGTCCTGGGAGTGCTCCTATTCATCAGGCTCTCTACCTTCTCTGGATTAGCTTGAATTCCTTCGACTGTTACCACATGGCCGAGAAACTTTCCTTCGCTTACTCCGAAAGAACATTTTTTGGGATTGAGTTTCATGTTGATTTGCAACAACCTTTGCAGCGTTTCCTCTACGTCTCGTATCAAATCTGCGTCTTGCTTGCTCTTTATAACCATGTCATCAACGTACACTTCCAAGTTTCTCCCAATTTGTTTATCGAAAGCTTTGTCTACAAGGCGCTGATACGTAGCTCCGGCGTTTCGTAGGCCGAAAGGCATCTTGATATAGCAAAATGTCCCTTTTGCCGTATGGAAAGCTGTCTTCTCTTCGTCTTCCTTCGCCATCTGTACTTGATGATATCCTTTGTACGCGTCGAGGAAAGATTTCCACCTGTATCCTCCCAAAGACTCCACTTTTTGCTCGATCTCTTGAAGTGGGTAGCTGTCTTTTGGGCATGCCTTGTTTAAGTCTTTAAAATCAACACACATTCGTATAGTTCCGTCGGACGTTTTAACCAGAACCGGATTTGATATCCATTCGGGGTATTGTGCGCTTCGTAGGGCTCCTGCCAGTACCAAGTCCGTCACTTCCTTGTTAACCACCTCGTTTCGCTCCGCCGCCATTCTTCTTTTCGTCTGTTTGACCGGAGGAAAACTCGGATTAATGTTGAGCCGATGTTCGGTGACCTCCCTCGAGACCCCGCTCATATCTTTCGGTTCCCATGCGAAGACCTTTTGATATTTCGTTAGCAACGACTCCAAATCCTTTCGGAGGTTTATTGGTAGATCTCTACCGATTCGTACCGCCGCCTGCGGGTAGTCGGGATTAATGATAACCTGGGCCTCCTCCTGCTCCGTCCAACTATCTTGGTGAGTTGCAGAACTACATTCTAACGGAGGCATAGGCATGCTTCGGACAGTCACCACTCCGTCTTCCGATGGGAATTTTAACAATCCGTGCACTGTGGATGGGACAGCTTGTAATTGCCACATCCCTGTTCTTCCCAGAATGGCATTGTACCTCGAAGGAGCCTTGATAACGATAAACTCTGCTAATATGGTTTTGCCGTGATGCTTCTCCCAATCTGTGAGCCTTAGGGGGAGATGTATTTTCCCTTCCGGCCACACCGATTGACCGGAGAACCCGATGACCGGGGAACTCGCAGGCTTTATTAATGCCTTAACATCTAAAGGTAATTTGTTAAAACAGTGGTCGTACATGATGTTCGCGGAACTCCCCGTATCGACATATACCCGCCGCACCATGGTCTTTGCTATGACTCCGAATATGACCAAAGGCTCCGTTCCGACATATCCCTCCGGAATTGGTTCTGACCTTCCAAACTCCACTACTCCTCCTTTCCTTTTCCCCCCGGAGAGGCTGTGACGCTCCTTCCTCCTCCAAAGCGAAAATCTCCGTATTGTACGCTACACCCCCCGCTTTGGGAACTTCCGCCATATGTAAGTCCGCTTCTTCTTTGCCCTTTGTCTCCTTCTTTCTCTTATAACTTTCACAGGTTGCTGTCGTGTGGCCCATAATTTTGTGAAATTCGCAGTAGGCATTAGGGTCTCGTGGATACCTTTTTCTTGTTGCCTTTCCGTCATTGAACCGCTTATCCTCTCCGGTTACAAAGACCTCTTGCTTATGGGTATTGTACCTGTCTCCCCGGTACCTTCCCTAACTTCCTTTCGGCCCGTATGTTGCCCTCCCATTCTGCAGAGGTTTTCCCGAGAATCTTCCTCGGTCATTGCCTCGATGCAGTTTGGAAATTTGACCGCTTTTCTTCTCCTGAGCCTCAAACCGTAACTTCTCCGCACTTTCTTCTTCTTGTTTCAATACTTTGTTCACAGCATTGATCATATCGTCCGCTTTAACGAAATCCCTTTTAGATAGCTCCCTGAACAACTCTCCTTCCCGAAGGCCGTACGTGAAAGCTGCTATTATAAGCGAGTCTTCACGCACAGGCATCTTCCTGCTCTGTTCATTGAATCTTTTGAAATACGATTTGTTTGACTCACCCTCCCTCTGTCTGCAGGCCATAATGGATTGAGATCTCTGTTGGTATTTCTTCTGCTGTATAAAGCTGTGGCTGAACTGAGCGACGAGTTCTTCGAAGCTAGTGATACTTCTTTGGGGCAAGCTAGATAACCAGTACCGGGCTGACCCTTCTAATGTTCCTGCGAAGAATAAACACCATAGTTTCTGGTCCATGGGTATCATTTTGATGGCCCAACGAAAACTTGCTACATGATCGTCTGGATCCCCCGTTCCGTCGTAGGACTTGACCCGAGGTCCTTTAAGGCCTACAGGGATTGGCATCTCGTTGATGTCATCGGTGAACGGAGATCTGAAACTTCGAGAAAACGAGGAGTGTTGTGGAGGAGATTCCTCTTTTCTTTTGTCTGAGGACTGCCTTCCTCCTTCTTCCGGGACTTGTGGGTTCCGCCTTTCGGGAGTTCGTTCTCTTCTCCGTTCCGGGGTTCGTTCCCTTCTTCGTTCTTGAGCTCGCTCCCTTCTTCGCTCTGGGGTTCGTTTCCTTCTTCGCTCCGGAGTTCGCTCTCTTCTTTCTGATTCTTGGCTATTAGCTCGTGCCGAAGGGGTTCTCTCCTTATAGGTTTCCTCTGCGGACTCCCCTTGGGTAGATTCTTCACTGGAGTAGGTTAAAGTTCTTCTGGTTCCGCTCATGTCCTCCACCGTCTTCTTCCTGCTTTTCTCCAAATTTCGTAGCTTCCGAAATTTGCAGAAAAGATTGAACTCCTCGATCTCCTCTCTTGAGGGGTCATCTTTCACGGAGCTTGAAGGAGGTGGGCATAACGTCGTGTTAACTACAGCGGACGCTGGAAGAGGGGGAGTAGAATCGTTTCTAAGTGTCAGGAGGGACTGATTCCCGTCCTTCGACGTCGATTCAAGGGTCATTTTGTTCAAGGTCCCACGGGTGGCGCCAAATGTTGAATCCCAAAACCTCCGTAGAACGAACCGTCCTTCGTTCCGTCAGAGAACCTGCGATTCAAACACGAAGGAAAGCCTATGTCAGAAGCCTCACGAGGATCACCTCGTGAAGACACTCCGAAGCTTAAGTCAGTGTGTGTATTTAAGATAATGAGAGATGAACTGTATTGAATATGAGGGTTAGTTGGTATGAATAATGGGAGGAGTAAATGCGAGAGTAATTGTGAGGTGAAGGCTGTGTATCTTGTGTGTTTTTACCAGTCTGAGGATACCTTATTTATGGACGAAGAGTTTTGGCGGGACATCTGAAGGTTCGTCCTTCGGTCCGCGCCCTGCTAATATCCTCCGGACAAAACTACCTCCTGAACCCTTATTGTCCCTTGGGTAAAACCTCGCTACGTGCTTCTGCGCCGTTTCGCATTCAATGCGCATGCGGACGTCCCCGAGAATCCGCTTATGTTTCCCATGCCCTCGAGTTTCGTACCCAACGTCGCCATTTTGATTTATTCCGAAACTATTACTTATCATGCCTTCGGGCATGCAACGTTTCGGAAAGGTGATACGTTATTAGTTATTTAAGCTTAGTAATTTGTTAGATGATGCATAATATTTGAATGATGCAGAATTGCAGATACAATGAATTTGTATTTGAACGATAAATTATTGTTTGAAAGATCGCCTCTAAAAATATAAGAATGCAATGCAATAAAAGGGGAAATATTTCTTAAAAAAAAACTTTTCCAGTCATTTTTATATAAATAAATGCGATAAAGCTACAAATCTTTTATAATCTATTTCCTTCCTTTTCCTCCTTTTTTACCATTTTTCCCAAACTTTTTCCCTTTTTTAGGATTATTCTTCATAAGAGCAGCTTTAGTTGCTTTTGTTTGTCTTTCTTTCCGAACTTGTTCAAGTAAAGTTTGTCGATTATCACTTAACTGTGTTAAAATTCAGTGTAATTGTTCAGCAAAACCCATGCTAAAAAGACTATCTGCTTCATCAAAAACTAAATATTCAACTGATTTTAATGACATATCATCAACTTCTTCTAAATGATGCATTAATCTACCAGGTGTTGCAATTATGATATCCGGATTTTGTGATAATTCTTCAAATTGATGTTCCATACTATCACCACCAACTAATAAACTAACACGAAGATCTGCAACATTTAAAATAGTCATAAAAACGATATGATTAACATAAAAACTTAAATTAATTAATAATTACCTGTAAATCTTCCAAGTTCTTGGGTAAACTTAAGTGTCTGAAGTGCAAGATCACGAGTAGGTGATAAAATTAGGGCTCTAACACCAGACTGAGAAACATGTTGTTGCAGTCTTTCAAGCATTGGAACCAAGAAAGCTGCTGTTTTACCAGATCCTGTTCTTGCCATTGCAACAACATCAACACCAGAGAGAATAAGTGGCATTGTTTTTCGTTGTATAGGTGTCGGTACTCTGTACCCTTTACGTTTAACTCCTCTAAAAACATTTGAACTTAGGTTTAAGGATTCAAATCCACCAGATTTTGCTTTTTTTCCTTCTTTTTCAGCTCTGTTACAGAGCTTACAAGAAGTTTCCCCATTGAATGTTAGTTGTTTATGGTTACGGCACCTACAACAACATATGAATTTGAAATAAGAACACCAAAACAAGTAGATTTGATTGCTAACACACTACGACTTCCTAGCTAAACCTAGAAGAATAATCAAAGAAATGTCCTATAACACAAACAAATTAACAACGTTTATCCTGCATACATCACATAATACATACAATGAAATCGGATTAAGCAGCAAAATAACAGAACGAGCAACAGAAATTCGTGAAGCACGAACCTAGTGATGGTTGCTGTGAGACGGCTGGAGAAGTTTTGTATGTTATGTTTTCTCGAGTGAAGGGCCGGTACTGGGCCTTATGTTCATTTTTGTAGTTTAAGTTAAACCAACAACACAGTAAAAATGAAAAGGTATTCAAGGGTTACTTAATAGGGAGGGTGATAAAGACATATTCGAGATGGTCAATCTCCCAAGAATCAAGAGAGGAAACTAAACACTTTTAACAACTATTTTTTCTTCTTTTTTTAATTAACCAAAGAAGTACAATTTATAGGAATAAACATAACTACACGGTTAGAGATGTGCTACATGAATCTAGGAATTAAAAGAGAACATGGGTGAGTGGAATAAGTGGTCTAAAATGTATGCAACAAATAATGTAAAGTAACAAAATAATAATAGCCTTCTATTTCTCTAGTCATCATGTGAACGTGGATTATGAACGTATCAATACCCCACGCCTCAAAAACGACCTTGTCCTCAAGGTCGGAGTTCTTGTCCGGTGGTTTGGGAGGAGGTTTAGGTTGGTGACTAATGTAAAATATTTTTAGGTGAGATTGGCAAGGTCGTAAAATTAGCGAGGTTGTGAACTTGTCCTCGATGAGATTGGCAAGGTCGTAACATTTGTGAAGTTTTGATGGATGGACAATGACTATCTCCTCTTGAAATTTTGGGATGTTTTGAGTTGGTTTGGTAGGTGGAGGAGGCGGCGGTGGGGAAGTTTCGCTGGCGACTTCTATGTCGGTATTGGTGATATTTGTGGTGCTATTGGTTTGGGGAGAGGGATCTTGGGTCTTGATTATGGCGTTAAGAAGATTGGTGGTAATAGTGGTTTGGATGGCGATATTGTTGGAGATAATTTCAAGATTGGTGTTAATTGAAGTGAAAATGGTGACCAACTTACCCATGGTTTCGGGGAAGGATGCCATGGATTCTTCGAGGTTTGGAGGCATGAGACGAGTGAATGAAAGCACCATTGATAAAGACCTATTCGAGATGGTCAATCTCCCAAGAATCAAGAGAGGAAACTAAAGACTTTTAACAACTATTTTTTCTTCTTTTTTTAATTAACCAAAGAAGTACAATTTATAGGAATAAACATAACTACTAAGCACACGGTTAGAGATGTGCTACATGAATCTAGGAATTAAAAGAGAACATGGGTGAGTGGAATAAGTGGTCTAAAATGTATGCAACAAATAATGTAAAGTAACAAAATAATAATAGCCTTCTATTTCTCTAGTCATCATGTGAACGTGGATTAGGAACGTATCAGAGGGAGTGATATTTCAACCACACAAATTAATTCCTATACTACATTTATGCTTTATTATAATTGTACAGTATGTTTTAAAATCTGTACAGTGTGGTATGAAAAGTAATTTTCGTGGTATGAATATTAATTCTCTTACTTTTTTTGAACAGAATTCTCTTACTTAATTGGTTAACTTTATATGTATTAAACGGCCATAATTATTATTGGATGCTTATTGATTTTTAGAGAGGGGTTATGGTTAAAGGACGCTAACTTTAAATGCATAATTTTCTCTTTTAAAGTCAATGGTTAACATTTTCTAAATTATAATACCATCATATTTATGTATTAAAAGTAAAGCAAAGTATATGTGCAATGCAGCATACTATTATTATATATTGTAGTAATGATAGGGATGGTAGTTGTGACAGTTTTGATGATGGTGGGTAATAATGTTAGGTGACTGTCGTAATGATGGTAGAGTTTATGTGCAATGATGATAGGTGGCGACGTTAGTTATTATGATGGTTATGATGATAAATAAAATAATATATTAATATGTATTTATGGATTAATAAAGATAATAATACTTCCTCCGACTTAAAATAAGTGACACACTTTCCTTTTTTGGGTGATTTAATATAAGTGACACACTTTGAAAAATTACCTTATTTGGCAAAAATAGTGGGACCCTCACCCACTAACTATCTACTTTTACAAAGTGAAATGACTCATTTTCCCTTACTTTTTACTTTTAAACATCATTAACCTCACTTTATTCAAAATGTGTGACTCATTTCTCACTAATTACCCAATTAATCTAATTTAATCATCATTGTAATCTTTCGCCTCAAAAATCATGAAACTCAAAGTGTGTCACTTATTTTGAATCGGAGGAAGTATAGGTTATTTCATTCAAACCAAAAGGCCAATGACCTAGCGGAAAAAGTGTTTGCCCCCAACCTTGAAGTTGAGGGTTCAAGTCTCATAGTGAACATAAATGAATTTAAAAGTAGATTAGATTGCTGTTAAAAAAAAGTAATTGCATTCAAGTAGTTAACCTCTACTCTAGCAGCTCAATTAACTTATTTTTTTTAAATACAACCCGAAACAGTATTTTGCATTAAAAAAATTGTGCATATGACAGGACCCCATTTGTTCCGGTTCCACCACACGTGCATGAGACAACCCTCCCTCTCACCAGACCTCCGTGACGACAAAATTCTCCGATCATCTCTCCGATTAAGGTATGCTTTCGTCATCCACGACATGTAATTGCTCACGGTAACAGAAACTTAGTCGAATGTGAATTCATTCAGAGTCAGCCGATCACGTTCCAATTCCCAGTTGACTATTTATGTGAAGTTCTAGGCAACTTGATATTAAAGGCCCCTAATTAATTTAAAGTAATAAATAATAAGTAACGATAAAAAAAATCGTTTAAAGTGAATACTAATAACTAATGAGCTTGAAGTAATAACAGAAAACTAATGATGGTACAATTCAAGGTTCCGAATTTGTTTAAAGCGATAACTAATAACATTGACCTCAAAGTATTATCAAATTAAAGTAGTTTTAATGATGATATGATTCAAAATTCACTAATATCAAACTAAGTAGTAAGTAGGTTTGACTCTCAAAAGTCAAACAATCCACCTGCAGTAGCCATGTGATTGCCCAACCTGTAATATGAATCTGTATTGTAAAGCTAAAAACTCTATTATTTTACCATATAATTAAACCAAGATATAAACAACTCTTGACCTTCAAATCCCAAAAGTGTATTTAAAACTCTACACTTAAAAATATAAGTTTTACAAGGTTTTTCGGATAAAAATAAATCACATTGGTTAGTCTAAAAATGTGTTATTAATAAATAGAATGAGTAACACTTTTCCCCCTGTTTTGTAAAAAAAAAACCTTAGGTATTCATGGATTTCGACCCACAACCCATAGAATCATGTTCTGTTGCTGCTGATATAATAATTGATGAAATTCAGAATTTGGGGGTTGAAGATGAAGTAATCACATGTTTTTCTGACTCCTTCAACGACATTGCCATCCATTTTCAAATCATTCGTCTTCCTAAACAGGTTTATTTCTAATCAATTAATCTAATCCAAAAATTAGTAAGTCCACAATTTGCAACGGAGTCTTATATTGGCAAATAATATTTAGATATATGCATGGATTGGTTGTAATGCTGCCAGATTTGGATGTTTAATTACATGCTGCTGCACCTACAAGAGCAGTAAGTTGTGTTTAATTTGTGATATTCTATCTCATATGAACTTTAGACATTTATTTGTAACATGAAAAATAAAAGATGGTTGCCATTTTGAACTATAATACTATAGTAAATGTGTTCGTAAATATTGTTTTTTGCTAAAATTTCATGTTACTAATTGGATGGTTATTTCAGAATAATATAGTGAGTGTAACTTGTCAACTTGGTGGAACCTCTGATAATACGGGATCTGGTATCGCTCGTAGAACTAAACTGTAGTAAATTACATAAATTGTCCCTGTGGTTTGTTTGAAATTATGGATTTCGTTCCTCGACTTTTTTAATTACACGGATAGTCCTTAATTTTGAAACTTGTAACACTAACGATTCCTAAAGCAAAAATGCCGTTAACTTTCTAGAGACCGTTGACATTACAAGTTTTAAAACTATGGACTATTTAAAAAAGTGGAGGGACGATTTATATAATTTACTTTATATTATATAATACTCCTAGAATCATTTTTGTCATAGTTCTCAAGACTGGGTTTCCTGTAACGTTAGCATGTAATATACCAAAAGATAGTCCCATGCTCGAGGTTTGCTCTCTCTCTTTGCTCTTTTTTCATTTTTTTTTTCTTTCTTGTTTTTTGACAAAGCTGAAAATGTTAATTAGGCACATGCTGAAAAGAAGCTAGTTCAAAAACTAATCTCCCTTGGGTACACAAAGTTAAAACCTCAAGGATCAGCTTCATAGTTAGTGACAAGTGGTTGGTTTATGAATTCAAAGATTAGTGTTTTAATTGTTCTCTACTTGGTCAAAAAATGTCAAATTTTTATATATCTTACTTCTTATTAAAGGATTTAGGATTACTAAGTATAGAAGTACTTAAACTTAATCTTATTTCTATTTTGGGTAACATCTTAAACACCACAAAATTAAAAAAATATTGCTTACAAGATTCGAACCCAAGACCTTTTGCGAGTACTGACTGTGTGTTAACCAATTAATCTACTTGATATTTTGTTTTATCCCAACAACTAATATATATAACCTTTAAGTTCAACAAAACTAAAAGGCCATATTTTTAAAAAACCCTAATTTCGGATTTAAGGAAACTTATGAGATATTCAACATCTAAAACGGTCCATATTTAAAAAAACGTCAATTTCGGATTTAAGGAAACTTATGAGATATCTTTATTAATCTTTACAAAATTAAAATTAACATCACTCATCATCTGCACGACCACAACCAGCAGCCACTATCACTACGTCGTCAACACTTATTACTTGATCGCCATCAAATTTAGTCACAGGGTACCCGCCGCTGCATTGCGCGGGTAACCTGCTAGTATTCTTAAATCACACTTTAATATCACTATATATCTTTATTTCTCACAAATCACGATCCCCCTCTCCTCTCTCTGTCGAATGAAATGTGACAACGATCTCACAAAATCATTGTTTTTGGCTGTTTTCAATGAAATTGATTACAAAAACACAAAATTAGTAGCTCCACACATGCCCCATGGATCTGGGCATCAAATTCACCCTAGAAACTTAAGCACCTTGCTGTACTTTAAAAATTTATAATAACTAGATTAACACTCTGTAGTTCAGGGCGAAAATAAATATAGGCAAGTATACGGTATATCTATCATATGGTAGCATATTCTGGTAAAAACCGAGTATCGAACACAAGGGATGGGGTTAATAATTTCGGCACTACACTATTTATCAAATATTTAGCTTTTGAATAAATGGTTTGGTTCATTAACCTACTTTTCATACTAAGAAAATGTGTCACGATTGAAATGGGTAAAATGGCTTACACTCTAATGAAATCATCCATTATTTGAAATTAGACATGATTCATTACCCACTAAAATTGGACGAGTACATTCCATTGTTTATCATTACCATTCGCTTTCGCTTTCTCATTCTCCATTTTAATAAGTCCATTGGTTTGGTAAACTATAAACCAAGTATGTTGTATGTTCAAGATATTTTAATTTTTTGATTATAAAAATAACATATTAGTATCATTTACAGATAAAAATTTATGTATCAAACTGAATTTATTTCTTATTTATTTGTTTTTAACTTTTGTATATGAAATATAATAATCAACTATGACTTATAATTTAATATTGAGAATGGGTCACCGACTCACCTATTATGTCAAGTTACAAAACATGATTAATTTACTTAAACAAATAACTACGAACTTGGTTAAATATTTTTCTTTTATGCCGCACAATTTGGTGAGATGTGTAATATGATCTTCTTTTAAGGAAAGTACTACCTCCGTATCAAAATAAGAGATACACTTTTCTAAAAGGGGTGGAACAAAATAAGTGATACACTTCAAAATCTTTCCTTATTTGGCAAAAAAGTGAGACCCCTTCTCCACTAACTATCTACTTTAATAAAGTAAAATTACTCTTTTACCCTTACTTTTACTTTTAAACATCATTAATTTCACTACATCCAAAAGAAGTGGGTCTCATTATCCACTAACTATCCACTTTATTATATTTTAAATCACTTTCCAATCTTTTGCCTCAAAAACCGCAATTTCTCAAATGTATCACTTATTTTGATACGGAGGTAGTATAATTTATGACAAACTTTAGAGGGTTATTTGTAGCAATCTGACCATAATTTAGGGGTATCTAAATTAAAACCACGTGCCACTTAAAAAACGATTTTCCCGATTATTTGTAATTTCCATTTGTTCAAGTTCAACCCTCCCTCCCTCCCTCCAACCAGTCGGTCACCTCATTACGACAGAAAATTTCCGGCCATTTCTCCGATCAAGGTAGGCTTTGATCATCTACGACATGTAAGTGCTTCCCGGTAACTGGAATTTAGTCGAATGTGGATAAATTAATTTTTTTGAGTTGGGGTTTCTTCAATCGTTATTTAATTTTAATTTCACGAGCCTCCATTTTTCGTATGGTTTCACTTCTGATATACTTTGTGAAACTGATTTCTTTCTTTTAATGCATTTTGTTAGTTTGTTGCTGTCGAAATTCCCAATTTATTGTTTTTTTTTTTTTTTAACTTTAGGGTTTAGCTTGTTGCTCGTTATTAACTTTCAAAATATTTGGGGTTGTGAGTATTTTTTTTTGTTTTTAACAAAAATTGATTTTGAAGCATACATTTGTTGCACTTTTTTTTTCTTCTTCTTTTTTTTTTTTTTAATAATAAAAAAACCACTAGGCCACCGTTTGAAACGTTCTCTTTAATAATATGTTAATTCATTTGTTTCTGTTGCAGATACTTCAAACGAGATTGGTTAATACAAACTCTGAATTTCATGCCATAATGGTATAAAAAATCCTTACTCAGAAACTTATCATCATGCAGTATTTTGTTTGATAATGATTTTCTTTTTAATTTTGCAGTATGAAATAACTAATCTATCAGACAGCGAAGATGAATTTAAACCCGATCCCGGAACCACTAAACTTGAGCCGTTAGATTGCAACGGTTTTCCATACAGCCACATTCCGGTATTATTTCTATTTATTTATTTATTTATTTTGTATCAAACATAATATCTTTAATCTGCTATATCATTGCATTAGTAACACAAAAATTTTCAGGATAATGGTGCCAGCTCATCTGGAAGCAATATAAGATCATCTCTCCTACAAATGGGATTTTCATTGGATCTTATTGACAAAGCTATTAGACAAAATGGTAAATTATTTTGTAAAGTTTTTCCTAGTTTATGATAATTTCAGGACCATGTGATTATTAGTGGCATATTTAATTTAATTTTTATCTGACATAAAAAAATTAACTTGTGTAATGTAGGGGAAGAGAATATGGATTTATTACTCGAGACTCTGTTTGCATATTCTGTAAGTTTGTTGCAAATATACGATGACTTTTTTTTTATATATTTTGGACAAGATTGCATGATTTATTTTGATATATACGACGATTATTTAATATATTTTGTGTTTTTTTTATAACAAAACAGGCCCTACAAACATCAAAAACCAGATCATTGCAACCTGTTAATGGCTCAGTTCTGCACAAAGAAGAGGATCTAACTCAAGTTAATGGAAAAAGGAAGGTAAAAACACCAACAGTATTGTTTTTTTCTTAATTATTTTAAATTTAATTTGAGATTAGTGAAACTGACATTTTGTATGAATTCAAACAGGCTGTTCTTATATCAAATTCAGAATCATCTGATTCTATTGAATGCTTATTTGATGATGAGAAAGATGTAAGCAGTCGGAATACTGACCCCACAAAAATTTCATTAAAAGAGGTAAGTCTATGTTTGCTATTTCTTTTTTAATATAATTTTATTTATTTTTGGATTCTTGATGTTATGTTTATGATGTTATGCAGGACCCTGATGAGTTTTGTGATGTTATTGATGACAAAAAAGCATCTTTACTAATGATGAATTTCACTATGGAAGAAGTTGAGTTTGCAATCAACAAACTTGGTATTATATCTTAAATTACGCTAAATTATACAAATCGTATTTACCTACGAATTATTTCAATGTGGATATTATTATTTTTATTATATATATTGTCATAATTCTTGACAGGTGAAAGTGCTCCTGTTAACGAGCTTGTAGATTTCATCTTTGCTGCTCAAATGGCTGGCACAGATGATTCAAACACGAATCGTGAAACAAAAAATGAGGTTTCTTCTAATTATTATTAATTTATTATTGTTATTATTATTATATTTGTTGTTTAGACTAATCACCTTTTATTTATAAAAAATGAACTTGCATATTCATTATGACAAAATTTACAGGAAGCGACCAATGAAACCTTGTTTGGGACCATGGATAAGACACTTAGATTGCTTGAAATAGGCTTCTCTGAACAGGAAATTTCTGCAGCTATTGAGAAATATGGTGAGTATATGTAATGATATATCCTCACAATAATTCACATTTTACTCAAATTTGGATATATGTTTCAAAATAAAATTAAATCAATAGTCGAAATATTTTCCTTTTTGTTTACAAGATTTTGGCATCTGATTAATTTTTTATTAGGTTCTGAAGTTTCAATATCAGAGCTTGCTGATGCAATCGTGTGTGATCGGATGGGTGGCTCTTTTGTGAAGTCAGAAGAGGTTATTTTTTATACTTTTAATCACAAATTAATACTTACAAAAACCATTTTAACTGCTAAACGTTTTATTTTCTCATAATGGTTTAGTCCCGTAACTTTTATATAAAATTTTATGCCATTTTTATAGCAGTATTAAGTAGTAATAATAATAAAAATAAGAATAGTATTTTATCAAGTTAAAAAATATAGGTGAAAGATTGAGATCTTTTAGGGTTAAACCATCAATTATGTGAAAGTTTAAGGATTAAACCGTATTTAACTCTTAGAAAAATTACATCGAAACACAAAATGAGTGGTTTGACCGTTAACAGGTCAAAAAGGGGTTAAAACACCAAGTCAACACAAGTTTAGGGGTTAAATACTGAGTTAACCAAAGTTTGAGGATTAAAACATAATAACCCTTTTTTTACTATTTCCACCTTCATCGATGACTTCGGGTGTTGACTTTTCTTGACTTCACAGGATCCCTTTTCGTCTTTTGGAGACAATTCATGGATGGTTGGGAATAGATTTAAATCTGAAGCTATGGGTGCTAAAAAAGTATTAGACGCAAGTTTTTATACCAATTTAGCATTAAGAACTGAACAAACCGCAACTAAAAATCTGGAAAATATTAACAGCTTTAACGGAAAACAACCAAAAGAAGAACACGTCGACGAACCGAATACTTTACAAAAACCAAAACCAGAATTCGATGACTTGAACAGTTACCGTGGGCCAGCACACACCGTACCAAAACCTCCAGTGAGTAACAAGGTCTTGCAAAGACAACTTAAATACAGAGCAAAACGGGCTGCTGCAATGGGAGTACCTAAACTTATTCAGCCCGTTTCATGCAGCAGTGTTGACCAAATGGTAGCAAAAGCCCCGTTGTTCTTTTATGGAAATGTTATGAATTTATCTCACGATTCATGGGTCAAAATTAGTCAATTCTTGTACGCAATCGAGCCCGAATTCATAAACACTCAGTTTTTCTCAGCTTTGAGTAGAAAAGAAGGATATATACATAACCTACCAACCGAAAACCGTTTTCACATTTTACCAAAACCGCCGATGACAATCGAAGAAACAATTCCACAAATTAAAAAATATTGGCCGATTTGGGATACAAGAAAACAGTTAAGTTGTATTAGTTCCGAAACTATTGGAATTACCCAATTATGCGATAGATTAAGAAATATATTAATCAGCTCTAGGGGATCACTTTCTGTTGAAAAACAAAATGATATTCTTCATCAGTGTAAAACCTTTAATCTTGTGTGGGCGGGTCGAAACAAATTGGCACCAATCGAGCCCGAATCGGTTGAACGGGTTCTCGGGTACCCGTTACATCACACTGAATCAGATGGATTAAGTTTAGGAGAAAGATTACAATCTCTTAAACATTCTTTTCAAACCGATACTTTAGGTTACCATTTATCGGTTTTGAAAAATTTGTTTCCGGAAGGATTATCGTTGTTATCGATTTACAGTGGTGTTGGTGGTGCTGAAATTACTTTAAATCGGTTAGGAATTCGGTTGAAAGCGGTTGTGTCGATTGAACCGTCGGAATCGAAACGGAAGATTTTGAAACAGTGGTGGGAGAATTCGGATCAAACGGGTGAATTGGTTCAGATTGCAACGATTCAGAAGCTGTCGAGTAGTAAACTTGAGAGTTTGATGAATAAATTTGGTGTTTTTGATTTTATTATATGTCAGAATCCGTATACGTATTCTCCTAGAAGTGTTAGTATGGCTGCTGCAGAAAATGAGACATTTGTGGGTTTGGATTTCTCGTTGTTTTATGAGTTTGTTCGTGTTTTGCAAAGAGTAAGGAGTGCTATAAAGACCAAGTGACTTTTGACTGTTTTTCATGGTTTGTTAGGGTTTGATGGAACCCAGATTCTTGTCGTAGGTTAGTAGAAGTTAATGTAGTGTTTGTTTTAACAATGATTAACTAGTGTTTTGGCTATTACTGTTCCATCTATGTTTTTACTTGCTAATCTTCTTACAAAAGAAAGAATTATGCTTATAAAAGCTTATGCTGTAATGACTTTGATGTTTTGTTATGTTAGATCATGGTATATACCGTATATTTATGTAAAGTTTAATGTTTTAGTTGTGATTATATATACTGGAGTGATGGTATGTCACACTCACATTGGATTCAGTTGAAATCATAAGTTAATCAAACCGAAACACAAATTGGTTTTATAATAGTTGCTGACTGAGTAATACGTTTGACGGGTGTAAAATTTAAACCTTGATTGCATCTTTATAAAATCATATTGTTTGGTCATGTGATTATGCTTAGATCAAAGTGACCATATTATCTTTCTTTTTATTTATATAACATGTTAATGTTAATTGTTATATGAAAATAAAAATATAAACTAAAGTAAAAGTGATTATGTAACATGTAAAAGTCATGATGTCATCTTTTATTGGGTCAATAATTATTTTCCAACCCGAGTAAGATGTGGAAATTTTACTTAGCAAATGCTCATATTCGAATGGAGTAAGAGGTCACCTAATAAAAAGAGAATAGAAAATGGGTTCAAATGAAAGGGGAAAGAAGTCAAAGGGACTAACGTTACATTCATCAAAGAAGAAGGGGCTATACTTGCAAATTACAAAAAAGGGGGTTAATGTCAATTTTCAACAATACATCCTGGATGACATCATAGATCGAGCATTAACCCTTTGACTACATAACATATCTATCAGGTAAAAACGAACAAAACTTCGAATTCTATCAAAATCCCTTTTATTAGGGTTTTATATTTCTTTCTTCGATCGATTTCTTTCCTTCAATTTTATGAGATAGTTGTTTCTTTACAATTGATTATTGTATTTTGCAGAGCTGTATAGGAAGATCATAATAAACTCACAAAATGCAGGTGAGTTGTTTTTGTCATTAAGTGCGTAATTCATCTATTTTATGGCGAATTAATTTCAATTTCTGTTTATTGATCAGCGTGTGTGTGTTTTTATAGATGCACCTACCCCAATTTCTATCGTAAAGATCTACGGATTTATATGTTAGTATGGTAATTACAATCTAGTCTGTTCAATTCTAGGTTTAATTGCTTTTTCTTTCTTCTGTCTGGTATAAGCTGAATGATAGAGACTGTATTCTATAATTCACACATTAGGTTTACAAAATAGACTTCTACTAAGCTAACCCCAATGTGTTTTTAGTTTTCAATTTTAGTTGGTGTGTTCATATCAGACCAAACTATCAATTGCTACTTTTAGTGTTTGGCATTCAAATCTCTCCTATCTCAATGAAAATTGTCCAAAATTTTGTTTTTATATATTCTTCTGTAACGATTCATTAACGAGTGTAGGCATCAAGAGCAAGACTATTTAAGGAATACAAGGAAGTGCAAAGGGAGAAAGTAGCTGATCCAGATATACAGCTCGTTTGTGATGATTCCAACATATTTAAATGGACTGCACTCATCAAGGTGTCATTAACAATCTCACAAAAACAAAAACACACACACACAATTTATTTATTTAATGTGTTTGACAAATTAATTTATTATATAGGGGCCATCAGAAACTCCTTATGAAGGTGGTGTATTTCAGCTTGCATTTTCTGTTCCAGAACAATATCCTTTGCAGCCTCCTCAAGTGAGGTTTTTAACCAAAATATTTCATCCAAATGTACATTTTAAGGTATGGATGGCTCTTTTGGCCCGTTAGATATATAACATAACCCAAATCAACCCGCTTACCTACAAACGGGTAACAATTTGTTTGTATAATTACTTTTTTCTTGATTTATTTTATAGACGGGAGAAATATGTTTAGATATTCTGAAAAATGCTTGGAGTCCAGCTTGGACACTTCAATCTGTTTGTAGAGCTATAATTGCTTTAATGGCCCACCCAGAACCAGATAGCCCATTAAACTGTGATTCGGGTAAAACATCCGTCAATATATTTTCTTTGGGTCATATTTCATTTATTAAACATGAAATTAAGAAAATAATTATTAAATATACAGGCAATCTTCTGCGATCTGGTGATGTTAGAGGATTTCAATCAATGGCTAGGATGTATACCAAGCTTGCAGCCATGCCCAAAAAAGGTTGAAACATTTTTCACCTTTTTTTAATGTTTGTAAGACTACATAAATATCACCATTGTATTTCTATTGGTATTTGTATTTATGTTTGAATGGAGACAAATCAGCTTATTTAAGTTGTTTTCCGACTTTTCGCAAAATAGTTTTATATAATTACTTGTTATCTCTATAATCATAACTTACCATATGCTTAACAATTGTTTATCAACGTACTAAATTTTCTAACATTAGTGTATAAAGGGGTCTTTGTTTTAACTTATCAAACGGGCTTAAAATTATACTCCCTCCGAGTCCATATTTGAATATCACACAGTTTAATAAAAGTGCATTTATTACACTGTGTAACCAATAGAATTTTATCTTTTGGACAATAAAAATGGGACGGAGGGAGTAATTTACATGCTTATAAATAGTAAGCTCATAAATTATTAACTGTCTTGTTATTTAGGTATTAAACAGACATAAAAATTCAAAAAACACGAAAAATAGTAAGAAACTTCCCAACACAATCTTTAATTTAATTCAAAAGTGATTGGTACAACATACATAAACTCTAATCTCATCGCACATTAAGATTACCAAACCCTAGAAGGATGGCCCCCAAATTGGAGAACAGATAATATATATAAAAATTCAATATATCTATTCAATTCTATACAGTATTAACTCTATAGATAGATCTAAACTAGAATTATTCAAATCAAACACACTCAAATCCGAATTTATCCGATACCGATTGCGGTAAACCATCTTGTAAACAATCAATTGGTGGTATAGTCAAAGTTTCTTGCACACCATAAGCATTCCAACAAAATGGATCATCAACTAACTCACCTTCGAATGGCAACAATTCAACTTCCGACATTGTTATGTTAGTGCAAGCAACCGAATCGCTGCAAGCAAAATGTATCGGTGGGCTACGAACATCGTATGTTCCTTTTATATTTCTGTAAGAAATATCTCGGACATAAACAGCTGATGTCTGATTAGCACAGTTTTTGTTTGAGCAATAATATTGGTCTATAATTGCACAATTTCTCACATTCTCCATTTGAATGTTTTCAAAAGCGATTCCCGTTACCGAACCGGCCCCACCTTGCCATGTTTTAATTCTCACGCCGTTATCGGAATCGTGTATTATTACGTTTTTTACGGTTATGTTGGAAACACAAGCTTGTGAGTTGTGTACACCTAGACTCCCAATGCTGCAAAATATATATTACAAAAGTTAGGTAAAGGTTTGACCGTTAACTAACAGACAATTAATCATTAGATGTTGATTAAGTGCCAAAAAACGAGAAAACAACATGCACCTGATCCCGTGACTGGGCCCACATGTCACACCTTCGATATCGACATCTACACAACCGGGTCCAATCGATATGCAATCATCCCCTACAAGGTTGATATGAATAATAGTTAGTATGAGGGTAAATTACATAAATCATCCATGTGGTTTGCATGATGTTTCAGATTACATCCTTCGATTTTTTTTTACAAGCGTAGTCCTTAATGTTAAAACTTGTAACACCAACGGTTTCTTAAGCAGAAAAAGCCATTAACTTTTTTGGGACTGTTAATGTCACATGTTTCAATAATAGGACTATCCCTGTAGCAAAAATATAGTTAAGGGATGAAATCCATAATTTCATATAAACCACATGATTGATGTAGAAATAGTCTATCATTGTTTATAAAAAATTATAATTGGTTACCATTTCCTATCATGGAATTATAGATGCCCACAGATTTCGTGTTCTCAATATGGATTCCATCAGTGTTTGGACTTAATTTAGGAGAATGAATGGAGACTTTATTAATAAATACACCTTCACAACCGTCAAATTTCACGTGAAACATTGGACTATTTTGTATCCTTAGTCCACTTAATGCCAAATTTGAGCTCATAAAGAACCGAATTAACTGACATAACAGAAAACAAAACAAAACGATAATCCAACACATGAGAAAATGAAAATACTTGTATACTTACTGTAGGACTGTCACATGGTCCAGGCGATGTTGACCCATTCGGACCCTGAAATCACATTCACTTAAAGCTGTTAATATAAACTTATAATATATTTCCATTAAAAATCACTTAAAGAATTTTTATTTTTATTTTAAAATGATATTCTCGTTTATAACGTTTCCGAACCTTTATGTGGTCATCTAGGGAAGAGATTATCCATGATTTTTAAAAGATTATTTCAGATGTAAATTGAAAGAAATAAAAGAATAATAATTAATTACCCGATGAGGTTTACAAGGTAGGTCCCACCAATCTTGACCATTTCCTTCAATTGTACCAGTTCCCGTTAAAGTAAAATTATCTAGTTTATAAAACACAAGCCATTGTTTGTTACTATCTTTTTTTGGCCAACAATCCGGTCCTGCAGGTGGTGTTAACACTCCATCTACCTTTTCACACATACAAAACTAATTTAGTAAAATAAAAAACTAAAAACAAAACAGAAAATTAGTAAATGAAATTAAATATTTACTTGAAAAACAAGACCGGGTTTGCAAGGTCCAGAAAAAATAGTTGAAGTAATCATAAAGGAGCAACCAGATGGTACTAAAAGGGTAGCTGATTGTACTGTACAAGCTTCTTTCCAAGCAGCAACAAAAGCAGGGGTATCATCTGTAACACCATCACCAACTGCACCGTAATCTTTCACATCGAAAACACATGGTTCCGTTTCATCATCATGACCCGGGTCAGATGGAGCAGAAACCGGGTCAGATGGAGCAGAAACCGGGTCGGAAGGAACAGATGGTGGGTAAGCAGGGGATGGAGAAATTGGGTCTGCAGGAACACTCGCATTTGGATCAGATGATGGCGATGATGATGGTGATGAACCTTTATTTTTATTTTTGTGGAAATGATATCTTGCTTCCACAATATTAATGGAGAAAAGTAAAAAGATAATGAAAATGGCATGAAAGATCTTCATTGGAAATGATATATTGCTATATGACTTCACTAAGCTAAGAAATGCAAGTTAAGAAGAAAAAAGAGGGAGTTGACAGTTAGGGAGATGGTGTTTGGGTTCTAGATATATAGTGTGCGTATATATATATATGAAAAATTGTACTGATTCCTACTAAATCTTTTTGTTTTATCCGCACAATCAGTTAATTCTCTTTCCTAAATTCATTTTTAATTTGAACACTTGTACAATTATATTAATCAAATAAATACTATACAAATATATTAATTAAATGAGTAAAAAGATTTAGTTTTTTTTTTTAACGACAAATTTAATCTACTCCTAATTATCACCTATGTGCACAACAAGACTCGAACTCCTGATATTAATGTTGAGAGACAACACCATAACGCTAGACCATATAATCTTTAGTAGTAAAAGATTTAGTTAACAAACACTATTTATATTGCGGCAATTGGCAAATTATAGTTTGTTCTTCTGAACATAGATAGATAGTTCTGATGCAAGAAAATAGGTTGACAGGTGTCAACTCAGCGTTGGTTTGTCTTTCTGTGGTAAATTCGTAAGATGTGGCTATCTAGCTTTCACTTTCTTCTTTTTTTTTAAATAAATAACTATTCTGGGTTGTATGGAATGGAAAGCCCTTTTCTCTCTCTCTACACATGACATTGTTAGATTATAGGCCTTTCAATTTAATTCTTTTGATTTGTGCATTGGCTATATTTAACAAAAAAAGAAGAATTTGCTAACTATTGCACTTTAAAGCAATGGTTAAATATAGACAAAATGGTTTATATACGATTAAGAATGTATAATTACTCAAAGATGATTATTAAAATGTATGGGGTTGATTTTTTATTAGTTAATGTACAATTATTTTAAGCCAATAAAAATTTCTTAGACATTGCCCTAAGGAAAATGATTAACATTTTCCTTTTGTTTTGATTTTTTAGAAAACCTATCCTACAATTTAAATAAGTTTTAAAACTATAGGTTTTTGTCTTTATATATATTTTTGATACAAAAAGTACTCCAATTAACTCCTCCTTGTGTATAATATATCATTAACTATAAGATTTTTCATTTGTTAATTTTATTTCTTTATAATTTTTTTTCAGAATTTCATTTGATATATTATATATAAATTAGATTATTTAATACTTAATTTTTTGTTTACATATTTTTTATAAATTAACTTCCTACAAGATCTAATCTACATTATCAACCCCCTCCCCCCCTCCAAAATCTAATCAAAATTATTATTATTATTATTTGGTATTTTTATACGAGTCATTGGCAAATTTAGTTGTTGAACCGGTGGTTCACAGAAATTATCGTGAATGTCCAATCATTAAGGATAAACAACAGAAAATACACCACCTAATGCTTGTCAACTCAAGATCCCCTAAGACCGGTGCCAATGGTGACGGGAACTGACGCCGTCAGTTTCCGCCAACTCAGCGCCACGTCAGCATACAAACTAACTAACACTAAACTGACGTACCCATGCCAACAGCACTCCGTCACTTCACCAACTTTGGGCCCCACCACTTTTCTTTTTCTAATAAAATATACAACTAATTAAAACATATAACTAATAAAAATAAATTACATTAATTAAAAAAAGACATTATATAAAAAGTTTATTTTTTAAAAAAAAAAATTGAATTTTTTAGATTTTTTTTGAATTTTTTAGAATTTTTGTTAGCTTTTTTTTAATATTACCTTTTTTAAAAACTTAAAAAAATCAAAAAAAAAATAAAAAAAGAATATTACGCTCTCTCTCTTCCCCTCTCTCTCTCTCGCTCCTCTCCTCCTCCGTTTCTTCCCTCGCCGCTTTCCCGACTGGCGGTCCAACCGGCGGACCGTGCCAACGGCGCCGGTTCCGTCGGTGGCCAACCGGCCTCCCGATGGCACCCGTCTAAGGCATAGCGAAAATCTAACATATCAAATTTACCCAGGCTCAAATTGGACTTGAACTACGAACCTGTGAGGCATAGGCATATAGTTCGTATGAAGAATAATGGCTCGAAATTCAAAGGGAGCGGATGAACGAGTTATTTGCAAACTAGACAACGTACAATAGTGTTTGGAGAATGTATTACTTATAAAAATGCAAGTATTAACTAACTAGATACTTTCTAGCCCAACTTCGGTAGACTAGTTACTTTCGAGCTCGGCTCAATTAGAAAGTAAGGTAATTATGAAAATATGCACATGCACAAATTAATGGTGAAAATAGAAAATAGAAAAAGCTTAATAAGGGTCGATCAAGAACTTTAAGAGCCTGAGTATATTCAAGCTCGCCTTAAAAGTTTTTTAATTAGAGGAGCTCAAGCTCAACTAAACTTGAATTAAAGTAAATTTCTAAGTATTTTCTAGGGCTGTCAAAACCTGGTACGGCACGACAAAAATACACGAAATGAAACGAAATTGAGACGAAATTGAAATTTGAATTCGTGTTCGTGACGTGTTCGTGTCGTGTAAAACAAACACGAAGTCGTGTCGTGTTCGTGTCCAGAAATTAACACGAAATTGCCACGATAGTTATGATTTTAGGAACATTTAGAAATTTATGTTATATTTTTGTCGTGTTTTTAGCATGTTGTAAGTAAAAAATTTGATACTATATTTCTTATTTATCTCGTGTTGTCGTGTTCATCGTTTTTTAATCGTGTCGTGTTCGTGTTAGCAAAAAAAAAAAAAAAAACACGACAAAACACGACTTCGTGTCGTGTTGTTTTCATGTTGAACGAATTCACGATGTAGTGTCGTGTCGTATTACCCAAAAACACTAAACGATAGCACGATTTGACCGTCCTAATATTTTCCTAAACAATCTCGAATTGCTTGTGGTCTTAATGTTCTCAACAGTCGTGCCAAATCAATCCTCAATCTTTTACCGGTTCATTCATCTCATGTTACACGCCTTCAATTCCCCATGCATGTCTTTATTCGGTGTTTTTTTAACTTCTATGATAATATTTTTGCTTAACTTTATGAACCACGTTGTAATATATTATCGAAATTCATTTTGTTTTTTAATATAACCAAAGTTACCGTATGTGGACTGAAATAGAAAATGAGATATAATCTTATGTCATAAGGTAATTTTGTTAGTGGTGACCTTTATTATTTATGACAAGGAGAATATTATTATTTGTATTTTTGTGGGAAAGGGAAATGCTCTATCTTTTTGTGGGTGTTTGTGTGTGGGGTGATCAGAAGGAGAGGAGATACCACAAATAAAAACCTATATATCATTTACACATTTTATTGCTCATTTTAAGTATGTGAAGATTGTGTAATGGTACAAAATTTCAAATAACTTTTTAAAATTCACAAGTTTTATTCCTTTATTGATGAACATTATCGTGGAAGGTTCAAAATGGTTACGGTTAGGTCTCATACATCTATTAAGCAGATGTGTCTTTGAAGGGGTGCAGGAAGTGTGGCCGTACATGATTAATAGTTTGGAGGGGGCCCACTTTTTATATACAACTTATATATATTATCTTAAAATTTTAAGGCAACTTAATAAGTTATTAAAAAAAAATTAGCAAGTACGGCCAGTTTTTTATATATATCTTGTATTTTGCAGGCTCATTTTCACCTATTTACACAGCTTTCAAATTTTTGGGGACACACTTCTATTAAGTGAAATATATTTTGAAGTAAATGTCAAAAAAGTATATTGTTCATACATGGTTGATCATTGGTGAACTATATGCAGAAAGTGTCAAAAGAATCCCTTTTCAATTTAAAATTACTACGAACCATATGGATTACATGTTAATGATTATAAAGGATAAAGAAACATGCCATAATCTAGGAAAATATCCTTTTGAGGTAGAAAAGCTACAAATAACAACGTAATTATGTTCAAAAAAGTAGTTTTGTATATAAATATTTAAGCTAAAAAAGTACGCTCTAATTATTTGACTAGGGAATATTGAATGGTACCTTTCGGTTTGCGACTTACGAGTATGTGTATGTTCACACTTGAACCATCTTTTATGTGATTAATTTTACGTGTTTGTGCATATATGCATATGTTTGTATTGTAGCTTTTAAAGTATATAATCCAGTTGTAATATATGTTAGGTATAGAATTACGATCTTAAGATGTTGTTTATAGGGATTAGAATCATTAGATGTAAGTAGTTAGTAGTAAGTAACAGTACGTTAACAAATATTTAATGGAGAGCATGTGGATTTTGATATAAAGGCAAAAAAAGGAAATCTCTCTCTCTTTCTGTCAAACACACATCACACAAACACATTTATATGTGTGAAAGTGTTACTCGTGACACTTTTTTGTTGTTTAGTTTATTTCCTTGTGGCTAAGAAGTTGCTGGGAGACATTTAGCAGGGTCCAACTCTTTTAATTCTAATAAATCCAATCACGGGTGCTTACATTCAATTCTCAATCCCAAACCCAAACATAAACTTATACTTATAGTAGGGCTAAAATTTCTTAACCCATTGATTCGACACAAAAATAAATGAATTAGGGTTAAGGAACAAAATTTCCAGGTTTACTCAGTTTTGTTTATTAAACGGGTAAGATTCAGATTAGGGAGGAACAAAACTTCCAGGTCATTCTAGGTCGACTCAGTTTTGTTTGTTAAACGGGTAAAATTATTCAGATTGGGGTCGAGGAACAAAACTTTCAGGTCAGTTCTAGATCGACTCAATTATGTTTATTAAACATGTAAGATTCAGGTTGACACGTGTTTTAAAATAGTATATTTATATTTTTAGTAGTTTCTAGTATATCTGAAAAATAGATATATTTGAAAAATAAAAATACTTAGTAGGTTTTGTATACACATTTAAAAAGTTTATATGTTTGACTCATTCAAATAGCTAACTTTTTAATTAAACGGGTTATATGATTCGTATTCAAGTTGAAAGTAAACATGTAAGTTTGAGATATCTAACACATTAATATAAATATGTTAGTTTCATGTTAAATATTTATGACCCATCAACTCGTAAATTCAAATCCAATAAGAATTGACACCCTTACTTCTACCTGCACTTATATATGCCTATCATTTTTATCTACGTGTGTAATATCGTAATTGGTTGTAATTTATATGATACAAAGTAACAATTATACTTCATTCGTTTCAAAATAAGTGATACAAATTACAGCTCACGATTTTTGAAGCAAAATATGATAATGATGGTTAATTAGATTAAATTTGATAGTTAGTGGAGGATGAGTTCCACATATATTGATTAAAGTGAATTTAATGATGTTTAAAAGTAAAAGTAAGGGTAAATGTGTCTTTTCACTTTATTAAAGTAGATAGTTAGTGAGTGTGGTCCCCACTACTTTTTACCAAATATGGTAAGTATTCAAATTTCAAAGTGTATCACTTATTTTGAAACACCCCATAATATAAAGTGTATCACTTATTTTAAAACGGAGGAAGTATGAATAATGTTATAGATATATAAATGATTGGTTGTCTATAACTCGTCTTTGTCATGTACCATATGGATGCGGCATATTAGAGTAGTTATGTTTGGTGTGTAACAGAGCACATACATACATATGTTACTACTATTATTTTTAATCGAGTACGTATATACATATTTTAGTATATTTAACCGATCTCATGGATCATGCGAGATTAACATACGTTATCTCTTTTCATGCATATGCATATAGGAACTTGTGCCCCTTTTGGCAATCATTTTACAGTAATAACAAAGTGACGAATCGAGTAGCATGCAACCATTGTTCGGTTTTCATAATCTCTTATTGGTTTTGAAATAATAATGTGATTATATTTGCTAACTTATTATGCTAACTTAGTATGCTATAGAATGAAAATGTAGTACTTACTTTTGTTGGATTTTTTTTTAGAATTTATTTTTGTCGAAGTAATATATGATAATGTTACATATATATTATCATTAAAAATTAAGATGACACAATGTATTTGTTGAAACCGGTTCCTCGTGAGGTCGGAACGGACGGTAAGCCCTCCTCAAGTCAGCGATGTAGAACCTGCAGACAACTGAAACCCTTGGTCAGATGCTCCCCGAGGGTTATCCTCGTGAGAACACTCCGACGCTCAAGTTAGATTATTTGTGACGTAAGGTCTATTAGAGACGTGGAACTGAACGGGGTGTATAAGCGTAATAATGTTAGCATTCAATGTTCATGTTCGAACAGTATTGGATGCTAAGTAAGGACGGCGCAAGCATTCAATGCCAGAGCTTTGGTCGTATTGAATGCTAGATGTAATGTGGAATGATAGCGTACCTTATCTTGTTAGTCGGTATATGTATTTATAGCCGGACGCTTAGGCGGGAAGAATCGTTCTTCCTTCTTTGGACTGGTTTATACGAGGATCTTCCGGGCAAAGAGTTGCGGTTCGTCCTGTTGTCCGTGGTATAAAGGCTCAGGCTTTCACTCGAGCCGTCTTGGGCTCAAGTCGCATTAAATGTTCTCGTGGCTCAATGCACTTTATCCGGAAAATCCGTTTGTCACTTGGATCACCACATGGGGATGTGGGCCTGATACCGTTCGTCGAAACCTTCCGTCCGAGTATCCGATGCATCGCTGCAGGTCATGTATTTTGACTATGTCTTATTAAGTCCCCTAAGTTGGAGGTGAACTTTTATGCGTAAGTTTGCTTCTAACTTCAATCTGTTTCCTCAACTCTGACTTAAACGTCGCTTCTCCGTCCGTTCTTCTAAAGTTACCGTTACTTTGGTTTTTTCGACCGTTATAACCATCATTGCGGGTCTTCTCAACTTCTCTGCCTATATAACTTGTTTTTCGCCTCCTTCCTTCTTTACCATTCCCGCTTTCCTTTTAACTTCTCCTTTTCCCCCAATCTTTCGAAGCCAGAATGACTAAGAAAGATAAGCCAATGAAGGATAAAAGCGAGAAATCTGCCAAGATTACTGCCTTTAACACACATACCAGTCTTTCCGCCGCCGATCTACCCTCTATTATTTCTGATTTCCATATCAACCCTCGATATGCTCTTTGCCTGCCCATGGAGTCAGAAAGCATTAAATCACCTCCTGAGGGTTTTGAACCCGTCTATCTTCAACATCTGTCAGGGGGGCTCCGCTTTCCTCTTGATGATTTCATCATCGCGTTGCTTCAGGATCTTGAACTGCATGTCGCACAACTTGCCCCCAACTCCTTCCAAAAGATCATCGCCTTCATCATGCTGTGCCGATCTCTTGGTATACCCTTGTCCCCCAAGTTATTTCGCAACCTGTACGTAGTTACTGGTCGTGGGGATTGGGCTGTTCTTACCTTACGGGCTGGGCGCAGCGAGCATATCATTGGTTTGAGAGATTCAATCCATGGCTGGAAGAATGGGTTTCTGTTTGTTGATCGCTCAGCCTTTAAAGATGTGAAATTTCCTTGGGTAAAGATTGTCGGCCGTACTTCTGAGTCGCCCCCGGAGTTGACTCCTGAGGAAACTGCTCAAATCCAAACCCTTTCGTCTGTCGAGATTAGGTGGGAAGATCCCGACGAAACTTTCCTGGGAATGGCAGACTTGAGCCCTTCGTATTATTCCCAAGGCATTCGTCCGATCTGGATGATTGACGGTAAAGAGGTGTCGCTACTTCAACGTTTAAAAATGCCGAAAGGTGTCCCTCCTTCCGGTGTGGTTTCCGTGATTAACGGACCCATTGTGCCCTTCCTTCCACCATCGGAAGCGCTGGAAAGCTCTGAAGGGACCCCGGATGCCTCTATCGTCTCCACCACCGTTGTGACATCCAGTATCGCTTTTGATCCGCACCCTCCAGTTTTCACGGTTGAAGATACCATGGTACATGATTCTCAAGTGGAAATTTCCAAACCCCGAAAGGTACGATCTGTCCGTTCCGTTTCCGTTCCTGAGAAGACGAAAACTACTCGGTTGAAGAGACCGCTTGGTGGAGCTTCCCA
This sequence comes from Calendula officinalis, assembly GCA_963853835.1. Lineage (NCBI taxonomy): Eukaryota > Viridiplantae > Streptophyta > Magnoliopsida > Asterales > Asteraceae > Calendula > Calendula officinalis. The sequence continues at coordinate 73,174,825 of OY970826.1, forward strand.
TTCTTCCCCAAAACGGACCTTTGTTCAAGATGAAGGTACGACTTGTATTTTGTTTTCTTCTTTTTTTTATTTTATTTTACCTTTCCTGTTCTCGAGAGACTTGAAACTAACCTGCGTGTGTTATGTAGTGTTACCCGAACAAACCGTTACTTCCGAAGGTCCCACCAATGTTGCGATCTTTTCTGAGCCTCCATCCACTACTATGCCGCAAGCTGCTCCTGTGATTGTTTCTGGAGATCCTTCAGTGATTAGCGTACCCACTTCATCGTTCAAACGCCCTTTAGTATCATCAAGCACATCTGCTTGGCTGCTTTTGGGAGCAGCTTGTTTGGCTCTGGCATGCAATTATCTTCTACTGTGAAGAGTTCTTTTTCATCACAATCGTCCCAAAGTCAATCATCATTACCTACCTTCCCGTTTTTGGGTAAGTTTACTTTCCTGATTAAAAGTTCGAGTACTCTTATGTTATCCGTTTTTAATTTACTTCTCTATTGTAGGCAAAAGGGTACGCACAACCATTTCTGCGTCTACTGCCGAACCTTTCAAGATTACAAAACTACCAGACTCGCAAGTACCCGAACCAACCGTTGTTGTCACCTCTTCTTCTCCCATTGTGCACACCGTTGCCAATGCTATGTCGGGTTTTGAAGCTTTTTCTGACGAGGGTATATTTCTGAAGGCCCAATCTGAGCTGTTTTCTGCCACGGAGCTTTTATCAGAATTGCATGCGAGAGGTATTCGCAACCGCCGGTCTTCTCTTCATGATAAGCTAGAGTTTGCTCGTTTGAATGAACTGATAGATACTGTCAAGAGGTTGCATCAAAAAGAGACGGAGGAGAAGAACCGTTTGGTGAATGTTAACGAGTCTTTGGTTGAAGAAAACCGTGAGCTTGTGGCGGGTATTGAAGGGATAAGAAACTCTTTGTCTGCCAAGGATGCCCAAATTATTGAGTTGAAGAACGAGTACATCGCTCTTCCTTCCAGAATTGCTGAATTGGAGCATCTGTTGATGGAGAAGGACGCTCAGGCGAAGAAAGCTTTGGATCTTTCTGTTAAGGAGAATGAGAGATTACAAGGATTGGTTGGGGGCTGCTATCAAGATATTGGTTGGTTACTTCAGAGGGGTATTCCTGGTACTGTGCAGGCTTTTCTGTCCTCAAACGAATTTGTGGCTGCGAACACCAACCTTCAAAGAGAAAGCATCAGGTTCGGTCAATACCAAGGCTGCTTGGATACTCATAGGGCGTATGCAGATCTGCTCAAGGACGCTCCTCCGGTCCACAACTACCCGGATGCTCAAACGAATATTATGAGTTTATTTGGTGAACTGGTATCTACCCGCCATCCTTTGCTTCAATCTCTCGAGTCTGGTGCCGTCTCCTTAGGTGAATTGAAATCCCAACTTCTCCAAGTACCTTCCGGTCCGGAAGACGTAACAGAAACTTCTGTTCAAGGTCAAGACCCCTCGCGTAGGTTTGGTATCATCGTCAGCGGGTGTTGTTCGTATTAGCCTTGTTTGTACTAGCAACGATTTTTCTTTTGATGGTTGTAATTTGTATGTTCGCATTTGCTCAATATATGTCGTTGCTTTATATTACGTATGTTCATATTCGCATTTTTGTTTGTTTTTTCGTTATATTTACGCAAATTTCTTATTCTTAGAGGCGTCCCTCCTTAGAATTTTTGTGTAATTTCGCGTGCATGCTTACGCTTAGTCGTATTGGTTGATTTTAACCATAGATAGAATGTTTAATCATTTCTGGGATTAGAACACTCCTCTCTTATTCGTATGAAATTATTAGAACTCCGTAGTCTAATAATCGTCGTAGAGAGACCTTATTGACAAAAGAACCCGTCCGTAGGGGCTTTCATTAACTCATTCAACTTAATACAAACGATAATTAAGGAATGATCGTACAACATTTTAAACATAAAAAGCTGATCGCAGCATAAAAGCGACCTTTCAGTACCCTAATAGTGGAACTTACGTAAGTTCCTCATGTTCCAAGTTCGAGGAATGGTCGACCCATTCATTCCTTCTAACACGTATGAACCGTTTCTTCTAGCCTCCCTCACTCTGTACGGACCTTCCCAATTGGGTGTAAGCTTTCCTGGTTTGTAGTGAAGGCTAGCCTCGTTCTTTCGCAACACCAGGTCTCCTACCTTGCATGTTACCCCCCGGACTTTCGTGTTGTAGTATCCTTCCGTCCGCAGCTTGTACACTGCCTGTCGTAGGGCGGCGTTTTTTCTCCGTTCTTCTACCAGGTCTAGGTTATGCCTCAGTGCTTCCGTGTTCTCATCTAGACGGAAGTTTTCAACCCGCGGAGATGGTAAGATAACCTCAAGTGGTATGACCGCCTCTGACCCATACACTAGACTATAAGGGGTCTCTTGAGTTGCGCTCTTTGCTGTGGTTCGGTACGCCCACAGTACGCTTTGTAATTCGTCCGCCCATCCCCCTTCTGCTCGATTCAACCGTTTCTTTATTCCCTTTACTATAGTTCTATTTGTTACCTCAGTTTGCCCATTGGCTTGGGGATGAGCGACGGATGTAAAGTTTTGACGAATGCTTAAATTTGCACACAATTCTTTAAAAGGGTTGTTGGCAAATTGCTTTCCGTTGTCGCTTATGATGGTATGTGGGAGGCCAAACCTACAGACGATTTGTTTCCATACGAACTTCACAACGTTCGCTCCTGAGATGCATGCCAACGGCTTTGCTTCAACCCACTTGGTGAAGTAATCTACCGCCACCACCAAGAACTTTAGACCTACTGGAGCTTTCGGAAAAGGACCTACTATGTTGATTCCCCACTGACAGAACGGCCATGGGCTTTGGATACTCGTAAGATTGACGGGTGCTTGGTTAGGGACATTTGAATATGCTTGGCATTTCTGGCACTTCTTGACGTATTCTTGGATGTCCTTAGACATTTGGGGCCAAAAGTACCCCATTCTGAATACCTTTTGTGTTAAAGCCCTCGATCCTGCATGCGCTCCGCAAAGGCCTTCATGTACCTCCTGTATTGCTTTCTGAGATTCTGCTTGGCCTAGACACCGCAACCATGGAGTAGAGTACCATTTCCGGTATAATTGATCATTCTTGATCACGTACCTTCCGGCATTCATCCTCACCTTTCTTGCTTCGCCTGGGTTAGGAGTGAGAGTTCCTTCTGCAATGTATTGCTTGATTGGCCTCATCCAGCAATTTTTGCTTTCATCTATGTCTGCGACCTCCTCCGTTACCCTCTCAATACTTCTTCTTCGTAGCACTTCCACTAGAACCTCTTTCGTGAGGTGGTGGTATAACATTGAAGCTAACTTGCTAAGTGCGTCCGCCTCTTTGTTCTTGGTTCGGGGAACCTGAGTGATTTTGAATTTTTTGAATCCGGCCACCTTGTTTTTTACTTGTTCCAAGTATCGCTTCATGTGACTTTCTTTGGCTTCGTAGGACCCATTCACCTGGTTAACGACCAACATTGAGTCTGTGAATGCTTCTAGCTCTTTTACTTCTAAACTCTTGGCCATGCTCAAGCCTGCTAACAACGCTTCATATTCAGCTTCGTTATTTGAACATGCAAAATCGAACCTTAGGGCGTATGTTACTTTCTCTTCCCTAGGTCCGGATAGGACGACTCCTGCGCCACACCCATCTGCTCCTGCAGCTCCGTCGGTGTACATTTCCCAAAGAACACCGCTTCCTTCACATACTGATTTCCCTTTTTCCTCAATTTGTAAACTTTCTCCGGTCGGCCTTTCTTCGTCCGACATTTCTAATAAAAAGTCTGCCAGTGCTTGACCCTTTATACTTGGCCTTGGTTTGAACACCATCTCGTACTCCCCAAGCTCTATTGCCCATTTGGTCATTCGTCCAGACCGTTCGGGTTGAAGCAATATGTTTTTGATCGGCTGATTAGTTAGAATGGTTACCGTATGGGCTTGAAAGTATCTCATCAATCGTCTAACCGAGTATATCAAACTCAAGATTAATTTTTCGACTATCGAGTAGTTTAGTTCTGCACCTTGTAGCACCCGACTGACAAAGTACACCGGTACTTGCCTTCCTTCTCTTTCTACGATGAGTACCGACCTGATTGCGTCCCTTCCTGTTGACAAGTACATAACTAGAGCTTCTCCGGTTTTAGGACTGGCCATGGTAGGAATGCTTCGTAAGTAACGTTTTAATTCTTCGAATGCTTTTTCTGCCTCCTCAGTCCATTCCACTCCTCCTTTCTTGGTACACCCATGAAGGGTTTTGAAGAAAGGGATGGACCTTTCTGCGGATTTCGCCAAGAAACGTCCTAGAGCTGCCAGCTTCCCGTTCAAGGCCTGTACTTCTTTCACCGTTCGTGGGGTTCCCGTTTTCAACAGGCTTTCTATCTTCTCCGGATTGGCTTGTATGCCGGAAGGTGTCACGATGTGGCCTAGAAACTTGCCTCTACTCATGCCGAATGAACATTTCTTGGGATTCAGCTTCATATTAATCTTCTGTAACCGCCGTAAGGTTTCTTCAGTATCCCTGATCAGGTCACCATCACCTACGCTTTTAATTACCATATCATCGACATACACCTCCAGATTACGACCTATTTGCTTTTCGAAAGCCTTATCAACCAATCGCTGGTACGTGGCTCCTGCATTTCGCAGCCCAAAGGGCATTTTAATGTAGCAGAATGTGCCCTTAGCCGTATGGAAAGCCGTTTTCTCTTCGTCTTCCTTGGCCATTTGCACCTGATGGTATCCCTTGTAAGCTTCCAGGAAGGATTTCCATTTGTATCCTCCCAACGCCTCTACTTTCTGCTCTATTTCTGGAAGAGGATAGCTGTCCTTGGGGCATGCTTTATTAAGGTCTTTGAAATCTACGCACATCCGCATCGATCCGTCTCCTTTTTTTACCAACACTGGATTGGCTATCCATTCTGGGTATTGGGTGCTCCGTAGTACCCCTGTTAATACTAAATCTTCCACCTCCTTGCTCACTACTTTGACTCGGTCGACTGCCATTCCTCTTTTTGACTGCTTCACCGGGGTAAATGTCGGGTTAATGTTCAGCTTATGTTCTGCGAATTCTCGGGATACACCCGTCATATCCTTGGGTTCCCAAGCGAACACGTCTCTGTTTTTTCCCGAGGAGTACCTCAAGCTCCCCCTTTAACTTGGGAGGAAGGTCTCCTCCCAACCGAATGGTCATTTCCGGATACTCCTCATTCACCACGACCTGAGTTTCTTCCTGATCCGTCCAACTGTCTTGATGTGTGACGCTTCCACACTTTGTCATGGGCATAGGCATGCTCTGCATCGTGAGTATCCCATGTTCTGAAGGGAACTTGAGCAGAACATGAACGGTGGATGCAATCGCCTGTAACTGCCACATTCCGGTTCGTCCTAAAATAACGTTGTATCTGGACGGAGCTTCAATGACGATAAATTCAGCCACGATGGATTTGTTGCGGCTAGAGTTCCAATCCGTTAACACCAAAGGCAAATGAATCTTTCCTCGTGGCCACACTGATCGTCCTGAAAATCCTACGACCGAGGACGTCGCTGGTTTGAGGAAAGCCTTGATTTCAGGAGAGAACTTTTCGAAATAATGATCGTACATGATGTTGGCGGAACTCCCTCCGTCCACGTAAATTCGACGAACCATTGCTCGAGCGATAGCTCCACAAATCACCAACGGCTCCATTCCCACATATCCTTCGGGAACAGGTTCATCCCTCCCGAATTCTATAGCGACTCCCTTTCGCTTCCGCTGAGGAGATGTGGAACAAACCTCCTCCCCCATCATCAGGATCTCGGTATCATACACGGTTGCTCCGCCTTTTGGTGCTTCTGTTATACCCTCTACGCCTTTTCCCTTCTTTTGAGCTTCTTTTTCTCTTTTATAGCTTTCGCAGGTTGCCGTAGCGTGACCCATTATCTTGTGAAACTCACAATAAGCGTTCGGGTCACGAGGGTACCTCTTTCGGGGAAACCTCCCTTCTTTATCTGTTTTTGGATCAGAAGCTGTGAAAGCTTCCGGGCGCGAGTATTCATGACTTCCATTTGGGAATCTTCCCCCCGAGGCTTTTCCTTTAAACGTTAGCCGATTGGAAAAGTTTGGTCGAAAGGAACCTCTTGACCTTTCGGCACTCCGGATCGAAGCTGATCCGGACGCACTTTTCTTTTCCTGAGCTTCAAAGCGTAGCTTCTCTGCGCTTTCTTCTTCCTGTTTAAGCACTTTATTCACTGTATTGATCAGATCATCTGCCTTGACAATATCCCTTTTCGACAACTCCCTGAACAACTCGCCTTCGCGAAGACCGTACGTGAAGGCTGCTATTATGAGTGAATCCTCCCGGACGGGCATCTTCCGGCTTTGTTCATTGAACCTTTTAAAGTATGACTTATTAGACTCCCCTTCTCGCTGTCTGCACGCCATTATGGACTGGGATTTCTGCTGATACTTCTTTTACTGGATGAAGCTGTGGCTGAACTGAGCAGCAAGTTCTTCAAAGCTAGCTATGCTCCTTTGGGGTAAACTAGATAGCCAATACCGAGCCGAACCTTCCAGGGTTCCCGCGAAATACATGCACCACAGCTTTTGGTCCATCGGTATCATCTTTACGGCCCACCGGAAGCTAGCCACGTGATCATCCGGATCCCCCGTTCCATCGTACGACTTGACCCTGGGACCTTTGAGTCCCGGAGGGATCGGCATTTCATTTATCTCATCGGTGAACGGAGATCGAAAGCTTCTAGGCGTGGAAAGAGAAATCTGGGCAGAGCTTCCTTCCCTTTCTCTTTCCGTTCGTTCCCTTCTGTCTAGAACTCGATCCCTTATTCTAGGAGGAGTTCCTTCTCTCCTTCTCTCCGGGGATTTTTCCCTACTTACTTCCGGGGTTCTTTTCCTTCTTCTCTCCGGCGTACGCCTCCGCCTCCTCCCTTCTCCACGACCTTGGATCGGAGGGGTTTCTTCCCTATAAACCTCCTCTGCAGATTCTTCCTTTGTAGATTCTTCGCTGGAGTAAGTAAGAATCCTTCCGACTCCGCTTACTCCCTCGGTTGTTCGTCTCCGACTTTTTTCCAAGTCTCTCAGCTTCCGGAACTTACAGAATAAGTCGAATTCCTTGATCTCCTCCTCCGTCGGATCGTCCTTCCCCGATCCCGACGGAGGAGGGCACGCTGTAACATTGACGACAGCAGAAGCCGGAAAAGTAGGAGTAGGATTGCCCCCCGGCGGCGTTAGGGGCGGATTTCCTCCTGTCGGCATTGATTCGAGGACCATTTCGTTCGAGGTCCCACGGATGGCGCCAAATGTTGAAACCGGTTCCTCGTGAGGTCAGAACGGACGGTAAGCCCTCCTCAAGTCAGCGATGTAGAACCTGCAGACAACCGAAACCCTTGGTCAGATGCTCCCCGAGGGTTATCCTCGTGAGAACACTCCGACGCTCAAGTTAGATTATTTGTGACGTAAGGTCTATTAGAGACGTGGAACTGAACGGGGTGTATAAGCGTAATAATGTTAGCATTCAATGTTCATGTTCGAACAGTATTGGATGCTAAGTAAGGACGGCGCAAGCATTCAATGCCAGAGCTTTGGTCGTATTGAATGCTAGATGTAATGTGGAATGATAGCGTACCTTATCTTGTTAGTCGGTATATGTATTTATAGCCGGACGCTTAGGCGGGAAGAATCGTTCTTCCTTCTTTGGACTGGTTTATACGGGGATCTTCCGGGCAAAGAGTTGCGGTTCGTCCTGTTGTCCGTGGTATAAAGGCTCAGGCTTTCACTCGAGCCGTCTTGGGCTCAAGTCGCATTAAATGTTCTCGTGGCTCAATGCACTTTATCCGGAAAATCCGTTTGTCACTTGGATCACCACATGGGGATGTGGGCCTGATACCGTTCGTCGAAACCTTCCGTCCGGGTATCCGATGCATCGCTGCAGGTCATGTATTTTGACTATGTCTTATTAGTATTCAAATTAGATAGAATAATTAGCTTTTCATACATATGAAGATAACAAATTGACATCAACAAACTTTAACTTCTCGCTATTGCCTACTACCATTTCTAACTCCCTCTCTGATATATATAAATTTTGGTTATAATTATTCTCAGTTAAAACACAATGAAAAGAGATTTGTCTTTGATCGATGGACCGAAAGCATAACAAGATCTCTTGTTTATAGCTAACAAAGATTAGAAGCTAATTAATCCTAATTAACACACCCTAATCAATAATTTAATAATTTTATAATGTTAATTAAATAACTTAGTTGTACAATATCTGAGGTGAATCTTGTTTATTCGTATCATTCACCTACTTCCGTATGTTTGCGACATTCTTGTCGACTTATAAACACAAAAACAGGAAAAATACGAAAAATTGAATCAATAAACAACTAAAAACCGCTTGAAAAAACAAACTGATCAGTGTTCACCTTATTAGAGTCGAACATGGGAAGAACGGTGCATATATTCACACGTAAGTATTTGTACGGTAAATCCATTAAATTTAAGCATCTGTACTTTGGCAAGCTGGTGGAACTTGTTTTTCATTTACTTTATTTGACAAGAAATTTAAATTGTATATTAATTAATTAATTAATTATAATGTTTGTCTTAACATGTCACGGGGTTTTCATGTTCACAATGTGTTTCAGATGAAATATTGTTGCGTTCATAGTTTCCCTTTCCCACTAAAAGGGTAGCACATGGAAACAGCTTATACATCTGGTCCTTAAGTTTTCAGTTGATTCGTACGTGTAACTTCAATTTCCAAATATTTATTCATGATGAAAGACATAGATAAGATGTGGGAAAAGACAAATGATACATGTTGTTATCTTGTTAGTAGACATATAAATTAGATATAACTCAACACTTTATTGATGCTTATTAAATGAGTGATTTATACTAAAATAAATTTAGTAAAAATCAAAATTATCAAAAAATATTTTTGTTTCAAATATTTCCAATATATCCAATGCAATTTGTACGACTCCACACAAATTTAACAAAAAATATTTACTTATCACATGAAATTGTACAATCACACAAAGGGAAAAGATATCTATTTTGATAATTACCTTTTATTATATTTAAAAAGATTTGAAAGAAATAAATCGATGAAACAGAGAAACAAGGACAAAAATGAACAACCAAAATTGCCAATGGTCTCGTCCCTTTGGGACTTCTCCAAAAGTGACGGCGTCCCACCGTTGGCACCGCTGGATCACTTTGCCGTCGGTTTGATTTCGTGAGTTTGGGGACGGGAAGGAGGAGAGGGATCGGTTTGTGGGGTGGGGCACAAAGGGATATTTTGTGTATGTATTTTGTAATGGTGTGTACCAAAAAATTGAAGGTAAGATGTATTGTTGGCATGGGTATGTCAGTTTAATATCGGTTTGATGGTGAGCTGACGTGGTGTTAATCTTGCAACAACTGACGGTGTCAGTTTCCACCACTGTTGGGAGTGGTCTAATAGAAGGTGTGGTATTATACCACGTGTTGTTTGATAATCCAATCACACATATCTTTTTGGACCCAAAAGCATCACGATTCTAAGCAAACCTACCCATTACCAACTATTTTTCTTTTCGTAAAAAATGAAAGACATAATTAGTTTCAGTGTTTAATTATCATGCCATTGTAATGTAATCAGAATATGTGTTGGAGCAAATCACAGATCAACTTAGTACTGATGCTGCAGTTGGTGATAATTATGTTTATTACTGATGGGGCAGAACATGTTACTACTGATGAAGTTGATACTGGTGTATACTATAACTAAAGTTACTACTGATCAATGCTTATTGAAGATACTACTGATCATTGTAGTTACTACTGACGATGTATCTGGACTTACTACTGATCACCAAGTTTACTACTGATCTTCATATTTACTACTGGTGATAAGTTTTACTACTGACAACGCATATTTGGAACAAATCAAGTCCGAGATCTTCGCAGAGATAGTTATAGAATGTAAATCAATGTATATCGTTTATAATTAGATGTAAATCGTATCCTAGAATAACTAGGGTAAATAGTTTAGCTTCAAGGACTATTATATATAGTTCCTTACGAATTGTAAACGTACGTGTGTATTGTTAACTCGATAATATACATTGAAGCTTTTTGTGAAACTGTGTTCTTAATATTCTTACATATTGTTCTTACAGTTCATCGTTCTTAATACATTGATATAGTGTTGATCCGCTGCAACTTCTATCATCAATTAGATCTAAGGTGTTTATTAACTTGTCTATAGTTAATCGATCCTGACAAGTGGTATCAGAGCTTATTGGTTCTAGATCTACTATTTGTTAAGAACAACAAAAAGTTTTAATCTTTAAAACACACACATTATTAATCATGACTGATAATAATGAAAGCACTCAGGCCAACAAAATTCCCATTCTCACTCCCAATAACTTCGGGATGTGGAAGAATCGTATTAAGCAATACATGCTTATTACAGATTATTCCATGTGGGAAGTAGTCTGTGAAGGAAACAAAACTGGTCAACTTCAAGCAAGCAGCTCTGCAACTGAGGCAGACAAACTTAAATGTGAGAAGGAGAAGAAAGATAAAGGCATCGAACTCAAAACTCTAAGCACTCTCTTACTGGCCATTCCTAATGATTATCAACATCTCTTTGTTGAATATGATGATGCAAAAATACTATGGGAAGCACTGGAGAAGAGATTCGTTGGGACAAAGAGCACCAAGAGGAATATGAAGTCTGTTCTCAAACAAGACTTTGAAAATTTCAAAGGAAAGCCCAATGAAACACTCACTCAAGTGTTTGACAGATTCAACAAACTAATTGGTGAACTCAACCAAGTTGGTGTAAAGATGGACCAAGAAGATGTCAACATGAAGTTCCTAAGGTCTCTTAGTGAAGAATGGGCCATGTACACAGTGGTGTATAGACAAAGAGATGCTTTAGAAGAAAAGGAGTTAGATGAACTCTATAATGATCTCAGAGTGTTTGAAACTGAGGTAAATCACAAAAACCCTTCTATTTCTTCTAACAATGCTGCTTTTGTGTCTAGTACAGGTCAAGGACAAGAAACCTCCACAGGAAAGACTGCAGATTCTGAGGATACTGCAAGAGAATCCTTCTTCACTAGTCATGTGCACACTGCATTGATTAGTGATGACTTGGAACAATTGAATCCAGATGATCTTGAGGAAATGGATCTTAAATGGCAGATGGCTATGCTGAGCCTAAGGACCAAAAGATTCTTAAAAAGAACTGGTAGGACAAGCCTAAATTTCAACAAAGGTGACAAAGCAGGATTTGACAAAACTAAAGTCAAGTGTTACAACTGTAACAACCTTGGTCACTTTGCAAAAGAATGTCCTCAACCAGACAAAAGATCAAAATCAACTGCTCTTGTGTCACAACAAGGACAAGGCTATGACTGGAGCTTCCAAGCAGAAGAGCATGCTCAAAATCAAGCTCTCATGGCCTTTACTGAAAACAAAACTGAGGTAAAATCTAAACCTTGTACTCCTGAATGTGCTAAAATTATTAAAAATCTAGAAAAAGAAAACAATAAATTAAATGAAGATTTAGCAAAAGCAATCAGAAGAAATCATGAGTTTGATGGTGTGATTGCTGACCAAGAACATCAAATAAAGGTGTACAAGATGATTGATCAACGGATCAAGGAAGAATTGCTTCAAGCTGTGGATGAGAAAGAGTTCTATGAAACAAAAAATAAAGAACTAACAAGTAAATTAGAAGAATGTCAGCTTGAAATTGAACAAAATAAATTAACAATTAAAAAGTTTGAAAGAAGCACTAAAATTCTTGATGAATTAACTAATAATCAAACTACAGAAAAAGTTGTTCATGGGGTGGGATATCATGCTGTACCACCTCCATATAAAATCATTGCACCTCTTAAAAACAGTTCAGAAAGAATCATTAATGAATTAAAAACTGAAAATCAAACTGAATCATCTAATGAAACATCTGAATCAAATAATTCTTCTGATAATGAGCAATCAATTGAATTTACTATATCTCAAAGTGAATCACCAAAATCAATTGATACAAGTTTTCACACAGTTCCAAGTCCAAATGAATCTCCCAAATATAATGCAGATAATGTACCAAAAATTTTAACAAGGGGGAATGAAAGAAACAAAAATCAACTCTTAGACCAAAGAATACCTGAAGGTGCTAAAAATAAGAAACTAAGATGTGTTATATGCAATAAAATGAACCATTTAGCAAAGGATTGTCACTTCAATCCAATAAACTGCAAAGAGTTAAAAGAATTTAAAGTTTTTAAAGAAAATGCTAAGACTCAAAAGTTAAAAGTTACTACTGGTCCTTCAGTAGTAAATAAAATTAAAAATCCAATTGTTGAAGATCCAAGATTTGGAAGAAGTAAACCAAGGTTTGTGCAAAACAGAAGAGTTAGAAGCCCAAAGAACAGCAATTACTTCAAGAATAATGGAAAATCCAATCAAAATAAACAATATTTTAAATTTTCCAACACCAGTAGAAACTCTAACAAATTTACTACTGGTGTTAACCCTAATTATAATGCTGTATGGTACCAATACAAGAATACTACTGGTACAAACCCTAATTTTAAGAATACTACTGCTCCCAAAATAAATTTCAAAAATACTACTGGTAGTAACTCTAAAAACACTACTGGTCATTCTAAACATGGTAAGTACCCAAATACTACTGGTCCATCAGTAGTAAAGTATTCAAAAGCTAAAAATCATGGGTATAAACCAAAGTCAGTAGGAAATTCTCACACCAGTAGTAACTACAAAAGGGCAGTAGTAAAACAAAACACCAGTACTAAACAAGTATGGGTACCAAAAGTGTTTAAAGTTAAATCTCCCAAAGCTTATTTCTCAAAGGATGAACCCAAGACATATAAAGCTTGGGTTCCCAAACTTAACTAATCCTTTACTCAATTGTACAGAGCATTCAGATCCCAGAAGAAGGAAGAACATGGCATATTGATAGTGGATGCTCAAGGCACATGACTGGAAATCTGCAAATTCTTAAGGATTTCAAGTCATTTGATGGAGGATATGTGGCATTTGGTGAGAATCCCCAAGGAGGTAAGATTACAGGTAAAGGTACTGTTACTAATGGAAAAATTACCTTTGATGATGTATTTTATGTAGCTGAATTAAAATACAATCTTGTCAGTGTGTCTCAAGTTTGTGATAAAAAGAACAAGATTCTTTTCACAGACATTGAGTGCATCATTCTTTCTCCTGATTTTATTTTAGATGAAAAATATGTTGTTTTAAGAACTCCAAGGAGAAACAATGTGTATTGCCTAGATATAGGGGGAGAACTCATTTCTACAAATGAGGTCAACTGTTTTATATCCAAGGCAAACACCACTGAATCAGAACTATGGCATAGAAGGATGTGTCACACAAATTTTAAAAACATGAATAACTTAGTAAAAAGAAATCTGGTCATTGGACTACCTCAAAAACAATTCATGTGTGATCATCATTGTGTTGCATGCCTAAAAGGTAAACAACACAAGACTTCTCATAAGTCCAAAATTGTTAACTCTATTTCTGTTCCTTTACAGCTCTTACATATGGACCTTTTTGGACCAACAAATGTAATGAGTATTGGAAAGAAACAATATTGTCTTGTTATTACTGATGACTTTTCCAGATATACATGGGTTTTCTTTCTCAGGACAAAGGATGAAACAAGTGAACTCATCAAGAACTTAATTGTTAAACTGGAGAACTCATCTGATCAAAAAGTTAAAGCCATAAGATGTGACAATGGCACAGAATTTAAGAATACTAACTTAATTAACTTTTGTGATCTTAAAGGTATTGACAGGCAATACAGCTCACCCAGAACTCCACAACAAAATGGTGTAGCTGAAAGAAGAAATAGAACCATCATTGAAGCAGCAAGATCAATGCTTGCAGACTCAAAATTACCAATCACTTTTTGGGCAGAAGCTGTCAATACTGCTTGTTACGTTCAAAACAGAGTATTAATAGTGAAGCCACATTTTAAAACACCATATGAACTTTTTAATAAAAGAAAACCTTCTATAAATTTCTTAAAATCATTTGGTTGTCCTTGTACTATTTTGATTACAAGAGAACAAATTGGTAAGTTTGACTGCAAAGCTGATGATGGAATATTTGTGGGATACTCTACTCAAAGTAAATCATACAGAGTGTTCAACAAAAGATTAAGAATAATTGAAGAAAGCATTAATGTATCCTTTAATGAAAACATTGCTAATGAACAAGGAAATGGTCCAGATTGGCTATTCAACATAGACAATCTAACCAAATCCTTTAATTCTAATATGAATTTCAATACAGGTAATTCAAACTGTCACAATCAAAAGGAAGGAACATCATCAGTTAATACTGGTCAAGAAAAGATGAGATACATAATAGTTGATACTGCTCCCATAGTTAATACTGATGTCAGTAATAACTCAAATATTGAAAGCAGTAGTAACTCTGAGAATGAGGACAGTAGTAATTCAAATACTACTGGTACCAGTAATAGTACTCAAAATACTACTGGTCCCAATAATAACCTAGATTCTCAAGATACTACTGATACCAGTAACAACTTCAATACTACTGATCTCAATGAAGATGATAGCAGTAGTAACTCTGACCAAGATAATGATGAACCAAATGCTAATGACAATGAAGGATCTCAAGAAGAACAACTACCTGAGGCAAATGAGTCCAACCTTGAAAATCAACTAGTGGTTGATAAAGCTACAACAACAAGGACTCAAAAGAACCATCCATTAGACCTTGTTCTAAGTGATGTTAACTCACCACTTCAAACAAGAAGCAAATTAAACAAAAGTTTAACTGCAAATATGTGTAATATAAGCTTAATTGCTAATGAATGTATGTATGAATGCTTTCTGTCTCAGGATGAACCAAAGAAGATTCAACAAGCAATGAAGGACTCAAACTGGATTGAGGCAATGCAAGAAGAGCTTCTTCAATTCAAGTTACAAGCTGTTTGGACACTTGTACCTCTACCAAAAGGAAAAAGAGCCATTGGAACCAGATGGATCTTTAGAAATAAGAAAGATGAAAGAGGCATAGTGATCAAGAACAAAGCCAGACTTGTAGCCCAAGGATACACTCAAGAAGAAGGTATAGACTATGATGAAGTATATGCTCCTGTTGCCAGAATTGAAGCAATAAGAATATTCCTAGCATATGCTTCATTCAAAAGGTTTAAAGTCTATCAAATGGATGTGAAGAGTGCTTTCCTGTATGGGAAGATTGAAGAAGAAGTTTATGTTTGCCAACCTCCAGGATTTGAAGATCCAAAACATGGTGATTATGTGTTCAAACTTGATAAAGCTCTTTATGGCCTACATCAGGCACCAAGAGCATGGTATGACACACTATCATCATACTTATTAAAGAACAATTTCAAAAGAGGAGCCATTGATAAAACTCTATTCACAAAGAAAGTTAAAGATGATATCCTACTGGTACAAATCTATGTAGATGATATCATCTTTGGCTCAACCAATGATTTACTATGCAAAGAATTTGAAGAACTGATGCAGATTAAATTCAAGATGAGCTCTATGGGTCCAATGAATTTCTTCCTTGGACTCCAGGTTAGTCAAAGAACAGATGGTATTTTGATTAATCAATCAAAATATGTGAAAGACATCTTGGAAAAGTTTGATATGAAAGACTGTAAGAGTGCAAGTACTCCAATGGAAACACACAAACACCTACATCCTGATATTGAGGGGGAGGATGTAGATGAACACTTATATAGATCAATGATAGGTTCGTTGATGTACTTAACTGCATCAAGACCTGATATTATGTATAGTGTTTGTGTGTGTGCAAGGTATCAAGCAAGACCTAAAGAACTACACTTGCAAGCTGTCAAAAGAATATTCAGATACTTGAAAGGCAAACCATCACTTGGTCTATGGTATCCACATGATTCACCCTTTGAACTCATAGCCTACACAGATAGTGACTATGGAGGTGAATGTCAAGACAGAAAATCCACTACTGGTGGATGTCAATTCTTTGGATCAAGACTGGTGTCATGGCAATGTAAGAAACAAACAAATGTATCAACATCAACTGCTGAAGCAGAATATGTAGCTGCATCTGCTTGTTGTGCTCAAGTACTATGGATTCAAAACCAGCTCCTAGACTTTGGTATCTCTATCCTTAAAACTCCTATTTTTATTGACAATCAAAGTGCTATTAGTATTGTGAACAATCCAGTAAAACACTCAAAAACCAAACACATTGAAATAAGATTTCATTTTATAAGAGATTGCAATGAAAAGAAATTAATCAAAGTAATTAAAATTCATACTGATGATCAATTAGCAGATCTTTTTACAAAAGCATTTGATGTAGGAAGATTTAACTTTTTGGTTAGCAGTATTGGAATGATTTTAATAAACTAAGTCTCTTAAAATCATGTGTAAAGTTTTTGTTGTAAATTATTATTTATTCACTTAAGTGTTTTACTACTGGTATTTCTGTACTACTGGTGTGTAGGTATGTGCACAAACTACTACTGGTAGCTTATTACTACTGATGTGTATTAGGTTTACATAAATACTACTGGTATGTCAGTACTACTGGTGTTCACATATACTACTGGTCTTGTGTGTTAGTAATTACTACTGATGTCCTTAGTTACTACTGGTGTCAAAACCATGAGTTACTACTGATGTTTGTGGTTACTACTGACGTTTCTTACTGGCATATCATTTACTACTGGTCCTTCAAAATCAAAATTACCATACTAACCCCCATGAAAATAACCGTTATGTTATGATTCGAAGGGCAATTTAGTCTTTTTGTAGGTGAAATCAAAAGATATAAAAGGCGGAAATCGTTTAGTTTATCATTATCTTCACCTCGATCTGTCAAAACCTCTCAATAAACCCTAGTTTACGATCAAAAACCCATAGTCAGTAACAAAATTCCTGAAAAAAAAAAAAAAATTCAAAACGATGGCAACTCTACAATCTCTTGATGTGCAAACCGATCTGAAATATTCAGAATTTCACAATATGGTTGCCTTTTTAAAGAATCCCGACGGAACAAAAGATTTCCGTCCAATCGTCAAATTCTTGAGAAATTCTTACATACAGTTCGCTCTAACTGTAAAACCAAAATCATATCAAAAGCACTTGATTGATTTTTGGACAAATGCTGAACGAGTTGAAGGGTCAACAATGCCCATGATCAAATCAACTGTCGATGGAAAGACTATCACCATCACAGAAGAATCCATCAGAAATCACCTTCAACTACATGATGATACAGGTATGACCACTCTTCCTAAAGAAACTATTATTTCAAACTTACAAAGAATGGGTTATGAAGGAAGACTAGACATAGTCACATTTCAAAAAGGTCTTCTTTCACCCCAGTGGAAATACCTTGTTCACACTATTCAACACTGTATTTCTCCAAAAAGAAGTACTTGGAATGAGTTCAATAAATCAATAGCATCTGCTGTTGTTTGTTTGTGCACAGATCAAGTCTTCAATTTCTCAAAAATGATTTTTGAAGGAATGCTTGGAAACCTATCCTCATCAAAATTTTTAATGTATCCAAGATTCCTATCTCATATTTTCAACTGTGAAATTCAGGTTCTATCTGAACATAAAAATCTTTTTCTCTTTCCTGAATTAAACAAAAAGGTGTATGCTAATATGAGAAAACAATTTAAGTTTTCGGGCAAGGAAACCCCTCTGTTTCCTAACATGATCCAAGATCACACACAAACTGGAGAGGGTTCAATCATTGCTACAACCCAAATTGAACCTCAACCCACTCCATCACCCCCAAATACAGCCCAAACACCACCCCAAACAGCCACTCAATCACCCAACTTAGAAGTCCTGAATGTGTCCCAGGAACTTGATATAACTCTGCAGAGTGCTACTCTTCACTCTGTGGAAGACCTACCAGACAAAACCAAAAACATTTCCTCAATTTATAAAAGAAAGAAACTTTCTTCAAAGGACACCAGGGGACAAATAGAGTCACACCCCAGGCTCAAAGAGTTGTCCTCCAAGGAGGAGAGAGGACATGAGGGGAGGGCTTTCACTACTGATGCCCCAAAGGTGGGTGCACAGGATAGTGAAAACATCTTTAGGACCCAAACCTCGGCAACTTTGAGTGATGACTCTTTTGAGGAATTACTCAAAGGACCCCGGTGCCAAGAAACCACAAGGGGGGGCATCTCTGCTTCTTCTAGGAAGAAGAGGATGTCTAAAAGACCCAATGAATCACCAAGAAGTGATGAGGGCAGAAGTATTGATTTGACGGATAGGATGGAAAACCTTCAAACCAAAGTACCAGTTAGTGAGCCCGATGATCTTGCTAGATGGAGTGAGGGCAGTATTAAAATCCAACAATTGACGGCTAAAGTGGATTCCTTGGAATCCACTGTACAAGATTGTCTTTATTATCAAACAAATCAAGGAAAAACTATGGCTGCTATGAAAAGAAATGTCAATATCATCAACAAAAGAATGAGACAATATGAACTTAGGCTTCATCAACAATCAAAGCTTATCAGGAACTTGAAAAAGAGGATTGATGATAGTGAGGCTCCTCCAGTTGAGCTCACTAAGGGGGAGAAGGATAACATACAGACAATGATTGATGAATCCATTGCAGCAGCAGCTTCCTCCCTCTTGAATTTAAAAGAAACAGAAGTTGATGAAGGCCCAGAGATGATGATTACAGAAGATGAGCCCATTATTACTGCTACAATGGAAGAACAAGTTGAAACAGAGATACCAGTAGTAACTCCTACTACTGATGATATAGCAGTAGTAAGTCAAGAAGAGGAATTAACTGCACTAAACACTACTGATGCCCTATCAGTAGTAACTCATGAAGTAACACCAGTAATAACCACCTTGGTTACTACTGAAGAAGAAATTCCTGAATTTCCTGAACTCATTGATGCTAGAAGACATGTCATCATTACCAAACCACCAACTCCTACTCAACCACTTATCATACCTGACATTGATGATAATGTGAATTGGTTTGAGGTAGATGAATGTACCCTTCCTCCTCACCCAAAAATATTACCAGAAGAAGATCTAAAATTGTTTTATCCAAAGTTACTAATGACTGGTATTCCTGACATGAAATACACTCCACCTCCATCAATTTTGCCTGCTTGTGTTGGAAAGGGAAAAGAAATATATGATGATGATTATCCAAACAGGGCATTAGGGCATCACATGGTCAACAAAATCAACCATGTTAGAAAAGAGAAACAATCAAGATGGAGGATAAAACATAGAAGATTTCTGGAGAATGTAGCTATGTATCAAGCTATTGAGGAAAAGAAAAAGAAAAAGAAAACTGAAAAACCTCAAAAGACTGAAATACCTGAGTTAATGAAAGATGGTCAGATTGAAGCTCAATTGGCAGAATTTCGAAGATACAGAAAAGTAGAAGAGGAACATCTTGATTTGCTTGAAGAGCTAGTAGCTGAAAGCAAAAGAACTAAAAGTCCCTTAACAGATGATGTGTTTGAACAAAAAGCACTTATGATTGACTTTCTGAAGTCAAAAGGGCACAGTGCAAAATCTTTTGGCAGAATGAAGATGGTTACTATTATAGACAAATACTGTACTGCCAAGAAGAAAGATTTAATTGAACAAGAGGCTGAAGAAGAAAAGAAATTGAAAGCAGCAAAAACCTTAATCCCAATAAGTCCAAATTTAATTAAAGATAATAGTGTGTCTACTATTGGTGAATCCTCATCTCCCCAGACAAAGAAAAGAAAGAATGAAGCTCAAGAACAGAGTTTTCAAAAGAAAGCAAAACAAGAAAAAATTATACCTGTTCTTGAAGTACCTGTTGCTCCACTTCAAAATAACTCAATACTAAACTGGAAAGTCTTGCCCAATAATGCTCTATTAGTTGTAAGGGAAGACAAAATCATTCAAAAGTTTACTGGATGGCTACCTTTGATCAGATCCTGTACAAGAAGTGATGTGATTAAACTTCTGATCATTGGAAAACCAAGAATGTCAAAGAAATCTTGGAGAGAATCTGGAGCTGGATACTTAACAAGAATGATTGATGCAGCTTTTTATCCAGATAACTATCCAGAGTTATTTACAAATCCAGAAAATGTGTATGCATGGAATGTTCTCCCAACTTGCAATATGTATTTCTTTGAAAGATCAAGTAAAAATTGTGAGTTGTACTTATATGAAAAAGAATATCCTCACTCAGAAAAGGAAATGTATCAGATATTCATCAACACTCTAATGAAGCCCTTTGATGCTGTTATGTTCCAGAATAAATTGAATTATTTTATCAAGAAGAACAGCAAATACATAATTGAACAAAGACTTCAACAAAATCAAAGAACATTAGAAAGAAGAAAGAAAGAAGAAGAAGAACAGAAGAAACTTGATTGATTAAAACATAATCAATAAGTTTAGGGGGAGATTGTTGGAGCAAATCACAGATCAACTTAGTACTGATGCTGCAGTTGGTGATAATTATGTTTATTACTGATGGGGCAGAACATGTTACTACTGATGAAGTTGATACTGGTGTATACTATAACTAAAGTTACTACTGATCAATGCTTATTGAAGATACTACTGATCATTGTAGTTACTACTGACGATGTATCTGGACTTACTACTGATCACCAAGTTTACTACTGATCTTCATATTTACTACTGGTGATAAGTTTTACTACTGACAACGCATATTTGGAACAAATCAAGTCCGAGATCTTCGCAGAGATAGTTATAGAATGTAAATCAATGTATATCGTTTATAATTAGATGTAAATCGTATCCTAGAATAACTAGGGTAAATAGTTTAGCTTCAAGGACTATTATATATAGTTCCTTACGAATTGTAAACGTACGTGTGTATTGTTAACTCGATAATATACATTGAAGCTTTTTGTGAAACTGTGTTCTTAATATTCTTACATATTGTTCTTACAGTTCATCGTTCTTAATACATTGATATAGTGTTGATCCGCTGCAACTTCTATCATCAATTAGATCTAAGGTGTTTATTAACTTGTCTATAGTTAATCGATCCTGACAATATGCATTCACGGTGTTTTGTTGTATAGTTCGCCAACTAAAAAGGGCCATTTTTAATTTATAATGCGTATATTAATTGATTGGATTGGATGGTATAATTAAATGTAAAATCTGGACCTTTTTATGTGGATCTACAATAAGTGCAGAAGTTTGAATAGGGAGGGAGACGTGGGCAAGTAAAAAGGAAGCACGTAAGAATCAGGGAAATCACGGGTTCCTGTTTTTTGTCTATCACCGGGGAGTCGGGGACAAAACCTTCTAATTAACTATGTTTTCATAAAAAAAACATATCTTTTGTTTGATTTCGTTTTATGACACATCACAATTCACAAATGCATATTTATTTTTCAACGTTCGTTTTAGGACATTGTGATACTTTAGTTACGTTTGAAATCATTTTCTAAAGGACACTAGCTCGATTCTTTTTCTAAGTAAATATTTATCAAATGATCATTAGAAGACTTATAATTAATCACGACAACAGTTAAGTCGCGTATATACAATAATACACTTCAGAAATAAATAAATTGGCATGAAAAAATATTTTTCAAAAGATATAACCTCATATTATGTATGTTCTAATCATAGTCTACATAAAAAAGCCTAAAAGAACATTTTAAATTTTGTATATACAAACATAGCTAAACAAATGTGATTGGAGGTTATTTCTTTGATACCCTGTTTCTAGAAAATTCCTGAAAAATATTATAACGAATATTCGCAAGAAATTCATGCCTACCTTCTGTTATTTAGTGTTTGTAGCATGTAATAATATAAGTTTTTAAAAGGCTATCTCAAATAATATACAAATAGTTGTTATCATAAATATATGTTCATGTGTATTGGTTAGATTTTTAGTAACATCGGTGTATATACGTAGTTGAAACAAGACGCAAGTTTGTTTGGTAGCATGTAGATGAATAATATATAAATGATGCATAGACTCTGTATAAACCTATATCTGAGTGATAATCGTTGTTTGGTAAGAAATTTAAATGATCGTCTCGGAATGATGAGAATAATCATTTCAACTCTCTAAATTATTTTTTATTGTTTGGTTAAACATCTGGATGATATTGCTAATGCCTAATAATGACTGAATTTGTAAATAACCTTAACAAAATACATTATATACATCTTAGAGATTCAGACTATGTCTTAGATCTCATCGTTTCAGACTTATACATCTTATTAGTTCAGATGATAAAATGTCTTGAAACAAATAATCAGAATCTTAGTGATCCATAATTCATGTCACTTAATGAAATTATTAAGTGATGAAACAAACAACACTTAATAGATCTATACTTACAAATAAAGTTTAATGATTTTGTTGGTTTTCTATATCTTTACATGAGTTTAAGTTAACAATTTTAAGAAATAGTGAAATGATTAATATTTAGTTTGATTTCTAAAATTTAAACCTCAATATATACTTTTTCTACAGTGAGAGTGGGCTTGAACAAACACAAAGAACTAAGAAGTGAGAGTGGGCTTGAACAAACACAAAGAACTAAGAAGGTCTAGCAAAGCCCGGCCAGGCTTTTACAATGAATATAGGTGCAGCTTTAATGAAATAAATTATTAGAAGCCCATGCAATATAACGTATGTTCTCTTGTTGCAATTATACGTGCTTTTATATAACTTTTAGGATACCCGCGCAATGTAGTGACGGGTACCATATTTAAATATTTTATGACGATCGTTCGGTAATACATTTTTTCTAATAATAGTAGGGTACTCACGCTATGGGTCAATAACGGGATGATGAATATGGTGGCGGTGGATAGTAGCGAGATTGATTGTAAGTATGACTTAATGAAGATTAAAAATAATTAGTTATTCAAAGTTTAACATCCGTACTAAAAGACTGTAAGTATGCATTTAAAACAAATAAGTATATGAATTAGCATACTTGAAATATATCTCATTAAATGTCCAAATGACAAGTTTTTTGAAGTAATAAAATTTAGCGGAGAAGAAAAAAATATTCATAATGAGTTGGACTCGACCAATGAAATATGGATTTTATAATTAAGAGCTTCATATCCTCATTTATCAATGCTCGTAATTTAGAAGATACATTAACTTTATTCTCCTCTCCCTCCTTTTCAATTTCGGCCGATCCTTATAAAAGACCAAATTCGAATTCGACTTTGGCCTTAGGCAATCAGAATAGTTCGAATTTCTCACGGAAACAAGGAAATCTTCTGATAGCCTTAGCAGCTAGCTTGAGGTGATCGATTTTATAGCTGAGCTAAGGAAGATCGATTTTGATGACTATCTAATTATTTTAAGGGTTTGGCTAACTCATGTCCTAAGGGCATGAGATTAAAAGCATTAATTGAACAAAATGTTTCCTAAAAAATTAAAAAATTCATTAAATGAAGTCTAATTTTTACAAATATTAAATACAATTTTCAATATAAATGATAATTTTAACTTCGATGCTTCTAATCTCATGCCCTTAGGACATGATTTAAAAAACCTATATATCCTTTATATATCTTCATAACTTAAAACTTTGTAACGAACAAAAATAGCGCCTAACCAAATCCCACAAAAAGAAGTTAATAACGGCCACACATTAAATATCTAAAATAATGACAAAATGTGGGTCAATAAGTTTAAACCCGACCCGACTTTCAACGCAGAAAGCTGGTTTTGGTGAATTGCGAAAACAAAAATAATAAACAAACACACACTACACACACTCCATCGCACCGCTCCCTTTGATTTTGCGCGAAACTCTGAAAGAATCACAAATTGTTCCTTCATTTTCAAGTTTTTTTTTTTTCAGAGGCCATATCAAATTTCCCGATCAAATTTCCTTTATTTCAGCGGTTACAAAAATTGGTTGATTCGTTTCGCCTACGATGCTTGTTGTTCTTATTGATGATACGATCTCCATGGAGATGCGGTTTCTTATCGATTGAGTTTTTTCCCTGAGCTACTCGCCATGTTCGAAGCACAGGTAAGAATTTATTTTTATCGAATTGACAGGATTTATGCATTTGTACCGATTGATGCTTGCTGTGTATTTTAATGTTAATTTGG
This sequence comes from Calendula officinalis, assembly GCA_963853835.1. Lineage (NCBI taxonomy): Eukaryota > Viridiplantae > Streptophyta > Magnoliopsida > Asterales > Asteraceae > Calendula > Calendula officinalis. The sequence goes on from OY970826.1 coordinate 73,198,997, forward strand.
AGTAATGATATCACCTGCACACTATTTTAACACTATTTGGAAAATCCAAATTTGGAGCGGTTGAATGGCCTGCCCGTGCCTGGTTCCTAGGAAGAGCTACGGTTTCACTTGGATGCCTAACAAGTTTGTTGACAACTTTAAATTTGATATTAGATTTTAAACTTCAAATTTTACTAATTGCATTGAACATTACGACAAGAACTACATATAGAAGAATGCTTCTAATTTGTTTCACATATGAGCAGTTGTTTTTGCATTTTTTCTCTTCATGTATGCACCAATTTTGTTTTCACACTTTTTTCCATAAATTTTCTCTACCAGTTCCTGTTATGTTCATTTTTTGTATATGTCATGAAATAATAGTGTAAAGTATATTCCTAAGTGGATTATGGAAGCTGATATGTTTTTTATTTTCATTTAATTTTTTTGACATCTTTATGCTTTCAGGTATTGCATTTGCTTCGAAAGTATTTGGGTGAATATGTCCATGGACTTTCGTCAGAGGCCTTAAAAATCAGTGTCTGGAAAGGTTCGTTAATGATATCTGTAATTTTATACCTTTATTTTTGATTTTCTAATTTTTAAACTACTATTAAGTTCATGCATAAATAATAATTAAGGGATGACTAGTGTAATTCACCTAATAAAATCTTCAGTACTTTGGGGTCTCTTTTAACCTTTTTTTGCAATGTGGTGGTTATAAACCTATAATAATTTCACCATTATGTTATATACAAAGCAACTCATTGTGGTTGAGTTCTAAAATAATGATTTTTAAGGATATAGGATGAGGAATTTAGTTTTTATTTTTCCTAATAAATTTGAATGTTTGTATTGATTGCCATCTATTATTTTTAGGTGATGTGGTACTTAAAGACTTGAAATTAAAAGCAGAAGCACTCAATTCATTAAAACTTCCAGTAACTGTAAAAGCTGGTTTTGTTGGTACCATAACATTAAAGGTACTTCCTTACACTCCATTCCTGTTTATACTAAAATATTAAAAGTTAACAATAAATAAATCAACTTCTTAGTGATTTCTATAGAATAAACTTTTTTAAAATGATTTATTGATTTGACATGAAATACAGGTTCCTTGGTCAGGTCTTGGAAAAGAGTCTGTAATTGTTCTTATAGACCGTGTGTTTCTTCTTGCTCATCCTGCTTCTGATGGAAGATCTCTTACAGTAAGAAGAAATATGTTTTTTAATGTTTTTTACACCACAATTTTTATTGCATCCACCACAACTAGTGCTTAATATGCTTATACAGTTAGCTGTAAAACTTGTACTGTGTGGTGTATGACCTAAAAGATGTGGTGTAGAAATGAATTCCCATTACTTAAGTATCTATATTTTTAATTTTGCAGAAAGAGGAACGTGAAAAGATTTTCGAAGCAAAACTTCAAAAGATTGAGGTAAATAAAGATTGCTTTTAGTTTTATTGTTACTAATAAATAATTTTGATGAATATTCAACTGTCTTGCAGGAAGCTGAGTCAGCAACTTTAGATGCAATATCAAAATCAAAGCTTGGAAATGTAGGGGTTACTACTTTTTTCCATACCCCTTTCTTTTATTTTTCTCCATTTATATATAGTATATTAAATAGAAAATATAAAAAATTCGTTCTGCTATCTTGTATGGTTTGCAGTCAGCTTCAGGAAATTCATGGTTTGATTCTTTAATTGGGACAATAATAGGAAACCTACAGATCTCAATTGGAAATGTTCATATCAGATATGAGGATTCTATTAGGTTACTATAATAAAAGCTTCTATATTGTTTTATTTTATTTTATTTTGTTATACCTAATTTCTGTTTGATTATAAATACTTTTGCATTTTCAGCAATCCAGGTCATCCTTTTGCTATTGGTTTTACCCTTGCAAAACTTGCAGCTTTTACAGTTGATGAACACGGGAATGAAACATTTGACACCAGTGGTGCTCTTGATAAATTGCGTAAGGTCAGTTTCAGTTATTTATTTTTTTGTTCTTATTTTAAAAAAAAATTTAGAAAGGCAAGTTTTTCTGGATTTTAAGATGATGCTAACTGTTTGGAGATATCTTATTATTATTGTTATTATTTTTGTAGTCTTTGAAACTTAAAAGGCTTGCAATATATCATGATTCCAACCAAACTCCTTGGAAAATGGAAAAAAAATGGGAAGATCTCAGTCTTAATGAGTGGGTTGAGGTATTTTTCTATTTATTCTGTTGCATAATATATTTCCTCAAAAAAATAATTAACTATCTAATATTTAATTATCCATAAATACCAGATATTTGAAGATGGAATAAATGAAGTTTCTAAGGGAAATGAAGTTTCCTCGTGGGCTCAAGATCGAAGCTACTTAGTTTCACCAATTAATGTTTTTCTTAATTATCATCGTTTGGGAAATGAAGAAAGAACTGATACAGAAATGCCTTTTGAAGAAGCTCGTCTTGTTCTTGATGATGTTTCTTTGACAGTTACAGAGGTAATGATCCTTTGACTTTCTAACAAAATAGTGGTTGACTTTTCTAATTCTAATTTGTTGAATTAAAAAATAAAACGATGATTTATAGGCTCAATATCATGACTGGATTCGACTTTTTGAGGTTATACAAAGATATAAATCATATATTGAGTTTTCACATTTAAGGCCTGTGGTTTCGGTTACTGAAGGTCCTAAACTTTGGTGGCACTATGCTGCTCAAGCTGCCTTGCAGCAGAAGAAAGTGTGGTAAATACATATATTTCTGAAAAGATTTGTATATTATTATTGACCTTTTTTCCCTTATATTTCTAATGTTTTAAATTTATAAATACATCCCAACGTACGCGTTCGAATCATACATTTCCATATTCATATTCAAAATTAATTTATAAAATATAAAACATTATTAATTTTCTAAAGAAGTTTTTGGCTTTTTAATGCTGATATTTTTCTTTAATGTTTGTTAATTCAGTTATAGGTTATCGTGGGCCCAAATTCAACATTTTTGTACTCTTCGAAGGAGATATATTCAGCTGTATGCTGGTTCACTGCAACAATTGTCAGATTCTGATGGTTCAGAACTTAGAAGTATTGAAAGAGATCTTGATCCAAAAGTAATTCTTTTATGGAGGTATGTGTTATTCTAGAGGTTTTAGTGACACACAAAAATGTCACTATATTTGTGTTTCAATGACACATTTTCAACAGTGCAGTAAAAAGCTATTTTTTTTACCCACACTATTTATAAGCGAGGGTAAAAGGTATAAAATTTTAGGTTTTACTCGCGCTTTATAAAGAAGAAATTGTGTAATAAAACTTCAAAAATCTGTTACCCACACTTTTTTGCAGGGTTTCACCAACTAGACATTTACCCACATTCTTTTGTGTAGGTAAAAACTTTTTAAACAGTAGTAAAAAAGTTCAATTTCTTACCCGATCTTTACTGACTGTTTTTTACTTTTGGTGACACTTTATGAGTGTCACTAAATGAGGTCTTTCTAGTAGGACGTTTTGTATCATGCTTGCTCATATTCAAGACACATTTGATCAAAAATTCCAATTGTTGGATAATTAGTCATACATATTCTCTAATCATAACCTTTTTGAGATTTTGTATTGATTTTTCAGATTTCTTGCTCATGCAAAAGTTGGATCTGTTAAATCAAGAGAAGAAGCCGAACAGAGAAATAACAAGAATAGTTGGTTCTCATGGTATGTTTGCGTTTATTTATATATTATTATTATTATGCATTAATGAACTAATTAATAACATCCATAATTCCCTATAATTCAGGAGTTCAGTACCAGATGATTCATCATCAGAAGAAGATTCACCTGCAGGATCTGAATCTGATGGTAATGGATTGAGCAAAGAAGAATGGCAAGCACTTAATAATTTATTAAGTTTCCAACCAGATGAAGATTCATCATCACAATCTGGAAAAGAAATGCAAAATATGACACAACGTTTGGTAATTGTATCTATTGGTCAAGCTGCTGCAAGGATTATTGATCAATATGAAACTGAAATTGGATGTGGTAGATTTGAACAGCTTCAAGTTTCTGCTAAGTTTAAAAATAAAAGCGTTTATTGTGATCTTGCGTTGAAGTTTTATGGATTATCTGCCCCGGAAGGATCACTTTGTCAGGTTTGTTTTCAAATATATAGCATTATAATATTAATATTAATATGAAATTATTATCTACATCCAAAATGGTCTCAGTTTTTCTTTCTACCTAACAGAAGGGTAAAATGGTCATTTCCTGTCGTTGAGACTTCATTCAGCACAAACAAGAAACATAATCTTCATATACAATACTTACTTTAGACAGACCAACTTTATACAGAAAACATTTAGTGAGAAAAAGAAGAAAAATCCTCTTAGCAGCATGCTTTTAATTTGAATTGATTAGTAAAGTTACCTGGCATTCAGTCCTTGCTTATACTGCATGTATGTATGTATATGTGTGTGTGTGTGTGTGTGTGTGTGTGTGTGTATATATGTATTATGCTAAATGATTTTCATTTGCAGAGTGTGAGCAGTAAGAAGAAGGTGAATGCATTGGGTGCTAATTTTGTATATTTACCTGCTGGAGAGAATCTTGATTGGAGGCTCTCAGCAACAATATCTCCTTGCCATGTAACGGTAATGATTTTATAATATAAATATTACAAATAAATATGATCGTCAATATCTACTAATAAAGCAGTAGCACAATTTAAAGCCCTTGCCACTTGTCACTCAATTGGCCTATCCACCTCATCCTAAATACATGTGTCATTTTTTTTTATTTCACTACCTTCCCAATTATCACTTTACACCCTCCTAATTGATATTTAATTTAATAATATTTTCGTAAACTCTTTAAGATGTTACAACTTTAAACATCACTTGTATTTTTTCTGACTCTGTCTCCTTTCGTTTATAGGTCTTAATGGAAAGCATTACCCGCGTTATGGAATTTATGAAAAGGAGCAGTTCTGTTAGCCCTAAAGTTGCTTTTGAAACAGCAACTGCTTTACAGGTACAATTAAATAATCTCTAATAATTTTAGCTATATTTTCCAGAAACTAATATCTCACATTTTGATGAAACAAGTACAGAATAAGATAGAAAAGGCCACTCGTCGAGCTCAAGAGCAATTTCAAACTGCATTAGAGGAACAAAGCAGGTTTATTTATTTCCAGATTTACTTTTATGATCATATGCTGCTTTAAAATGCTGGTTTTATATATATATATCTCATAATTATTTTGTTATTTTTTAAAAATTCAGATTTGCTCTTGATATTGATCTTGATGCTCCAAAAATTAGAATTCCTATAAGAACAAGTACCTCATCAGAATCCGATAATCATTTTCTTTTGGATTGTGGTAATTTCACATTGCGAACAGAGGTACGAATGTACAATATTACTTAAATAATATTTTATATAATTTCTTTTCACTTAATCACTTTAACCTGAAGTTACTTTTTATTTCAGGAGGGCCATCGTGATAAAGGAAAAAACTTATATTCTCGTTTCCGTATTGCTGGAAGAGATATTGCTGCTTTTTTTACAGGTAGTAGTTTTTTTTTTAATTTTAATTTTTAATTTATTTAAATTTATACGGCAAACTCACACACTACACCCCTACTGTAGGCACAGATGGTACACGTGAGCTGGAATCTTCAAGTCAAAGTAGTCAACTTTCAACTTGTCATTCTTTATCACTTGTTGATAAATGTGGGATTAATGTTATCATTGATAAGGTATAATTACAATTACCTCAAATTATTATTCTCAATTTACTACTTTAATCACACACTTTTTTTTTCTTTTTTTTTTAAGATTAAAGTAGCTCATCCATGTCATCCATCAACCCGTGTTTCTGTACAAGTTCCTATGCTTGGAATTAATCTTTCACCATCACGAGTCAGCCTTCTTATGCAACTTTTAAATATTCTTTCTAATACAATTGAAAGTGGTTCAAAACTTGTTGAAGATTGTCAAGCTGAACATGCCCCATGGAGTTCACCTGATCTTGCAACTGATGCTCAAATACTCGTTTGGAAAGTATGTATTTTTTCAAAAAATTATATATATATATATATATATATATATATATATATATATATATATATATATATATATATATATATATATATTATATTTTAATTTTTAATTAATCTTGTTTGGTTCAGGGGATTGGTTATTCAGTTGCTTCATGGCAGCCTTCATTTGTTGTACTATCTGGATTGTATCTTTATCTGTTGGAGTCAAATACATCCGAGAACTATCAGCGGTGCACTAGGTGCAATTTTTGTTATCTTTTTATTTTTAATTTTTTTTTCTTATTATTTTTGGTTTGTGGATTATTTTTTTAATACTTAAATGCTGTCAGTATGGCTGGTAAGCAAGTATATGAAGTACCTCCAGACAGTGTTGGTGGTTCATCTTCATGTATTGCTGTGTATATCAGAGGCATGGATATGCAACAGGTAAATTTTTATTTAATTGTTTTCTTTCTTACCTAGATAGCTACATAGATATTGTGTTAATTTATCGATAATTTGGTGAAATTCACGATAGTTTTCTGTCCAACTGCCACTTATTTTGTGAGATTAGAAACCTATGCCATTAATTGTCCATATAATGTAATATAATAAAAATTTCCCTGATCTGATTTCATGTCCTGCTCTGTTTCTAGTGATTGTAACAATTGTGATAGTTAACTAAATCTCCCAATATGTTGGTTAATAGTGACTAATTTTGTTGGTCACTATTGTAATTTACATTCCATAACTCCAATGTGCAATTCACATCTTGCTACATGTCTCACAATCTACCTTTTTTAAGAACATATAATTATTCATTTTGTTTAAATTCATTCTGAAATGTATGATGGACACCTTTTTTACTATTTTAACCTAAAGGTGCCTTATTCACACTAATTTTGACAACCAAGTATTTTATGTTCATGATAAAATTATATAGAAGTATTAGGATTAGGATTAATGCTAATATCTTATTATTTTCACTTTTTGAAGGCTTTAGAATCTTCTAGTACAACGGTTATAATGTTTCCAGACGAGAAGGAGAAAGCTAGTTGGTTAAGAGGACTTGTACAAGCAACCTACCAAGCTTCTGTATGCTACTAATTTTTCATTATATTTAATCCCCTTTTCTCAATTTAAATCGCATCTGGTTTAGCTGCAAGCTATGATTATTTATTTAATTTTTGATTTTATTAATTTACATCGTGTAGGCTAGTTCATCGGTTGATATACTCGTAAAACAAGATGATCAATCTGCAGAACTTTCTGAAACTAGCTCAACTAATACGAAGATTGCTGATGTTATTATTAGTGGAACTTTGGAGGAAACTAAAATATTTATATATGGCAAGGTTAGATGTAGTTTTTTCATTTCTATTATTTAATTTAATTTAATTTAATTTCAAATTGTTTGTAGATGATAATGATATATAATTATTGTTCAATTTTGTAGATGGGAACTGAGGGGAATGACGAAGTTGAAGAGGTTCAGATTCTTGAAGTTCTTGCTGGTGGAGGAAAGGTTTGTATGTTTTTTTAATCTATGTATATGAAAATAGAGTGAATTACAAAAATTGTCATTGTGATTTGTATGAAATTATAAATTTCGTCCCTCAACTTCTTTTGTTACACGAGTAGCCCCTAATTTTCCCTCTAAAGCAAAAAGGGTGTTTAGTTTTTAGGGACCGTTGATGGTGCATGTTTTAAAACTTTCAAAATTAGGGACCATTATTGTTAAAAGTTTCAAAACTAGGGACCATTATTGTTAAACGTTTCAAAATTAGTGACAGGAAGTCAGGAACTAGTTAGGATAATAGTACAATTGCAATTTCTTTGAATTTAATTTTTGCAGATAATCCAGAAAAATAAAATTGATTCTTTTTGTTAATTTAATATCTTGCAGGTGCACGTTGCATCTAGTGAAGGGGATTTAACAGTGAAGATGTATTTACACTCATTAAAAATTAAAGACGAACTGCAAAATTCTTCAACGGGCCCAAATTATTTAGCTTGCTCTGTTCTGGAAAGTGATCGGGCCTCTGAGCCCATAAATACTACTACTATAAATCCTAAAGTTGAGGAATTATTAGACAACATGGTTGATGATGATGATGATTTCTCAGATGCTTTGATAGATTTCACATCATTAACTGATTCTGTTGACACTCCAAAAGATGTTGGAAAACAGAAAGGAAATTCTGGAGATATGTTTTCTGAAGATGAAGGAAATGATGATATTGATTTTATATCAGTTACCTTTTTGAAAAGGACATCTCAATCCCCTGATTATGATGGTATAGATACTCAGGTAAATGATTAATTAAGGGTTAATTATGTCTTAATCCTCAAACTTTCATCAATTTGGCAGTTTAAGCGTTTAACTTTTTTTCTCACGTGATGTAATCCCATAAGTTTGGTTAACTTGTTAAAAAAGCCATTGTGACCTGCTATCCAGTGGCGGTACCAGGACAATTTTCAAAGGTGGTCGAAATTTTAGAATGAAAGTCAGGTTCTTGAGTGATATTTTTTTAAGGTTAAATTGCAAATATAACATTTTTAAACTAAGAAAAATGAGAAAAATTAGTCAAAAGAAAGAAAATTTTAGTGGAAAATACAATAAAAAAACATTAAAAGGGAAATAAGGAAATTTTTTTTTAAAAAAAATATGCATATAAAAGGGACTTGAACTTAATGTTATATATTTAAGATATAAATAAGTTAACCACTAAACTAATATACGACGTGGACTAGTTATAGCTCATACATTATAAACAAAAGCTAAAAATGAGTTGATACATAAAAAATTTTATACTAATCGAAAAACTTTTGGGGTGGGCAGATGCCCACCCTGCCCACCCCTTAGAACCGCCGCTGCTGCTATCATAGGTTGATACTTACAAAGAAACCATAAAAACCCCTAAACGAAAGTGTATAAATTTATGCACCAATTTTTCATAAGAATGTTAAGTAATAATGATGAAAATTATGAAAGTGTTATTAAGTTATAACATTGAGAAAAACGTTTGAGGGTTAAATCATCAAATAAACAAAAGTTTAAGGATTTAACATATTTATTACTAAGAAAAGTTGAAGGATTTAACATATTTAATTTCTTTTTAACTTCCAGATGAGCGTCCATATGTTAAAATTAGAATTTTTTGTCCACCGTCCCACTATTGTTGCTTTAATTAGTTTGGGCATTGATATGGGCAATGCAAGTCGTGGGATAAGTAATAATAGCACATCAAAAGCTGATGTGGATGAAACCTCAGTGCAAAAAGATGACGTGGACGAAAGCTCATTGCAAAAAGACAAAACTGAAGAACATAGTCAATCAAAAGTCAAAGGATTACTAGGACATGGGAAAGCTCGAATTTTAGTTTCATTAAACTTGAATATTGATAGTGTAATTATATATATTAACAAAGAAGATGGATCTCAACTTGCAATGCTTGTTGAAGAAAGTTTCTTTTTGGATCTTAAGGTGAAAAATTTCTACCCTTTTTCTTTTTTAACAAATTTTTTTTGAGAAAATTCATCTAGTTATGCTCTTAATTTTTTAATTAAATTTTGTTTTAGGTTCACCCTGGTTCTATATCAGTTGGAGGAACCCTAGGGAACTTTAGGTTTTGTGATGTTGCATTGGGTCCAGATCATTGTTGGGGATGGCTTTGTGATATAAGTAATCAAGGAGCCGATTCACTTGTCCAGGTATTTTTTTTTTTTTTTGTCGAGTCAATTACATAAATCATCCCTGTGGTTTGTATGAAATTATGGATTTGGTCCCTCAACTATTTATATTACACGTACAGTCCCTAGTTTTGAAACTTGTAAAATCAACAATCCCTACTTTTTAAACTTGTAACGTCAATGGTCCCTAAAAACTTAACAGTTTTTTGCTCTAGGGACTGTTAGGTATTACAACTTCCAAAATTAGGGACTATATGTGTAATAAAAAAAGTCGAGGGATGAAATCCAAACTTTTAAACAAACCACATGGACGACTTATTTAATTTACTCATTTTTTTTTTAATTTATAGTTGAGGTCACATGCAGTATGGCAGTATGGCTTACTGAATTTATTTACATCACCCTAATCTCTCTCTGTATGTATATGTATGTATGTATATATATGTATATCAGTTCACATTCAAGTCGTACAGTCCTGAAGATGATGACTATGAAGGATATAAGTACAGCTTAAGTGGCAAACTTTCTGCTGTTCGTATTGTGTTTCTCAACAGATTCATTCAAGAGGTTTGTTTGGACTTTTTCTATTAACAGATACTTTATATGTTTATATTATATTTTTATAATTAAGATTCATGGTACAGCTGTCAGCATATTTCATGGCACTAGCAACAGCTCCTAATACAGAAGAAGCAGTTAAATTTGTTGATAAAGCAGGAGGATTTGAATGGTTGATTCAGCAATATGAAATAGAAGGTTCAGCTGCAATAAAATTGGACCTCTCATTAGAAACACCAATATTAGTTTTACCACGAAATTCCTCTAGCAAAGAGTTAGTTATTCTTCCAACTTTTTTTTTAATTTAAGCACATTGTTTGATTATGATGACAATTCTGATTATTTTAAATTATGGATGCAGTTTCATACAAGTTGATTTAGGTCACTTATCGGTAACAAATGAAGTTAGTTGGCATGGACCTGATGATGATCCCTCATCTGTTCATCTTGACATTCTTCATGCAAAGGTTTATTTTTAATTTAATTAAAAAAATTATTCTATACAATTTTGGAATGTAACACAGTGCTGAACTGTTTCAGATTTTAGGAATCAATATGGCTGTTGGAGTAAATGGTATTTTAGGAAAATCAATGATTCGAGAAGGCAGTGATATTAATATTTATATCAGACGCAGTTTAAGAGATATATTTCGCACAGTTCCAAATTTGGCATTGGAAGTAAAGGTTCGGAATTTAACATATTTTGCACTTATTAATAATTATCTATCTTTATTTTAGGAACTTATTATATTATTTACCCGGGAAAACAGGTAGGCTCAATACATGTTGTGCTTTCTGAGAAAGAATATAGTGTAATTAGCAGTTGTGTAAGCATGAATATGAGTGAAGAAGCTAATATTCCTCCTAAATTTCGCAATACAAACACTGGTTCAACTGATACAATACAGTTGCTTGCTGATAAAGTCAACCTGACTAGTCAAGTTTTCTTGTCTCGTTCAGTTAACATAATGGCAATTCACCTTGATTATGCACTGCTAGAATTATGCAACGGTATCCAAGAAGATTCACCTCTAGCACAAATCACTGTAAGTAAAAAGAAACTTTTTTTTTTTTTATTTTGTTTTCGGCAAAAATGCATTTTTGTCCCTGAACTTTGTTGACTAGGTGCTAATTTACCCTAAACTATAAAAGGTGCACCATACTAACCTAAACATGGATACCTAATTCGCCAAGTTTAAGGTAGTAATCTACATTTTCTACCTTAAAAAAAAAATTAAAAAAAAAAACATTTATTAAATATTAAATCTAGAAAAAATTAAAAAAAAATTATATTATGATACTATAGTATTATTATTACATTAAAATTAAAATAATAGTAATTGTACTGTTACTCCCTCCGTCCCAATTTTATCGTCCATGTTTCCTTTTTTTTTGTCCCAAAATTATTGTCAACTTGAAAATTCCACCAATCAAAAAACAGTTACGTGGTAAAGATATAATTTTATTGGTTGGACAGTATAACAAATGCACTTTTCTTAAACCATGTGATTTTTGTCTGTAGACAATAATTTTGGGACGGAGGGGGTATTTTAGAATATATATATATATATATATATATATTGTTTTTTAGATAATGGATGTAATTGGTATTGAGAATCGACACCATTTTTGTCTTTTAATTCCTTATCCTTGCAAAGAAAATACATGAATATTGCCTTTTGCTTTGTATCCAATCACATTATATTAACAATTATTTAGTTGAATATATTCTTTCGATGTTACTAAACAAAATAAGTTTCATCATTTTTGTTTCATTTCATTATTTTTTCGAGGTCTTATTAATTGCTTAAAAATCAATATAATATAATAAAATGTAAAAATTGTTTAAGATTGATTTTTAAGGTAATTGTATTTATAAAGAATTTTATTATTATTTCAGCTGGAGGGCATGTGGTTTTCCTCCCGAATGACATCTTTTTCTGAAATGGATCTTTATGTAACCCTACCTCGTTTTTCAATTTTGGATGTTCGACCCAGTACCCGACCCGAAATGCGGTTAATGCTTGGAACAACTACCGATGTTTCAAAACAAGCTCTTAATGAAAAAGGGGGTTCAAATGTTGTTGTACCACATTCAACAATGTTATTAATGGATCTTAGAATTCGTTCAAATTCTCAATTTTTGGTTGTTAGACTTCAACTACCTCCTGTTCTTGTTGTTCCAGATTTCCTTCTTGCAGTTGGTGAGTTTTTTGTTCCATCTTTGGGAGCAGAAACTGGAAAAGAGGAAGTTATGGATCTGAAAAACGACCCGGTTTGTAAAACGGGTAGTATAGTTTTATCAGAAGCAGTTTATAAACAAACTGAAGATGAGATAAACCTGTCACCAAACAGACAGTTGGTAGTTGATGCTGCAGGAATTGATGAATATACTTATGATGGTTGTGGGAAAACTATTGTTTTGAATGAGGATAATGAGCAGCCACAATCTTCTGAATTTCGACCCATTATTGTTATTGGAAGGGGTAAAAAACTGCGGTTTGTAAATGTGAAGATTAAGGTAATGAAAAGTACTTCTAATTTGATAAAAACAAACATATAAAAAAATTAACTAATTACAATTTGTTATTTTACGAGAAGTAAAATTATCAAACTGTTTTCTGACCATCTTGTTAGAGTTTTACTCAAGGAAATTATCAATTAAGACATCATAGTTTCATCAAATTACAAATTGAGGTATCAAAGTATTTTTCTCACTCTTATAAAGAACTGAAGTTTCAAAAAGTTTTTCATTTAGGGTATTATGACTTGATTAGATTATTCAAAACTCATTTTATATATTAGTTATGCAATCAATTTTTTTATAGAAGCTAACAAATCAAAATTTATGTAATTAATTGTATGTGTTTTTTATATAATAGTTATACACTTATTAGCTAAATTTTTTTTACTGAAAAATAACAAATTTTAATTGGTTAATTATTTAATTTATTAGTTATTATCAAATTAGGTATTTTATAATCAGTTATTTATTTTTTCAACATATTATATCTGATAATAATTTTCTGATGATGCCAGAATGCTTTATTTTTAACGGATTACACATACTTGAGTAATGACAGCAGTTTTTCAGTGGCGTTTGAAGATGGTGTAGAAGTTATTGTGCAGGATATATTTTCTTCAATTAAAGAAGAGAAGAATCTAGAAAAATCCGAGAAACTGTTAATTTCCTCAAATACTTCTGATGCTGAACAAACAAAAATATCTAAACCAAATATAAGTTTAGAGGCCCAGGTATTTATTATTTTATTACTACCTCTAAACTATGGAAAAACCTCAATTTAAAAAAAAATAAGTTTGCTGATGTGGCAGGTTGTGTGTCCTGAGTTCACTTTTTATGACAGCAGTAGAGCATCCATTGATGGTTCATTTCAGGCTGAAAAGCTTCTTCGTGTCAGAATGGATTTAAGCGTCATGTAAGATTTCTTTTTAACTTATTTAATTTTATGGCTTATTTAATTTGTTATATTAATATAATAGGTTTGCATCAAAAGAAAATGATATATGGATTCGAGCACTTTTAAAAGATCTAACGGTTGAGGCTGGTTCTGGTCTTAGAATTCTTGATCCAGTGGATATTTCTGGTGGATATACATCTGTAAAAGATAAAACAAATATATCATTAATATCATCTGATATATTTGTTCATTTATCTTTAAGTACAATTTCCCTGATTCTTAATCTTCAGAAACAGGCAGTTGCAGCATTACGGTTTCAAAGTGCTGATCCTTTGTCTCCTTGTTCCAAATATGATCAAGTTTGGGTTTCTCCAAAAGGTTGTCATATTTACCTAGCTAACTTTTACGTAGGCCTGTAAACGAACACGAACGGGGCCTTGTTCGTGTTCGTTTGTTAAGGAAATATGTGTTCGTGAACGGTTCGCGAACACTTATCGAACGAGTTTTGTGTTCGTGTTCGTTTGTTAAGAAAATTTAGTGTTTATGAACGGTTCGTGATTGAGAGTAACGAACATAAACGAACACAAACGTACTCAAACGAACACAAACAAACAAAAGCGAACATAAACAAATAAAAACGTACACAAACGAACATAAACAAACACAAACGAACATAAACAAACAGAATCGAACAAAGTGCAGGAAAACATGTTTCTACCATTTCCAAAACCACCTTAAAGATATCAGAAACATAAGTTGCATAACTGAAAACATGAACCTCCAAGATTGTTAATTCTAAACAAGTTATGGAGGAGATCTAGGGTTGTACGTTTCTAAATGAATTGAACAAGAAAGTCTAAAGCTAAGGGCTTTATATTTTTTTATTTTAATTATAATTAATCAATATTACAAATAATATTTTATATTTAGTTCAAGAATAAACGAACACTAACAAACGAACACTAACAAACGAACATGAACGGATGTTCACGAACGTAAACGAACGAATGGGCCTTTGTTCGTGTTCGTTTGTTTAATTAAACGAACACAAAATCTTGTTCTTGTTCGTTTGTTTAGCTAAACGAACGAACATAAACGAACTCCCGCCGAACGGTTTGTTGAACGTTCAGTTCGTTTACATCGTTTACAGGCCTACAGTTTCACGGCTTTATCCTTCTTTTGGACTTATTCTTTTTTTTTTTTACTTTTTTACAGCAAAGGGGAATAATAATGAAATTACATTCTGGAGGCCTCGGGCTCACTCCAATTATGTCATTTTGGGTGATTGTGTGACTTCCAGGTAGAAAAAGTCTTAATGTTTAAGCAAGTTATATATATACACACACAAACACACAAATATGTGTTATTTTTTGGGTGACACAAAAAAGCGAGTACTAGTTTTTTGAAATTTTGTGACAACATTTTCTTTAAAAAGTGAGTTAAACCTAAATTTTTTACCTTTACCCATACTTTTTAGAAAGTGAGTAAAAAATCAAACTTTCTGCTACACCGTTGAATAAGTGTCACCAAAACCAACATATAATGACACAATTTTGTGTGTCTGTCACTAAATGTCACTTTTCTTGTAGTCTTGGATTTACATTTGACCTACATGCATATTATGTGTAGTGTCACAAATACTTGATTATTGACTTTTTGTAAAATGGTTTTGACCATATTTGTTTTTTTTAATATGGTTGAGTTTAGGCCCGTTCCTCCTTCACAAGCAGTTATGGCAGTTAGTAATGCATACGGTAGAGTACGTAAGCCTGTTGGTTTCAAACTTATCTGCTCATTTTCTGGTATCCAACAATATGAAAAACCAGAAGATAACAATAGCGACTGTTCTATTTGGTCACCAATTGCACCCGAAGGATACTTATCAGTAGGCTGTGTTGCACATGTTGGAAAAGAACCCCCACCGAATCATACTGTGTACTGCATAAGAGCTGATCTGGCAACATCAACTGCTTACTCAGCATGCATGTTTAACTCTCCATCAAATGAAAATTATCCAGCTGGATTTAGTATCTGGAGATTAGATAATCTTTTTGGGTCGTTTTATGCAAATTGTTCGATTAGTTGTCCTTCAGAGGATGTATGTTATGATCTTAACCATCTTTTGCTGTTGAATTCAAGTTGGAACCGTTTATCTGCAAGAGAATCTAGGTCAATTGTGAACGTTGACCAGGAAAGTACAAGTCAACAAAGCAGTGATAATCAGGGTACAAGTACAAGTTCAAGTTCAAGTTCATCAAGGTGGGATGTTGTTAGATCGATTTATAGAGGTGGTTATTATATGGCAACACCGGATTTTGAGAGAATTTGGTGGGATAAAGGTAGTGATGACCGAAAACCACTTTCTATTTGGAGACCAATACCTGGACCTGGTTTTAAGGTTATAGGTGACTGCATAACTGAAGGGTTAGTCTTTTTTCTTTTTTTTCTTTTTTTTAATATTTCCTCACTATTTTCTTACTATCTTAGTTTTAGAATACCAATTAAGGTATCAAAGTATTTTCTCACTCTTGAAAAGAATCAAAGCTTAAAAAAAAATCATTTAGGGTATTATCAATTGTGACTTGATTAGATCTTTCAAAAATCATGTAATATATTAGTTATACAATCCAATTTTATAAAAACTAAATTATGTATATACGCATACAAAATTACAAATAAATAAAGTTAAAAGCAATTTTTTTATAAAAAATACATTATGCCATTAATAAATTTTAGATCCAATCAAGTCATAATACCCTAAATGAATGTTCTTGAAAAAAAATTTCTTTTTAAGAATGAGAGTATACTTTGATTAGTTGATACCTTAATGGGTATTTTAATTGATTATTGATGTAAATTGATGGGTTTTTTTTTTCAATTTACCCTTTTACTTAAGTATCTTTAATCACCTGTGCAGTTTGGAGCCACCTGCATTGGGGATACTATTTAAAGCTGACAACCCTGATATTTCTGCAAACCCTGTTCAATTTACTAAAGTTGCTAATATTTCTATCAAAGGTGTTGATGATGCTTTTTTTTGGTACCCAATTGCACCCCCAGGATATGCTTCCATGGGCTGCATTGCTACTCAAGTAGATGAAATACCGAATTTGACCTTGGTTTGTTGTCCAAGACTTGATCTTGTTACTCAAGCTAATGTTCCTGATATGCCAATTTCTCAATCCTCGAATCCAAAATCATCTCAATGCTGGAGTATCTGGAAGCTGCATAATCAGGTCAGCATTTGGAATTTCTAAATTTTAATTAAATTGACCTAGAAATTTTATTATTTAATATTGATAATGTATGTGGTGGCCACCCAAGTTTTCAACTTTTTTAAAATAATTAACCTAAAATCTAATTATAACATATTAAAAAAATCCAAATAGAAGCTCAAATGTGAAATGCCAATATTTCCCTTCTTTTATGTGCGTCTTTATTGTTGCAAGTGTTTTTATTTGTTTTATATTGAGATGTTAAAAATAGGCTCAGTTTTATGATTTATAGTGTTCCGGCGTTAGTTTGGTCAAAATTGGTATAACTGAGAACTATTACATACTTAGGTGGTCCTATAAAACTGTTCCGATAAATGAGTGGCTAAAATGAAAAAAGTTGAAACTTGGGTGCCCTCCACTTCAATATCCCTATTTAATATTTATGTGATTATAGTTGTCTTTTCAGAAAGTAGTTATTTTAGTTAAAGACTTATTATTTTATTTTACTTTTGGCAAATTTTAGGCCTGCAATTTCCTTGCACGTTCTGATCTGAAGAAACCTTCCAGCCGATCGGCTTTCAGTATTGGTGATTCTGTGAAACCAAAAACACGGGACAACATTATGGCAGAAATAAAGTTGTCGTGTTTTTCTGTTACCATTTTAGACAGTTTGTGTGGGATGGTATCCAATTTGCATTTACTTTTTTTTTAATTCTTTTTATTTACTTTTTTTGCTTAAATTATCTTTTTTTTGGCAGATGACACCGTTTTTTGATTTTACAATCACAAACATTAAACTTGCAGCTCATGGTGGAATGGATTCCATGAATGCTGTATTATTTTCTTCAATTGCTGCATCAACTTTTAACACACAATTAGACTCATGGGAACCACTTGTTGAGCCATTCGATGGAATTTTCAAGTATTACTTTACCTATAATATATATAATCCATGTTATTTTGTTATTTATTATTTTGACATTTATTTTCTTTTGAAGATTTGAGACATATGATACCAACGAACAATCCCAATCAACAGTAGGAAAAAGGGCTCGAATTGCTGCTACAAGTATCCTTAATATAAATATTAGTGCTGCAACTATTGATACTTTTGCAGAAACCCTACTTTCTTGGAGAAGACTTAGAGAACTTGAGGGAAAAGCAATCAAATCAGACAAGGTTTCGTATTATATTTTACTCCACAATTAACCTTTTTCGGTTACATTAACTGATTTTCGAGTTTTTATTTTATTATTTTTTTTTTCTTTTTATGGATATTTGGCAGGGAATTAGCAGTCATACCATTGGTGAAGATGGTTCGATTTTCTCTGCATTAGATGTAGATGATTTCCAGACTGTAACCATAGAGAACAAGCTTGGATGTGACATTTATTTAAAAAAATATGATCAAAATTCTAGTACAGTCAATCTTCTGCAGTATGATGATAGTGCTTCTGTGTGGATCCCACCTTCAAGATACTCAGATCGATTCAATTCGGTTGATGATTCAAGGGAGGGAAGATGTTATGTTGCAGTACAGATAATTGAAGCCAAGGTTTTATATATTATTAACATTAATTAATGCATAAATGGTTAAATGATCCATGATATATGACCGAAAAGTGGTTTATTTCTTTTTAAGGATCTACCAACTGTTGATGACGGAAATAGTAACAGCTTCTTCTGTGCATTACGACTTGTTGTTGATAGTAAGGAGGTGAGTCAGCAGAAATTATTCCCTCAGAGGGCAAGAACAAGATGTGTGAAACCATTGATTTCCAAAAGTAACAATCTTGGTAGTGCCAGGTGGAATGAGCTTTTTATTTTTGAGGTTCCTCGAAAGGTATGTTGACTTCTACACACACACACACACTTCAACTAAAAATAAATAATATATTATTTATTTATGTTGCAGGGATTCGCTAGGTTAGAGGTTGAGGTTACTAATCTTTCAGCAAAAGCAGGAAAAGGTAATGTAAAATTCTGATTTTACATTAAAGAATTATTAATATTTTTTTTAGTTTTTTTATATTTATATTTTTGGATCAGGTGATGTAGTTGGTGCTTCAACAATCTCTGTTGGGAAAGGTGTTAATCCTTTAAGAAAGGTAGCATCAGCCAGAATGTTGCAACAAGCAACCGATAATCAGACAGATGATGTTACACATCTTTTAATGAGAAGGGTTAGTTACATAATTTCCCATTTTCGTATTTATTTCAATATCTTTTATAATTTAAAATATTCGATATTTTAGGGTCCTCAAAAAAATGGTGATTTGCCTTTTGAAGGATGTCTTGTAGCATCTACATCCTATTATGAAATGAAATCTACTTCTAACCTTGAAAATACATCAGAGGAAGAAAAAGATGTGGATGATGATGTGGGCTTTTGGGTGGGCCTTGGGCCCGAAGGTGTGTGGGAGAGTTTTAGATCTTTCCTTCCACTTTCGGTTATTACAAGAAAAATGGATAATGATTACATTGCAGTGGAAGTAGTTATGAAAGATGGAAAAAAGCATGCAATTTTAAGGGGTCTTGCAACTGTTGCAAATGAGACGGATATTAAGTTGGATATAACTGTTTCTTGTATATCTAATAATCATGATCATGATCATGATCATGATTTAGTTGGTGAAAATATAGTAGTTGAAGAAATCTTTGAGAATCAAAGACATACTTCGATTTTAGGTTTTCGTGCGAATGATCCTCATTGGAGTAACCGAGATTTATCACATACAAGTAATGTAAGTTAAGATTTTTCTTGTAGTGAAATTATCATTAGTTCTGTACTTCTTCAATTAACTTTTTCAGGATTTTAATTATTATTTTTTTTGTTCATATAACAGGATTTCAATGAACCACCACTGCCAGCTGGCTGGACATGGGCCTCACCTTGGACAACTGATAAATCTGAATCAGTTGATGTTGACGGTTGGGCATACGGTTGTGATTTCCAAACCCTAAATTGGCCACCAACTCCTGAAAATGCTTCAAAATCACCTCAAGATTCTATACGTAGAAGACGCTGGATTCGTACAAGACAAATAGATACTGATCAAGAAACCGAAGAAATTAGTTCTGATATTCATGTTATAAACCCTAATTCTTCTTTTGTATTACCATGGAAATCCATGTCAAAAGATTCAAAAAGTTGTTTAAAAATCCGTCCTTTTGCTGAAGAACATCAAGAATTCTACACATGGGGGTGCCCAGTTGGCTTATATGGGCAAAACAATCATTCTTTAAATCCAGTAAAAGCGTTTAAATTAAATCAGCTTGAGAAAAACAACACACTTTGGTGTTGTTCAGCATCTGATGGGAAACAATTTTGGTTAAGTATTGGTGCAGATGCTTCAGTTCTTCAAACCGAATTAAGTTCACCTATTTATGATTGGAAAATATCGGTTAATGCTCCTTTAAAATTGCAAAATCGGCTTCCGTGTTCTGCACAATTTGTAATTTGGGAAAAATTGAGTAATGGGAATACAGATGAGAGACAACGTGGTGTTGTATCCTCACGTGATGTTGTGTCCATTTATTATGCTGATGTAAGGAATGCGTTATTTCTTGAACTGTCTCTAGAAGGTGGTTGGGTGTTGGAAAAGGTATGCCATTAACTGTTATAATTCTGCAATTTTCTTTTCTTATAAAAAGAGTAAATTACATAAATCGTCCTTGGACTTTTTTTGTTACACGAATAGTCCTTAACTTTGAAACTTGTGACACCAACGGTCCCCAAACCGCCCAAACCGGAAAAGAGCGTTAAGTTTGTAAGGACTGTTGATGTTTCAAGTTGTAAAACTAGGGACCATCTGTGTATTAAAAAAAGTCAAGGGACTGAAATCGAAATCCATTATTTCATATTTATGTAATTTACTCTTTATAAGTATATATTTTAATAAACACTCTCTTTCTGTGAAGCAGGATCATGTTCCTATATTGGATATTTCATCTACTAATCAAGCTTCCTCATTTTGGATGATCCATGAAAATAGTAAAAGGTTTATATACTTAATTTATTCACTCATATTTCACTGTGTGTTTTTCACATAGTCAGCTTGACTTTATGTTGACTTTTTTTATACGCAGGAGATTACGTGTAAGCATGGAACGCGAAGTGGGAGCATCTGCAGCTTCACCAAACACAATAAGATTCTTTATTCCATATTGGATTAGCAACGATTGCTCTATTTTGCTCACATATCAAGTAGTAGAAATTGAACCCTTAGAAAATTCAGATTCAGAAAATAACTCAAAAAAGAATATTCAAGTTCTAGAAACAATTGAGGACACTAGTCCTATTCCTAGTATGCTTTCTCCACAAGATTATGTGGGCCAGGGTGGTCATAGTCTTTTTTCTAAACAAAATGATGCTTATCTTTCATCTCGTGTCGGTTTAGCTGTTGCTACACAAAATTCTGACATTTTTAGTCCCGGGTTATCTCTTATTGACCTCGAAAAGAAGGTCAGACACATTTTAATTCAGTACTTTTAAACTTTTTACATAAGTTGTCCTTGTGGTTTGTAACAAATTACAGTTTTCGTCCCTCGACTTCTTTTTATTACACAAGTGCTACCTAATTTTGAAACTTGTAGCATTAGTGATTCCAAATTTTGTAACTTGTAACATCATTGATCCCCAAAAAAGTAACACCCTTTTTTTGCTTTAGGGATTGTTGGTGTTACAAGTTTAAAAATTAGGGACTATACACAAAGAAGTAGAGGGACGAAATCCATAATTTGATACTCCACAAGGACGATTTATGTAATTTTCTCATAATTTTATTACATCTATTTTGGTAATAGCAACGAGTGGATGTTAAAGCTTTTAGTTCAGATGGATCTTATTACAATCTTTCAGTTTTACTGCAAATGACATCCGGTAGAAGAAAGGTATATACTTTTTTATTGTGTTTTTAGCAAAAGTATTAAATAAAACATTAATTAAAAAATCTAAATTATTTAATGCAGGTTGTCCATTTTCAACCCCACACAATGTTTTATAATCGGGCTGGATTAAGTCTATGCCTGCAACAATGTGATACCGAATCATTAGCTTGGATTCACCCTACTGATGCTCCAAGTCCTTTTAAATGGCAAACATCTGACAAACTTGAATTATTAAAGGTTTGAACATAATTAGTTGATTAACTATATAGGTTGATTTATGATTAATGTTTATGATAAATTTACTGTAGTTAAAAGCAGAGGATTACTGTTGGAGTACACCATTTAGTGTTGCAACTGAAGGCTGGATGCGTGTTTCCTTGAGACATGAAACCACGGGTAAAACTTTGTATTTGAAAATTGAAGTCAGAAGTGGAACTACAAACTCGAAATTTGATGTCATTTTTCGACCCAATTCGTTTTCAAGCCAATACAGGTTAGTTTTCTCTCCTTTTTTCTATTAATTTTTTGTTGCAACTTACTCTGTTATTTGATTGCAGGATTGAAAATCATAGTATGTTTTTACCATTCCATTTTCGACAAATCGACGGTAATGATGATTCATGGAGTGTTCTTAATCCATACGCTAGTGCTTCATTTTCATGGGAAGATCTTGGCAGACCACGGGTTCTTGAAATTCTTGTTGATGGAACCGATCCTGAAAATTCAACAAAATATAATATCGATGAAGTTCGTGATTATCTACCTGTTTTACAGCTGGATGGTGGGCCCACTAAAGCAGTTCGTGTTACTATTGTAAAAGAAGAGAAAATGAATGTTGTCATGATTAGAGATTGGATGCCAGATAACGATCCAAATACTAATGATGATAATGATAAAAGTATTGTTGGAAACAATGATCAATTGTCGGTTTTAAATTCAGATTGCGAAGTTCATCTTACTCTTGAATTCATAGAGCTCGGTTTGTCTGTTATTGATCATGTGCCTGAAGAAATACTTTATTTATCAGTGCAGAATCTTCTTTTGTCTCATTCTTCTGGTTTGGGATCTGGTACCAGTAGGTAATGAATTTCTAACCATATTTCTCATGGATGTTTAATTGTTTCTGTTAGAGTAAATTACCTAAATCGTCCTTGTGGTTTGTATGGAATTTTGGATTTTGTCCCTCGACTTTTTTTTGTTATTAAACGGATATAGCCCCTATTTTTGAAACTAGTAACAATAACGGTCCCTAAAGAGAAAAAAAAGGCCCTTAAGTTTTTATGGACAATTAAATTTACAAGCATCAAGATTAAGGACAATTGATGTTACAAGTTTCAAAATTAGGCACTGACAGTCTGACACTATCCATGTAATAAAAAATAGTCGAGGGACAAAATCCATAATTTCATACAAACCACAAGGATGATTTATGTAGTTTTCTCTTTCTATTATTTATGCTAATTCATGTAACTTGTTTAATTTATATTTTGAAGGATTAAATTAAGAATGGGTGGGATTCAAGTTGATAATCAGCTTCCTATAACACCAATGCCCGTTTTGTTTAGACCACAAAGAATTGGAATAGAAGCAGGTTATGTATTAAAATTTTCTATGACACAACAATCTGATGGATCCTTAGATTTGCATGCTTATCCTTATATTGGTTTGCAGGTGAGTATTTTTTGCTATTTCGGTTAATTATGTTTTAATCCTTAAACTTTCACCAATTTGGTGATTTAACCCTTAAACCTTTTTTTTGCATGATTTAGACCCTCAACTTCAGGTAAACTTGTTAAAGATAGGCCATTTTGAACCTGCTATCACACTATCACAGTTAATCACAAATTAATACTTATAAAAACCTCTTTAACCCCTAAACTTTTTTCCGTAATGGTTTAGTTCAATATTAAGTGGTAGTAAGAATAAAATATGTAAATTAATATTGAGTAAATCGTTTGAGAGTTAAATCGCACATATGTAAAAGTTAAAGGTTCAAATCGTATTTAACAGTTAGATAAACTACATCTTGAAACGAGATGACCGGTTTGACCCGTAGCAGGTTTGACAAAGGCGTCAAAACACCTAATCAACAAAATTTTAAGGGTTAAATAATAAGTTAACCAAAATTTAGAATAAAATCGTTCTCAAAAAAGTTTAAGCCTTAAAACGCCAAATAATTGAAAGTTGAGGGATTAAAACATTACTAACCCTTGTAGCAGAGCCCTAATTATGTTATTCTTTTTTCTTATTTTGACAGGGACCTGAGACCTCTGCTTTTGTGATAAATATTCATGAACCAATAATTTGGCGACTTCATGGTATGATCAAACAGATTGATTTCAGTAGATTTCATAATCCTCAAACAACTGTTGTCTCGGTGGACCCGATCATTGAAATTGGGTATGCATGCAAACTGACTTTGACTTTGACTTTGACCTCGTGTCTGTTTTGTAACAAACTAAGAATCTATTCTTGTTAAACTTGCAGTGCTTTAAAAATTTCAGAATTTCGTTTTAGATTCACAATGTCCATGTCACCGGCCCAACGGCCCGTTGGTGTTCTCGGGTTTTGGGCATCTCTGATGACAGCTCTCGGGAGTACAGAAAATATGCCCGTAAGTATGATTAGTTTAAACACATTTGAATTAATTAAATTTAATGCACGTTTATATACAGGTGAGAATAAATCAAAGATTTATAGAGAATATATCTTCGAGACAAAGTGTTCTTACCTCAAACGCTATTTTAAATATTAGAAAAGATATTCTAAGTCAACCTCTCCAACTGCTTTCTGGAGTTGATATACTTGGAAATGCAAGCACTGCATTTGGACACATGAGTAAAGGTGTTGCTGCTTTATCAATGGACGAAAACTTCATTCAAAGCCGCCAAACTCAGGTTTCTCCCAAATTACATAAATCGTCCCTCGACTTTTCCTTATTACACTCATAGTCCATAATGTATGTATACAGGAGAATAAAGGCGTTGAAAATTTTAGTGGTGTGATCCGAGAAGGCGGTGGAGCATTAGCAAAGGGATTTTTCAGAGGAATTTCGGGCGTATTTACAAAGCCAATAGAAGGAGCAAAACAATCAGGTGTTGAAGGCTTTTTCGCGGGCATGGGCAAAGGCATAATCGGGGCAGCTGCCCAACCCGTTAGTGGTGTTTTGGATCTTTTATCAAAAACAACCGAAGGTGCAAATGCAATGAGAGCTAAAATTGCAGCTGCTATTTCTTCAGAAGACCTTCTTCTCAGAAGAAGATTACCGCGAGTTATTGGTGGTGATCATTTGCTTAAACCCTACAATCATTACAAGGCACAAGGACAGGTAATTAGTTTGGGTCGGTTATTTCGGTTATTTATTTACCTAAAAAAGTTGAAAATCCATGCAGGTAATACTTCAGCTTGCGGAATCGGGATCCTTTTTTTTGCAATCGAATTTATTTAAAGTTCGTGGGAAATTTGCATTATCTGATGCTTATGAAGACCATTTTCAATTACGCAATGAGAAAATACTTATTGTCACACATCGAAGAGTTATGCTCTTACAAGTACGTTTATTATTAAAATTTAATAAAATATTATGTCTGTGCTGGTTAAATGTATTTGTGATGTTTGATGCAGCAAGCGAGTGTTATGGCGCAAAGGGGGGAATTCAATCCTGCTAAAGATCCATGTCTTGTACTGTGGGATGTGTTATGGGAGGATTTAGGCACCATGGAACTAGCTACTGGGAAAAAAGATCCCCCGGGTGCACCCCCGTCGAAAGTTATTGTGCACCTGAATTCCAGTTCATCTGAGAACAATGATATTACTCGTGTGATAAACTGCCATCGTGAAACCGAACAGGCAGTTGAGGTTTTTAACTCGATTGAGACAGCAATGCATACATATGCACCACTAGACTCAAAGGTACAACATACTTCAGTCATTGCTAGGGCTTCATACGAGTCGAACTGCTTGATAAAAACTCGACTCGTTTGCAGCCCTAGGACTCATTGTGTGTTTTCTTGAAAGTTGACTTTGGTTGTTGACTTTTTTTTTTAAAAATTTTAGGGAATGCATAAAAGAAAAGTGAAAAGACCGTATGCATCACAACAAGCTCCTGCACCACTTCCTCCTAATTCTACTTTTGGAAATAGTGGTGATCATCCTTAAGAAATAGAAAGTATAGAATAGATGCAAATATATAAGTGTTGTTTAGTTACTAATTACGTTGGTTGGTTGGTTAGGTTGTAAACTATTGACTGCATAAGGATTATAAACTATAAATATCACGGAGTAAAATGTTAGTATTTGATAATAACAGGAAATACCAATGTGAAAAATAGCACTAGTAATACTTTGTAAATGTCCAAATCAGACCAAAATTGATACCAACATTTATAGCATGTGGTACGTGCTTGCTAAATGATCACGCCCCGCTACCGTGCTAAATGGCCGCCAAACGACCGGGCTGGTTTAATGCAACGCCTATCGACCAAAAGGGGACCGAGTAACACAAAAGAAATCTTCAAATTTTTAGTCTATTTATATAAGAGGATCATATAAAAAATGTAACCTATTCAACACTCTAAAACGTATTTAGTCATTATATACGCGGTTTTTATATGAGCAATCTACAAAAGGCTACTATTTTCTTTTATTTCAGACAATGGTTTAATTACATGACTTTTATACTAGAAAAAATAACAACAAATAAATATATCTTTTCATCAATTTATTTGAAATAAATCAGAGGTATGCTTTTAGAATAATTTTTTGTTCTTATTTTTGTGATAATAATAAAACAAGATAATTAATCGTAGAGAAGTGGTATTGTTTCATACAATTTAGTTATATCCGTAGTTGTACGCACTAGATATCTAGATTAAGACAAATGACAAAATCAAGAAATGATATGAGGGAAGAGAAATAGTGGATAACACATGTTATATTTAGGAGTGAGTAGGACTATGTGTAAGACTAAATGTAAGGATAAATATATTGTATTCATTATGTTATGCGCTACAATGTTGGCAGCCAAATTTGACCGGCATGAATGTGAACGATTCTATTCTAGACCACTCTTTCCGACATTAATTGACTGACCACGAAATTGGCCAAAACTACGTCATCTTTTTAAAACATCTAGTAGCCCTGCATGTACTTTTCCCTCCATGAAATTTAAATGGTTTGTGTATAAAAGTTTTACTAAATATTTTTACTTTATAATATTACCTATAAAATGAATAATATGTGAAATCCATTAAATTTTTTTAAAAATTTTATCTTTTGATTTGACATTTATACTAATCAAATAAATACATGTCTTTTTTGAACGACAAGTTAGCTAGTTAGTAGTCTGAGTCAGACAATGACATCCACAAGAGCAGTATGCCCACCTTCGAATCCTCTAGTTATGAGGAATAAACCTCACCACCTTATTCACCTGAGGAAAAACTTTCAACAAAACTCAAACCCGAGACCTGTAAAGAAAAAATAGAAACTAATGTCATTACTCTTTTGTATAGGATCAAGTTGATCTCTTTTTTAGTTGTTTTAAAACATTTTATTATGTTAACATTTATTTTGTATATTTTACAAAAGCGTCTGATAATCTTTATATGCTTAAGTGGACGAGCTAGAATCCTTATGTCAGGTTTTCTAGCCCTAAGTGAGCCATAGATTGTGAGCTTTCAGGGAGTAGAGATTGAGCGTAGAATACCAGTGGAAAAATTATTTCTTTATTAAAAAAATTTCTATCATTTTCAGTACAAGTTTTACTAGTCAAGTGGTAAGCTAGGGATATTCGATGAATAAAGCTTTCGGCCACTGCTTTCACAGCAAGACAGGCAAGGCACTTGACTGAAAGGTCTACCCGATTCGTCCTTAGGACATGTTTAATTCAAAATCTCAATTTTAAAGTACAGATGATTACTGCCAAAGGCACTGTTGGCAGTAATACACCCACCAGAGCCTTTATTATTTCTTAAACAAATGAAGTATTTTATTTTCCAATTTCCTTCCCTTGTTTTATTCCTTATAGTAGTATTTAACTCTACTTTGAAGTACCTAAGGATTCTAGCCTAATGGTATTGGTGAAATAAATAAGGTGTTGCCTATGGCCAAGGTCATGGGTTCAAATCCCGTCATAGATGTGGGGTTTATTCCCCATAGGTGGAAGGTTCGGGGGAAGACATACTGCCCCTTGTAGATGTCAGTGTCTAGGCTCGAACTACTAACTTACTAACTGACCGTTAGAAAAAAAAAAAAAAAAAAAAAAAAGTCTACTTTGAAGTTTCTTACCCTGGGCCGCCTCACCACCAGATTGTCACCAAGAACCAAAAAAATAAACATAAACATATAAAATAAAAAAAGGAGACAGAGGCTGCTCATAAACAGTTCATTAAAACAAACACTCTTTTATTATTATCAGTATTATTCTTGATCCAATTCAATTAAGTTCAACTTTTAACAGATAATTTTATTCGAAAATGGCGATGGCAAATTTGGCTAGAAGAAAGGCAACGAATCTGTTGAACAACAGCTTGATTTCTTCAGATGCCTTGAGGTATTCCTTGTCTCTTTCATCATCTACTTTGACCAGAAGATTTGCGTCAACAGGATCTGATGAAAACGACGTCGTTGTCATCGGTGGAGGTCCCGGTGGCTACGTGGCGGCGATCAAGGCAGCCCAGCTAGGAATGAAAACTACTTGTATTGAGAAACGTGGTGCCCTTGGTGGTACTTGCCTCAACGTCGGCTGTATTCCATCTAAGGTACTCATAATAATACTGCTTCTTAATTTATAATTACTTCATCAATTTGATGTGTTTTACCTTTTTTTGTTGTGGTTTTATGAAATGA
Source organism: Calendula officinalis (assembly GCA_963853835.1). NCBI lineage: Eukaryota > Viridiplantae > Streptophyta > Magnoliopsida > Asterales > Asteraceae > Calendula > Calendula officinalis. The sequence continues at coordinate 73,227,636 of OY970826.1, forward strand.
TTAGATCTAATTTCCATGTATATTTGTGATTTATGCCTCTTTGATTATATGCCAGTTCCTGAAGTTTGACTTCTTAGAGCATCTCCAACCATAAACTCCATAAAATCACTCTATCTCTATAAATTGGTGGGCCCATTCACTCTAAACATCCTCTCAACTCCAACCATAAATTCTATCCATCTTTTCAAAACTCTTTATAATTCGTGGGACCCATATTACATCTACAATTACACTCACAAACAAAGTGTGGGGTCCATGGATAGAGTGGATTTCTCTCGCTCTAAATATAGAGTGAGCTTTTCTCTCACTCTATATTTAGAGTGAGAGATAGAGGTGGGTTGGAGGAGAAAAGCCTTCAAATATGGAGATAGAGGGGGTAATAGAGGTTGGTTGAAGATACTCTTAGTCAACCGCAAATGTATACGAACGAGGAATTTTGTGTCCGCGCGATGCTGCGGATTTAGAAATATATATTTTTTAGGTCAAGATTAAGGGTGCGTTTTAATTAGATTTAGTTTTTCTTTAGAAAAAAGGTATACAACGTTTAGTCATGTTTGATAAAAGGGTGGTTTGTTTAAAATTTTAAAATGTAATTTAAATATGTATAATTTTATTATTTAGATCGTGTTTGATATGCAATACTATGTTTTTATTAATATTTAAAAATGAGTTGTCATTACTATCCAACGTTTAGTCTATTTTTTGCAAACCAAAAGTGAATAAATATAACCTTATAAAATTCATAAAGTATCTCTTATATCATTTTTTTCGAACGGTTCTCTCTTATATAATTATTTAAAAAGCACTTCATTAACCTTACACATTTAGAAGGTTATAGAGATTACTTATAAATTTGAAAGAATATAAAGATAATTTATGAATTTTATAATTAAGGATATAAGAGAAAGTAACCCAATATTCTAAATAATGTTAAAAGTGTAGGTAGATTAGAATATTTAGATTTTCAAGTTATAATTATTGGAAAAAGAAGTTTATATTAAAAAGAAAGTATCAAGTTATTTACTCATTTATTTTTAAGTGTAGAGGTTATTTTGTAATTCAAGAATCATCTATAATAAAAAAATTAAAAAGAAAATTGAAGACACCGGTGAGAATCGAGCATTCATCAATTGAGTATGATGGCCTTATCTATGCCAAGGCAACCACTTGCACCAACCTGCGTTTTTTTCATTTTCAAATGAAAAAGCTTTTATTAGCATCTTATATTAAAACTTTTATGAACAGTAATTTTGTATGCCTATTGTATTATATAGTAATTATGTTCAGTACTTAGACTAACTCCAATGATGTTAGCAATGTTTTAAATATCAATTTTTGTATTGAACCGGCTAATGTCTCAATTACTATTCTTGCTGGATTAGCCGGCGGCCGGTTGAACTGAATTACAATATTTTTGGTATTTATTATATAATAATTATGCAAATGAATCGTATTAGTCGGCCGGTTGGATCGGACGATGATATTGTTGAGTATTTATGATATAATAAGTATGTAAAATTGTAAATGGCGTATAAATATCAAAAATCTAGAAAAATACAAAATAAATACCATAAAAATGAAAATTTTCTTAAACCGGTTTTTTGTGAGTCGATCAGACAATTCAAAGCGGAATTTTATGTCCAGCATTCGGACAGACTGCCTTCCCATTTCACTTTTAAACATTGGATGTTAGTTAATTGTATGTTGATCCATTAATTGAAAATTGAGTAATGGTTAATTGGAAGATATAATATATTTCAGGCACTTCTTCATTCTTCTCACATGTATCATGAAGCCAAAACTAAATTTGCAAATCATGGAGTGAAGTGTGATAATGTGGAAGTTGATCTTGCCGCCCAAAAGGATAAAGCCGTATATAATCTAACAAAGGGCCCTTTTCAAGAAGAACAAAGTAAATTACGTCAAAGGTGCAGCCAAATTTCTATCTCCATCTGAAATCTCTGTCGAATCAATTGAAGGAGAAAACACAGTAATCAAAGGCAAACATGTCATTATTGCAACTGGATCTGATGTCAAAGGACTACCTGGAATCACCATTGATGAAAAGAGAATTGTTTCTTCAACCGGAGCTTTGAGTTTGACCGAAATCCCCAAAAAGTTGACCGTCATTGGAGCTGGTTACATTGGGCTGGAAATGGGCTCTGTTTGGGCCCGAAGTGACGGTGGTTGAATTTGCACCGGATATTGTTCCGTCAATGGACGGTGAGATTCGTCGGCAATTTCAACGGTCTCTCGAGAAACAAAAAATGAAATTCATGCTTAAAACTAAAGTGGTATCGATTGACACTAGCAACACAGATGTGGTTAAACTAACCCTAGAACCATCATCTGGCGGTGATCAATTTGTTCTAGAAGCTGATGTTGTTCTCGTTTCCGCCGGAAGAACGCCGAGAAGATCGGAGTTGAAACCGACAAAATCGGCCGAATTCCGGTAGACCACCGGTTTTCGTAAAAGGCGTTTACGCGATCGGTGACGTGATTCCGGGCCCGATGTTGGCTCACAGGGCGGAAGACGACGGTATTACGGTTGCGGAATTTATCTCCGGGAAGGAAGGACATGTGGACTACGATAAGGTACCTGGGGTTGTGTACACACATCCTGAGGTGGCATCTGTGGGGAAGACTGAGGAACAGGTTAAGGAGTCTGGGGTGGCATACAGGGTAGGAAAATTCCCGATGTTGGGGAATAGTAGGGCGAAATCAATTGATGATGCTGAAGGTGATTGCTGAGAAAGAAACGGATAAGATTCTGGGTGTTCATATAATGTCCTCAAATGCATTCATGAAGCCGCCATAGCGTTATCTTATGGTGCAGCTAGTGAAGATATTGCACGCACGTGCCATGCACATCCTACCTTGAGTGAAGCTTTGAAAGAAGCTGCAATGGCTACTTACGATAAACCAATTAACATCTAATGATTCAAGAACATACATTTCCCATTTTTTTTCCTTATCGTTTCCATTTCCCGCAATTAATAACCGCCTAATAATAATGATCTGTTTATTTGTATCTGTAATATGATACAACTTTGTGTTTGTATGTAAATTTCGTATCCAATCTTGTGATTAAAAGAATATTTTGGTTATTACAATCTTCTGATTAGCAATATTTACGTGCACTGAATATGGATACAGTTTATATTGATTTATGTTATTACAATCTGTGGTTAGCAAATTTCGTATCCAATCTGTCATTTTTCTTAATATTGTGAAAACAGTTTATATTGATTTATGTTGTTTATCAGTTATTATTGTACATTTTTTCATAATTGCAGAGTAAGTTGACTCTGAACTCGGATGGCATATTAGGCCCAGTGACCTCAGACTCAGACTTGCCAGCAGAAGGTTTGGATTTCAATGAAATTCCACTAGCTGAAGATTAATAGATGAAATGACAAAATCAAATATTTCTAATTTTCTGGTTATTCACTTCTGTAATTGGTCTGTTAAATAAAATGTAATCCTTAATTTTGTCTAAACTGTGTGTTTAAGTCCCCAAAACTATTTTATACAAATAAATGCATTCCCTTTCCTTTTCACCAAACCAAAAGATCGATGTTTTGAATATTATGGACACTCATATAGTCATAGTCCCCAAAAAAACCGGTCATTGTATATATCTTCCAAGCTCGCTACTAGTACTGTTATCACGAGCTCGTTTGGTATTTTTCTTTTCTCAGAGTGTTGTTTCATCATCATCTTGTTGACCCGACCCGAACCCGATGCCCCCGCTTGCAACATGGTATGAATGTGTGTTGCTGGACCAAATTTTACCAAGTATGCATCAAACATGTTTTTAAAAACCTCGTGAAAATAATTGTGGGTCTTCTGTATTATATAATGTAAATCATTTTGTTAAATTCTTTTACATGGTTCGTATGTGAACCAAACTATATGAATATGTTTATGTAAAATTTATAATCACTTTTTGATAACTGAAAAAATATATTTAGTCCTCCGATGTATTTAAAAAGAAAAATTAGCTTGAAATTAGCAGTGTTACATGACTAACACCCACTAACTATTTTCTTTAATATATTTAATGAGTAATTTATTATTACTTTTATGTTTAAACAACATTAACCTTCATTTATTCAAAAAGCGTGACATTTATTATTCACTAACTATCTAATTTAATTTAACAATCATTAAAAATTTTATCTTAAAAGTTGTGAAACCAATAATGTATCAATTAATATGAATGAAAGGAAATATTTGTTTGGGTAAATTGGTTATATATCCTTCTAAATACTATAAATTATTTGTATATCCTTGCAAAATTTCATAATTGTCTTTATATCCTTCTACATCTTTTAATTACTTTCATATCCTCCCAAACTTTTAAAATTCACTTTTATGTCCAAAAACCTATTTTATAATTTATTAAATCATTATAATATCAATAACTATTATCATTAAATGTATTTATTTAAAGAATTACTATATTACCCTTATTCTATTTACACTTAAACCTAACCCTAAACTAAATGAATGATCAACATATGAATTGAGAGTGGTCGCCGTACAGAAGCGATTAATAAACATTGGCATTAATAACTTTCATATTCACGTGTACTAGACACTTCCAGGAAATTGCATAAAATGTGTTTAAATGAAGGAGCCACCATTTGAAATCGTCATGTAAATCTGAGAGATCAAATGCAATAGAAATGAAGCTAATTCATGGTGATTTGATGAACTTTGAAGAATCTAGTAGGTGTAAGTGTGTGTGTTCTTGAGTGAGAATGGAGATGGAGGGAACTTGCTTTCAAAAGGTAATTCAATAAAATGAGAGGAAAGCTTACAAAACAAGTCATCACAAGGGTATTTATACCTCCTATGTCTATTACAAGATTACTGGTTAACTAATCCTAATTACAAGTTAAAGGTCAAAACTAGTAAATGAAATGGTCCTAACAATCCCCCCCTTTTTGATCTTTAACGCCTTCTCCCAGTCTACCTTCTTCAATTTCATTTATTTGCCTGTTGTGAATCTCAGTAACTCTCAGATGTGTGTCAGTATGTTTAATTATATTTTTTCAACATTTAATTTCTTGACTTCTCTTGATTTTGTAGTTCAAAGAATATATCTGAGAAGCGATTAAGATTTCAGCCTTTGATATGTAAATGATTTCTGAGTTTCTGGAGAGTACCATAGTAGAAATTTGAAGTTTCAGATACACAAAGAAAATATATTTTTCGTTGAATCTGTTTGAGTAAGGAAGACCTAAAAACTGATTTGCTAAAGTTTTGAAAGTTCTGGAAATGGAATATCAGTTATGTAAGGATTTGGCTGCTGGGATTTCAGATAATGGAGAGGTTCTTTTTGAATCTTGTGGTAGAGAATTTTAGTGAGGATATGACGATGATGTTTTGGATTTTGAAAAGAATGATTTGAAAGTTAAAGTAAGTTTTGGATGTGTGTGTGTGTGGATGTTTGTATATAAGAAAGAAAGATATGTACACTTTAGGATTTGGATGAATGTGGATAATTTGTATTTTGTATGGAACAAAAGATTTGAACAGTTAAGCTTTTGTATGGATATAGTTGTTTATAGAATTTGGAAAGAATGATTTAAACGATTAAATTTCGGATTGAAATGGATGTTTTGGGTTGAAATGGTTTGAGAATTTGTGATTTGAAATTCTATGAATGTGTCGGTTTCTTCTTCACAAATTACTTCATGTAAATCGACGAAATGTAGACCCATAGATAGATATAGTTGTTTATAGCGGAAGTCTTTTCTTGATGTTGTGGCTTTGTCGATTTATGATCATTGATAATTGTTGTTAGGGTAAAATGTTGATGAAGTTTACGCTCCCCCCTCAAACAAACAATTATTTCTCAACGGATCTTCGGTTTCTTGTTTACTCCCCCTTAACCGGTGCATATGTCTTTTTAATGCAGAGTAAACTGAGCTAATATATTCTATCTCCTAAATGTTGTAAGCATTTATCTTTATAATAAGAACTTCTGTAATATTTTCTCCCCCTCATGATGAACAAAATTTATCTGAATCATCATGTAAAATTTGAAGTTCTACGAGATGGAATTAGGAAGAATCTTCGAAGCTCAAGGATAAAAATGTGTTGAATAATGATATATTCATATTTTGAATGAATCAATATATAACACATTTTATCAGATAAGCCAGATCACTATTGAATATGAAGAAATACGATCAAATTTGTTATCGTTTAATCTCAATGACCGTTGTTGATGACATAAAAGAACAGTCTCGTGTTTATCATCTGATATCCCGACTGTTGTTGATAACGTTGGAGTACAGTCATCAGATATGAACAATGGAATCGAACAGGGTAAACCGGGATCACATAGATTGCCCGTTAACACAACAGTTACAAAAACTGTGTGACCTACGTTCAGTGTTGGCTTTGATGTTAGCACTGGTAGTATTTCCATTCAATCATTGTGAAATATCACCATATGTGATTTCACTATGAATGTTCCGGCTATATCACAAAGATAAGCTTGGTATTTTGCCTGTGTTCTAAAAGTGTTTATTTCGGTTCTAGACTCAATTACTGGACAAACGAAGGCGAGGACTGGAGAGACTTGTCCTCTTGTTCAATATCAACAATCTCCAAGTGAGATGTCGATAGCATATGAGCTAGTCTCCGTGAAAATGAAACAAGTACTTGTTAAGGAATACTTGAGTAGCTAGGGGGGGGGGTGTGCATTGCATCACTGGGTCCATGATGTCTTTTTCAATATCAGAGAGCAACATATGCAATCTGATAGAGACGTGGCGACCCGGCTTTTAATCGGTTTAGTAAGGGTTTTTCGTTTTCTTTAACCCTGTCACACCCTCCTCACTCAAGCGTACTTTTTCAATTTTCGACTACACCCTCATTTCATTTTACCATGTGTTTAGCTGAATTGCACCCCATACTACAATCCCCCTCTCAAATTTTATCTCAACGCACCCCAATCAAGATCCCGTGATACTTGACTCTGCTCACCTAGACCTAAGGACCCTCACATTAAGTCATATATTGTAGGTGGCTCCTGGGGAAGATCATGCCGGTTATAGCAGATCATAGGAGTTATTTCATAGTGAACTATAACGCTCATGTGCAATTGATCATCATTTATGATGTTTCGTTGTAAGAATGAATCACATGGATTTTTCATCGGAAATGTATGTGTTTCCGGCATAAGTTGTTGCCTTTATGATAGAAAAGTGTAAGCACAGCAACTTGAACAAATTAGATAATACCAGACTCACATAGAGTAACCGTTAACACACCGTATGAATCGGTAGTCGTTTGCACAACCGTTGATTCAAATGTGTGACATGCGTTTAGAGTTGGCTCAATTTTAGCTCTAGCAGGATTTCCACTCAATCCTCGTAAAGCACCAGATTGTGATGCCACTATGAGTGTTCCGATGAATTCACGGAGATTCATTTTCAATAGTCTACGTGTCCTAAATTGGAAATATCTGGCGGTGAGATCAAGACACTTTGTGCATTGAATTAAGACGTAACCCGGGGCAGGAGGTTAATGATTTCAATATCAACATACTCCGAATGAGTAGTCGATAGATTATGTGCTACGTCCCCTGATTAATTGAAAAAAAAATTCCTGTTGAGAGGAATCTGAGTGGATGATTCTAACGACCCTAATTTTGTGTTAAATAAATTATGAAAAAAATATGATAAATAAGGATAAATCTTTAAAGAACGTAGGAATTGGTTTCGTGTCATTTGGACATCGTATGAGAAAGTTATGGACGAAACCGTGTCGAAGCAAAAGTCGAAAATGCAGCATGGGTTGCATAGCCCAAGATAGCGGCGCTATCTTGGGATAGCGACGCGATTTATGGTGGTCACCAAACAGCGATCCAAGATAGCGTCGAGTTCTGTCGCGAAAATGAGAATTTCTGAGATAGCGTCAGAGATAGCGACGCTATCTCCGAAGCGAAATATGGCGGGCTCTGAAATAGCGACGCTATCTTGTAGATAGCAATGCTATCTTCCTGTGTGCAGCATTAAAGACGGGTTTTGGCTCATTTGATGCCATTGTAAACCCTAGTTTCTCTCCCAACGAGTTTGTATACGTTTTTGAGTGGAAAACATCATTTGGAGCCGATTTCTTGGTCAAATCTAGTGATTCTTCACTCCTAATTGAAGATTAAAGGTAAATCTTCACTTCTTTGTAGTTGTAGCTTTAGATCTATGGGTTTGGAAGCTTGGGTATGAAACCCTACTTCTTGGGTTGGTGATTAATGGTTAAATAAAGGTTGTATACACTTAGTAGATGGTGTTTTAACAAAGAAAACAAGTGTATGCTTAAGATTTGTAAGAATCTTAAGATTGGTTAAATCTAGGGTTTTGGAAATCATCAAAAATTGGGGGAAAGTATTATCAAAGGTTTTCTAATAATAAAAAGGTTTATTATTAGTAGTATTTGTTGTTGAACAAGTTGTAATTGTCATATTAGGGATTTCGGTGGATTCTCGAAAGTAAGCAATCTTGTGGATAAGGAAGGATTGTGTGTGAAGAACACATTTGGAGCATTAATTGCTAAGGTGAGTACGTGTGGACTTTACAGAGTACATAGCCATTGAAATATTTTATTATGTGTGTTTGGTCTATTTGCTTAATTGTGTAGACTATTAGTATGTAGAGTTAGTTATATATTAATATGAATATTAAAACTAACTTGTTTGATGATTGACGAGATAGCCAAGGGCTTAGATGGAATAACTCGAGAAGTTATGATGAGTGATAGATTGGCGGTGATTCGGGGGATCCCCAGTCACTTTGGATGGGGTGGATTGGGCGTCGACCCATGGACCCTCATGTGATAGGAGGCTTGCTACCGGACGTGATCCGGCTAGAAGTCGGGTAACGGTAGATTGGGTGATTCCCTCTTGCCGTTATCATAAGGCTTATTAAGGCGGGGGATCCCCGATTAATAAGTACGTGAGATGATGAGTTATTTGGAGATGTTCCAAATAACTAGTTCCGATTGCTAGGAGAGCAAAACCGATAGGGTCACAATAGGGTGACTAGACGTATGATGATATATATATATATATATATATATATATATATATATATATATATATATATATATATATATATATATATATATATATATATATATATATATATATATATAATGTGATACTTGTTTGTTTTATCGGAGTCGAAACCCATGTAGCCCACGAGACATTTTTGTGTCTCACGTACCACTTGTTGTTTTTGCTATGTACTCAGGTTCTGGATCGGAGATATAGGTACGCATGGATAGAGATATGCGGGGCCTAGAATAGAAGAACATTAGAGCGGATTTATGCTTAGCTTTGGTTTTGATATATTTTGTAACACCGAAACTTTATACTCTGATTTCATACCAAAGGTTTTTGTAAATCCGTATTTTTGGAACGGTTCTTCTATTTATAAAATGATATGTTTTGGCAAATGTTTTGTATTAAAAAAAATTGAGGTGTTACAACTTGGTATCAGAGCTATAGTTTAAGTGAATTAGGTTGGATGTCCATCCTAGTCTTGGACTGTAGCTATAGGAATGTAAGATTCCTTGAGATCATAGGTTAACCTTGAGACTTTATGTTAAGTTTAAGGTTGAACCTAGGGGGCCTATAGAAGATGTTATAACTATGGAAGTTATTATGGATAAGAAATGTGAGTCTTATGTGACTAATGGATCATACCAAGAGTACTAAATTGTTTGACGTCTTTCATATAGACTTGAACGAAAGAAAATGGTAAATACTCGTTGAAGTGGAAAGGCTCCATAAGATCAAGGGGTTGAAATACCCCGTGTTGAGGTTGTGGTTGAACAAGGAAATCAACCGTCGATGCATGATGAGTCGGGGGTCGGAGCTAACAAGACCCCGGTGACCATGGCGGACCTTCAAATTGTCATTAATCAAATCAAAGGGATGGTGGCCGAAGAATTGCACCGTATTATGGGAGACCGTGAAAAGTCGGGAAGTGATCGTGAATACGAAGCCAGGTCGGGTGAGAGAACCGGGGGTAGTGGTACCCGAGAGGATAAGTCCTCAACCGGTGGTGGTGGAGATGCTAGGGCAAGGCCCGATGAAAAAGATGGTTGTACTTTTAAGTCTTTTATGGCTTGTAAGCCAAGCGTGTACACGGGTAGTTCGGACCCGAAGGTGACTATGAGGTGGATCCGAGAGACCGAACGGGTCATCGGAAGTAGCAAATGTAAGAAAGCCGATATGGTGACGTATGCGTCACAATTGTTGAAAGAAGATGCGATGGTATGGTGGGATATTGTCTATGAAACCCTCGGAAGGGAGGTAGTGAAGAAGATGTCATGGGACGACTTTACCACGAGGTTGAAGAGAAAGTTTTGCCCCGAAAGGGATTTGGAAAAGATGCATGAGAGGTTTGTGACCCTAAAGAAGGGCGATAGGTCGGTTGAGGAGTACTCGAGGGAGTTCACGGGATTACTCCGTTTGTTGCGAAAACTTATTTTGAGGAAAGATCGAGGGTAGTCCGGTATGCTTGTGGGCTACCTTGGGATTACCAATTGGAGGTAAGGAGAGCGGTCACACTCGATGAAGCCATTGGTGCCGCCAGGGGTGTGGAAGAGGTAAATGCGGCGAGGAATGCCGAGAGGGCCCATGCGGGCGAGAAAAGGAAAGCCGAGAGTGGCTCGGGAACTTACAAAAAAGGGAAGTTCACATCGAATTTCTCCAAGCAAGGAAGTGTTGCCCCGTGCAAGAGATGCGGGAAGAACCATGGCGGCGAATGCCGAGGAGATTCGAAGGCGTGTTACAATTGTGGCAAGATGGGGCATATGGCCCGAGATTGTGGAACCAAGGCGTTTTCCGAGGTGGAGTGTTACTCGTGTCACGAGATGGGATACTATAGAAATGTGTGCCCGAAAAAGGGAACCGAGTCAATGATGTCCACGGCTCAAAAGAAGGTGGAACTGGCTAAAGTGAAGGGGCTTTCCTTCCAACTCACTCGAGAGGAGGCAAAAGAGGCGCACGATGTAGTATCAGGTACTTTATTCATTAACTTCATGCCAACTTCTATATTATTTTATTCGGGTTCTTCTTATTCGTTTGTGTCTCATGAGTTTGGTAGAAAGTTAAATGTGCCGACCGATGTTGTTAGATGAAAAATATGAAATAGAGGTAGCCAATGGGAAAATCTCAACGGTCAAATGTGTTTATAGAAATTGTGAGTTAGAAATAGATGGGGAAAAGTTTAAAGTCGATTTATTGCCCATGAGAAAGAAGGATTTTGATGTGATCATCGGTATGGATTGCTTGGGTATGTACCAAGCCAAGATATTGAGTGATTATAGCTTAATTGTTGGGTTGTCACACGGATTGGTGGTTATAGGAATTGGAGATAAGTTGTATGACGTGGATATTTATTTTGGGAATGGTCTTCCCGGTTAGTTATGTGTATGGAAATTATATTTTGGAAAGGATTATGGACCGGTGTGTCGCGGGTAGTAAGGATATAAGGGTTGATACTATTATGTAGTATCGAAAGATGAACCGCAAGGACGGTAAATGTTTTCAACAAAGGGATAGTAGTACAATGAAGTACTAAGTTTTGGTAAGAATTGTAGTAAGGATGAAAATTTTGGAAATAGAAACCTTGGAAATGAAACTTGAGTATTCGGCGGGAATCTGGATAAATAATGTAATGTTAATATACGTAAATGGTAAAGAAAGGAATGATTAAAGGTATAATGATGCCTTAGAACTAATAAATGGAACATAGGTGGAAAATAGTAAGTGTCAGGAATGAAATATTTTAATTGTCAAAAATGGTTGAGTAAAAGTTGGCACGTAGCCATAACAAAGTGTTGTGACAGGGATGATTGATACGATATTAAGGGTAAAATGACGATTATTGCCAAAATGTCATAATAATGGTGTGAAAGAATATGACATAGTGCGCGTGAGACTACGATTGGAAAATAAATATTTCAAAGTATCGCGATGTACAAATACAAGAACATGGAATGTTGGGCTAATAGGTGACAAGTCACGGATTACAAATGTAGACTGGAGTCGATTGGTTGACTCAAAGATGCCCGGATTGATCGGTGAACTATGGTTAAAGCAATAGATTAGTGGTTACCCCGGTGGTGACAAAAGGTTTGGAAACCGGTAATAAGGAAATGGACCGGTTAAGGGTGACTAATGTGTAGGTGAAATGGTAAATGATAATCAGAGATTTTATTGGTATACCCGCGGGGTACAATGCATGCGCGTTATGTGATGGCCTTGAAGGCGTATGATAATGGAAGAGTAATGTAATAGGAAACGTGTTAAGTAGTGACCAATGGGAAATGTGATGAATATGAAAGAAAATGATAACGTGATATTATGAGAAATGTGCTAAATTGTATGGTGAATAAATAGACGATTAAATGTGTAAAATAGTAGTAAAGTTATATGAGGTGAAAAGAGGTATACTAGTGTAGTATGCAAGATAGGATAAGAAAGAAAGGATGTGATTAGTTCGGGGGATCCCCGACTACTATGATATTGGGTTGGAAACGGTTGGGCGAATCCCAATGGTTCTATTCCGTAATCGGAGGCTTTCCGGTTATCGAGATTGTGTGAGTCACCATGGATTGGAGGCGTTCCAATCATTGTGACGGTTTGAGATCTTGATGGATTGGAGGCTTTTCAATCATCTTGATGTGATAGTTGAGGCTCTATATGATGTGACCGTGTATGGTGTTTATAATGTGCGTATATAAAACCGTATGGTTAAGTATTAATACTATGATTATATGATAAAGAAGTAAACTGATTGATAATGCGGGTTGCATTAGGTCATGTAGGGGTAGGGGATGCCTACGACTTTTAGAATGTGAGAAAGGGGATGCTTTTAGAAAGCAATTGTTATTGGTAACCAAGATATGGTAAGTTTGTGTGAAATTATGGAATGTGATGCGGTAGAGTATATAATGCCGATAAATGAGAATGAAATTTATGAAATGGTCAACGTGATGCAAAGATGATTGAAATGATACTAAGTAATGGTATAAGTGACCAAATGAAGGTTAAGAAACGGTAAGGGTTGATGTGACCTTAAGGAAGTGTGAGAACTCGTAGAAGTTAGAAAAGATTGGAAATTTTGGAAACATGAACAATTGTTAAGGAAACAATAATGTGTAGAACCGGAAGTGGTAAGTTGAGGATGGTATCCCGTGAGTGCGGAATTTGTTAATTGGAAAAATATTGTTGACTTTAGGCAAAAGTCAAGATTAGTCAACATGTGATTAGTTGACTTGGTAAAGATGGGCTTTGATTCTCGTTTTGAATGACTCGCGAATGATGAGAGCATAATGTATCAATTGTGTGAATGTGAAAAGGGTAATGAAATAATTAAAAGAGTTGTAGTCGAATCATGCGACTTTGAACCATCGGGTATTTCCGAGTTGGATTTGGGAATCGGGCGTATGATGGTTGTTGAACCATAATGGAAATGATGGTTAATGAGACCTTTAGCTAGTAAAGAAATTTTAAAGGTATAGTTGACTTTATGCTTAAGTCAAAGATTAGACGACATTGGGTCATATAGTTTCTATGTGTGTAGCGGGTTTGATTAAATGATTTGAAGTGTAATGGTCAAATTGTGCAATTCTGACCCGTTTGGGTATTAAAGGCTTGAGATTGATGTTTTGACCCGTCCGGGTCTAACGGGGTTAAGTGAATGTTTAAATACATATTTTTGACTAAATTGGAATGGGAAAAGTTTGATGGTAATAACCACAAGGGAATAAGAACGGAATGCTCGGTCGAATGTGGATTGAAAATTTCTAGTGATTCCGAGGACGGAATCCTTTTAAGGGGTGGATAGTTGTAACGACCCGAATTTTGTGTTAAATAAATTATGAAAAAAATATGATAAATAAGGATAAATCATTTAAAGAAAGTAGGAATTGGTTTCGTGTCATTTGGACATCGTATGAGAAAGTTATGGACGAAATCGTGTCGAAGCAAAAGTCGAAAAATGCAGCATGGGCTGCATAGCCCAAGATAGCGGTGCTATCTTGGGATAGCGACGCGATTTATGGTGGTCACCAAACAGCGACCCAAGAGAGCGTCGAGTTCTGTCGCGAAAATGAGAATTTCTGAGATAGCGTCAGAGATAGCGACGCTATCTCCGAAGCGAAATATGGCGGGCTCTGAAATAGCGACGCTATCATGTAGATAGCGACGCTATCTTCCTGTTTGCAGCATTAAAGACGGGGTTTGGCTCATTTGATGCCATTGTTAACCCTAGTTTCTCTCCCAACGAGTTTGTATACGTTTTTGAGTGGAAAACATCATTTGGAGCCGATTTCTTGGTCAAATCTAGTGATTCTTCACTCCCAGTTGAAGATTAAAGGTAAATCTTCACTTCTTTGTAGTTGTAACTTTAGATCTTTGGGTTTGGAAGCTTGGGTATGAAACCCTAGTTCTTGGGTTGGTGATTAATGGTTAAATAAAGGTTGTATACACTTAGTAGATGGTGTTTTAACAAAGAAAACAAGTGTATGCTTAAGATTTGTAAGAATCTTAATATTGGTTAAATCTAGGGTTTTGGAAATCATCAAAAATTGGGGGAAAGTATTATCAAAGGTTTTCTAATAATAAAAAGGTTTATTATTAGTAGTATTTGTTGTTGAACAAGTTGTAGTTGTCATATTAGGGATTTCGGTGGATTCTCGAAAGTAAGCAATCTTGTGGATAAGGAAGGATTGTGTGTGAAGAACACATTTGGAGCATTAATTGCTAAGGTGAGTACGTGTGGACTTTATTGAGTACATAGCAATTGAAATATTTCATTATGTGTGTTTGGTCTATTTGCTTAATTGTGTAGACTATTAGTATGTAGAGTTAGTTATATATTAATATGAATATTAAAACTAACTTGTTTGATGATTGACGAGATAGCCAAGGGCTTAGATGGAATAACTCGAGAAGTTATGATGAGTGATATATTGGCGGTGATTCGGGGGATCCCCGGTCACTTTGGATAGGGCGGATTGGGCGTCGACCCATGGACCATCATGTGATAGGAGGCTTGATACCGGACGTGATCCGTGTAACACCGCAAAATTTAGAAAACGTTTTTTTTTTAAAGGGGTGCGGAAGCATAAAGATAATAAATAGTTTAGGTTTAGGTTTACAAACCAAACGTCCCAAAATAAAGTCCAAAACATTAATATTTAAACGGTGTCACTTAACGACATGACTCATTTTACAAAACATATCCATGTGAGCTTGATCACCCATTCCGTCCAAAGCACCGATCAACCTGAAAAGAGTCAACGAAAGAGGGGTTAGCACAAAGCTAAGTGAATGGACATAATCTACAAATTATATAAAGCTCAACAAGCAAGCACCAACATCTCCATGATCGTTACCCCTTGTAACCACTTAACCAGTGTTCCACTGAACCACTGTTCCACCGAACCAGTAACCGCTAACTGGTCTAATCACTAAGCACGAAAGTAACTCTACATCTCCGCCTACTAACCTCGGAAGTAATTCTACATCTCCGATTGCTAAACACGGAAGTATTACTACATCTCCGCGTTGGGTAACCACTAAGAGAGAGGATCGGTGGCTTTGCGGGCCTTAAACCATGGTCGGCCAAAACCACGGTAACCGATAGCCTGTATCCAACACCCCGGGTAAGTCCCTCCCCTTAACCATGCAACGCATACAGGTAAGGTCGGATACCCTATTAGTCGATACACTATGCCTAGCCGTTATCCATCCGAAACTGACCTCATCCCTATCCTCGATTGCCACTAACCGAGTTGTTGCTACCAATCAAGCAAAAACTTTCCATCTATGTGCACATATCCTATTTCGTCTAACCCGATCGAACAGGTACCAAACAAGCAAACTGTCAAAGATTCGCGCCCGAAAAACGACCCGAAAACCTGAAATCAGAAGTTCACGATCGTGAACAATAGTTCACGAACGTGAACTAGAGTTCACGATCGTGAACTCGCTACAGGGAACGTTTCCTGCATTTTTCCTGTATTTTCCTGCATGTTTCCTGTATTTTCCTGCACCTTTCCCCAAACATGCAATACCAAACCGATTGTAACCGAACACAAGTTTGAGGTTAAGTCCACTCACCGTTACTTCCATTTGTCGAACTCAGAGGTCTAATGTTTCTGAGTCTCGATCCCGGTTCCTGTACACCAAAGGAATACCGTATCAGTATATAATTCCACCAAATTATAAACAATGTTAAATATACATTTAAGACTAACACTTGCACCACATGAATAACTAAACATTTGTAATATCATATAAACATGTCATGGTCATATTACACTTTTGCAATTCAAGTCAAATACAACCAAGCCATATCTAACCAATATAACATAATACATCCAAACGGGTCGAGAACCGAATTTAACTACAACAAGTCAACATATTACAATTTACCAAAATATGTAATTATCATGTTATGGTCACTCCTAGTCCAATTCAAACCATACTATACACATTTAGCCAACTTTCACATTATATACCCAAACGGGTCAAAACCACATATTTAACTTTAACACTTCCAAACACAACTATAAATGTTAAAATCATAACATTGGGCAATTCATAACTTACTAGTCATTTTAACAAGACCAAATTCCATTTCTAGACTAATATCAACAACTTCCAACTACTAGTTTATATTTTAAATATAAAACTACCATTTGCACCAAATGACACCATAACTTGTTAAACACCACAATAACTTTTCTAACATGTTATCTTAACATAACTAACAATACAAGTTATAAAACATACAAATGACATGTTACATCAAATAGTCACTTAAACCCAATAACTAGTTCATATTTTGACATAAACCACCCAAAACTATAAAACTAGTAATTTTTATTAAATCTCACCAAAACATGGCATAAACCATATCTAACATATCAAACATCTTATTTGACATAGACAAGCACCAAAACCCATAATACATACAATTGACATATTTTCACCAACTATTAATAATTAAACATCTTAACATTTAATACTTCCAACTTGTTAGTTTAACCTAAACTAACCATAAAAACCATAAAAATCCAAGATCTAAATATCTTCATAAAAACCCACTAAATCTTAAAACCCTAGATCATCACTTTTCAAGAACACCATAAACAACTAACATGTATTTTCATGTAATCAACCTAATAAACTCATACACACATCAAGACATCATCATTATACATATTCTAACATAAATCTTACAAAACCCAAAACCATAACTTAATCATTTTGCAAGAACTTTAAAACAAACAACTAGAGATGAAAGCTTACCCCAAGAGCTCCACAAAAACGAGATTAGAAATGAAAACAAGCAAGAATCGAGTTATGAATCTTCAAGAACTTCAAGAACTTTGAAAGGGTTTTGGTGGTTTTGGAATTTAAAAAAGATAAAAGAAATAGAGTGAAAGAGATGGGGGTAAAGTGGAAAGAAAGAATTGGGTCCCCATCTATACTCCCATCCGTCCAAAATAAGAAAGGTGGGGCCCATTTGTCATTTTTCAATATTTTAAACAATACGATATAAAAGTCCCTTTCGTAGTTAATTTATTTAAAATACCAAATGAGCTCTGTTTTTAGCCACGAAAATATATTCGGAAACGAAATTAAAAAAAAGAATCCAAGAATATAAAAGTTATACAATCCTCTAAGCATTTCAGTAATCGGATATTTTAATCCCTTGATTAAAATATCACAAAATGACAAAAGGTCAAACAATTCATTTAAAATTTAATCAATTTATTCCATATAAGGTCAAATAGATATTTTTTCAAATATCAACATATACCTAAAACAACTAGGCCGGTTTTAGGATGTTACAATCCGGATAGAAGGTGGGTAACGGTAGATTGGGCGATTCCCTCTTGCCGTTATCATAAGGCTTATTAAGGCGGGGGATCCCCGATTAATAAGTACGTGAGATGATGAGTTATTTGGAGATGTTCCAAATAACTAGTTCTGATTGCTATGAGAGCAAAACCGATAGGGTCACAATAGGGTGACTAGACGTATGATGATGATATATATATGTTTATATATAATGTGATACTTGTTTGTTTTATCGGGGCCTAAACCCATGTAGCTCACGAGATATTTTTGTGTCTCACGTACTACTTTTTGTTTTTGCTATGTACTCAGGTTCTGGATCGGAGATATAGGTACGCATGGATAGAGATATGCGGGGCCTAGAATAGAAGAACATTAGAGCGGATTTATGTTTAGCTTTGGTTTTGATATATTTTGTAACACCAAAACTTTATACTCTGATTTCATACCAAAGATTTTTGTAAATCCTTATTTTTGGAACGGTTCTTCTATTTATAAAATGATATGTGCAAATGTTTTGTTTTAAAAAAAATTGAGGTGTTACAATGATGGTGGAGTGCAAATGCTTGACTGGCCAGTTAAGTCTGGAGAAACATTCAACACATGAATGATCACATGTTTGAGAGGTTGCCCGGTTTATTGACAGTTTGGATGCACTCAAATGTGTGTTTTCTTGATATTATCATGTTTTCACATCACCTTGCACTCACCTAAATCTATACCCTAGACTTATACCCTCACATTTACCAATCGGCAAAAGAATATTTCCCTTGGAAGGTAAAGCCGGTTCTGGCAAACCATGGAAAGATATAGTCTTTTGAGAAAAAAAATTATCGTTAAAAAATAATTCAATCGGGTATAAAAGTTTTGATATAAGAAAGTTTCTCCCCCTGGAAATACTAATTCTCCCCCTAGAATTAATATATCTCCCCCTCGACAAATCAAAGAAATTGAAAAGTATGTAGTTCAGAGATATACCATTAATAGCAGTAGAGGAGTGGAGAAAAGGTTTTGCAGTTATGTGTTTTACTGGTTATGAGCGGGTTTCAAGCTGATGTACATGAAAGCCATTGTTAGTAGAACAAAAAGTATATGAAAAGATTAAAAGTAAAACGGTTTAAGATTTAAGATTTAGCATACCAAGTTTAGACACAAGAAAGTTAAAACGTTTTTCGTCTAAAGCCTTGGTAAACAAATCAGCTAATTGATAGTCGGTTGAAACGAAGTACAATTCCACATTACCTTGTTCAACATGGTCTTTTATAAAATGATATCGAAGATCAATATGTTTAGTTATGGAATGTTGAACAGGATTGCATGAAATTGCAATTGCACTTCGTGAATCACAATATAAAGGAATACGGCTGTATAAAAAGCCATAATCTTTTAATTGTGATTGCATCCAAATTACATGAGATAAGCAGCTTGCAGCAGGAACATACTCTGCTTCTGCAGTTGAAAGAGATACACAATTTTGCTTCCGAGAAGAGCAGCTTACCAATTTATCTCCCAGAAATTGGACACTTCCAGATGTACTCTTTCGATCCAGCGTACATCCAGCATGGTCAGCATCTAGAAAATGCAGCCAAGTCTAAAGAAGTTTCTTTGGGATACCAAAGACCAAGATCCCGAGTACCCTTTAGATAACGAAATATACGTTTGACTGCTTGGAGATGTGATTCTTTAGGAGCAGTGTGATACCAAGCACATATGCAAGTAGATAACATAATGTCTGGTCGACTCAAAGTTAGATATAACAATGATCCTATCATCCCTCGATAATTTGTAATATCAATAGGTTTACCATCAGGATCAGCATGCAATTTAGAACCATGTGACATCGGCGTCGGAATTGGTTTACAATCATCCATGAGATATTTCTTCAATAGATCAGTGATATACTTGGATTGATTGATGAAGATCCCGGTAGGTAATTGGCGAACTTGAAGGCTAAGAAAGAAATTCATTTCACCCATCATACTCATCTCAAATCGTTTAACCATAAGATCAGAGAACTTTTTGCAGTATTTAGGATTTGTAGAACCAAATAAATATCATCGACATAAATTTGAATGAGAACAATATCCTCCCCTAGTCGTTTGATGAACAGAGTTGTATCGATTTTTCCTTTTGAAAAACCAGAATCAACCAAAAATTTGGATAACACATTATACCACGCACGAGGAGCTTGTTTCAAACCATATAAAGCTTTGTCGAGAATATAAACATGATTGGGAAAATTTGGATCTACAAAACCTTCGGGTTGATGAATAAACACTTCTTCATTTAGAATGCCATTTAAAAATGCAGTTTTGACATCCATTTGATAAATTGTAAAATTCTTATGTGTTGCACATGCCAAGAATATTCGAATGGTTTCTATTCGTGCAACCGGAGCAAACGTTTCTTCAAAGTCAATGCCCTCTTGTTGAGCATATCCTTTTGCAACTAGACGTGCTTTATTACGAATCACAATCTCATTCTCATCCTTTTTTTTCGTGAAAATCCATTTAGTACCAATAACAGATTTTCCGGGTGGTTTTGGAACCAGACGCCAAACTTTTAATCTTTCAAATTGATTGATTTCTTCTTGCATAGCAAGAATCCAATCTGGGTCGGAGAGAGCTTCATTGACTTTCTTGGGTTGATTAGAGCTTAGTAATGCAGAAAATTGACATTCATCAGCACTGGCTCTATGGGTTTGAACAGAAGATTCAGGATCACCGATTATTTGATGCAAAGGATGCTCTCTTGTCCATTTAAGAGAACGAGGAAGTGGAAGTTGACCCGGAATTATATTTGAGGTATCAGTGAATACAGGATGAGGGATTATTGCAGTTTGAGCATTTGATGTAGATGGTGGAGGATCGACACGTTGAACGTTGAATTTAGAGAAATCAATCACCAAAGGTGGAGGTTGTGCTGGAACCAAAGATAAATCTAAAGTAGTAGCAGCTTGACCAGAAGGTGGAGTTTGTGTTGGAACTAAAGATAGATCTAAAGTAGAAGCAGCTTGACCAGAAGGTGTGGAATTGTCCGGAGATGATTGATTTTCCGAAGGTGGGGAATCGGCCGGAGATGATTGAGTTTGCAAAGGTGGGGAATCGTCCGGAGATGATTGAGTTTCCAAAGGGGAAATAGAATTCGAAGGAGAAAAGTTGTTAGTTGGAGCAGCAGATGTATGAGAAGGAGAATCATTAGAACTTGAATTTTGCATTTCAGGTACTGTAATGCTTTGAACATCGGCTACTGATGGAAATGGAACGCCAGCCTCCTCAAGTAAAGTATGTCGAATATTATGATAATCATCATAAAACATTTCAAATAAGACATCTAAATCATTTTGAGATATGGAAGGCGACGACGAAGGTAAAGGAATTTCAACATTTGAAGTTAATGAATCTATTGGAAAAGTCTCATCAAAATTAACATTGACACTTTCTCTAATCGTCTGTTTTGACCGATTATACTCTGAATGATGCAGATTCACGTGAGTACCCGACAAAAACTCCTTCATTAGCTTTAGCTTCAAATTTATTTAATTTGTCTTTGTCAATTAGGATGAAGCGTCGACTCCCAAAAATATGGAAAAATTTGACATTTGGATTTCGGTTATTATTGAGTTCATATGGAGTTTTGTTGTAGGTTTTGTTGATGATTGAATGATTTTGAGTGAAACATGCCGTACTTATGGCTTCAGCCCAAAGAGATAATGGGAGTTTTGAAAATGAAAGCATGGTACGAGCAACGTCAACTAAGGTACGATTTCTTCGTTCAACAACCCCATTTTGTTGAGGAGTTCGGGCAGCGGAAAATTGATGGGATATACCAACTGAACCAAGGAAAGAATCTAAAGTTTGATTTTTGAATTCAGTCCCATTGTCAGTTCGAATGGTATGAACTTTTAATTCCAAATTTGTCTGGGTTTTCTTGATGAAGGCAATGAAAGTATCAGCTGTTTCATCTTTTGAGCGTATGAAATAAACCCATGTATAACGTGAATAATCATCAACAATCACCAAAACATATCGCTTACCAGCTAAAGTTTGGACACTCATTGTAACACCTCAATTTTCAAAAAACTTTTTAAATCATATTATTAAATAAAAATAATACAATGTCCAATGTTCCCAAAATACGGTTTAATAAAAACCATTAAAAGTTTATCAGAGTACTAAAACCGGTGTTACACTATAATATCATAACCATAGGATAAACGGGATCTGCCTACGAGCTCTCGAGCTAATCAACACTAGGTCACTTCTACCGCGACCCTCTAATCCATCGATCTCGAACCTGTGTACATAGCCAAAAACAAAGTAGTACGTGAGACAAAATAGTCTCGTGAGATACATGGGTTTTCGACCCATTCTCAAATATAATAAAAGTCATTATTATTCATTTCTTTTCTTTAATCACTTATTAATTATAATCTTATGTTCTTACCACTTATTCGTATTTACTAGTAAGCTAACCGTAAGCTTACCCATCACGTAGTCACATACTTGAAAGCTATTCATAGCTTACTAAATCTTTATCACATACGCTACGGACCTCTCCGTAGCAAACTCCCCCGATGTGGGTTAACTAGGTAAACTCCCCCGTTTCCGGGTTAACTGAAAATCCCCCGTTTCCGGGTTAACTATTTCTCCCCCGATTTCCGGGTTGACTATTTCTCGACAGTCTACTCTTGCGCAGGGTGGTACCTCCCCAAGTAGGTGTCACTAACTCCCCCAACTTGTGTGGGTTAACTATGATCCGGATCCTTTTCTCATCACATATTGAAATCATCAAATACGGGTCTATGACCAAATAATACATACTCAAACATAAATTAGAATACATTCATTCTAATTGTCATATTATTCTCATTTCTTATTCAATTTCAATATTGACTTTATCAAGTCCTTTATTAAATAAAACATGTTTCTTATTTATCAAAATCATTTTCTCTAACTTCTCTTTGACTAGAATACAAATCTACTTCTAGTCACTTTATATTTATTCTCATAACAATTCAATCACTACTCTTATTAGTATAATATACTAAGTCAATACTTGATACTTGAAAATCATTGTTATTAGCCTTATTAATACATATTATTAACAAGTCAAATATCATACTTTCTTAATCATTATACTTAGTCAAACATCATATAAATAAAGAATTATCAATTACTTTTCATTATCATAATCTCTTTAAAAATCATTAGTCATTTAGACATACTTAAATGATCTATTACTTGCATCCTCTTATTCTTTTGATCATATCTTTATTAAAAATATTTATTAATAAAGACTCATAAAAACATCATAGTTTTCAAAATCATTTGCTATGTACTCAGTAAAAGTCTCATGTACTCACCTTAGCCAAGCTAACTCCAAATCGTGTCTAACAACACGAATCCTTGCTTTCCAACTTGTGAAATATCACCAAACTTTAGGTCTTCTTGACCTACCATTAATATCATCACAATAACTAGTTATAATCCATAACTAATCACTAATCAATCCATATCTACAACCTTAACCACCAAGTTCATCCAACTTGGTGGAATCTCAAACCCTAGTTCAAGATTTCCATCAATAAACCGAAATCCAACTTGTACACATCGATTACAAGCTTACAATGAGTGTTCTACACCCATGTTTAGTCATCTTCCCCAAAGATGACATGGTTGGTTCCCCAAACCACCATTTTTACCCATACAAAGCTCACAATCAAGGTAGATAAGCAAGACAATCAAGAGTACTTACCCTTGATGTTTCAATCCTTCAAGATGGTGAAGATCTGAGCTCTTGAGCTCCAAAAACGACTAAGAACACTCCCAAATTGGCTGCACTATGTGTAGGGTTAAGGGTGAAATGAAACCCTAACTTACACACAAGTTTATGTATTCCTGACGATCCTCGCGCCCCGCTCGCATCCACCTCGCGCTGCGAGGTGACGCGGCTTTGCCTGCTGGTTGCCGCTGAAAAACAGATCTCGCGTTTCGCTCGCGACTGGCTCGCGTTTGGCTCGCGGCTCTTGTCTCAACTCGAGCTTCTCGCGTCTGAGCTCTGAACACACTGTTCAATCTCGCTTCTGGCTCGCGCCTGCCTCGCGCCGCGAGGGCTGTCTGGGTCAGTTTCTTGCCTTTTAAACTTGTTTCCATCCAAGTCTTGACCCATACTTGGTTACACCAAGTCCCAAACATCCAAACACTCGATAAAACACAACGGAGACTCGATTAAAATTTTACCTCCTTTATTCCTCAATGTTTCCATTTAATTCATTAACCGAAAATTCCGGTCGTTACACTCATGGGACCACATAAGTCCATATGAAGTAATTCAAGCGGTTTTGAAGTACTTTGAACTGGTTTGGACTTATGGGACTTTTTAGTCATTTTTCCCATTTCGCAAGACGAACAAAGATGATCCTTTTTAAATTTAACATCTGGAAGACCAGAGACATGACCACCTTTTACCAATTTTTTGATCGATTTGAAATTAAGATGAGAAAGACGACGGTGCCATAACCATGATTCATTTGACGACGCCGTTGACATTAAGCACACTTCGTCAAGAGGGACCACATCATTCAAATTAATTGTAAAAAGATTCGTCTCACGAGTTCCGGTCAGGAGTTCTTCGCCTTCATAGGTGCGAACAACACATTTCTTTGTTCGAAAATTAACTTCCAATGTTTTATCACAGAATTGACCAATACTAAAAAGCTTGTGTGCAAGATCTTCAACATAGGTCACATTCCGGATGATTAAATTGTGACGAATTATATCTCCAATACCCATTATGGCAGCTAAATGGTCATTCCCAAACCGAACAGTTCCCAAATATTTGTCTCTAAAATTTGTTAATAATTTCTTGTTTCCGGTCATGTGTCTTGAACAACCAGAATCAAGATACCAAACATTCTACATAAAACAATTAAAAAATTGGTACCCAATCAGTTATGTGTCCTGAACGATTAGTAATAGATGTCTTCTGAAGAACTTTAAGAAAGAATGAATTTAGAGTTCTGGAGAACTGCAAGGAGGCAGTTCTGTGTTCGCTAATTTGATAGACCATTTTAAGGATTTCTCAGGAGAAATTAAAATCCAGTTTGGTTGTTCATTTTGAATCCATTTATATTTAACAAACTTGGATGGTTTTTGATTTAGCTTGGGAGACGGAGTTGAGGAACCGGAATTTGGCGATTTAGGTGCAGACACTACACGATAAACAAATTTTGGCGATTTATGTGTAGGAATTACTCAATAAACTGATTTTGGAGACTTATGTGCAGACACTACACGATAAACTGATTTTGGAGACTTAGGTGCAGAAACTACACGATAAACTGATTTTGGAGTTTTAGGTGCAGAAACTACACGATAAACTGATTTTGGTTATTCAGGTGAAGAACGTGTAGTTAGAGATGTTTGAGATCGAGCAAGCATTGTTTTGCAGGGTTCTGGATAACAAATTGTACATGAATGAATGATTGAACCATTTTTATGAAGTACATCATGTCGAGGACCACATGGAGCATCTTTTCTAACAAAGTATCATGTATCATATTGAAAAATTGGTTGATTAGTTTTTCCTATCAAAATAAACTTTGTTTCCATTTTTATCTGTTTTAACAACCAAATTTACACCATTAACAGTGAAATTAACAGGACGATAAATTGCAGAATCATACACAATACCATAAAGTGTAGCAGGAGAAATAAACTTTGTTGAGTTTTTACATTTATTGGAACTAGAAAAAGAAGAAGCTAAAAACGAACGAGATCTAGACTTCTTAAGCTCCTTGGACTTAAGCATACTAGATTTAATTGAACTAGACTTCTTGGACTGCTCAACGTCTTTTACGCTCCCATGCATTGGCTTCTTAAGCTGGG
Organism: Calendula officinalis; assembly: GCA_963853835.1. Lineage (NCBI taxonomy): Eukaryota > Viridiplantae > Streptophyta > Magnoliopsida > Asterales > Asteraceae > Calendula > Calendula officinalis. The sequence goes on from OY970826.1 coordinate 73,253,430, forward strand.
TTTTTAAATTTCGATCTGAAAAATTTAAAACAGATGAATTAGAATCTCGTCTTAAAAGAACTGGATTTTTTAGAGAAGAAATCTTAGATTTGAGAGATGTAGGATTTGGAGAAGCATTTAAAGTAGAAACGTTTTGATTAGAAGCAGATTTTATTGCAATAATTTTATCTTCTAATTCATGAATTTTAGTTTGTAGATCAGACTTTTCTTTATCAAATGCCTTATGAGTTTCATCGATTTCATTTTCCAGTTGGCAAATTTTCTTTTCAAGAATGAGAGAGGGAACATAAATCTTTGGTGTTATCTTCTGTTGAAGTAAAACATTACCTTTTATCTCAAATTCTTCAGGTGTTATAATCGGAAAATAATCATCATTTTCAAATTTGACCTTTTTAGTTTCATATGATTTATTTAATTCAGTGTAATTGAAACTAATTTGGGCATTCTCCTTTCTAGCTTGGTTTAAAGTCTCTAGTTCTTCTTCCTCATCAGTGATACGAACAAATCTTTGCGAGATCCCATTGTGCATGTATCTTGAATCATATACTGTAGGAACAATTTTGCATGCATTCTTAAGATATTCGGGATTTTCAGCTCCTAGCCCTTCTCTTGATATAAAATATTTGAAGTCTTTGGGCTTGTTAAGGTGAATGGTTTGATCAGTGTGTCCTCTTTTGACAATCAATTCCTCAAGATGTTTGATATGGGAATTTAATTTATTTGTTTCATTCTTGAGTATGTGTATGATATTTTGTTTGTTTTTCATTTCATTTGATGAAATTATTTTTTGTTCATGAAGATTTTCAGTTAATTCTTTGATTTGTGAGTTTAAATATTTAAACTATTTTTTCATTGTCGTCAAAATCTTGTTGTTTACGTGCCAAAGCATTTTTATTAAACTGAAATTCATGCCATGTTTTTGTGTATAATTTGTGATTGTGATCAAACTTAGCCTGTAATTCTGATATTTGATTTTCAAACTCCATATTCTCTTGTTTAAAAACTTTAGTTAGGTGAATATGATGAATAAGTTGATCACCTGGATGAGCAGTTTGTTCATATTGTTTTTCCAAAACATTTAAACGATCTTTAAGTTGGACATTTAAGTCTTTTTCTACTCAAATTTGTTGGGTTAATAATTCTTTTTGAGATATCGGAGTTTGGATAAAACAAGTATCAGAATTAGTGGAAGAATTTTCATTAGAGAGAAGAGAAGTATGTACCTTGCCATCCTCATCAATTTCATTAATACGATCAGCAACCTCAGCATTTTCTCTCGCCATAAAACACAAGTTGGCTGAATGTTCTTCATCTTCAGGTTCAGAATCTTCCATCCAACTAAGGTCTTCAGCTAACAACACTTTTCCAGCCTCTATTTGCTTAGCCATGATCATCTTTCGTTTAAAGTAATTAGAATCACGGACTTTGGGTTTCTTGCAATCACGTGAGTAATGACCAGCAATACCACAATTGTAACATTTTTTCATTGGATCCAATGGTGTAAGAGTTTGCTTACCAGTTGTGTTGTTTGTTGCTGAAGCAGATGGAGCAGATTTAAAGTTTGAGGACGATCTTAAGTTGTTGTTTGTGGGTTTTTTGTAATACTTCTTCTCATAATTAGAAATAAGTGACATAGCTTGAAGTACATCTTCGAGTTCTTTTTGCAAATCATCAGTTGTAGATGTTACAGGTGCTTCAACACTTTCTTTCGTTTTAGTCGCTGATGCATACAAACGATGTTGTTTTGTGAGCAGTGCAAGAGTATCATCAGTCTCTTGTTTAGTTTTCACTATGTTCTTAACCATAGGTTCATTTTGGTGCCAGTATTCATAAAGTTCATGAATATCGATTAGACTGAGATCTTTGTGTTGCATGGATCTATTCCCAAATATATCCCACTCTGGTAAAAGACTATGATTAATTTGATATTGAGCTCCAAATTTTTCTTTTCGTAAGTGGTTTTTGCGAAGTTCATTCATCAATGTACAATATCTATGATATGTACTTTCCAAATCTTCTCCATTTGTGGCCTTGAATGATTGATAAGAGTTTAGGGTAGTAACCATCTTTGCTTTGTTGCCTAACACAGTACCCTCCATTTGCTTTCTGATCTCATCCCACAGCTCTTTATCGGTTTCAAGGCTATCCAAACTGTTAAAGATGTCGTTTGGTACGCCTTGAAGCATAAATGAATATGATTGTAAATCGGCTTTGGCCCTTCGTGTTTGCTGAAGTGAATATTCAGCAGGAGGAACGCGACGTCTACCACTGATAACTACAGGAACAGCATCCGGATCAGCAATAGCATCTTCATAAAAAACTGCATTCCCGTGCTCGAGAGATTCAAGAATTTCCGTAGATAATCCTGATTCTTGATGAAGTGGAGAAATCGTTTCTTCCACTGAGGGTATTCTCCTCGATATAACACCGGAGGTTTGAGATCACATCCGATCGAAAGTGCATCTTTAGATGTCATTTTTAAAATGATTTTTAATGAAAATTGGATTTAAAAACAATTTGGGCCGAAGACTATGTTGAGCCGAGGATTGTGTTCGGGCCAAGCAATTGCTGGTTTAACACTTGGGCCGAAGTGAGTTCGGGCCTAGAGTTGTATGGGCCGAAGATTAGAAGCCGAACAAATTGGGTTCGAACAAATTTAAAAGTGGGCCGAACAAAGTGTTGTGTTCGGGCCGAACTTAAAACCAAGATATGTTCGGGCCGAACTTGAATAGCCGAACACTGGAAGCAAAATGGTCGAACACTGATTGTCTTCGGGCCGAACAGTTGTTTGGGCCGAACAGTGATTGGTGACCGAACAACTGTTTGGGTCGAACAGTGATTGGGCCGAACAATTATAGCCGAGCAATAATATCAAAGATGGGCCGAACACCTTGGGTCGAAGATTTGGACCGAAGAAGCTTGGGCCGAACACCTTGGGTCGAACACCTTGGGCCGAAGAAGCTTGATTGTGTTATTGAGGTCGAAGACTTCGACGGATGAACGCAGTTCGTTCAAAACTTCACCATTTTTTATTCGATTTCGCTCAATACTCGACCAAATTCAATGATTCCAATCCCTATTTGCTCGAAAATGATTTTCTAACAATCTGATCCGATAATATTCTTCAATCCATAACACTACAGCTCGAATTCTTCGATTTTCAGAGACTTTTTGAGTTTTTCAATTTTTTCACAAAAATCACTCAATCAAGATCAATTGTTGATTGAATTGACCGAAATTTGATTCTATTCCTATTAGAATCAATGGAGAAACGTTAATCTTCAATCAATTCATCGATTCAAACAGAAAAATTTGCAGATTAAATTCTCAGTGACGAACGAACTTTTTCTTCAAAATTTACAGATCTGAACCATTTCACCACGAATTTGGATCTACTCTTTGAGAGTTTTAGCTCTGATACCAAATGAGAGATCAAATGCAATAGAAATGAAGCTAATTCATGGTGATTTGATGAACTTTGAAGAATCTAGTAGGTGTAAGTGTGTTTGTTCTTGAGAGAGAATGGAGATGGAGGGAACTTGCTTTCAAAAGGTAATCCAATAAAATGGGAGAAAAGCTTACAAAACAAGTCATCACAAGCGTATCTATACCTCCTATGTCTAATCACAAGATTACTAGTTAACTAATCCTAATTACAAGTTAAAAGTCAAAACTAGTAAATGAAATGGTCCTAGCAAAATCAACCTTACAATTCTTAAGAATTGCCCAGTGGTGTTTCTTTTAATGATGTCTAACTCATAATTAGTTCGATGATTACAAATTAAAGAAAATTAACCATATCAATAAATCATATGTAGTATCGTTCAAAAATATAATTATATTTAATAAAGAATTAACTGCAATTTCTTGGAAGTAGTCTAGTACACGTGAAGATGAAAGTTATTAGTGCCAATTTTCATTAATCGCCTATGTACGTAGTAGGCCATTCTCAATTTTACACGTTGATCATTCATTTAATTTAGGGTTAGGTTTAAGTGTAGATAGAATAAGGGTAATATAGTAATTTTCTAAATAAATACATTTAATGATAATAGGTATTGATATTATAATGATTTAATTAATTATGAAATAGGTTTTTGGACATAAAAGTGAATTTTAAAAGTTTGGGAGGATATGGAGGTAATTAAAAGATTTAGAAGGATATAAAAACAATTATGAAATTTTGCAAGGATATACAAATAATTTATAGTATTTGCAAGGACATATAACCAATTTTTCCTACAAATCTAATATTTATTGAAAACTGCAGCCAATATTAATTGTGACGAGACTCATAACCATTTATTTAGTGAAAATGTTAGGTAATCACATTCCGAATTCACAACTTATAACTGAAGTTCACTAACATTCTATACTAAATTTGAGATTTTATTTTGTTTTAATGAAAAGTTTGGCAAAAAATATTTGATGTATTGAAAATGAGATGACACAAAGTTATTTGGTGAATGTAGATGCAATGATGAAATAGAAGCTCAACCACAAAAATCTAGCTTAAAGCTTTGGTAGGTAGGTAGGTTATTAGGTTTATACACTTGTTTTTGGGAATACTATTTGTCATAATCTCTTAATTCAGTTAATATTTATGCACATGAATTACGCCTCCTAATTAATAACCATATGGTGATTGGTAAAGAAGCCTGAAATGGGCTCCTTAAGGTTATTGGTTCGATTCTGTTAATTTGTAAACATTGTAAGATGGATATATATATATATATATATATATATATATATATATATATATATATATATATATATATATATTGGAGAATTAAAATCAGAACCAATTTTAGCGTTAGAACTGTAAGAACCAATATCAACCAATCAGAAGTTAGAAAATTTGAAATTCCCCCCCTAAAATTCGTGAGGTATATTTGGCATTTCGTCCATATGTGTATTTTGGTAACTGATATATTCAATAAGACAATCCCATGATTTATGGAAAGGTAGTTATTATTTTTCAACATTGCTAAAATCAATTTTGATCGTGATTTTAATTCAGCATCCTCATCATAATATTTGTTCCATATAATCTGCATCTTTTTGGTTGAGTTCAGAAGAAATAATTAGTATTGTTCACGATTAAATGACGATCATTCAAGAAGACGAAGCAGGTTATCAAACAAATTTATGCACCGATATAATAAAGCCAATCGAGATTAATGAATTCGACGCAGACAATACAAATCAGCAAGTAGATTATTGCGAACCCTATGAAGTTTAATCCGGTGTTTTTTTATCTTTTTATATTTCTTTTACATTTTCGTCATTTTCATTTAATAGTGTATTTGTCTTGTTGTATTCATTTCGTATTCGTATATTGTAGTGGTGATATATTTATTCATTTTATTTTGTTTTATGCAAGCGCAATTCATTTAAAGATAGTAGTTGATTTTTTTTAGAGTCGTATACATGTATGTTTTTACGTTAATACATACTTTATTTTGTTAAATAAAGGTTATCAGTTCACGATTATTTATATCATAGAATATTACATACATGTTTTATTGTAAATGACATCATTCATTAAGTTGATTTTAATAGTGTTTTTTTATAAATTTGTAGATGGTGAGGACGATAATAGTGTGATAGCCATTGATCAAAATGGTATTGCAATATGGGTTCCAGAAGTAGATGAAGACGGAAAACCAAATGTGGGTGACATTTTTGATAGGTTTGATATATGTTATGAAATGTACACGTTCAATAATACATTTTTTTACTATATCTTCGTGTAACTTGGACCAGCATGTGAGCAATTTTGTAACCAATAAACACACATACATCAATGTTAAGACTACGTGTTTTGCGACTACATCAATGTTTTGAGTATATTTAACGTACTTATGTTGCAACACGGTGAATGCCATTTTATTTGGACTTACACGTTTAATACTACACTTTTTTACTATAGTTTCGTGTAATTAGGTCATTTTGTCATCAAATATATAACCAATAAATACATTTACATTAATGTATAGCTAGTAAAGATTTTCATGTAAACAATTTGGAATACAATGACATTAATGTATTGTAGTTTAGTTAAAACTAAATTCATACCAGGAAACTAAATTTGTAGTCATATATATGAAACACAAAAAATCTTCCATTAACCTATTTAACATTAACCTAGTTAATTAAAACAAAAATCCACAAACAAACACGTAAACGAAACACCACTCGTCTCAACACCTCCTTCGCTTGTTTCACCATTTTTTTCTTTTCCTTTTTTGTTTTTTTTCTTCTGGTCTGCCTCCGTTACACGCTTCCTGCCCATACTTGATTCACCTGAGGCATATTTAATGTTACTAACAAAATCACACATGAAACTGTTGCATACATGTATATAATAATAATAATAAAAAATTTGACCTTTGATCACAGATGCATTCTTTAGTCTATTTTCACAAACAGACTCTTTACCGGTTTTAGTTTCAGTATCTTTATTAGTAGCTGAATCAAATCGCAACTTTTTACCTTTTCGCTCTATCTCCATGTTTTCTTCTTCGGCTAAATCTGTACTTGCAATTACACACTATAAGTATATAACAAATCATACATGTATCTGTAATACTTACCAATTATTGTCGGCCCTGTATTCTTTTTCCTCGGGCTCTCTCGATAGTCTACAAACTTAGCTGTCCTTCGTCCACTCCTTCTAACTCCTTTAAAAAAAAAAAATTCATAACCATTCAACAAACTTATATTGATGTACTACTACATTTATGTACTTGTACATTAATGTAATAGTACATTTCATACCCTTTAAAAAACCCAAAAAAATAAAAAATAAAACCATAACCATTCAACATACTTATATTGATGTATAACTACATTAATCTAGTAGTACATGAATGTAATCGTACATTTGAAACCCTTTGGTCTTTTAACACACATTACTTTTAATAATCAAATATCAACATGCTTTTAATAGACAAACTCGATTACAGGCATGTTTACCCTTAAATCTATTATTTTTCGATTTTTAATTACATACAAACACAGTTTGTTTCTGCATTCATCAATCTAACATTAACGGATTTGCAAATAATTTTTGGAAATTCAATCCATTTTAACAAAACTGAAACTTTTAACACATTATTTAAGGACTTTTTAAACACATTCTGACAAATACATTATTGTACACATTAATCAAACATCCAAACCCCCCCTAACAGTTTAACCCACAAAAAAGTTGTTTTTTTACACCAAAATTGGTGGATTATGGTTTACTGGTTTCATACATTGATGTAAACGAAGCATATGTAGTTCATTGATGTATAAAACGTCAATACATTCATGTATATTCCACCAAACCCAATGACTACGCAAAATCGAACCCAATTTTCCACTTCATCTAAAACCCCTTTTCAGTACAACTCTAATTTTCTCCGGTGCTATAAACCCTAGGTTTCATAGTTCTATACAAATACATAACGATGTTGAATAAAACACATTATAAAAAATTGGAATGTACAAGAATCTGCAATGTTAGCCACAAATTAGGAAGACTGAAGCTTTTATGATTCCGTATTACACAAAATTTAAGGTCAAAACTCATACCTGACATCATGCAATTTCGATTCCAGGAAGGTGAAATTTCTTGTTTTATCCAATCGTTTGTAACCAAAGCGAAGTCGGTTTGCTTCGATGCTCCTCTGATACTCCACAATTTATGTATCAAAAACCCTAACAAAATCTCCCATTTTTGTTGAAGATAACGATTGGAAGGAAATGTTGCGAATTTTATGTTGATCGCATGAGAGAGAAGGGAACGTATTATTCAATGAGAGAGAAGGAAGATATTTTTAGAAGATCGTGTTTAGGAAGGTACCGGAATATATGCAATCGGTTTTATGATTCGGTTTTTTAGTAACATTTATATAATTAGATAAACATTGAAATCCCAGATTTACCCTTTTGAATATCTCCTACAGTTAGATCATCCCATGATCATTCAATGGCCCAGATCTGTTTTGGTGGGTTCTGTTGGTTCTATACTTATAATTGGTTCTGTAATAAATCCATCCCTATATATATATATATATATATATATATATATATATATATATATATATATATATATATATATATATATATATATATATATATATATATATATATATATATATATATATATATATGGTGCGATTCAGCGCAAAACCATTTTTAGCGACAGAACCACAGACACCTCTTCCAGCCAATCAAATCGCAGCATTTAATAATTAATATGTTTTTATTAATATTAAACGAAAAGGGTATTTATGTCAAATTGCACAAATCGGTTATTTATGGAAATACAATCATTGTGTGCTGGATTCCTTAAAACATGGGAAGTCGGGTTTTTTTATCAATATCACGATATTAATTATGAGTTTTTTATAACATTCGTGTATTTACATTGGATGTTTGCGGCCTGTAATCAGACGTATTCAACATACAGTGATTGATCTATGGAACATAAGATGTTTTTGGTATTAGGCAATGAGTATTGTACGAAATGTATTACGTAAAATAATCATTATATGATGCTGACCCAAATACATACAATGTTTACACTTTCAATACATACAATGTTTATACGAAAACACTTTAATATCAAATTTAATAATGAAAAAAACATCAAATGTATAACACGATATTGATTAAGCATTTTTAAGATTCAAGACGATATTGCTGCACGAATAACATTAGCTTCGTCTCGGTTAGATGATTCACCAATCTTGCGTTCCCTTTCCGTTTATGATCAAGTCGATCTTTTTCTTCATAATCTAAATCTGAACAAATAACATACATTAGATTAAATACATACAATAATAAATCAAACCAACATACCGACTATGACAACCGGTTTAGGCCTCCGACTTTCGTTGTAATTAACTGAAAACAAAACATAACACAAATGTTTTCAGGAAAAGCATCAACATCAAATGTATCAACATTCAATGTATTATTTTACATCCAATGTATTAAACTGAAAAAGCATCAACATCAAATGTTTTCAGGAAAAAAAAAAAAGATTTGCAAAGGAAAAACATCAAATTAAATTTCAAAACACGATTACATACTAAGTTAAACTTCTTTAATCAATTTAAATAAGTTAAACTTCTTTAAGTAATTGACTACCAGATTTAGTGACAAATTGAATTTCAAAACATGATTACATACTAATTTTACTGCTACATCATAAACTGTTATAGCGAATCTAAGTTACAAATCACGAGTACATACTAACTTTTCTAATCAACAGAAAACATCGAGTGAATTGAATAAAGCAAATTGAATAACAAAATCCACTTTTTTCGTTTGGAATCTTCTGGTTTCTTGGAGAGATTGATTAGTTACTTTTGTGGGTTTTCTTGGTGCTACAGGTACTGATATTTATTTTCCATGTACAAAGTTTACAAATACATGAATAAAACACATACTGAATAGTATTAAAATCAACATAGTTAGAGCCCTAGGTTGGAATCTCTTCGTGAAAATCAGAAATCAATCGAACAATCCATTTCGACACAAAACATGAAATAACACGATGAAATAAGATGATTAAATAGAAAGAAAGTCGCATAAACAAATTCCAATTTCAATTATATAGAAAGAAAATCATAACGAAGTTAACAAAATCGTCGGAAAAATTAACAAATACTAGCAGTAAACTAACCGGAAATTATTCTTGAAATGCTGAAATTGAAGAAGACAACTCTCGTATTTCGTCTGAAAAAACATAAATTGGCGAAAACTATTAAGCGTAAAAGCAAAAACTCTGGATTTGAAGCTTTGATTAGGAGAGATTGAAAGGAAAATTTGAATATTTGGGAAGATAAAAGACGAAAATGAGTTTGAATAATAGTAGTAGGTGCGTGAATTAAGGGATTTGATGATTTGATTCAGTTATTAAGGATCCACGTTTTTTGCCAATACCTATACTACCCTTTTAACAATTAGACTCACGTTTTTTAGATTAAAATTTTTTCATTTTAGCCCTTGTTAATCTCAACCATCTATTAATAAAACGAGTGGTCAAGATTAAAACTTACAATGGTTCTGTGGTTCTGTCGCTAAAAATGGTTCTGCCCTGAATCGGACACTATATATATATATATATATATATATAGGGTTAAATTAAAATCAGAACCAATTAAGGCTACAAAACCAGCAGAACTCAATCTAAACCATTGATTTTTGAAATGAAATGATCATGTAAGACACATTAATGTATTTGATGAGGGACCTCCAAATATTGGTTTGCATGGATTTCATTCATGCATGTATACATATATGTATATGTTTTTATGTATGTATACATAAGTGTTATCTATACATGTATGTATACATGCATAAAGCACATCTGATATTGGCAGATTTATACATATATTTATATGCCAATATACCTATTTTTATATGTGTTTATCGAACAGAATATGATGTTATCACTCAAAATGTAGTTTCCATTGTGTTTTGCAGGCTATAGAAGAAAACGTAACAAAAACGGGTCAAAACAGCACAAGAAACGAAGACTGCAGAATAGCCAAGAAATAGCGACACGATCATACATCGCGACGCGATCTCCTTCGCTATCTCCCAAACGTGATTTTTAATGCCTTAGCGATTTCGGCGTTCTGTTTGTTTACGAAATACCGGAAATCGCGACGCGATTGAAGATAGCAGCGCGATTTCTAGCGATCAGATAACTATTTAGATAAACTTGCAGATCTGAATTAAGAGACTTTTGACCTAATTCGAAGGGCAGCCGAAAAACACCATTGGAGCACTCAAGATCGAGATTTCAAGCATCAACCATTGGTTTTTTATCATCTTTGATTAATTCTATGTTTATGAATTCGATTCTTTACATTTGTTTGATGATTTTTAGCATGTCTATGTGTTAATCATCCTTTATTCACTATGATTAGATGAAGTTAGGGTTTTAGGTTTGGATATTCTTAGGATTTTGTGATGATTGTTTGAACGCTTGTATTGCTAATAAAGAACCTTTTAGTTAAACCTTTACATTTGCATTATTAAATCTGTTTATTGCTTGATTGATTAAAATATTGAATACATTGAATTGATCTAGTAATTCCCCTGACTTTTCATACCTTTTGACCTAGTCAGCGACTCACTAGAAATAGGGGTCCGAGATTTGATACCAATAACTTAGGTGAAACTTAGAGTCTGATCTTTAGAGAAGAAATTCCTAGGATTAGAAGGCCTCGGAAAGCCGGACCTAGTTAGAAATAACAAGAAGGAGTGTGAATTCAAACAGGTTTCTTGAAAAGAAATTCCTAGAAATCATATTAGACTCATTGTAAGGTTTTGAGAGAAATCTAGTTCCTTAGACTCCTAGAACATGAATTAAATCGGTACTTAAAAACCAAACCTAGACCTGGACTGATTCGACTCATAGTGAATATACTCCTTAATATTTAAACATTCCCTTGACGTTTTCAGTCGATTGTTCACTATAAACAACCATTTTCAGTTTATTTATCTAGTTTGCAAATAAAAATGTTCCAAATGAAAACCCCTTTTTATTATTTGTTCAGTTTAATTAATTAGTTTTATATTACATAATCAGCTTAATTGTTCCCTGTGGAGACGAATATACCCGAATTTACTTACCTGAACTATATTGCTCACGATTAGGTCATACTTGCCTAAGAGTGTGGTGATCTAGGAAAGGCGTATTTTAGGTGATTATTTTATAACTAGGTTTTACACATCAAGTTTTTGGCGCCGCTGCCGGGGCATCTGGCTCCCAAGCGGGCCCGTCCTCATCTGATCCATATCAGAGATTATATACTGGCGTACATGCTTTGCAGGTTGATATGGCAGGTTTGAGGACTGATTTTGGTGGGATGCAGCAATACATGGTAGGTATGAACCTACAACTTTAAAGAAATTATTATCAGGCCGAAAGAGGTCAAGCATACCACCAGTGGCAAGTTTCAGCAGCACCAGCCGAGGCCCAACACTCACTTCCATACTGGGGCCCGGGTTTGCCAGCACCGCCGAACTTCCCAACATACGATGCTTAGTTCCAGCAGTACGATCCTACACAGTCTCGTGATGGGCACGATTATTGATCCATGATTGTGGTTATCTTAGACTATTTTCAGTTTGGTTGTACTTTTGGTTTACTTTTATTTTTTTCTTTTAGCAGCAACTTAGTACTTCTGTCTTTTGGTTTATGTCATGTCTAAACTACTTTATCGTGTTATTCTAGTTTTGTGTTTTAGTATGTTTTGATAGAATGTGATGAGCTTGGAACTGGATGGAATTGCTCGAAAATGGTTCTTGCATTTGGATGATAACAGTACTTGGAACACAGAAACAAATATTCACAATACCTTTAGGGAGTACCGTTCCTTTTTTGCCTTTTACTTTTTATTTTATAATTTTCTATTTTATGTTTGTTGCATCGAGGCAATGCAACGTTTTAAGTGTGGGCATGGGGCGTGGTATCCACCACTTGTTGTATCTCTTAGTAAATCATGTAAAACACGAAATAACCAGTTTAATCAGAATTTTTTTTAGACACATCTCAACCGTAGAAAATAATTTTTAGACAAGAGAGTTCACTTTAAATGGCAAAATTTTTCCTAGCTTTTATGTGTCAATTTTTGTGGCTTTTTGCCGATCTAATGATCTTTTTAACTCGTTAATTAAACCACTTCCTAATTTGGAAAATTTGAAATGTCTTGTAAACTGATAAAAATTGTCTTTTAGAAAATTAAGATTAGCAAAGCTAGCTCCAGATGAAATTAGGTTGGATTAAGAGCCTTTAGTTTACGTGAATAAACAGCCAAATAATAATATAAAAGAAAAATTTGAGAATCGGTGAGAATATTCATCCGGCCTTGTGTTCTCGATGAGTACGCCCGAGGGGTCCTACAAACCTAGCATTCTAAGGTCAACTGATCTGGACATGTTGGTCGAAAGTCTTTTATGCGGGTTCACAATGTAAGCTGAGGTTCGAATCGATTCTTGAATAAATACCTAATTAAATACTTAGGGAGAACAATTAGCCGACCTTGGGTTCCCGACGAGTACGCCCGAGGGGTCCTTCAAACCTATCATTCTAAGGTCAACTGATCTGGACATGTTGGTCGAAAGTCTTTTATGCGGGTTCTCAATGAAAGTTGTGGTTCTCTCTTCCAAACAAATAAATAAATAAATTAGCAAACGTGCAAAGCATGTAATAAAAGAAAAAAAAATCAAATAAAATAAATAAACATGCAAAGCGTGAAGAAATAAAGCAAATAAACTTTAAAATAAATGAATAAACTAAATTTTCTTCTTTTAACCTTACTAGTTGGGTAATTTTCATAAAGATGGTATTTATAGGTTATACAAGTATTGATTAAGATCTAAGTTAAAGGTAGTATAATTAGCATAGTTAAGGATTTGATTAGATTTGTGAAAAGTTAGTTACTGTCTTACACAAACATGGGCATAAAATATAGCGAGAAATTTTAACTGCTAAATGGACTAAGTTCTGAAAATTGTTGTATTTCTATGAATAAATTGAGATGGAGTGTCGCATTTTTTTTTATCTATCTGATTAGACTATTTTATTGATGATTTGCTTGAGGACAATGAAAGTTCAAGTGTGGGCATGTTGATATTGGCAGATTTATACATATAGTTATCTGCCAATATACCTATTTTTATATGTGTTTATCGAATAGAATATGATGTTATCACTCAAAATGTAGTTTCCATTGTGTTTTGCAGGCTATAGAAGAAAACGTAACAAGAACGGGTCAAAACAGCACAAGAAACGAAGACTGCAGAATAGCCAAGAAATAGCGACACGATCATACATCGCGACGCGATCTCCTTCGCTATCTCCCAAACGTGATTTTTAATGCCTTGGCGATTTCGGCGTTCTGTTTGTTTACGAAATACCGGAAATCACGACGCGATTGAAGATAGCAGCGCGATTTCTAGCGATCAGATAACTATTTAAATAAACTTGCAGATCTGAATTAAGAGACTTTTGACCTAATTCGAAGGGCAGCCGAAAAACACCATTGGAGCACTCAAGATCGAGATTTCAAGCATCAACCATTGGTTTTTTATCATCTTTGATTAATTCTATGTTTATGAATTCGATTCTTTACATTTGTTTGATGATTTTTAGCATGTCTATGTGTTAATCATTCTTTATTCACTATGATTAGATGAAGTTAGGGTTTTAGGTTTGGATATTCTTAGGATTTTGTGATGATTGTTTGAACGCTTGTATTGCTAATAAAGAACCTTTTAGTTAAACCTTTACATTTGCATTATTAAATCTGTTTATTGCTTGATTGATTAAAATATTGAATACATTGAATTGATCTAGTAATTCCCCTGACTTTTCATACCTTTTGACCTAGTCAGCGACTCACTAGAAATAGGGGTCCGAGATTTGATACCAATAACTTAGGTGAAACTTAGAGTCTGATCTTTAGAGAAGAAATTCCTAGGATTAGAAGGCCTCGGAAAGCCGGACCTAGTTAGAAATAACAAGAAGGAGTGTGAATTCAAACAGGTTTCTTGAAAAGAAATTCCTAGAAATCATATTAGACTCATTGTAAGGTTTTGAGAGAAATCTAGTTCCTTAGACTCCTAGAACATGAATTAAATCGGTACTTAAAAACCAAACCTAGACCTGGACTGATTCGACTCATAGTGAATATACTCCTTAATATTTAAACATTCCCTTGACGTTTTCAGTCGATTGTTCACTATAAACAACCATTTTCAGTTTATTTATCTAGTTTGCAAATAAAAATGTTCCAAATGAAAACCCCTTTTTATTATTTGTTCAGTTTAATTAATTAGTTTTATATTACATAATCAGCTTAATTGTTCCCTGTGGAGACGAATATACCCGAATTTACTTACCTGAACTATATTGCTCACGATTAGGTCATACTTGCTTAAGAGTGTGGTGATCTAGGAAAGGCGTATTTTAGGTGATTATTTTATAACTAGGATTTACAAATCAACATCCATCCAAACTAATATTTGGGGGTCCCTCATCAAATACATTAATGTGTCTTCCATGATCATTTCATTTCAAAAATCAATGGTTTAGATTGAGTTCTGTTGGTTCTGTAGCCTTAATTGGTTCTGATTTTAATTCTACACTATATATATATATATATATATATATATATATATATATATAGGGGCGAGCTATTTACAGAACCCATTTTTTGCGTAGAACCAAACAGAACCCATCTAAGAATATTAGAATTTAGTAAAAAAATATGCAAAACAATAACATTTAACCCAAATCAAACATATACTTTAAGAAAGACATCAAAAATACTGAAAAGTATATATGTCCAAATAATGCAAACATAACACTTATGTATATATACATGAAAACATACATGCACAAAAACATATATGTTTTCATGCATGAATAACATACATGCATGGGGGTCCCTCATTAAATCACTTCATGGGTCTTCCATGATCATTTCATTTTGAAATTCATTGATTTAGATTGAGTTATGCGGGTTCTGTAGCCTAAAATGAGTTCTGTAACTAGCCCTTCACTATATATATATATATATATATATATATATAGGGTACGATTCAGCGCAGAACTGTTTTTAGCGACAGAACCGCAGAACCCTCTTCCAGCCAATCAAATCGCAGCATTTAATAATTAATTTGTTTTTATTAATATTAAACGAAAAGGGTATTGAAGTAAAATTGCACAAATCTGTTATAAATGGAAACCGAATAAATGCTGGCTGGATTCCTAAAAATATGGCAAGTCGGTTTTTTAAAATTTTTGAACAGTAGATGTTTTGTGCAGGTACTTTTTTTTATTAAATATCTGGAGTTGGCTAAACATTGCATGTTGGCTAAACATTGCATGTTTGAACAGGATATGTTTATAACGTTTCTGTATATATGAAAACAATAAAACATTGGATGAAAACAATAAAACATTGGATGTAAAAACAATAAAACATTGGATGTAAAGACAATAAAAACATTGGATATGTAAATGTTTTACAACATGGATGTAAATACAATAAAAACATTAATTCAATTTTGTTGTACATTGAAAACAAATGGTTAGAGAAGTATGTTAGAGCTAGTGCCTCCCACTTTCGTTATAGTTAACTGATATTGCCTTCTTCCTACCACTTCTCCTAAGACCTGAAAACAAAACATAACACAATATCATCAATTTTTAAGTGAAAAACATACAATGTCAATGTCAAAATCAGGCAATGTCAAAATCTGAAAAACATACAATGTCAAAAAGAACTAATACATCCACACATACATTTCTGTAACAATAGCTAACAATCTGTAACAGTAGCTAACAATATCATCTAGTTTTTATGTTCAATAGCTAACAATCTGTAACAATAGCTAAAAAACTGAAAACAATAGAATTAATACTTATATGATCAAATGGGTCAGGTCAAATGTAATGGCATCATTTGGGATTGTTTCAAATGAGTCAGGTCAAACAACATACCAATTGTTATGAGGTAGAAAGTCTCGATGTTCCTCATCAATTTACATTTGCTTCTACATATTAGTGTCATTTCAATAGTTTTTTATTATTATTTTTTCACAAACCGGTTGTTGGTATGTCATTCCAACATTCGATGCATGTTTCTAATTGTGTTATATTGTAGATAATTGATGTATTCAATTCACCATTTGAGAATTTCATGTCAATAGATTACATAAAAAACCATAGTTAAACAGATTGATTTCCCCCTTTTTAATTTTAGGTTATTCTCAAGCAATTGGTTCAGTTCAAGCATAAAATTATCGCCTGAAACTATATTAGAGCATACCCTAAATCCATATTCACTGATTTGGAAAAATGCAAGACTTCGAAGGAACAAAGCGCAGTTAAATATAAGATTAAATCGTCTATAAACTGTAAATACAAACAATATAAGATGATTTAATCAAAAAACGCTAACCGGACATTTTCCTTGAAGCTTCGATTTCAATTATTCTCCGTCGATTGACGAACCAGAAAACCCTAAATCGAACAAAATAAGCAATCGATATAGTTCAACAGCAGTAATTTCATTCTTTATTCACCGGACTGTTAGCATATTCAAAGAGATTTTGTGCGTATCGTTGAAAGATTTCAACATCTTTGAATAGGAAGATGCATGAAATGGGGAGCGGTTGGTAGCGTGACCTCCGATCTTTTCTGCACATGAATAGAATTTATTTTTCATTTAAAAAGGAATAAATATCTCTCTCACCAAACTACCGAATCTACCCCTATCGCCTAATTAATATCCGGATTATTGAACATCTAAAATGATAAATAACCAATTTAATTAATAACCGTTGATCATATCATGGACGGCCACGATTAAAAAAACAGAAGGGTTCTGTGGTTCTGTCGCTTAAAAGGGTTCTGCGCTGAATCGGACACTATATATATATATATATATATATATATATATATATATATATATATATATATATATATATATATATATATATATATATATATATATATATATATATATATATATATATATATATATATATATATATATAAACCCTCAATGATTGATTAGGTCGCATGCATCATAAGAAAATTTTAACTATATGAAGAAGTCCGTTATAAATAGAAATACGATTCGGGAAAAAAAATTCCTCAGAATAAAACATGCATGTAATCCGTAATATATATAGAAAAAAATTAAATCAACACCATTAGATAATTGATTGACGTACATCCATCTATATCAAATCATACTATTTTAAAGTATAATGATTAAGATTGTTTGGTATGATCACAAACCACATCAAAAAATTTGTAACATCAAATGTTACCTAAGGAATCACACCATATTATTATTCCAATAAATACTCACCATACAACTACACATACCTACATTTGAAAAAGGCCCCCGCCAAAATACCCCAAAAACTGCCTTCCCCGCCCCTGTGACCACCTTCAATCACGAAACCCCTCACGGCATGAGAGGGGGTCGTGTTTTGTTCCATATTCACGGTGTCGCTTTGTTTTTTTCCATATTCCATATGTAAATTAAATTCAACGTCATTTTTTTATTCTTTGTATCACATTGTACAAATATTATTGCAGACTGTACTATTATACAAAGAAACTATTGTGATGTATAGCTTAAAATATCTGGTGTAAAAATCACCACCATTAGAATATATATGACACCAAAATTTCATGTTACTCGGTTTAAGTCATGCTCGTAGTGTGGTTTTAGATGGTAATTAAGCCACTACACCATGCATCACATGGAAACACACCACTGGCGGACCTCTTTAGAACCTAGGAGGGCCCGTGCTGCCCCTAAACCCTAAACCCTAAACCCTTTTCGCAAAAAAGTAACGTAGATGTCGGTGCTACCCCTAAAAAAGTGTTTGGCTACCCTTCACTTATAATTTCAGCAAAAAAAAAATAGTCCGAACTTGAAAGCCCCAATGTTGTTTAGATTATTAGTGAGCTCAAATGTCAATTTAATTTCACAAATGAAGCTCACTTTCCAATTTATGACAATTTGAACAAAAACTGATATTTATTTGTCTCTTGGTTGAATCATCAATGACAAATATCAAACAATAAAAAAAAATGGTAAAGGAGTGTACCATTGATATTGGCCACATATTGTGACCGGACACCCGACCCAGCAACAGGTGCATTCCCGGTAAATCACCTAACAATGATATCCACACCTCTGAAATATCAAACAATATAAACCAACTGATTTGTAGTGTAGAAAATGAAACACTTATAAAGGTTACATATGAAAATTTAACGACTCATTTTCGGAAAACAATGTAACAAAGATGACAATTTAAAATGTAATATCTAGTTGTTAGCTAGTTTTTCGTTTTAAAACATTTAATGAACCTGTACTTTTTTAATTTTAATCTTATTATATATTACGTGGAAAGAACCCTCCTCCCCGGCCACATGAGGTCACAGTGTGATTGTGAGTATAGGAGTGGTCTTTGGTAGGAGCCCTCTACATTTAGAAAAAAAAAATTAGTATGGTCAGTTATACACATTCATTAGCCTGATATACATGTGAGCACCCAACATTCTAGAAAGATTCAAATTGATTAGAAAATAAAACTATTAGCTTATAATAATTAACACTTGATATATAATGGATTAGCAAAATTTCCCTCTAAATTAAAAGGGATATTATCCTTCTTCAAGTAAACATAATCGATCGACGAAGATTCTTCTAGGGAAGCTTGAAATGATCAAGCCTTGTTTCCGCAAGCCTATGAGCATATGTGTGAGACTTATATTCAGCCCAAGTGAACGATCGGTAAAGCGGTTTATTTAGTTTGAGTAATTGTGGTGGGCAAGTAATCGTTGTTTGAGGAGGCGGTCCACCGAAGAACATCATTGATAGTCGGGATTCCGTTGACGATGTGTTAGCCAATGCTCTATGTCTCACACTCTTAAACCTTCCATTTGTCATGACCTGTAAATATAATAAAAACCAATATATATATTAAAGGTTCAAAAAGATTTTAGTACCTAAAGTCAGGTCACCTAATACCCTAAATTATTAAAGGTGTAACGTTATATCCTGAATTTGCGAAACTAATCAATATAGTACATGACACAATAATTTGATTGCATTTTGTTATATAATTTATTTCTTTTATAACTTTTGATAAGCTAAAATTATAAGTTTGTCTTAATATATTAAAATTAGAAACAAATGACGTGAGAATTTAAGACCAAATTAATAACTACGATACTAATTAAATTGACTAGTTTTCTAAATTCAGGATATTATATTGTACATTTGATAATTAAATTGTAGTAGTAGATAACATGTTCAAGCAAGTGTATACTAAAATACAATATCTCAACATTAAATACGTTACTGTTACATATTATTTGTTTCAACTTTACCGGTGACAGTTATCGTGAAAAGTTACCTGTAAAAGGTCGCCAACAATGACACAAAAAGCATGTGGGTCCGGGGTGATGGGCAGCCAGAGGCCATTTGGCAAGGAAATCTGGAGGCCAGGAACGCCGTTGGATGTGAGTAGAGTCAAGATCTGAGGGTCAGAATGCTCACCGAAGCCAATGGCGGTATTGGCATTGAAATTGCGAGGTGAATAGTGATTGAGCCTGAAGAGTGAGTCACTGTCGCAATCTGTGAGCATGGTGGTGAAATGTGAAGGTGGGGCCCCCATTCCCTTTGCCATCAAACTCAATATCTCACAAGCCAATTTTCTCAATGCTTCTACATAATCAATCACTCTATAACTGCATGCATGCATGCATGCATACATAATTACATATTCATTATATATACACATGTATTATGGAAAAAAAAGTTCAATGTTAAGCGAAAAAATTCTGTGTTGCAAGTTAGATCTTTGACTGAATCTTATCAAATTATAAATAATAAAATCAATTTTATTTTGAAAAAAGTCTTATAATAAGTCAGATAAATCAAAATTTAAATTCACATTCTTAGTTATCTTGAGAATAAATATTCTGAAATTTAGCAATGTGGAATTTTTATATTGCTAGATTTCGAATATAATGTTTTTATTCCTAAATACAGATACGTATTTAATTTTATAATAAAGTTCGAACAATATTTTTAAAGTATTCATAGATAGTTAATGTAAATTAACATGCATGTTACTAGTTCAAATACATATATAATTAAATAAATGATAAGCATAATACTTTTACAATGATAACATAAGTGGAAATGATTCGAGAGAAAAGAACATATAAATGATAAATAGAGATAAATAAATGATAAAGTGATAGATTATGTAATTATATGAAAAAAGAGAATATTTTTTTTTATCTTAGTGACTCCAACTTCCCTTTCTAAAATCATATACGTGACTAATGTTTAAAAACCTGGGTTATAATCGGCCCTGTAAGATGGTCGGGTTATGGGTCAACCAGTCAACCGGCGGGTCAACTTGAAACATATAAACATTATTATATAAAAAATGAATAGTAAAAATTATACATTATTATACATCTGAAGTAAAGAAATTAAAAACCGAGTCAACCATGTCACCAGAATTCACGATACTTGCCCTGGTTAAACCGGGTCCCAGTTAAACCGGGTCGACGTAAGTTTTAGAACACTGCCCTATTATTAAATTAAGAATGTTGGTGACCAGAGTGACCAAAAGCAAGAGAATGGTCGGAGTCACGGGGGCGAGGTCTGAGTGATTGTTATTCCAATTTGTAGGTTAAAAGTAATAGTACCTTAAGTAATTAAAATAAAGTTTATTATATTTCATGAGATGTGTGATTGACGGGTGCGAAAAGAAAACTCATCTGACAGAATATTTAAAAGCAAACCTGTTACTTGGGAGACTTCCTTTATTTAGTAAAATATGAAAACTAAATTCACTATTCTGTTTACTAAAACTAGATGTTTCCCAAATATATATTTCCAAACCATATCATTTCAAATGATTAACTTCACCATTTTACCATAACTTTGATATTATGGGTGTTTAGTTGGGGTTATTAAGGGGTGGAGAATTGTAAAGGTAATCAAAAATATTGCTTGATTTCTCATAATACTATTAATGATTATCTACTAGTGGGTAATAAATCATTCCCCAATAAATTGAGGGTAATGAAATTTAATTTATTACACAAACACACATATACACACACAAATACATACGTACACATACAAATATAAGAAATACTCCCTCCGTCCCACTTTAATTGTCTACTACAAAAAAGCACACAGTTTAAGAAAAGTGCATTAATTATATAATGTCACCAATCAAATTTTCTCTTTCCCACTTAAATGTTTTTTGATTGGTTGAAATTTAGGAAATGACACTCTTTGTGGGACAAACTAAAATAATATACTGGACATTTAAAATGGGACGGAGGGAGTAATAAACAATGTCATTTATTTGAACCAAGTAATGTTACTTAGTTAATGAGTACTAAGGAATGCCAATTACATTCCTTAGTATTCCCTTTCCCTTTCTCATTCTCCCGTATGAATCAAGCGCACCCTTAGTTTACTGAAAACTATTTATATATATACATATTTTCATGAGAATGTAAAATGGTTAAACTTCAAATGTAACATAATTGTTAGAGCAAATCACAGATCAACTTAGTACTGATGCTGCAGTTGGTAATAATTATGTTTATTACTGATGGGGCAGAAACATTTACTACTGATGAAGTTGATGCTGGTGTTCTCTATAACTTAGTTACTACTGATCATACAAAGATTGAAGATACTACTGATCATTGTAGTTACTACTGACGTTGGTTTCTGGACTTACTACTGATCACCAAGTTTACTACTGATGTTACTTATTTACTACTGGTGATTGGTTTTACTACTGATACGCGTTTATGGAACATATCAAGTCCAAGATCTTCGAAGAGATAGTTATAGAATGTAAATCAATGTATATCGTTTATAATTAGATGTAAATCGTATCCTAGAATAACTAGGGTAAATAGTTTAGCTTCAAGGACTACTATAAGTATGTTCCTTACGAATTGTAAACGTACGTGTGTATTGTTAACTAAATAATATACATTGAAGCTTTTTGTGAAACTGTGTTCTTAATATTCTTACATATTGTTCTTACAGTTCATAGTTCTTAATACATTGATATAGTGTTGATCCGCTGCAACTTCTATCATCAATTAGATCTAAGGTGTTTATTAACTTGTTTATAGTTAATCGATCCTGACAAGTGGTATCAGAGCGTATTGGTTCTAGATCTACTATTTGTTAAGAACAACAAAAAGTTTTAATCTTTAAAACACACACATTATTAATCATGACTGATAATAATGAAAGCACTCAGGCCAACAAAATTCCTATACTCACACCCAATAACTTTGGGATGTGGAAGAATCGTATTAAGCAATACATGCTTATTACAGATTATTCCATGTGGGAAGTCGTTTGTGAAGGAAACAAAACTGGTCAACTTCAAGCAAGTAGCTCTGCAACTGAGGCAGACAAACTTAAATGTGAGAAGGAGAAGAAAGATAAAGGCATCGAACTCAAAACTCTAAGCACTCTCTTACTGGCCATTCCTAATGATTATCAACATCTCTTTGTTGAATATGATGATGCAAAAATACTATGGGAAGCACTGGAGAAGAGATTCGTTGGGACAAAGAGCACCAAGAGGAATATGAAGTCTGTTCTCAAACAAGACTTTGAAAATTTCAAAGGAAAGCCCAATGAAACACTCACTCAAGTGTTTGACAGATTCAACAAACTAATTGGTGAACTCAACCAAGTTGGTGTAAAGATGGATCAAGAGGATGTCAACATGAAGTTTCTAAGGTCTCTTAGTGAAGAATGGGCCATGTACACAGTGGTGTACAGACAAAGAGATGCTTTAGAAGAAAAGGAGTTAGATGAACTCTATAATGATCTCAGAGTGTTTGAAACTGAGGTAAATCACAAAAACCCTTCTATTTCTTCTAACAATGCTGCTTTTGTATCCAGTACAGGTCAAGGACAAGAAACCTCCGCAGGAAAGGCTGCAGATTCTGAGGATACTGCAAGAGAATCCTTCTTCACTAGTCATGTGCATACTGCATTGATTAGTGATGACTTGGAACAACTGAATCCAGATGATCTTGAGGAGATGGATCTTAAATGGCAGATGGCTATGCTGAGCCTAAGGACCAAAAGATTCCTAAAAAGAACTGGAAGGACAAGCCTCAATTTCAACAAAGGTGACAAAGCAGGATTTGACAAAACTAAGGTCAAGTGTTACAACTGTAACAACCTTGGTCACTTTGCAAAAGAATGTCCTCAACCAGACAAAAGATCAAAATCAACTGCTCTTGTGTCACAACAAGGACAAGGATATGACTGGAGCTTCCAAGCAGAAGAGCATGCTCAAAATCAAGCTCTCATGGCCTTTACTGACAACAAAACTGAGGTAAAATCTAAACCTTGTACTTCTGAATGTGCTAAAATTATTAAAAATCTAGAAAAAGAAAACAATAAATTAAATGAAGATTTAGCAAAAGCAATCAGAAGAAATCATGAGTTTGATGGGGTGATTGCTGATCAAGAACATCAAATAAAGGTGTACAAGATGATTGATCAACGTATCAAGGAAGAATTGCTTCAAGCTGTGGATGAGAAAGAGTTTTATGAAACAAAAAATAAAGAACTAACAAGTAAAATAGAAGAATGTCAGCTTGAAATTGAACAAAATAAATTAACAATTAAAAAGTTTGAAAGAAGCACTAAAATTCTTGATGAATTAACTAATAATCAAACTACAGAAAAGGTTGTTCATGGGGTGGGATATCATGCTGTACCACCTCCATATAAAATCATCCCACCTCTTAAAAACAGTTCAGAAAGAATCATTAATGAATTAAAAACTGAAAATCAAACTGAATCATCTAATGAAACATCTGAATCAAATAATTCTTCTGATGATGAACAATCAATTGAATTTACTATATCTCAAAGTGAATCACCAAAATCAATTGATACAAGTTTTCACACAGCTCAAAGTCCAAATGAATCTCCCAAATATAATGCAGATAATGTACCAAAAATTTTAACAAGGGGGAATGAAAGAAATAAAACACAACTCTTAGACCAAAGAATTCCTGAAGGTGCTAAAAATAAGAAACTAAGATGTGTTATATGCAATAAAATGAACCATTTAGCAAAGGATTGTCACTACAATCCAATAAACTGCAAAGAGTTAAAAGAATTTAAAGTTCTTAAAGAAAATGCTAAAACTCAAAAGTTAAAAGTTACTACTGGTCTTTCAGTAGTAAATAAAATTAAAAATCCAATTGTTGAAGATCCAAGATTTGGAAGAAGTAAACCAAGGTTTGTTCAAAACAGAAGAGCTGGAAGCCCAAAGAACAGCAATTACTTCAAGAATAATGGAAAATCCAATCAAAATAAACAATATTTTAAATTTTCCAACACCAGTAGAAACTCTAACAAATTTACTACTGGTGTTAACCCTAATTATAATGCTGTATGGTACCAGTACAAGAATACTACTGGTAATAACCCTAATTTCAAAAATACTACTGCTCCCAAAACAAATTTCAAAAACACTACTGGTGTTAACTCTAAAAACACTACTGGTCATTCTAAACATGGTAAGTACCCAAATACTACTGGTCCATCAGTAGTAAAGTATTCAAAAGCTAAAAACAATGGGTATAAACCAAGATCAGTAGGAAATTCTTACACCAGTAATAACTACAAAAGGACAGTAGTAAAACAAAATACCAGTAATAAACAAGTATGGGTACCAAAAGTCTTTAAAGTTAAATCCCCAAAAGCTCATTTCTCAAAGGATGAACCCAAGACATATAAAGCTTGGGTTCCCAAACTTAACTAATCCTTTACTCACTTGTGCAGAGCATTCAGATCCCAGAAGAAGGAAGAACATGGCATATTGATAGTGGATGCTCAAGGCACATGACTGGAAATCTGCAAATTCTTAAAGATTTCAAGTTATTTGATGGAGGATATGTGGCATTTGGTGAGAATCCCCAGGGAGGTAAGATTACAGGTAAAGGTACTGTTACTAATGGAAAAATTTCCTTTGATGATGTATTTTATGTAGCTGAACTAAAATACAATCTTGTCAGTGTGTCTCAAGTTTGTGATAAAAAGAACAAGATTCTGTTCACAGACATTGAGTGCATCATTCTTTCTCCTGAGTTTATTTTAGATGAAAAATATGTTGTTTTAAGAACTCCAAGGAGAAACAATGTGTATTGCCTGGATATAGGGGGAGAACTCATTTCTACAAATGAGGTCAACTGTTTTATATCCAAGGCAAACACCACTGAATCAGAACTTTGGCATAGAAGGATGTGTCACACAAATTTTAAAAACATGAATAATTTAGTAAAAAGAAATTTGGTCATTGGACTACCTCAAAAACAATTCATGTGTGATCATCACTGTGTTGCATGCCTAAAAGGTAAACAACACAAGACTTCTCATAAGTCCAAAACTGTGAACTCTATTTCTGTTCCTTTACAGCTCTTACATATGGACCTTTTTGGACCTACAAATGTAATGAGTATTGGAAAGAAACAATATTGTCTTGTTATTACTGATGACTTTTCCAGATATACATGGGTTTTCTTTCTCAGGACAAAGGATGAAACAAGTGAACTCATAAAGAACTTAATTGTTAAACTGGAAAACACATCTGATCAAAAAGTGAAAGCCATAAGATGTGATAATGGCACAGAATTTAAAAATACTAACTTAATTAACTTTTGTGATCTTAAAGGTATTGACAGACAATACAGCTCACCTAGAACTCCACAACAAAATGGTGTAGCTGAAAGAAGGAATAGAACCATCATTGAAGCAGCAAGATCAATGCTTGCAGACTCAAAATTACCAATTACTTTTTGGGCAGAAGCTGTTAATACTGCTTGTTATGTTCAAAACAGAGTATTAATAGTGAAGCCACACTTTAAAACACCATATGAACTTTTTAATAAAAGAAAACCTTCTATAAGTTTCTTAAAATCATTTGGTTGTCCTTGTACTATTCTGATTACAAGAGAACAAATTGGTAAGTTTGACTGCAAAGCTGATGATGGAATATTTGTGGGATACTCTACTCAAAGTAAATCATACAGAGTATTCAACAAAAGACTAAGGATAATTGAAGAAAGCATCAATGTATCCTTTAATGAAAATGTACCTAATGAACAAGGAAATGGTCCAGATTGGCTATTTGACATAGACAATCTAACCAAATCCTTTAATTCTAATATGAATTTCAATGCAGGTAATTCAAATTGTCTTAATCAAAAAGAAGGAACATCATCTGTTTATACTGGTCAAGAAAAGATGAGATACATAGTTGTTGATACTGCTCCCATAGTTAATACTGATGTCAGTAAGAACTCAAATATTGAAAGCAGTAGTAACTCTGAGAATGAGGTCAGTAGTAATTCCAATACTACTGGTACCAGTAATAGTACTGAAAATACTACTGGTCCCAACAATAACCTAGATTCTCAAGATACTACTGATACCAGTAACAACTTCAATACTACTGATCTCAATGAAGATGATAGCAGTAGTAACTCTGACCAAGATAATGATGAACCAAATACTAATGACAATGAAGGATCTCAAGAAGAACAACTACCTGAGGCAAATGAGTCCAACCTTGAAAATCAACTAGTGGTTGATAAAGCTACAACAACAAGGACTCAAAAGAACCATCCTTTAGACCTTGTTCTAAGTGATGTTAACTCACCACTTCAAACAAGAAGCAAATTAAACAAAAGTTTAACTGCAAATATGTGTAATATAAGCTTAATTGCTAATGAATGTATGTATGAATGCTTTCTGTCTCAGGATGAACCAAAGAAGATCCAACAAGCAATGAAGGACTCAAACTGGATTGAGGCAATGCAAGAGGAACTCCTTCAATTTAAATTACAAGCTGTTTGGACACTTGTACCTCTACCCAAAGGAAAAAGAGCCATTGGAACAAGATGGATCTTTAGAAACAAGAAAGATGAAAGAGGTATAGTGATCAAGAATAAAGCCAGACTTGTAGCCCAAGGATACACTCAAGAAGAAGGTATAGACTATGATGAAGTATATGCTCCTGTTGCCAGAATTGAAGCAATAAGAATATTCCTAGCATATGCTTCATTCAAAAGGTTTAAAGTCTATCAAATGGATGTGAAGAGTGCTTTCCTGTATGGGAAGATTGAAGAAGAAGTTTATGTCTGCCAACCTCCAGGATTTGAAGATCCAAAACATGGTGATTATGTGTTTAAATTGGATAAAGCTCTATATGGTCTACATCAGGCACCAAGAGCATGGTATGACACACTATCATCATACTTATTAAAGAACAATTTCAAAAGAGGAGCCATTGATAAAACATTGTTTACAAAGAAAGTCAAAGATGATATACTACTGGTACAAATCTATGTAGATGATATCATCTTTGGATCAACCAATGATTTATTATGCAAAGAATTTGAAGAGCTGATGCAGATTAAATTCAAGATGAGCTCCATGGGTCCAATGAACTTCTTCCTTGGACTCCAAGTCAGTCAAAGAACTGATGGTATTTTGATAAATCAATCAAAATATGTCAAAGACATCTTGGAAAAGTTTGACTTGAAAGACAGTAAAAGTGCTAGTACACCAATGGAAACACACAAACACCTACATCCTGATGTTGAGGGGGAGGATGTAGATGAACACTTATATAGATCAATGATAGGATCTTTGATGTACTTAACTGCATCAAGACCTGACATTATGTATAGTGTTTGTGTGTGTGCAAGATATCAAGCAAGACCCAAAGAACTACACTTGCAGGCTGTCAAAAGAATATTCAGATACTTGAAAGGCAAACCATCACTAGGTCTATGGTATCCACATGACTCACCCTTTGAACTAATAGCCTATACAGATAGTGACTATGGAGGTGAATGTCAAGATAGAAAGTCCACTACTGGTGGATGTCAATTCTTTGGATCAAGACTAGTGTCATGGCAATGTAAGAAGCAAACAAATGTATCAACATCTACTGCTGAAGCAGAATATGTAGCTGCATCTGCTTGCTGTGCTCAAGTTCTATGGATTCAAAATCAGCTTCTAGACTTTGGTATCTCTATCCTTAAAACTCCTATTTTTATTGATAATCAAAGTGCTATTAGTATTGTGAATAATCCAGTAAAACATTCAAAAACTAAACACATTGAAATAAGATTTCACTTTATAAGAGATTGTAATGAAAAGAAATTAATCAAAGTAGTTAAAATCCATACTGATGATCAATTAGCAGATCTTTTTACAAAAGCATTTGATGTAGGAAGATTCAACTTCTTGGTCAGTAGTATTGGAATGATTTTAATAACTTAAAATCTCACTTAAAATTATGTGTAAAGTTAGTGTTGTAAAATATTATTTTCTTAAGTGTTTTACTACTAGTATTGCTGTACTACTGGTGAGAAAGTGTATGCACAAAATACTACTGATAGTTCATTACTACTGGTGTATTTTAGGTTTACACGGATACTACTGGTAAGTCAGTACTACTGGTATTCACATATACTACTGGTCTTGTGTGGTAATGGTTACTACTGATGTCTATAATTACTACTGATGTCAAAATCCTTAGTCATTACTGATGTTAGTAGATACTACTGACGTTTTACTACTGATATCTTATTTACTACTGGTCTTTCATAAACACAATTACCAAACTAACCCCCATGAAAATAACCGTTATGTTATGATTCGAAGGCTATTTTCGTAGTTTTGCAGGTTTAATCGAAAGATATAAAAGGCGGCAGATGATTAATTTAGCATTATCTTCACTTCGATTCTCTAAACACCTCTCGATAAACCCTAGTTTACGATCAAAAACTCTTCATCTTTAACAAAATTCTTGCAAAATCTCAACAACAATGGCAACTTTACAAGCTCTCGATGTGCAAACCGATCTCAAATACTCAGAATTTCACAACATGGTTGCATTTTTAAAAAATCCCGACGGAACAAAAGATTTCCGTCCAATCGTAAAATTCTTGAGAAATTCGTATATACAGTTTGCCTTAACTGTAAAGCCGAAGGCATATCAACAGCACTTGGTGGATTTCTGGACCAATGCTGAGCGAACAGAAGGAACCACATCATCAATGATAAAATCGAAAGTAGATGGAAAGTACATCACTGTATCTGAACAATCAATCAGACATCATCTACAACTTCATGATGATTCAGGTATGTATACTCTTCCTAAGGAATACATTGCTGATACTTTAAATAAAATGGGGTATGAAGGCAGACTTAATATTGTAACTTTTCAAAAAGGCCTTCTATCCCCACAATGGAAATTTCTGGTTCATACCATTCAGCATTGTATTTCTCCTAAAAGAAGTACTTGGAATGAGTTTAACAAGGCAATAGCATCTGCTGTTGTATGTTTATGCACAGACCAAGTATTCAATTTTTCTAATATGATTTTTGATGGTATGTTGGGAAATCTTAGTTCTTCTAAATTTTTAATGTATCCCAGATTTCTACAACATATCATAAACTGTGAATTACAAAACTTGTCAACTCCTAAAAACATTTTTGTATTACCTGAGTTGAACAAGAAAGTTTTCTCAAATATGAGAAAACAATTTAAATTTTCAGGGAAGGAAACCCCTTTGTTTCCAAACATGATCAAAGATCAACCCAATATTGGAGAAGGTTCAACCATTGCTACAACCCAAGTTGAACCTCAACCCACTCCATCACCCCCAAATACAGCCCAAACACCACCCCATATAGCCACTCAATCACCATCTCACTTAGAAGTCCTGAATGTGTCCCAGGAACTTGATATAAATCTGCAGAGTGCTACTCTTCACTCTGTGGAAGACCTACCGGATAAAACCAAACACATTTCCTCAATCTATAAAAGAAAGAAATCTTTAAAGGACACCAGGGGACCAATCGAGTCACACCCCAGGCTCAAAGAGTTGTCCTCCAAGGAGGAGAGAGGACATGAGGGGAGGGCTTTCACTACTGATGCCCCAAAGGTGGGTGCACAGGACAGTGAAAACATCATTAGGACCCAAACCTCGGCAACTTTGAGTGATGACTCTTTTGAGGAATTACTCAAAGGACCCCGGTGCCAAGAAACCACAAGGGGGGGCATCTCTGCTTCTTCTAGGAAGAAGAGAATGTCTAAAAGACCCAATGAATCACCAAGCAGTGATGAGGGCAGATCTGTGGAATTGATGGAAAGGAAGGAAAACCTTAAAACCAATGTACCTGTTAGTAAGCCCGATGATCTTGCTAGATGGAGTGAGGGCAGTATTAAAATCCAACAATTGACGGCTAAAGTGGATTCCTTGGAATCCACTGTACAAGATTGTCTTTATTATCAAACAAATCAAGGAAAAACTATGGCTGCTATGAAAAGAAATGTCAATATCATCAACAAAAGAATGAGACAATATGAACTTAGGCTTCATCAACAATCAAAGCTTATCAGAAAATTGAAAAAGAGGATTGATGATAGTGAGGCTCCTCCAGTTGAGCTCACTAAGGGGGAGAAGGATAACATACAGACAATGATTGATGAATCCATTGCAGCAGCAGCTTCCTCCCTCTTGAATTTAAAAGAAACAGAAGTTGATGAAGGCCCAGAGATGATGATTACAGAAGAAGAGCCAATTACTACTGCTCCTACTAAAGAACAAGCTGAAAAAGACATACCAGTAGTAACTCCTACTACTGATATAACAGCAGTAGTAAATGAAGAAAAGGCAGCAAACACTACTGATGACCTATCAGTAGTAATCTCTGAAGACATACCAGTAGTAACTACCTTAGTTACTACTGATGACATTATTGAGCTGCCACCACTACTAGAGCCTACAGTGATACTTCCACCATCTCCAAAAAGAACAACAACAACACAAATGGTGGTAAAAGATATTGATGATGATATCAACTGGTTAGAAGTTGATGAATGCTCCCTGCCTCCACATCCTAAAATACTTCCCATATCTCAGATACACTACTATGGTCCAAAATTTGTTATTGAATCTGAACCAAATATGAAGAAAGACAATTACATAGGAAAGGGAAAAGAAGTTGCTGATGAAGACCAACCCAACAGAGCACAAGGTCATGAAATTGTCAACAAAATCAATTATGCCAAATCAGCCAAACAGGATAGGTGGAAGGTAAAGAGAGCAAAATATTTAAAGAAGGTTGAAGTCTCTCTAGCAAATGAAAACAAAAGATTAGCAGAAAGGGCTAGAATATTGAGACAACCTTTCACAGAAATCAAATTGGCAGATATAGCAGATATATCAAAACTGCCACAATTTCAACAGAAGATCAAATCTAAACAAGTTGCTGAAACAAGAAAGGAATTACAAAGAAGAGAACTGAAAAAATTTAGGCAACTTGAACATGAAACAATAGAACTTCTTGAAGCACAAGTACAAGAATGCAAAGAGCAAAAGGCTGATATGCCAGAACAATTTGCAGAGAAAAAGAAAGAAATGATCACATTCTTAAAATCAAAAGGGTATAACACAAAGGCATTTGGAAGAATGAAGCTGATCAATTTAATTGAAAAGTACTGTGTAGAGAAGAAGAAGGATCTTACTGAGCAAGATAGTAATGAGAAGTACACCACTAAACTTGAACAGATAGACTCCAAAGAAATGAAAGAAAGAAAAACAATATCTGGAGAATCATCTGGTGTATCCTCTCAAACATCAAAGAAAAGAAAGACAATTGCTTCAGAACTTGATCAACCAAATAAAAAATTACAAATGGTTCAAGTTCATGATCTCCCCATTGCTCCCCTACAAAATAATCCAATCATCAACTGGAGGTACATAGATGATATGATTGAGATTATAAGAGAAGATAAGGTCACTCAAAGATTCAGAGCTTGGAAACCTTTGGTCATGTCCCTAACCAGAAGTGACATTATTAAGATGTTGATCATTGGTAAACCAAGAATGACTAAGAAGAACTGGAAGAATTCAGCTGCAGGTTATCTTACTGAAATGATTGATGCTGCTTTCTATCCAGAAAATTATCCAGAGAAGTATACAGATTCAGAAAATGTTCAAGCTTGGAATGTGCTACCAACTGTCAACATGTACTTCTTTGAATATACAAGTAAGAAATGTGACTTATTCCTTTATGAGAAAGAGTATCCTCATTCTGAGAAGACTCTCTATCAACTATGGTGCATGAATTTTATTAAACCACATGATGCTGTGATGCTCCAAAACAAATTGAATGAATTTGTTAAAAGAATCAGCAAATATATCATTGCACAAAGGAATAAAAGGAACCAACAGACTTTAGAAGGTGATAAGAAAAGAGCAAAGTTGTTGGAAGAAAAGAAAAAGAAGAAGTAAATAAGAAACTTGATTGATTAAAAGATAATCAATAAGTTTAGGGGGAGATTGTTAGAGCAAATCACAGATCAACTTAGTACTGATGCTGCAGTTGGTAATAATTATGTTTATTACTGATGGGGCAGAAACATTTACTACTGATGAAGTTGATGCTGGTGTTCTCTATAACTTAGTTACTACTGATCATACAAAGATTGAAGATACTACTGATCATTGTAGTTACTACTGACGTTGGTTTCTGGACTTACTACTGATCACCAAGTTTACTACTGATGTTACTTATTTACTACTGGTGATTGGTTTTACTACTGATACGCGTTTATGGAACATATCAAGTCCAAGATCTTCGAAGAGATAGTTATAGAATGTAAATCAATGTATATCGTTTATAATTAGATGTAAATCGTATCCTAGAATAACTAGGGTAAATAGTTTAGCTTCAAGGACTACTATAAGTATGTTCCTTACGAATTGTAAACGTACGTGTGTATTGTTAACTAAATAATATACATTGAAGCTTTTTGTGAAACTGTGTTCTTAATATTCTTACATATTGTTCTTACAGTTCATAGTTCTTAATACATTGATATAGTGTTGATCCGCTGCAACTTCTATCATCAATTAGATCTAAGGTGTTTATTAACTTGTTTATAGTTAATCGATCCTGACAATAATTAATAATTGATTTATAAGTCTAAAATAATTCTTAATACTTCCTCCGAAGTATAATTTAAAAAATTACTTTATTTGAAAAAAAAATAATGGGATCTACACCCACTAACTATCTACTTTAACAAGTGACATGACTCATTTATTCTTACTTTTTACTTTTAAACATTATTAACCATACTTTATTCATGAATTATGGGACCCAATCTCTACTAACCATCCAATTAATCTAATTTAATCACCATTATAATCTTGGAAAATGCTATAGGGCTGTCATTAAGAAGTCAAAATAATAAAAGACAACCCCCCTGAATTTTAGGAATATTACTTTTTTAATCAATGTACAAGCTTTTTATGCATGTTAGTGACAGCCCTAAGATCTGTCATTAGCAAAACCCTATAATCTTTTACCTCAAAAACGATAAAACCCAAAGTATATCACGTATTTTGAATCGGAGGAAGTAATAACAATATTAGCGAAGTGATTTGCACATTGTTGTTAATGTATGCGTATTTTTTCTAACGACGCCTAATCTACACTAATTCGTTTACAGTGGAACTTGAACTATAGGTCACACCTTACACCAAGCTCCATTACCATTAAATTACAAAACCTTGAGTATACGTGTTAATTCTTTTTATTTTAACCATTATATGCCATAATACGTGTTAATTTCAATATTCTAAAAATTGTTTTTACATTGAAGTACTGGCCAATTGTTTCAATATAGTTGGACCGGATGAGTCGATCGATTGAGCGTAGTGATGATATTTATTGAGTATTTATGACATAAAGATTATGTAAAATGTGTATAAATACGGAAAAAAAACTAACTACAAAATAAATACAGTAGATAATGCAAAAAAACCAAAACTTATTTTCTATTAAAATTAATACTTTTAAATTTTAAAATCTATAGATAATTAATATTTATATTTTATTTAACTATTTTTATAGAATTTTTTTGATGTATTTATGTTAGACCGGCCAGTTTGACAAGTTTTAATGGTCAATCGGTTGGTTCAGACTGAGTTATAACACTGATCTAAACGACTTATTCCGACCAACTATATTCTCATTTCCCGTTTCAACCAAATATTCAAAACCCTAGTTATAAATTAATTTTGAAGTAGCATACACTTATACTTCCTCCGATTCAAAATAAGTGATACACTCTCCTTTTTGGGGTGATTCAAAATAAGTGATACACTTTGAAAAGTTTCCTTATTTGGCAAATAAAATGGGACCCACACCCACTAACTATTTACTTTAACAAAGTAAAATGACCCCTTTACCCTTACTTTTTACTTTTAAACATCATTAACCTTATTTTATTCAAAATGTGTGGGACCCATTTCCCACTAACCATCCAATTAATCTAATTTTACCATCATTATAATCTTTTTGCCTCAAAAACCGTGAAACCCCAAGTGTATCACTTATTTTGAATCGGAGGAAGTACAATAGATAAATAAAATTACATACAACATCTATCCCTTTATTGAGCAAAACTTAAAATCAATGGGAAAGTGTCATTACTCCCAATATAATGAGTTTCATATACTTTCTTGGATTCAAAATAAGTGATGCACCTTTTTTTAGGTGATTCAAAATAAATGATATTCCTTTCGTCCCACAAAAAAATTTACATTTCTTCTTAAAATTTTGTCTCACAAAAAAATTTACATTTCTCAAATTTAGGGGGTCCACCTAATAAAATAATATTATTATCAATCATTTCACCAATAAAACAATTTCTCTCTCCAATCTAACATTATATTTTAATCAAAAGTATTTCAAAGGACCCCACCACTAAGTATCTCCTAAAAGATTGTACCCAAATGAAATGTAAACTTTTTTATTTGACGGAGGGAGTGCATTTGAAAAAATTACCTTATTTGGCAAAAAGTAGTGGACTCTCACCAACTAATTATCTACTTTAACAAATTAAAATGATCCATTTACCCTTAATTTTACTTTTAAACATCATTAACCCCCACTTTATTCAAAAGGTGTGGGACTCATTCCCCACTAATCATCCAATTAATCTAATTTAACTATCATTATAATTTTTTAACTAAAAAACTATAAAACTCAAAATGTATCACTTATTTTGAATCAGACGAAGTACATAATTTAACAAACAATTGTGCCAAATTCAGTTTATATACTTCTTTCGTTTCAAAATAACTGATACACTTTCCATATTATGGTGTTTCAAAATAAGTGATACATTTTGAAACTTTCCTTATTTGGTAAAATATAGTGGAATTCATACCCACTAACTATCTCTTTTAATAAAATGAAATGACTCATTTATCCTTACTTTTACTTTTAAACATCATTAAACTCACTTTAATCATAATATGTGAGACCCATTACTCAGTAACTATTCAATTTAATCTAATTTAACATTCATTACAATTTTTTCGCCTTAAAAAACATGAAAACTAATTTGTATCATTTATTTTGAAACGGATGAAGTAATTTGTTATAAAATTATAAGAAATGATTTGATTGTTGAGTTGTCAAGTCAATCTAAATCTTTTTCCGTTGCTTGTACATGTAGATTTTGTTTCAATCTATCGCTTTCGCGCAACCTATATACATGCTATGTACCCCTATTCGATATTTTATTAATAAAAAACTCCTGTGTGTAAATGAGTTACATTGTTTATATTTCGATTAATTAGTGGAAAATTGTATTTTTCTTACCAAAATATTTTTATTTTAAATTTTTATATACGAAGTATAAAGTAATTAAAAATATATAATTCACAAATTTTCTTTTATAATAGTAACTTTTAATTTAAATATTTATAATGATTAGATGAATATAAAAATAAATAATAATATTTGGTATGAAACAATATAATTTCTCTTAATTAATTTATTTACAAAAGAGATAGATTACATATGTTTATTTTATTTTTTTGTTTTTCTTCTTATTTATTTATGCTATTTTAGTAGACGTTACAATCATGTAAGTAGACATTAATTATAGTTATTAATGTATGCATAAATAACAATATCTAGTTTTAGTTATAACAATAACCCTCAAAATCAAATAATCAGCATTAAATTAATTGTCCGTATTGTACCCGCTTCGTATCACATTTCTTAATCTACATACTAAAATGGTGGGATAGCTCGATATGGTATTTTACTGATTTAAATAAGTTAGTATTATAAAGATACAAATTAATTTGTTACCCTAATAGAATATTGGGTAAATTACAAAGATGGTTCATGAGTTTTAGACTAAATTCCGTCTATAATTTTTTATTTAAAAAATTACACTAACAATCCTATTTTATAAACTTCTCACTAAACTTTTGTCTCACAAAAAAGTTTTTATTTCTCACATTTAATGGACCCACATAATAAAATATTATTATTACTAATAATTATCACTATTGATATCAACTAACTATCTTTCTCTCTCTAATTCAACCTTATATTTTAATTAAAAATATTATCAGTGACTCCACCACTAATTATCACTTAAAATTTTGTGTTCAAGAAAAATGTAAACTTTTTTTGGGACGGATGAAGTATAATTTAAAATTACAAATAAGGAACTGCTAATGTATTTTTTAACATAAAATAAAAATCCTACTCTCAAGAACATCATGATAGTATACTATAAAATATTTTAGGGGATTATAAGAATTATTTGATTAAAGGGTTAATGGTGGGTTCAAACATAATACCACTTGTGAAAATGACCCTCAAAAGAGGGGGACAGTTAAGTTTATGATAAAAATAAGTATGTGAGGTGGGAAGCATCTTAATGAAGCTCAAATTTGGCAATAATTTGTATTCTTCTTCATATGCTTAGCTTTCATGATGTTGACATAAAACTTACCATATAATGTTTTATCTCATTGACTTTGACGCATTTAAAATTTTATATTAACTTTTTATTTACCCCATGGAAGAAAAATTGTATTATTTCTTGCTCGAATCCTCTAATTTTTTTCGTAATTTTATAATTTGATTGTATACTTGTATTAATTAAAGCAGTTGGAAGATAAATATGAAGTTTATATCATCTCTCTCATTACAAAGTGCATGTTATGATACTTCGTCCATGTATTACAAACTTTGATTTTATAACATTTCAAATATCATATTGTATTGCTAGGATCATGGGTGAAATTCTTTAAATTTGACATAGACATGCATATTTGTATATAATTTCATCAAATATATCATATTTATGGTTTTTATATCTTCTTGAAGATCTCTCTTCCTCTCCCCCCGTGTGCACACAAAATCACACACATAGATGCAAAATAAAAAACTAAATAGCTAGTATAAAATGAGTATTGAATTGAAGAGTATTTACCTAAATTTTGAAGGGCCCTTGGAGATGAGTTTAGAAGTGTTTAGAATGGAGTTTTGATTTGTTTGAAGAAGAAGATACTCAAGCTCTCCTGTGTCACCACTAAGCCCAATGTTCTTGTTCCCATACCCGTATGGGTAGTTGGGGGATCCGACCCGTTGTTTTTCTGGTAATGGTTTTTTAAAGAAGGCAAAGCTTTCATCTTCCATTGCTTTTATAATGTGATGAGGGACGCCATGATTGATGACTTTGAAGAAACCATATTCTTCACAAGCTTCTACAATAAGCTTTGACACCTTTGATTCATCTTTACCCGAAAGATCAATTATGGGTATCTTCATCTCTAGCAGCTTGGATATTTTTGACCCGAATTGGGATCGTATATATATTTGAGTGGCCACCACCATCATTATATTTATATGTAATTTGGCTCACAAATCTATGTGTGGCCC
Source organism: Calendula officinalis (assembly GCA_963853835.1). Taxonomy (NCBI): domain Eukaryota; kingdom Viridiplantae; phylum Streptophyta; class Magnoliopsida; order Asterales; family Asteraceae; genus Calendula; species Calendula officinalis. The sequence goes on from OY970826.1 coordinate 73,291,862, forward strand.
AGGTTATCGGTTTGATTACGTGTGCTTAATCAGTTAATTATAAGTCAAACATTACAGATGTGATTATAGTAAGTCAAACATTACAGATGTGATTATAGAAAGAGAATTAATTTTGAATTAATTACCAATTTATACCAATTTTAGTGAAAGACTTTCATTTAAAACTAATACACTTCAATTTTTTTAAAATACCCTGTGCGATTTGGGAGACTTGAGCTGCACTAACTGGGAGCAGCATTAACGAGCAGCACTAACAGAGCAGCACTAAGTGGTTAACAGTACTAACGAGCAGTAGTAACAAGGTTGAGCAGTATTAACGAGCAGTAGTAACAAGGTTTAAAGCAGTAGTAACAAGGTTTAGAGCAGTAGTATCAAGGTTGAGCAGCACTAACTCGGACACGTGACGTTCGAGTGGAGTTGCACGGTTGCACGATTTTAGTGGAGTTGCACGGTATATTTTGGGAAGGATTGAAACTTAAATCTATTTTAGGGGAAATTTTATTTCATTTGGTCCAAATTTGGAAATCACCCATTAATTTTTATATCATATTTTTTATGTTTGTGTTATACAGTACTAAGTATATTAACATATACAACAACTATTTTAATGTATAAGTCAAAATATATAATGTAAAAATCATTACATGTATAGAAAAGGTGCAATTGTGTATTGATATATGTATTTATTGGATAAAAGTTAAATATCTATATATTTATCTATTATTTGACTTTTGATTGAATATATGTTAACTTGGTAATGCAAATATATATGTAACCACCATGGTATTCACGTAATACGGTGGCGAGTATTTTGAAATTATATTTTGTGGTCATGAATAAATTTCAGTTACATGTTTTTTTAAAAGAGCATAAAAGACAATCAACACAGCGAACCAAAATTCATAAACATAAGTTAAACAATTCAAACGTTAATAATGGGTTTGTCGTTCTTGTTGGTCACGCTTTTATATAGTAACTTTTTTATACATTTTAGTCTCTTTATTAGGTAATAAATATGTTTCCAATTCAAATTGATTGATGACTCCTTGAAAATGTATATCTATTGAATACCAATTTCACAATTTGCATTAACACATTCATTGATAAATGATAAATTAGAATAGTCATTTAATTTAGAACTTACAAACTTCAAAAGTGCTTGTGAAATCAATAAAAGAGCTTGACTCACCATAACGATAATTTCAAACAAAGTCATATGATTTAAAATAAGAAACCGATTAAAAAATTAAACCAATTTATAATTCTTTTCAATTGGAATTATTACAGATTTAGTAAATAATTCCTAAAGTTTAGCTTTTAAGTTCGTCTATTAATTAACAAAGATGGAGAAATTGTTATAAAGACACAAGACGTGAATTAAAAACCAACCAGCCAAGTAGCCCAACTGATATATCAAAATGTCAAGGGGTTGAATCCCACAAGTTCCATTTTCTATTTAGAGCCAAAAGTTAAGATTTTTTGTAAATAGAAAGACGAAATGACATGCCTTAAATATAATGTCATAACATACTGTTTTATATATAGTAAAGACGAACCATAAATAACACATTAGTACATATATTAATATATTATATATGAGAAAACAATTGTTATTTGGACCTACAACTTTTACTATGTATAATACATTTTAAACCTTCTCAAATTAACATCACCCATCACCTATAACAACCGGAAATTTTGATCCGCAAATTAAATTGATATATTGTGTATTATATGTGGTTAATATTTAAATTGAGCTTTGAATGTGTTATTAAGGGCAAATGATCTTTATGACTTGCGTTATTTGTAAACGGGTCAAAAGTTGGTAAATGGTAAGTTGGAGAAGTGAAAGTGTAGATATGCACAAGTTCGTGTCGTGAAGATTTGGGTTCGTGTCGAGAAGTGAAACAGAAACTTGTTTTCGTGATCGTCGTTGAATGTGAAGTTTCAGTTTCGTGTCGCGAAGATAGCCCCGCCAAACTTCGCGTCACGAAGATTCGGGTTCGTGGCGCGAAGATGGTCTGAACAGCGTAAAACGGGAAAAACTAGGGTTTTGCTCATTTTCACCCCCAATTCTTGTGCAGCCGATTTTTGAGAGCCTTTGGGCGATTTTAGAGTCTTGGAGCTCAAATCTTCACCAATCTTGAAGATCTACACTCCTAGTTGAAGATCTAAGGTATTTTCATCTTCTAGTTGGTTTATGGGTTGAGTTTTTGGGGAAAACTTGTTTATGAAGGATTTATGTTGGAATCTTGTTTAGAATGGGTAATGGTGAGTGTAAAACACTCCAAGATAGTATGAGAACCTTGTGTTCTTGTTAGATCTGTGATTTATTGGGTTAATCATGAACTAGGGTTTTGAGATTTCCACCAAGTTTGGGGAACTTGGTGGTTAAGGGTATTATGATGATGTTAGATCATGTCTAGTTATGGATAATAACTAGGAATGTCATGTTTATGTTGATAGGTTGCAAGAACCTAAAAGTTGGAGATATTCCAAAGGTGCAAGCAAGGATTTGTATTGATAAACACGATTTGGATTTAGCTTGGTTAAGGTGAGTACATGTGACTTTTAAACTGGGTACATAGTAAAAGGATTTTGAAATGAAATGATATTTATGGAGTCTTTATAAATATTTTGATAAAGACAGAGATTAGAAAGGTAAGGAAAAATGTGTTTAATATGCTATTAAGATATAGTCTATATAATTGACTATTTTGATAAGTAAGTATGATTATATAAATTGTTAATGAGTTTTTATTAATAAGAAGTATTAATAAAGATAATGATTGAGAGTATATGATATGAAGTTTTATTAGTAAATACAATAATAAAACTAATGATGATGATTTTTAAATAATAAGAATTTACTGGTAAAAATTATACTAATAAGAGTAGTGGTTGAATTGCTAAGAGAATGAGTATAAAGCGACAAGTAAAAGATAAGTGTTATAGTCAAAGTAAAGTTAAAGCTATATGATTTTTGATAAATGATGAACATATTTTATCTAATAAAGGACTTGGTAAAGTCAATATTGAAATTGAATAAGTAATGAGAATAATATGATAATTAGAATAGATGTATTCTAATTTTATGTTGAGTATGAATTTTTGGGGCTTAGGCCCGTATTTGATAATTTCAATATGTGTTGAGAAATGGATCCGGATCATAGATAACCCACATAAGTTGGGGGAGTTAGTGAAACCTACTTGGGGAGGTACCACCCTGCGCAAGAGTAGCATGTCGAGAAATAGATAACTCGAAAAGCGGGGGAGTTTCAGATAACCCGAAAATCGGGGGAACAATAGATAACCCGGAAACGGGGGAGTTTACCTAAATAACCCACATTGGGGGAGTTTGCTACGGAAAGGGCCGTAGCGTATGTGATAAAGTATGTGTAAGCAAAGGTTAGCTTAAAATTATGTGATTTTGATGAGAGTAAGCTTATAGTTAGCTTACTAATATATATTTATGATAATGATAAGATCACGAGTTAATAAGTAATAAACGAATAAAGAAAAGTAATGAATATGACTTTTATTATATTTGAGAATGGATCGAAAACTCATGTATCTCACGAGACTATGTTGTCTCACGTACTACTTTGTTTTTGGCTATGTACTCATGTTCTAGATTAAAGGATTAGAAGGTTGTGACAGAGGTGGCCTAAAGATGTTTAGCGCGGGAGCTTATAGGTAGATCTCATTATCCTATGGTTATGATATTATTTTTGTAACACCGAATTTTAATACTCTGATAGTCTTTTCAAAGGTTTTTGTTAAACTATATTTTTGATGACATGGAAATTGTATTTTCAAATGATTTAAAAGGTGTCTTAAAAATTGAGGTGTTACATCACCTGCTGCCACCACCAGCACCCACCATCCGAGACCACAACCACCATCAGCCACCATTATTACCATCACCATCACACACCAATTAGTCACTTTAAAATATAGTTGTAAGATACACATCGCCGCATTATATATGCAGGTACCTTTATAGTTAAAACTATACGTCAATCCAACCACAAAATCATCGTACTTACAAAAATTAGTGAAGAATATAAAGAGAAAAAATATTGTTCATTATGATATTGAAATGTGACGTGATTTTTACAAGTTTTACTAAAAGCTTCTAAAATAGGATATGTAGGGAAACACTAAAAAAACAAATTCATAATATATACTTCCTCCGATTCAAAATAAGTGCTACACTTTGAGTTTTACGGTTTTTGAAGCAAAAGATTATAATAATGGTAAAATTTGATTAATTGGATGGTTAGTGGATAATGAGTCCCACACCTTTTGAATAAAGTGGGGTTAATGATGTTTAAAAGTAAAAGTAAGGGTAAATGAGTCATTTCACTTTGTTAAAGTAGATAGTTAGTGGGTGTGGATTCTACTATTTTTTACCAAATAATGTAATTTTTCAAAGTGTAGCACTTATTTTGAATCACCTATTTATAGAAAGTTTAGCACTTATTTTGAATCGGAGGAAGTATCAGTTTTGTGAAATGATTAAGGTGGTGTTTGTTTTTGATAAAAGGTCTTCCTGAGGGTTTTTTGTCTTCACGGCGCAGATTACGCGCAGAAAAAGTCTCCTGCAAATGTTTGTTTTTTGGAAGCTCGCATATCTTTTTATGTTTGCACAATATCTTCTCCAAGAAGCTTTGGGCATTAGCTTCTTGGGTGTTCCAAACTAAAAAAACATATCTCCTCCGAACAACATAATATATTGATGTATGGATTATTTTTATATTTCTAGACGTAGTATATATTAAAGTTTTATTTATTTAAACAACTCTGCAGATGTTAAAAAACAAACAATAGATTTCTTGCAGACTGCAGACCTTTGGTCTACCTAGAACCTGCAGCAGTTGACAGATGTGAACCGCAGACAGCATATCTTTTTGCTTTAAAAAAACAAACAGCACCTAAAAGAGTTAATTGCCTAGGTTGTTTTACCATGTTATTTAGAATGCTTTGCTTGACTCAGATCGCAGGTTCAAATCCAGCTTTCAGCCAAATAATATTTTACTTCTGTACTTCGTTAAATGTTAGTTTGGTCCCTAAATTTTTTTAATTTTTTTTTTTTAAATTGACCAAACACCATCTTTAATATAAATCAAACTTTACAATGTGAATGTTATTGTTATTAACAAGTATTGTTAAATACCGCGCGTTGCAGCGGGTTTATTTCAGATTAAAAAGTTTACATTTTAATGATATAAGTATAATTTTTACATATGCCGGTAATTATAAAATTCAATTGTGTATTCTTGGGTTTTATTTTAAGACAATGTTTATTTTGATAATAATATAATAATGTATATATGTTTCTTATAAGTGTCGTATATAAAATACTAATTATACAAATTTATTTGATTATTAGTGGTGTGTCAAAATATATAGACTTTACTAATAGATTGTTTTGATTTACCCTCATATTACGTATTATTTATGCATGCAAAAAATTTACTAATTCTAATATTTCATATTATGTATTGACATTAAATGAATAACTTTATGTCAAAATTAGATAGATCAATATTATTAACAATCGGAAATGAATAACATATTTTTTAGATGTCTAAACTATAAATTATATAAGTTTATAGTTGTCCATTTTTATTTATTAACTAAAAATTAAATAAAAATTATAAATTATAAATTACAAAGTTTATGAGTTAAAAATAAAACTATAAGTTTGAAGAGAAAATATCAAAATTAGTCTTATTAATTGTACATTTAATTCCACAAATATATTATATTATTACTTAAAAGTAAACATCCATAATAAAATATACTTCTAAATTAAAATCTTGAATAATATATATAGTTCTAGTTAATACGTGTAATAATTTTTTATTGCAACTACGTTTTTAAATAAATCAATTTTTATAATGCATGGTATAGAAAATGAGGAGGTGTAGAAAGTGAAAAGACGTGGAGGTAACCATTTTGGATAATTCCTTGCAAGCAATTTTGTAGTATATGTAAACGTCCTTGACCCACAAAACAGAACGGAGTTATAAACCTAATGAACAGTGAAAAAGTTTCACAATTGTATTATAGTACTAATATTAATTAAACACTATATAGGTGTATTAAAAGACTAAAATACATAGAACACTATATATGTTTATGATGTGCTACTTAAACGCTAATAAAAATTAGAGTAAATAATAGAAATTGTTGTTGTGCAATTCCCAATTTTACGATTTTATCACTTAATTTCTTTTTTGTTTTTTGTGTTCATGTATATTTTTATTTTTTATATATCTGACATTTGGTCCAACTCTTTTTAAATCTGGCCGTTAAGTTACCGTGTCAAGCACATGTTTTGTCATTTTACACTGTGCTTGGAGTTGTAACTCTCACCAAACACACTTTCTCATATCACTTATATAATTAGCAACCGTAGCTACATCTTCTCTAGCAAGACTCCAATTCTCCGGCGATACTCAACCATCTTCACACACACACACATACACCGTATCTAGTCGATCTTCACATACACATGAAACACCATCTTGATGTTATATACGGTTAATAGCTTGATTTGAGTTAATTAAACATTTATAAATATTATTTTCATACTAAAACACATATAATTCTAAATAGTTAATACAATATTTAATTATTTTTCAAAGTATTAATTGACTACAATCATGCACAATATTACATCTTAACGAATATATATCAAACATGTAGTGATGTATAACATCACCATTACTTTTGAAGTAAATCTAACTTTATATATGAGGTTTAAATTTGAGTTTTTTTTTGTCAAAATGTCCAACTAAAGCATTTTCATTGGTTGTTATTGATGACATGTAAATATGAAAATGCCACTTGTTATCCAAAACTAAACCGTGAGAAATCTCAGCAAACTTAAAAGCATTGTTTCACTATTTTCGTAATTTAAAAAAAAATCCGGTATCCCATATTAATCGGCTATTTTACAACAACTTATTGAAATGTCAAAATAAATAATAATCTATAATATCTTTCTCAAAATAAATCGGTGTTTATATTAGAAACAAGCTGATCATTTTAGAAAGAGATAATTCGGAATTTTAAACTATTAATTTCATTCCATGTACTTCCTCCGATTCAAAATAAGTGATACACTTGGGGTTCACGGTTTTTGAGGCAAAAGATTATAATGATGGTTAAATTAGATTAATTGGATGGTTAGTGGGGAATGGGTCCCACACATTTTGAATAAAGTAAGGTTAATGGTGTTTAAAAGTAAAAAGTAAGGGTAAAGGGGTCATTTTACTTTGTTAAAGTAGATAGTTAGTGGGTATGGGTCCCATTTTTTTTGCCAAATAAGGAAACTTTTCAAAGTGTATCACTTATTTTGAATCACCCCAAAAAGGAAAGTGTATCACTTATTTTGAATCGGAGGAAGTATATCAACTAAATTTTCGGAGGATTTCTGGAGATGCACAACATATATTACTATTATTTAAACAGAAACATGGCTTGCTTTTATACACTCGATCAACATCCTCCTTCATTATTTGTCAAGAACGATATCAGAATTATTTAGATTCAACCATGTAATTCTTACATGTCAAAATTAGCATTGTTAAAGACTGCTAACTGCTAGAATTTTACTTGCAGCACATAAACAATAAAACTGTGAATGTATCGCTTCAATTTTATGGCTTTATATAAATGTTTAACAACAGTGTTTGTATAGTGTTGAGATCGTCTTCTAAACGAGACCATTATGTAACACAATAGATTCACCATGTTAGCATCAACTTGTAGATATAAAATATCTTTAAAGAAAATATTGATATTACAGTAGGCCTCGTAGTCTAGCTTATTGGGCCAGATATGTAAAAGTAACGGGCCGGGAGGAATTATCAACTTAGATATGCTTTAGCCATGTAACGTTTGGGCTATATTAATTAGGCCATGTCACCGTTTCATGCATTGATGTTATTCTTGATAAATTTTGGACGTTACATAATCTTCTTAAAGGTAATCCAGTTTATAACGAGGTCATTCGATTTGGCCGGACTTTTCTCATCATTATGCTACTAACTGAACCGTTCTTTAGCCATATGATAACTAGGAAGAAAATAACCTGATATTTTAGACGTTCTTACAACTATATTATTATCAAATGTTATATAACTCTGGGATAATCCGATAAAACTTGCATAATTCCATACTTCATTTAACATGCTTAATGATCATCGTATCTTAGACCTGTGCAGTTTGAACCGGGACCGACCGGGACCGGAAGAACCGGACCGAACCGGCGCCGAACCGTAGCTTCCGGTCCGGTCCTCGGTCCGTATATTTGAGAACCGACAGGTCCGGTCCGGTTTTAAACCGGAAGAACCGGTAGAAACCGAATAAACCCGCCAAAATACAAAGCGTGTGATTTTTTACCGTCCAGCCCATCCAATAAGCCCATCCAGCAGCTTTAGCCCAACATCCTATTAAAAAAAACCCCGCACGTCTACACCACACGTACGATTACGACCGTCCGTTTCCTCAATTCGTTTATGTTCAACTTCTTCGTCCGTTCGTTCGTTGCAAGCTCCAACAATCGATCAATATTATGTCGAACTCGCTATCCGATAATAGTGATTCTCAATTCCAGGTATGATTGTATAACTATAACATGTCTTAATTTTGTACTTTTGTTAATTACAGAATGTTAATACGTGCATGGTGATAATCATTGGTATTCAATGGTATCAACCGGTCCTAACCGGTCCAAACCGGTTCAAAACCGAAGGAAACCGGAAGTTAACCGAAACAGACCGTCGACCACCAATCCGGTCCTCGGTCCGTCGAATCTGCTTTTTTCGGTCCTCGGTCCGGTCCGGTTCCAACCGGTCCGGTCCGGTTTTTTGATTCTGCACAGGCCTATCGTATCTTATGCATTAATATTTTTAATTTTGGGTAGAAGTTTGAGACGTTTGTATTAGAATACAATAACCGAAATTATTCATCTTTTTATTTTTATTCGAACACTCAGACAAAAAAGTAAAGATAAAAAAAAATTCCCACCTTGAAGATTAACATACAAAAATTTTAATATTATTTTTAAATAGTATTTTTGTTATACAGATCCCGGGTTGGCCGAGCTTATGCATAAGATGACATAAGCACTATCATGGCATTTCCGTACATTCTCATGATCATCTGATAAATATTCATTCTCGAATATGTGACATTTAAAAAATTATCTGAAAACTAGACTATTACTTCATTTGTTAATTATAAAAAATATTCCCACCATGAAAATTAACGTAGAAAAACAAAACAAATTAAAACAAAACAAAACAAATATTATCCGTGTTGTTTTATGGAACAAGATCAATACCAAATATACTTGTTTACTTTTTAAATTATCATGGAGTTCCCCACTCTGATCGAGTGGGAGGCAAATAAATCCACTAGAAAAAGTTCACTTGATATTATCACATTTTTAAAATTCTTGTGCAACACATTTTTATAATTAGCATCTAACAGGGACGTACGTACATAATATAAACGTACATACATAAACATATACACACACATTCTTCTAAGAGGATGTTTGGGAACATTTATTTAGAGGGCCTGATGGCAGCTTGAATAAGCCTTAATAATCCATTTAAAAATGAATTATTAAAGTTTATATAAATTTATGCGCCATAAGTCCCTTTAAATAAGTTTTCCCAAACACCCCTAAAAATATGTACAAAATTTCTTATGTGTACATTCTTCGTCTACGTATAAGCCCATACATACTTATATATCCTGTATAGACACCCAATTAAATACAAGGTTCTTATATAACTTCAATTCTCATGCATATAGTTTTTCATTAATTATAAAAATATCAAGATATGTATACAAATACATATAAGTAGCAGCTCGGGAGGGATAGACTAACAAATAGGACATGAGTTGGGCAAGAAGAAAGAAAGACAAGAAAACAACACATCACAATATGCGAAAACGTGAAGTCCAAGATACCTAGATGACCCAACAAATTGACTGTGTTGTTTAGTCTTGCAAGGCCAAGAAAAGGTCTTACAAGGTCAAGAAAAACAAACAAAACAAGATTAATTAAAGATAGTTTTGGTTACTAATTAATTATTAAGCTCAGGTAGGGATAACACCACACGTAGCACAGAAAAACCGCCATTGATCACTTCCTTTGCATACATCAAGCCGAGTGCAACATTGATCACCATCAACAATATTAGCATCGTTCTCGTTGTTCCATGTTTTGTAGGTTGATCAACAACTTTAAAATCTCCTCCTATAGCATCAAGCTAAACACAAATATGACATTAGATCAGCATATATAATATTGAAATGTAACGTTTGAGACAGTCGATATATGTTTTAAACTAATAATCAAATGCAATAAACATGTCAATTACAACGAACCCTAGGAAACCTGTCATAAACGAGAATACCCTTTGAAATAAAAAGCTGAATTAAAACTAAGATCTCTGGAATGAAAGGAGATAGAAGAGAGGATTTTGTACCTTACTTGTGTTGGATTCTTGATTCCAAATGAAGTTTAGAAAGGTGAATTTTAAAGAAAGAAAGACATAGGGTGAGTGCGTGGGTCATAGGTGGGTGGGTGGGTTTTATAATTGGGTCGGGGTGGTGGAACCCGACATTGCCAGCTTGCTTAGCTCCAAAAGTATTATTGTGGTTTAATTAACACTTTAAATTTAGAATAAAAACATCTTTGTAGTAAAACTTTACTTTTGAAATTTTGGATGTTTAAGAGTACATTTTGGACACTTGCATGCATAGGGTTAATGATCGACAAGACCTCACTAACGTTATCACCCAAATGTTTGCCTTTTTAAGATTTTAGCGTAAAAATGTATTGAGTAAGGATACAATACGGCTAAAAACGCATTTAACGTCTAATATATGACATGATTTTCTTTTATCTCTTATTATTTTTACCTTTAATTCAATGATGTGTTTCACTTTCGTTGTTAAACGTGTTTCTAATCATGCTTAACTAATTAGACATATAAATTAATATATACTCCGTATTAGGTAATGTGTAATAGTTTAATAAAAATTGTTTATTAACAATCAAATAGGTTGTAGACCCTTTGCAATTTACTAAAAAAAGACATTAAAATTTGTAAAATTTAAAACTATAAGCAATAAAATTCTAATGTATATTTAATATCATAAAAGTTTGCATAAATATAAACTTAATCAAGGATTTGAGCCCTAATGAACATATACGTATACACTAATACTCCCTCCGTCCCACAAAAAAATTCTCATTTCTATCATAAATTTTGTCCCACAAAAAAGTTCTCATTTCTATTAAATAATATTATTATTATGGGCCCCACTACCAACTATCTCTTAAAAATACTTTCTCTCTCCAATTAACCTTATATTTTAATCAAAAATAGTACCAAAGACCCCACTATCAACTATCTCCTAAATACTTGTGCCCAAAGGAAATGAGAACTTTTTTGTGGGACGGAGAGAGTATATAAAAGTAAAAAATTGGGCCCTATAGAAGGATGAGCTCTATTAGTGGACAACTCTTGAACTTACATGTCTGTCGCCCTGCAAAAAAGTAACGAGTTTTTTTGATAGATACAATTAAAGGTTAACGAAGGCACTAAGTTGTTATCGTACTTCTCGAATATATTAAGTTTGATCATTTTACCTTTTTATTTTTTAAAGTCATTGTACTACAAGAATATTAATTATTGGATGTAATGAACTTTTTAAAGATATACACTTAGATCACTTAAGTTACCTACTACATGTTACAACAGCTTACCACAACTGGAAAGAATTTTTTCGCATAGTATAAAGACGTCATTGTGCATTATGAGATTAGATTGAATGTAGAGAGTTAGAGAGAGAAATTGGAACGAATCAAGTTTATTGATTGTAGAAAATGAAAAGTACAAATTACAATGAACGACTAGCTACTTATATGCTAATACAGAATACTAGAAAAGTCAAACTAAACAACTTGTGCTAACTAACTAACTAATCTGTTATAACAATATGAGTTAAGTTACCTATGGTGGGTTAGTTGCATGATGAGTCACATTTCCTTGCAATCACTTAAGTGTTTGGAATGATTATTATATTGAGGTGTTGTTTGACTGCCTTTGACTTTAGATATACCAATACATTAACCATATATTATACTAGTTTCATAACCCGCCAGCTATAAGAAATATAATACATAATGATGAAAAAAACGTAAGAAATCATATGGTCAACTATTATTAAAATGATGATTAAAGGTTTTGTTGTACATGAATAATCGGTAGCAATAAATCAAAAAAGAAAACGAAATTTTACTGTATAAGACGTTTGTTGTTGAATTTGTATAGTTACCATCTTGGTCCCAACAAATAATTTTTAAGCATTTGTTTCTCTTTACTCTTGATACATCAACATATAGCTGGCTATGTGAGAATACTGATATTTGGACAAACAAATCAACCCGTGACAATGTTCGCCCTTGGTTTTTTTAATAGTCAGTGAAAAACGTACTTAAATAGGAAATTGTCTTCGGCTCAATTTGAAAGGCATATTTTTGTCGTAAGGACTAATAATCATACATGGGATAACACAAATTGTACAAACTTTGTCACGATCTTACATTCAATTATATTAGCCTAGTTCTGTTGCATAAATCTACTTTCTGATCAATGTTTTGCATACACATTATAGCAGCATCTATCTTTAACTTCAATATATGATGCGTGAGATGCGTGACACTTGACATTTTTATAGTATACAAGAATTATGTGATGTAAAGATCGAGGCTAAACATAGTATCATCAATAATTTCATGTGTGAGTATTGATAATAATATGTTTAGATTATAATATTTTTGGATCATAATATTTTTGAACATTGATTATTATAACTTTCGATCATAATAAAATTGGATTATAATAAATTTGGATCGTAACATTTAGTGACCATAATAAATTTAAATTACATTTTTAGATTATAAGATTTTTTTCGTAAAATGTTTGAATCACGATATTTTTTTGTACAAATTTTTATGTCTATACTCATTTCGTAAAGACTTTAATTTTAAAAACTTTGATTTTCTTAAAAATTTTGTGATTATAACATTTTTGTGATCATAATAAATGTAAATTACACTTTAAGATCATAAGATTTTTTATCGTAAAATGTTTGAACCATGACATGTTTTTTCAAATTTTTATGACTATATTCATTTCGTAAAGAATTTAATTTTATGAACTTTGATTTTCTTAAATTTTTTGTGATTATAACATTTTGTGATTATAATAAATTTAAATTACATTTTTAGATCATAAGATTTTTTTTCGTAAAATGTTTGAACCATGACATTTTTTTTTTCAAATTTTTATGACTATACTTATTTCGTAAAGAATTTAATTTTAAGAACTTTGATTTTCTTAAAATTTTTTGTTTACAAATACAAAACAAAGCTATGGGCGAAAAACGAAGCGAGGGAATACATGAATATGTTTCCATATAAAGAAGAAGTTAATTGACTATTATGCCCTTTGAGTCAGCATCCATGTCATCATTAAGAAGCAATGTTATTGGTACATGTCATCAAATTAAAATCAAACTAGATCTTGTGTCATATATAAGTGGTAGATTTTCTTTATATATCCATGTATATAAATAATTGTTATGTCATCATTTTGTTATCAGTTGAAATACATATTCAATTGCTAATGAATTTAATGATTGTTTCATAAGTATAAATAATCTTAATAAAAAAATTAGAATAACCATTTTGTTTTTCTTCCAAAAAGTACGACTACCACTAAATTTGTTAGCTCACAATTAAAATAAAGTATGGGCCATAACTCATGATCAGGATATAAATATCTTGAGGTAAATATGTATAGTTCAGTTTAGGCCTTTAAAAAGAAAATACTGTGTTTTTACGTATATAATTGAAATGGAGATTTATATATATATGTGAGACATAACAAATATGCGTGAATCACAATATATACTAAATTTTATAAGGTTGATTGGAGGTTTCTCTGGTACGAGGAATAAAATACAAAAAAACAAGAACAAAAAACAAAAATCTGTCGATATTCTTTTCTGATAATGTAAGTTTCCATTTGTTGAAAAATATTGTGAAGTGGGCCCACCTTATATGTAAGTTTCACAAAATTGTTACATGCAAACAAAAAATGTCATTTCAAATTTCTAAATATTAATGTTGGAGTTCGATTAACTTTTAAAATTCGATTCCAAAATCTTTTGTTTTCAACCGTGTACATAACACTGTTCCTAAATATATGCTGTATCAGCAGCACATCAAATTCCCCTCTACAGACTAAACATATGATAAACTCCGACAAAACACAACAACGATGACAAAACTCGTAGAAGAGATCAGTCTAAATATTACTTTTGATTAAATGGGAGAGGTACATATGTAGGTCATGTTTTAGTTTTCTGTCACATAAAGTAAGACATTTAAATTTTATTCTTTACGTACGTAACACCTAGAAAATGTCGTAAATAATTACTAGCTAAACATAATATTTCATGCCAACTTCCAAGAGGGTAGTGTGAGGAATGCGAAGTGAAACCGAAGGCCGTCTGCAATTCTTACGCAACAACACGAATATGCAACGTTTATAATTAGCTTATTAAAACAAAGCTTAAACCCCGCTATATATATTAGTTGTTTCTGGTGAATACCATAGACCACGTTAAGGTACCTAAGTCTTTCTTTAACCGAGTTATTTGATGAAAATCTCACATGGATATATGTATATATAGGCGCGCATAATTGTGTATTGATCAATTATATATAGTAATATAGTAGACGTGGGCGAGCCATGTGGGTTAAAACTGGTTTGGGTTGAAACTAGTTTGGATTGAAACCAGATTCGGGCCGAAGACATTGGATCCGGTAGAAACCGGATTGCATCAGATCGGATTGAAACCAGATCGGGTCACCTGATTGGATCCGTTTTTTGTATACCTGTCACCTCAAACCAGTTATAAATATCCAAATTCGGGTTTCAAGCCATTTCTCAATGTGGTTTTCAAACCAATTTTCCATAATCCGGTTTCAAACCGGTTTGCTCTATGAATATTCAAACTGATCCAAATCCTAATCTGATATGCTGCAATCCAGTTTCAAACCATTTTTCGAACCACTATCAGATAGGAAAGGGTTTTCGTGTGCCCCTCTAAATATAGGCACAACTCACAAGGTTACATTAGCAATAGCATACCTAAAAAACTCTTAAAAGGGTCAGGGCCGTTTATACAATATACGTTATCGAGCCCATACAATAACCCAAGCTATTATTATTCTAATTATTATCTACCAGGCCCAATTTGGAACATGGTGGACCAACACCGTTACTTTGTAGCTTTTAGAAACCTAGTGATATATGCTTACTTTTTTGTAGTTTTTGAGTAGAGTTGTATTCAAATAGATCCATTAAAATTTTAAGGAATAAATTTTAGTCATTAGATAATTAGATCAAATCACATGTATTTCAAATACATGTATTTCAAGTCACGACCACCATCGTCCGTCACCACCACCGACCACCTCCGGCCTCCGGCCGCTGCCAAGCGCCGCCATCCGCCGCCGGTGGCGGTGGTGGCTGACAGTGAAGGTGGTGGTGGTAATGGGGGTGGTGGTGGTATTATGTATTGAAACACATGTGATTCACTAAAACACATGTGTTCCAAAATACAAATGAGCATATTGCTTCTAATCACATGTGTTTCGAGTCACGAAACACATGTGATTCACTAAAACCATAAGTTTCTAAAAGCAATGGAGCATACGAACTACGAATCACATGTGTTTCAAAAGGCGAAACACATGTGATTCACTAAACCCAGAAGTTTCCAAAAGCAAGGGAGCATACGAACTACGAATCACATGTGTTTCAAAAGGCGAAACACATGTGATTCACTAAAACACAGGGGTTCCAAAAATACAGACGTTCATATTACTTCGAAACACATGTGTTTCAAGTCACGAAACACATGTGATGCACTAAAAAAATGAGTTCTAAAAGCAGGAGAGCATACGAACTATGAATCACATGTGTTTCAAGAGGCGAAACACATGTGATTCACTAAACAACACGGGTTCCAAAAATATAGATGAACATATTACTTCGAATCACATGTGTTTCAAGTCACGAAACACATGTGATTCACTATAAATTAAATACACAACCACCACCGCCGGACACACCACCGACCACCTCCGGCCGCCACCTCTGGCCGCCGGCCGCCGACAGTGGTGGTGGGGTATTGATGTATTGAAATACATGTGTTGGTGGTGGTGGTGGTTTGAATCTTGACCTTTGACTTTTTCTTGATACAAGGGATAATAATTGTCTCTTGAAACTTAATAAAATACTTGGACTACCTTGAACAAACCACTATATTTTTTCTTTGAGTAACGGGAAGTACAAAGACTGTTGATAAAACTTGTTTGGAACGGGTTCTTGCTCATGTATGAAGATAAATGTATTTGCATTCGATGTAACGCCAATGTGAGCGATAACATCCTTATTCGCTCTTAATATGTAGGGCGTCCGAGTGTTTCAATACACTTGACTTTGTTTATGGTAATTACAACTTATAAGGGGATTATAGTACAAATTATATAGTGCAATTAAGCAAATTTATTTTTAAATAAAAAAACCTAATTTAATCACAAGGATGGGACCATGACCCAGTGATTGAATATGGTTTCAAAACCGTGAAATTCTCACAACGTAACTACAAAGAAGGTAGTTATCTTGAGATTAGTCAGCTTGCATAACGAGTCGTAACCTAATATAAAAAAAAACTTATTTGATTTCAAATATATTATTTTGTTTAAAAGAAAGTGCGTATTCAATGCCTTCGAGTTTTGTTATAAAAACTTTTTTGTGTATCTTTATATTTATTCATATCTATGTTAAATATAAATAATAAAATTGTTAGGATGGCCGAGTGGTCTAAGGCGCCAGACTCAAGTTCTGGTCTTTGTGAGAGGGCGTGGGTTCAAATCCCACTTCTGACAAAAAATTTTTTTTAGTATTTTTAATATTAAAGTCAATAAATATTTTAAAATTGAACCAAGCGGATCGAATGGGTTGGCATAAAATGATAAATGGGTGTAATTTGGAAGCCCGTTAAACAAATGCCAACTTTTGTTTTAATCAATGGTAAGTGTTTATTTTTTCTTAGGTTATGTTCTATAAACATTATAAAAAGAATATTATTTTGCTTAGGTTAGGTTATGGTTTTAACTGACACACGCACGCATCAAGCTAAGACCACTCCCAATGGTAAATTAAACTGACGCCGTCAATTGTTGCCAAATCAGCGCTACGTCAGCTCACCTTCCAACCGACACTAAATTGACATACCCATGCCAACAATACAACTTCTCTTTAATTTTTTAGGACCCACCACTACAAAACACACACACACAAAATACCCCTTTGGACCCACCACCAACCGGCGCAACCCCTCCATCCCCGTCTCCAAAGCAGCGAAGATAAAGTGGCGGTACCACTGGCGGAATGGTGCCAACGGTACCACCAAACTGGCGCGAACCGGCAGCAAAGGGACGGTGCCCGTTAGCACCCGTCTAAGAAAGTCTAGTTTGCCAACATTCTAGTATGGTTGGATATAGAGGTGCACATTAAATCCGGTTTTTAACCTAACCGGTTTGAAACCGGTTTAGTAGTCGGACAATACGGATCGGATCGAGACCGGCGGATCGTAACCGGATGGGGTTTCTCACACACAAACCGGTTTAAAAACCGGATTTTTAGTACCGTTGAAAAAACCGGATATAAAACCGGTTTTCTGAAAACCGGTTTAAAAACCGGTTTACGATGCAGTTGAAAATATTACCGTTAATATAGCTGTTTTTTGACTGTTGGGGTCGATTTTTGTACCGTTTTTTGCATTTAAAGTACCCAATTCGCGTAAATCCGATTTTTAAACCGGTCTGATCCGATCCGATCCGGCCAAACCGATCCGATCCGGTTTGAAACCGGTCCGAACCGGTTTTGATCGGTTCCTGCATATTCTGGTAAAACCGGTTCCAAAACCGAACCGGTTTGGACAAAACCGGTTTTGACCGGAGTTGACCAAAACCGATCCGGTTTTTAATCCGATCCGGTTTTCCAAAAAAACCGGTTTGTGCACCTCTAGTTGGATAGTGGATCATTATTATTAGCATATTGCATATGATGATACATTGTGCTGTTTAACAACCGGCTTATTTGAAACTTTTGGAACTAAGGTGATGTGTGCCTTGTATGGGCGGGGTTTGTATCACTTGGTGTCCAAATTACATGTTTACTATGTCAATTTGGGACTCGGTGCTCTAACACCAGTGAACTCACCAGTTATTTCTACAATTAACTTTTTACTTATACAAGCTTTTCTGGTTTCGGTCAATAAATATGTGATTTAAAAAAGCACATTTTCTTCCTGTATTTTTAATTATGATTTTTAAATATTGTATAAAACATGTTGTATTCAGCACTACTTTGTAAATTCCTTTGATTGGTCATTGGTGTTATCTTTTAGGTAGTGATTTACGCTCCACTTTTTAATCTATACATCACAATAATTGCATTATGTGTTTTTACAATATGCAGTGATACTTGTACTATGTGGTGTATATATTAAAAGGTATGATATACAAATTAATTTTCTTATCTTTTACTCGTGTTATGATACCCTTTGATGTTATACACCGTATTTAAATAACTAAATTATAAAAAATAATAAAGAGATTTAATTTATCAACTTAAAAATCTAAGGATCTTTGGGATGTTGGTATGTAAGTGACTCTTCAAGTAGAGTTGTAGGTTTGGAGATATGTAAACGGTATATAATAGCATTTGGCTTTATATAAAATTAAATTATAAGAAGAATGAGGCAAAAAACAAATTAAACAATAAGTGAAGGGAGAGAAAACATTGAAGAAATTAAATTGATAAAAAACAGAATATGACTTTGTTTGTTTATTGTAAAAAAGGCCCGACCCGTTAAGCTATCGTTTTGGCAGTCGAAAGAAATGGAAAAGGGGCATTTTGTTAGAAATCACCAACACCTTCCGTCAAATTCATTCGATATGAATCGCCCTTTCCGACACACTCATTGATTCTCGGATTTTAACAACCTCCAAATCGGTAAGCAATTTTCTTAATTTATCTTCTTCCAGTCTTTGAAATTAATCTGAATTATATAGATGGATCCACCCCAAACAAATCATGGGTATTTCGCGGAGGATATAATCCTCGAAATCTTAGCAAGATTACCGATTAAATCCCTCTTTAGAACCAAGTGCGTATGCAAACTATGGTACAAATTAGCCTCACACAAATCATTCACCCAACTTTACAGTGAATTATCCGTCAAAAATGTTACGGTTCTTGTCGAAGTCACAGAATCGTCCACAGAATCAACATCAAGTTTGATCCTTGTTGATAATAAACGGGGCGTATCCGAATTCTCACTGGATTTTATGAAAGACAGAGTCAAAATTAGGGCTTCTTGCAATGGATTGCTATGTTGTTCAAGTGTTCCTGATAAAGGCGTTTATTACGTTTGCAATCCAATGACTAAAGAGTTCAAATTGCTTCCAAGAAGCCGAGAACGACCAGTAACTCGATTTTATCCAGATGGTGAAGCAACCCTAGTCGGTGTTTCTTGTGATTTATTAAACAATAAATACAATGTTGTTTTAGCTGGTTATCATCGTATGTTTGGTCATAGACCTGAAGGGAAACTTATATGTTCGGTTTTCGATTCCGAATCAAATAAGTGGCGAAAATACGTTTCTGATCAAGATGATCACGGTTTTACTCATATGAACCGATATCAAGTTGTGTTTTTGAACGGTTCACTTCATTGGATGACACAAAGTTTTGCATATATTCTTGTTCTCGATTTGAATTTCGATGATTGGAGAAGAATATTGTTGCCCGATGAAATGGGTTGCGGGAATGGAAGCGGGAATCGGGTTTACTTGTTAGAATTAAACGGGAAATTGTCGGTTATTCAGATTTCTAGTGTTTGGATGAATATCTGGGTGTTACAAGATTATGAAACCGGGTTTTGGGATTTGATTGATCGGGTTAGTTTGCGGTGCATTCGCGGAATGGTCCCCGGGATTTTTCCAATAAGTCAAGGGGGTGATTATGTATTTCTTGCTGGACATAAACAGATTCTGGTTTATCAAAGAAAGACAAGAATTTGGAAGGAAATGTATTCTGTGAAGAACAATTTCACAATGCCGTTGTGGTTTTCTGCACATTCTTTCCGTGGGACCATCTTTTCGTGTCGTTAAGGTGTGTGTGTTATGACTAATTTACCCTTGTTTTGTATAGTTAAGTTGCGTTTGATGAAACTGCGTGTTATTAGTGAACGTTGGTTGGTTAGTTAAATTGTGCTTAATATTGTACATAAGTTATTTGTAACGGATTCCTTGCACTAATCTGCTTTATATGATTTGGGCCACTTCTAACCGTTTGAGCGGGTTCTTTTTTGGCTAAGTCTTTTAGTTTTATCCGTTTTCGGTAAAATTAATATAGTTGAAATTGACAACCCTAGATTTTATGTATCTAATAGCATTGAGGGTTACATTCAGAATATTTTTAAAGGAACAAGTGTTTTCTTCTTGACTGGAGTCTTTGACTAAAATTATTTATCATCAGTTAGTTTTACTGAAAATTATAAGTGCCATCAGTTATTCAATCTGGTTGAAGAAATTCTTTTGAAAATATTGAAGAGTAAAAAACGACAATTGTCCTAATCTATCACTTTATACTAGGGGTGAGCATTTGTGCTGAAAAAATTGAACCGAACCAAAAATCAACCCAACCGAAAACATGTAATCGGTTCGGTTTTTGGTTTTGAAAGTTCAACCCACCCATTTTGCCAGATTTAGTACATAAATTTATATACACATATAAAAAGGCAAAAATACATGTGGTTGCATGAACATTTGTCAATCCTTCAACAAGGCAAATTTTTTCTTGAACTACTTGTTCATAAGTATATTGAAAATCACTAAATATAAAAAAAAACAGATAAATAAAAAAACATATTTCCATCCTATCTATCTTTAGATCGTTTTGTACATCTTTAAATCATTCTGGTAATAAACTATCCTTTCGGCGCCTTTTATCCCGTTCGACCCGTCTCATTTTTAACTAAAATTTTAATTTGGCCCGTTGAGGATAAATAATGACCAAAAAGGAAGGAAAAAAAATACACATTTGATTTTCCCAGCGTTTTCGGCCATTATCCTCATGCATAAAGGCATGTGCAGGTTTCAAATTGGTCAATATTACTGTGTGCATAAACAAATGAAGGTGTGCATAAACAAATGAAGGTATTAGCGAGCAAAAATGTATTACAACCTCCCAAATAATAATACTTCCTCCTATTTAAAATACATTGTTGGTTTCACGGTTTTTGAGGCAAAATATGATAATGATAATTAAATTAGTTTAATTGAATGGTTAGTGGGGAATGAGTCCCACAAATTTTAAATAAAATGATATTAATGATGTTTAAAAGTAAAAGTAAGGGTAATGATGTTATTTCATTTTATTAAAGTAGATAGTTAGTGAGTATGAGTCTCACTACTTTTTACCAAATAAGGTAAGTTTTCAAAGTGTATCACTTATTTTGATACACCCAAATATGAAAAGTGTATCACTTATTTTAAATCGGATGAAGTATTAGAGTAAATTACACGAATAGTTCTTGTGATTTGTCAAAAGTTTTGGATTTAGTCCTTAAGTTTTAGAAATTACACAGATGGTCACTATGGTTCAAACTTTGTCACGCTTTTAGTCCTTAATATTAATCGCCGTTAAAATTTGTTGTTAAACTTTTTTAAATGACCAGGATACCTTTATTTTAAAAAATATGCACCAGTAAAACTCTTTATCCTTCATTTTCATCACAAATCAGTAAGAATAATTTTTTTTACGTAAGCATCAAGTTCTTATATATCCTAAAATATAAAACCCAAACATGATTACTAACTACAAAAATTATCATAAATCCTTTAATCTCTTTATTGTTTCTCCAAAAAAATGATAGCTCTTACACATTTAAAACCCGTCTTCATCTTCACCCACAAAAAACCTAACCGTGGCTATGTAATTTCAAGAACAAACACATCATAGAAACCCGATTTTAAGAACATTGTTTCTCCAAATGCTTGGAGCTTAGAGTGAAGCCTGATTTCTGAAGGTGATTCGCCTGTAAGATTGTTTCTGAACTGTCGGGTAATAAGGTTCAACTACTACCTGAGATTGAGGTATTTAATATTAGTGATGTCTAAGATTGTAATTTCGATGACAACGTTAGTGATGTCGGAAATCAGTTCGTTTGATTTCTCCGGGGGCGATCGCCGGAGGTCACCTGTCACTAATTCAAAGCTTGTTCTTCTTACTACTTTCTTTCTGGTTGAATGCATCAATGATCAGTAATGGAGACGATGATAGTGGTTGAAGGGATTAATAGTGAAATTGATAAATGTTTATAATTTGATGAAGTTGAAAGCTTATCAATCCACATCTACAGTACCGGGAGTGGTGGTTTTGGTTTTGATATGGGTGTGTATGGATTAGGGATGGCAATGGATCGGATGCGGACTGGATGATACGATATCCACATTCATATCCACTTAAATTTACGTTGTCCATATCCACATCCATATCCACTTAAATTTACGTTGTCCATATCCACATCCATATCCATTTAAAATAATTTCATCCATCCATATCCATTGGATTAGAGCGGGTAAATGGGCATCCCTTGGATTTCGAAAGAAATTTATTTTCTAAAAGGAGTACGGTAGTTTTATAGATAAATTTGTAATTTTTGTTGAATATGTACAAAGTTTTTCCGAAAGAATACAAAAACGAAGACATAATTACAAACCTACATTCGATGCATATAGGCATAGAGCATGATTTGTAACTAATCCCCAAATATTAATAGATACAAATAATAACATAACTTAATATATATTAAAGCGTAGAGAATGGTTTGTAATGTTTACAAATTTAGTTATCTTCCATGTTGTGTTATGTATACATTTTATTGAATAGAAAATGTGTAGACATATATTATTAACTATGTGGAATTACAATATAAAAAAAGTTAATTTCGGGTTAAGTGGATTCATCCATGGATCGAAAATCATCATCCATATCCGCTCCAATAAACATCCATATCCGCTCCACATCCGATATTCACCCATTTAACTCCATCCATATCCACCACCAGCGGATCGGATCGGGTGGATGATCATCAGATCGGATGATACTTGCCATCCCAAGTATGGATGAAGGAAATAGAAGGAGATGATGAGGATGATGTAAAATTGTGAATTAAAAAAGTTTAACAACATATTTTAACAACAGTTAGTATTAGGGGCTAAAATTGTGACAAAATTTCAACCATAGTGATCGTTCGTATAATTTCTAAGACTTAAAGACTAAATCCGAAGCTTTTGCTAAATCACAGAGACTATTTGTGTAATTTACTCGTAATATTAACTAATATACAATTTGCATCGCTCATGAATAGTGGTAGCCAGGTAGGTTAAAAATTTATGTCTGCCGCATTTGTTGACCAAGTTGAGACTGCATTAAAATATGTTTTTATTACGAGTATATGAATTGAGAAACAAATGATGTTGTGGCTCACTGGAATTTCTTGGAAACTTAGGAGGTAAGCCCACCAAGCAAACGCGGGTCTAAGTCCCAGCCCATTTGTTTTTTACCTTTAGGGCATTTGTTTTTTACCTTTAATTCCAATACTGTCGTTTTCTATTCTTTAATATTAACTTAAGATATAATTGCCTAAATAAAAAAATGTGTATTATTTGCTTTTGCTTTTATTTAAATTCTTTCAACCCGGTTACTTGACTAATCTCAGCGTAAATCATTGAAATAGATATATATTGGAACCTATATTTTGCTTTTTAATATAAAATAATATTATGTATATTATACGAATATCAGTAGACAGTTTTTTGAGTATCATATAAAATTACCCCGCGGCAACGCGCGGGGTAAAAACCTACTAATTATTAAACAAAATAAGTTGAGTAGACCACGGCAGTGGTCATATTCCGCCAGTTGCAAAAGTTTTCCTCCTCCACCGTTGGCATCATTAGATCGGTTGATTCTGCCAGTTTCTTGCATGGGTTTGGAGACGGCATCAGGGAAGGGATCAGTGGGTGATGGTGGGCCCAAATGAGTATTTTGTGTGTGTGTATTTTGTAATGGTGTGTCCCAAAAAATTAATCCATAATTAATAATTTCAACAAAACAAACAAAATAATTACTCCATCCGTCCCTTAATAAAGTTCCCATTTCTATCAAAATATTTGTCCCAAAGTAAAGTTCCCATTTCTCAAATTAGAGGGACCCACTCAATAAAATAATATTATTACCATGTACTTAACCACTAACTATCTTTAAAAAACACTTTCTCTTTCCAAAATAACCTTATATTTTAATCAAATTTATTATCAAGACCCCACCACTAACTAACTCCTAAAAAATTGTGCCCAATTGAAATGAGAACTTTATTAAGGGACGGAGGGAGTATATCATAGTAATTTCAACCAACCAATTTGCTTATCAATGGGTCGAATGAAATATGTTAAATAACATCCCAAGATTGTGAAAACTACATTTTTAATATCATATACTTTGTATAATTATATTTGAGACGATAATATTTAAAAAAATGTTCAAAGTAGCTGAACAAAAAATGTTTCGGGTCAACTCAACCTAGCCCACTCACAAAAAAAACCTATTTGTGAAATAGCTGTAATAAGTCACTATTAATTGATTACATTAGGTACTTGATTTCTGGATAAAAACCTAATTAGTAGTTTTAATAAGAAGATAGTTTTGTTAAGAAGATTAGTCAGTGGCTTGTGTACAAAAATAGAAGAATGAAGACCATATATTAACTTCCCAATTAAGTGCAGTCAGATGGAGTTTATGCATGATCTTCATATTCCATTTTTGGCATTCTGTAACCGGCCTGTACATATTTATTGAGAGCCACTAATTATAAACATATTATTACTTCATATTTCGGCTCTCAAAGTTAATATGGCGAAAAGCAACATTCTTGGAATTGGAGTACCGGATGATGAAGTGAACCGGGTGGCTAGGGTTTTGAATTGTAATATCGGTTCAACCTCGTTCAACTATCTTGGTTTGGTAATTGGTGCCTCTATGAACAGATTGGAGCTAAGGGATTCCATTGTTAATAAATTTCATAAAAAACTATCCGTGTAGAAAACATCATCTTTATCGTATGGTGGCAAATTAACTTTGATTAAATCCGTTCTGAGGGCACTTGGCTTTTTTTTTTCTAGTAGATCCTCGGGGGTTTGGAACAACATTGTAAAGGTACGTAATTATCTTAATAAATTTAATATTCCAATTGATTCTTGGTTTCAGGTCGCAGAATGATATCTCTGTTCAGATCTCCTGGAAATGGGCGCTCAAGAATGATGAAATCTTCACGGTTTCGTCAGCAACATATGCATTTGAGGAGGCTATTTCGGGTCCATGGACTAACATAGACAGGCCCTGGGTTAAAATTGTCCCCATTAGAATTAACATCTTTTTTGGAGATTTTTTCAAAAGTGGTGACCTACTTGTTTTAACTTGCTGAAAAGGGGATTTAATCTTTCTTCTGCAGCTCGTGTTTTGTGTGAAAGGGAAATAGAAAACGAAGATCATTTATTTTGGAGTTGTCGCAAAACACGCGAATTATGGATTGATTTCTGCAATTGGTGGTGTATTGATATTGGCAGATTCACGGAGTGGGACATCTACTGAATTGGAGGACTCAGAACAACTTATCAGAATACAAATCTGATCAATTTGTGACGGCTTTATTATCGACTTTGTTGCAAATATGGAAACTAAGAAACGATGCAGTATTTTTAAAAAAACATGGATGTATTCAGTCAATATTTCTGAATGCTCAAGGTCAAGCTTTCTGTTGGATCAAACATAGATCTAAGATAAATGGGGAAGTAATGAGTGGGGACCTTGGATTGCAAACCTGATGGAGTTGTAATTCGATACATTTGAAGAGATGGAAGGTTTATTTTGGTGTAGGTCTAAAATTGGCGTGCTTATATGTAGATATCTATTTTGTGGTGATAGATGTAGTTTATGTAAGGTGATACATGTAAACTAGCTTTTTGCTAGAAGTTTAATTAATAAAATTGGTTCTCGGGTGTCTTGGGTGCGGCCGCACTGGTGATGATATTGCCAAAGCTCATTGTCGTTGCGCCTATTTTCTTGATGTTCAAAAAAATAATAATTCAATTAAACAGATTTGAACATAAATATTGAAGGATTTTAATGTCATAAATTTTCATGTTATATAATTCAATTGAAAAGAATTGACCAAATGGATGTGACGTGGCTTAAATTACATATGTGAACTTTTGGTTGTGGGCATGTCCCAATCGTGACCCGTCACTAAACCTATCACTAAATACATTGTAACGACCCGAAATTTTGAATCGAATAAATTATGGAAAATATGATAAACAAGGATAAATCATTTATAATATGTGGGAATTGGTTTCGTGTAAATATGATGGCGTTTGATATGTGTATTCCCTTGTTAAAGTCGAAACGGGTCAAGATTGGGTAAAAGACCAAGTTGTAAAAGTGCATTTTTGTTCCAACATATTTTAGAGATCTCTAATCCGACGATTAGCATCGCGAGTATTGATGGCCAAAAGTGCAATTTCAAGCAGCAAAGTTTAGAGATCTCTAATCCTGACTTTAACATTGCGAGTTTAGCGCCAGCAATAATCACTACCGTGACTACATCCATCGTAGATCACTTCTTTAGCGCCAGCAATAATCACTACCGTGACTACCACTGTACAGGCGGTACCGGAAGCGGTGATAACCTCGCCTATTCGTACCATGGAACCATACGTCGATTCTGAGTGGACAGTGTCGGATCTACGGTCGACACGAGGGTATCCCTCTTTAACAAGTCCACTTTGTTCCACAAGACTGGCTGGCACAAGTTCGTTTACCTCACCACAGCCAGTGACACCCATCCCTTCATTTCAGCCTCTTTTGTCCCACGGGACAAGCTCTCAGGAAGATGGCACGGATCAGGTCAGACAACCTGTTTTAAACTTTCCCCAGACCGCTACGCCAGGGGCTCTGGAGGATTCAATTGTGGAGTTATAGAAGGTTGGCTCAGAGTACTCAGCCACCACCACCACCTCCTCCACCACCTACTTCATCGGATCTGTTGTCTCAGTTGGTGGCGGCGTTGCGCCCAGCCCTGCAACCAACGCTTGTCCAACCAGTAGATCCATTGTCACAATTATTGGAGCAGTTAAGGCAACCACCCATTCACACCCTACCACCACATCCACCACATGACACCTCTAATGACATGTTGCGCGTGTTGCAAGCACTAGTGGCAGCCGCTGCACCACCCCGAGCAGCCACTATGCCTTTGTCGGGGTTAGTTCGAAGTTCTGCGACTGGGTGGCCAGATTTCCACTCCCAGATAAACAAAAAGTTCCGTCCATCGTTGGTACTTACGATGGTACACGAGATCCCGATGACCACCTTACTCTTTTTGAACAGGCCATTATGACAGAGAAATGGCTAGACCCAGTCGCTTGTCACATGTTCCCTGGCACATTGCAGGGTTTCGCTCGTGATTGGTTTACTGACTTACCGGAGAGGAGTATTCAAGACTTTGCAGATCTAAAGGCTAAATTTGTGACTCACTTTGTACAGCAAAAGAAGCAGCAGAGAACTCATATAGAAGCGCATTTGCTGCGACAGAAGGAATGTGAGGGGTTACGCGACTTCATTCAGCGTTACACGCAGGAGCGCCAGAAAATTTTCGCGTTACCCGAAAGTCAACAAATTTCGGGTTTTACCCTCTCCTTGCTCCCAGGACAACTGCAAGAGAAGCTGATCAAGCGAACTCCGGTGACTTTCAAGGAAGCCACTGACCGAGCCTATGATTTCCTCAGATCCAAGGAAACTGTTACTCTCATAAGGGGAGTTCTCAACAGGAGAGACAAATGGGGGAGCTCGTCAAGCGCTAGACCTGACAATCTCCAGGACACTAGGCAGGATAGCAGACGAGACAACCGCAGAGATTTCAGGCGAGATGAAAGAAGTAGCAGGAGGCCCACTCCCTATGATCGTGGTACAGGTCCCAATCTAAGTAAAAGTCCAAGCGAGATATTGAAGACAGAGAAGGTGGGGTCATCTTTCAAAGCACCTCCTCAGATGTTACACATGTCTGGAAAGAAAAATATGAGCAAACGCTGTGATTTCCATGAAGATTATGGTCATGATACCAATGCATGTAGAGAGCTAAAGGCCGAAATAAAGCGTGCCTTAGAGGAGGGGAAATTAGAACATCTCGTACCAGGGGCCAGACAACAAGCAACAAAAAATCTGGCCAAAAAGGCTTATAGTTGGCAGAAGAAGGCAGACAATAATGATCATCCTGGCCCGCCTTATGGCCAAGTGCTCATGGTTTGTGGCGAGGCATCGTCTAAGAGAAAAGCATCGGTCCTCCAAAGCTGGATGATGGTTCCTATTTCATTTCCCCCAGTAGCAACTACTTCCAATAATCCTGTTGTCATTAAGATCCGATTGTCCAATTATGAGATTAATAAATCTTATGTTGATACAGGCTGCTCTACTGACATAGTGTTTGAGAATTGTTTCAGGAAGCTACCCGAAACAGTCAAAGACACAAAAAGACCAGCGCAGGCACCGTTGGTCGGTTTTTCTGGAGAAACACACTGCCTGTGTGAGAAATCACTTTACCGATGATGATGGGGGAATATCCACAGTATAGGGTTGAAATAGTAGACTTTGCCATTGTCAACGCCCCTTCAGAATACAACGATCTTCTTGGCAGACCATCGCTAGAGAAGTTCAAGGCCATACCTTCCACTATTCATGGCATGGTGAAGTTTCCTACACCATCTGGAGTTGCTACTGTCAGGGGGCAGATGTCATGGCCACAGGAATGCAAGCAAGTCGAAAAGCCAAAGGAAAGCACCGATCGGGCTACACAGGCGGAGGTCACGGAAGGTCCAGAAACCAAGGTAGTACTCAATGCCAATTTTATTGATCAACCTGTCATTATTGGCTCACAATTACCTTCGCAGATAAAAAACAAACTCATTAGTTTGTTAAGATCCAACCTAGATGTTTTTGCATGGCAGACATCTGATATGACAGGTGTCCCTAAGAGTTTTGTCGAGCACGCTCTAAATGCCAATCCAAACATCGTCCCGATCAAGCAGAAAAAACGCGGGCTTGCCATTGATCGCAACAAAGCAGCATGTGAGCAAGTCAACTAAATGGTTGAAAGTGGAATCGTTAGGGAGGTAAAATACCAGACCTGGATTGCTATCCCGGTCATGGTAAAGAAAAGTGATGGTTCATGGCGGTTATGTGTCGACTTCAAAGATATCAATAAAGCATGTCCGAAGGATAACTATCCACTGCCAGAGATTGACTGGAAGGTAGAATCCTTGGATGGCTTCCGGCTAAAATGTTTCTTGGACGCTTACAAAGGTTATCACCAGATCCACATGAAGCGCAGTGACGAGGATAAGACAACTTTCCATACAGACCAGGGCATCTACTGTTTCCAAAAAATGCCATTTGGTCTAAAAAATGCAGGTGCAACCTACCAGCGCTTGATTGACCAGGTATCTACTGTTTCAAAAACAACAAAAAATATGCCATTTGGTTTGGTCTAAAAAATGCAGGTGCCACTTACCAGTGCTTGATTGACCAGGCGTTCAAGGATCAGATTGGACGAAATGTGGAAGCTTATGTCGATGACATTGTCATCAAAAGCAAAGCGGAGGATATCATGTTGGCAGATATAAAAGACTCTTTTGAGGCACTGCGGAGGATCAACATGAAGCTTAACCCCTCCAAATGCAGCTTTGGCATGGAAGAGGGCAAGTTCCTAGGGCACATCATTACGCCAAGAGGTATTAAAGCTAATCCCAAGAAAATACAAGTTGTTTTAGACATGGTCTCCCCATCCACCAAAAAGCAGGTGCAAAGTTTGAATGGTAAGCTAGCAGCACTCAGCCGCTTCCTCTCAAAAGCAGCTGATCGATCTCTACCATTTTTCCACACTTTGAAAGGCTGCATAAAGAAGCAAGATTTTTCATGGACGCCTGAAGCTGAATTAGCCTTTCAAGAGCTAAAGCAGTTTTTGGCCACCCTTCCTACGCTCATAGCTCCTGTACCAGGAGAAACATTGGTTGTATACCTGGCTGCTTCTATGGAATGTGTTAGCGCAGTTATGATGGCGCAGCGTGGGTCTACCCAAATGCCAGTTTATTTTGTTAGCCGGGTGTTGAAAGGTCCAGAAATAAATTACCCGTGCTTGGAAAAATTAGCCCTTGTTTTGGAACATGCAACTAGGCGTTTGAGGCGTTACTTCCAGGCTCACCCTATTCATGTCTTAACAGACAAACCAATTAAGCGCGTCCTGGGAAAGCCTGAGGTGTCAGGACGGTTGGCTAAGTGGGCAGTGGAATTGGGGGAGCATGAAATTTCCTTTCATCCAAGAACTTCTATGAAAGGTCAGATCTTGGCCGATTTCCTTGCCGAGATAGACGAAAAAGATAAGGAAAGGCACGTGCAGGAGGAGGAAGATATCCCATGGACACTTTTCACTGACGGTGCCTCTAACTTGGAAGGTTCTGGAGCGGGTTTAATTCTTACAGACCCCAATAAAAATGAGTATACGTATGCCCTTAAGTTCTAGTTTCCCACAACTAACAATGAAGCGGAGTATGAAGCTTTGTTAGCAGGTTTGAAAATTGCCAGGAGAATGGGTGTGAAAAGCATATCTGTATTTGTAGATTCACAGCTTGTTGCCAACCAAGTCAGTGGAGCATTCGTTGCGGACCAACCCTCCATGCAGCTATACTTAGAAGAAGCTAAAAAGGTGATCTCAGAATTCACGAAATTTACCATTGAGCAAGTGCCCAGAAATCGCAACAAGTTAGCTGACGCCCTAAGCAAGTTGGCTTCGTTCGCCTTTGCCCATCTTAAAAAAGAATTACTGGTGGAGATCTTGACAAAAAAGTCCATTGCGCGACCAAAGGAGGTTACCACTGTTGCAGAGGTAGAATGTTGGATGACTCCGATCTTAAATTTCCTCAAACATGATGTCGTACCGGCTGATCCACAGCTAGCAAGAAAAATTCGTATGAAGTCACCAATGTACACGTTGGTGGACAACTACCTGTTTTGCAAATCTTATGTGGGGCCACACCTACGTTGTGTTGGCCCAACACAGGCTAAAAGTATCATTAAATTTGTACATAGCGGCACATGTTCCCTCCACGCAGGTCCACGCTCTGTCACTGGTAAAATCATGAGATTGGGGTACTTTTGGCCAACGATGCATCAAGATGCAAGGGAGGAAATCGAAAAGTGCACAGCCTGTCAACAAAATGCTTATGTCGCCAAATCGCCAAAGCAAGATCTTATCCCTGTCACTACTGCATGGCCATTTTACAAATGGGGGATTGACATTGTTGGGCCATTTCCACCCGGCGTTGGCAATGTCAAGTTACTCATTGTTGCTGTTGATTACTTTACAAAGTGGATAGAGGCAAAGCCCTTGACAACTATCGCTAGGAAGCGTGTTATCAATTTTGTCTGGGAACACATAGTTTGCAGGTGTGGGATACCGCATGTCATGGTAAGCGATAATGGCAAACAGTTTGCAGAAGGTCCATTCAAGGCTTGGTGCTCTGACCTGAACATACAACAGAGGTTCACGTCAGTGGCACATCCTCAAGCCAATGGCCAAATCGAGGTCATGAACAAAGCCATCGTGAAAGCAATCAAAGCAAAATTGGGCTAGCGCAAAACTGCATGGGTGGATCTGTTACCAGGTATCCTTTGGGCTCATCGAACCACCCCGAGTACAACTAAAACTGAAACACCTTTCAGCTTGGTTTATGGCTCGGAAGCAGTCATTCCTCCAGAAATTACTCATCCAACTCAAAGGGTTATGGACTTCAAACCTGAAGAGAATGAGGAAGCACTACGAGAAGACTTAAACATCGTGGAAGAGCGTAGGGAGATCGCTCTCATCAAACAGGCCGCCAGTCACATGTAGATGGCAAAATATTACAATCAGCGAGTCCGTCCTCTCTCTTTTCAGCCAGGCGATCTGGTATGGAGGAAGAATGAAGCCAGCAGGGTAGAAAGTCAAGGCAAGCTAGGCCCTACATGGGAAGGCCCTTATCAAGTTCTTCATGCTAATGGCAATGGGTCTTACACCTTGTCAGACATGGACGGACAGACTATTCCCTATCATGGAATGTCATGAACCTGAAGAAGTGTTACGTTTAATAATTTGGTTTGATCATGTATCCCAATTTTATTCAATAAACTCAATAAGATAACACTTTTTGTTATGTACAATGTTACAACGCATACATGCACAAGTGACATAGTCAAGAACATAGTTCAATACAAATTATACCAGGTCAATCAAACAACGTTGCTTGGTCTTTACACATGCATTCAATTTCATCTTTTGATCAACTTGATAAAAGATAAGCACTTCCTATTCGGAAGCGACATCCTCGCGAGTAAAAAAAAATTTTACCGGTTCACCAACAAATACATACATAATTTCTATAGCAAAGTACACGCATAGAAAGAAACCAAGTAATTTCAAACATAGAAATTCCACAAAATTATTCAAAGGTTGCAAAGCAATAATCCAATCACAAAATAAACCAAGTCACAAAGTCATAACGTATCACATGCATAGACAAATAAGCTAAAGTTGTGGCTGTGCCGACAATAAGGCAATAATAGCTGGAAGTGACAACTCCAAATCTTGCACCAGGGTAGTCATAATGGGAAAAGCCCTGCCTGCAAATTTCTCGCTTGCACGCGTCATGTTGCCATGCGTTGCAGGGTCCAAAAAAGGCAAGCTCTCGGGAGAAATATTGGGGAGTGCATCTCACTTTTTTGCTGGCAAGATGTCTCGCAATCATATGAGAGGCACGGTTAAACTCGTTAAGTACATTAGCAACATCAGGATGTTTGAGCATCAAATCAAATAGCTTAGGTAATGCAGCAACTAAATCTTTCCTCATCTGCATGGCAGCATCGCGTTCTTCACGCATCTTGACCATCGCTTGCCTCATAGTCTTCAGCTCAACATCTTTTTCAATTACCTGTTTCTCTTTTTGCGCCAACTACTCATCACGGGCACTCAGGGTTGCTGACATCTCCTGTTTTTTCGTTTCAGCCTTAGTCAAAATGACCCCCTGCTGGGATATTTTCTCCTTAAGCATGCGCACTTCCTCTTGACAACGACTAGTGGTAGTCTGCTCAAGCACTAGATCTTTCTTTAGAGAGGTAATATCATCTTTTCTATTATCAACTTGCACCTGCAACTCGGCGCACGACTTCTTTAATTCCCCATGTTCGTTGCTTACCAGCTGTCGGACGTAATCCATAAAACAATTGAACATATTTATATCTGCTTCACCAATCACACCCCCTGTATTCCCGTTCATAGATCCTGACGGCACACCCTCGCTAGTTGAAATAGGCAGGGTAGAACATTGCAAAACTGGAGACTGTAGCATGCCAAAATTTCGGCTCGATGCTAACCTGGTAGATCCAAAAGGTGCGCTGCTCGTCCCAAACATACTACAGGTTGAACCAATGGTGGCGCTTGCGCCAAATGATCCAGTATTACCCCCGCGATTCACCAAAGTAGCATTTGAGGGAAGATTAGAGGGGAAAGTCAATTTTGGCACCTTCGACAAAGGGATGTCATAATCGCTTACATCTAGACTCACCGCCCTTTTACCAAGTCCTAACATATCTCGGTCATCCAATCTGGGATCTGGAATAGATGTTGCCCCCAGGTAATCGAAGTCCTCTGCATATTCACAATATGATCGTTAAGTAACAGGTAATAAGTCGGCAACGGCTATAATAATAGTGTTACCTGTTTCATCTTCGTTGTCACTCTCAGCAATAGTCCTGGACAGGGACTTTTCATTATCAGCGGCACCTGTGAAACATAAAGCATGCGCTTAACATTTACCATAGTAAATACGTATGTGTAGAGGTTGTGCAATTACCTGGTGTCGAGTTTGATGTCACCTCGTTTGTTGAGGTCGTGTTTATCCCAGAATTAACATGTGAATTGGCACCAGTTTCTTGTCCACCAAAGGTAACATCAGCAGGATGACTTTCAATCTCATACTCCATAAAAGCAGGATCTCCCTCCATGAAATCCATCAAGCTCATGGCTGCAGGAAACATACAATGAGTCAGTACCTGTAAAAAGATAATATAAAAGCATGACAATATAACAACAAGAACCCACGTTTCCCAGTATCCGAGTCCACTATCACAGGCTTCATCCCTTCAGCCCAATAATCCGACATACCAGCTAACACCAAAGCACCTTCCTCATAAACTTGAAATACAATGGACTTTCATAAGATCTTCTTGTAGAACCTTCCGCTTTGAGGTGTCAGGACTGGACTATCGTTTAACGATTTGTCAAACCCAGTTCTCCATTTAAACAAGTTACTAGCCCAAATATTTCTGAAAGCGGCATCGACAAAGACATATATATATCTCCAATTCCTATGACTAGTAAAACACTCCCGAATAAATTTTTTCTTTCTATCTTTTAACTCTATGGAATACCAATCATGAGATTTCATCAGCTTATAACACGCCCTAAACAAGGGTACTAAGGGTTTTATCCCCATTGCCACCAATAACATCTCAAAAGTCGTATTTTTGATACAGCTACTGGGTGTAACTGTGCAAACCCCAACTTGAAGTAGTTCAACACACTCAAATAAAAAGCGGTGGCCGGAAATCTAAAATTGTAGTGGGAAAGGTAATGCATATAGAGGGCTACTTTTCCTTGCGGTGGGGAATGGGCTCGTTGGTTTGACGTAGGTACAATAGCATTATATTTCCTAAGGCATGGATACTCATCCATAAGTTTTGTTAGCATTTTTTCATTGACTGTGCTAGGGCTCCGAGTAACTGATGGAGTTTCCACCACAATCACCTCTGACACTGGCTCTCCCATGTTCAAACAATGACAACTACAAATATGCCTAATAAATAACAGCGGTGTAAACAAAACAACGCAATGGAGAGGCAAATACGTACATGTAAGGTAGCGATCAACCCAGTTAAACCTGCAACAAGACATTCAATTACAGTTAGAAGGAGTTAATTATTTAAACCTGCAAAGTAGCCTGCCCCTAAACCGCCGGTCGAACTAGGCTAAACCCTAAACAACCGGTCTAAACCCTAAACCGCCGTTCGACTTAGCCTAAACCCTAATCCGCCGGACTAACTTTAAACCGCCGGTCGTTAATCAACTCGCCCGATCTGCGGCCGACGAACGCTGGCCTTGCTTTGTACCGCCGGTCAGCTTGCGAACCGCCGACCCACTTCCCGTCGGTCTGCCTTGGGCAGCCGGTCCACCCTACCTCGTCGCAGATTGACAGCCGGCCCACTCGTCGTATCACTTGCGATCGCCGATCTACCTTGGGCAGCCGGTCCCCCACCAAGTCGCGGATCGATCGCCGGTCGCCGCCGGTCTGTGAGCAGCCGCCGGTCTGCCTTGAGCCTTGCATCCGCCGGGTGTCTTGCACCGCTGGTCTGCCTTGCGCAGCCGGTTCACTCGATCGAAAAAAAAAGAAACGGGAAGAAGACTTACGAATGATGGTGGTTACGACTTGCAAACCGTTGTTTTGGCAAATCCTAACTCGGGGGCATGATGAGGTTAGTAGGGATTACCTATGTATATATAGGTAATCCCCCAAAACCTAAACATGAAGATGAGCTTCAATGTTCACAAGCCCATGCGTCGATCCACCAATGTTCACGATCCTATGCGTCGATCCGCCACTACAACTGTCAAGATGACAACTTTTGTTACTTGAAGAGTTGTCAACCATGTCCAAGTTATCACCACCTGTCAAGTCATCACCGCCTGTCAGGATGGATGGTCAGCGCCTGTTCGGAAGCGCATGTCTTATTGGCTGACGCCCGTCATAATGGTGCTTCATGATTGCTTTATTGCCGTCATAATAGTAAGGCATTGCACGATCATCAAGGTAGCTCATGGCGATCATCGTTAATGGGCCAATGTTCCATATACTTGAGACTGGCCATATAAATACATGGCCTAACTCATTGTCGAGGGACCTCAGACTGAGACAGATTAGAAAAGCCTAAAACACAGAGTTCGCATACTCTCACTTTCACCTTCACACTCAACCTTGATCACCCTAGGTTCGCCAAGAGCTTGTTGGGTCTGCACTGTGGTTATCACAGGAGATCCAAGGTTGACGTCACCTAGTCTTCGTGTTTGAAAATCGTTGCTCGAACATCATGGATGATGAAATAGAGTATGTAGAACTCTTATTTGTGGTTTTTAGACATGGGAAACATGTTTTTAACTTAGATCTATAGTAGTTATGAGCTTTATTTGGGTAAAAATGGTGGTTTGGACAACCAACCATGTCATCTTTGGGGAAGATGACTAAACATGGGTGTAGAACACTCATTGTAAGCTTGTAACCAATGTGTACAAGTTGGATTTGAGGTTGTTGATGGAAATATTGAACTATGGTTTGAGATTCCACCAAAAGGTGGATGAACTTGGTGGTTGGAGATGTTGTTATGGATTGATTAGTGATTGGTTATGGATAATAACTAGATTATATGATGATATTGATGGTAGGTCAAGAAGACCTAAAGATTGGTGACATTTCACGAGCTGGAAAGCAAGGATTCGTGTTAATGGACACGATTTGGAGTTAGCTTGGCTAAGGTGAGTACATGAGACTTTTAAAATCGGGTACATAGCACATGGTTTTAAAAAATACATATGATGTTTTATGGGTCTTTATTAATAAATGATTTTAATAAAGATATGATTGAAAAGATGAGAAAGGGGTAAATAGTAGACTATATTAGTATGTCTAAAATGATTGATGATTTTGAAAGAGATCATGATAATGAAAAGTAATTAATAACTAATTATTGATATGATGTAAAAAGAGTATACTTTTATAATATGTGATTACTAATGATGAAACTAGTTGATTTGATTACGTAAATGCTAATTAAGATTAGTATGTGGATAGATTGTATGATGGCCTTATGGCATCGTTGATAGATGTGACATATAGTCACATGTAATAGTTATGACGGGTAGACTGAAATAGGACAGGTACGTGATAGATTCGGAGACATTCTAGTTATCACGGTATCTTTAAACTGATGGATTGGAGACATTCCGATCACCCAACAAGATGTTGGATCTTACTGAATTGGAGGCATTCTGATTAGTAAGATAAGATGGGTCACCTTGCTTGGACAATGTGACAAAGGGGGTTCTACTGAATCGGAGGCATTCTGGTTAGTAGGATAAAAATGGGGTCTCGTTGGATTGGAGGCATTCCGAACAACTTAACGGGTCGAATAGGCTATGAATGAATGTGATAGGATTACCGAGGAGGTGATCGATGTATATGATTGTGTTAGGGTTACCGCGGAGGTAACTATATTATATTTATATCTATATATCTAATGTATGCGATTATTTATATATTAATGTCGGGTCTAAAACCCATGTATCTCACGAGACTATTTTGTCTCACGTACTACTTTGTTTTTGGCTATGTACCCAGGTTCGAGATTGAAGGTTAACATTGTGTTCCAGAGGAAAGATCCAGAGGGAAGGGAAAAGAATTGGAAAGAAGAGAATAAACTTTTTGTGTTCCAGAATTTTTTTTTAAAAGAAAGGAAGAGAAGAGGAAAGAAATTAAGGGCATTTTTTCTCTCCTAATCTTCCTCCCAAAAGTGGGAAGATTTGGAGAGAAGAGAAAGTTAATTAATTGCAATTACTAAATTACCCTTGATATTAGCTAATTTATTTATATTTTAAGGATAAAATTGTAAATGTACTAATTTTTTTCCTCTCTCCAACTCGGGAACATAAAGATTGATGATTTTCTTTTCTTTTCTCTCCGATTCGGGAACACAAGAAAGAAAAATATTTTCTTCTTAATATCTATTCTTTTCTCTTCTATTCTCTTACTTTCTTTTCTTTTCTTTCATTTAAATATTATGGAACACAGCGTAAGAAAGTCGCGATAGAAGTGGCCTAGAGATGTTTAGCTCGGGAGCCTATAGGTAGATCCCGTTATCCTATGGTTATGATATTATCTTTGTAACACCGTGTTTTATAACACTGATAAACTTTTGAAAAGATTTTTATTAAACCGTATTTTTGGATATTGGACTTTGTAGTATTTTTATTTAAAATATGTTATAAATGGTGTTTTAAAAATTGAGGTGTTACACACATCCCTACTGACGGGTCACTGACGAGGTCATCCCAACAACAACACATCACTAAACTCATCACTAACTCATCTCCACTTAAAAAAAATATTAAATATATTTAAACAACCCTTTATTCCCCCCACAGCCCCAACGACGTATGCAAAAAACCCGTCGCCACAAGGACGCATTCTACTGACGCCAGCTTCTGACGCCGCGGTGCCAAAGGCGTCTTCCATTGACGGGGTAAAAATGGTTGTTGACGGATGCCACGACTAGGGGTGAGCATAACAGGGTACCCGCCGGTTCCGACCGGAACCGGAACTGGAATTGGAACCGCAGGTTCCTGGAACATAGGAACCGGATTTGGAACCTGGAAGACAGGTTCCTAAATTTTCGGAACCGGAACCAGATCCACCGGTTCCAGGGCAGGTTCCGGTTACCCTGTCTCTAAAGTCATAAACATTTAACTATTACTAACTAAATAAACAAGACAATAAATTACACAAACTAACGATTACAAATATCATTTAGCGAGTTTAAATATGGTTTAAGGATTACTAACTAAATATTACAAATATCACATACGAGAGAGGCGGAGGTCGGAGAATGGCGGCGGTTGTGCAACTATGGTCGAGAGAGGCGGAGTGGTAAATACGAAAGCAGAACTGGCGACTGGCGAGATAAAATGAAACCCTAAGTGGCTAATTCTAATTTCTAACTCATGTAATTGGTAAATAGGGATAATTTTAGAGCCCCAATTTCTGGCCCAATAAGTGATAAAACAGCCCATATAATTTGGACTGTTAAAAATACAGCTATTGTCTGATATATTTGGGTAAAATCATTTATTTTAATGTATTTTATATTATATATTACGGAGTATATATTTAATAAATATATACAGGGTATCCGCCGGTTCCAGGTTCTTTAATTTTGAGAACCGGAACCGGAACCTCTTAGGCCGGTTCCCTGATTTTAGGAACCAGAACCGGAACCTCCTAGCAGGTTCCGGATCCGGAACCTCCGGTTCCCAAGCGGGTCCGGTTCCGATTCCGGTTACCCTCTTTTTCTGCTCACCCCTAGCCACGACGCACCGTTGGCAGGCTCCTAAGTGACATGACTTTAAATTGCCAAATGGCTTTAAAGGATTAAAAAAATCTTAATTATATATAAAAATAAAGATTGCAATTTCATATAGTTAGTTGTTTTATATGCATGTATTTTGTAAAAACAAGATAATTGTTTAACGTACTTTTATATTAACTTAGAAAATTAATTAATTATTAATATAATTTATGTTTGTAGGTAACTTTCGGCACAAATTTATAAGATGGTTGCAATTCGTGGCGTACTCGTGAACTACTAATCTAATATGCTTTATTGACATCATATTTAGAAAATACCCAGGAGTTCATTACAAATTCAAGTTTTGGAAGTTCAAATTTTAATATTCAATACCCAGGAGTTCATTACAAATTCAAGTTTTGGAAGTTCAAATTTTAATATTCAATTGATACTAACTAGTTGTCTTTAAATGTCAAGTTGATTTTGAATGTCGAAATTGATGCTAACTGATTATTTTTAATCTCCATTAAGTCATATTTATCATCAACCTCGTTACTACCCGCCATTACCATCATTTTCATCTCCATTATTGACCCACAGTGTAGTATCTTACTATTGTTAGAAAAATTGTGTAACCGAACAACTTTTTACTTCCCGCAAAATATAATTGCATAAAGTGTCCAGGCTTGTATTGTGCGGATACCCTACTAGTCTTATCCTATTAAGTTGGGGCCCAAATGTTTGCAAAATAAATATTTCCAATGAGCCTTTTCTAGGAAAAGATTTAAGTCCACACATTAAATTTTCAGATCCAAATTTTTAAAAATTCAAAAGCACCTTAAAAATGGTCGATTGAAGAAGAAAAAAAGATTAGAATTATGAAATGCTAGTTCAAATAAAGAATCATATAAAATTAAAAGGCTCACTTAATGGAATGAAGAAAGCTTCTTCAAAACTAAGATCATCTAAATTGTTTCGCCGAATGACAATGTAAATTGTATTGTTTTCTTTTGTGGAGCACTTGCTTGTTAGATCCATTTTTAGGTGCCAAATGAGTTGTCATGTATTGTTGGTAGAATTAGTCTAATAAGGTTTAGCGTTTGATAGTTTGATGCTTGTGTTTTTCTCTAGATTTTCTAGGGTTGATGTTTGGGTTCTTTTGGGATTTGTTTCTTTCTAAAACTGTTAATTTCTTGCTAGTATTTTTTTTTTAACAATAAATTTAACAACTACTAATTTGTGTATGGAAATAAATATTCTATACTCCCTTCGTCCCATTTTAAATGTCCAGTATACTATTTTAGTTTATCCCACAAAGAGTGTCATTTCCTAAATTTCAACCAATCAAAAAACATTTAAGTGGGAAAGAAAAAATTTGATTGGTGACATTATATAATTAATGCACTTTTCTTAAACTATGTGCTTTTTGTAGTGAACAATTAAAGTGGGACGGAGGGAGTATATAAACTAGCTTTAAAGCCCGCCCGGATGGGCGCGCATGCTTCAAAATATATAATACATAACAATAAGAATAACGTATGAAATCATATAGTCAATTATTATTGAAATGACGGATGAACGTTTTATTATACATAGATACCTTTTCTTTTAATTACGTCATAACATTTTCTGATTATACAATATTTGGATCACTACATTTTTAAATCATAATACTTTTGGTCATATTATATTTGAATCATAAATTGTTTTTTTTCAAAATTTCAAGACTATAGTCATTTTGTTAGAAAAATTAATTTTAAAAACTTTGACATTTTTAGAATATATTGTTTATAAAGAAAAAATAAAGTTATTTTCGAAAAACGAAGTAGGGGCAAATACATAAATTACTATAATTAGAATAAATAAGTTAATTGACAATTATAACCATGATTATAAAGACTAATGTTGATCACTGTAATTAAATTCCAATTATGCCATTTGAGTCAGCATTACAGTCATAAAAAAGAACCAATCAAATGATGAGAAATAGGCACGTTATCATAAAATTGTCATGCTTAGCTACATATATAATTGGTAGATTTCAGGAAGCATGAGGAAGATTATAAAAAAAAGATAATTAGGATCTTAACGAATTAATTCACTTAATCATAAGCATTAATAGGAATCATTATACACAATTACTCTGTAATATATTTTCATTAATACTGACGCGTTTCATTTTGATAAATGCGTTTTTTTGTGCTTATAAATAGCTCTAATAGTAGAGAGGTATGGTCATGGTGCAATTAAACAAAATATAAGAGAAATATATTAATCAATGGAATTCCTTACCATGAAATCATGCAAAACCCTTATATTCTTAACCATGTTCTTGGCTACTTCATTAGGTACGTGACTCTCTCTCATCTCTTTCTCTTACAAAATTTCATCTCAACTTTCACAAAGATTTTTTCAGTTAATTTCCGTATATATGTGTATCTATATATTGTATACGTACGTGTCCATATATATTTTTTCAATTAACCATGTCCTTTTCGTCGCTATATCTATACGTGTATGTATATATTGTATTTGTTCAAATGATATAGAGAATGAATAATGTTTTGTAGCTTTGACGTTATCATCTCAAAAACAACAAGGGAGATCGTTGTCAGAATGTGAGCCTCTAGCTTGCAATATTAATTGCGAACCCGATAGTGGAATTTGCCAAGATGGTCAATGCATTTGTAGTGGAAAGAGAACACCGACAACACACAGCGGAAGAATTTTATCTGAATGCGAGCCTCTAGCTTGCAAGATTAAATGTGAACCCGATGATGGAATTTGTCAAGATGGTCAATGCATTTGCAGTGGAAAAACAAGGCCGTCTTTTACTTTAACCTCAACAACACATAGCAGAAGAATGTTGTCTGAATGCGAAACTGAAGTTTGCAAAATTGCTTGTGAACCTAAAACCGGATTATGTCAAGATGGTACATGCATTTGCAAGGGATAAACTAAAGCTTTTTTAAACGGTACTTTTTGTAA
The DNA here is from genome assembly GCA_963853835.1 of Calendula officinalis. NCBI lineage: Eukaryota > Viridiplantae > Streptophyta > Magnoliopsida > Asterales > Asteraceae > Calendula > Calendula officinalis. The sequence goes on from OY970826.1 coordinate 73,334,419, forward strand.
TGAATAAGTGACAGATGAAATAATATTGATCGTTTTATTGTTCGGTTGGCTACTAACCTCTCATGTTGCTTTGGTCGAATAATACATTCATAATATTAATAATACTAGTCTATAACCCGTGATAAATCACGGACGGCTTATAAATTCTAATACAAAATACAAAAATAATAATGCCTCCATAATCAATAATGACATATTTCCTTGTATAACTGCTAACTTTGCACGTATTGATCAAAACCTATTTTTGGCATTCATAATCTTGTTTTATTGGAACTCCCATTTATCAGAAAGCTGTTGTAGGTTACCGGATGGACTTTTATGATCCTGATAAAGATTTCTTAATCAGAAATTAAGATTTATCATTTATTGTGCAATATTATAAAAGTTTATAGATTTCATGTTTCTTAGATTTTTACATCTGTGTATTATAAGTTTCACTTTTGGACCTCATCAAGCGAAGGGATGAAGAACGCTCGAGTTGCATTTTCTGAAGTCGATATTTTATGTAATCTGAATCGATATTTGTGTGCAATTCATCAAGGTCAGCATCAACAGATTATCTTTTGAATCCTCTTTTTCTCCTTTTCACCACAATACGTCTCAGCTGCAAAATAAATAACGTTTTCCAATTATCTGTCAACATTGCATGACGTCCAAGTCTTTTTTAACTTATTTATAAACAATTAGTGTGTGGAATATGATTACCAAAACTATATAATTTCAAATATCATTTAACCTTTTGACCAAACGATAAAGAAGGTTTAAAACAATAAGATTAATTACACTTTGAGAAATGTTCAAACTCATTTGGCTTGTGTGACCCAAGTGACCTGTTTCCTTTAAGCTATTTTTCTTTTTACCCGTTAACGATATAATAATAACCTGAATCGATCTTTTATAAATAAAAAGGTCGAAATTGCAAAAACTAACCATAACTCGCCTACATCCTTGACCTTGTTCAAATGTCCATTTTCTCGCACATTAATGTGAAAAGATAAGCCTCTATATTTCTCAAGTCTATGCGATATATCTTCAATCCCTGCATCGTCCTGAACTAATTAATGTTTCTCTATTTAATAATCGTTTTTTTAAAGCAACATAATAGACTACCAAATTTAAAATTAAATAATCAGGGAATGAATGAATGATGTTCAAAACAGGAAATTCTTGCAACCTTTAGTGTGTACTCCCTCCGTCCCATTTTAAATGTCCACTATACTATTTTAGTTTGTCCCATAAAGAGTGTCATTTCCTAAATTTCAACCAATCAAAAAACATTTAAGTGGGAAAGAGAAAATTTGATTGATGACATTATATAATTAATGCACTTTTCTTAAACTGTGTGCTTTTTTGTGGTGGACAATTAAAGTGGGACGGAGAGAGTATATCTTTTCAATTATAAAAATGGTTAATTGAGGTGAAAAGTCAAGGAAAAAGTTAAAATTAGAGTGAGTCAAATTACTTTTACTGTTGATTGCTGATCGAGTCAACTAAACCGACACGAACTGCTACCAGCAATACTTTTTCAATCCATTAATCACTTTGACAATATACAAAATATATTACAAAATATACAAGTTTTCATTACATGTATCTCTCTATCCCTCGTCGCTTAACCCAAGAAGTCGAAGGAAATTGGAAACCGACGAAGAGGGGCCATCGGTCGTCGATTTCAACCGACGAGCTCCCATTAGCACGGGTCTAATTAACACAAAAGGCTGTGAAAATAGATGCGTGCACAACTATAAATTAAAGATATTCGACTATTCATAATTAAACAAAGGAATCTAGGAAAGGCTCCTTGATCCTGCGACTTATTGCATTTTTTTCAGTAGTGGATTCCGAAAGTCTTTTTCTTTCTTTTCTTGAAATATCATTGAAAATGAAGGATTTAATAATTATAGTTAACTTTTAGTTGAAATCCGTTGTTACCTTTTTGTGAGCTCGAAAAGCTTAGCAGCGACGAACAGTTTTTTCTTGTGTTCCTAGTAGAGAGAAAAAAAAGGAAAAACTCCCAGGATGCATGAGTCTTCCGCCGATTGACAGAAATGCCGATTAAGCAATTCCTCTAAACGAAAAATGTCTCTACAAAACACGTTTTCTCCTTGAATGATAAAAAATAATTGACGACATAATACTTTTTATATCCTATGGGTGCATAATTTAATAAAAATGTATATTTATAACTTACCATGTACCATTATGGGCAGGGGCAGGATTAGAATTTTTCACTAGTAGAAGCACCTTTCCGAGGAAGGATCAACGGGTAAAATTGAATTTAATATGAGACTCTATTACAGAATCACCTTATTTGATTATATACATCGACAAGTAACCACACTCCAAACACGAATTTGACATAAGAAACTCAATTGCATCGATCTAGCTAGCCCGTTCCCGTATTAATATATTTTCCAACTTTGGTTTGGAATTCTACATACACAATACACACTTTGAGTTTATTTATTTAGTTTACATTTTAGGTTGAGTTTTGAGTGTGGATTATTGACTAATTACTTTAAGTTATTGGGAAGGTTTTCAATCCGCTAGTAGCATAATAACACTAAAAATAATCAAAAAAATTATCTTGTAGAATTTTTTTTAGCAATAGCACGTGTAATGCGGGATACATTTTGTGTCCCGCGCCTGATTATGGGATAATTTATGGAACACTATTCTTTATGCCGTTACACTAGAAATGTAGAGATTAAAATGGAGTTAATTGTTAAGCACACGTAATAATTATCAAATCCAAAGATTTCAACTTCATAAATATTTAAAATGAATTTTGTAAATATCGCTAAACCAACTGTCACACACGTCTAGACAGCATTGAATTTTCATGTGGCTAAGATTGACAGAATTAAGTTCGAATGAACATAAATGAGTACTAAATTAGTAAATTTGAAGTTTTTCTAAATATTTTTATTTATTAATCTCTCTGGGGTGGCTGATCTTTGCTCGTGACGTATATTGTCGTGCTCATTTCCAAATTTTTTTTAGCTGACCATCTGATAAATGTTTACTAAAAGAAGAGATTGAACCCATTACATATTCTAGGAGATCAATTTGGGCGTCTTAACCGCTAGGTTATCACCACCACCCGATGGTTGAGTGGTAATTTAATTTAATTTCAAGTTATAGCATCAAATTAAAATTCTTAGCCATTCATTGAATGCCAAGTGGCACCACACACAACTTGAACGCCTATATATATCATGAGAAAACATGCACAGAGAGTGATCAAACTAAACACCTATCCTCCTTCCTAAACCGCACCACCACCACCACAACCACCAATATCCACCGGCCCAATGTCAACCACCATAATTATCTTCCTCTTTCTCTTCCTTTGGCTCTCTGCCGCCAACTCAAATGAAAACTCCAAGTTGCCTAAATCTGATGAAAATCTTGTAGAATTCGCTTTAAATTTAGAATATTTGGAAGCCGAATTCTTTTTATATGGATCTTTGGGTCGTGGTTTGGATCAAACCAACCCAAATCTTACCGGTTGTGGACCGCCACCGATTGGTGTAAGGAGGGCTAAACTTAGTCCTCGAATTAGAGATATAATCACCCAATTTGCTTATCAAGAAGTTGGTCACATCAGGTTTTACTTCTTTTCATCCTTCCAAACCTTCTTCTTGTGTGACAAATGTGTGTTATATCAAACCCAAATGCTCTGCTTTCCCAAATAACCTGAGCAAAGATCCTTTTAGGACTATTTTATCAATTCCGTCCTCATTGCGTCTCTTAAAATTAATATTTAAGTTCGGTCTTAATTTTTATTCCAACTATCTCATAGATTCCACCGTTCTACACTTGATTAAAATAATATTAGACAACTCTTAAATTACAACTCTTAATTTATAAAACGTCGCAAAATTAAAACGCCTAAATATATTGTATGTGTGTGTGAACCATGAACGCGTATGTACAGTAGGACTAGCTATAAAATTGTAACAAATTAACACGATTACATGAAGATATACTTCCATATTCACAATAAGTATGTTTAGTAATATCCTGTTCGTTATGTTTATAAGTATTTGGGTTTAAATGAATGTCCGAAACCAGGTATCCAAATAAATATCTGATATCCAAAATCGGGTTATCGGACACATTTGATAATGTTTTCAAAATTTTTATATATCTGATATCGGAAAAATATCCAAAAACTAATTGAATGTTAACCGGATATCCGAATTTCAGGTATAAGATGCAGATAATATATATCCACAATCTGAAATCCGCACATCCGAAAAAATGCGAATACCCGGTTTTGAACACCCATATTCTTAGTAGTTAGTGTGTAGTAAATTTACTAGCATACTCAAAAGTACCATTAATAAACTACTGTCATCACCACATGGAACGTTTAACTGTTCTAAAATTCCAACTAATTAAAGTGATTTTTAGGTATAGTACTATTGTTTGTACAAGTAAATTAACATCACTTAATACAGAAATAGTATACTATTTATTTAAGTGACTTTACTTTTTTCTGAAAGCAGGTCCCAAACTGTCTAAGTTCCACCTCCCTTCTATCATGTTCTTGACGTGATTATGTCTTTGACTTTATTAAATGTAAGGTGATTATTTCTTAATCTAAGATGAATCTATGAAAATGTATACACAGGGCCATAAAAAGTACGATTCCTGGATTTCCAAGGCCGTTGTTGAATTTAAGTCCAAGAGCATTTGCATCTGGAATGAACGCCGCATTTGGAAGGCCTTTATATCCCCTTTTCGATCCTTACGCAAACGATATCAACTATTTGCTTGCATCCTATTTCATCCCTTATGTCGGTCTTACCGGCTATGTTGGTGCAAATCCACAACTTCGAAGTCCTATTTCAAAAATGGTATAGAATATCTTAATCAAAATTATTATATTACGAACCAGTCTTATATACAGAACCTGCAGAACCAATCTCAACTTTTAGATATAGACGATCAATTTTTGAGATTAAACTACATATTTAATTTACATCAACTGCATAAACTTACCTAAACTGCATATTTGGTAAGGTAAATATTGGTTTGGTAGGTTTTTGTATATAAGATTGGTAATCTATTGAACCTTATCATATATATACGTTAACATGTTCAAAAAATGATAAATCTATATGTCAGCTTGTCGCGGGTCTTTTGGGAATAGAATCCGGTCAGGATGCAGTTCTTAGAACCCTTCTTTATGAGCGAGCAACCGTAAGAGTAATTCCATATGGTATAACAGTAGCCGAATTTACAGACAGAATTTCGCAACTAAGAAACAAATTAGGTTGTGCGGGCATAAAAGACGAAGGTCTCATAGTTCCGGCTTACTTAGGGGCTGAAGGGAAGACGATTGGGAACATTTTGGCGGGAAATGAAACCTCATTGTCGTATGGTCGAACACCAAAAGAAATACTACGTATTGTGTATCAAACTGGAAATGAACACATTCCTGGTGGATTTTATCCTCATGGTGCTAATGGGACGATTGCTAGAAAATATTATTAAGGACAGGAGATATTTGAAAGATTAATGAAGGTGTGTTTTAATTTTTAATGTTTAGTGTTTGTAATAAATCATAATTACCATGATATGTGATGTATTGTATTGTATTTTACTACGGTTCGACCTTTATATTAACGTGTCGTTTATCTTGTTTCAACTTTTTTTTATGTCAGTGTAATTGTAACAATTTCAGTTTGATAAATTATTTTGTGATACTTGTTTACACGTACAAGTGGTTTAACTTAGAAATTAGGAGGATCGGACCTACCATGTAGCATTTGGTAGTATGTGCAATTAATCCTTCAAAATTTGGGCTGAAAAAACAAATCGAATCGAAAACCAATTGATACCGAACCGAACCTAAACCGAAAACATGTAATCGGTCTAGTTTTCGGGTTTGCAAATTTATCATTTTCGGTTTCGGTGCTATTGGTTTTGGTTCGGTTTGGTCTTCCGATAGGGATGGGTATTTGGGCTAAAAAACCAAAACCAAACCAAAACCAAACCGAACAAAAACTGAAAACATGTAATCGTTTCGGTTTTTGATTTTGAAATTCATCATTTTCAGTTTCGGTTGCATAAAAATTTGCAACATTATTAAGTTTTTATAGTAAATTAATTATGTAAAAGGTATACATAAAAGAAAAAAAAAAACTAGAGTTAATTACACAAATGGTCCTTTAAGATGATATCACATTGCAAGTGTGGTCCTAATCTTTTAATTTCGACAATCTTAGTCCTTTAAGATTACCGATTTTGCACGTTTGGTCCTTTAGGCCAAATGGTGTTAATTTTTTCTGTTAAGTCCCCCATGTGCATTGCACATGAGGGCAAATTAGTCCACCACCACCTAATTCAACCAAACCTGCAACCCTAATTCAAAACCTAGATCTTAACCAAAACCTAAATCTTAACCAAAACCTTAATCATGACTAATACATATCTCAATCTAACATCCAAAACAACTAAATATTGATCTCAATATATCATCTAAAACAACTGAATCGAGCAGAAACAACAAATAAAGGTTTACAAGGAAGAACAAGAAGCTACCAGAATTTCAATTACGTTTCCTTGTTGTGGTGGTTCACATATGAAATCGATTCACGTAATCCTACAGGTAATGTTACTTGATCCGCCGCCTCTCCTCCCCCGACACAACTGGTTACTTCCTCCGGCAACCAAAATCCTACAGGTAAGGTTACTTCCGCCGCCTCTACACTACCGATCGCTGCCTCCACCTACTGAAACCACCACACCACCATCGTAACGGCCAACAGATTCGACGTCCATGGTGGTTTAGCAACCTAATCTGTACACGATTTAGGGTTTTGACTTATTGAAGATATTGAAAAAAACGCCGCCGTACCGGAATCCTTTCGATTTTGACTTCTTGGAAACGAAGAAGAAGTGGAAGATATTACGGGAGAAATTCTAGTTGAAACTCGCCGGATCTGTGTGAACCACGCGGCGGCGGAAGACGGTGGTTGCGAACCAAATCTGCGTGAATCCGCAACTCTCTCTCTCTCTCTAGCCTACGTCCACAAATCTTTTGATTCTTCTTCATCTAAGGGTCATATGGGTGATTCCGAGTTGATGGACCAACTTTCAGACCATTCCGCCGGCTGGTTTGGCTGGAATTTCAAAAACGGCGCCGGAAAGTGTATTTTTTGTGTTTTTGGGCTGATTTTTGCGCCTTGTAATTGTGGTTTTCGGTTGTTGAAGATGCTGATGCTGAAATTGGTTTGATTGGTTTTGGGAGGGTAGTGAAGAGTGAGGTTTTAGTGGTGATGGTGAGGAAGAGACGGCGGGGGATTGGTGGCGGTAAGTGGTGGTGCTTGGAGGAAAGTGGTTTGTGGTGATGTTTTTGTGAGGTAACAATCAAAGGTGAAGAGGAGTCAAGGAGGGCAGAACACTGTTGACGGATTGAGTTTTGTGAAAAGACTAATTTGCCCTTATGTGCATTGCATATTAGGTCACTTAACAGGAAAATTTAACACCGTTTGGCCTAAAGGACCAAACGTGCAAAATCGGTAATCTTAAAGGACTAAGATTGTCGAAACTAAAAGATTAGGACCACACTTGCAACATGGTATCAACTTAAAGGACCATTTGTGTAATTAACTCAAAAAACTAAAAGAATACAAAATATATAGCGTTTTGATAGTGACAGTCTAAGGGCTGTCATAAGACACACATTAGAACGTCGTTTTACAAAATAAATAGCGTTTTGATAATGATGGCCTAAGAGTTGTCATAAGACACACTAAAAGAATATAAAATAAACAGTGTTTTGTATCATTTTTTAATATTAAGTGTTTATTTAATGTTTTTCTTTATGTCCGTAATTTAAGGAATTACCCTTCCCATAAATTATTGTAAACTTTTTATACATTAAAAACAGCCTTAAGGAGTGTGATTATCAAAACTCAAATAAATATTATAACAAGTACAAAATATTCCAAAAACTTTTTTCAATAAAATTTAACATTTTTGGATTCCTAATACTACTATATAGAAAATGATACAAAACACTTAATATTCAACTAAAAGTTTAGTTTTAAAAAATTTCAAAACATAAAATTATTCAAAAGTTATCAAATTATTCAGTTTAATAAAAGAATATTAGACGAAAAGAAATAAATAAAAAATCCAGTTCATAATCAGTTTGACCTAATTTACAGTTAACTCGTCTGTCTGCAGGAGTTAGCCTATCTCATTCGGCCGACATGTCCAAATATTGACGTTTCCAATAATGTCAGATAAAAAAAACTTATTGAGAAACATGTGTAATCAATAAATATGACTCAGTATGATTTGAGCATTTAAGCATGTCAATGAATATTAAATGATTTACTATTATCTTGCTTGATGTTATAAAAGATAAAAGGGTCCAAAATAATCGAAAATGTCAACTTATTATATAAGACAACCCCCTTGTGACATGGGCACTTGAATGACGCAATAAACGAAAGTGGCGAACGAGTATGCGTCATATGCCACGAGTGAGAGGCATGATTTGAACGATTATCGGATCTGAAACACTTGAGATAGGTTTCGCGAGGCGTGACTTGCAATTACCCTAGATATCAACCAACTTTCTCATCTATAAACTTGCTTTACTGACTTTCCACTTTATTAATTTCTTTGATATAGGTTTTAGAAATTTTGGATTTTGTTAATTCTACTTTTGTAAGTCATCTAATTTATTTGATATATGTCTAAATTTTAGAAATTTATTATAGTACTTTGTAACTATATTTTGCGGCGAGTAAATGGTGGTGGCGGTCATGATATTGGGCAGGGCGGACTTGATATAGGTCCCGCAGTGGCACATGCCACTGCTCAATTTTTATCCCATAGGGTAAAAAATTTAGATTTGTTTTTGGTATTACAGTGCAATGTTACTACTGGATCAAAAAAACCTACCAATAAGCCAAAGCAATTTTAGAAAAAAAATAAAACTCAAATATTAATCAATAGTCCAAGATTAAAGCCCGAACCAAAATCTAGACCAAATAAAAAATAAACTTTAAAGTGTGTTGTAGGTTTATGAAATTAGTTATTGGAGATTTGATGTATATAATCAAATACGGCGTTTCTCTAATAGAATTATTTATATTAAATTCGCTTTTGTTTCGACGCACATTTCCTTGGATGCCAACGCCCTTTACCTCCACCTTTTTTAACTCTTTAAGGGTACTACCCCTGTTGGAAACTTATAATTCCACCTCTGATATTGAGTGATGGTAGTGATGTGTGGTGGTGATGAATAGTTGTTGTAATTCAACTTTTAAAGTTAGCTACTTGAATATCTCACATTTGACTTATTCTATAATAAATGTCTTTCTAATGTTTTTTGTTGTTGATATCTAAACCTTAGACATATTTAATTTAATTTATATTGTTGAAAATCAATTTCATCTTTACGTGAAACATTTTTATGCAACAAATGAACAAAGTCACTTATAAACAATTCCTTTTTTTCAACTTTTAAAGATATCTCGGATAGATTTTTAATTTTTAATTTAGACATTACTTTCTTAGTCATTAGTTTGACCACAATATCAAAATTTTTGTATTATGAACCAAAAAGATTGTGAGTTATATCTTTAGGTTTTAATAGACAACATGAACATGATATAATTGGCTTTTATTTCTCATATTCATAGATTTTAAAATCATTATATTTTGTTTCTTTAAGAATTAAAAATAATAATGCATTTATATATTAGGATACAAGATTTATTATAGTTAATCACATGGACATGAGAGACACCTGAATAATTTTTAATTCTTTTAGAAGATTCAAATAAGTCAATGGATGTTTGAGATCCCAAGAAACAAAGTAGTCGTATGGATCTCATTCACATGCATTAATTTCCTCAAATTCAAATTTTGAATCTTAACCCATCCATCTTCATGTTTTAATTACTCCATTCATCATTCTAGAATGCAAATGGAACAAATTCCGCTCTAGATGATGCACTAATCTTGATATTATGTGGTACTATTGCCTTACTGTTGTTGAATTTTATTACCAACTCAAGGTCAACTCATTTGAAAGAAAATCTTGAATACAACACTTGTATCATGTTATGATCATTACATGTAACTTTAAAACATTGTAATTGATCCTAGATTGCCGAGTTTGCAACCTTAGAAGTATTCGCTAACAGCTGACAACTATATATGAATAGAAACAATTAATATTCCCGTTACAAATACCAAACACTATACAAATGCAACAATGTAGTTGCACGCACGACATTCCTTCAAATAAACCAACTTCCACTTTCAACCTGAAAAGCTTTTCAAGTGACCTACAAAAACATATAATGTAAATTAAACGAACCATTAATTAGGCTAAACGACAAGTAATAAAAAAAATTAACATAGGATATAATTAATCTGTGATATTCTTACTTGAAAGATTTTGAGTCTGAGTTAAACAGATCCATGAGCAGATTGACTAAATTCCGCTTGTATAGATATTAAACCGTTCTCAATTGTTTGAGTTGTCTGATGAGAATCTTGGATTGTTCTATATGAAATTTGGCACGACATTCCTGCATAATTATTAAGTTTATGTTATAGGACATGTATTTCAACATTATACAACTACTTGTTACATGTAAAAACTAGTTAACATAGTATATGAATGTTGGATGCTGAAAATCTAATGGCCGTTTGTCTAAAGGACCGTCGCAAAACCTATAAAATATATGGAATAACAGTGTAATTTTTGAAATAAAGGGCCATATGTGAAATTCTGGATAAAAACCATCCGTGTAATTTTACTCTATATAAAAAGTAGCAAATGTCAAAAAGAAAAAACGTATTATTATTTTGGAACGATTCTATATCGACTTGTATTATCACTATCATGTGGTAGAAGAGTACCACATGCTATATTATGTTATGTTATGCCAAAATTTAAATTCCCTACAAATAAACAAATCAACCTTGTTTTCATTGTAAATCAGCCCCACAGATATTAAATATACTATTTTCTGTGATCAGCAGAAGGCGAAAAACTAGGCAAATTTAACCTTACTTAATTTCAAACTGTCTATTCTTACTTTTTAACTAATCTCAATGAAATTAAAGTATACATATGGTAATTTATATATTTTATTACCTTGGAAAAGGACGACAATGAAGACGATGATGGTAAAAATCATGGCAAAAAGGGTTCCATTTGATGATTGTGAAGAATTTTTGGAAGCTTTTTTTTGCATGATTGCTTTCATACGCTCGATTCTTGCACGTTTAATAATTGCAAGTTCAGCAAGCTCCTTAATCAGCTTTTGATCTGCAGCATCTAATGAAAAACCTCTTTGTGGTCGTGGCGGTTTTGGTGGTTTTTTAGCACTTGAACAACCTTTTTTACGTTTTTCATTCACAATTATTGGATCAACATCTAATTTCACTAAATGATCATCATTTTCACTCATAAAATGATCACCTGAACAAGGATTACTAGCTTTTAATCCCTCTGTGTTAGCATTTATTACACTCACAAGATCAACATGAACTTCATGTTGTTCCATAAGAGGATGATGCTGATCCATTAATTAATTATTAATTAGTTAGTTAAAACTTAATTAATATCTCTTCATAACCACCAACAGCTTGAAATGAAGACAAAACCTGAATGCAATAAACACAACAATGTGATTTATTTATATGACTGATAAATAACGCCTTTACTTCAAATTGAAGAGAAATTTGAGCTAAAAGATACAGTATCAGAGAGCTGACTTTAAATCAAAAAACGTGAACCACGTATTCATATAAAATACGGAAATTAAAATCTTCAGGAAATTGAATGTGAAATTAAACCAATAAAGTTAGATTTGGTGAGGATTTGAACAGAAAATGCAAGCAAAGAATGTCAAAGAACAATCGATAGATTACATGTTAAACACATGCATATAATTATTATCAAATCCATTGTTTCCATACAAATTGAGTAAGAAAATACGAAACAAACAGCAATTCAAATACAGTCGTACATAAGTGACCGACAATTTTAAACAAAATGAAGCTTTTGAATACTAATTTGATGAAACGAATGAATTATAATTAGGGCAATTACCTTTGATGATAATTTCAATTGAGTGTGATCAAAGAACTGATCACACCTATGAATTATACAACAAAAATATCAAATTGCGAGTGTATTTTGTAGTGATGAAGAAAGACGGTTTATAAAGAGAGCACACGAGGGTTTGTCAAGATTTGGAGACCACCGGGAAAGTGACAAGTTTTTGATTTATTTAATATTATTATTTAATAATGTAACTTCATTTTTAATTTGTCTTAATATTGTTTGAGCTCATTTTAATATAATTGTTTGAATTGCTTTTAATATAATTTCTATTGAATTCAGTTTAATAGTTATTTATTAATGACTAAATTATTCGATCTAATTTGCAATTATATTCTAAAAACAATGCTACTTTTATTTATGTTCTAAGTGTTTTTTTTTTTTTTTTTTTTGCATATCTAATCTACTTAAACATTTGCAATTAGACCACTTATAACCGTTGTCATTCTTAACATTTTAGTTTTTGATGAATCAACATCACGTCTGTTGACAATATAAATGACACACCCATATTAACAATACATATTCACTTTAGAATTTTAGTCTCACGAATTATTTATTTTATACATAATACACAAGCAAAATAAATTGTGCCCTACAAATTTTTCCTTTCCTTATTCGGTTAACTAAAATTACAAACTAAAAGTTTTATTCAACACTTCTATGTTAATGGTAGCGCTGATCTTATTAGTCTTTTCTAAGATGTAATAAACATTTTTTCTGAGTTCAGTTATAATTTTTCATAATGAGGTATATTTTTAGAAAATTAATGAAAAAATATATTATTGGATAACTCATTAAACATGACTACATGAGAAGGGGTGCGTAAGGGTCCTATACTCCTATAGGATGTGTGGCTGACAAAGGGGCACCGACAAAAAAAAAAAAAAAAAAGGGGGCAAGGGAATTAGCCCGATATACAACTTTAAAGCCGAAGCCCATGTCACCTTCAATAGTTTATTTAACAAACTAAACTTTTAAATTAATAATAGTAATAATAATTTATAAGTAATCGAGAAATATATTTTGTTACCTTGTATGATTTCTTATAGAAAAGAATAATAAATGCCTAATGACAAATTTAATGATGGTTAAAATTCTGTCTACTTTTGAATATCTCTTTCATTGTATCAAATACGTTTTTATTTGGATTGTCTTGTGGTAAAATTATATTTTTTGAAAAGTTATTTAAAAAACTATATCAATCAAATGTTTTTATTTTAAAAGCCCAAAACTGGGATATTTATTGACTTGCATAGTTGCATTCACGGCCAGAATGATGACTGATACCAATCCTTTTTAATGTTAAATTTAAAGAGTATATTATAGAACAATTTGGCTAACTCATGCCCTAAGGGCATGAGATTAGAAACATTAGTTGAACAAAACATTTCCTATCAAATTAAAAAATACATTAAATGAATTCTAATTTTTACAAGTATTAAATATAATTTCCAATATAAATGGTAATGTAACTTCAATCAATGCTTCTAATCTCATGTCCTTAGGGCATGAGTTAGAAAAACCCATTGTAGAAAGCATTTTTATTTTTCGACTTTTTTCCCCGGGATTTTGTCCTTCAACTTTTCGATTTTCCTTTTTATCCTTCTTCCATCTAAATCCGTCAATTTTGCCCTATTAATTCTTCGCCAAGTAATACAAATGAATTGTACATCGTCATTAGTTTATTTTAAAACAATAAATCGTAGACGTGAAATGTTAAGCTTTTTACAAGTCTCTAAATTTAATGAATGCTATACTAATTATCAGGGGCGTCTTCGAGATTTTAAGGTCCCCGTGCGAAAACACGAAAATGGGCCCCCTCAATACCAGATTCTTATATAAAATTTGGACTTTCTAATTATTTTTTTATTAAATTATTAAGTTGCCTTAAATTTTAATAATATATATAAGATATATATAAAAATTAGACCCCTATAAAATATGGGTCATGTGCGGTTGCACCTTTTGCACCTCCTCAAAGACACCCCTACTAATTATAATAAAATAATTATTGAAGTGTGCCAAAGTGGATTTTAGCCAATTTTGAAGTATTAAATTATAATAAAATAAAATATCATTTCACACTAGCTACTTGAATTATCTATGCAGCATTCTGAATTTCTAACTATCACAATGTGAAAGTATACAGTTTACCCATTTTTAATAAACGTAATATAAGTTCTTAATATATTCCTCACATTGAACTTGTTGGCGTGTGATAGACTGATGATACTTCAGTTATGTGTTCAAACTGCGTACAATGTCAAATAGATTATTGTTATTGTTATTATTATTATTATTATTATTATTATTATTATTATTATTATTATTATTATTATTTTTATTCTTATTGTTATTATTGTTATTATTATTATTGTTATTACGAATTTAAAGTTAACTATTTTTTTAAGGATAGGATTCGTAGATTCCTCACATTGAACTTGTTGGCGTGTGATAGACTGATGATATTTCAGTTATGTGTTCAAACTGTGTACAATGTCAAATACGAAGTATATTATTATTATTATTATATTATTATTATTAGTATTACGAATTTAAAGTTAACTATTTTTTGAAGGATAAAATTCGTCATTCGTAGATTGATAGAAAAGAGAAACCAGAAAACGGTTTATTATCACATGGCCCAAATCAATGGATTCCTAGTTGTGATATTGAGGCATTAGCTTCCCTTTTGGGCTATTTGGTAGATACTATCTGGATTTCATTTAAAAGAGAAAAAGCCCAAAAGTCAATAGTTAAGACAACTGTCCATGCACCTCTCAATATAGATACAAATTCAGAGTTAATAATTTAGTTGAATTGAATATGAGAAAATTTGAGTTTTGACTTGTTTATTAATTATTTGGATCGAGTTTGATTTGAGCTTGAATATTTATACTTCCCCCGATTCAAAATAAGTGATACACTTTCCTTTTTTGGGTGATTCAAAATAAGTGATACACTTTGAAAAGTTTCCTTATTTGGCAAATAAAATGGGACACACACCCACTAATTATCTACTTTAACAAAGTGAAATGACCCCTTTACCCTTACTTTTTACTTTTAAACATCATTAACCTTACTTTATTCAAAAGGTGTGGGACCCATTCCCCACTAACCATCCAATTAATCTAATTTAACCATCATTATAATCTTTTGCCTCAAAAACCGTGAAACCCCAAGTGTATCACTTATTTTGAATCGGAGGAAGTATATTTTTTAAGCTTGAGCTTTATACTTGTCTTTTATTTTATATTTTCTGAAATTAACTAGTTTACAAATTAGAAAAACTCGTTTATAAACTTAAGCTTGATAAGCTCAATTCCAATTAGGATGATGGAATCTTAACAAAGTTGCAATTGCCACTAAGGCAACACACCAATAGGTTAGACATTTCGGCTACTATGTATATGATATATTATGGTTTTACTATATGATAAAATGACTCAAAGTTGATAATGTTATACTAACTCTGTAACAAAATAAGTGATATATTGTGGGTTTCATATTTTTTTTAGTCAAAATATTATAATAAGGGTTAAGATGGTTTAAAGTGATATTAATAATTTTTAAAAGTAAGAGTAAAAATGTCATTTCACTATATTAAAGTAAATAGTAAATGGGTGATGTGTCTCACTTCTTTTAGCAAATAAAATAAATTTTAAAGTGTATCACTTAATTTGAAAATGCTAGAAATGGAGCGTATATCGCTTACTATGATATGATGTTTGCCCCCATCTTTGTGGTTGTGAGTTCAAGTCTCATAATAAACACTAATTTAAGAAAAAAAATTATAATAAACATACGTGATATTTAGGATTTTTTTTTTCCGTTCGAAAAAACTATTATAATATGGATGTTAGTACGTTGTAATATGTGTTTGTGTGTTTCTATTATATACTTCCTCCGTATCAAAATAAGTGACACAAATTAGCTTACACGTTTTTTAAGGTAAAAGATTAAAATAGAGGTTAAAATATATTAAAGTACATAGTTAGTGGAAGATGGGTGATGAGTCCCACTTTTCTTAAATAAAGTAATATAAATGAGTTTTAAAAGTAAAAAAGTAAGGGTATAAGGGTAATTTCATTTTATTAAAGTGGATAGTTAGTGGGTAAGAGTCCCATTATTTTTACCAAATAAGGAAAGTTTGCAAAGTGTGTCACTTATTTTGATACACCCCAAAATAAAAAGTGTGTCATTTATTTTGATACGGAGGAAGTATAAAGAGATAGAGATGGAGAATGAGAGGAGATGCCGAGATGGGGGAGGCCCGGAGGGGGTGGGGACGGATCGGGTTATACGACTAACCCATGACCCCTCCATGTGGTGTATCATGTATGGTACTTTTATACATGAATTTAAACCAGTGCCATTTTCATTTTTTATAACTTATCTATGTGCACAGTCAAGGTGACTAATTCAAAAGTAACCACAGGCCATTAACTAAAACAAATGCACTGACCAAACTAGGAAATACCTTAACAAGAACAAATTATAGCTCGAAATGAAATACAGAGGATTATATATAAAAAAAAATAGAGCATTCAACGAGAATATATATTCCCAACACTTCTTAACTCACAAGTTTCGACTTAATTAGACGAACAAACTTCAGCACCACAAAAAGAATAAAAGAGGATTAGCAAATAAACGTAAAACCGGTTAACAGAATCGGACGGGCTTACTGCTGCAAAAACCCGATAGAAGAATACCTATATTTGCGGGGGGAATACATGTCTGGATTAAAATAAAACGAACAAATCAGACACATCAAATCAGAATACAAACAACCAAACACACACAGAGAAAAAGAAAACCAAACGAAAACATAAAAACAAAAAATAAATCATAGCCCTAAAATCGGAAAGATTAAACCAAAATGAACCCTAAAATCACGAAAAGAAATCAAAGAAAGATAAAAATAGGAAAATGAGAGAACGGAAAAAAGCGTTGCAAACTTGCAGTTGAGAGATTAGAGGTCGGTGGTGAAGTGAGTGAGAGAGAGAGATGGATGGAGCGAGATAGAGTAAGGCAGGGGATTAGCATCACATACAAATGGTTTTCCCTCAAAACACATCATTATAAATTTATAACATAATTTATAAAAAATAATTATTTTTGTCATTTTCAATTACTCTTAGACTACTCGTAACCCTTATGTCGCACATCGACCACAACCTTTGTTTGGCAAGACTAGGAGTCTAGGACGCGTCTCCCCCTTTACATGGCAAGCCTAGGACGTGTCTTATATGGGTCAAGGGTCGTCTCGACGACCTTTGTAAGTCGCATGGGAAGGGAAGGGGTTTGGTCGCCGGTTACGTGAGTTTGGTCGGAATTTTTCATGTGTTTGATTGTAAGAGAAAAAACTGACGTGTCGCTGATGTGTCAATGGTGACTACTGAAACAGTGGTCACCCATTACGCATAGTCTTATATATATATATATATATATATATATATATATATATATATATATATATATATATATATATATATATATATATATATATATATATATATAGTGAAGGATTATATTGAGAACCCTGATTTCAAAAAGAACTCTGGGAACTTTTAATTAACCAATTTAGACCACTAGATTTAAAATTAACGGTTAAGATTAATTATGGCAATTTCGTAAATAAGGAAAACCATTTTTTATATTAAAATTAAATTAAAAGGGTATACTAGTAATTGTGAAAGCAAAATAAAAAAAATAAAAAATGATTAACCCTTGAAATCCGTCGTTCTCTCTACCATATTTCCTTTTTTTGTGCAACTTCCAAACCCACTCTATCTTCCCCAGTTTATATCGTCTCATTTTTCTAAAAATCCTAGAAAAAAACTCACCTCAAATCCAAATGCTACTATGAGATCGTGACTGTTTCTTCCGGCGATCAGGACGTTTGTTTCTTCCGGTGAACAGCTTCTGGCGAACATGACGGTTGTCCGTGGTTCCTCTCATGAATGATATAACCATCATCACCACCGTACTCGGCTCCTCTCTCATCATTGATCCAATCTCTGTATTAATCTAAGTAAGTTTGTATTAGTTCCAATTTTGTTGGTGATTTCTATTAGTTTCATAATCAAATTCGATTTTGGGTATTTAGTAAGAAAACCGTTCGTCAAAAATTATGAAATCCTTTTTATATTAAGATGTGATTTTGAGCTATTTGTTTGATTTGATATGTTAGGATTTCGTAGATTAAGTTTGTGTGTATGATTGTTTGCTAATTTTTGGAATTGGTTGTTTGGTTACACCTTCTAAGTCGGTTGATGTGGCTTTTAAAGGGGTTATGGATGAACAAAATTAAAGTCTAAATGTTTTTGGAAAAGAAGTTCCACAGTTCCACTATAAAAAACGTAATCATAGAAGATACATATGCAGTGGATTAAAAAACATATAATAAGTATATTTACTTTTCCAACATTTCGATTCAAACAATAAGTATGATTTTGGTTTTGATGGGGGTAAATTAATGTTTTTGTTTATTTATATACGTTATTGATTAATCATATTTGTTTTTTCATGTGTTGCAGCGGCTGAGATAAGGAAAATTAACAAGGTGTATAAGTGGAAAAAGAAGAAATGAGTAATTTGTGTTAGTGTATAATTGCATGTCCGCAACTATTTTGATGCATATATGTTATTGTTTGAATACATATATGTATTTTTTGAAATAACGTTTGAATTTTTGTATGAATAAGTTCAACATTTATGTATTTTGTATGCTCTATCAATTTTGCAAAATATAGATATTGATTTTTTTGTTAAACATGTTTGTTTCAATATATATGCAAACCCGCAAAATAACATATATGCAAAAGCGTCTCGACATATATGCACACCCAAAATGTAACAATAATTACAACAAAAAACATATATGCACAACCGGCTAGACAGAAATGCCAACAAAAATAAATTTTCGAAAATATTTCCAAAATTGTAGGAAATTTCAAAAAGGAAACAATATCTTTTTGGTAAAAATGTCTTAAATACCCTTGTATAATTAAAATGTATTAAATTACTCAAAATTAATTTACTAAATTCTGATTGGTTTATAAGAGTTCTCAGAGTTCTTTTTGAAATCAGGGTTCTCAATATAACTCGACCCTATATATATATATATATATATATATATATATATATATATATATATATATATTGAATTAGTTTCAGAACCAATTAAGGGTACGGAACTAGCAGAACTCAATCTAAACCATTGATTTTTGAAATGAAATGATCATGGAAGACACATTAATGTATTTGATGAGGGACTCCCAAATATTGGTTTGCATGGATGTCATTCATGCATGTATACATATATGTATATGTTTTCATGTATGTATACATAAGTGTTATCTATACATGTATGTATACATGCATGAATGACATCCATGCAAACTAATATTTGGGGGTCCCTCATCAAATACATTAATGTGTCTTCCATGATTATTTCATTTCAAAAATCAATGGTTTAGATTGAGTTCTGCAGGTTCTGTAGCCTTAATTGGTTCTGATTTTAATTCTAATATATATATATATATATATATATATATATATATATATATATATATATATATATATATATATATATATATATATATAGTGTACAATTCAACGCAGAACCCATTTTAGGTACAGAACCGCAGAACCCAATATTAAACCATTGATTTTTAAGATTAACGGTTAAGATCGTTTGTGGCATTTTCATAAATTTATCAAATTATTTTTTTGGTAAAAATTAAATGTAAAGGGTAATCTAGGCATTTCAACAACTAAAAGTTATATAATTAAAGAAAATCCCAAAAGATCGTGGACTTAATTTAAAACCGTCCCCCCTCTCTCAAAACCTACCTCTCTCAAAATTCACAACAAACAGCGGCTTTAAAAAAGTTTCCAGCATCGACGGAAAGTGCCGGAATTAGGCTCCCGGACAACCCCATTGGACTCAGAATGGTTGAGATATGGGGGATACACCTTTGATTTCCACCATGGCCACAAAATGAAGGTGTGGACAACCGTTTATTTCGATATATCTAGTATACTCATTTTCTTCATAATCTTCCAAATTCCTCTGATCATGTATTATTTTTATATTGCATTCACGTGTTGACATTTTGCAATTGCAATTGTTTTATCGAAAATCATTATTTAAAATATGAAGAAAATCACTGATTTGAGGCTTTGGTAGGTGTGTATGTGTGTAAGATATATTGTTGTTCCCTGTGCTTTAATTAGAAATATAAATTTAGAGAATCAAAGGATATGCAATTAGTTTATTTTTATTTTGATAATTATAAAAAATTAATAATAATTTATTGGGATATAAACTCCATTTTTGACAACTTTTGCTTTTTTGAATCTCTTTTCTGATTTTCGCATGGGAATTAAATGGCATCATAAAATACTTGGCAATTAGAGCACGTCTTGATGCTAAAGCAGAGGAGAAGAAACTTGGAACTGCTTTTTCTTCGGTTTGATTTCGCATGGGAGTTATCATGTTGATGCATCAGGACATTTTTATGAAACTACTATGAAGCGGGGTTTGATTTCGATACATGTATATATTTGGGTTATACATGTATGTATTGAAAGTGTAAACATGGTATGTATTTGGGTTATACATGTATGCGTTGAAAGTGTTAACATTGTATGTTTTTGGGTTATACATGTATGTATTGAAAGTGTAAACATTGTATGTATTTGGGTTATTCATGTATGTATTGAAAGTGTAAACATTGTATGTACTGAAAGTGTAAACATTGTATGTATTTGAGTTATACATGTATGTATTGAAAGTGTAAACATTGTATGTATTGAAAGTGTAAACACTGTATGTATTTGGGTTATACATGTATTCAAAGTTTAAATATTGTATGTATTTGGGTTATACATTGTATGTATTGATTTTTCTAAAGTTTTGACATCTCTGATTCGAAGTTCATGCGTGTTCTTCGTCTTTTTCCAGATTTAGTTTGATAGGAAAGATGAATTGGGCTATGAAATCTGCTTCCAATTAAACACGATCTTCCTTTTTTAATAAAAGATATATTATAAAAATAATGCATGCTACTTTTTAGGAAGCCATAACTACGAATTCAGTTTCTTTAAATAGAGATAGATGTCAATTAGTCTATTTTGCCCCTCATGGATTTAATTAGTATAAAACAAATAATTATATTTTTCTTAATTCTGATTAGCTGGTGAATAGTTCTACGGTTCTGCACCTTTAAACGGTTATGCGCTGAAACCGACCCTATATATATATATATATATATATATATATATATATATATATATATATATATATATATATATATATATATATATATATATATATATATATATCATATGACATAGTATCTTTAATACGCCTACAAATACAGCTTATATGTCACAAAACTCAATCATAAACCTTCTTTATAAATACTATAAACCTCACCATGCCGAAAACCAACATCTTCAAGCAAAAAAGACGAAGTTTCTTTTATTAGTTTAATTATAGGTTGGGAATCTCAATTATTGTGTCACAAAACTCAATCATATGCCTTCTTTATAAAGTTTCCTTATTTGGCATAAGTGATACACTTTCTTCCCCACTGTGTTCCATACTGAGTACTTTGAGCACCCCATTGTGTTCCATCTTGTTCTTCTTCCCCACTTTCGTCGACTTGTTCTTCGTTGTTAAATATCATATCCTCATCCCAGTCCATTAATATCTGATCATGAATATTACACGTTCGTATAAAGTTGTGTACCGCGAAACATGCTTTTAAAGCACTGTAAGCACGTTCAATAACATTTCTCAGTTGTGCATGTGCATGATTGAACTTTTCTTCTCTAGTTAAAGCACGACGACGTCTAAAATCTGCTAACCAATACCTTGTGTTATGATACGGTGTCAAAAATCCACGAGCGTTGGCATACGCAGCATCACAAAGATAATATTTATCTGTAATAATATAGAAAAATATAATATATATATATATATATATAATAAATTTGAAATACTAAATGAGAATAGTACATACTTGGTGGCGGAAACGGAAACCCAGAAGTTGGGTTAAATACAACTTCTGTTAAAATTCTAGAGTCGTGTGCTATGCCTTCCCATCCGGCCCAAACAAATGTGAATATCATATTGAAATCACAAATTCCTAAAATATTTTGATAACACCCACCTCCACCCCTTCCTCGATAAGCGGTTTGTTGATTAACAGGTACGACTGCATGCACAAGAGTTCCGTCTAGTGCACCAATTGCTCCCTTCATTATAATAGCAAAATATTTATATAACTCTATACACATACTAATCTTTTTACGTACTATAAATAAAACATACCGGGAATATTTCCATGAGTCTATTTTGTCGATCTGACATAATTGAAGCCGTATCAAACGATGGTGGTCGTATAATTTCTTTTGCGAATTTCATCATTCCTTGTAAAACTTCATGAAAACAACTATGAATAGTTTGTGTTGAATGTTGAAATCTACGTTTGACCATTCGAAAACGTTCATTGTGTCCAATAGTTGTCAAAAAGATTGCCATCTTTTCCTCAACACTTACATGCTTACTATCTTGTAACCAGTTTTGTTGTTTAAAATGGTTACATAATAGTACATATGCATCACGAGTGAGACGCATCAATTCTTGACATTGCGTATTGGATCCATTTAGTAACTCTTGTGTGTACGCATGCCCGGTTAACGCCGAAGTGTTATCTCGTATCCTTTGTATTCTCGTTAAAGAATTTCTTCATCTCACAAGCCAATATAGAATAAGCAAGAGTAACAGCTCATCTTGAAGATCCATATAACCCTAAGCAAAAGAAATCACAAGATATTAAACAAATTATATAAAAAAGTCTTGGGATATTAATTTGAGTCAGTGAGTTACTAATTGCTTAAGGTCATTAATTCAGGTATGGCGTGATGCATCAAAATATATAAATAAAATGATAACAAGTCATAATAATCAGGTAAGCTTTCAAGCCCCTTGACTTTCTATTAGATTAGTTTAGTCAAGGGCGCTGTGAACTGTAATTGTGAAAAGGTTGGAAGATCTGGCCAAAGAAGGTGATAGCCCTGTAGATTCGTTCCCATGGTTCGATCCTTCCCAGTAAAACGCGGCGTGTTTGAATTCTGATCGCTTTTACGCGAGAAAGGGGGACCACCCTCTAAGCGTAGAAAATTCATATATTCCCTTTCAACTAAAAACATAGCATAAACCTTAACTACTAGTTCAAATAACAACTTTTCTAAAACAAAACGATAACATAAAAAGCAGAATACTACCAGCGGTTCACATTCATCATATCCTAAACATAAACGATAACATAAAAGCATAATTACTAAATACCAAACTCCTACATAAAGCCTTTGTTGCGTCCAATCATGTGAACCCAATTGACACACTTCTCAGGTTTCAATCTCATCCAAGCATTCCTATATTGATCATTTGAGTCGCTAAATATTGCGAGTGCAACATCATAGAATAGATCACTTTCATCCCACCCAAGTTCATTCAACTTATTTAGGCAATCTTCAAACGTAGCTGCTTCCGGTTTGTCAAGGTTTGTAGGATTGTTGTGTTTTTCAGCCATCATTTTTAGAACACCCATAATTTCTTCTTCAATGACCCCCATAGCTTGTTTGCCCTTCTTTTTCTTTGTTTCAGCTTCAACACGAGAGGAAGATGCTAAAGACCTGTGTTGTTGTGTAGCATGCGTCTCGGTCTCTTGATCATCTTCAACCACAAATTGTTCAACCACGAGGGGCTCATCACTTGGCATAGGTTCATTCGAAGTTGGTCCCCAACTTCTAATCCCCGTAGACATTGCTCCATCAAAAAGTATCGCACAAAGATCGGGAAATGGTAAGGTCGTGTTCCTCAAAGCTTCTATGTGTTTATTTCTGTTTAAGTATATATGTAATTGAACTTCAAAACTAGATAAAAATATATAAATTAAGAAAGGGACCTTCACTTCTATCTCCCATTCCTCATTTTTTAGATTGAACGTGTTAGTCGATGGGTCGTAAACGTTTCCAGTCTTGTTCCTTAATAGCAACCATGCTCCGTATTTTCCCTTGAGATAGTCATAGTGATTTTTCATTTGCTTACGGTCAACGACAAAGTTGTGGTTATCTTTAAGAATTTCACCAACTTTTTTCCATGACATTGATTTTAGACTACCACCCTCTCGCCCATTGAGAGAAATTTCATGAATGCATGCTTCTAGGAACGTTCTCACCATGTTAAAGTTTTTCCAACTAACTCTAATTCGTTTTGTTTTTTCGAGCTCACCCGTTTGGTCCATACCTAATTAATGATATAAAAAAACAGATGTATACTCATACAATATGCATATATATCCACAAAATCAGCCATATAAGCTGTTCAACATCCATTGGTATGTTCAGCATCTCAAATACATGTTTATATATATCCATACATCATTGCAAATACATGTATTTGGGTTTTTTATACATCGAAAATTTTCAAGTACACATATATAAACTGTTCAATTACATATGTTAATATGAGTAAATTCATGAAATTCAACCCTTAGGCAATGTTATAAAGCTGCGTCACAATCCAAATAGCCCAATTTTCAATACACTATTCTAGTGCTAGTTGTTTCTACCAAAATTGTAAAAATCAGTTTGTCAGCTAATGAAATTAGGTATAATTTATTAATTAACAGATCAATTCATGCAAATGGGATAACACCAACGGAAAATTAATGACCGCATAAACACTGAGACAACACTTTCAAAAACGAAATCATGATTTAAACATTTGAAACAACTAAATTCACGATTTTACTTGAAGAAATACAGGAAAGATGATCGTAGCTTTGACTGACCTTGGAGATAAAAATTGATGAATGACAAAGAATCACAATTGTGGCGTTATATATAAAACATATGAGGAAGTTCTTCCTTTTTGGCGCCATAAAATAAGAGAGATTCGTGGATTCGTGGGGTGAGTTGAAGGGCAATTATGGAAAAATCGATGACAGAATGGGGAGACCCTCAACCCCATGACTTTTTATATTCAGCCATCCGTTCTAGATTAAGTAAAAAACAAACGACACTATAACTGCATTATGGATTAAGCCCATTATGTATTAAGCCCAATAAGTCACAATCAAACACTACCTCAAAGGGTCGGCAAATTCTTTGAACTTTCTTAAAACATTAAAGAATTATTAGCAGCGCCAAATCACACTGCGACCCGTGTCAAACGCTCTTCAAAGATCTTTTGCAAGTTCTATGGCGCGATGTTAAAGATTTTTATTTCATTTGAAAACCATCTACGGAATTGAATGTAAAAACAAACTTTTAATCTAAGCTCTACTACTAAGATTATTAAAGATGCTATAACTTGTTTTCACACATAAGAAATAAATCACTGCAGATTGTATTTTTTAATAAAGAGAACTGGAAATTTTCTAAACTTGAGTTTATTTTAGTACTGAATGTAGTTCATTTTCATGTTGAATTGTTTAGCAGTGATTAGGGAATGGATCATCATGGACAGAAAAAAGAAATGAAAAAAATGAAAAAATGTAAATAAATTTTAACAGTGGCGTGCAAGTACATGAACGGGAAAATAATTAGTTAGAAAAAAAGAGGAAAAATAGAGTTTCAATATCACAAGCTCGGTGATGGCTGCCTTAGACTGAGCTGACTTAAAATCATACCTCCGGTGCCGGTGCCTGAACTCGAACTGGAGCTGCCAGAGAGGAAGTCGGCGAGGGCAGCCATGGCTTTAACTTGCATCTCAAGAGCGGCTATATAATCAGACGCTTCTTCCAATACAACCGGCAAGGGTTGTTTCCGGCAGCCGGGAACTAACCGGCCGAGGACACGTGTTTTTCTTTGGTAAATTCTTCGTTTTAAGCCTTACTCGCGGTTTTTTTAACCGGCTATTCCCAGTCGCCGTGACAACGGTCCCTTTCTGTCTTCTATTGCTCTTCATAAATTTAAGCTTGATTTTGTTTGTGAGGATCGCACGGCTCCATCGTGTTCGTCCTTTCGCCGTTACCGCCAGGACTCGATCAGCCGCTTCGCGGACGGTGCTACCGCGCCGACGGAGGTGATGTGCCGGAGCTTATTCTGACCTGCCGGAGAGCTTGCAATAGTTTCGAACTATACACTTGCTGTTGAGCTTCGGATTTCCACCGCATAATCTGATTGTTATTGTTATCCATGTACCCATTCGTCTGATCTCTAGATTGCTTCTGGAGCTGCTTCTTCATTCTCCTTTTCGATGAATCACGCGGTCTTTCCATGTTATTAGTTATCGGATCAGGAATTAACGCCATCACCATATTAAATCGTTCAATTCCACTTGTTTTTCAAAACGAATTGTCAGAAACAGGAATCAATAGTTCGAATAAATGCGTACATTTTCCCTGCGTAAATAACAAACTAAACATACATTTAGCAATCCGAATCGAATAAAATCAAAACCGTATTAAGCTCAACGATATTCTAGATCGAATCAGGATATCAGATCAAAAAATAAAACAAAATATCGTTGAACAAATTTTACACAATATCGTGAAACGACAATCAACGACATATACCTTGAGGAGGAAATAGTTGATCTTAATTTTGTTTCTAATCAATTTACAGCTCTGTATGAAGCTTTCACAGTTTGTCAGATATAATTTGAAATGAACCTGAGCAATTAACTCTTATTTGACTGTGTGTGTGTGTGAGAGGGAGGATGAATCACAGGGAAGCACGCCTTGGCCGGTTCTTTCTCTCTCACAGTCTCTTTTAAACAAGCTTCTAAATACTAAATACCGTGTGGCGTAGTGGTATAATCATGCCTAGGGGTGTTAACAAGTGGAGCTTTTAACGAATTACTCGAGCTCGAGCTCGTATATATCGAGCTCGAGTCTATACTAATTCGATCTCGAGTCGAGCTCGAATATGATACAATTCGATTAATCTCACGATCCGAGCCTAATAATTTAATACTCGACTCGGCTCGTTCGATAGCTCGTTTAGTCTCGAGCCGATCCTAACGGGTCAGACGATCTTAACGAGCCGATCCTAACGAGCCGAACAAGTGTTTTATACAAGTACGATTATACAAGTATTAATACAATAAGTACAAGAATATACATATATACATATTTTATATAAGGGTGTCAACGATCGATTAATTAACGAGCTTTTCGAGTTTGTAAATTGGTTCATTTCATAAAATATGGAATCATAAACGAGTATCAAGCTCGAGCTCGTACACTATATAAATATTCGAGCTCGAGCCCAATTTCCCCTGGCAGTATGTTTTGCTATGACCATAAACAAGAGTCAAGGACAATCATTATCAAAGGTTGGTCTGTATTTGAGAGAGCCGGTGTTTTCACACGGACAATTATATGTAGCGTTATCTAGAGTGAAGAGCAGACAAGGTTTGAAGATATTAATAGAAGATAAGGATGGTGGTTTAACAAATAGAACATCAAATGCTGTATTCAAGGAAGTGTTCCAAAATTCACCTTAAATTTTCTTACTTTTTAAAAATAGATTGTTTTGTAATCGCTATTTTGTTAATCAAATTGTTGCATGACGTTTTAGCATTTACTTATGAATAAGTATATTGAATTGTTTTTATAATTTCTTATTATATGGTTCTCATTTTTCTATCAATTATTCTTAAATTTTACAAAGTTAATATAATACATAAGCCGTTTTAAAAGCATTCCGCATTTTTTAACTACCTGTAATATTCACGCAATCAATGGTAAATTTTTCAAAGTTACCAGCCCTTAATTTTACAAATGTTACGTTCTATAAAACTTAATAACGAGTAAAATTACCCATAGCCCGTGAATGTCACAGGTTATAACCTAGTTTAACATAAAATATAAGTATAACCTCTGAAAATAAATTAGAAAATAAATTAGAAGAAAATATAGTATATAAAAGGAAATATTATATGAGTTCAACAACACAGATCCAGCTATTATATTTCGTCTTCATGTTGAAAAGTATGAACAAATGATTAAAATAAATATTTATATATAAATCACTCTGAAGGTTCATGTTCATAATAATTTAGTAGAAATTGAAAAAAGCAAATAGTTTGTTTCTGAAATTCAATTTCCGGATTACAAATCATAAAGGAATCCTAGTTCTAAATCAAAATCAAAATGTGCAGTTGATCTAAGGCTGTTGGATATAGGTCACCATCACCACGGTGAAGGCAGCCTAACGCATTTCGTGTTGAAGTCAATAAACAAACAAAATGGGAAAACCTCGAGCAGAGAGAATGATAAACATGTAATCAACGATCCAAAATTTACTGCAGACAAACAAAAACGCCCAGAAGAAGAAACTGCACCTTAACCAATGCGTGAAAACCCTAAACATCCACCGTCGTCAAATTCGCAATCCGGTGAACAATCAAATCGCCAATATCTTGAGAAATCCTTCAAACGTCACACCGTCGTTCTCATCATCTCCGCACCCTAAACAAACCATCTCCTTGATATCATCTTCGTTGACATCGATTCCGGCCGAACTCAGATAGCTACGGAGATCTCCGTGCCCTACCTTTCCGTCACCGTCTCTGTCCATATCATTAAACACATCCTCCATCACACAGCTGCAAAGGCCCTTCTTATTAGATCTCAGAACGCTCTCGAATTCGTCGTATTCGACGTAACCGTCCTTGTTCAAATCAGCTGCCGTCATCATCGTGCCGATGATCTCATCGTCGGCGTCGGCGTAAAACTTCTTTAGGTCGTCGTGGCTGATCTTTCCATCACGGTCAACGTCAAGGACGTCAAATGCTGATTTTAAATTGACCGGTTTTCTCGCCGGTGGTAGGGAGGTTCCGGTGGGACACATAGCCGACGTGCTCTTTTTTAGGCGATTTTGCGATTAAAAATCGATAGTTAAAGAAATCTCTCGCCAAGAGAACTTTATAAGCTCGAGAGGCGCGTTATTTTGAATTGTGCGTCAAGTGTGGATTAAATAGAATTAATTTACAATATAGTTTTTTTGGTTTTACCATATTTTACAAGTATGATTGCAGAATGTATAAACATAAAGAAGCCATTGATATGGTGTAACCGTGTAAGTATAAAAAATATAGACTAATCAAATGTTGCTTGTTTGATCCATTAGATTTGAAATTTTATAATTTTACCCTCCAGATTCTACTATTATTTTGTCTAAAGTTTTGACTTTTGTATTTGACAATAAAATATCGCAAGTTGATGGATATAATAATCTATGTATAGCTTGATACTACGCAATGCGGTGACGCTTGTAACTACATTTTCTGATGTGATATATTTTTGTCTGGAACTTTTGTATTAAAAATCAAATGATTTATTTAAGGTAGTCTAGGGGTGCTTATCGGGCTAAAACCGAACCGAACCGATAGAACCGATAACCGAAAACGATGAATTTTCAAAACCGAAACCGAACCGATAACATGTTATCGGTTTTGGTTCGGTTCGGTTTGGTCGGTTTCGGTTATTTTAGGCCAAATGTTCATCCTTTTCCGAAAACCGAACCGAACCGATAGAACCGATAACCGATAACGATGAATTTTCAAAACCGAAACCGAACCGATAACATGTTATCGGTTTTGGTTCGGTTCGGTTTCGGTCGGTTTTCGGTTCGGTTCAGTTTTTTCGGTCCAAATGCTCACCCCTAGGGTACGTTTGGTACAGAGAATGGAATTGCAGGGAAATGGTTGCAGAGAATGCAATTGCAGAGAAAGGGAATTAGTCTGGAGAAAGAGAATTGGCTCCCCTGTTTGGTAGCACAAAGACTTCAACAGAGAATTGCAGCAGAGAATCATTTCTCTTGTTTGGTATAACAAAAAAAATCAGTAGATAATTATACAAACTTTATAATTAGCAAACATATTTTTTTCCCACAACAATCATTATTATAACATACAAAATTCATGAATAAATTAATAACGAAAGTGCATTAATAAAACCACATAGTTCAAAAATTAAGAATTATCACATACTTAAATAAACTAATTCAACTGAATCAAAATCAAGCATATGGAAACAAATTTGTGTTTACTTTGACATGGGTGAAAATGAACCATATCAAAACGAATTTGTGTTCAGTTCGACATGAGAGAGAGAGAGAGAGAATACCTTGTTGGAAAGAAGCTATGAAGAATGGAGGTTTTCTCCTGCTACGAACGAACGAAGGTTTCTAGGGGCGGCTATGTGTTTTAAAAAGATGAAGTGATAAAGTTGAGCTTTCAAGTCTCCGCTTTTTTTTTCTTTCAATTCCCACCTTTTCCCTTGCTTTCAAGGAGAAACAAAACTAGAGAATGGGAATTGACAATTCTCCTTCCTCTCCCTTTCTCTATGTAACCAAACAAAGGATTTGGGTGCCAATTCCATTTCTCTCCTCCCAATTCTCTGTACCAAACACACCCCTAAGGTAGTCAATTAATTTTATCTAGTCTCAAGGGATAATTATTAGCCATTGGATCAAGAAAAAAGTCAATGGTCAAGATTAAGATTCAAATCATCACCACCACTACATGTGCTTCAATACATCAATACCTCACCCACCTCCGGCGGCCGGAGACGGCGGCGATGGGCGGCGGGCGGACGGCAGTCGGAGGTGGCCGCCAGCGGTGGTGACCGGTGGTGGTGGTCGTGACTGGAAGCACATGTGTTTGAAACACATGTGTTTCACCTTTTGAAACACATGTGTTTTGAAAATAAAGGAGTGTATATGTACAGCCAAGCACATGTGTTTCATGACTTGAAACACATGTGTTTCGTTACAAGAAGCACACGTGTTTCACTAATAACAATTGTTTTGAAAATAAAGGAGTGTATATGTACAGCCAAGCACATGTGTTTCAAGTAATGAAGCACACGTGTTTGTAAGCTAGAAGCACATGTGCTTCACTAATAACAGGTCTTTTGAAAATAAAAGAGTGTATATGTACAGCCAAGCACATGTGTTTCAAGTAATGAAACACATGTGTTTGTAAGCTAGAAGCACACGTCCTTCACTAATAACAGGTCTTTTGAAAATAAATGAGTGTATATGTACAGCCAAGCACATGTGTTTCAAGTAATGAAGCGCATGTGCTTCGTATGCTCACGGCTCACCTGTGTGTTTAGAAACTCATATTTTTAGTGACTTGAAACACATGTGTTTCGTGACCTGAAGCACATATGCTTCGATGTAATATGTTGTGTTTTAGTGAAGCACATGTGTTTCAATACATCAATACCACAACCACCTCCATTACCACCGGCGGTGGCTGTAGGTGGGGGATTTGATCTTGACCATCTTGATCCAATGGCTAAGATTTGTCCCTTGAGACTATGTAAAACCTTTGGACTTCCTAGAATACAACTCTAAAAATCAAATAATAGTATTGATGTCTATGTTTTATGTCTATCCATTTGACCAATACATATTTTAAAATCAAATAATGATATTTGGAAACAGAAGCTACAATGATGGTGGTCTAGTGGTTAAACTTGTTCTATATAAGCGGGGTTGCCATGGCTGTTTTCCGAAATTTCTTCTGGTCAACTGGTAAATGTCTACCTACAGAGGGATCGAACCAGTAACCACCAGGAAGTCATTCAGGAGCACTTGCACTTCAAATGCATCATAAATGTTCGTATCTTCATAATTATGTTTTTTCATATATTCATAACCGTTAAACATAAACTTATCATAAATACTGAATAATATTATAATCTGATTAACCTGTCCGATTCAAAACGTCCCACCATTTTTAAGGAATTAGCCGGTCCAATTCAATGCCAGGGGTATAAACATTGCCTAAATCAAACGACTCCCCGTACATTGTGAATGCGATTATTGCATGAAAATCGGGAAGTAATTTTGACAATTACATATAATCTATCCATTATAGATTTGGTAATCTTGAATTCATCTGGCCATAACACAAGAGTATTTAAAAACCTCCCTGTTATTCATTTAATTTTACCTTATCAACCGAAATACCGAAATCCGAATACGGTTCTAAAGCAGGTTGCAAGTTGGTAACAAAATTACAACTCTTAATGCAACGTTACAACAAAGAAAAAGAGATAAATTTGGGAAAATTTTGACAAAAAATAAATTTATGAATGGTTATAGTAAGATGATAACATCAACGTATTACAAAAGAAAAAAAACTTATGATTCAACAACATTCAAAATAAGCTTTTGTGCTTGTTATGTTTTTTCTTATCGCCTCATCGATAAAATCAAACTCTATATCAACAGCAGAACAACGGTTTTAGTGTTCCAATGCACTTCGAAGAGAGACATTTGGACCGTTTGCCGAGCCTCTCGATATCTGGTCATAATTTAAAAACAATACAATTACAGTTATATCATCGTGGAAATGACGCCGAACTCGTTTATCGATTTTTTTAAGGTCAGAATATCGCATTTCTCGTTTTTTTGCAGCTTCGTGTAGAGCTGATTTCACTAGCCTCTTTGCTATTCCCTGAAACAAATTCATAACGTTTTAGTCACGCTTTATTGGTTGTACCTCATGCATAACTAGTTGTTCGAAAAGTAAGCATCGAAACAGGTATTTATACATAATAATAGGCATCAACAGGTTTGCTTCATGAGTTATACCATATGCAGAAGTAGTTACACCATATTTAGCAGGTAAAACAAATAGTTTTATGAAAGGTAGCTAACAGAACAAAAATAAGCATTAGCAGGAAAATGTGATAGTTATCATAGTTCTACTTTTATCATGTTTCGTGGGTTGTCAAACTCGCATAACTAGTTGCACAAAATCTAACTAACAACAGGTTGTTGTATTTTGACTTTAAAAGTTAAACTTGTATTTGCTTAAGCTATACGAAGTATATAACTGCATTGTTTTACATTTTCAACAACATGATGTTGTCCACAAATGACATAAATGCCCTTGTTTGCTTTATATAGCATGATACATATACATACATGAGCATACGTGTATTTACTATTTAAGCATATAAGATATGACGAGATAATTAACATATGTCAAATTACTTATTTACTAAACACAGGCCGACCACTTACGCTTCAGTTCAATCTTACTGACACCCAAAAATGGAAAAAGCAAAACTACAAGGGGTGAAGGTGAAACTAAAAAGAAATCTTACAGCACGTGGATTATTATGAACGATTTCAACAGCTTCTTCGTTACTCAGGTGTTCCCATAAACCATCAGAAGCAAATATAAGAAAAGAATCATTTGGGTGAATATCATGGGTAAGAATTGAGGGAGTAGCAGACAAAATAGGCATAACCGTTTCTTCAGGAAGCCGAAATTTTTGTGCAATTTCGTCAGTATTGTACTCTGGGTGTTTCATATAAACATCCCCAATAGATCTTGAAACCTGCATAAAAAAAAAACAATTTTTAGCATCATACAATAACAATTTAATTCAAAAAAACATTAAAAAAATAACCTGAATAATGCCTTTGACTCTCCAAACTCCATGTTTCAACACAACGATTTGTGGATCATGTGGATGGAAAGTATGTAACTCATGTCTAACTTCCTCAAGATTTGCATTATGTTCAGATGACAGCTGTACAGCCGCCATCCCACCCGTATTACAGACTTTTTTACCTAGTACAACACGAGCGTCTCCAAGATTTGCAACAAAAAGTGTTTGTTGGTATATTACTCCAACTAAACAGCATGATCCGACTGTTGCAATGCTCGGTCTTGAATAAAATAATTCAGAAACTAAAGAAGTAAATCCGTCTTCGGTTTGAAGAAATGCGTTTTGTATTGTATCTGGGGTTATGACTCCGTAATCTTCACTACATTTTGCTGCATAAACACGAAACCTAAGAATAATTACATGAGATTTTTTTTAATATGAAAACACATGTAGTAAACCCTAGATGTGGCAGTTTCAACGGCCCAATTCAAATCAAATGAGTACAATATAAAAAGTTATATGAAAATAAGATACGTCACCAAAACGGGTAGATAGGTAAATTCTGATCTAAACCTTACCCAAAATGGAAAATGTGCTTTTACTTACGACAGGCGTTGTTGCTCGAAAATTTAATTTTTTTAACTACATCGATTGTGTCAACAAGCAAACGTCATAATATCGATATACCAAAGGACGTGTTTAGACCAATTTGAGAACTTTTTTATATTTTAAGATAAAGAATGAACTCACTTTTGGGTTCAACCAATTGTCATAACCTTGAAAGTCATGTTTAAGTTATCAACAAACACCATACATAGATCATATTCTGAATATAGTTCATTTATGATGTTTCTGACATCAATTTATATACGCTAATTTACAACCGATTTGATAGGATAAGCACATACCAGAGGTGTTTGGATGTTCGTTTTGAAAGCAATTATCTGATTATTGTAATTTCGATTCCCAATTACTAGTTTCTAGTGTTCTGATTACCAACTGATCCAAATCACATATCCAAACACCCCCCCCCCCCCCCCCCCCCCCCTAAAAATCACATAATCATATAACAATGCTAATTAATTTGCCATAAGCTTAATTATATCAAAAGAGCAACAAACCTTGAAGATTCTTGAATAAATTATCGCAAACGTATCGAGCAACATCAGGTCCACCATGACCATCATAGACCCCAACAAATGTACCAAACGAACCAGACTCGATCTGGCTCTGGTCTTCAAGAATCTGGTTAGCTTGAACAACCGCCATTGAATATTCTCCGCCGCTGTATTTCCCAATTTCTCGAAACCACAATAATCCATCTTTTTCGAAATCATCACCATTACAACCATTCACACCAACAGAAGTACCGGTTTCGCTACCGTCACCATTAATAAATGGCTTCCAACACACAGATAACAGATTCATCACATCGTCGAACATCCCACATTTCTCGAAAAAAATATCCCTAAATCGAACCCCGAAGATGATATAATTTCACCATAATCAAACAAGCATCGCATTAGATTTTGCTGATAGAGTATTGAATTTGTTACAAATACAATCGTTTACTCCGAATCTTGAGAAGTAAGGAATATTAAATGTACCCAAATTGAAAACGCCGAAAATCAATTAACACCGAAATGAAAACATAATCTCTTGTTTTCCAAAATTATTAAAAATATAGGGAGGATTGATTTTGATTCTTGTTTGGAATCTGGGGAATCGAAAGATGGGCGGTTTTGATTGGGGATTGTGAATCTCGATTGAATTGAAATTGGATTATATGAGGGGGGAGGTGGTGGAACCCTAAGAAAAGGGGAATAGGGGGTGTTGTTGGGTGGTGGAGGAACAAGAACGAATTGATTCAATTCCAATTCCAATTCCAATTTCAATTTCAATTCCAATTCCGTTGGTGAGAATTGAAGTTGGCGTAGGGAAGCTTTTTGTTGGGTGTTACTTTCAATGTTTGTTTCTCCTTTCTCATTTCCTGTTTACGCGTTTTTTTTTACACACCACCATTATTAATTCTCTTCATTCGCACGTGGAGTCAATCATAGGGACCCCAAAGACCGTTTCTCAAAGATAAGGGGCTCTATGTATAGATTCTGAAACTTGGGGAGTACTCACTAGGGGTTAACGAGTCGAGCTTCTAACGAGCTACTCGAGTTCGAGCTCGTTTATATCGAGCTCGAGCCTATACAAATTCGATCTCGAGTCGAGCTCGAACAAAAAACAAGACTCGATTAATCTCACGAGCCGAGCCTAATAATGTAATACTCGACTCCACTCGTTCGATAGCTCGTTTAATCTCGAGCCGAACGAGCTAGAACGATCTTAACGAGTCGATCCTAACGAGCCGAACAAGTGTTTTATACAATACGTACAAGTGTTGATACAATAAGTACAAGTATATACATACATTAATAAGGGTGTTAATGAGTCGAGTAATTAACGAACTTTTCGAGTATGTAAATTAGTTATTATCAAAAAACATGAAATCATAAACGAGTATCGAGCTCGAGCTCGAATACTATATAAATATTCGAGCTCGAGCTCAATTTTGAAAGCTTATTCGAGCTCGGGTCGAGCTCAAGCCGAGTAATTACTAAACGAGTCGAGCCCAAATTTCCTGATATTCGACTCGACTCGAATCGTTAACACCCCTAACCAGGGTCCTGTTATTTGCACCATTTGGTGCCAAAAGAGATTTGTATATCAATTTGATTATTTTAATAATAATATTTATTATATATAAAATTTAATTTTTTTTAATATCTTTTAATACATAATATATTATAAAAATTCGAATATATATATGTACAGTTTGTCTTTATCTACATTTCGGTATAAATTTTATCGTAATAGGAGACAAAAATATAATCGACTAAAAACGTGTTATATATAAATAATAAATATTAAAAGTAAGAGAATCTTTCGTTTTACGTTAATAGTAATTTTATCGTTTTGATATATGTACCTGTGATTTAGGGGTGTCAAATTTGTACCGAACAAAAATAACCAACATGCTATCAACCGAACCAATTAAAATTGGTAGCCAACATGTTTGGTTGGTAGTACTGTACCAATCGAGTATTCATGGTACGGTAATGGTACAGATATTTAAAAACCATGATAGTATCGTACCAACCAATATATATATATATACATATATATAAATTAATACTTACAATATATACTTTCATAAATTGTGCTCTAATTTATATCTTTAAAATCTCTGAAATATATATATATATATATATATATATATATATATATATATATATATATATATATATATATATATATATATATATATATATATATATATATATATATATATATAGTGAAGGATTCCATACAGAACCCGTAGAACCCGATCTTAGACCGTTGATTTTAAAATTAACGGTTTAGATTAATTGTGGTATTTTCATAAATAAAAAAAATTATATTTTTGGTAAATAATAATTGAAAAGGGTAAGATTGTACTTTTTCAAAAAAAAATAATTAAATCCCTTAGA
This sequence comes from Calendula officinalis, assembly GCA_963853835.1. Taxonomy (NCBI): domain Eukaryota; kingdom Viridiplantae; phylum Streptophyta; class Magnoliopsida; order Asterales; family Asteraceae; genus Calendula; species Calendula officinalis. Next base: position 73,371,510 of record OY970826.1, read on the forward strand.
TAATACGTATCTTCTACCTCTCTCCACATTTAAACCACCCCTCCTTTTTCTCCACATTTTTCTCTCTCACGTCATTCTCTCTCACTATTTCTTACTTTTTTTTCTTCATCATCAATTTAATAAAAACCCTAATTTGTTTCCTCTCAAAATTCACCACGCCTCCTCCTGCTCTATAGCCGTTAAAATTTTCGATGGGCACATTTGTTGGTGTCCATCCCGTGAGATCTTTTCCCCACAGTGCCACAATGTTCTCTTTGTTCGTTCGCATCAATTAGAGAAGTAGTAACAGACCGAGTTCTTCATTCATTCAAGGTATCTATCTAATCTCTGTATAATCTCGATCTATACTTTATTTCCTATTTTTCTTGATTTTGTGTTGTGTTTTTCGTTATTTTATTGTGTCGGTTTGGGTTTTCACTAAAGAATTATAGAATATATAGTAATCAGGTTATTAAAAAGTTATTATCATTATATATAAATAATTTTAACAAACATTTGTTTTTTCTTCATTTTAGGTACTGAGTCCTCAAATTCTCACCATTTAAAAGATCTAGATTATTTGTATATTAAAAAAACATCAAAACGGAATACGATTTTTACCTAAAACAGTAAAATAATCATTTTACATTATTTATAATGTAAATGAAATCTCAAAAATGAAACCACTCACCATGTTAAAAAAAGGTAAGTTTCAATACTTCGTCGTTGACCAAGGTTGATTTATAAGTTTAGTCTACGAATGATTTTTGATAAACATGTATGTAAATTATTTTTTATTTTTATACAAACATGTATTAGATGTATGACTTTTAATAAACACGTATATTAGATGTATGATTTATAACCAACCACCGGGATGTTTTCAATTTTGATTTTTATACACATATGTTTTAGGCGAATGTTTTTTGATTTCTCATTTATGTTTAATCTACATACATGTATCTGTACAAAGATGTATTTGCATATCTGGCATATACTAATACCTCGATAATTACATTATTTACATTGTTACATATTTTTGACTTTGAGATTGTGGTTTTTAGAATGTATTTGGTTTTCGTCATTTTAACATGATAATTACATATTTTTCAGGTTTTTGGCTGGTACATTCATGTCCGAAGTCAAGTAATGATACATCTGTGTTGGTAGATGTAAAGATTAAAGAACCAAATGCAGTTTTAAAAGACAATAGCTGAACAATTGTTGATGCTAAAAAAGACACTAATGAAGAAGTTTTTTTGTATATAGATGTTGTTCTTAGATGTTAACGATCGGATACATAGGTGTTGTTTAGTACATGTGTGTTATTTAGTGTTGTTTGTGCATGTATGTTACTCATTATTTGTAGACACGTAAATATTTTTTTGTACCTATATATTATTCAATATTTTTTATTGTAAAATAGTACGTATAAGTGTTTTTTAGATACATAAGTGTATCATCATTAAATATACATATATGCAAATTCATAACATATACATTTATGCAGATCTGTAAATATAACATACATGTATAATTACAATTGTGAATTTAGTTCCTAAATATTAGGAAATCTACAAAAAAAGAAACAAAAAATAAAATTGTAAAATGTCCTAAATACCCCCGAACCATTACATAAATTAAATAATCATAAATTAATTTACTAAATTCTGATTGGTTAAAAATAGTTCTATGGGTTCTGTAAATAATTTAGGTTCTGTATGGAATTCGACCCTATATATATATATATATATATATATATATATATATATATATATATATATATATATATATAATTGATTCTTTAACATAGATAAAATTTATATAACATTAATAAATTGTCGTTTTATTTATCTTGTTTTCGAGTTTGGAATATTTGTAAATATATTTTAAATGATAGATGATGGTAAATATCATATTATAAAACATATCTTGTTTTTAATATTTTTTAGTTTCATATTAGTTTGTAATCTTGGTATACAGTACCAATTCGTACCAACCAACATTATTGATAGCCAAACAAATTGATACCAAGTATGCTTGTTATGGTACCGTTAGTCAAATTAGTGTGCCAACTATAATTGGTATGGTACACGGTATGAGGAAAATGCGCATGGTACCGTACCATGTCGCATTTATATGTAATATTTTAATTAATGTTTAAATAATGTGTCCTTATCAATTTATCATTGTACTATAACATAGTTAAAAAATGTTAGTTTTTCAAATATATAAATAAAAGTAGGTTACGAAACAAAAAACGTCCAATAATAAATATGTCTCAGAATGTGACAAATTTAGGTCAAAATGTAGAAAAGAATAAATGTAGCAAAAAAATGTATTCAGTCTTTTTTCTAAATATTATCTCTACTATATATAATGTATTTACCCCTTCCCTAATTAGCAAGGCTGAAAATTCAGCCAACACACTTGCTAATTGAGGAGAGTATCTTTTTATTTAAAAAAAGGGAGAGCCAGGATTAGGATTCGAACCAGGGACAGTCAGGACACCAACACGATGCTCAATCCAACTGAGCTAACAATTTTGTTGTTATTTACCCGAATGTAATCCAATTTATATCGATTATGTTCTCATCATTCACTTAATTCATTTTGAATTTCTCAAGCGTGCCCTCGGGAAAGCAATTTAGCCCTTTTCAAGAAACAAGAAGATGTAAAGGTCGAATTCAATTTCTGTAATCTGCCCTCCAATCGGAAATCTCCCACCGCCCACCCCTTTTGAATTTACTAGCTAACCATCTATTTCGAATTGTAACAAGCGAATGTACTGTTGTTTGATTTACGGGTCGTGGTGTAGACGGCGACGGCAGAAACGGAGGGTTCAGCGGCGGAAGAAGTGGTGGTAGAGGATTCGGTGGTGGCGATACAAGCGGTGGACATGGCGCTGTTCGAGGACGTGGTAGAGGAAAAGAATCTCTGTTCAGGAACAAGTTAATTTCAAATAAATTCAACTTTTTTGTCGTAATGTTTAGTGTATGTTTGATCGTGTAGATTTTCTTGAATGATTTCTTTCATGAAATACATGTTTATGCAGTCATGTTTCAACTTGTACCATTTTAAGTAAAATCGACACTTTCCTTTTACAAAATTTTAATGATTTCATCTTGTTTTGTTGCATAACAGGGCTTATGTGTTTGCAATTAATACTGAGTTTAGACACACCAAGGCTAAGTTATTGGAAGAAGTTCCAAAGTTGAAGCGATTGGCTATGAAGAAGGTTCGATCTCCCTCATTCAAGTTGGTAACGTTGCATGTAATGACGCTTTCTATTTGACAACTGATATTGGTTTATGTTGATATTCAGACAGTAATCTAGCTGTGAACTGCACACCAGCTGATTAAAATACGTTTCTTCTTCGCACGATCTACATTAAAATCATTTATGCACTCCAGTGGTATGTTTTATGTTATTCGAATCATTGATTTATGATTTTATATATATTAGAAACTATACAACTGCTTTTGATGTTTCGTTAATTCAAGCAGATTTATAATTTAATAATCTTCAGTGTCATTTTTGTCTCTTAAGTTAAATACTGTTTGGAGAATAACACGTGTCTTATTCACTTCTCTACTTGTGAAGTATAAGGATAGACTATTGGTAGCTATTTACTCTGCAGTCCCCATTATTTCAGCTTTTAAGCCACAACTCAACACCTTCTCAATCACCGATGAACTTAATGAGGTGAGACAAAGCCATTTTTTTTACATTTTTTAATTAAGTATATTAAATCTCTTAAATTGTTAACAGGCACTTGCAGTATTGTATGAAATTGATGCCCAATATGACAAAGCTTTTGCATTATATGTTGATGTATGCGATTACTTATCCATTCAAATTTGCTCGGACCTTTTCCTCCAAAGTACACACCTACCCCACAGGGGTGGCGATTCTTTGGGTCTGAGATGTTCTTTTGTGTACTCTTCAGGAATAAGTGAACAAGTTCATGACTTCATATACAAGTTCTAGATGAGAAGGTTTTTATGTCCAGTCCTATTAGTTTATTAATACTTTTTTTTGTTTGTAATCGTTTATCTTATAGGTTGGTGTAATAATTGGTAAAAGGTAGAGAGACTATAAATAACATGCAAACACGATTTGGAGCACGGATTGAGGAAGTTTGTATAAATCATTACGGAGAAAAAATGCAAGTAGAATTAATTTGTGAATTGGAATTGTAGTTGATTGATTCCTCAACATCTTCCTGAGGTTGGTTGATGAATCTAAAGAAATAACTGTAAGAGTGACTGGTGATAGGAGGCAGATTGTAGCAGCAAAAGAAATGATGAAAGAAGTTATGGAACAGGTTTGTTCACAATCTCCCGTGAGAATTCCAATTGATATCTAGATGTTGATGCTCTCTTACTTGGAAAATGAAATGGAACTATGGTCTTAAGTGAGTCTGAAAATAAGAATGAAAAATATCGTAAAATATTATTTTCTTTAAATAATTTGTCTTTCAAAAATTAAGATTAAAATTAAAATAACCCAAAAAAAAATGTGTTGAATGTGAAGCAGAAAAAGGAATGTCAATGGGAAGTTCAAAAATAGGCAGCTACAAGAAAGATTTAATGTAAGAGGAAGGTAATTAGGCTTGAAAGGTTCAAGGGTTAGATGATGTCATCAAGCAGGTTTCAGTCATCTGCTATGTTTTAGATAATATGAATGAGATATAGCCTATAGGTATCATTTTCTACATATTGGGAAATTTCTAGCTTTTTAGGTAAGAAAGTATTGAAATTTGAAGTTTAGTGGTGGAAATGTTGCAATCTAAGGCTGGACGGAGTGGCAGACTGGCGTTACCGTGGAGCTGAGGTGGCAAACGAGCCACGACGTGGAGAGTGACGGAATACCGCAACTGTGGTACAGGCTGGGTCAGGTTTAATTGACCCGAAAAACTTTTTCTTGTTGTCTACAAATTTGGGTTCAACGTCCTAGTATTGTGTTGTGAGTCAAATTTATATTGTTTTGGAGGTTTTGCACTCCTTTTAATGACTTGCAACTTGTTTAGCAAGTTTTCTTGTAGCTTATTTCTATTATTTGAGAGATATATCATAAGCTTAACTAAAATAAAACCAACTTGAATTAGTAAGCATTCAACAAATTGTGAAATTGTAGACTAATAAAATACAAATCAACTACCATTATCACCCACAAACATTCTCCAAAGGCAACTACCACCATCCACCAGTACAATCACTATTGTTGCCACCTATCGTCCATCGCCCACCAACATCATGATCGCCACTGCAGACTATAGTTACAAGATATTTACCGCCGCATTGCGCGGGTACCTGCTAGTAGTTTAAAAATTATCAAAGAAGAATCAATTTAAGGCTAAAATAATAATTATTATTAATTTATTCAATCACATCACTTGGTGCCAAAAGAGGTTTCGAGGGTGCGAAAAGAATCAACCTACTCACCAGTCAGGCAGTCACTACTATATTTTCTCAAGTTTTACTACTACTTCCTCCGATTCAAAATACGTGATACATTGTTACTTTCACGGTTTTTGAGACAAGATTTTTAAAATGAAGATTAAATTAGATTAATTGGATGGTTAGTGGGGAATGTGTCCCACAATTTTTGAATAAAGTAAAGTTAATGATGTTTAAAAGTAAAAGTAAGGGTAAAAAGGTCATTTCACCTTATTAAAGTAAGTAGTTAGTGGATGTGGGGGCCACCACTTTTTACCAAATTAGGTAAGTTTTTAAAGTGTATCACTTATTTTGATACACACAAATATGAAAAGTGTGTCACTTATTTTGAATCAAAGGAAGTATTAAGGTTTTCTAAACATGAAAAATCAGAATTTAATAACCATTGATCAAATTATTAGGGGTTCAAAATCAGAGTTAAACTTATTTTTAATCTAATTATTTTGATCCTAAAATATTTAAATTCATTGTCAGTGTAAATCAAATTTCTTATGATTTCTGTTGTGGAAAATGATTTATTTTGTCATATATATCCAATTTATCCATAAGTGTACATTTTCACAATTTGTATTCTTTCTGTTTTCGTATCTAGACAAAATTTGCTAGTTGGTTACATAAAAAACGAAGCTTGAAAAGTCAAAAGCTATTGCAGAGATTAAAATGAACTCCCGAGAATTTCACATTTATTTAGATTAAATTCAACCACTAGCCCACTATTATTGTAGTTATCAAACATGATTATTAAAAAAAATGTGAACAAAGATTCGTCAAATAATTGGACCCAAAAACAGTTATATGTTGGAGACTCTTTCGACCAAATTTGGACATTGCTTCAATCTTGTTTTGTTTGAGCTTGTGATTCTTTGTACAAGTAGGGTCAACGTTAGCCTCCATCAGGTTTAGTATAGCTGGCAGATCTTCAACAGTGTATTCTTTTGTTTCTTATTAGAATTATAATGAGAACAAGACATTTTAATATCAATTAGATTTGGACTTGGTGGTCGTTTGTTGGCATGCGTTCGATTGTTTATGGGGTCGTTGATTTGTTTTGTATAATAATTATATATTTACAAGTAGGTCTAACGGAAGACCGTTCGACATTTTTTGTTGGATGATTTTCACTTTCGAGTATCCATCCTGTTAAATAAATTACTAGCAGGGTACCCGCGCAATGCGGCGCCGGGTAACCCAGAAACCATATTTCGTGGCGAGCAAGTGTTGTTCGTTTACACGGTAATAATTGTTGCTAGAAATAAATAATTAAACGGAAATGTGGATTTTGGTAAGAGTTGATGATTTACAGCGTCGTATATTTAATGTTATTGGGTAAAATGGTTTTCTAGTAACAGACTTTTGTTATTAAATGTGGGTGGTGTTACCAAAGTGTAATCTATAGCAAGTGGTTAACACATAGTGATAAGTTAGGAGAGGTCTTGAGTTCGAATCTTATTAGCCGCGATTTATTTTTTTTAAGGTAGAGAACTAACAAAAGTGGAAAGGTCCTTAAAATCAAGTTTAAGGAGCTCCTTAAACTTGCCTAATGGGGTAGGCCTAAATGCTTTATATAGTAGTAAGATATCTTAGGGTTAACAGTCAATAAAAGGACAATTAATTGCCTTTTTTTCTATAAAGGAATAGATGTGTTTCATTGATTCATTCACCGTACCATGATACCATCGCTGGTGTTAAAGGTGGCCAAACACCGTCTCCCTTTATTGACAATTAACCCTGTTTATATAAGCCTATTGCACTTAATTGTGTCATGTGAAATAAAAAAAGGGGCCATTTTGGAGAGGATCTGTTATGGGTCTCATTGGTTTCATTATTTAAAGAAAAATGATATTCTACATATTATTTGTAATAAATGTTTAAATCAAGAGATGATATAAAAAACATTCTAATGAATTATACATAGGTAATTGGTAATATGAAGTAGGTGCAAAAAGAAACATCGATACCAATTCTCTTAACCTTGATTGAGTAAATTAGTACTTTCTTTTCTCATTGATCACAAGATAGTGCCCGATAACTATATTAATAGCAAGAATTGACGAAATTTATTGCAAGAAATAGTGATAATTATAGACTATATTTTTTAAATGGAGCAGTTTCAAAGTACAACTAACATAGTCAATCTCATGAACACGGCATATGAAGAAGGAGGTGATATATAAACAATCATACATCTTCTAAAATACTTCCAGCAAAGGTGTGCAACCCAAAATTAATATGTGATAGTCATGAGTATATGTGCAACCCATTAAGACAACTCCCAACCATGACTATAACTAACTGGCGCTTTAGTTTTTGTCACGTCAACGCCACATCAGATGACACAAATCTAACTTACCATTGCCAACAATACTCATTCACTTAATATATTTAAGCCTCATACATTATAAAATATACACACAAAATAGTATTAATAAAGAAACGTTCAAGGAGGTCCATCATCTTTAGAAAGTCTCAAGCAACAAATCTCAACCATAAATTAATAAGATCTAATGGTCAAGATTAATCACATATTTTATATATTGAGGGGTATTTTGGTCATTTTTTAAAAAATAATTTTTTTTTGTATTATTTATTATTTATTATTTTTTATTTTAAAAGTTATTTTTTATTTTTTTTATTTTTTATTATGAAGGGGTATTTTGGTCATTTGGCACTTAAAAAAAATTTCGATTTTTTTATTTTTTATTTTAAATTTTTTTATTTTTTTTATTTTTATTAATTTTTATTAATTTTTTAATTAAAAAATAATATTTATTTGATAATTACGTGTATAACTTAATCACATATGATTTTAGTGTAAAATCACATGATATGTGATTTTAGTGTAAATCACATGTGATTTTAGTGTAAAATCAGGTTTTAGTTAAATCACATGTGATTCAGAATGCAATCACATGTGATTCACTATGGAATAACATTATGTGTCATTAATGAAAATTTAATAATTTTTAAAAAAAAAATAATAAAAAAATATTTTTTTTTTTAAAAAATAATTTTTTTTTTAAAAAAATAATTTTTTTTAAAAAAATTAAAAATTTTAAAATAAAAAATAAAAATAAAAATAAATTTTTTTTCTTTTCAAAATGACCAAAATACCCCTCAGTTAAAAAATAAAAATTAAAAAAATAAAAAAAAAATTAAAATTTTAAAATAAAAAATAAAAAATAAAATAAAATAATTTTTTTTAGTGCCAAATGACCAAAATACCCCTCTATGTATAAAATATGTGATTAATCTTGACCATTTGATCATATTGATCAATGATTGAGATTTGTTCCTTGGGACTTTGTAAAAATCATGGACCTCCTTGAACGCAACTCAGTATTAATATCCAGTTTTATTCCACACTCAGACGGCTCCCTCCATGCCAATGATTTCTCCCCGACAGAGCAGTGAAGCCCTAGTGAAGCGATGGTTGACAGAGCTCTAACAAGACAAGTTTTAGTTTTGTCACTGAAAAGGTAACCCTTTACCCTGTTTGTAACAAAAATGAACGTTACTTGTATTAATGTACAAACGATCTTTAGCTGCCCATTTTTTAGCGTGTTAGGATCTTATGTTACCTTTTATTTCGGAAATTTGCTTTTTTATAATACTGTTTCAAAGTAACAACTATATTTATATATGTGTTCCATATATGTACCAAATTTGCAGTCGAATCCATGATTAATAGTTACAGGGGACCACCGATACTTTATACTACCAAAAAAATGTGCATTTACCAACGACCTAAATCCGTTAATAACTAATCAATTAACAGATTATATCGCCATTGTTATTCCGTAAATTGCAGATTTTCCCTAGTTGCATATCATCAGCATTACAAGAAGATGATAGTAATTTATTTGGCAAAATTGCCTTTTTCGAGAGCATTAGTTGCACAATTCAGAACGTGGTACAACTTTTACACGAGACGTGGAAAAAAATATTAAATCACAACTTTGATGCCGGTTTTTTAGAGCTTCTACCTGCTATAAATTCCTGCATTTTCTTGAACTGCTCTGTTGTCATTCCATCATAATAATCATGAGCTCTCTCCTACAAAAAAAAACAACCACAAATCATAAACCACCACAAAAAAAATAATTATTTATATGATTTTTGATAATAATTAAAGTGGTATACCTTTTCTAGTAAAAGAGCTTGATGAAGATTTAGCTTGAGACCATCATTTATAACTGCTTTGTACCTCAACACCAAATCTCGATTATTTTTAATGATGGCTTCTGCAACATCACGGGATTTTTTTAATAATTGACTACTTTCAACCACATAATTAACCAATCCCAATTTATGTGCTCTTGGGCAGTTAATGGGCCAGCTGTTAAAGACACTTCACGGGCTTTGTTAGGGCCTATTATACGCGAAAGCTTTTGAGAGAGACCCCATGAAGGAAATATTCCAAATCTACAAATTCATGTCACATGTTAAGAGTGAACAATATACAAAGTGTTTAATGTATTTGTTTGTTTGTTAATTAATAATTTCACATAAATGTCAACATGCTATTTAATCCAAGTTTGCCATCATCACGCGAAAAGAGATTCGATCTCATTGCAATTTAAAGTATCAAGTTCTCCCCCAAAGAGAGTGATAAAAAATGACTTTACGCTCAAACAGATTCAAAATCAAATTTTATACGAAATGTTTATAATTTCCAAAAATGCAATATCCACATCTAAACTCTGTATCAAATTATAAAGGAAATGGCATAAATTTAACTTTAGGGACCCAAATTTGGGATCTGACCTTATATGGTAAATTTCCCTAAAATTTTAATGGGACAAAAGAAATTTGGCTCTTTTTAATGAGCCACAAATGCTTTTTTGTACTGTCAAATTTGGTATATTTAGTAACCTTTTTTGGTAAATTTCACAAGAAATACCCTACTCAGCTTCAGCTTTCAGCTAACAGCCTAACACCAATCTGATTTTGTAAAACCAGGTTGACTGAATACCACTTGACCTTAATCCTGAAAAATAGTCGAGCAATTCTTGATTTGACTCAAATATCGAACAGTTGTAATAGATTAAGATCTAGATGATTCAATTCGTGCTTGATTTGATTAGCGTATGCACAGTTCAGCTTTAATTGAAGAGTAAAGCAAATTGAAAATATAGGGCTTCTAACGCAAATCTAGAATAATAAACTAGTAACCTGCACAAATCAAATCTATGGCCATGTTGGAGAAAGCTTATTTATGATTTTATGGGACTTTTAAGTTTATTAGCTTATTAAACTTGAATATTAAAGTAATATTCGCTAATAAGCATAAACGCCTCTTAAATAAGTTTTCCCAAACATGCCCTATATTGCCCGCTTATAGAAATTCAAGCACATTAAGAACAAACCTAGCATGTGTATCCATGAATTTCGCATCTGGAGAAGCAATTAATATATCACAAGCAAGCGAGATCTCAAATCCCGCCGTAATAGCAAACCCCGAAATCGCCCCAATAATCGGCTTACGGCACCGCTCCATCTGAGCAACCGGATCGGTTTCTACATCCTTCACGTCTCCTTTGAAAACATCCTCTGCCGCAGTCAAGTCAACGCCGGAACAAAAAGACCGGCCCGAACCGGACAGTATGATGACGCCGACGGATTCATCGGCATCCAGGGACTTAAAGGCACGCGCAAGATCCGTCATCATTGGTTTCGTCAAAGAATTCAAGGACTTTGGACGGTTGATAGTCACGTAAGATATCCCGTCGGGATCATTTTTCACGACGATCAAGTTTTCCGGTGAAGACTTGTCCATTTTTTTAATACCCTCTTTGATTTGATTTGGTGGGAAAATGTTTGCCGTGAGAGAGTCGTTAACTCACTGGTTATATACGGTGATATAAACAAGTTAACCCCTCAACTTTTAGAGATTAACTAATAAACCCTTAATACGTTTCAAAAAGCCTGAAAGGTCCTCCATTAACTCTTTAAGATTCTTTAGACACTATGCAATTAGAATAACCTATATTTATAATTCAAATTAGGGGTACTAAAAAATATTTAAAAATCCTGGTATCCAAAAAAAATCTGATATCCGAAATCCAGGTACCCGAATATCCGAATTTTGGATACCGGATACAAATAATGTTTTAAGTATTTTCAGAAATCTGGTATATACAAAAAAAATTATATGTCGAAAATATTCAAAATATCTAATAAAAATATTTGAATAATTTGTATTTTCGAATAGCGGATATCTAGATTTGGGATGGGATATCTGAAATCCGGATATTCGAATTTCGAATACTAGATTCAGATAGTAAAATCCACTAACCGAAAATCTGGATACCCGATTTTTAAACACCCTAAGGGTGTGTTTGGTACAGAGATTTGAAGGCAGGGAAAGGGAAATAAAGATAAAGTCTCTTGTTTGGTTACATTGAGAAAAGAAGATGGAGAAAAAAATCTTTTCCTTTTCTCTAATTTCCATTCTCTATTAAACAAGGGGAAAAGGGGAGAATCATATAATGAGAATTAAAAAAAAAACATGGAGACTTGTGTTTTCTCGACTTCTAAAACAGAATCATCCAGCCGCACGTTCGAACCAGTCTCCACCATAGCCATTCTCTTCTCCACAACTTCTCTTCACGGTATGGGCTATCTCTTTCGATCTGTTAGTATTTATTTGTGTCGATTTCTACCTCTCCCTGGACTCAGAATTAAGACCTAGTTCTTCGTACAACATGTCGCTCTCTGTTCTTGGGCGTAAATCCAAATTGAATAGAACACAAAATTCTTGGGCGTAAATCCAAATTTTTGGGCATAAATCGAACAGAAAGTACTTTTGGTTGATTGAATTGTTCGTATAGTTTATTTGATTTTAGCACACACGATTGGTAACTGAATTGTTTGTATAGTTTATTTGGTTTTAACTCATAATTACATATGATTGGTTACTGTCAATTTATTTCATATATTTGTTTTAGTACATAAATTTGATTTCATAAATTGAGTTTAGTACATTTGATTGGTATTAGTTCGTAAATGAGTTTTAGTTACATTTGATAATTGTTTATGGTTCAAATATTGTTCTTGGTTACATTGTGGTTTTAAGTACTTAAAACTGTTTTTTTTTTTTTTTTTTTGGTTACATTTTGATTGAATTGATGTTTTTGAAAGTGACAATAGTTTATGTTTTTGGATGTTATTATTGATTTTATTAATGCACTTTCGTTATTAATTTATCCATGAATTTTTGTTATAATAATGATTGTTGTGGGAAAAAAATATGTTTGCTAATTATAAGACTGATTTTTTTGTTATACCAAACAAGAGAAATGATTATCTGCTGCAATTCTCTGTTGAAGTCTCTGTGCTACCAAACAGAGGAGTCAATTCTCTTTCTCCAGACTCATTCCCTTTCTCTGCAATTCCATTCTCTGCAATCATTTCTCTGCAATTTCATTCTCTGTACCAAACGTACCCTAAATGAAATGTGTGCCATCAATCCAACCCCTTCTAGAAATGAAAGGAACTATATGGGAAACAATTAAATATTTATAAATGTGATGATTAGTTGACTTATATATATGAATTATTATATATATGAATATATGATAAAATTATTTTTCATTTTACTAATAATGTAAGTTTGATAACGAGTTGCAATCTAGCTAACAATTGCTTATAACTAGTAGGCTAAATTTCTCGTAAAATTAAGTTATATTCTAGTGAAAAGGAACAAAAAAAATCAACGTTTATTTTGGTTTATTTGCACTGAATAAATGAGAAATTAACTTAAATTTTTAGAATCTTGATTTTAACCAAGTATAAAAAAAGTAACATACTCATAAAACTTTTTGATAAAAGCTAACGTAAAGCTAAAATTTTCAAACATTTTGAAATTTTAGTTAACTATGCCTAATTTTGTTTGTAAATGTATTACCTATGTTAGGTTAAAATTATAATTTCTCACAAGCTTTTTATTACGTAAAAATAAAGTACTTGCAACCAAATGAACTTTACTTTATAACACATTACAATACCATGCAATTCTCCAATCTTACAATAAACTTAATTCATGTTTGTTAAATTTATTCACCCCCTTAACTGTGATGAAGGTACGTGGGCCATTTATGCAGAAATACCGAATCATAAAGGGACCCAAGTATAACTCCTTAGATAAATGTGGATGAGATAAGGTCATCTTGACGGAGAAAGAGATAATTTCATCTTATTTTTGCCTTGAAGTGTGGTCCATTTATTTAAAAGCGAATACATTTTTTAAGGTTTTTGTCTAACGACGATGTACTAAAAAGTTACGAGTCATTTGCTTAAATCTTCCTCTGTCTATACAGCTACATATGATTTGATTTTGATATGTTACCACTATGCAGCTCTATGATTGGTGCTTTATTCCACGTGTAATTCCATGGTTGGTCAACTGATTACTCACATTCTTCCTAAGACTTCGTATTCTGCAGTTAATAATATGCGGATTTCATGGGGAGGAAATTTCAAAACCAAACCTAGAGACCTCTGATCGATCCTCTATTCATTGTCTTCGTATTTTTTTCAAGCAATCATGGGTTCATGTAGATTAAACTTCATTATTTCTTACTTACAGCTCTCAATTCCAGCCATGAAATGACCTAATCACCCACACAATTAGTTCGAACATGTGTAATTCGTTTATTAATTGTCTAATCGATCGAATTGCATTTGTGATTACGGTTTTTCTCTCCTTCATCTCATTTAGATGCAGACATGGAGGATTATGGATTCGAGTACTCCGAGGAAGAACCTGAAGAACAAGATGTGGACATTGAAAATCAATATTATAATTCTAAAGGTACTAATTCCCCTATTTTGGTACTTATAATTATGTATACACTGATTCACTTCTGTATTTGAAATTGTTTGCTACTTTAGTACGATGATGTAATTATAAGTTAATATTTCAACTAAAAAGTTGTTATGGATTACAAATTAGGTTACTTACCTGCGTTAATAATTCTAATGTCTTGATGAGCGATGCAATTTTGATGTTTAAAATTAGGCCTCCCATATCATCATCTATTCGAATTCGTTGTTTCCCTCCCTTAATTCCTCACATGTATGCTTTCCGATTTAATCCAATTAATTTATTCATTTAACTTCAACTCTACTTTACACTCATTACACCATTTTGATCAATAAGCTGACAATGGAAGTTTTCCCTAATTCAGTTTCTGTATTCAGGCGTTACATTTCTCAAATGGGTCACGAGAAATCACAATTGATTTCCCAGAAATCTCGTGCTGCTATTCCTAATTTCAGACTCTGCAACCTGCAACGTTACTGGGTATTTGCAATTTCACTTTATTTATTTATTATTTTTCTTTCTATATTCGTTAATAATTGATTCATAATTTAATTATTATATTATTCGGGTAGCGCAACAGGAAGACGGAATTAGTGGAGATTCATGCCACAAACCCCAAATTGCATCTTCTATTTATTCCTGGAAATCTAGGTACTTTCATTTTTTATATATATATAAAAAGGCTAATTTTCATCTTTAATATTGATACAAAACATTGTAATTACCCCCAACAACAAAAAAAACTAAGAAAATCGCCGGTGTAAAATCTGATACAATTCCCCTATCAATGTTGCATTCCAGTATAGAACTAATGAAGGGATTTTTACAAGAGTTATTTCATTTTATGTTGACTTTTTGGAGTCAATTTATGAGCAAATGGGAGAGTCTGCTTCTGTAACAGGTTAGAACTAGCTGCTCATTTTCCTGTATTTCAATTGCTATTTTGTAACATGTAACTTCATTTCTTTTTAATAAAATTTGGAGACCAACTTTGTAATTTGGGTGGTTGTTGTTTTTAGTCAGGAATTGGGAATATATCACACTCAGAAAAGGTATAGATAAAGCTTCATTGGCTCTTAGTATATAAAATGCCCATGTGTATTTTTTTTAATTTATTATTAAATTGCAATGTTTGTGTGATGTTCTTGTTAGGATTGGGAGCACGGAAAGTTGTCACACTAAAGGAACAAAGTGATCATAAGGTAAGCTTTCTTAAAAAGGGGTGATTAGGAAAATTTTATTTTACCCTTTGATGATGAATTTTGTTTATGAAAACATTAACAGATGAGTTGATGTGATTAATATGTTTTGTTAGATCAATTTCATCCAACAGGAATTTCAAGCTCTTGAAGTCCCTCTTATAGTGGTGTGTAATCTGTAACACCTCAATTTTTAAAACAAAATATTTGGCCAAAATACATCATTTTCATAAATAGAAGAACGGTTCCAAAATACGGATTTACAAAAACCTTTGGTATGAAAATCAGAGTATAAGTTTGGTGTTACAAAATATATCAAAACCAAAGCTAAGCATAAGTCCGCTCTAGTGTTCTTCTATTCTAGGCCCCGCATCTTTATCCATGCGTACCTAAATCTTCGATCCCGAACCTGAGTACATAGCAAAAACAACAAGGAGTACGTGAGACAAAAACGTCTCGTGAGCTACATGGGTTTAGACCCCGATAATAATAATAGTCGTAAGACATATAAACAAGCATATAAGTAAATCGTCCATCTATCTAGTCACCCTATTGTGACTCTAATTCTTTGCTTTCCTAGCAATCATATCTAGTTATCGGGTTGCCCCCGAACTAACTAGAACCACATTAACTTATTAACTGGGGATCCCCCGCATTAATAAGCTTCAAGGTAAAGGCAAGAGGGAATCACCCAATATACCTATACCTACCTTACTCGCCGGACTACTTCCAGTTAGCAAGACTACTATCATGGAATGGGCCGATGGGGATCCGCCCAAATGCTCCCCATTCCATATCCTCATGACCGGGGATCCCCCGCATCATCACATCGTCTCATCCTTACTATAACTCAACAGTTATTTCAATCAAAGCCCTTGGCTATCACATCAATCATCAAACAAGTTAGTTAACTATATTCAACAATATATAACTAACTCTATATACTAAATTCTACACAATTATCAAATAGACTCGGCATATGTAACAAAACGTATTTTCATGGCTATGTACTCTGTAAAGTCCACACGTACTCACCTTAGCAATAAAATGCTCCAACCGTGCTTTTTACGCCAATTTCTTGCTCCAACAATCAATCGACTTTCTAAGATTTCACCAAAAGCCTAATACAACAATCACAAGTTGTTCAACAACAAATACTACTAGTAATACACCCTTTTATTATTAGAAATCCCTTTGATAACACTTTCCCCCAATTTTGATGATTTTCCAAAACCCTAGGTTTAGCCAAATCTTAAGATTCTTACAAATCTTAACCATACACTTGTTTCCTTTGTTAAAATGTCATCTATTAAGTGTACAAAACATTTATTTCACCATTTAAGAAAACCCCAAGAACTAGGATTCGAGATCCAAGCTTTTACTTCCTTGATCTTTTCGACAAATCTATTAAACATCAAGGAGTGAAGATTTACCTTAATCTTCGACAATAGAAGCAAAATCAGTTGATTTGGACCCCAAAATCGGCTTCAGATGATCTTTTCCACTCAAAATATGTATAAGAACTTAGAGAGAGAGTTAGGGTTTCAAGTTTGGCACTTAATGGCCAAAAACCCGTATTTAAGGTGTTCCAGATGAAAATCAGCAGTAACTGATCAGCAGTAACTGATCAGCAGTAACTGATCAGCAGTAACTGATCAGCACTAACGGAAATCAGCAATAACGGAGTCAGCACTGACGGAGTCAGCACTAACGGAGTCAGCACTAACTGATCAGCACTAACGGAATCATCACTAACTGAACGGCACTAACGGAAATCAGCACTAACGAAATCAGTACTAACGAAGTCAGTACTAACGAAATCAGTACTAACTAAATCGTTACTACAACCTTTCTTGAATTTCTTTTCCTTCTCGTTTACTACCCGGGTTCGACCTGGTTTCGTCCATAACTTTCTCATACGGTGTCCAAATGACACGAAACTAATTCCTACGTTCTTTAAACGATTTATCCTTATTTATCATATTTTTTCACAGTTTATTTATTTACAAATTTCGGGTCGTTACACTGTGTAGGCTCGAACCACTAACTTACTAACTTGTCGTTCAAAAAAAAATTACAAATAAAACCATGAGGTGTGTCAAATTCTTCAGAAATTAGTCAAAAATATTAAAATATAATTTCCAACAAAGTTAATTGGAAAGGAAAAAAAGAAAAAGGTTTAAAAAAAAACTACTCGTCGTCCTCGTCGTCTTATCTGTTATCGGTTGAGTCCGGATCGTCGTATTTGTCCAATAAACTCCTGCGATATTTTAAAACCGCTTTTCGCTCTCTTCGGTTCAAATTATCGGGAACCGAACAATGAAGGACTCTGAAAGCATCCGATATCCTGCGCTCCACAGTCGCTTCTTTGATAGTCTTCAAAGCGTCAGCTTGCAGTATGGCGGCATCACATATCCGGTCACGAGTTCCGTCACTTGAATACCGTGACGAAGTCGCATCCGAGGAACTTGCCGTACGCCGGCTAACGTTACGACCCGGTGGGCGACGGATCGGGTCATCACGGAATAGACCTTCCGTATTTGCGGACGGGAGTGGGTTGGTGCTGTCTTCGCCAAGGTTCACTGGGTTGGGGATTCATCACGTTGTAATTTACCCAAAACTTGGGGTAATCTTTTAGTTCCTCCCAACACTGTTCGAACAAAAAGTGCATTCTGTTGTTGTTGTCATAAAATTGTTGTTTTGCAGCGTTGAGCACGCCTTGATCATCGGCCCCACTGTATCGCCTTGACTCGAACCGTTTAATGATTTCTTCAAACTTCCAAACGTCCATTTTTATAGTGTTCCATTTTCCTTAGAAGCTCGCGCATATTATATATCACCTCCTACAATTAATAAATAGTAAAAGAATGCCATAAGAATAAGTATTATTATTTACCAACTTGTAAATGTTATTTAGTTAATGTACTTTATTACCATTGCCGGTTCAATAAAATATTCTAAATTTCATAAAACATTAATTTTGATGTCACTTGTTTGCATTATGTAAGGAGAAACTAGTTTTTTAATAAACATGATTATATATGATAGTTGGATATTTACATAAAGTAGTAATGATAGTTGTACCGTCGAGGTATAAGCATACAATTGATGTAAAGTATGTATACAATGTAAGATATTTGTAAAACATAAATGTATATAAGTCACGTGGAGCATGTAAAACATACGAAGTATAAAACACTAAAGACATACTTATGTTAAATAATCCATATATAAAAGATAGTTAAAGCATATAATTAAACTACACGGATCATTTAATACCTTATTTTTATGTCAGATTATTAAAACTATGTACACCTCAAATTTATGTCAGATTATTGGAAATATATGTAATATATACCCCTCCGTCCTATAAAAAACTTCTTATTTTATCCTAAATTTTTGTCCCACAAAAAACTTCTCATTTCAAATATTTGACGGGCTCCATATAATAAAATATTATTATTACTAAGGACTCCACCACAAACTATCAACTAATTATCTTTCTCTCTCCAAATCAATCTTATATTTTAATCTAAATTATTACCAATGACCCCACCACTAATTATCACCTTAAAACTTGTGTCAGAGTCAAATGAGAAGTTTTTTTTTGGGACGGAGGGAGTATTTTTTACGGGACATTTATCATGGAAATGAAAACCAACATCATATATCTACCACAAAAGAATCGTCGGAGGAGAAAAACCCCTTCTCAGACACCATACAAAGGTAATACCATCATTTTCAAAACTAAAAAACCAACAATTTACTTCATTTTGTATATTTTCATCCGTCTTTTTCTAAGGGAAATAAACACAAATATATTCGCTATGTTTCCATTAAGACTTATCGTCCTTAAGTCGATTATTGTCCTATACGCCTTCACATTTATAACGTCGACACTTTTCTTTGATGGTGTTGATGGTAGAAGTATCACAACCCGCAAACCATCATCATGTGTGGATGCATCTGTTCTTACTTCGAAAATTGGAACAAAAAATATTATAACGGTCGATGTTAATGCGCATGGAGATTTTAGATCTATACAAGATGCCATTGATTCCATTCCTAATGGGAATCGGGAATGGGTTGTTATCGACGTCAAAAAAGGAATTTACAGGTGATTATCACGATGTTTTTAGGTTCAAACTCTTGCTATACAACATTCTATGGTCGTCAAAGTTATTTTGAAACATTTCATTAATTTACTCAAGTTTTAGGTTTTTACTTTCAAAATAATGACAAATTTGTAAAGGTAACAAATGAAAATACAAACCAAAGTGTTGCATAATAGAAGTCTAAACCCCAAAATGTTGATTTGAAAATATGAATAAACAAAGGATATAATCTTCATAAAGATAAAATTCTATGGAAGTCTAAGATTCAATTTTTATGACTAAAAAGAAGTACCTTTTTATGACTATGGAGGTTCACCCATACCCAGGGGTAACACATAAAACTCGAAAATCCGAAATCAGCCCATTAAAACGACAAAATCGAACCGATAATACATAAACTATTTCAAAACTGAGGGTTTAGTTCTAAATATTGAAAAAACAGATGTGTGTGGTATTAACCAGAAACCGTCTATTGAGAAAAGTGATGCCAACGGGCGCGGGTAGTAGCGGATATTGCAAAACCCGTACCCGCACCCGAACTCCAATCCCCATACCCGTCCCCGCCCGCGCCCGCGTAATCCCCGTCGGGTTCGGGTAGAAAAATCCCCGTGCGGGTACGGGTTACCCGATGGGTATTTGTTCAAAAGTTCAAAAAAAAAAAAAAAAAAAAAAAAAATACTTAACACAACACATGTGGTTGGTGTATTTTAATACACACATACATGCATCTATGTTGATTGATGGATAATAACTTTCTATGTGGAGAGAGTACACTTTTATAGATGTGAAAGTTTGTTTATGAGTTGTATTATAGCAATGTGGGATCTTATTTTCTTTGTTGTTGTCCCATATCACTTCAAGAAAGAACAAATCATGTAGAATTACACTATAAAAAGGGAAGGGCATAGATAAATAAAAATGAAACTTTGTCTTAATTAGTATGTAAAGAATTTGTAAAATATGTATATTTGGGTATGAAACGGTGCGGGTAGAGGAATACCCGTACCCGACCTGTCCCCGCTTCGGGTGTAAAAGTCAATACCCGTCCCCGCCCCGTTACCCGTTTAAGCGGGTAATACCCGACCCGTTCGGGTACCCGCGGGTACCCGTATCCGCGGATAAAATTGGCATCTCTAAGTCTAAACCCCAAAATGTTGATTTGAAAATATGAATAAACAAAGGATATAATCTTCATAAAGATAAAATTCTCTGGAAGTCTAAGATTCAATCTTTATGACTAAAAAGAAGTACCTTTTTATGATTATGGAGGTTCACCCATACCTAGGGGTAAACATAAAACTCGAAAATCCGAAATCAGCCCATTAAAATGACAAAATCGAACCGATAATACAGAAACTATTTCAAAACTGAGGGTTTAGTTCTAAATATTGAAAAAACAGATGTGTGTGGTATTAACCAGAAACCGTCTATTGAGAAACCGCCCTACTAATAGTATGATTTATATTACGGTTATAGGATACAAAACACATTTATATTTTGAATTTAGACCGAAAATGTTATTCGGTGTTAAAATACGAACGCTAGTGCAGAAAATTAAATACGTATTAACGTTGAAAACTAGATATTTTCAGTTTAAAACCGAAACCAAACTATTAATGACCAGAACCCGCTAAAATCAAAACGATAGAAACCAAAACGATAGAAACCGAAACCATTGGGTTTGAAAATTCTAAACCCGAAATTAGTAGATTGAGTTCGATTCGAGCCTAAAACCGGCCCATGCACACCTAGGTGACTCCAAACTACTTGCAAAGTGATTCTTTGTCTTGAGATTAGCCCGCTCATAAAAAAGTCGGAACATAAATTACAAATAATAAGAAAAATAAACTTACAAATATGTCATTTTTATGGTAATTTACCCTCCCAAAAAATGGTTTTATATTATTTTTAAAATTTTTGAATAATAGAGAAAAGGTGAGAATTCCAAGAGAAAAACCTTACATTTTCTTGATGGGAAGTGGGAGGACTAAAACAGCCATTGTTTGGTCACAAAGTTCTCGAAACAACTATGAATCTTCAACTTTTAAAGTTGAATCTCCTCACTTCATTGCCTATGGTATAAGCTTTAAGGTACATCTTCCTTTGCACAAGTTACGACACAAACAATCTACAAAGTACCACCTACTAATACACATATTTTGGGACAGAATGATGCACCTACAGGGATTGCAAACACCTCACATAACCAATCTGTGGCAGCATATGTTGGTGGAGACAAAGTTGCATTCTATAGTTGTGGATTTTATAGCAATCATAACACTCTTCTTGATAACAAAGGTAGGCATTATTACGATCAATGTTACATTCAAGGCGCGATTGATGTCATTTTTGGGCGTGCTCGATCTATTTTTCATGTAAGTTTACGATTTTTAATCCACAACGTAACGTACCATTAAAAAATGAGTTAGAATATTGAATATATTTGTGTTAATTTTGATACGAATGTAGGAATGCGAGATATTTGTGAAAGTGGATAAACGAATAGAGATACAAGGGTCCATTACGGCTCATACCCGAACTAGCCCAAATGAAAACACGGGATTTGTTTTTACTAACGTGCGAGTTTACGGTATTGGACATGCTTATTTAGGTCGACCGAGAGGTAATCATTCTCGAGTAGTTTTTGCAAACACTTATATGTCTAATGCCGTAAGGCCCGAAGGATGGAGTGATTGGAACCATCGTGGCAGTCTAGAGTACGTTTCTATATTATTTTTACTTTTTTCATTTCAAACATGGTCTACTAGATATATATGTGTGCATGTTCAAATAAAATGAGAAAATAACAAATTTTGTTTTAAAAAACTTCACAGGAATCTATACCATGCTGAATACAATTGCCACGGGCCTGGGTCTAGTACGGATGGGCGGGCTCGATGGTTAAAGAAACTTAGCCCTGAAGAAGCTGCGCCCTTTTTGACTACAGATTTTATCGATGGCACAAAATGGTTAGTAGGTGGACAATCACAATCTTTGCCATGATCAGAGCATACATGCATCAATGCTTGTACCATGGAGATGTAGATTACTTGTACTGTAGTTATAACTATAACTATTAGGTTATGGGCTTCTTTTTCTTTCAATTTCTTGCTTCTAAATGACATGAATGAAACAAGTGTAATTATTTTGTAAATAGTTATTTACCATGTATAGTTAGTAACCAATACTTACGAAACTCATATTAATATTTGATAAATGTCTCTCTTATCACACACACATATGGTAACAAAAACCTTAATGGTTAATCAATTTACATTCTTTTCAATAATCAATATTCCTATGTAAGAACTTTTATAAGTGTTGCTTCAAACTTGATTAATTTTTGTTATGAGACTTAATTTATACATTATTTAAATAACTTCACATAAAAATAGTATACAACTCTTATATTAAATTGTAAAATGTATTAAAATAATTGTTAATACTCAATACTACTATATTGGAATTTGGAAGTAACATAATGTGTACAAATGAAGATTTTATTGGGCCAGAACCGGTTTAGGCCCATTATTAAATCGGTTTTAAAAGTGTTCAGATAAAAGAACCCGAAAATCATAAATATTAGGGCAGAACAGTTTTTGAGGGAGGAAGGAAGAAGGAAGGAATAAAGGCGATAATGGAGGGAGGAGATGAAGGAATCGAGTCTCGAGTAGAAGATTCGAAGGATTTACAGCAACAGAGTAAAGCACTTGACAAACTTACTGACCATGTCGAAGATCGTCAGCTCGATTCCACTCGTGTTCAAGAGGTTTGTTTCTGTTTTCGTTAGTTATGTAATTTAATATTCAATTAGGTAGTTTTTCTGTTTAAAGTTTGTTAAATTTGGATAGGCTATGGCTTCGATAGGTGCATCAAAGGAAGCGGATTTGAATGCTATGAGATTGAGGTTTGTCGACGCAACTATTTCCGCATTTGATTTCAATGAAAATTTTACCTCATAACATGATCTTCATCATTTTAATGATGATAATGAAAGTTTAGTTCTATGAACATCTGGTAAATACTTGATTAGATATGGCAAAGAGCATAATTGTTCTAGTTAAATGTTAAATCTGATATAGTATGCAGGAACAGTGATAAATGCAACAATTACTAACTTACTTTAGGCTAATTGGTCAATTTAAGTGATATTTATACAAATAAATACATCTTATTTGGAATAATATTAACTACATTATGAAGCTCTTTAAAGTTGTTCACGGTTCATGACATTTTTTATACTCTGGTCTTAGCCTTAGCACATGTTTAGTTACTATGAACTTACATAGGATTAACACAAATAGCTGATAATCATACACTTTTAAATGGTTTTAAGGGAGAAAGATTTGGCTGCTGTTAAGATCAATCCTGCTGAAGTTGACATAATTGCAAACGAACTTGAGGTCAGTTAGTCTCTTTGACATAATTGCACCTTTTTCATACAAAAAGTATAATTAATGGTCGGTTGTTTATGTTATTACAGTTGGATAAGAAGGTGGCTGAAAGAACATTACGAGAACACAAAGGTGATGCAGTTGCTGCCATTAGGCATTTGATTCACGTGGGAAATCTCTGAATAAAAGGTCATTTTGCTTGTTATTTTCATTTCCCAAATTTTTTAAAAGACATTGTAAAAGATCCAGTTAGTTATGGCACAACTTATATGCAACTGAATCCGGATTATCCTGTTGAAATGTAGTGAAATTGACATAGATATTTCAATAGTTTACCTAAATAACATTAAACTAAGAGAAATTGTACATCAGTTGTCCAAGATTGATGTCTCAAACCAATTGTGCATAATTTGTTCATGTAGTGGCGTTTTGAAAACCTGAGCTGCAAACCTTTTCCTGCAACTGTTTTAGCTCATCTACTATTTCTTGAAATGTTGGCCTACACTCTGGTTCACTGACCATGAAAAGAAAACACAAAATTGTGCTACTTTAATAACCAAAATATAATATAATTAAGATAAATGAACACGAATCAACCTGCATAAGCATCGTTGAATAAGATAACCCCACGATGGATCGACATGTCGTTGGTTCATCAATTCTACAGCTTCGTTAACCTGCAAATATTCACTGTTATTCATAACAATAAAATAAAATATAACAAATAAAAAATGAGAATTTTGATATTTTAAATATAGAAGAATTGAAAATTACTTGCATTGAATCTGGAGGAATCTCCTCGGTGGTGATTTCCCATAACACTACACCGTAGCTATATACATCAGACCTGCAAACGTATGTATACATATAGCCAGGAAATTAATTAATGACTAAATTACAAGGATGGTTCCATAGGTTTATCTCAAATTTCATTTATGAGCATCTATTTTCAAAGATTACACGGGTAATCTTTTTGCTCAAATATTTAACGGAAGTTAGACTAAAGTAATGTATGTGCCAAAAGTTTCCAAAAAAAGACTTGATGAAATTTGGAGTAAACCTCATGACCATCCTTGTAATCTACTCTTAATTAACTATACAGTATGCTAAATAAACAAAAATGGATTAATAATAACTTCTCGTCTGCTTGCCCATTACAAAGTACTTCTGGAGCCTGGCTAACACAAACAAATTAACCGCAAAAGATTAATTATTTATACATACTGTAAATAATGGAACAAGATATATACTTAACTTGTAGCACGTACCGTTCCTGTTCCTATCCCTTTCTTTGTTGTGACATAAGTTTCATGCTTTATACGACATGTGCAAAAGTCACCAATCTATACAGTTTTAGGTCACACTTTTTGTTGGAGTAATTAATTAGGAAAATGTATTAAATATATTAATTAAGCTAATAATGTACCTTGACTCTCCAATTCTTAGCCACTAGAAGATTTGAAGACTTCAAATTACAGTGGATGATGGGAGGGATACAATGATGAAGATAATTCATGCCTCGTGCCTATACTTACAAAAAAAAAAAAAAAAAAAAGAACAAATTAACAACATTATTATGCCTAAAATGTTATAATAAAATGGAATTAATGATTCAAATTTGCAATTTAGTACTCATGCATGCATGCTACTTACTATATCCATGGCCATATGAACACGATGTCTCCAATCTAGTTTGACTTTATTTCTTCGGTGAAGTAACTGGAACAAACTTCCACTGCACACACACCAATAATGCATTATATGTATATGTATATACGTGTATCTATCTATCTATTAATTCACCAAGGATGTAGATCGGATCGATGACTAACCGAGGGAGGAACTCAGTAACAATGCATAGGTGATGGGGTGAAACTACTGTTCCCATGAAGAGCAATATATTTGGATGCCGAAGCCTTTTCATCAGAGATACCTTCAACCAATTATTAATTAGTTAATTTCAACAAAACTCAATCTAAATATCTATATACTTATGACATGATTATTACCTCCTGCCTAAACGAAAGCATCAAATCATTTGAGTACGATTCTTTGGGAAATAACTTGAGAGCAACATCCTGCATATATATATATATATATATATATATATATATATATATATATATATATATATATATATATATATACTAGCTACAAAACCCGCCCGATGGGCGGGTATGCTGTAAATTTTAGTATGTAGAAAAATGTCCAAAAACTTTATATATTTCTAAATGACAAATAATAATCGATAGATGTGATGATGATTTTGTACAAAAAAACGGTAAATGAAGAAATGTTACACGGGCATTTTATTAAATGAAGAATCCAGCTTTTTATGCCGTAATCCGTAATATCTGAAGTCTGGTTCCGTTGCACGATCCAGCTTTTTATGCCGTAATCATAGAATGCCGGTTTTATGGAAATTATATTGAGTCGTGTATCACTTCTGAATAGTTATTTATTTGTTTCCTTGTATGTAGGAAGCTGTATTTAAATATTTATTTGTTTCCTTGTATGTAGGATTTTTTAAATAGTTATTTATTTGTTTCCTTGTATGTAGGAAGCCGTATATGGAGCATATGAATGTAGACCGTAAGCCGTACCAGATTCGTTTACCGTATATGGAGCGTATGAATGTAGACCGTAAGCTGTACCAGATTCGTTTGTATTAGTGCAAATGACGTGGACCAATCAGGGAATTCCAAGTGGCATTATGGACGAATAGGAATGCTTGGAATTGCCATGGTGTCAAACCCTCTTCAAATTTAGGCCTCATATATAGGGTAGGATATATATATATATATATATATATATATATATATATATATATATATATATATATATATATATATATATATATATATATATATACACACACACGGCACATTTAGATACACTGTAACCTTAACAGGATAAATAGTTATACCAAGGAAGGAGGGACATACTGATCCATCCCACACTGCACGATATATGCTCCCACATGATCCTACATACCAAAAAAATGTAAACCTTAAATCATTGCATGTTGCTATAAAATTAATCATGTCTTATAATACTTATTCAAATTGGTTTATTAATATAACTCACAATCTCAACCTTTTTACTAAACTCAAGTGTATATATACCTCTCCCAATACATTCTCTGATAGTCAAATCGTTCCACTTGATTTCATCAGACGATGGTGTAATAGTAGTATTGTTTTGAGCTTGAGGAAATTTTTTTGGTAGATTTTGATCACTGTGTAACCAATGCAAACAAAAACGCCGACTTCCTGAACTACAAGAATCACCTCCTTGTCTTCGATCCATAGACTTCCATAGCCATTCAAATCGAGGTTTAAGCATCGATTGATCATGTTTTGGAGACAAATTATAATTTGTAACAAAAGGTGGTTGATCATGACCAGGACTAAAGTCAACTAGTTTTTGTGAAGATATCTTTCTTGGGGCATTAATGATTGGGAATGGATCCATTTGATGATACGGGCGTGGAGCAACGGTTACATGTACCACCCCGATGATTTTTCCATTATCATCACAAAATGACATACTGGAACCAAAAACGACAAACTTTTCGCCTTTTTTGTTCCTAACAATAAACTCCCCTGTCCAATTATCCCCCTTTAACATGATTTCTTGCAAGACGTATTTAGCTATCGATCGATCCTTAGGTTCTACTATGAGATCGATAACAGATTTTCCAAGAGTTTCAGAACCACTAAAACCATAAAAATCCTCCCAAGCTCGGTTTCTGCATGCACAACGTCGTTATCGATCTTTATATATATTAATAAAAAAAAAGAGTTGTTGGGTCATTGGTTTTGAATGATTGACTTGCCTGTAAACTATGCAAAAGTTGGAATCTGTTATATGGATTGGTCGATCGATTGACTGCAATATGTTGATATGTTGAGCTTCTGTTAGCTTTACAACTGAATTGTGTTTTCTAAAATCGGCTTTTTGGTGATCACTAGAGTTCATAAGCTTTGAAATTTGTTGTTTAAGGTGAGCATGCCCATTTTCTAGCTCCTGAATCCTCCTTAACAACTCCTCAACTGATTTACTGTTAATGTTCTCCATTTTTTCACAACACACACACACTTTGCAAAGGATGTGTTATTTGAACCATGAAGTTTTTTTTTTTTACTTTTTCTTAGGATTCCGCATATGGCACCAAATTCTAAACAAAAGGACAGACTGTCTAATTACAAACATTTTGTCTTTTGGAATGGAAATCGTTGCAAGAGTTTTGTCTACAAAACGACGCTGTGAAATGAATGTGATAATCTGATCAGTCAGTTTGTCTGTTTCTTTCAGTTAGTTACAGTCAGATCGAAACCAACAAGAAACTAATAAAAGAAACAAAATGTAATGCATCAGAGTCATCAAACATTTATCTGAGAAATGTTTCTTCTTTCAATAAAACATAAAAAAAAAATGTTATGCATCAGAGTCATCCGTCATTTATCTGAGAAATGTTTCTTCTTTTAATAAAACATAAAAAAACTACCAACAGGACAAAGGATAACTTGGCAAAATGACAAACATTGACCAAAGTTTCAACACGAATAGGCTTATTGCGTAGCAATCAACTATATTTTCAGGTAGCATTACGAAAACGACTGTTATAAACAATAAACACCAAAAAAGTTATATGAATTGTAAGTAATATAAATTGTTTAAATAGAAAAAAGAAAAATTTTGTAATTTAATGGGTAAAATATCATTCCATAACTTGGTTAAGTAATGTTGTATGGATTAAGATTTAACTCTTTAAGACCTAAAGAAACAGATTCAATATAACTTTCTTCGTATAATTATTTTTCTCTAACACTCTGTTCCAGAAAATTTAAATGAAAGAAGAAAAGAAAGTAAGAGAATAGAAGAGAAAAGAAGAGATTTTAAGAAGAAATGTATTTCTTTCTTATGTCCCCGAATTGGAGAGAAAAGAAAAGAAAAGCATTAATTTTTGTGTTCCCGGATTGGAGAGAAAGGAAAAAAATTAACACATTTACAATTTTATCCCTAAAATATAAACAAATTAGACAATATCAAGGGTAATTTAGTAATTGCAAATAATCTGTTTCAGAAGCTCGAGCTGACGATCTTCGACATGGTCAGTAAGTTTGTCAGTTATGTAATTTACATTCAATTAGGTATTTTTTTGTTTAAAATTTGTTAATTCTTGATAGGCTATGGCTTCGATAGCTGCATCAAAGGAAGCTGATTTGAATGCTATGAGATTGAGGTTTATCGACACAACTATTTCCGCATTTAATTTCAATGAAAATTTCGCCTCACAACATGATCTTCATCATATTAATGATGATAATGAAAGGTTAGCTCTATGATTATCTTATAAATACTTGATTAGATATGACAAAGAGCAGAATTTTTCTAGTTAAATGTTAAATCATACAAATTTGGTGACTAATAACTTATTTATGATTGACACGAATTGCTGATAATCATACAAATTTTAACTGGTTTTAAGGGAGAAAGAATTGGCTGCTGTTAGGATCAATCCTGCTGAAGTTGACATAATTGCAAACGAACTTGAGGTCAGTTAGTCTCTTTGACATAATTGCACCTTTTTCATACAAAAAGTCAAAAGTATAATTATTGGTCGGTTGTTTCTGTTATTACAGTTGGATAAGAAGGTGGCTAAAAGAACATTACGAGAACACAAAGGTGATGCAGTTGCTGCAATTAGGCATTTGATTCACTTGGGAAATCTCTGAATAAAAGGTCATTTTGTTTGTTATCTTCATTTTCCAAAATTTTAAAAGACGTTGGAAAAGATCCAATTAGTTATGGCACAACTTATATGCAACTGATGTTAAACAGACAAATCAACAAGAAAAGGAAATAAAAATCATCCACCTTGTGCTAGCTAGCCTCACACGATTGTAGCCTCAAAATCAGGGATCCTTATTATTGCTTGCCTTATGTATTTTATTCCTTTATGCTTAAATAGAACTCAAAACCTGTAATATAGAAACACACGAAAATACAATACAAAGTAATTCATCTTTATTTCATCTTTTATCACTTGTTATCATGGTATCAGAGCATGGTATGTCATTATCTTTTTTAACTAGCATTGTGATCAGTTTCTTTCCGAGTCGCCATGTCTACCGACGGTAACTCGGATTCAACATTATCACTGCAATTACCCAACTTGCTAAAAAATAGCATAAACCAACAGCTAACTGTTGCAGCCTCTGAAACTGAAGGAAAAAGACTCGCAACAAAGAGTTTTTGCTGGCCGGAAGGGAGGAAGAACGGTCCAATCAGAGAAGATAAATCTCACCTAACGTGTGACAATTGCGGCATGAACAAACACACCAAAGAGCAATGCTTCGAGCTCGTCGGTTACCCCAATTGGTGGAATTATGGCCACAAAAATAACAACAAAAGTATCGGACCACAGAAAAAACGATTGGCGACCGACGGAAATAACGTCGATCGGAAGATGGGCTCCGGATTTGATGGTGTTGCAGCCACCGACGTGAACTTGAGGGAAGCAGAAGACAGGTATGCGGGTGAAGGCACGATAAGCTCAAAACCCCCCACTTTTTCTTTCAATTTTTTAAATCACACCCCTGAGTTTTTGAGTAATTTTAAGAGTGTCCCAAACATAAAAACGTTAAAGGAAACCAATTCTTAAATTCACTTGGTGGCCCCATGCAGGAAACGTTTTTAAATTCACAAGATTTCTTAAATTCAAATATGGAAACTTTTCTAAAGGAAACCAATTTTCTTTATCATCTCAATAAAATTTTTAACGATTGTACAGTTTTTAAAAATCATGAAACGATTCTTACTAGAGGCGGGTTAGTAAATATGGTTCAACATAATCAAACACCGAAACAATTATGGATATTAGATTGTGGGGCCATCGATACAATGACCCACAACTTATCCGACTTTACAACCACCTATAAACCAACAAATTTTTTTATACAAACGGCAAATGGAGAAAAACTTCATGTCAAAACGGGAGGGAATATTGAGATCTCTCCAACCTCTCAAACTGTATAAATGTCTATATATTCCGGAACTATCTCATAAACTTTTATCTGTTAGTCATGTCACCAAAGAATTAAATTGCTCAGTGCTCATGCATCCGACTTTTTGTGTATTACATTATATTAGGATGGGAGCGATAATTGGGCTTGGCACTGAAAAGAACGGGCTATATTATGTGGATGAAGTAACTCAAAATGGAACTGCAATGTTATCTCATGGAACGACACAAAGGGAAGCTTGGTTGTGGCACATGAGACTAGGTCACCCATCTACCAATTATTTACATATTTTATTTCTTAAACTTTTTTCCTTAAATTGTAAGTCATATTGTGAAACATGGGTGTTTGCCAAAAGCCATCGAAAAACGTTTAAACCAAAATTTACAAAAAGTTGACCAACCATTTTCATTAATTCGTTCCGATGTATGGGGTCCGGCTCCAATCGCCGGCTGCCAAAACTTTCGTTTTTTGTTATGTTTGTTGACGATTGCACTCGTATGACCTGGGTATACTTTTTAAAAAATAAATGCGAGGTTTTAGAAAAATTCACGTTTTTTTTTATAATATGATCCAAAACCAATTTCATAAATCCATCCAAGTCCTTAGGTCCGACAACGAAGGAGAATTTATTAACTCTGATATGCACCTTTTTTGCCAAGAAAAAGGTATAATTCACCAAACCTCGTGCCCATACACCCCTGAACAAAATGGCGTCGCAGAGCGAAAAAATCGTATCCTTCTTGAGATTACTAGGGCACTTCTAATAGAATCGAAAGTTCCAAAATCTTTCTGGCCTGAAGCCCTTGTTACAGCTGCCTACCTCATTAATCGTCTCCCAACCCAAATCATGAAATTAAAAACACCGTTACAAGCCCTCACCGAATACACTAATGTTCCTCCCACTCTCACTCTACAACCCCCGAATCTTTGGTCGCACTGTTTTTGTTCACATACCAAAATCTATTAGATCTAAACTCGACCCATGTGCAGAAAAATGTGTCTTTGTTGGGTACGGGGTTAACCAAAAAGGGTACAGATGTTATAACCCAAAAACCAGACGCATGTTTACCACCATGAACTGTGACTTTCTTGAGACTGAAAACTATTACACCGCCAACCTCAGTGGTCAGGGGGAGAATATGAACAATACGAACGACACACTGAGTTGGCTTGAAACAATAGAAACAATCACAAACAACCCTCAAGATATTTCCGAAGCTCCACAACATACTGAAGACATTGTCCCACAACATACTGAAGACAGTGTCCCATAACATACTGAAGACAGTGCCCCACAACATACTGAAGACAGTGCCCCCCAATACTCGACTCCTATCCTGACACCCGAGGTAAGTGACCCATCTCCTACTAACAATCCATGTGAACAAGAAAATATGCAGGATATACATGGATTAGATAATGAAAACAACGAAGAAGAAGTCGAAGAAGTCACCACAGTCCAAGAGGATGAACCTGTACAATATACTTTACCTCCAAGGGCAAACCGGGGTATCCCTCCTAATAGATACTCACCGGAAAAGGAGACAAGGAAGGGGAGGTATCCAATGGCCAACATAACTACAGGAAACCTATCTGAACAAGCCAAAGCTTTCACTGTAGCTCTATGTTCCAAGGAAATCCCTACAAACCCTGAACAAGCCCTAAAATCCAGAGAGTGGAATAATGCAATGAAAGAAGAAATGGAAGCCCTGGAAAAAACAAAACTTGGATAAAATGTATTCTACCAACAGGAAAAAAAACCGTTGGGTGTCGATGGGTGTTCACGATCAAATACAAACCGGATGGTACAATTGAAAGATACAAAGCAAGACTAGTGGCAAAGGGATATACACAAACATATGGAATAGATTATTCTGAAACCTTCTCTCCAGTTGCAAAAATCAACACCATCAGAGTTCTCTGCTCAGTAGCTGCAAACAAAGGATGGCCCATTCACCAATTTGATGTAAAAAATGCTTTTTTTACACGGAGATCTACAGGAAGAAGTGTACATGGAAGCTCCTCACGGATCCACAAGCAACTTCAAAGAAAGGGAAGTGCGTCGCCTTAAAAAATCTCTTTACGGTTTAAAACAATCTCCTAGAGCTTGGTTTGGGAGATTCACCATAGCCATGAAAAGCTATGGGTTTAAACAAAGCAACTCAGACCACACTTTATTTCTTAAATGAAGAGGGAAATTAATAACGTGTCTAATCATTTATGTTGATGATATGATAATTACAGGTGACGACAAAGAAGAAATAGCAAAATTAAGAGAGAGCTTGTTTTCGGAATTTGAAATGAAGGACATAGGAAGCCTTAAATACTTCCTAGGAAGTGAAGTTCTAAGGTCAAAGCAAGGAATTTTCATGCATCAGAAAAAATATGTTCTTGATCTATTGGCAGTAACAGGAATGATTGATTGCAAACCATCAAAGACACCAATGATTATGAATCAGAAATTACTCAACGAAGAAAATGATGATCTAGTGAATAAAACAAGATACCAACGGATGGTAGGGAAGCTAATATACCTCTCACACACTCGTCCAGACATAACATACGTTGTGGGTGTGGTGAGCCAGTTCATGCACAAACCTCAGAAACCTCACATGGAAGCAATCTTAAAGATCATAAAATATCTCAAAGGAACTGTAGGGCACAGAATATTGTTTAAACCAAATGGTCACCTCGAGACCCAGCTATATACCGATGCAGATTGGGCAGGAGATAAAAACGACAGAAGATCAACTGCATGATACTTTACTCTCGTTGGTGGGAATCTTGTAACATGGCGCAGCAAAAAACAAAAAAGTAGTATCTTTATCAAGTGCAGAAGCAGAATTCCGAGGGATCGCTAGAGGAATAACTGGAGTATTATGGGTGAGACGCCTACTAACCGAGATAGGGTATACCCCAAAGAAATCTAGTGAAGTCTTTAGTGACAACGAGGCTGCCATTCAAATATCCGAAACCCAGTCCAACACGATCGAACAAAACACGTAGAAGTGGACCGACATTTCATCAGAGAGAAATTAGAAGCTAAAATCATCACACTTCCATTTGTCTGGTCTGAAGACCAACTTGCTGATATCTTAACTAAAGCGGTTAACGGGAAATCCTTACATGAAGTTCTAGGCAAGTTGAATTTCGGTAATCTCACTATTCAACTTGAGGGGGAGTGTTAAACAGACAAATCAACAAGAAAAGGAAATAAAAATCATCCACCTTGTGCTAGCTAGCCTCACACGATTGTAGCCTTAAAATCAGGGATCCTTATTATTGCTTGCCTTATGTATTTTATTCCTTTATGCTTAAATAGAACTCAAAACCTGTAATGTAGAAACACACGAAAATACAATACAAAGAAATTAATCTTTATTTCATCTTTTATCACTTGTTATCAACTGAATCCGGATTATCCTGTTGAAATGTAGTGAAATTGACATAGATATTTCAATAGTTTACCTAGATAACATTAAACTAAGAGAAATTGCACATCAGTTGTCCAAGATTTATGTCTCAGACCAATTGTGCATAGATAATAAGAAGAAAATTGTGCATAGGTTTTCATGTAGTGGTGGTTTGAAAACCTGAACTGCAAACCTTATCTTGCAACTGTTTTAGCTCATCTACTATTTCTTGAAATGCTGGCCTACACTCTGGTTCACTGACCATGAAAAAACAAAAACAAAATTGTGCTACTTTAATTACCAAAATATAATATAATTAAGATAATTGAACAAGAATCAACCTGCATAAACATCGTTTAATAAGTGAACCCCATGATGGATCGACATGCCATTGGTTCATTGATCCTACAGCTTCAATAACCTGCAAATATTCACTGTTATTCATAAAATAAAATAAAATATACTCGTAACAAATTAAAGGAAGAG
Source organism: Calendula officinalis (assembly GCA_963853835.1). NCBI lineage: Eukaryota > Viridiplantae > Streptophyta > Magnoliopsida > Asterales > Asteraceae > Calendula > Calendula officinalis. The sequence continues at coordinate 73,406,414 of OY970826.1, forward strand.
AATTTTGTAATCTTGAATAGAAGAATTGGAAATTACTTGCATTGAATCGAGTGGAATCAACTCGGTGGTGATTTCCCATAACACCACACCGTAGCTATATACATCAGACCTACAAACGTATTTATACGTATAGCCAGGAAATTAATTAACTATACAGTATGCTAATTAAACAAACAATTATTAATAATTACTTCTCGTCTGCTTGCGCATTACAAAGTACTTGTGTTCCTATCCCTTCCTTTGTTGTGACATAAGTTTCATGCTTGATACGACATGTGCCAAAGTCACCAATCTATACAATTTTAGGTCACACTTTTTGTTGGAGGAATTAATTGATTAGGAAAATGTATTTAATATTAATTAAGCTAATAATGTACCTTGACTCTCCAATTCTTAGCCACAAGAAGATTTGAAGACTTCAAATTACAGTGAATGATGGGAGGGAGGCAATGATGAAGATAATTCATGCCTCGTGCCTATACTCACAAAAAAAAAAAAAAAAAAAAAAAAGAATTAAAAAAACAAATTAACAACATTTGTTAATATTATTATGCCTAAAATGTTATAATAAAATGGAATTACTGATTCAAATTAGCAATTTAGTACTCATGCATGCTACTTACTATATCCATGGCCATATGAACACGATGTCTCCAATCTAACTTCACTCTGTTTCTTCCGTGAAGTAACTGGAACAAACTTCCACTACACATACAACAACAATACATTATATGTATATGATTATGTGTATATGCACGTATTGCGTATATTTGTGTAGGTATTTATTGATTCGGATGACTAACCGAGGAAGGAACTCAGTAACAATGCATAGGTGATGAGGTGAAACTACTGTTCCCATGAAGAGCAAAATATTTGGATGACGAAGCCTTTTCATCAGAGATACCTTCAATAAATCATTAATTAGTTAATTTCAAGAAAACTAAATTTAAATATATATTTGAGATGATTATTACCTCCTGCCTAAACGAAAGCATCAAATCATTTGAGTATCTTTGTTTGGGAAATAACTTGAGAGCAACATCCTGCATACATAGATATACACCGTATTTACAACCTTAACACAATAATTTCATGATATTGCTTCTTACTAAATCCTCCTACTTATCTTCCTACTCATTTGATCAATACAAGTGTCCAAATTAAATAATGAGATTAGGAAAGAGAATTAGTGGATTTCACATGTCAATCATTTTATGAGTAGGAGGATGAAGTAGCAAGATTTAGGAGGAATCAATACAATTTTTCAAATAGTTATACTAAGGAAGGAAGGAGATACTGATCCGTCCCACACTGCATGATATACGCTCCCACAGGATCCTACATACCAAAAAAATGTAACATGTCGCTATAGGAATATACATGGATATATATAAATATTATACCTTTCGCAATACGTTCTCTGATGGTCAAATCGCTCCACTTGATATCATCAGACCATGGTCCTAAACTAGAAATTGTGGAATTGTTTTGAGTTTCTAGTTTTGGTGCAGGAATAATTTTTCGTTCATGATCTTGATCACTGTGTAACCAATGCCAACAAAAACGTCGACTTCCTGAAATAAAACAATCACCCCCTTGTCTTCGATTCCTTACCTTCCATAGCCATGCAATTAATCCCGTCGATTGATCACGCTTTGGAGAAAAATTATAATTTGTAACAAAAGGTGGTTGATCATGATCATGATTAAAGTCAGCTAGCTTTTGTGAAGATATCCTTTTAGGGGCATCAAGGGTCGGGTATGGATCTATTTGATGATACGGGCGTGGAGCAACGGTTACATGTACATTTCTGATGATTTTTCCATTATCATCACAAAATGATGTACTTGAACCAAAAACAACAAACTTTTCACCTTTTTTATTCCTAACAATAAACTCCCCTGTCCAATTATGCCCCTTTAACATTTCTTGCAAGATGTATTTAGCTATGGGTCGGTCCTTAGGTGCTATTACGAGATCGATAACAGATTTTCCGAGTGTTTCAGAACCACTAAAACCATAAAAATCCTCCCAAGCTCGGTTTCTGCATGCACAAAGTCTTTATCGGTCTTTATATATATTAATAAAAAAAAGAGTTGTTGGATCATTAGTTTTGAATGATTGACTTGCCTGTAAACTATGCAAAAGTTGGAATCTGTTATATGGATTGGTCGATCGATTGACTGCAATATGTTGATATATTTAAGAGATTTGTGTAATCTCACGTTGATGTGAGGTATTCCATTACTTCCAATATATAATACAAGATATTAATATTACATTAAAATACATTAAACTACATTCCTATAATACAATGATTTGCCAGCACACTAGGAGATATTGATGTCGTGATTGATATCTTTCCTATTACCCCCCCGCAAGCAAAGTGGGGGAGGACCAACACGTAGCTTGGATCGAAAATCCTCAAAAAGTGGACGTGGTAGACTTTTGGTGAAGATGTCCGCAAGTTGCAGATGAGTAGAAATGTATCGAGTATGTAATTTTCCCGAGAGCACCAATTCTCGTACAAAGTGGTAATCAATATCTATGTGCTTAGCTCTTTTGTGAGATATGGGATTTTGGCTTAGGAAGAGAGCACTTCGATTGTCACATAGAATAGTAGGCCGACTAGAGGGTAAGACATGAAGCTCTTTGAGAAGATGAGTAACCCATATAATTTCAGCGGCCGTATTAGCTAAGGCACGATACTCCGATTCACAGCTAGAGCGAGAAACCGTGGGTTGTTTCTTTGCGCTCCATGAGACAAGATTACCACCAAGAAAAATGGAATACCCATATGTTGAACGACGGGTTTCAATGCAACGGGCCCAGTCAGCATCAGAGTAGCCCAAAACAGATGGAGTGGTAGCATGAGAGAACGAGAGTCCAAAGGACAAAGTACCCTTAACATAACGCATTATGCGTTTGACTGCTTGAAAGTGCTCTTGCATTGGAGCATGAAGAAATTGACTCACTTGATTGACAGCGTACGAAAGATCCGGTCGAGTAATAGTGAGATACTGAAGTGCTCCAACAAGAGAACGATACAAAGTAGGATCATGAAATGGGATGCCATCGCTAGTGAAATATGCGGAGGTGGAAAGTGGAGTAGTAGCGGGTTTGGCATCCAAAAGTTGGGCCCGGGCAAGAATATCATGTGCATATTTAGTTTGACTGAGAAAAAGTCCAGTATCATGATATGACACTTCAAGCCCAAGAAAATAATTTAAGTGACCAAGATCCGTGATGAGAAATTCTTTGTTGAGACGAGAGGTAAAGAATTTAATAAGATCACTATTGTTGCCCGTAATAATAATGTCATCGACATATACTAAAAGGTAGAGAATGTTGGCATCCTTTTTGAAGATAAATAAGGATGTGTCAGCTCGACTACATGAAAAACCAATGCTAAGAAGAAAAGAGCTCAAACGTTGGAACCAAGCACGTGGAGCTTGTTTAAGGCCATACAAGGCCTTCTTCAATCGACAAACGTGATGCGGAAAGGTGGTGTCAACAAAACCGGGAGGTTGCTCCATAAAAATAGTATCAGATAAATCACCATGTAAAAAAGCATTTTTTACATCTAACTGGTGAAGCGGCCATTTATTAAGAACCGCGAGAGATAGAATAATGCGAACGGTTGAAGCTTTAACGACCGGACTAAAGGTAGCATTATAATCGATTCCCGGTACTTGTGTGAAACCTTGAGCAACTAGACGGGCTTTGTATTTATCAATAGTACCATCGGCATGAAACTTGGTACGAAAAACCCATTTAGAGCCAACAATATTAGAATTTGTAGGCCTAGGCACCAACTCCCAAGTGTTATTCTGTTTTAATGCTTGAATTTCATGTTGCATGGCTTGAAACCATTTTTGGTCTTTGGCAGCCGACTTAAAGCCTTTGGGCTCTTTTGCAGCAAAGAGTGAATGATGTAAACCCGAAGAATGTAAATGAGATAAATCAGCGAAGTGTTTTGGTTTGAAGGTACCGACCTTTGATCTTGTTGTCATAGGATGATTGTTGGGTGGATTTTGCGGAGGCGGTGGTGGGGGTGGTACGGGTGGGTTTTGTGGCGGAGATGGAGGAGACAACGGAGGCTGAGCAGGCTGCGACGAGGCAGCAGAAGCATCGGGTGAAGCGGGTTCAGGCTGCGGTAATATGGGAGCAGATTGCGGTAATATTGGAGCAGTGGTGGGTGGATCAGAATGTGGACATAAACCACAATTATCATGGGCATCTTGTGGTTCGGTGGGAACAGTAGGTGGTGTATTGGGTTGCGGTTGAGAGGCTTCAATGGGTGATAAATCATCACAGTAAGTTGACAATAAAAGAACATCCGAATGAGCTGCGTTTTTGGAGCCATTGAACGGAAAATAAAGCTCATCAAATTGTGCATGTCGAGTTATATAAAGCCTTTGTGTTGATAGATCAAGGCACTTATAACCCTTATATTGTGTACTATACCCGAGAAAAACACACGGGGTACTTCGGGGAGCAAGCTTATGAGACGAATAATCCCGCAAATATGGGTAAACACAACACCCAAAAACTTTAAAATTACCATAGTTTGGTGTTTGAGAGTATAAAAGCTCATAAGGGGATTTATTGTTTAAAACTTTTGTCGGTAAACGATTGATGATGTAAACCGCCGAGCTAAATGCATGAGACCAAAATTTAGCCGGAAGATGAGCATTAAACATAATAGCTAAACCGGTTTCGGTGAGATGTCGATGTTTACGTTCCGCACGCCCGTTTTGTTGGGGAGTATATGGACATGAAATTTGATGGTGAGTGCCATTTTGAGATAAAATAAGCTTTATTTGATTGTTGGTAAATTCCGTTCCTCCATCGGATTGAAAAACTTTAATTTTGCATGAATATTGAGTTTGTACTAATGCAACAAAAGAAGTAAACACCTTGGTAAAATCGGATTTAGCTTTTAGAGGATAAAACCAAGTAAATCTCGAAAAATCATCTATAAATATAGCATAGTACCTAAAACCATCAATAGAAACAATAGGGGAAGGTCCCCATAAATCACAATGTACCAAATCCAACACATGTAAAGAACGTTTCAAATTAAGTTCAAAAGGAAGGCGTTTGCTCTTTGACAATTGACAAGAGGAGCAAACACGAGGGTTCGGTAAAAGAGAAGTAATACTTAAACAACCCAACTTATTTAAAATAGAAATAGTATCATGTGATACATGACCTAAGCGATTGTGCCATGTATCAAATGAAGCTTTAATACGTGTTGAAGAAAGTTTTGCCAAAAAAACTTGTTTCCCTTGATCAAGAATGTAGAGCCCGTTTCTACGTCTTCCTTGAGCTAGAGTTTCCTTTGAATTTCGATTCTGAATAAGAAACATTGGATCAGAAAACAAAACATCTACTTGATTGTCTTGGGTTAATTTACTAACCGAAAGAAGACTTTTGGTGAGGTTAGGAACCACAAGGACATCAAGTAAAGAAATATTAGGATTAATATGAGATCTACCAATATGAGAAATCGAAGCACCATTACCGTTACCAAAGATAACAGTTTCATTACCGGAATAGGGGCTGCCGGCATCGAGAGTTGCAAGATTGGGTGTCATATGAGCTGATGCACCTGTGTCAACATACCAATCGGGCGTCGATGTATTACATTGAGCATGAAACGCATCTGCAAGGTTAGCATCAATAGTAGAATTACGAGTAAAAGTAGGTAAATCGGGACATTGTGTGGCATAATGTCCCTCCTTCCTACAAAGTTGACAGTGAGGAGGTCTTCTGTTGCTACGACCACGTCCCCGATTAGAAGAGCCTCGAGAAAATCGCCCACGGTTGCGAGAGAAATCAGTGGGTGTTCTGGTGGAAGTATTAAAGGCAACCGGGGTGACGGATGAATCGGTAATGGATTGGAGAAACATTTCATGGCTTTCTGCTTGTGAAACTAGATCTCGAAATTTTGGCCTCGGAGAAATCAAACGCTGTGTTGTAGAGAACGTTTCAAATGACGAGCCAAGACCACACAGGAACCAGTGGGACTTGTCATCTTCATTTAGCGGATGACCGATAGCAGCAAGTTGATCGGTAATAGTTTTGAATTTTCTGGAGTATTCTGAAACAGAGGTACTTCCTTTCTTGAGATGACGAAGAGAATCCCTTAGCGTATGAGTACGCTCAAGAGAATCGTGTTGGTAAATAGCAGCAAGAGCGGACCAGACTTCATAAGCCGTCCCGTAGCCAAGAGTTTCGGCCATAGCCTCTTCCGATAAAGAGGACTGAATCAAAATCAACGCACGCTGATTAGCAGCAGTCCAGGATGCGTGATCAGGATTCGGAGATGTCGTATTATCAGTGGTAATAGTGGCAGGTGGTTCGGGAAGAGAACCATCAATATGACCCGTAAGTTTTTGATACGCGAGCAGGGGGATCATTTGTTTATGCCAAAGAAGGTAATTTGTAGATGAAAGTTTGATAGTTAGCATATGAAGCACAGTGGAGAGGGGAAGAGGGCCATCGGAAGTAGCAGAATCGGTGGCCATTGGGGAATTTCGGTGAGGGAGACGGCAGAATTAGGGTTGAGGAAGTGTGAGAAAGGCTGATACCATAAGAGATTTGTGTAATCTCACGTTGATGTGAGGTATTCCATTACTTCCAATATATAATACAAGATATTAATATTACATTAAAATACATTAAACTACATTCCTATAATACAATGATTTGCCAGCACACTAGGAGATATTGATGTCGTGATTGATATCTTTCCTATTAATATTGAGCTTCTGTTAGCTTCACAACTGAATTACGTCTTTGAAAATCGGCTTTTCGGTGGTTCATGAGCTTTGAAATCTGTTGTTTAAGGTGAGTATGCCCATTTTCTAGCTCCTGAATCCTCTTTAACAGCTCCTCAGCCGATTTACTGTTAATGTTCTCCATTTTACACAACACATACACATTATGAAAAGGATGTGTTATTTGAACCCTCCGAAGTTTTTTTTTTGTCGGATTCCACATATGGCACCAAATTATAAACAAAAGGACAGACTGTCTGATTATTTGATCAAACATTTTGTCTATTTGAATGGAAATCGTTAATAAGAGTTTTGTCTACAAAACGACGCTGAGAAATGAATGTGCTCATCTGATCAATCACTTTGTCTGTTTCTTTCAGTTAGTTAGGGTGAGGTCGAAATTACCAACAAGAAACTAATAATTAACAAAATGTTATTGATACGATCCGATCGGTAGCAAGCAAGTGGGGCCAAGTTTATCGGAGACGCAAGCCAAAGTGAAGATTATCTTTATTACTCGAATGCTTAATTATATTAGGACTATTATTATTATTATTTATTTAGTTTCCTTGTGTGCATAGGTTTCGGATACCGACCCTATATAAGGGATTCGGCCGGCCCTAGTTAGGGTGTCGAATTATTTGTTTAGCTTGTCGTTTATTGTTCTTAGGGAGAAACCCGGTTCTCCAATTCCAGGATTATCAATTAAGCATTCGACTAACGATTAATTGTCGTTAGATTTGGTTACTCTTGATCCAATTCGTATCAAATTAGTATCAAAGCATTCGATTCCGGGATGACGAAGAAAATCGTCGATGTCGACAACGAGTTGGCCGAACACAAAGCAGAAACAGCGGCGCAACTCGGTCAAATCCAGCTCGGGTTCACCGCCATGCAGAAAAGTATTGAAACCATGCAGATCGAAAACCAGCAGCGATTGGAGTCGATGCAAACCGAAACCCAACAACGATTTGATGAAACAAATCGGACACACACCGAGATGATGGCGATTTTGCTCAGCCTCCGGCAGAAACAACAAACCCCACCACCGCCGCCGCCTACTACCGCCTTAGTGCAAACCCTACCTATCACCGTCACCGCCGTACCAACGTATTCTACGACGCCGCAAACTACCGCTCGACATCTTGTTTCGCCGTGAAATCTTTTTTTATTGCTTGCTTTCTTCTGACTCCTTTTTATTTATAGTGATAATTATATGTCTCATGATCACGGGTATTTGAGATTTTTTGCTTATATGAGTTTTTTCAGTACTTCCATGCTGGGATTAGTTACTAGTTCAAATTTGATACAAATTTGTTAGAAGCGGGAGAGACGAAACTCAAGGGTCCCGAGATCGTGAAGGTGACGAATGAGAAGATTGGTGTTATTCAAGCCAACATGAAAGCCGCCCAAGATAGACAACGAAGTTATTCGGGTTTAAAAAAAAAAGGTCATACGACTTGGATGTCGGTGATATGGTAATGTTGAAAGTATCACCTTGGAAATGTGTAATGTGGTTTGGAAAGAAAGGGAAATTAAGTCCAAGATATGTCAGACCGTTTAAGATATTGAAACGGGTCGGGCTTCAAGCATTTAAGTTGGAACTTCCACCCGAGCTTCAAGGTGTGCATGACACCTTTCACGTGAGTTATTTAAAGAAGTTTATCGGGGAAGTTGAAAATATTATTCCATTGCAAGAGTTGCGGGTCGATGCTCCGAACCGGTTGATTGAGGAACCCGAAGCTATACTAGAGACCAAAACGAAGAAGCTTCCGAGGACGGAATCTTTTTAAGAGGTAGATAGTTGTAATGACCCAAAATTTGTAAATAAATAAATTGTACAAAAATATGATAAATAAGGATAAATCGTTTAAAGAACGTAGGAATTGGTTTTGTGTCATTTGGACACCGTACGAGAAAGTTATGGACGAAACCGGGTCGAGGCAATGACCGAAAAAAGCAGCCCTGCTGCATAGAGAAGTTCACGCCGTGAACTTTAGTTCCCGATCGGGAACTTCATTCAGCGATTTGTGGTTTTTGATCGATCAGAGTTCATGCCTGGGTCGCGATCGGGAAGAGTTCACGACGTGCAAAGTTCACGATCGTGAACTAGTTCACGCCGTGAACTTTTGCAGACAGCACCATTAAAGTCGGGTTTTGGTCATAAATGCTATCCAAAAACCCTAGTTTTCTCCCATTGGCGATTTTCGAGTGCAAGTGCTGATTTTGGTCGATTTCTTCTTCATCAAAGCTTGGTAGATTTTACTCCTAGTTGAAGATTAAAGGTATATCTTCACTCCTTGATCTTTGTAGCTTAAGATCTATGTATTTTGATGTATGGGTTTGAAACCCTAGTTCTTGGGGTTTTGGGTTATGGTGATATAAGTGATGTATACACTTAATAGATGGTATTTTAACAAATGGAACAAGTGTATGATTATGATTTGTAAGAATCTTAAGGGTTGGTTAAACCTAGGGTTTGGTAAATCACCATAATTGGGGGAAAGTGTTAGTTGATGGTATCTAGGGATAAATGGATACATTATTGGTAGTATGTGATGTTGAACACCTTGTTATTGTTGTATTAGGCTTTTGGTGAAGTCTTGGAAAGTTGATTGATTGTTGGAGCAAGGAAACCGGCTGAAAGAATACGGTTGGAACATTTTATTGCTAAGGTGAGTACGTGTGGACTTTACTGAGTACATAGCCTTTGAATTACTTTTCTTACTTGTGTTATGGTCTATTTGCTTATTTGTGTAGACTTATAGTATGTTGAGTTAGTGATAGATATTATTGATAATATTGGACTAACTTGTTTGATGATGAAAGTGATAGCCGAGAGCTAGTTGACATAACCGTTGAGTTATGGTGAGATTGAGATGATGAGATGACACGGGCGACTCCCGGTCATGAGGTGTGGATCGAGGGGCAGTTGGGTGGATTCCCATCGACTCGTCCACGCTAGTAATCTTGCTAACTGGACGTATTCCGGCGAGTAAGGCATGTATCGGTAGATTGGGCGATTCCCTCTTGCTGGTATCTTGTTTCTAGTTAGTTCGGGGGCAACCCGATAACTAGATATGTATGTGCTTCTAGCTAGTTCGGGGGCAACCCGATAGTTAGATATGTTTGCTAAGAGAGCAAGATTGATAGGGTCACAATAGGGTGACTAGATTGGATAGATGATTTTTTATATATATGTGTTTATATGTAACGTGACATTTTATTTATCATTGGGTCTAAACCCATGTTGCTCACGAGACGTTCTTGTCTCACGTACTCCTTGTTGTTTTTGCTATGTACTCAGGTTCGGGATCGAAGGTTTAAGTACGCATGGATAGAGATGCGGGGCCTAGAGTAACACCAAACTTTATACTCTGATTTTCATACCAAAGGTTTTGTAAATCCATATTTTTGGAACGGTTCTTCTATTTATGAAAATGATATATTTTGGGAAAATGTTTGTATTAAAAATTTTAGGTGTTACATGTAACACCGCATTTTTTTTATTTATTAAAAGATCCAATTAAGCATTAAACTATGGTTACGGAAGCATACGGTTAGGTTCCTAGTTATGTTAAGTTTACAAAACCATGGTCCCACAAATATTACAACCAAAAGTTAGTTAAAAGACGGTATTACTAAACACGGCTCATTTAACAAAATAACAATTTAAGCATGGTCAAACTTCCCGTCCAAGCCCGACCCGTTCAAGCCATCCAACCTGAAATGTGTCAATAAGGGAGGGATTAGCACAAAAGCTAAGTGAATAAATTCCTAACGCTACTAACTACACTATTCACTTAAACACGGAAGTTATAAACATCTCCGGTTGGGTAATCACTTAAATGAGAGGATCGGCGGCTTTGCGGGCTTTAAACCATGGTCGGCCAAAACCACGGTAACCGATAGCGTTTTGTATCCAACACCCCGGGCAACTCCCTCCCCTTAACCATGTAACGCATACAAGTAAGGTCGGATACCCTATTAGTCGATACACTGTGCCCAACCGTTATCCATCCGACACTGACCTTGTCCCGATTGTGCACATAGTCATGTATGGTATTCCCTAACACTAGGCATACATAACACGTAGACTAGCTACGAAAAACACCACGAAAAACGTCACGAAAGAGTTCCCAATCGCGAACTCAAGTTCACGATCGTGAACTAGAGTTCGCATCGGGAACTCCGAACGTGAACTACTTCGCGACCATCGACCAACTTCGCTGGAGCTACTTCACGACGCGAAGTGGAGTTTGCGTCGTGAACTCTCCATGTCTGGTAATTCCTGCGATTTTCTTCACCAAAATGCCAATACCAAATAAAATAACCGAAACCCGAGTTGTAGGTCGAATCCACTCACCTTTCAACTTTTGATTCCTTAACTCAGTGAGCTAGTATCACTGAGTATCCTTCCCGGTTCCTGTCAACAATATACCGAGTTAGTGATAATCCACCGAATTGTCAAAATCAACAATTTCAACAACTAACCACACAAGACTCATAAAATGCACATTTTATGACATTTACAACTAGCACAAATCTCATCAATACAATTGACCATTTTGACCATTTATCAAGTATTCACAACTAGTTGACCCAAACGGGCCAAAAACCCGAACATGATCCTAACACTTCCACATTTCCATCAACTAGCAATTAATCTTTAAACTAGCAATTTACAATCATTTAACAATTACATCAAGATCATAACCATCACAATTCCAAGTATGATACTTCTAAGATCACTAATTAGTCATTTTGACCCAAACACCAACTAGATAAATTCCCACAATCATCTATACTAGGTTTTCACCATCCATAACTTACAAATCATGATTTCTCAACCTAATAAACAATTCTATTCAAACAAACATCAAGAAATCCAAGATTTGTCAAAACCCACCTTCAACTTCCACCATTAATGGAGGTTGAAGGTGATTTTCACCAAATCTTGTGTTCCTTCAACAATCTACCATACAAATGATGTAAAAGCTTGCATAAACACATAAAACAACATCCATTTCAAGATTCGTCCATAAAACACTAAGATCACAAACCCTAGTTCACAACCAAACTCAAGGACAACAAGAACAAGTAAGGGAAAGGATGTAGCTTACTTCTAGGGTTCTTCTACACAAACTTTGGTAAGAGATTCGGGTCTTAGCACCAAGAAATCACCAAGATCACTCAAGAACAAGTAGAGAAAAAGATGGAGTTTTAGGGAGCAATGAAATAGTGTAAAAGAGAAGATAATGTTTGAAAGAGGGGAAAAGAGAAGAGAGGGTATTTCCCTCTCTCCCTACACCGATCAATAAACTACTAGGCCGGGTTTTGGGATGTTACAACTCTCCCCCACTTAAGAAGATTCCGTCCCCAGAATCCCATCTCGATCAAATAAGGAGGGATAACGTTCCCGCATATCGACCTCGGTCTCCCATGTCATATCCGCACCCAAACTGTGCTTCCACTTTACCAAAACCATAGGAATTTGTTTCTTTCTCAATTTCGTCACCTTCCGGTCCAATAACTCTACCGGTTCCTCGACTAACCTCTTTTTCGTATCAACCCGTAACTCTTGCACCGGGAGAATCTGGCTCGGATCTTTGATGTTACACTTTCTCAAATAACAAATGTTGAAAGTGTTATGAATTGCCGACAACTCCGGGGGAAACTCGAGTGTTACCGATTGAGAATTCACCACTTTACTGATTCGAAACGGCCCAATAAATCTCGGGGCCAACTTCCCTCGTTTACTGAAACGAATGACACCCTTCCAAGGTGAAACCTTCAAATAAACCATCTCATTTTCCGAGAACGTAGCGGGTCTACGTCTCGGATCGGCATACATCTTTTGTCGGTCACGGGCGGCTTTCAAATTTTCTCGAGCAATAGCAACTTTATCCGCGGTCATTTGTACAATATCGGGTCCCGCATATTGTTTCTCGCCCGCTTCCAACCAACACGTCGCGGTTCGACACCGACGCCCATACAACATCTCGTACGGTGGCATCTTAATACTCGAGTGGTACGAGTTGTTATAAGCAAACTCGATCAACGGTAGGTGGGAATCCCACGACCCACCGTACTCTAACACACACGCCCGCAACATATCTTCAAGTGTTTGTATCGTTCTCTCCGATTGCCCATCGGTTTGGGGATGATACGCGGTACTCAAGTTCACCCGCGTCCCCAATTCTCGTTGCAAGCTATTCCAAAAATTCGAAGCAAAACGGGGATCCCTATCGGACACGATAGAAATCGGAATACCATGTCGGGATACCACTTCATCAATGTATAACTTTGCCAATCTACTAAGTGAAGCGGTCTCACTAGTAGCCAAGAAATGAGCACTCTTCGTTAATCGGTCAACTATAACCCAAATCATATCGTGACCCCTTTGTGTACGCGGCAGTTTGGTCACGAAATCCACAGTGATCCGATCCCATTTCCACTCGGGAATCGGTGATTGAGTTAAAGTTCCATAGGGCTTTTGGTGTTCGGCCTTCACTTGAGCACAAATATGACATTGGCCCACATAACAGGCAATGTCGGTCTTCATCGTCGGCCACAAATATAGAGCCTTTAAATCATTATACATCTTCGTGCTACCCGGGTGAACCGATAACCGAGAATTGTGAGCCTCGGCTAAGATTAATTCCCGCAAACCCCCGAGTAACGGTACCCATACCCGAGATTGATACATTTTCAAACCCCGAGAATCTTCTTCTAAATCATCCTTCCTCTTCACCAAAATCTCGGTCTTCAAGTGTTCGACATTCAAGGCTTCTATTTGTGAAATCTTCAACCGGGACACCAAATCCGACACAATTTCCATTCTCATAAATTGTACCCGCCCCGAATCTCCCTTTCTACTTAAGGCATCGGCCACCACATTTGCCTTTCCGGATGGTATCGAATTTCACAATCGTAATCTTTAATCAATTCTAACCACCTTCGTTGACGCATATTCAACTCCTTTTGCGTGAACACGTATTGCAAACTTTTATGATCCGTACAAATCACGCACTTAGTACCGTACAAATAGTGTCTTCATAATTTTAGTGCAAAAACCACCGCCGCCAACTCTAAATCGTGAGTCGGGTAATTCTTTTCGTGATTCTTCAAATGCCTCGAAGCATAAGCAATAACCCGGTCTCGTTGCATCAACACGCAACCCAAACCCGCAAGTGAAGCATCACAATAAACAATAAAATCCTCCGGGCCTTTGGGTAAGGCAAGGACCGGAGCTTGACATAATAGTTGCTTTAGAGTTTGGAAGGACTTCTCGTGATCATCACCCCAACGGAACGGTACATCCTTACGGGTCAACTTCGTCATAGGACCCGCTATCTTCGAAAAATCTTTAATAAACCGGCGGTAGTAACCCGCCAAACCCAAGAAACTCTTTATCTCGGTTGGGTTCTTTGGAGCAACCCAACTCATAACCGCTTCAATATTTGCCGGGTCCACCTTGACCCCATTCGAACAAATAACGTGACCCAAAAAGTGAACCTCTCGAAGCCAAAATTCGCACTTCGAGAACTTCGCAAATAATTGTTCCCGCTTCAACGTTTCTAACACTTGCCTTAAGTGTTTCTCGTGTTCTTCTTCGGTCTTGGAATAAATTAAAATATCGTCAATGAACACAATAACGAATTTGTCGAGGTAAGGCCGACAAACTCGGTTCATCAAATCCATAAATATCACGGGAGCATTCGTCAACCCAAACGGCATAACCAAGAACTCATAGTGACCGTAACGAGTTCGGAACGCCGTTTTGTGAATATGATTTTCGTGCACCCGAACTTGGTGATAACCCGATCTCAAATCAATCTTTGAGAAATAAGAAGACCCTTGAAGTTGATCAAATAAATCGTCAATGTGCGGCAAAGGATACCGATTCTTTACCGTTCTCTTGTTCAATTCCCGATAATCAATGCACATACGAAGTGCACCATCCTTCTTTTTCACGAATAAAACCGGAGCTCCCCAAGGTGAGGAACTCGACCGAATAAAACCCTTATCCAATAAATCTTGGATTTGTGTCATCATTTCTCGGATTTCGGACGGTGCCAAACGATACGGTGCTCTAGCCAGGGGATTGGCACCCGGCACCAAATCAATTTTAAATTCTACCTCCCGAACGGGAGGTAACCCAGGCAAGTCTTCGGGAAACACCTCCGGGTATTCCGAAACCACCCGGAGATTACCAACCACTTTCTTTTCTTTTTTCACATCGATCACATAGGCCAAAAACGATTTACATCCCTTGGTCAAGGACTTAAGGGCTTTCATCATGGATATCATGGGTATGGTCGGGGTCGCACGGTCTCCCCGGGCCACGACATGTGACCCGTCGGGTAAAAGAAAGGTAATTAATTTTTGGTGACAATTTATGTTGGCCTTATTAACACTTAACCAATCCATACATAAGACCACATCAAAGTCGGATATCGGCATAACAAGTAAAAGAATCGAAAATTTCACGCCATCAATATCAATACTAGCCCCGGACACGGATGTCGTGACCGGAACCATTTCACCATCGGCCACCTCTACCTCTAGAGGTGTCGCGATCAAGGAAATAGGCAATTTCAATTTGTCACAAAAACTCTTTGAAGAAAACGAACTATTTGCACCCGAATCAAATAATACACGAGCGGGTATGGAGTTTATTAGAAACATACCGGTGATGACATCGTTGGTGGTGGTGGCATCCTCCACCGTCATCTTGAATGCCCAACCCGTTGGTGGCGGATGACTCTTCCTCTTTTGACCTCCCGACGAAGCCGCTCCCCCGCCGGAACCCGAACCCGAACCCTTCTTCGTCGGACAATGCATGGCTCGATGACCCTCCCTTTGGCAAGTCCAACAAACACTATTTTCCAACTTGCATTCCGAGGACTCATGCCCGTGTTGCCCACATTTAATACACCTTCGAGTTTGTGCCGTACACGGACCGGCATGAGAGGACTTACACGGTAGGCACCACGGGTTCCTTTGGTTGGAACCTTGAAGTATTTGCTTGCGACGATCATTGTTTGACTTATGGTTCCCTTGGGATTTCTTGTGGTTGCTCGAGTTTGATTGATCATACTTTCCCTTATGAAACGGGGCCTTCTCTCGACTCGCGGCCCTTTGTGCCAAAACATCACCTTCGGCCGATTTAGCAAGATCATAGGCTTGCAAGAGAGTTCCCGCAAGCCTCGTTACATTCCGATACTCGGGCAACAACGCCCCAACAAAGTGTTTGATTTGGGTGGACTCATCGGGCACCCATTGTGTCACAAACCGGAGCTTACCATTAAATTGGAGGATAAGCTCATCCACCGTCATTCGATCGGTCATCTTCAACATCATGAATTCATTCCGGATTTTATCCAATTCAAACGGGCTACAATACCGAGCCTCGACTTGATCCCTAAATTGTTTCCACGTGATTGCATCCATCATCTCATTACTAAAATTCGCGGTCAACCCATCCCACCAATCCATAGCCGGTCCCCCCAACATCCGGGACGCATACCGGACCTTCAAGTGGTCTTCACAATTACATGCAATAAGTGCCTTTTCGGTGGCCCGGAGCCATGTTAGAGTTTCCGCCGGGTCGGAACTAACACGGTACTCGGTTGGCTTACAATCGAGAAAATTCTTATAAGTGCACGGTTTCTTTTCTATCGGGAAAGGTTGATAGAAGAATTGTTGGTGTTGGGCATTGGCAATGGGTACGGTGTGGGTGAGAGGTGGTTGCGGTATGCTTGCATTTGGAGATGAGGAGTCATTCCGGGGAAAGACGGGAATGCGAGTAGTTTGAGTGAATTGTGGGGGTGAATTTGCTTGGGTGATAGGGGGTACGGTTGACCGAGCCTCGGGTCGTGGCTCAGTCGATTGGCTTTGGAGGAGAGCCCTTATGCTATCCTCAAGTTCCATGTTTCGGGTTTCCAATAGCACAATATACTCTTCGTTCGGTATCTCGTCACTCCCCGAGCCCGTTGCTCCGTCATTTCCAAGGTTCGTGTTCGGTGGGACATTCTCCAACGTGTTTCCATCCGTAGCCATTCCTGCTACAAAACACAACATCTCACCAAGGCTTAGTTCAATTCGTTAGTACACATCTACTAACTATTAAACCCAATTCACACTTGATCTAATCCCTCTTGACCGGAAGGTTTGACCATAACACGAGCCACGATTTGGGAATGGAACACCAACCCCGTGTATCCATCGCCAAACCGAAGCTCTGATACCAAGTTGTAACACCGCATTTTTTTTTAAAAGATCCAATTAAGCATTAAACTATGGTTACGGAAGCATACGGTTAGGTTCCTAGTTATGTTAAGTTTACAAAACCATGGTCCCACAAATATTACAACCAAAAGTTAGTTAAAAGACGGTATTACTAAACACGGCTCATTTAACAAAATAACAATTTAAGCATGGTCAAACTTCCCGTCCAAGCCCGACCCGTTCAAGCCATCCAACCTGAAATGTGTCAATAAGGGAGAGATTAGCACAAAAGCTAAGTGAATGAATTCCTAACGCTACTAACTACACTATTCACTTAAACACGGAAGTTATAAACATCTCCGGTTGGGTAATCACTTAAATGAGAGGATCGGCGGCTTTGCGGGCCTTAAACCATGGTCGGCCAAAACCACGGTAACCGATAGCGTTTTGTATCCAACACCCCGGGCAACTCCCTCCCCTTAACCATGTAACGCATACAGGTAAGGTCGGATACCCTATTAGTCGATACACTGTGCCCAGCCGTTATCCATCCGACACTGACCTCGTCCCGATTGTGCACATAGTCATGTATGGTATTCCCTAACACTAGGCATACATAACACGTAGACTAGCTACGAAAAACGCCACGAAAAACGTCACGAAAGAGTTCCCAATCGCGAACTCAGGTTCACGATCGTGAACTAGAGTTCGCGTCGGGAACTCCGAACGTGAACTACTTCGCGACCATCGACCAACTTCGCTGGAGCTACTTCACGACGCGAAGTGGAGTTCACGTCGTGAACTCTCCATGTCTGGTAATTCCTGCGATTTTCTTCACCAAAATGCCAATACCAAATAAAATAACTGAAACCCGAGTTGTAGGTCGAATCCACTCACCTTTCAACTTTTGATTCCTTAACTCAGTGAGCTAGTATCACTGAGTATCCTTCCCGGTTCCTGTCAACAATATACCGAGTTAGTGACAATCCACCGAATTATCAAAATCAACAATTTCAACAACTAACCACACAAGACTCATAAAATGCACCCATTTTGACCATTTATCAAGTATTCACAACTAGTTGACCCAAACGGGGCAAAAACCCGAACATGATCGTAACACTTCCACATTTCCATCAACTAGCAATTAATCTTTAAACTAGCAATTTACAATCATTTAACAATTCCATCAAGATCATAACCATCACAATTCCAAGTATGATACTTCTAAGATCACTAATTAGTCATTTTGACCCAAACACCAACTAGATCAATTCCCACAATCATCTATACTAGGTTTTCACCATCCATAACTTACAAATCATGATTTCTCAACCTAATAAACAATTCTATTCAAACAAACATCAAGAAATCCAAGATTTGTCAAAACCCACCTTCAACTTCCACCATTAATGGAGGTTGAAGGTGATTTTCACCAAATCTTGTATTCCTTCAACAATCTACCATACAAATGATGTAAAAGCTTGCATAAACACATAAAACAACATCCATTTCAAGATTCATCCATAAAACACTAAGATCACAAACCCTAGTTCACAACCAAACTCAAGGACAACAAGAACAAGTAAAGGAAAGGATATACCTTACTTCTAGGGTTCTTCTACACAAACTTTGGTAAGAGATTCGGGTCTTAGCACCAAGAAATCACCAAGATCACTCAAGAACAAGTAGAGAAAAAGATGGAGTTTTAGGGAGCAATGAAATAGTGTAAAAGAGAATATAATGTTTGAAAGAGGGGGAAAAGAGAAGAGAGGGTATTTCCCTCTCTCCCTACACTGGTCAAGAAAGAGGGAGTGGGGCCACTCTTGCACCTTTTTCCACTTTAACAGTATTCATCTGAAAGTCCCTTTCGTAATTAATTTATTTAAAACAGCAAACGGGCTCCAATTTTAAAAACGAAAGCATTTCCGGAAACGATATTTAACAAGGAATCCAAAGATATAAAAATCACGTTTTCATTCCAAATATATCACAAGTCGGGTATTTTAACCCCTTGGTTAAAATACCGCAAAAGGCAGCAGGCTAATTAAATTAACTAAGCATTTAATCAGGAAATCATTTAATAAGATACCTTAGGGTCAATAAACTACTAGGCCGGGTTTTGGGATGTTACATTACAGGTTTTGCGTCGACTATCGGGCATTGAACAAAGCCACGGTGTTAGACAAGTTCCCAATACCCGTAATTGATGAATTGTTAAATGAATTACACGGGACCACGGTTTTCAGAAAACTCGATCTGAAATCCGGGTATCACCGAATACTGATGAAAGACACATATATACTGAAAACAGCCTTTAGAACTCATGAGGGCCACTACGAGTTCCTGGTGATGCTTTTCGGCCTCACAAATGCACTGTCTATTTTTCAGGCACTGATGAACCGCATATTCAAACCTTTTTTGCGGAAGTTCGTGTTGGTCTTTTTTGACGATATTTTAGTTTACAGTAGAAATATGGCGGAACACCTGCAACATTTATCAACCGTGTTTGACCGTCTCCGGGCCGAAAAACTGTACTGTAACAAAAAGAAATGTGTATCCGGCAACCTCAAGTCGATTACCTCGGGCACATTGTCACCGCCACGGGGGTAAGAGTCGATCCTTCTAAAATCACTGCAATGACCGAGTGGGCCATCCTGAAAACATTACGGGAATTACGGGGCTTCCTTGGGCTCACGGGGTATTACCGCAAGTTTGTGCAAAACTACGGGAAAATCGCCCGACCCCTCACGGACCTACTGAAGAAAGATAGCTTCCAATGGTCAGACGAAGCCACAACCGCCTTTCGCGCCCTTTAAGAAGTAATGACACAAGTTCCGGTTTTAGCTATGCCCGATTTCGCTAAACCGTTCACCCTTGAAACCGATGCTTTGGGATACGGCATCGGTGCGGTACTGATGCAAGAAGGTAGACCCATTGCCTATTACAGTCAAGTGTTGGGTCCACGCGCCCAATTAAAGTCCGCATACAAACGGGAATTGATGGCGATAGTTCTGGAATCCAAAAGTGGCGTCTGTACCTATTTGGCCGCAAATTTACGGTCATTACTGACCAACGCAGCCTCAAATACTTATTGGACCAGCGGGTTATCACCGGTGACCATCAACGTTGGATATCTAAATTATCAGGGTATGAATTCGACATCGTTTATCGACCGGGAAAACAAAATTGAGCCACGAACGCCCTATCGCGAAAGGAAAAACTGCTCGACTGTCACGAGTTAATTATCAACAGACCCTGCGACAACCCGGGTCTTATAGCCGAACTGCACAATGACCCGGAAATTAGTGCTATCTGAGAACGCGTTGAGTCAGCGAAGAAGGATTAGAGCATTACACTATGCATAACAATAATCTATTGTACAAGGGTAGATTGGTCCTGCCACGAATGTCAACATGGATACCTCGGTTATTCCAGGAGTTACACACGGGCACCACGGGTGGCCACGGGGGAGTACAGAAAACGTATCACCGCGTGTCGACCGAATTCTTTTGGGTCGGGATGAAGCGCGATATCGCTAAGATGGTCTCGGAATGTATCGTGTGCCAGCGGAATAAATACTCTAACATGTCACCAGCCGGGTAATTACAACCACTTGATCTGCCACAATGCATTTGGGAGGATTTGTCGATGGACTTCATCGATGGTTTGCCAAAATCCGAAGGTAATAGTGTGATTATGGTAGTGGTGGACCGATTAAGCAAGTCAGCTCATTTTGTGCCACTAAAACACCCCTACACCGCTTCATCAGTGGCCATGACATTTATCAGAAATATCGTACGGCTTCACGGGGTCCCTCTCTCAATAGTGTCCGACCGAGACCGAGTATGTATCAGTCACTTTTAGAAAGAGTTGTTTAAATACCAAGGCACTACTCTCAAATACAGCACGGCCTACCATCCTCAAACGGACGGGCAAACAGAGGTGGTGAATCGTAGTTTGGAAACCTACCTCCGTTGTTTCACATCCACGACACCTAAACAATGGGTCTAGTGGTTACCATGGGCAGAATACTGGTACAACACATCTTATCATTCTTCGATTGGCATGACACCCTTTAAAGTGTTGTATGGACGAGACCCTCCTACATTACTCGGTTATGATCACGGTAATGCAACCACATTCGCAGTTGATAAATACTTGAGCGAAAGGGATTCCATTTTGAACGAACTCAAGGTAAACATGCATCGTGCCCAGCAAATCATGAAGTCCAAGGCCGACGGACATCGTCGGGAAGTCACGTTTAATGTGGGCGATCAAGTTTTTCTTAAGCTACGACCCTATCGTTAGAAATCAGTAACTCAACGTGCAAACGTAAAATTGGCTCCGCGTTTTTATGGTCCGTACAAAGTTCTGGATCGCATCGGCGAAGTGGCGTATCGTCTTCAATTAACGGATACATCTACCATACATCCGGTTTTCCATGTGTCGCGGTTAAAAGCAGTGGCGGGCGATCATTTAGTTGAAACAATATTACCCCCGGAGGTTCCCTTGGCGTCCAAAGACACGTGGCAACCCGAGAATATTTTAGGCGTCAGAGACGGTGAGGAAGGCCTAGAGGTCCTTCTTAAATGGAAGGAATTACCAACCGGCGAAGCAACGTGGGAACAAGTGGAACATGTGCAAATGCAGTATCCAGATTTTCACCTTGAGGACAAGGTGAGTCTTTGGGGCGGGGGTAATGATACGATCCGATCGGTGGCAAGCAAGTGGGGCCAAGTTTATCGGAGACGCAAGCCAAAGTGAAGATTATCTTTATTATTCGAATGCTTAATTATATTAAGACTATTATTTATTATTTATTTAGTTTCCTTGTGTGCCTAGGTTTCGGATACCGACCCTATATAAGGGATTCGGCCGGCCTTAGTTAGACCGCCCGTAATGCACGACCGATCGCTCGGTCGCGACCGGCCAAGTCACCGTCGGCGACGCGTCTCCCGCGTTACGGCCTCTCTCCGGCGACGCGTCGAGGAGCTCCAACGGTCGAGTAATCGACCGTTCAACACGACCGTTGAACGGCTCTTTCTCCCCCTCTCCAACGGCTAAAACACCCCCTTTTTACCTTATAAATACCCAATTCTTTTACCAAATAATTCACAACTCTCATTTCTTTCTCCACTCAAACACACACTCAAATCTCTCAATCACCCTCTCTAAAAATGTCTTCATCCAAGAACAAAGGAAAGGCTACAAAATCTCGACGCGGAGCACCCTCTACTACACCCTCTCAATCACCATCGATCAACTTTCGACCACCCGGTTTCGTACACCAAACAAGTCACCAAATCCCACAGGGTTATCAAAATAATCCATTTGCTCCCCCCTACTTCCCACAACCATACCGACCACAACAACAACCACCACAATATCAACAAGTACCACAACAAGGTTATCAAAATTATTTTGGTGGGGACCAATACGACCACCAAAATTTTGATCCTTTCACCGGGCTCGACCAATACGACTACCAACCACGAACACAAAGTGGTTCCCCCGCCACTCCAGCCGCGCCCCTCGACGTCGAGTCTTCCGAGTCTTCCGACGAGCCCGAGCCCGTTGTAGCGCCAAAAAAGGTACCAAAAAGGCGTCAACCACCGACAAAGGGGGTCACCGGCGGAAGCGCGTCATGGACGAAGCTTGAAGAGATAGGCTTATGCAAGGCTTGGATCGACACTTCCGAAAATGTCATCAAGTCGAACTCCAGGGCTAAATGTGGATTTTGGCAGGATGTGTTAGTTCGCTTTGCGAGCGAAATGGGTGGGACGAACCGAACATACGACTCCCTCAATTGCAAGTGGAATAGTAGGCTTCGTCCTAAAATTACAAACTTTTGTGCGATCTATGATGAAGAAGTGGAAGTTGCACCCCCTCGACCAATGGGGCGGGACAAGGCGAAGAAGAAAGCAGCGGCATCGTCATCAGCTTTTCAAAGTTCAGATTACGGTGCCCCCCCACCCCCGCCATCATCGGCTCAGGAATTAGTCGGGCATTGGAAAGAGGCCACGAACGAATTTTTTGACTTCCGCAAAGCGAACATATCTGATTTCATGGAGATACAAAAAGATACCCAAGAGCTCAAGCACATGGAATTCTACAATTCGTCCCATGATCACCTCACCGGCAGAAATCTTGAGTGGGTTTTGGCAAAGAAGGCGAAAATCAGGGCCAAATATAATTTGGACTGATAGTTTATTTTTTTTTAGTATTTATTGTAATGTTATTTTTTTTTATGTTTTTTTTTTAATTATTAATGTAATGTTTTTTTTATAATTAATGTATTTGTTTTTAATTTAAATTTAAAAAAAAAAATTCCGAACGGTCACCCATTACGGGCATTTGGTCGCTGTCTGGTCGTGTGATTGATCAGGAGAGAGAAAGCTGATGTGGCGCAGATGTGGCAGGGGTGACCAAACTGCGAACGGTCACCCATTACGCACAGTCTTAGGGTGTCGAATTATTTGTTTAGCTTGTTGTTTATTGTTCTTAGGGAGAAACCTGGTTCTCCAATTCCAGGATTATCAATTAAGCATTCGACTAACGATTAATTTTCGTTAGATTTGGTTACTCTTGATCCAATTCGTATCAGTTATGCATCAGTGTCATCAATCATTTATCTGAGAAATGTTTCTTCTTTCTATAAAACTTTAAAAATTACCAACAGGACGAAAGATAACTTGGCAAAATGACAAACATTGATCAAAGTTTCAACTGGAATAGGCTTATTGCATAGCAATCAACTATATTTTCATGTAGCATTACAAAAACAGCTGTTATAAATAATAAAAACCAATAAAATATATAGAATTGTAATTGATATAAGTTGTTTAGATACAAAAAAGAAAAATAAAATTGTGAGATAATGGAGAAAATTTTGTTTCCTGGCTTTTTCGATTAAGTAATGTTATACTCTCTCCGTCCCACAAAAAAGTTTACATTTGTCACTAAATTTTTGTCCCACAAAAAAGTTTACATTTTTCACATTTGATGGACCCCACATAATAAAATATTATTATTAGTAAGAACCTCACTATTAATATAAACTAACTATCTTTCTCTATCCAATCCAACGTTATATTTTAATTAAAAGTATTACTAGTGACCCCACCACTAATTATAATCTAAAATCTTGTGCTCAAGAAAAATGTAAACTTTTTTTGTGGAACGGATGGAGTATGAAGTAGTAGTTATTTTTCCATTTAAACAAAATCAAATAATTTTACAAATGAAAGGTTTTGTTGGGCCAGAACCGGTTTGGGCCCATTATTAAATGTGTTTTAACAGTGTTCAAATGAAAGAACACGATAACCATAAATTTTAGGGCAAATAATTTGCTGATTTACAGAAAAACCGCGAGGAAGGAAGAAATAAAGGCGATAATGGATGGAGGAGATGAAGGAATCGAGCCTCGAGTAGAAGATTCGAAGGATTTAGCAACAGAGTAAAGCGCTTGACAAACTTACTGACCATGTCGAAGATCGTCAGCTCGATTCCGCTCGTGTTCAAGAGGTTTGTTTCTGTTTTTTTTGTCAGTTTTGTAATTTACATTCAATTAGGTATTTTTTTTGTTTAAAATTTGTTAATTCTTGATAGGCTATGGCTTCGATAGCTGCATCAAAGGAAGCTGATTTGAATGCTATGAGATTGAGGTTTATCGACGCAACTATTTCCGCATTTAATTTCAATAAAAATTTTGCCTCACAACATGATCATCATCATATTAATGATGATAATGAAAGGTTAGCTCTATGATTATCTGGTAAATACTTGATTAGATATGACAAAGAGCAGAATTTTCCTAGTTAAATGTTAAATCTGATATATACTATATTAATATGTAGGGACAGTGATATACGCAGTATAAGAGTAGCCTTCAAATTTAATGACTAATAACTTATTTATGATTAACACAATTAGCTGATAATCATACAAATTTTTACTGGTTTTAAGGGAGAAAGAATTGGTTGCTGTTAAGATCAATCCTGCTGAAGTCTCTTTGACATAATTGCACCTTTTTTATACAAAAAGTCAAGAGTGTAATTAACTAATTATTGGTCGGCTGTTTCTGCTATTACAGTTGGATAAGAAGGTGGCTAAAAGAACGTTACGAGAACACAAAGGTGATGCAGTTGCTGCAATTAGGCATTTGATTCACGTGGGAAATCTCTGAATAAAAGGTCATTTTGCTTGTTATTTAATTCAAGAGTTTACCTAAGTAACATTAATCTTTTTTTGGAAACGGCAAATAATATCAACGGAAGCCTACTCGCAATATTTCAACGAGCACCCCCAGGTTCGAGCACCTTTACAGGGCAAACCCAGCCCCCATAGGGATTTCCAGGGAAAAATCCCCCATACTTGACACCACAAGAGGTGTTTACAGGAATCGAACTCCCGACCTCACGCCTCATATGGGAGTAAAACTCATGCATCAATCCAGCTGGGCTAGACATCATTTGCAAGTAACATTAATCTAAGAGAAATTGCACATCAGTTGTCCAAGATTGATGTCTCAAACCAATTGTGCATAAGTTTTCATTTAGTGGCAGTTTGAAAACCTTAACTGCAAACCTTATCTTGCAACTGTTTTAGCTCATCTACTATTTCTTGAAATGTTGGCCTACACTCTGGTTCACTGACCATGAAAAGAAAACACAAAATTGTGCTACTTTAATAACCAAAATATAATATAATTAAGATAAATGAACACGAATCAACCTGCATAAGCATCGTTGAATAAGATAACCCCACGATGGATCGACATGTCGTTGGTTCATCAATTCTACAGCTTCGATAACCTGCAAATATTCACTGTTATTATACTACATAAAATAAAATAAAATATAACAAATAACAAGAAGAGAATTTTGAAATCTTCAATAGAAGAATTGGAAATTACTTGCATTGAATCGAGAGGAATCTCCTGGGTGGTGATTTCCCATAACACTACACCGTAGCTATATACATCAGACCTGCAAACGTATTTATACATATAACCAGGAAATTAATTAATGACTAAATTACAAGGATGATACCATAGGTTTATCTCAAATTTCATTTATGACTACCGATTTTAAAAAAATTACATTGGTAGTCCTTTTAAATTACACAGGTAATCTTTTTTGTTCAAATATTTAACGGATGCTAGACTAAGTTAATGTATGTGTAAAAAGTTTCCAAAAAAAGACTACCAGTGTAATTTTAAAGTAAAGATCATTGATGAAATTTGGAGTAAACCTTATGACCATCCTTGTAATCTACTCTTAATTAACTATACAGTATGCTAATTAAACAAAAAATGATTAATATTAACTTCTCGTCTGCTTGGCCATTACAAAGTACTTCTGGAGCCTGGCTTACACAAACAAATTAACCGCAAAAGATTAATTAATTATACATTTATTGTAAATAATGGAACAAGATATATATTTAACTTGTACGTACATACCGTTCCTGTTCCGGTTCCTATCCCTTCCTTTGTTGTGACATAAGTTTCATGCTTTATACGACATGTGCCAAAGTCACCAATCTATATACAATTTAAGGTCACTTTTTGTTGGAGGAATTAATTAATTAGGAAAATGTATTAAATATCAATTAAGCTAATTAAATGTACCTTGACTCTCCAATTCTTAGCCACTAGAAGATTTGAAGACTTCAAATTACAGTGGATGATGGGAGGGAGACAATGGTGAAGATAATTCATGCCTTTTGCCTATACTTGCAAAACAGATTAGCAATATTAATTAATATTATTGTGCCAAAATTGTTATAATGGAATGATTCAAATTAGCAATTTACTATATCCATGGCAATATGAACACGATGTTTCCAATCTAACTTCACTCTAGTTCTTCGGTGAAGTAACTGAAACAAACTTCCACTACATGTACAACAATATTTAATCCGTTATGTACATATGTGTATGTGTATGTATTTATTGATTCGGATGACTAACCGATGAAGGAACTCAGTAACAATGCATAGGTGATGGGGTGAAACTACTGTTCCCATGAAGAGCAAAATATTTGGATGCCGAAGCCTTTTCATCAGAGATACCTTTAATAAATTATTAATTAATTTCAATAAAACTGAATCTAAATATATATTTGACATGATTATTACCTCCTGCCTAAACGAAAGCATCAAATCATTTGAGTATGCTTGTTTGGGAAATAACTTGAGAGCAACATCCTGCATACATGAGAATAGGAAAGATAATTAGTGGGATCATGAAGTAGCAAGATTTTGTTGGAATCAATACAATTATTCATATGGTTATACTAAGGAAGGAGGGAGATGTACTGATCCATCCCACACTGCATGATATACGCTCCAACATGATCCTACATACCAAAAATTTGTTAAGCTTTTATCATGCATGCCGATATATATATATATATATGTATATATATTTATGTATACACACACACACACACCTCTCCCAATACATTCTCTGATTTTCAAATCGTTCCACTTGATTTCATCAGACGATGGTCCTAAACTAGTAATAGTAGTATTGTTTTGAGCTTCCAGTTTTGGTGCAAGAATATTTTTTGGTAGATTTTGATCACTGTGTAACCAATGCAAACAAAAACGCCGACTTCCTGAACTACAAGAATCACCTCCTTGTCTTGGATTCATAGACTTCCATAGCCATTCAAATCGAGGTTTAAGCATCGATTGATCATGTTTTGGAGACAAACTATAATTTGTAACAAAAGGTGGTTGATCATTAAAGTCAACTAGTTTTTGTGAAGATATCTTTTTGGGGGTATCAAGGATTGGGAATGGATCTATTTGTTGATACGGGCGTGGAAAAACGGATACACTTACAAGCCCGATGATTTTTCCATTATCATCACAAAGTGTGGTATTGGAACCAAAAATAACAAACTTTTCACCTTTTTTGTTCCTAACAATAAACTCGCCTGTCCAATTATCCCCCTTTAACATTTCTTGCAAGATGTATTTAGCTATTGGTCGATCCTTAGGTTCTATCACGAGCTCCATAACAGATTTTCCGACAGTTTCAGAACCACTAAAACCATAAAAATCCTCCCAAGCTCGGTTTCTGCATGCAGAGAATCATATCTATAAATTAAGTGATAATTTCATATACATCCTTGAAAATTTCCAGTATTATGTATATGTCCTTGCAGCTTTATTATTACGTAAATATCCTTCCAGAATTTTAAAATTTTCACATATATCCTTTTACCTAATTTAATAATATTTAAATCATTTGAAATTTAAAAAAACATTAATCTTAATATAAAATTATAGTAAAAGGCCCGAAATACCCTTAAAGGTCAAGGGTTTTTTCTTTCGTCAAGGGTATTTTCTTGCCAAATTTGATAACTGCATTTTCTTTCGTCAAGGGTTCTTAGACTATCTTACTATTAATTCAGATTATGATTTATGTTTTTAAAATTTTAAAAGATTTAAATATTATTAAATTAGGTAAAAGGATATATATGAGAATTTTGAGGTTTTGGAAGGATATATACGTAATAATGAAGTTTGCAAAGATATATACGTAATATTGCCTTAAATTAATGATAAAAAAAAGGAGTTTGATCATTGGTTTTGAATGATTGACTTGCCTGTAAACTATGCAACTGTTGGCGTCTGTTATATTGATTGGTCGATCGATTGACTGCAGTATGTTGAAAAATGTTGATTCTGTTAGCTTCATAACTGAATTACGTCTTTGAAAATCGGCTTTTTGGTGGTCACAAGAGTTCATGAGCTTTGAAATCTGTTGTTTAAGGTGAGCATGCCCATTTTCTAGCTCCTGAATCCTCCTTAACAGCTCCTCAGCCGATTTACTGTTACTGCTCTCCATTTTTTCACAACACACACACACTATGAAAAGGATGTGTTATTTGAACCATTAAGTTTTGTTACTTTTTCTTAGGATTCCACATATCAAGTGACTGCACCAAGTTGTAAACAAAATGACAGAATGTCTGATTACTTGATCAAACAATTTGTCTTTTGGAATGGAAATCGTTATTAAAAGACACTGAGTTGAATGTGATCATCTGATCAAGCAGTTTGTCTTTTATCGAAACCAACAATAAACTGATCAAAAACAAAATGTAAGCAAATGATGGATCAGAGTCATCAAACGTTTATCTGACAAATGTTTATTCTTTTAATAAAACATAAAAAAATCTACCAACAGGACAAAAGATAACTTGGCAAATTGGCAAACATTGGCCAAAGTTTCAACAGGAATAGGCTTATAATTGCATAGCAATCAACAATATTTTCATGTAGCACTACAAAAACTACTGTTATATATAATAAACAATTTTTATAACTTCAATATGTCGAATGATTAATTTCACACGGTAAAAGCTTCTATTATTGTAACGGAATTACGATACTTGATCACACAATTACAATTAATAAAAAACGTACCAATTGCACACTATGACCTAAGTCCTAAATCTCTATTTATAAACACATAGGGATCTCAGTATGTCACAAAACAATCGTAATTCTAATTGTGGAGTATCTCACAGAACACATAACATGTCTATACTATTTATTTTGTTCATTAGATTTACAAAATAAATGGGTTTGACTTGATTTTTCCGTAACAGATTACGATCTTGACGATTTGTTATCTCTACGTGGGACTGCAAATGTCTTCTGCAAATCTTTTAGCTTACTTAGTATTTCTTGGAACATTGGACGAGATTCAGGTTCACTGAACAAGAAAAATAATTCAACAAAATCATTTGTTCGTGAAGATATTTTTTACGTAAAATTAATAAAAGAGAAAAAAAAACTAATTAATTAGCTACAAAGACTAAACAAGAGATTAACCTGGATAAACAACTTTCAATAAGAGTAGCCCATTGTGGATTGACATCTTTTGGTATCTCTAACCGTTGATTCATGAAACCTACAGCTCCGATAACCTGCAAGTATCATCATTATTATAATCACACATGTTTATCATTTTGTAGCTTGTTGACTTTAGAGGTCAAACGAACAAATTTTCAGCCTCGAACTGTATATCAAAGTATTAATTATTTAATAAAAGTTTGATTACAACAGTAATAATACCTGCATCGGGTCGAGATTATCCCAAGGGATCTTTTTGGTGGTAATTTCCCACAATACCACTCCATAGCTATATACATCTGACCTTAAAAACACAATTCAACTAGTGTTAATATAGTATTTAATTTTACTTATAGAGTTGTACTCAAGGTAGTCCTAAGCGACAAATCTCAACCATTGATTAATTATAAGTAATAGTCAAGATTAATCGTATATTTTATACATGGAGGGGTAATTTGGTCATTTATACAACCGAAAAATATATTTTTTGTTTTTCTATTTTAGAATTATTTTTTGTTATTTATTTAGTTCTTATTATTATTTTTATTTTATTTTTAAAAAATATTTATCTTTCGTTAATAACACATATCACATGTGATTGTATGTTGAATTACATGTGATTATATACACAATCACATGTGATTGTACAAAAACATCACATGTGATTAAATACACAATCACATGTGATTGCATACTAAAATCACATGTGATTAAGTATCCCACGTAATTATCAAATAATATTGTTTTTTAACGAAATAATAATAATAATAATAATTTAAAATAAAAAATAAAAATCAAATTTTTTTTGTAAGTGCCAAATTACCAAAATACCCATTCATGTATAAAATAGGTGATTAATCTTGACCATTAGATCTTATTGAGCAATGGTTGAGATTTGTCCCCTAGGAGTTAGGACTACACAAAATTTGAAATTTAAGGACTACCTTGAACATTTTTCTAAATAAGTATAAATATCAAATAAACACATATCATATAATTTATGTTATGACAATATGGAAAACATGAGATACGGGCTTACTTTTCATCCGCTTGCTGATTGCGAAGAACTTCTGGAGCCATCCATTGAGGCTATAACAAAAACCAAAAGATTCCTAATAAAATGATCATTATCATGTGCTAGATATAATGCGTACGTGTTTTATAATGCTAAATGTATGAATAATGAGTTAAAAATTGTAGTCGAATTACAGTCAACTATTTAAAAAGTTGCCAAAAATCGTTTATTAATGTAGAAAGGAAATTTGAGTACCGTTCCTTTCCCGGACTTTGTTGTTAAGTAAGATTCACGTTTGATACGAGAAAGACCAAAGTCACCAACCTATTCAATTGTAGACGATTATAGATGAATTTTAGTTGTATTGCTTTTAGAAATATTAAAATTTATATAATATCGACCACACCTTCACGGTCCAGTTCTTGTCAACGAGAAGGTTTGAAGACTTGAGATCACGGTGAATGATTGGCGGGTTGCAATGATGAAGATAATTCATCCCCCGTGCCTATAGAAATAAAAAAAAAATAAAAATAAAATAGTTAGTATGCTCATAAAAAGATTTTAAATTTAAATAAATATAAAAATCCGTGCAAAAAGGTACTTACAATATCCATAGCCATATGAATACGACGTCTCCAATCTAATTTAGCATTATCTCGCTGAAGTAACTGGAACAAACTTCCACTACACACAAAAAGAATTGGTGATATCAACTTTGATCCACAAACTCAACAATCTGTTGTTAATTATCCAAGGAAATTTACAATTTAATACATTTGCTAATAGTCAAATATTTCCATTAAATAATTTAAAAAAACGTAGCAAATTTTCATATGGATTAAAGAACCAACCGTGGAAGACACTCGGTGACAATGGATAGATGCTCGGGTGAAGTTACGGCACCCATGAAGAGTAATATATTTGGATGTCTAAGTCTTTTCATGAGAGACACCTTCAATTAGACACAAACTTTTAAGTCAAACCTTTGACTTTTTAATTAAATTCACACAAAAAAAAATGAAGTGACACGTTGACGGAAAGATTTACCTCTTTTCTAAAGGATAGTATTATGTCATCTGAGTATTCTTGCTTTATAAATACCTTCACGGCAACATCCTGTAACATGAAGATACGTCGGATGATTAGCTCATAATTTAATTCAAGAAAATAATATAAGTATTGTTTACGCGTGCATTTAATACAACATATTAAAGGGGGAAAAGGAATACATACCGATCCGAACCACAATGCATGATATACGGTCCCACACGAACCTTTGGAAATAAATGTAAAAAGTAAAACATTAAAACCCGCGAAAATAAGATAAAACCAAAATATGTCAATGCAAGAAATCACGTATGAATTACTAACCTTGCCCAATTTGTTCTCCAATTGTTAAGTCAACCCATGATATTTCAACATCCAAATTTTCGATATTAATGTCGAATTTAATAACCGAACTACTGTTGGTGCTCCCGGAACTACTTGGACCACAAGAAGACGAGCATGGATCGGGTGCTCCATTAGTATTATTGCTACTAATTGCACTTTCGTAAGGTTGACTTTCTAATTTTAACGAAGAATTACAACTCGTGTGTTGACCAAATTCTTGTTGTTGATCATTATGTAACCAAGACCAATCACTAAAACGACCTATTCCATTTTCATTTTGATTTCTTCTCCACGGCCATGAAATTCCCTTTTTACCCATCCATTCCTCTGCTTTTGAAGATAAACCAGAAAATGTTATGGGCTTTTCGACAAATTGGTCGTTTGTGGAAGAAACGTTAGGGGCAAAATCCGAACAATGAGTATTGTCACTATCGCGTGTTTTCATTTTCAACTTCACCTTGGAAGCCTGCATTATTGTTTTTGCATTTTCTTAAGTTAAGTTACAAGTGTACAACGGTTTAAAATGCTAATAACTAATTATAGCTTACAAAAAATATTTGAACAACTAACCAAATTTGATATTTTTGAGGTGATTGCTGTTTGTAAAGGTTGTTGAGGATCAAGTCGAAATTTAGCAGAAGAAATTTTCCAAGGTGAATTAACGTTTAATTGTGGCCTTAATTCTCTAAAGGGGCGAGAATCGGCACAAACACATAAAACTCCATTGATATTTCCATGTTCATCACGTGATGGGGAGACAGTACTGATAACCGAAAACATTTCCCAAATTCTATTTCTCATAGGGAATTCTCCAAACCATGTTTCTCCTTTTGCAGCTCGTTTTATGATCAGAGTAGCTAATTCTGAAAAATTGGGGTTTATTATAATCTCGGGAGCGGTTTTCCCTAAAGCTTCTGAAACAGTATAACCGTAAAGGTGTTGTGCCATTTGATTCCTGCGATGAACGAAACAAGTTCATAAAGGGCAAATTTGGATAAAATATGTCAACAATGATAGCATTTTAATTTCCATGATTTATATGATATCAAGCATTCTTTCAAACCATAAAGTGTGATCACACGATAATCACTCTTTTAGCTCTAAAAGCATCAAAAATAGATAAGGGAAAATTGTCATGCAAATTAAAACGGTAACTAAAAGTACCTAATTTAACAATGCTGGATACCAAAAAATTTCCAGCTTCATCAAAATTAGTGAAAGTTCCATCAATATTTGACAAATTTAGAAGAGAAATTATAATTTTTTGCAAATTGAGAAGTAAAAAGTTCAATTACCAATTTAGGGTACCAATTTTCGCTAAAATTTCCCTACATTTATGAAAATTGAACTTTCACAGCTAACTTTACATTCTCAAATTTGGAATTTTTTAGTTACATTTCATGTTAATTTTCCCTAAATTTAATGATTCAGTTTTCAGGTGAAGAATTGAAGATTCTGGCAATTTCCACCCACACAAGGGAGTATTAAACATTATAATTTTCTAGTTATCTCAAAATTTTATAAATCATCTACTGCCATTTGAATTAATTAAGTTGAGAAAACAAACAGTAAATTAAACTTAAAAAGGGGGAAATGTCAAAGAAATAATCAAACCAGTAGATAATGCGACCGTCAAGATCGAACATATGCACTGACTGACCCATTGACTCCAATATGTTCATACATTGACTTTCCGTTAGGTTCACGGCAGAGAATCCACCGTCAGATTGCCGCAAAGATAATGAACACGTCTTCAATGCCTCCCCTCCATCAACGGGTTTCCGGTCATGCTCACCGGAGATGATGAGCTTTGAAATCTCTTCTTTAAGGTAGGCGTGATCTTCTTCTAGCTTCTGAATCTTCTTCAACAGCTCAACAGCTGCTGGTTTTTCTATCTTATTCATGTTCTCCAATTTCACACACTTAATTGAGAAAACCGACATTAAGAACAACTAGCATGCAAGTTCAAGGTTTTGCACAACTTTTAGATGAATTGAGTGATTGTGTTTGTTCTCGCATGCAAATACACACAGTGAACCCTAAATCAATCTTAATGGTGATGAAATTTGTATATGTTGGGGGTTCAATTGCAGAATTAAAGAGACGTGCTACGTTCCCTGAAGCTTTCTATCAAATTTGTACATGTTCCTCTGTCAGTTTCACTGATAATTTAAATTTGTTACAGATGTGTCCCTACACAAATTGTCAACTTGAACTTTTGGTTCCTTAAAAAAGACATATTCTACCAATAACCAATGTTTTATAGATTCCCATACTGGAAAATAGGAAGGTGTGTGTGGTAACAATGATGTTTACGGTTTAGGGTGTTTTAAATTGATAGTTAGAGTTTGATTGAAGTGATAAGTTACAACAAGAAACCCTGGTTGAACCGCAAAAATTTAATTTTCTAAAATATTTAGGAAAATAAAATAAACTAATGACTGTTTTATATAAGTTTGAAAGTTAAAATGATAACCTTACTTAAAAAATAAAAATAAGTTTTAGAAAATTTCATTTTTAAGGTATTTATTTTGTCTTTCGATAGAGTTTTGAGTATTTGTGCAACATTAGGGATGAGATTGGGTCTAGAACTGCCTGGATGTACTAGACATGAAACCTTATTTTAGATTATTAGTAGACCCAAGAATTGGATCGTTTTACAGAATATAATTCTGGTTCGATTTTGGGTTCAGTTCGGGTAAATTAGTTATATGCCCGATTAGAACTTAATAATTGGAGGCAGTTTCGGGTGTTTGTATATTATTTGTTAGTTTATACATGTAATGTTAGAATTTACAAATAGTAATAATAAATTCCAAGTAAATTATACCAATGTCTGATTTCATGAAAAAGTTGGACCTGATACCCGAATCTATTTTAAGTAATTTGGTTCCAACATGTTCCAATTTCGCCTCGATACGGGTTGGTTTTAGATTTCCAATTATATTATCTCATCCCTACTCAATAAGATTTATACTGGTTCAATATGTCGGCTAATCAATTTAGATTGTTTTAACTGTATTTAGGACATTGGCGGGTTAAATTAGGGGTGGCAATTCGAAGGTTCGGGTTGGCGGGTTTGAATTATCAACCCAAAATCAACCTATTTAGAATTTGAAGTAAAATGAACCCTAACCTTGGCACATGTAAAACATGATAACCCAAATTCTATCCAAATAACCCAGAACACATGTTGTTGGATCAAATGGGCTTGCGGGTCGAAACCAAGCAGGCGGGTCAGAAATAAAAAGAACATACCAAATGTAAGGCTAATCATTACATGATTCACTAAATTAAGTGTCAATAAAGATTAAAATCTCAAACTTATTTAAGAAGAGTGTCGAAATTTTAATTCAATCAATAACAAAATAAATTTTATAGCATTTATATCATTCGAAACAATTTAAAATAAAACTCTGAAAAACTAAATAAGTCAACCCAAACACGACCATATTTATAAACGGGTTGGATTTGTGGACATGTTTTGACACGAATCAATTAGTCTCAATATAAATATGATTATTTTCCTGCCTGGGTCGTATTGTATTTTGGGTCATATAGAAAATTGCCGCCCCAAGATTCAGTAAAAGAAATTCAGTTTTTGAAACATTGCCCCATAACCCTTTCGTGATTTTCATTTCTTTATTAGCTCCTCGTTTGTTTTAGGTAAAAGTCGTTAATTTAAGGGAAAATATGGTAATCCAAACATATTTCTTTTAATTTTTCTCAGAATTCTTGCTGTCTTTCTAATCATTGTATCTCTCACTGGATACTTGGCAATATCGTTACGATGTTTACTTTTTCAAGTGTTTTTCGCATTGCTTAGACAACGGGATCCCAACCAATTATTCTTAACGACACGTGTATGTCAAAAATACATATGAAAATAATTAAAGTAAATTAAATATCAAAACAGATATAGGATATAAACAGCAAAAATCTAAAACAACGTTCTTTGACATATAATAAAAAAATGATCTTATGTCATATCGGAAAGGTTTTTCAAGTCTCCTGTCGGCCACTTGACATTTTCATTAACATCTTTATTCACTGAATTTCCAGAGTACGTATGCAATTTTATTTTATAAGATAATGCTTCCAAAAAAATAACGTCATATGTTGCGTCAATTTTTTCACATTGACGCGGAACAAAAGTTTAAATGCTAGAATATAATTTAATGATAATTACCGACCAAAAAAGTGAGAGACTCCCATTTAAGACTGATAAATTTCAATCTTCTAAAAATACTCCGTGCGATTTGGGAGACTTGGACAATATCAACGGGAAGCAACACTAACGAGTAGCACTAACTGGGAGCAGCACTAACGAGCAGCACTAAGTGGAGAGCAGTACTAACGAGCAGCAGTAACAAGTTTGAGCAGTATTAACGAGCAGTGGTTACAAGATTGAGCAGTATTAATGAGCAGTAGTAACTATTTGAGCAGCACTAACTCGGACACGTGGCGGCATTCTAGTGGAGTTGCACAGTTGCACGCTCGCGGGGTAGTTGCACGGGGTATTTTGGGAAGATTTAAAACCCAACTCTTTTTTGGGGAGATATCATTTCATTTGGTCCAAATTAAGAAATCACCCTATAATTTAATATATTGAACTTAAATTATTAAGTTTTTTACTACCATGAATTATTAAATGTGTAACTTGATATTCTGAACTCGACAAAATAGTCGACTTAGTACCCGATCATTAATCCGTTCACGTTTTTTTACTTGAATTACTTTCATTGAAGATTTTAACATACTAAAATATATACGTGTATTTTAATATATTGATATTAATGGCAAATACTAAATGTGACTATTTTTTTTAAGTTAATAATTTTTTGTTTTGTTGAGTTAATAATTTTTTGTTTTATTAAGTAGATATGAAAATTGTGATCGGAAGTGACATACGTGTTCAATCTTTCACATTCAAAAGAAATTATAAAATACACACGATTACTCACCCATCATTTTGACACGTGTGAGGATCCCATCATGTGAATCTTGTTCTGTGACATACAATAAAAAATGAACTTGTGTCATATCGGGAAGGTCTTCTAGTCTCCCGTCGACCACTTGACATTCTCATTTACATCTTTATACATTGAATTTGCGGAGTACTATGCAACTTTATTTTACAAGATAAGTCTTAGAAAAAAATAACGTCATATATTGCGTCAATGTTTTTAGATACATTAGCAGGTTACCCGCGCAATGCGGCGGTGGGGACCATGTGACTAAATTTGACGGCGATCAAGTAGTGGATGGTGACGACGATAGTGATAGTGGCTGCTGGTTGGGGTCGTGCGGATGGTGGGTGATTTAATTTTATTTTTGTAATGATTAATAAAGATATCTCATAAGCTTACTTAAATCCAAAATTGACGTTTTTTTTAAATATGAACCGTTTTAGCTATGTTGAATATCTCATAAGTTTCTTTAAATCCGAAATTGGCATTTTTTAAAATATGGACCTTTTAGTTATGTTAAAGTTAAAGGTTATATACATTAGTTGTTGGGATAAAGCAAAATATCAAGTACATCTAGGGGTGTTAACGAGTCGAGCTTTTAACGAGCTACTCGAGTTCGAGCTCGTTTGTATCGAGCTCGAGCCTATACAAATTCGATCTCGAGTCGAGCTCGAACATAAAACAAGACTCGATTAATCTCACGAGCCGAGCCAAATAATTTAATACTCGACTCGGCTCGTTCGATAGCTCGTTTAATCTCGAGCCTTCGCCAACAACAGACTCCTCCTTGTTTGACAGCTCTTTCAACAGCACGACGTATCTTGGCCGATATTCCGCCACCAGCCGATATTCCGCTTTTTACAGCTGCTTCCGGCCACTGCTTCCATAGCAAGACAGGTCCTAAGGTAGTTTTAGTGTACCTCTTCTTCTATTCTAGTATGCCACCGCTCGCTATCTGGCTGGAAAAGGTGGTCCGGAAGCTTCCTCTCTCCCAGCAAGCAAGATGAGATCACCACTTCTCTCGGACTTCCTTTACTTCGTAACCTTAGCTTTAGATGTCCTTTCATAGATTCTCGAACCTTTTTATTTTTAGATTTTTTTTATCTGTCTCGTACGAAGCAATGGGAGGCAAGCTATGACGGCAGGATGTGACCTTGCCTTTCGCCCTGCTACCGCCTTCTAAGTTCTTCTGACTAAACGAAGTTAAGACTAAAGGTGCACTTCTTGGTGAAAGGACGGGAAGAAGGACTTATTAGCCGTATCTAGCTCCTTTTGGCAATGGCATTGAAAAGCCCGATCTAGGTCATCCAAGTCAAGTAGAGAAATTGAATAAAATAGGGGCGATCATCGGTTTTCTTTATGGAGGGATATATTATTCAAGATATTCTTGAAAGGCGGATTGACAAGTGCGACGAGGAGATGGAGATTCCAGAAAAGTCTACGAATAAGTAAGTGAAGGCTTGGCTTAGTTTGTAAAAAGGCTCAAGTTTTTTGGCTTCCTATAAACCCCTCCTAGGTTGTGGCAACTTTCTACTCCTCCTGAGCTGTCTTGTCGTAAAAAAAAAATTAAATTGCTTCGAGCATCCGGCTTCACCACTGCTGCCTGCTCTCTACTTCTTCGGCCCTGCGCCTTTTCAATCAATCTCCGGCCGCTCCGCTATTAGTGCGAGCTGTAAGGAGTCTTGATCTCGAGTCAAGCTGGGGCGTCATCTGTCTTTTAAGTTAAGTCATTTCCTAAGACGGCTCCTCTTATTCTTTCTACGATAATCCAAACTGCAGCTCCACGAGTCTGCTCGGAACCAGTCGATTCCTGAGCGCACGATTCTTTCGCATGTAGAAAGGAGAAGAGTGAAAGAGATTACCTAGCTCACATTTATGACAGGGGGAAAGCTGTGGAGCAAGTTCAACCATAAGGCACTGCATCAAGCAACTCTAGGTTGTATAGCCTTGTGGTGTAAGGCTGTGTAAATAACTGGACCTTACCACCGGGCTCAAAGGATCTCATTCTCCGTTATCGGATTGGCTCGTTGCTCGTTAGCGCTTTAGTTTGATTGCAGCTAGCGCGCCCCTTTTCTTTCCACTTTCTCTTAGTCAAGCTTTGAAGCCCCTACTGGGATGGGATCTTTTCCTTCTTAGCTTTCAATGGTATTCTAGAATTCCTTCGTTCTGGTGCAATTCACTCAGTCTAGTCTCGCTCGAGCTCCTCTAGTCCGAATAGACTTTTCTGAGTCGAAGAAGCAGCTTGAGTAGTAAAGTCTTGTGCTATAAATGCATAAGCGGGTAAAGAGTACATGTGTTGAGCTACCAAAGAAGTAATAACCCCTACAGAAGCTAGAGCAAGGCCTAATTGAAAATGAATCGAATTATTAATTGTGTCATAAAGGCCCTTATGCCCACGTCCCAATCGTCCTCCCCAAGCTACATTCGCACTAACCCTGTCTAAACGTTCCTGAACCCTTGCAAGACCTTTTCGCTTGTTGCACCACGTAAAAGCAGGTCCCCTGAAAAGCCAAATCACTCAACCCACAAGTAGACATCATATTGTTGAAAAGTAAACATCTGTTCATAGAAATAGGTGGGCAGTTCCTATCGGTGGAGCTAAGACACCTTCGAGAGATATAGCTGTAGCTCTTGGTGGCACGGGCAAGACAGTTCATGAATGAATGGCGAGTTTTCTATTTACTAGAATATCTTTCCTGCGAAGTAAGTTTCTCTCTATCAATAGGAGCCGAACCAGGGCTAAGTTCATAAAGCCTGAACGATCCCAGTGTGACCGTTGACTTACGAGCTACTAGGCTATATATAAAAGACAAGCGCAGATAATGAGGATGGAAAAGATTTATATCTATTCTTTAAGCTCCACACTTCGAGACTTGTGGAAGAGGGGGGTGAGTTGATATTAAGGTGTCAAGGCGCTCGAAGAAGGCCACAAGTGGAAGCAACCGATGCTTTGGTCATTCAGTTGACTCCTTGCTGCCAGTCCGTGCTTGCTGTCATGCTGGCAAAAGCGGGGCTTTCGGTCGGTTTTACCTACTATTGGATTTGAACCAATGACTCTCGCCGTATGAAAGCGATACTCTAACCGCTGAGTCAAGTAGGTCAAGCTGAGTAAAGTCAGAGAAAATAGACCCCTATAAGTATAAGAGAAAGCCGTACCATTAAACTATACAACATACAACCTCGAAACTTGATTTCGTTGGTCTTTCTCGTCTTTATCTCTCTCCAAGGCAAAGGGTTATGCGTTGGATCCACGATCCTTCACTCTGCAGTAGATTCAAGGTGGTTTACCAAAATAGGATTTAACGAGCCGAACAAGTGTTTTATACAATAAGTAAAAGTGTTGATACATTAAGTACAAGAATATACATATATTCTTAGGAGTTTTAACGAGTCGAGTAATTAACGAGCTTTTCGAGTATGTAAATTAGTTATTTTCAAAAAACATGGAATTATAAACGAGTATCGAGCTCGAGCTCGAACACTATATAAATATTCGAGCTCGAGCTCAATTTTAAAAGCTTATTCGAGCTCGAGTCGAGCTTGAGCCGAGTAATTACTAAACGAGCCGAGCCTAAATTTCCTGATATACTACTCGACTCGAATCGTTAACACCCCTAAGTACATCAATTGGTTAACATATAGTCCGTACTTGCAAAAGGTGTTGGGTTCGAATCCTGTAAGCAATACTTTTTTTTTTATTTTTGTGGTGTTTAAGATGTTACCCAAAATAGAAATAAGATTAAGTCTAAAGACTTTATACTCAGTAGTCCTAAACCCTTTAATAAAGAGTAAGATACGGAACAAACACTAAGTTAAATATTGTAATAACAATAGTAGATGGATTGAAATGTAAACAGTTAATAGTTAGTTTACTAGCAAAATAGGTATGTGAGATTAAGTCAGTATATTGAGAGTTGCTAATGAGAATGCCGATCATAAACTCTTGAGAAATTAATGGAAATACGGCTTCTCTCTGATATGGGTTTTAATTTTTTTGAACGGCAAGTTAGTAGTTTGTGGTTCGAGCTTAGAGAGTGACATCACAAGGGGCAGTATGTTATCTCTCGAACCCTCCACCTATGGGGAATAAACCACACATCCACGACGGAACTTGAACCCATGACCTAGGTCATGGACAACACCTTATGTTTTCCACCAATACCATTAGGCTAGAAGCCTTGGATCATGTGTGTGTTTTAATAGTGTTTTAAATTTAGGAACGAATTGTCAAATCGTTCACACACGAGAATTTCAATGTTAATATTAATTAGTATATAAACACACAAGAGCATTGTATCGACAAAATTGTATAGACTAATGCTAAAACCGAAACTTATATCAAACCCTATGAAAATGATAGCTAAATTTCATTCCTACTATTGTTTAGGCAAAATAAAAATAATAATAATAATAATAATAATAATAATACAGGTTTAACTAAATTAAACTAAACTAAATAACTATGTTATTATCTTCAAAAGTATCAACTCAAATAAAGTTATACTAGCTATCAAAGAAAAAATCACATTAAGAAAGGCATTCATATGATAGTCATACGTCCACAGAGCATGTGTTTAAGGTCTTTTACTCAACATAAAGCATTGCTCCTGTATTACAAGTACGGTCGACTTGTAATAAAGGATAAAAGTATAATAACCTCGTAGTAATTGTCTTCAGCCCAACATCCCAAGTTGGTTCATGGTCATATATCAGACTATTTTGTTAATACACATACTTAACAACAATGTAACCAAGTAAATGAAAAAAAATTCTAATACTATGATACTATCAAACAAGTCACAGTTTCTCATATTTTGACAGTTGAATGTAATTGAATTTCGATACTTCTAAATGGTCCACCAAGTAGTCGCCACAATCACTTGAATTCCAGTCTCGTAATCATTTGCATTACGAAGACTATCAATCCACGATGTTCATGCTGAATACGACACCATGTTTGAAAAATATGTGTCACACCATACACTAATTAGACACCATACATGTATAAAACGTGTGTCACACCATACACTAATTAGACTATCAATACACTAATAATGTAACACCCCGAGACCCGGCCTAGCATTTTTAAAGTTGTCGGTAAGTTATTTTATTATTTATAATTTTATAGAATTTTATTTGATTTATTAGAATTTTTAACCACGGGGTTAAAAATTAGCAAAACTGAGATAGATATATATTAGTATGATTTTTATATATCTGGGTCCACTTTTGAACCGGGTTTCTAGTGATATTTTTAGTTTTATTATCAGAGTTCATTTAGGGTTCCAAATTAAACATCGTATTTTAGAATAATACTGATTTATTAAAAAGATATGACCATTTTTTGTTGGGCACGTGTTATGTGATGTGGGTTTTGGAAAGTTTGTCTCAATCTCAATCTCATAATCTCTCTCTCGTCTCTGCTCTCGTTTAACACACACAAAACACACACAAATATAAGAAACTTTGATTTGAGCTTGAATCTTTGAAGTTGTTTGACCAAATTTCGAAATTGAAGCTTCCAACTAGTAAGTAATCTTCTCTTTTGATTAGGATTAGAAGTTCTTGAGTAGTCTTGCTTATTTGAAGAATTAGGGTTTAGTGTTCTTGGTGGGTTTTGATCAAAAATCCGAAATTGATGATTTCTATGGAATGGATTATAGTAGTGAAGTGTTATAGATGCTATATGAATGATTAAATCATCCAAATTAAACCTAATTCATAAATTATGATTATTGGTCAAGAACCCTAATTTTGGAGATGATGATTTCTGTGAATTTGTGATTGTTTAAGATTGTAATTAGTGTTATAATTGTGTTAGAAACTAGTTATAACATTAAAGTAATTGTT
Organism: Calendula officinalis; assembly: GCA_963853835.1. NCBI lineage: Eukaryota > Viridiplantae > Streptophyta > Magnoliopsida > Asterales > Asteraceae > Calendula > Calendula officinalis. The sequence goes on from OY970826.1 coordinate 73,449,538, forward strand.
TGATAATGTTTAGACAAAAATTAGTAAGTTGTAAAATTGTGTAGTTTGACTTTTGAAAAGTCAAATCTGGATTTGATGAAGATGAGATTTGATTGTATGCATTTCTTAAATTAGTTATGAAGTTATGATGGTATGAATTCATATGTTGATATGTTATAGTTAAGAATCGGGTCTTGGCCCGTTTGGGCCAAATTAGTACCTTAGATGTGCAATTACAAGTTAGATGTTGAATTTGACTTTTGTGGAGTCAAAATACTTGTTTGTGCAGAATTTTGGGTATGTGTAATGGTATAGAATTGAGTTTGAAGTTTATGTATATTTTGACTTGAAATGGTACCTTAATTGTGAAAGGGTAAGAAATTGGTCGAAATTGACTTGTCAAAGTCAAAACTGGAAATTGACTTAGTCTATGATTGGTTAATTAATCTTAAAATAGTATTTTGATATTAAATGAGGATATGATATAAGGTTGTTTAGGGTGGTGGATAAAAGATGAGATTTCGACCCGTTTGGGCTAAAATAATAGTATGTTGTTAAAGATGTTAGACTTTGACTTTGATGAAGTCAAAGTGGTAATTGTATGGTAATTGGAAGGTTTTAAAGTAATTGGTCGGTATTTAGGATTCTAGTAGATAAAAATCGTATTTTGACTCGTTTGGGCCAAAATGATTATAAATTGCATAAAGTGTTGCATTTCAGGACAGCTTGCTGTCCTTATGTTCAGGTCCGTTTTCGACCTTGTTCGGGACAGAATCCGGGCTCCGGGTCTTCTGGGATGTTGTAGCCTGATGAGTTAGCTTTCCATGGCCGCTGACCGCTCGTCAATAGGACTTACGGTTTGTGAGTTACGACAATTTTCGTGAAGTGTCGCAGTGCTGAAACACTGTGTGTTTCTGCAGTGTTGTGAGGCAGTTTCGAGGCCTTTAGGGTCAGATTCGAGCCGAGCATTCTGAATAGGAGTTGTAGCATTATGAGTCTAGAGTAAGCTGTGAAAAGTTGGTAAAAAAAAGATAAACGGTTTGAAAGTTATGGCAGTTACAGTGAGCTGTCGCGGGTTTGACAGATTCTGGGTTTCCTCTATAGTCATACTTTAAATGGTTGACTTTGTATTAGGTCAAATCTGGGATTTTATTATTAATTGGATGATAATTATGATTTGGTATTTGTATTGTGAATTAATCGTAATAGTAAGGTAATAAAAATGGGCTTTTGACCCGTTTGGGTATTTTTGGTTAAAATGGACCAACTGTGTAAGTTTTGATCAGGCTTGACTTTGTTGAGTCAAAGTGTCAATGTGCAGAATTGTACTGTAGATTTTGAGTTAGTACACTTGTTGTTATATCTTTATAGTGTATTGTGCAGTTTTACACATTTGGGTCAAATGATTACTAATTGGGGTGTTACTTGTGATTGCAGGAAAGGGAAAAGAGGCTCAGTGATATTAGACAACTGAGTGGAAAGAGACTTGGCAAAGGTGAGTGGATTTATATCCTTTGTATTGTTTAAATTGCAATGGTTTTGGTTGCAATTGAAAGTGTTTAGTGTTGATCAGTTAGTGCTGATCAGTTAGTTCTGACCCAGTTAGTGCTGATCAGTTAGTGCTGACCCCGTTAGTGCTAATCAGTTAGTGTTGATCAGTTAGTGTTGATGAGTTAGTGTTGATCAGTTAGTGCTGATCAGTTAGTGCTGATTTAGTTAGTGTTGATCCGTTCGTACTGCTCCCTTATTTCTGGACCAGTATTAGTAGTATAATGATAATTAACTGGTTATGTGTTAATTGAATGATATGTGCACATGGAATCTGATATGTGCACATGAAAAAGTATAGAGGCAGCTTGACTGGGTGGCTGGGCTTTCGTTTACTGTTAGATAACGGTAATTGTACCTTGGCATATTCGTTGTGTCTTAAGGAAGCTTTACCATTGCTAATGAGTAAAGGGCTATCGGTAAGCTGTTGTTAGGCCCACAACAGTTGTAAGGTTCCGCAAAACCGCCGTACCTCTCGTTATATGTGATTAAGTGATAGAGATTGTGAATCTGTGAAGATTGTGAATCTGTGAAGATTGTGAATCTGTGAAGATTGTGAATCTGCGAAGATTGTGAATCGAGATTGTTGTATTTATACAATATCTTTGGTTATATTTTCATTCACTTAGCTTTGTGCTAATCCCCCACTATGTTGAATCTTTTACAGGTTGTAGATGGATGAGTCTTTCGGAGATTAAGATTAGGAATGATTGACCAGGACTTAAAGAAATGATTTTGATGTTGAGCCGTAATGTTAAGTAACACTATTTCGGAAAGTTAACTTTTGCAAAATTATATATCTTATGTTTTTTTATAACTTGTGAATAACAAGTTATATATATGTAATTTTGAAACGCTTCCGCATTTGTTGTAAAAAAAAAAAAAAAAAAAATGGTTCAGATTTTGAGGTGTTACAATTTGGTATCAGAGCCTTGATTTGGCGGTGTGTACACAGTTAGGTGTAGCATTCCCAAATCTTGGCTCAAGTTTGGTCAAACATTCCTAGTGTGTGGGGATTAGGAAAGTGTGATTAGTATGTTAGAGGTTAGTATGTAGGTACTAACGGTTTAAACTAAAAATTTGTGAGATGTTGTGATTGAGTTTACAGGTATGACAGATAAAGAGAACCCGACCCCCTTGACCTCAACATATAGAGGTACATCAGGTAATAATGAAGAAATAGACATACTAGAGCATGTACATGAGTTGGAAAATCAGATGCAGGGGCTTAGAAATGCGGTTCATGAGTTACAACAATAAATTCAAAGTGTACGAACAGAGACTCCTCCAGTTATAACTATTCAGTTGGTGATATCTCTAATACCATACTTTTAAACTTTACATTTTAGTCAACACAATTTCAATCTTATTATCCTTTTCCACCTCAAGGACCATATCCATATTATAACTTGAACTTTCTATCGCATTTGAGTTTGAATCTATCGTATGCTTGCAAACAATTAGTGGATTATAATATTTGGGAGTTCGTATCAAGACAAGAATTATAAACAACACTATAGGGAATTTGAGAAAGCCTGAATAGGAAAAAGTTTATTGATCTAGATGACCGAGGGAATGAAAGTTGAGGAGATGATTAGATATTTCAACGAAAAGTTGAAAGTTGTGAAACAGTGGTTAACCGATGAGCTCTCATAGGTGCAATACTTTACTAGGGTCTTTTAGTCAGAATACGAGAGTACTTTTGGATTAGCCGAATCATTACCCAGTCTTTTGCCCCGGATAAAGCTATTGAGGATAACATCAAATTCCAAGAAAAGAGTTATAAGGATGAAATACTTATGAAAAAAAATAAAATAAAATCAGAGTTAGATCATACGGTACACAACAAAATAGAAGGTTGATGAGAAACTAAAAACAGGGAATCAAGACCATAATTCAACAGTTGGTGGTATTAATCAGAATTTGCGAGGGTGCAATAATTGTAGATCTTCTCATTCAGACTTTTGTACTTTCCAAATTATACGATGTGTATGATGTGGACTAGTCAGCCATAAAGTAAAAGATTGTGGGTATCTTACTGGTGTATGTTGGAATTGTCTGAAGTGGGAATAGATTGAGTGATTGTCCTTTGGAAAAACAAAAAGACTAGGTCAAGGAATGGGGCGGTCGGGAGATCGTCATTTTCGAGCTAAAAGAAAAAAAATGCTATTTCACTTGGGAATGGAGCTTACAGGATGACGGCGGATGATGCTACCGTCACTGTTGATGATATTACGGGTATGTTTTCGATAAACTTAATACTTTGCTTATGTCACGTAATATTAGAGCAAATTGTTTATGTATGTTATGTGAAAATATGTGATATGTTGAAATTAATTGCTTTGTTGTTCCTTTACTTCATGGAGAAGTGAAGATGCTTGATGGTATCATGATTTCGGTCACAATATCTGTGATTGAAGTTGAATTTGATTTTCATAATAATTATTGTAAGGATTCCTGAAAAATGACAAAAGAAAAACTTCTCCCATCGTAACCGGTGTAGGATTAAAGATCAGGCCCAGGATTCGAGTCAAATTGACCTTCCCTCTCATTGATGTAATCATAAATATATATTGTGTGGTCCGGGTGGGACTAGTGTTTAGAGTAAAGGAATATGTAATCATTACCGTGGCCTGTCGGGTCACACATAGTGACTTGCGGGGTGTGAGTTGCTCATTAAGTGTTCGTGTTATTCAATTTTGGAGCAAATAGCTCATTTTATGTTTTGTGTAAATTGTGATAAGTTAAAATTGAGTGAAGATGATAGGTTGTATGTCGGCTTCCGTCACAATATATGTGACTATAGATTAACTTGAATATAATAGTAATTATTGTAAACCCCTGAAATATAAAGCTTATAATTATAATTGATGTAATTATAGACGTTGGCTGAATAGTCTAAGTTAGACTAGAACTTGGTATAAGAAAGAGGAAATTTTTACCGTAACATGTTGTGTCGCATGTAGTGACTTGTAGAGTGACGACCAATTGTATTCGACCAATATGTGTGATTTGGTGTTTGCTTTTGTAATGGATGTTAGAAATGAAGGATATATAACTATAGCTACTCGGTTATCTTTGAAATCATATGGAGTATGAAGTTATGAAATTAGATGATTTGTTACCTAAGCTGAATGTGAAGTAGGAAAATTGACTTAATGAATCTAGATTGGCGATTATTTCGGGTTGTTTTGTGGATTATAGATTGGTAAAATCCTCAACATGCTATAAAATTGGATTTAATTATGAAAACTACTTGATAGAAGTGTTAGACAAGATGAGACTGGACGCTGTTTCATGTGGTATTTGATGCAAATTTTGATTAAGAAAGATATAATTTGAAATTTAGTGGATTCTGATCGTAAGTTTGATAACGGTGATTCAAAATTTTGAGTATCGAGACAAGGTTAGATCGTAATAGTGTATGAAATTTCGATGGAATAATGAACGGGATGTAAAAGTTATAGAATTTGAAATGATTGTTGTGACCGTAAGTAAGGAAATTTTGAGATTGTCTATGTTTTAAGATTATTAAAAGACATGTGAAGGATTATCTTAACTATAACTTGGGATTTATAATTGTTGTTATGCCTTAAAACTATGGAGACCTTATTGATTAATATGAGATGCATCGTTTACGCAGACCACAAAAGTATGTATACTATTATAAAGGAGATGATTAGAATGTATTAGAGGATTATGGATTTTAAAAGTGAAGAAAAGTTGTTAATGCCTATGGTTGGATTTGTAAAGAAATTATAGACAGTACTTAGTTTGGAACAAGTTGAGATAGTTTTGAGTTTGGATTGACTAGAATTATGTCAAGATTTATTTCATAAATGATTTCGATGATGTTAAGAGAATGGAGGAACCGTATGGGGTTTTATTACATGAATAAAGAAAACATTATTGCCTATGCTTCGAGATACAAGAAATCAAGAGAAAGTAACTATTTTATGTGAATTAGAACAAATTCGAAGGTAGGGATGAAATAAAATTTTAACAAAAATAAATTGATTTGATAATTTAGAGGATTAAAGATTAATCAATATCATATTGGGTACCGATATTTGAGAGTTTTTAAATTTGACTTTATTTGTGATTTAAAGAAAGAAAGATGATAAATGTTGCACAACTTGTTGGATGAGTTCATAATTGTGCACCGATTAAAAGAAATTGTCAAATACTGATTGACGTAGTTGGAATATTTAGAGTTCTCAAGTGGGTATGAGAACATTGTGAGGATAATAGTTTGATGTGATGAATTAAGACTAAGAAAAAAAAACTGTTAATTGATTAGTTTGAGTATGATCAGATTCCGAGGACGGAATCTTTTTAAGGGGGGTAGATTTGTAACACCCCGAGACCCGGCCTAGCATTTTTAAAGTTGTCGGTAAGTTATTTTATTATTTATAATTTTATAGAATTTTATTTGATTTATTAGAATTTTTAACCACGGGGTTAAAAATTAGCAAAACTGAGATAGATATATATTAGTATGATTTTTATATATCTGGGTCCACTTTTGAACCGGGTTTCTAGTGATATTTTTAGTTTTATTATCAGAGTTCATTTAGGGTTCCAAATTAAACATCGTATTTTAGAATAATACTGATTTATTAAAAAGATATGACCATTTTTTGTTGGGCACGTGTTATGTGATGTGGGTTTTGGAAAGTTTGTCTCAATCTCAATCTCATAATCTCTCTCTCGTCTCTGCTCTCGTTTAACACACACAAAACACACACAAATATAAGAAACTTTGATTTGAGCTTGAATCTTTGAAGTTGTTTGACCAAATTTCGAAATTGAAGCTTCCAACTAGTAAGTAATCTTCTCTTTTGATTAGGATTAGAAGTTCTTGAGTAGTCTTGCTTATTTGAAGAATTAGGGTTTAGTGTTCTTGGTGGGTTTTGATCAAAAATCCGAAATTAATGATTTCTATGGAATGGATTATAGTAGTGAAGTGTTATAGATGCTATATGAATGATTAAATCATCCAAATTAAACCTAATTCATAAATTATGATTATTGGTCAAGAACCCTAATTTTGGAGATGATGATTTCTGTGAATTTGTGATTGTTTAAGATTGTAATTAGTGTTATAATTGTGTTAGAAACTAGTTATAACATTAAAGTAATTGTTTGATAATGTTTAGACAAAAATTAGTAAGTTGTAAAATTGTGTAGTTTGACTTTTGAAAAGTCAAATCTGGATTTGATGAAGATGAGATTTGATTGTATGCATTTCTTAAATTAGTTTTGAAGTTATGATGGTATGAATTCATATGTTGATATGTTATAGTTAAGAATCGGGTCTTGGCCCGTTTGGGCCAAATTAGTACCTTAGATGTGCAATTACAAGTTAGATGTTGAATTTGACTTTTGTGGAGTCAAAATACTTGTTTGTGCAGAATTTTGGGTATGTGTAATGGTATAGAATTGAGTTTGAAGTTTATGTATATTTTGACTTGAAATGGTACCTTAATTGTGAAAGGGTAAGAAATTGGTCGAAATTGACTTGTCAAAGTCAAAACTGGAAATTGACTTAGTCTATGATTGGTTAATTAATCTTAAAATAGTATTTTGATATTAAATGAGGATATGATATAAGGTTGTTTAGGGTGGTGGATAAAAGATGAGATTTCGACCCGTTTGGGCTAAAATAATAGTATGTTGTTAAAGATGTTAGACTTTGACTTTGATGAAGTCAAAGTGGTAATTGTATGGTAATTGGAAGGTTTTAAAGTAATTGGTCGGTATTTAGGATTCTAGTAGATAAAAATCGTATTTTGACTCGTTTGGGCCAAAATGATTATAAATTGCATAAAGTGTTGCATTTCAGGACAGCTTGCTGTCCTTATGTTCAGGTCCGTTTTCGACCTTGTTCGGGACAGAATCCGGGCTCCGGGTCTTCTGGGATGTTGTAGCCTGATGAGTTAGCTTTCCATGGCCGCTGACCGCTCGTCAATAGGACTTACGGTTTGTGAGTTACGACAATTTTCGTGAAGTGTCGCAGTGCTGAAACACTGTGTGTTTCTGCAGTGTTGTGAGGCAGTTTCGAGGCCTTTAGGGTCAGATTCGAGCCGAGCATTCTGAGTAGGAGTTGTAGCATTATGAGTCTAGAGTAAGCTGTGAAAAGTTGGTAAAAAAAAGATAAACGGTTTGAAAGTTATGGCAGTTACAGTGAGCTGTCGCGGGTTTGACGGATTCTGGGTTTCCTCTATAGTCATACTTTAAATGGTTGACTTTGTATTAGGTCAAATCTGGGATTTTATTATTAATTGGATGATAATTATGATTTGGTATTTGTATTGTGAATTAATCGTAATAGTAAGGTAATAAAAATGGGCTTTTGACCCGTTTGGGTATTTTTGGTTAAAATGGACCAACTGTGTAAGTTTTGATCAGGCTTGACTTTGTTGAGTCAAAGTGTCAATGTGCAGAATTGTAGTGTAGATTTTGAGTTAGTACACTTGTTGTTATATCTTTATAGTGTATTGTGCAGTTTTACACATTTGGGTCAAATGATTACTAATTGGGGTGTTACTTGTGATTGCAGGAAAGGGAAAAGAGGCTCAGTGATATTAGACAACTGAGTGGAAAGAGACTTGGCAAAGGTGAGTGGATTTATAACCTTTGTATTGTTTAAATTGCAATGGTTTTGGTTGCAATTGAAAGTGTTTAGTGTTGATCAGTTAGTGCTGATCAGTTAGTTCTGACCCAGTTAGTGCTGATCAGTTAGTGCTGACCCCGTTAGTGCTAATCAGTTAGTGTTGATCAGTTAGTGTTGATGAGTTAGTGTTGATCAGTTAGTGCTGATCAGTTAGTGCTGATTTAGTTAGTGTTGATCCGTTCGTACTGCTCCCTTATTTCTGGACCAGTATTAGTAGTATAATGATAATTAACTGGTTATGTGTTAATTGAATGATATGTGCACATGGAATCTGATATGTGCACATGAAAAAGTATAGAGGCAGCTTGACTGGGTGGCTGAGCTTTCGTTTACTGTTAGATAACGGTAATTGTACCTTGGCATATTCGTTGTGTCTTAAGGAAGCTTTACCATTGCTAATGAGTAAAGGGCTATCGGTAAGCTGTTGTTAGGCCCACAACAGTTGTAAGGTTCCGCAAAACCGCCGTACCTCTCGTTATATGTGATTAAGTGATAGAGATTGTGAATCTGTAAAGATTGTGAATCTGTGAAGATTGTGAATCTGTGAAGATTGTGAATCTGCGAAGATTGTGAATCGAGATTGTTGTATTTATACAATATCTTTGGTTATATTTTCATTCACTTAGCTTTGTGCTAATCCCCCACTATGTTGAATCTTTTACAGGTTGTAGATGGATGAGTCTTTCGGAGATTAAGATTAGGAATGATTGACCAGGACTTAAAGAAATGATTTTGATGTTGAGCCGTAATGTTAAGTAACACTATTTCGGAAAGTTAACTTTTGCAAAATTATATATCTTATGTTTTTTTATAACTTGTGAATAACAAGTTATATATATGTAATTTTGAAACGCTTCCGCATTTGTTGTAAAAAAAAAAAAAAAAAAAAAAAATGGTTCAGATTTTGAGGTGTTACAATTTGGTATCAGAGCCTTGATTTGGCGGTGTGTACACAGTTAGGTGTAGCATTCCCAAATCTTGGCTCAAGTTTGGTCAAACATTCCTAGTGTGTGGGGATTAGGAAAGTGTGATTAGTATGTTAGAGGTTAGTATGTAGGTACTAACGGTTTAAACTAAAAATTTGTGAGATGTTGTGATTGAGTTTACAGGTATGACAGATAAAGAGAACCCGACCCCCTTGACCTCAACATATAGAGGTACATCAGGTAATAATGAAGAAATAGACATACTAGAGCATGTACATGAGTTGGAAAATCAGATGCAGGGGCTTAGAAATGCGGTTCATGAGTTACAACAATAAATTCAAAGTGTACGAACAGAGACTCCTCCAGTTATAACTATTCAGTTGGTGATATCTCTAATACCATACTTTTAAACTTTACATTTTAGTCAACACAATTTCAATCTTATTATCCTTTTCCACCTCAAGGACCATATCCATATTATAACTTGAACTTTCTATCGCATTTGAGTTTGAATCTATCGTATGCTTGCAAACAATTAGTGGATTATAATATTTGGGAGTTCGTATCAAGACAAGAATTATAAACAACACTATAGGGAATTTGAGAAAGCCTGAATAGGAAAAAGTTTATTGATCTAGATGACCGAGGGAATGAAAGTTGAGGAGATGATTAGATATTTCAACGAAAAGTTGAAAGTTGTGAAACAGTGGTTAACCGATGAGCTCTCATAGGTGCAATACTTTACTAGGGTCTTTTAGTCAGAATACGAGAGTACTTTTGGATTAGCCGAATCATTACCCAGTCTTTTGCCCCGGATAAAGCTATTGAGGATAACATCAAATTCCAAGAAAAGAGTTATAAGGATGAAATACTTATGAAAAAAAATAAAATAAAATCAGAGTTAGATCATACGGTACACAACAAAATAGAAGGTTGATGAGAAACTAAAAACAGGGAATCAAGACCATAATTCAACAGTTGGTGGTATTAATCAGAATTTGCGAGGGTGCAATAATTGTAGATCTTCTCATTCAGACTTTTGTACTTTCCAAATTATACGATGTGTATGATGTGGACTAGTCAGCCATAAAGTAAAAGATTGTGGGTATCTTACTGGTGTATGTTGGAATTGTCTGAAGTGGGAATAGATTGAGTGATTGTCCTTTGGAAAAACAAAAAGACTAGGTCAAGGAATGGGGCGGTCGGGAGATCGTCATTTTCGAGCTAAAAGAAAAAAAATGCTATTTCACTTGGGAATGGAGCTTACAGGATGACGGCGGATGATGCTACCGTCACTGTTGATGATATTACGGGTATGTTTTCGATAAACTTAATACTTTGCTTATGTCACGTAATATTAGAGCAAATTGTTTATGTATGTTATGTGAAAATATGTGATATGTTGAAATTAATTGCTTTGTTGTTCCTTTACTTCATGGAGAAGTGAAGATGCTTGATGGTATCATGATTTCGGTCACAATATCTGTGATTGAAGTTGAATTTGATTTTCATAATAATTATTGTAAGGATTCCTGAAAAATGACAAAAGAAAAACTTCTCCCATCGTAACCGGTGTAGGATTAAAGATCAGGCCCAGGATTCGAGTCAAATTGACCTTCCCTCTCATTGATGTAATCATAAATATATATTGTGTGGTCCGGGTGGGACTAGTGTTTAGAGTAAAGGAATATGTAATCATTACCGTGGCCTGTCGGGTCACACATAGTGACTTGCGGGGTGTGAGTTGCTCATTAAGTGTTCGTGTTATTCAATTTTGGAGCAAATAGCTCATTTTATGTTTTGTGTAAATTGTGATAAGTTAAAATTGAGTGAAGATGATAGGTTGTATGTCGGCTTCCGTCACAATATATGTGACTATAGATTAACTTGAATATAATAGTAATTATTGTAAACCCCTGAAATATAAAGCTTATAATTATAATTGATGTAATTATAGACGTTGGCTGAATAGTCTAAGTTAGACTAGAACTTGGTATAAGAAAGAGGAAATTTTTACCGTAACATGTTGTGTCGCATGTAGTGACTTGTAGAGTGACGACCAATTGTATTCGACCAATATGTGTGATTTGGTGTTTGCTTTTGTAATGGATGTTAGAAATGAAGGATATATAACTATAGCTACTCGGTTATCTTTGAAATCATATGGAGTATGAAGTTATGAAATTAGATGATTTGTTACCTAAGCTGAATGTGAAGTAGGAAAATTGACTTAATGAATCTAGATTGGCGATTATTTCGGGTTGTTTTGTGGATTATAGATTGGTGAAATCCTCAACATGCTATAAAATTGGATTTAATTATGAAAACTACTTGATAGAAGTGTTAGACAAGATGAGACTGGACGCTGTTTCATGTGGTATTTGATGCAAATTTTGATTAAGAAAGATATAATTTGAAATTTAGTGGATTCTGATCGTAAGTTTGATAACGGTGATTCAAAATTTTGAGTATCGAGACAAGGTTAGATCGTAATAGTGTATGAAATTTCGATGGAATAATGAACGGGATGTAAAAGTTATAGAATTTGAAATGATTGTTGTGACCGTAAGTAAGGAAATTTTGAGATTGTCTATGTTTTAAGATTATTAAAAGACATGTGAAGGATTATCTTAACTATAACTTGGGATTTATAATTGTTGTTATGCCTTAAAACTATGGAGACCTTATTGATTAATATGAGATGCATCGTTTACGCAGACCACAAAAGTATGTATACTATTATAAAGGAGATGATTAGAATGTATTAGAGGATTATGGATTTTAAAAGTGAAGAAAAGTTGTTAATGCCTATGGTTGGATTTGTAAAGAAATTATAGACAGTACTTAGTTTGGAACAAGTTGAGATAGTTTTGAGTTTGGATTGACTAGAATTATGTCAAGATTTATTTCATAAATGATTTCGATGATGTTAAGAGAATGGAGGAACCGTATGGGGTTTTATTACATGAATAAAGAAAACATTATTGCCTATGCTTCGAGATACAAGAAATCAAGAGAAAGTAACTATTTTATGTGAATTAGAACAAATTCGAAGGTAGGGATGAAATAAAATTTTAACAAAAATAAATTGATTTGATAATTTAGAGGATTAAAGATTAATCAATATCATATTGGGTACCGATATTTGAGAGTTTTTAAATTTGACTTTATTTGTGATTTAAAGAAAGAAAGATGATAAATGTTGCACAACTTGTTGGATGAGTTCATAATTGTGCACCGATTAAAAGAAATTGTCAAATACTGATTGACGTAGTTGGAATATTTAGAGTTCTCAAGTGGGTATGAGAACATTGTGAGGATAATAGTTTGATGTGATGAATTAAGACTAAGAAAAAAAAACTGTTAATTGATTAGTTTGAGTATGATCAGATTCCGAGGACGGAATCTTTTTAAGGGGGGTAGATTTGTAACACCCCGAGACCCGGCCTAGCATTTTTAAAGTTGTCGGTAAGTTATTTTATTATTTATAATTTTATAGAATTTTATTTGATTTATTAGAATTTTTAACCACGGGGTTAAAAATTAGCAAAACTGAGATAGATATATATTAGTATGATTTTTATATATCCGGGTCCACTTTTGAACCGGGTTTCTAGTGATATTTTTAGTTTTATTATCAGAGTTCATTTAGGGTTCCAAATTAAACATCGTATTTTAGAATAATACTGATTTATTAAAAAGATATGACCATTTTTTGTTGGGCACGTGTTATGTGATGTGGGTTTTGGAAAGTTTGTCTCAATCTCAATCTCATAATCTCTCTCTCGTCTCTGCTCTCGTTTAACACACACAAAACACACACAAATATAAGAAACTTTGATTTGAGCTTGAATCTTTGAAGTTGTTTGACCAAATTTCGAAATTGAAGCTTCCAACTAGTAAGTAATCTTCTCTTTTGATTAGGATTAGAAGTTCTTGAGTAGTCTTGCTTATTTGAAGAATTAGGGTTTAGTGTTCTTGGTGGGTTTTGATCAAAAATCCGAAATTAATGATTTCTATGGAATGGATTATAGTAGTGAAGTGTTATAGATGCTATATGAATGATTAAATCATCCAAATTAAACCTAATTCATAAATTATTATTATTGGTCAAGAACCCTAATTTTGGAGATGATGATTTCTGTGAATTTGTGATTGTTTAAGATTGTAATTAGTGTTATAATTGTGTCAGAAACTAGTTATAACATTAAAGTAATTGTTTGATAATGTTTAGACAAAAATTAGTAAGTTGTAAAATTGTGTAGTTTGACTTTTGAAAAGTCAAATCTGGATTTGATGAAGATGAGATTTGATTGTATGCATTTCTTAAATTAGTTATGAAGTTATGATGGTATGAATTCATATGTTGATATGTTATAGTTAAGAATCGGGTCTTGGCCCGTTTGGGCCAAATTAGTACCTTAGATGTGCAATTACAAGTTAGATGTTGAATTTGACTTTTGTGGAGTCAAAATACTTGTTTGTGCAGAATTTTGGGTATGTGTAATGGTATAGAATTGAGTTTGAAGTTTATGTATATTTTGACTTGAAATGGTACCTTAATTGTGAAAGGGTAAGAAATTGGTCGAAATTGACTTGTCAAAGTCAAAACTGGAAATTGACTTAGTCTATGATTGGTTAATTAATCTTAAAATAGTATTTTGATATTAAATGAGGATATGATATAAGGTTGTTTAGGGTGGTGGATAAAAGATGAGATTTCGACCCGTTTGGGCTAAAATAATAGTATGTTGTTAAAGATGTTAGACTTTGACTTTGATGAAGTCAAAGTGGTAATTGTATGGTAATTGGAAGGTTTTAAAGTAATTGGTCGGTATTTAGGATTCTAGTAGATAAAAATCGTATTTTGACTCGTTTGGGCCAAAATGATTATAAATTGCATAAAGTGTTGCATTTCAGGACAGCTTGCTGTCCTTATGTTCAGGTCCGTTTCGACCTTGTTCGGGACAGAATCCGGGCTCCGGGTCTTCTGGGCTGTTGTAGCCTGATGAGTTAGCTTTCCATGGCCGCTGACCGCTCGTCAATAGGACTTACGGTTTGTGAGTTACGACAATTTTCGTGAAGTGTCGCAGTGCTGAAACACTGTGTGTTTCTGCAGTGTTGTGAGGCAGTTTCGAGGCCTTTAGGGTCAGATTCGAGCCGAGCATTCTGAATAGGAGTTGTAGCATTATGAGTCTAGAGTAAGCTGTGAAAAGTTGGTAAAAAAAAGATAAACGGTTTGAAAGTTATGGCAGTTACAGTGAGCTGTCACGGGTTTCACAGATTCTGGGTTTCCTCTATAGTCATACTTTAAATGGTTGACTTTGTATTAGGTCAAATCTGGGATTTTATTATTAATTGGATGATAATTATGATTTGGTATTTGTATTGTGAATTAATCGTAATAGTAAGGTAATAAAAATGGGCTTTTGACCCGTTTGGGTATTTTTGGTTAAAATGGACCAACTGTGTAAGTTTTGATCAGGCTTGACTTTGTTGAGTCAAAGTGTCAATGTGCAGAATTGTAGTGTAGATTTTGAGTTAGTACACTTGTTGTTATATCTTTATAGTGTATTGTGCAGTTTTATACATTTGGGTCAAATGATTACTAATTGGGGTGTTACTTGTGATTGCAGGAAAGGGAAAAGAGGCTCAGTGATATTAGACAACTGAGTGGAAAGAGACTTGGCAAAGGTGAGTGGATTTATAACCTTTGTATTGTTTAAATTGCAATGGTTTTGGTTGCAATTGAAAGTGTTTAGTGTTGATCAGTTAGTGCTGATCAGTTAGTTCTGACCCAGTTAGTGCTGATCAGTTAGTGCTGACCCCGTTAGTGCTAATCAGTTAGTGTTGATCAGTTAGTGTTGATGAGTTAGTGTTGATCAGTTAGTGCTGATCAGTTAGTGCTGATTTAGTTAGTGTTGATCCGTTCGTACTGCTCCCTTATTTCTGGACCAGTATTAGTAGTATAATGATAATTAACTGGTTATGTGTTAATTGAATGATATGTGCACATGGAATCTGATATGTGCACATGAAAAAGTATAGAGGCAGCTTGACTGGGTGGCTGGGCTTTCGTTTACTGTTAGATAACGGTAATTGTACCTTGGCATATTCGTTGTGTCTTAAGGAAGCTTTACCATTGCTAATGAGTAAAGGGCTATCGGTAAGCTGTTGTTAGGCCCACAACAGTTGTAAGGTTCCGCAAAACCGCCGTACCTCTCGTTATATGTGATTAAGTGATAGAGATTGTGAATCTGTAAAGATTGTGAATCTGTGAAGATTGTGAATCTGTGAAGATTGTGAATCTGCGAAGATTGTGAATCGAGATTGTTGTATTTATACAATATCTTTGGTTATATTTTCATTCACTTAGCTTTGTGCTAATCCCCCACTATGTTGAATCTTTTACAGGTTGTAGATGGATGAGTCTTTCGGAGATTAAGATTAGGAATGATTGACCAGGACTTAAAGAAATGATTTTGATGTTGAGCCGTAATGTTAAGTAACACTATTTCGGAAAGTTAACTTTTGCAAAATTATATATCTTATGTTTTTTTATAACTTGTGAATAACAAGTTATATATATGTAATTTTGAAACGCTTCCGCATTTGTTGTAAAAAAAAAAAAAAAAATGGTTCAGATTTTGAGGTGTTACGAATAATATGTCTTGGCGGCTACATTAGGCTCCTCTTCAAGCCAAAGTGCAAGGTTCAATATTCTCTCTCTCTCTCTCTGTGTGTGTTATGTTATACCATATGTTTTTAATTTGAAGTACAAAATAGTGACTAGACTTTTTTTTGGAAACAACTTTCTTATTATAAACAAACTAGCACACGGCTAGAAAAAAACAGGACAAAACCGAAACAAAACAATCAATTACATGGAAGAATAAGCCATTCGGCCCAACTAACTCTAAACTTCGGCCGACGATTACAAATCCACAAAAACGCTATTTCTTTAATTGAATCTACCAAAGTATCCCGCCGAGCATCACCATTCCGGAACGTAATTGCGTTTCTATGTCTCCAAAGTATCCATATAACTGTAAATGCCACCGCCTCAACAATCAACTTAGTTTTGGAACTCAATGAGCTTTCATCTAAAATATTAAAAAAATCATCCAATTCTTCCACATTTGTATCTATTACTTGCAACCAATTGCCAATAGCCCTCCAAACTTGTTTCGCCACATCACATGACCAAAACAGATGGTCGACGTCATCAACACCGTCCCCACACATCACACACTTTAAATCATCAAAATATATACCTCTCATTAACAAGTTAACTTTAGAGGGAATCCGGTTCAAGTTAACCTTCCAAAAAAGAATATTGACTTTACGCGGCACTAATGAATTCCATCTCGTTTGCATAATAGATGACGGGAGGATTAAGTTATCAATCCATCTTCTAGTACTCTTTACTTCAAAGAACCCTTCATCCCCTATCTCCCATCTCCAATTATCCTGTTCATTTAACTAGACTTTAGTTTTATAAAATGACCAAATAATTCTTTGCCTTTTGTCAGGATCGATTAACTATGAAGAAGTTAATAAACACCTTAGATCTAATTGATTATAGAAGTTGCAGCGGATCAACACTATATCAATGTATTAAGAACAATGAACTGTAAATAATAAACGAAAATAATAAGAACACAGTTTTCACAAAAAGCTTCAATGTATATTATTGAGTTAACAATACACACGTACGTTTACAATTCGTAAGGAACTATTTATAATAGTCCTTGAAGCTAAACTATTTACCCTAGTTATTCTAGGACTTGATTTACATTCGAATTCTATAGATATACATTGATTTACATGCTATAACTATCTCTACGAAGATCTCGGACTCGATATATTCCATATAAGCTCATCAGTAGTATTCTGCAATCACCAGTAGTAAATAATTAACGTCAGTAGTAACTTTGGTGACCAGTAGTAAGTCCAGATCCATCGTCAGTAGTAACTACTATTGATCAGTAGTATCTTCAATAAGCTTGATCAGTAGTAACTAAGTTATAGTCATTCACCAGTATCAACTTCATCAGTAATAAACAATTCTGCCCCATCAGTACTATGTATGATCAGTACTAACTGCAGCATCAGTATTAAGTTGATATGTGATTTTGTTCCAACACTCTCCCCCTAAACTTATTGATTATCTTTCAATCAACTAAGTTTCTCTTGCTCTTCTTGTTCCCTTCTTCTTTTCTCAAGGGTTCTTTGATTCTGTTGAAGTCTTTGTTCAATAATATATTTGTTGTTCCTTTTTGTGAAGTAGTTTAATTTGTTTTGGAACATAACAGCATCATAAGGCTTCATCATGGTGTTTGTGAATATCTGATACATAGTTTTCTCAGAATGAGGATATTCTTTTTCATACAAGTATAGTTCACAGACTTTGCCAGATTTTTCAAAGAAGTACATTTGTGCAGTTGGAATCACATTCCAATGATATACATTTCCTGAATCTGTAAACTGTTCTGGATAGTTGTCTGGATAGAAAGCAGCATCAATCATCTTTGTTAAGTATCCAGCACCAGAATCTTTCCATGATTTCTTTGCCATTCTTGGTTTTCCAATGATCAGAAGTTTAATGACATCACTTCTTGAACAGGACATGATCAAAGGTAGCCATCCAGTAAATCTCTGCACAATTTTATCTTCCCTTATGATCTCTATCACATTATTCTGCATAACCCTCCAATTGATGGTTGGATTGTTCTGCAAGGGAGCAATGGGCATTTCAAGAACAGGTACAATTTGTGTTTTTGATTTCTTTTTAGAGCTTTGTTCTTGATCAACAGTTTTTGTTTTCTTTGATTGGGGAGTTGAGGTATCACCGGTAGTTGATACACTACCAGCTTTGATTAATGTTGGACAGATTGGGATTAGGGCTTTAGCTTTAGATTTCTTTGCTTCTTTTTCTTCTTGTTCAGCCAAATCCTTCTTATTGGCAGCACAGAACTTTTCAATTATAGTCATCATCTTCATTCTGCCAAAGGATTTTGCACTATGCCCTTTTGTTTTCAAATAATCTATCATATTTGTCTTCTGTTCAAATACATCATCAGTTAGCTCACTTTTGGTTCTTTTGCATTCAGACACTAATTCTTCAAGGCATTGTATATGTTCTTCTTCAACTTTTCTTAACCTCTTGAATTCTGCTTCTTGAGCTTCTATCTGAATGTCTTTAATTTGAGCAGGTATTTGAACAGGAATTGCACTTTGAGCTTTCTTCTTATTTTCTTCTAGTGCTTGATACATTTCCACTTTCTCCAAAAATTTCCTATGTTTTATTCTCCATCTAGATTGCTTTTCTGCTCTGACATGATTAATCTTGTTTATCATGTGATGACCTAATGCTCTATTTGGATAATCATCATCATAGACTTCTTTTCATTTTCCAATGCAAGCAGATGGTGGAGGTGGAATGTATTTCATATCAGGGATACCAGAAAGTAGTAGTTTTGGATAAAATAATTTAAGTTGATCTTCTGGTAGTATCTTGGGATGTGGAGGAAGTGTACATTCATCTACCTCAAACCAATTCACATTATCATCAATGTCAGGTATGATAAGTGGTTGATCAGGTGTTGGTGGTTTGGAGATGATGACATGTTTTTCTCTTTCAATTAGCTCAGGAAGTTGCAGTTCTTCCTCTTCAGTAGTAACCAAAGTGGTTATTACTGGTGTGACTTCAGGAGTTACTACTGATAGGGCATCAGTAGTATTTGTTGCTTTTACTTCCTCTTCTTTACTTACTACTGCTATTAAATCAGTAGTAGGAGTTACTACTGATACTTCTTTTTCTGTTTGTTCTTCCATTGGAGCAGTAGTAGATTCATCATCAACAACCATCTTTTCTTGGTCTTCATCAACAGTTGTTTCTTTTAGATTTAGGAGAGAGGATGCTGCTGCTGCAATTGATTCATCAATCATAATCTGAATGTTGTCCTTCTCCCCCTTAGTGAGCTCAACTGGAGGAGCCTCACTATCATCAACTTTCTTTTTCAATCTTCTGATAATTTTTGTTTGTTGATGAAGCCTGTGTTCATATAACCTCATTCTTTTGTTGATGGTATTGACATGTCTTTTCATCACTGCAATGGTTTTTCCCTGATTTGTAAGATATTTGAGACAATCTTGTACAGTGGATTCAAGAGAATCCACTTTATCCGTCAATTGTTTTGTTTTAATACTGCCCTCACTCCATCTAGCAAGATCATCGGGCTCACTAATAGGTACATTGGCTTTAAGGTTTTCCATCCTATCCATCAATTCCACAGATCTGCCCTCATCACTTCTTGGTGATTCATTGGGTCTTTTAGACATCCTCTTCTTCCTAGAAGAAGCAGAGATGCCCCCCCTTGTGGTTTCTTGGCACCGGGGTCCTTTAAGTAATTCCTCAAAAGAGTCATCACTTAAAGTTACCGAGGTCTGGGTCTTAGAGATGTTTTCACTGTCCTGTGCACCCACCTTTGGGGCATCAGTAGTGAAAGCCCTCGCCTCATGTCCTCTCTCCTCCTTGGAGGACAACTCTTTGAGTCTGGGGTGTGACTCGATTTGTCCCCTGGTGTCCTTTAAAGAAGATTTCTTTCTTTTATAAGTTGTGGAAATATTTTGAGTTTTGTTTGGTAAGTCTTCCACAGAGTGAAGAGTAGCACTCTGCAGATTTATTTCAAGTTCCTGGGACACATTCAGGACTTCTATGTTAGTGGGTGATTGAGTGGCTGTTTGGGGTGGTGTTTGGGCTGTATTTGGGGGTGATGGAGTGGGTTGAGGTTCAATTTGGGTTGTATCTACTATTGAACCCTCTCCAATTTGTGTTTGATCTTTGATCATATTAGGAAACAGAGGGGTTTCCTTACCCGAAAATTTAAATTGTTTTCTCATATTTGAGAAAACTTTCTTGTTCAACTCTGGAATGATAAAAATGTTTTTGGGAGTTGACAAGTTTTGCAATTCAATGTTTATGATATGTTGGAGAAATCTGGGATACATTAAAATTTTTGAAGAACTAAGATTTCCCAACATACCTTCAAAAATCATGTAAGAAAAATTAAATACTTGGTCTGTGCATAAACAGACAACAGCAGAGGCTATTGCCTTATTAAACTCATTCCAAGTACTTCGTTTTGGAGAAATACAATGCTGAATTGTATGTACTAAAAATTTCCATTGTGGGGAGAGAAGACCCTTTTGAAAAGTTACTATATTCAGTATTCCCTCATAACCCATTTTATTTAAAGTTTCAGCAATGAATTCTTTAGGAAGTGTAAACATACCTGTATCATCGTGTAGTTGTAGATGGTGTCGAATGGATTGCTCAGTGATTGTGATCATCTTTCCATCCACCGATGATTTTATCATTGGTACAGTTGCACCTTCTGTTCTTTCAGCATTGGTCCAGAAATCCACCAAGTGCTGTTGATAGGCTTTCGGTTTGACAGTTAACGCGAACTTAATGTATGAGTTCTTTAAGAATTGCACTATTGGTCGAAAGTCTTTAGTACCGTCTGGATTGCGTAAAAACGCACACATATTATGGAACTCTGAGTATTTAGGATCGGTTTGAACGTTGAGAGATTGTAGAGTTGCCATTGTTGTTGATTTTGAGAGAAATATGTAAGAATTTTGTTACTGATGAAGGGTTTTTGATCGAAAGCTAGGGTTTATCGAGAGGATTTTGCAAATCGAAGTGAAGATAATGCTAAACTAATCGACTGCCGCCTTTTATATCTTTCGATTTAACCTGAAAAAAGACTAAAATGCCCTTCGAATCATAACATAACGGTTATTTTCACGGGGGTTAGTTTGGTAATTGTGATTCTGAAAGACCAGTAGTAAAAGTGACATCAGTAGTAAAACGTCAGTAGTATCTACTAACATCAGTAGTGACTAAGGATTTTGACATCAGTAGTAACTATGGACGTCAGTAGTAACCTCCAACATACACGACCAGTAGTATATGTGAATACCAGTAGTACTGACTTACCAGTAGTATTTTTATAAACTTAATACACACCAGTAGTAATGAACTACCAGTAGTATTTTGTGCACATGCCTACAACCAGTAATACAGATCTCCCAGTAGTAAAACACTTAAACAAATAAATAACTTTTTACAACAAAAACTTTACACATGACTTTAAGTGAGATTTTAATTTATCAAAATCATTCCAATACTGCTAACCAAGAAGTTGAATCTTCCTACATCAAATGCTTTTGTAAAAAGATCTGCTAATTGATCATCAGTATGGATTTGAACTACTTTGATTAATTTCTTTTCATTGCAATCTCTTATAAAATGAAATCTTATTTCAATGTGTTTAGTTTTAGAGTGTTTTACCGGATTGTTCACAATACTAATAGCACTTTGATTATCAATAAAAATAGGAGTTTTAAGGATAGAGATACCAAAGTCTAGAAGCTGGTTTTGAATCCATAGTACTTGAGCACAACAAGCAGATGCAGCTACATATTCTGCTTCAGCAGTTGATGTTGATACATTTGTTTGCTTCTTACATTGCCATGACACCAGTCTTGATCCAAAGAATTGACATCCACCAGTAGTTGACTTTCTATCTTGACATTCACCTCCATAGTCACTATCTGTGTAGGCTATGAGTTCAAAGGGTGAATCATGTGGATACCATAGACCTAGTGATGGTTTGCCTTTCAAGTATCTGAATATTCTTTTGACAGCTTGCAAGTGTAGTTCTTTAGGTCTTGCTTGATATCTTGCACACACACAAACACTATACATAATGTCAGGTCTTGATGCAGTTAAGTACATCAAAGAACCTATCATTGATCTATATAAGTGTTCATCTACATCCTCCCCCTCAACATCAGGATGTAGGTGTTTGTGTGTTTCCATTGGAGTACTTGCACTTTTGCAGTCTTTCAAATCAAACTTTTCCAAGATGTCTTTGACATATTTTGATTGATTTATCAAAATACCATCTGTTCTTTGACTAACTTGGAGTCCAATGAAGAAGTTCATTGGACCCATAGAGCTCATCTTGAATTTAATCTGCAACAATTCTTCAAATTCTTTGCATAATACATCATTTGTTGAACCAAAGATGATATCATCTACATAGATTTGTACCAGTAGTATATCATCTTTTACTTTCTATGTAAACAAAGTTTTGTCAATGGCTCCTCTTTTAAAGTTGTTCTTCAATAGGTATGATGATAATGTGTCATACCATGCTCTTGGTGCCTGATGTAGGCCATACAGTGCTTTATCTAGTTTGAACACATAATCACCATGTTTTGGATCTTCAAAACCTGGAGGTTGGCATACATAGACCTCTTCTTCAATCTTCCCATATAGGAATGCACTCTTCACATCCATTTGATAGACTTTGAACTTCTTGAATGAAGCATATGCTAGAAATATTCTTATAGCTTCAATTCTAGCAACAGGAGCATATACTTCATCATAGTCTATTCCTTCTTCTTGAGTGTATCCTTGGGTTACAAGTCTGGCTTTGTTCTTGATCACTATACCTCTTTCATCCTTCTTGTTTCTGAAGATCCATCTTGTTCCAATGGCTCTTTTTCCTTTAGGTATAGGTACAAGTGTCCAGACAGCTTGTAACTTGAATTGAAGGAGTTCTTCTTGCATTGCCTCAATCCAGTTTGAGTCCTTCATTGCTTGTTGGATCTTCTTTGGTTCATCCTGAGAAAAAAAGCATTCAAACATACATTCATTAGCAATTAAACTTATGTTACACATGTTTGCAGTTAAGCTTTTATTGAATTTGCTTCTTGTTTGCAGTGGTGAGTTAACATCACTTAGAACAAGGTCTAATGGATGGTTCTTCTGAGTCCTTGTAGTTGTAGCTTTGTCAACCACTAGTTGATTTTCAAGATTTGACTCATTTGTCTCAGGCAGTTGTTCCTCTAGTGATCCTTCATTGTCATTGATGTTTGGTTCATCATCATCTTGGTCAGAGTTACTACTGCTATTATCTTCATTTAGATCAGTAGTATTGTTGTTGTTACTGGTATCAGTAGTATCTTGAGAATCTAGGTTATTGTTAGGACCAGTAGTATTTTGAGTACTATTACTGGTATCAGTAGTATTTGAATTACTACTGTCCTTATTCTCAGAGTTACTACTGGTTCAAGAATTTGAGTTATTACTGTCCTCAGTATTAACTATGGGAGCAGTATTAACTACTATGTATCTCATCCCTTCTTGACCAGTATTAACATATGATGTTCCTTCCTTTTGAGAGTGACAATTTGAATTACCTGCATTGAAATCCATGTTAGAATTAAAGGATTTGGTTAGATTGTCTATGTTAAATAGCCAATCTGGACCATTTCCTTGTTCATTAGAAACATTTTCATTAAAGGATACATTAATGCTTTCTTCAATTATCCTTAGTCTTTTGTTGAATACTCTGTATGATTTGCTTTGAGTAGAGTATCCCACAAAGATTTCATCATCAGCTTTGCAGTCAAACTTACCAATTTGTTCTCTTGTAATCAAAATAGTACAAGGACAACCAAATGATTTTAAGAAATTTATAGAGGGTTTTCTTTTATTAAAAAGTTCATATGGTGTTTTAAAATGTGGATTCACTATTAATACTCTATTTTGAATATAACAGGCAGTATTAACAGCTTCTGCCCAAAAAGTAATTGGTAATTTTGAGTCTGCTAGCATTGATCTTGCTGCTTCAATGATGGTTCTATTTCTTCTTTCAGCTACACCATTTTGTTGAGGAGTTCTAGGTGAGCTGTATTGCCTGTCAATACCTTTAAGATCACAAAAGTTAATTAAGTTAGCATTTTTAAATTCTGTGCCATTATCACATCTTATGGCTTTAACTTTTTGATCAGATGTGTTCTCCAGTTTGACAATTAAGTTCTTGATGAGTTCACTTGTTTCATCCTTTGTCCTGAGAAAGAAAACCCATGTATATCTGGAAAAGTCATCAGTAATAACAAGGCAATATTGTTTCTTTCCAATACTTATTACATTTGTAGGTCCAAAAAGGTCCATATGTAAGAGTTGTAAAGGAACAGAAATAGAGTTCACAGATTTGGACTTATGAGAAGTCTTGTGTTGTTTACCTTTTAGGCATGCAACACAGTGATGATCACACATGAATTGTTTTTGAGGTAGTCCAATGACCAAATTTCTTTTTACTAAATTGTTCATGTTTTTGAAATTTGTGTGACACATCCTTCTATGTCGTAGTTCTGATTCAGTGGTGTTTGCCTTAGATATAAAACAGTTGACCTCATTTGAAGAAATGAGTTCTCCCCCTATATCCAGGCAATACACATTGTTTCTCCTTGGAGTTCTTAAAACAACATATTTTTCATCTAAAATAAAGTCAGGAGAAAGAATGATGCACTCAATGTCTGTGAAAAGAATTTTGTTCTTTTTATCACACACTTGAGACACAATGACAAGATTGTATTTTAGTTCAGCTACATAAAATACATCATCAAAGGTAATTTTGCCATTTGTAACAGTACCTTTACCTGTAATCTTACCTCCCTGTGGGTTCTCACCAAAGGCCACATATCCTCCATCAAATAACTTGAAATCTTTAAGAATTTGCAGATTTCCAGTCATGTGCCTTGAGCATCCACTATCAATATGACATGTTCTTCCTTCTTCTGGGATCTGAATGCTCTGCACAAGTGAGTAAAGGATCAGTTAAGTTTGGGAACCCAAGCTTTGTATGTCTTGGGTTCATCCTTTGAGAAATAAGCTTTTGGGGATTTAACTTTAAACATTTTTGGTGCCCATACCTGTTTATTACTGGTGTTTAGTTTTACTACTGCCCTTTTAAAATTGTTACTGGTGTTTGAATTTTCTACTGATCTTGGTTTATACCCATGATGTTTAGCTTTTGAATACTTTACTACTGATTGACCAGTAGTATTTGGGTACTTACCATGTTTAGACTGACCAGTAGTGTTTTTAGGGTTGACACCAGTAGTATATTTGAAAGTTGGTTTAGGAGCAGTAGTATTTTTGTAGTTAGGGTTTTTACCAGTAGCACCAGTAGTGTTTTTGTATTGGTACCAGACAGCATTATAATTAGGGTTAACACCAGTAGTAAAATTGTTAAAGTTTTTACTGGTGTTGGAAAATTTAAAATATTGTTTATTTTGATTGGATTTTCCATTGTTCTTGAAGTAATTGCTGTTCTTTGGGCTTCCAACTCTTCTGTTATGCACAAACCTTGGTGCACTTCTTCCAAATCTTGGTGTTTCAGCAATTGGAGTTTTTGTTTTATTTACTACTGACGGACCAGTAGTATTTTTTAATTTCTGTGTTTTTGCTTTTTCTTTAAAGATTTTAAATTCCCTTAACTCTTTGCAGTTTATTGGATTGAAGTGACAATCCTTTGCTAAATGATTTACTTTGTTGCAAATAACACATTTTAATTTATTATCTTGAGCCTTTATGATTTTTCTTTGTTCTAAGAGTTGATTCCTATTTCTTTGATTTCCCCTTTTTAGAATTTTGGGTATATTTTCTGCATCATATTTAGGAGATTCATTTGGACTTTGTGCTGTGTGAAAACTTGTATCAATTGATTTTGGAGTTTCAGTTGGAGAGATTGTAAATTCAATTGATTGATCATCATCAGAAGTGTCATTTGATTCAGATGTTTCATTATGTGATTCAGTTTGATTTTCAGTTTTTAATTCATTGATGATTCTTTCTGAACTGTTTTTAAGTGGGGGAATGATTTTATATGGAGGTGGTACAGCATGATATCCCACCCCATGAACAACTTTTTCTGTAGTTTGATTGTTAGTTAGTTCATCAAGAATTTTAGTACTTCTTTCAAACTTTTTAATTGTTAATTTATTTTGTTCAATTTCAAGTTGACATTCTTCTAATTTACTTGTTAATTCTTTATTTTTTAATTCATAAAATTCTTTCTCATCTACTGCTTGAAGTAATTCTTCCTTTATCCGTTGATCTATCATCTGGTACACCTTTATCTGATGTTCTTGATCAGTAATCACACCATCAAATTCATGATTTCTTCTTACTGCTTTTGCTAAGTCTTCATTTAATTTAGTGTTTTCTTTTTCTAAGTTTTTAACAATTTTAGCACATTCAGAAGTACAAGGTTTAGGTTTTACCTCAGTTTTGTTGTCAGTAAAGGCCATGAGAGCTTGATTTTGAGCATGCTCTTCTGCTTGGAAGCTCCAGTCATAGCCTTGTCCTTGTTGTGAAACAAGAGCAGTTGATTTTGATCTTTTGTCTGGCTGAGGACATTCTTTTGCAAAGTGACCAAGGTTGTTACAGTTGTAACATTTGACTTTAGTTTTGTCAAATCCAGCTTTGTCACCATTGTTGAAGTTAAGACTTGTCCTACCAGTCCTCTTTAAAAATCTTTTAGTCCGTAGGATCAACATGGCCATCTGCCATTTAAGATCCATCTCCTCAAGATCATCTGGATTCAGTTGTTCCAAGTCATCACTAATCAGTGCAGTATGCACATGACTAGTAAAAAAGGATTCTCTTGCAGCATCCTCAGAATCTGCAGCCTTTCCTATGGAAGTTTCTTGACCTAGACCTGTACTAGAGACAAATGCAGCATTATTAGAAGAAATAGAAGGGTTCTTTTGGTTTACCTTAGTTTCAAATACTCTAAGATCATTGTAGAGTTCATCCAACTCTTTTTCTTCTAGAGCATCTCTTTGTCTATATACCACTGTATACATGGCCCATTCTTCACTAAGAGACCTTAGGAACTTCATGTTGACATCTTCTTGATCCATCTTAACCCCAACCTGGTTAAGTTCTCCAATTAACTTGTTGAATCTGTCAAACACTTGAGTGAGTGTTTCATTGGGCTTTCCTTTGAAATTTTCAAAGTCTTGTTTGAGAACAGACTTCATGTTCCTCTTGGTGCTCTTGGTCCCAACGAATCTCTTCTCCAGTGCTTCCCATAGCACATTTGCATCATCATACTCAACGAAAAGATGTTGATAGTCGTTTGGAATGGCCAGTAGGAGAATGCTTAGAGCTTTAAGTTCGATTCCCTTGTCTTTCTTCTCCTTTTCACATTTAAGTTTGTCTGCCTCAGTTGCAGAGCTTCTTGCTTGACCAGGACCAGTTTTGTTTCCTTCAAGGACAACTTCCCACATGGAATAATCTGTAATAAGCATGTATTGCTTAATACGATTCTTCCACATCCCAAAGTTATTGGGAGTGAGTATATGGATTTTGTTGGCCTGAGTGCTTTCATTATTATCAGTCATGATTAATAATGTGTATGTTTTAAAGATTAAAACTTTTTGTTGTTCTTAACAAATAGTAGATCTAGAACCAATACGCTCTGATACCACTTGTCAGGATCGATTAACTATGAAGAAGTTAATAAACACCTTAGATCTAATTGATTATAGAAGTTGCAGCGGATCAACACTATATCAATGTATTAAGAACAATGAACTGTAAATAATAAACGAAAATATTAAGAACACAGTTTTCACAAAAAGCTTCAATGTATATTATTGAGTTAACAATACACACGTACATTTACAATTCGTAAGGAACTATTTATAATAGTCCTTGAAGCTAAACTATTTACCCTAGTTATTCTAGGACTTGATTTACATTCGAATTCTATAGATATACATTGATTTACATGCTATAACTATCTCTACGAAGATCTCGGACTCGATATATTCCATATAAGCTCATCAGTAGTATTCTGCAATCACCGGTAGTAAATAAGTAACGTCAGTAGTAACTTTGGTGACCAGTAGTAAGTCCAGATCCATCGTCAGTAGTAACTACTATTGATCAGTAGTATCTTCAATAAGCTTGATCAGTAGTAACTAAGTTATAGTCATTCACCAGTATCAACTTCATCAGTAATAAATAATTCTGCCCCATCAGTACTAAGTATGATCAGTACTAACTGCAGCATCAGTATTAAGTTGATCTGTGATTTTGTTCCAACACCTTTTATTTTTAAGTTTTCTAAAATTACAATAATCTCCTTAGCCTTTGATTTTGTAAAATAACCAAACAATCTCTTAACTTGTACTTCATAAAATATACATTACACTCTTTAGATTCTAGTTTTATAAAATGACCAAACAATCTCTTAATTTGTATAAAATATAAATTATACTCCCTAGACTTTAGTTTATGAAATGACCAAACAATCTCTTAGTTTGTATAAAATATACATGATTAGCAAAACCAATAGTATTACAATTCACATAATATTTTTCATTATATTAATGGTACTTAAATATTTTTTAAAAGACCAAAGAATTTACATATTATATAGGCAACACAACATATATATATTAATCAATTTGTTTTGGTTATATTGAATTTTGCTTATTAAGATCTAGAATAATATTATAATAAACTGAATTCAATTTTTTAGCACAAATTTAATTTCATCTAGGTCTTAATTTTTGAAAATATCATTATTATGGTTATATTTTTGGAATTACACTTTATACTATAATAAATATAACTAAATATTTTGTATACATCAACTATAAGTTTATGAAAATTAATTAACTACCACAACACTCTTTAATCTGTTCGAAACTCGTCGATACAATAAACATAATAATACAAACGATGTATTAAGTGTTTTATGAAAATCCTTGCAACATCAATTTAAAATTATAAAACAGAAACTGGAAGTGGCATACGTGTTCAATCTTTCGCGTTCAAAAGAAATTATAAAATACACACGATTACTCTTCCATCAATTTGACCAGTGTGGGATCCCATCATGTGAATCTTTTCCTTAATCGACAATCAACACAAGTAGCTTTTATGCTAAAAATAAAAATATATAAATAACCGTTCACACGCCACTAGCGTGTTGTTCCATGCACTATAATGTCCTCTTGTTATTCAACTTGCAAAAAAGGTCTGCGGCACATACACATAGATTCTTAATAAATTTAATATTCATTTTTATTTATAATATAATGAGTTCTGTTGTCATGCATTATATTATTTTAAGGTATTCAAGAAATTAAAATTTAAAATCATATCCTATTGACTGATAAATCACAATCTATATGATGTTAAATTTTGTTTCTATATTGAACATGATCAAATGTTTGTCGAGTAATTAATAATGTTTAAATAAAACTTTATTCAATTTAGCACTTAATTAATTAAAAACTGTAGCCTAAGAACTCTTGCTATAGGGTGTTAGACTACTTTTGTTAGAATATATTAGTATTAATGGTAATAAATGTAGTCAATATTTGTATTATGGTATGTTAGAATATATTTGTATTAATGACAATAAATGTAATAAATGTAGTCAATATTTGTATTATGGCAGTTAATTATCATTAGCATAATTGTAGCCCTGATAGATGGCAAGTATGTATATTTATAGATGTTCATGCAATAGAGAAAGACAAGCATTACAATTTTTTCATGGTATCAGGGAAACTCTAAGTTTTTCCTTTTCTTGCTTCCGCACTCATTCTCTCCCAAACGGTCTCCTTTTTGGCCGAATCTCTTTCTCTGCTATCATCTTCTAGCTTGTTTCTTACAGTCATCCTCATAACACCATGACTAACGATAACAACACCACTGCCGACACCAACAAGTTTCATCCCGCCCTAGCAGTTTCCAATATCCGTAATCACATCCCCATCAAACTTGAATCAACCAATGTTCAATATGCTACTTGGGCGGAACTTTTTAAGATCTGTGCTCGGTCTCTCAAAGTCCTTCATCACATTATCCCATCCGATACTACCACTACATCGGCACCAAAAACGGGTGATGAACTTTGGACTACTCTTGACTCCACCATCTTAGGGTGGATTTTTGCTACTATTTCAACGGATTTGATCACAACCGTCATGGTACCGGGTTTTAATGCCATGGATACATGGAACCGTATACGTGACGTGTTCGAGGACAACAAACATTCTCGTGCCGTCACCCTCGAGCAGGAGTTCTCTCACACCATGTTGTCCGACTTCGATGGCGTTTCGGCATATTGCCAACGCCTCAAAGAGTTGTCAGACCAGTTACGTAACGTTGGTGCAACGGTTTCAAATGATCGCTTGGTTCTACAAATGGTTTCAGGGCTTACCGAGGCCTATACTGGGGTCGGTACACTTCTTAGGCAAAGCAATCCCCTACCCCCGTTCCAGCAAGCATGCTCCATGCTCACTCTTGAAGAAGCCGGCTTAGCAAAGAAACTTGCAACTTCTTCAAACTCGGCATTTGTGGCATCCAATAACGAGCAGCGGGAACATCCCAGTGGTGGTTCGAGTTCGAATTCCAAGCAGCGGGGTAATAAGGGCGGCGGCCGTAATAAATCCGGTGGGCGTAATTATGGAAACAACAACCAGAATCACTCCGGCGGCTCATTCGGTGGTCGTCAGCGCCGTGGTGGTGGTCCATCAAACATGCACATGCCTAGCAATCCTTGGACTCAGTTGTATCAAATGGCTAATAATTGGCTGCTCCAAATTGGGCCATTCATCCTTGTCCGTACCCTACCATGACGTGGCCCAATCCACCATCCGGACATGCTCCTGGCCCAAATCGACATGCTGGCTTTTTAGGCCGCGCACCTCAGGCTGCTCCGCAAAGCTACATGGCGGGATCGGAATATGCACCAACCGATATTGAAGCCGAAATGTACACCATGAGCCTTAACCAACAGCCGAACCCGTGGGTGATGGACACGGGCGCCACTTCTCATGTCACCTCGGAGAAAGGTAAACTCTCGTCCTTTTTTAATACTAGCAAACATAATGGTATATTAGTCGGTAATGGCCAACATATTCCAATTCTTGGGGTCGGTAACACCAAATTAAAACCACCATACCCACCCCTGGCCTTAAACAATATCCTATATGCCCCACACATTATTAAAAATCTTGTATCAGTTCGAAAATTTACAAAATGATAATTTTGTTTCTGTGGAATTTAACCCTTTTGGATTTTCTGTGAAGGAATTTCGGATGGGTAAACCTATAGTGAGATGTGATAGCAATGACGATTTATACCCATTCACTTTCAAGACACCGATGAAAAATCATCAACATTCTACTTTTGCAATTTTGAATTCTAATTTGTGGCATAATCGTTTAGGTCATCCGGGTCTTCCGGTGTTTGAAGCTTTACGACAAAATAAACTTATTACTTGTGGTCCAAATAAACATGTTTTATGTCAATCGTGTGTTTTAGGTAAACATATCAAGTTACCATTTCATACTTCTCCAAACAATACGTTATTTCCTTTTGATGTTATTCATTGTGATCTTTGGACTTCTCCGGTATTAAGTAATTCGGGTTATCGTTATTATATTGTGTTTTTGGATGATTTTACTAATTTTATTTGGACTTGTCCTTTGGCTAGGAAATCGGATGTTTTCTCCATTTTTGCAAAATTCCATGCTTTTATCCGCACTCAATTTGAACGCGATATCAAAAATTTGCAATGTGACAATGGTAAAGAATTTGATAATCAAAACCTTTTAAATTTTTGTCACCAAAATGGGATCGGTCTTCGTTTTTCATGTCCTTATACTTCATCTCAAAATGGTAAAGCCGAAAGAAAAATACGCTCTCTTAATAACGTTATTCGTACACTTTTGTCTCATGCATCGGTTCCACCATCATTTTGGCCTTATGCTTTAAAAATGACCACTTATCTTCAAAATGTTTTACCAAGTAAAATTCTTAACTATCAAACACCACTCTCAATTTTGTATCACAAAAGTCCCGATTTATCTCATTTACGTGTTTTTGGGTCGTTATGCTATCCACTTTTACCATCCACTACTTTACATAAACTTCAAGCACAGTCCAAACCGTGTGTTTTTTTGGGGTTCCCGGACAACCATCGGGGATATATATGTTACGACATGCTTTCTAAAAAAATCACAATCTGTCGTCACGTTATATTTGATGAAACAAAATTACCTTTTACAATTTTATCTCCCCCACCTAATTACCATTTTTTTGGAATCTGACCAACACCCATACATATCTCATTTCTTACGTAATGGGTCAATTCCATTAAATAACTCAAGCCCAACACCTACACCACCAAATATCGGCCCCACATCTTCACCACCAACTACCGGCCCACAAAATTTGTCCGGCCCACACCCTTCCCCTCACTCTCCTCGGAACAGCCCACCTAACAATCCACCCACCCCACACACTAATACATCCACCACCACTCCATCCAACCCACCGCAACCTCCACCCCCACCTCCTGTTCGCACAAAACCAGTTACACGCAGCCAGCAGGGGTATTTTCAAACCTAAAACATTATTTAATCTTCACACCCAACATACTCCCTCACCCATACCAAAGACAGCCGTCGATGCCTTACGGGATCCGAATTGGAAAATGGTCATGAACGATGAGTATCATGCTCTTATTAAAAATGAGACGTGGGTTTTGGTGCCAAGACCTAAAGATGTTAATATTATGCGGTGCATGTGGATTTTGACACATAAAAGACGGGCGGATGGCTCTTTTGAGAGACATAAAGCCCGCCTTGTGGGGGATGGTAAAACAAAACGGGTCGGGATAGATTGTGGGGAAACGTTTAGTCCCGTTGTTAAACCAGCTACGATTCGGACTGTTCTCACTTTAGCTTTGTCTAAAGATTGGCCTATACGTCAACTTGACGTTAAAAATGTGTTTCTTTATGGGAATTTAGAAGAAACCGTCTACATGCATCAACCCTTGGGGTTTCGTGACCCGACACATCCAGATTATGTGTGTTTACTAAAGAAATCTCTTTATGGTTTAAAACAAGCCCCTCGTGCTTGGTATACACGTTTTGCCACTTATGTTTCTCAGTTTGGTTTTACTCACAGTGTCTCGGATAATTCGTTGTTTATTTTTAGACAGGATGATCATGTGGCATATTTATTACTATATGTTGACGACATTATTCTCACGAGATCGTCCGACCAACTTCTCAACAAAATCATTTCCTCGTTAGCTACGGAATTTGCGATGAACGATTTAGGTCCTTTAAGCTCGTTTTTGGGGATCTCGGTTACACGTCAACAACATGGATTTTTTTTGTCGCAATCCAAATATGCTTCCGATATTATCGATCGTGCGGGCATGACAAATTGCAAACCATCATCCACCCATGTTGATACTAAACTGAAACTAAGTGCCAAATCAAGCCCATCTTTCTCCGATCCCGGTCATTATCGGAGCTTGGCTGGCGCACTTCAGTATTTAACGTTCACCCGCCCGGACATCTCCTATGCCGTTCAATAAGTGTGTTTATTTATGCATGACCCCCGTGACATACACATGGCCGCTCTCAAGAGAATTATACGACATGTACAAGGCACTCGATCTTATGGCTTACGATTACTCAAGTCCTCCGTATCTTCTCTCGTGTCCTACACGGATGCCGATTGGGGTGGGTGTCCGGATACTCGACGATCGACGTCCGGGTATTGTGTGTACTTAGTGATAATTTAATCTCGTGGTCCGCTAAAAGACAACCCACACTATCACGTTCTAGTGCCGAGGCCGAGTATCGCGGCGTAGCGAATGTGGTCGCCGAATCATGTTGGATACGTAATTTATTACTCGAACTGCACTATCCCATTCAAAAAGCCACGTTCGTATACTGTGACAACATTAGTGCTATTTATCTCTCGGGGAATCCGGTGCAACATCAACGCACCAAACATATTGAAATCGATATCCACTTTGTTCGGGAAAAAGTAGCTAAAGGCCTCGTTCGAGTATTACATGTACCCTCCAGGTACCAAATTGTCGATATTTTCACGAAGAGACTTCCATTGATATTATTCAAAGAATTTCGGAACAGTCTCAGTGTTCATCCTTCTCCCGTTTCGACTGCGGGGGAGTGTTAGAATATATTAGTATTAATGACAATAAATGTAATAAATGTAGTCAATATTTGTATTATGGTAGGTAATTATCATTAGCATAATTGTAGCCATGATAGATGGCAAGTATGTATATTTATAGATGTTCATGCAATAGAGAAAGACAAGCATTACAATTCTTTCAACTTCAATCAGTTGGATGGAGATTAGGTCACCCAATATTATATTGAAAAAAAAGAGGGTCGCCAAAAGAGATGACCTAGGTTGGTGAAAAAAATAGGTTACAAGCAAGGGTCACTCATTTTCTCTTATTATTATATTTTTTAATTTGATGTGTAATTTTGTGATTGGTTATTTGATTGAGTTGAGTTGTTAATGAGTGTGAAAAATAAGGTTGGATTGGGTTGTGTAAGTGGAAGAGAAATAATTTATTTTTTATTAAACAATTAGGTTGGGTTGGGTTGCTAATAGGGATAGACCGATAGTCAAAGCCACTACATCATAGAGTTAGGGGTGTTCAAAACCAGGTACCCGGAAATCTGGGTACCCGAAAATTCTGGTAGTAGATTTAGGTACCCGATACCCGTACCCGCATTTCCGCGTACCCGATACCCGAAAATATAAATTCTTTATCACAAAAATTAACATAAATAGAAGTCGTCATTATTTATATATTTAAATTCTTTAAATCTTATTACTAAATTTGTTATTAAAATTCACGTTATGATTTCTTTTAAAGAAATATCATCACTAGTAATGAATCTGATCAAATCTTTAAAGATATCCAATGATTCAAAATCATGGTTCAACGACGGAGGCGAGAATGAGATGGTTTGTACATGAGAATTGAGATAGAATTTTGGATTTTGGTGGGCATTTGTCAAAAGGAGCCAAACATATGTCCATATCTAATGATAATTAATATATAATGATAATTAATATCTAATAATAATATAAAATATATATATATATAAAAAGAGTTGAAAAAATAAATTTCGGGTACCCGTTATGTAACACCGCAAAATTTAGAAAGCGTTTTTTTTAAAGGTGCGGAAGCATAAAGATAATAGATCAGTTTTAGGTTTAGGTTTGCAAACCAAACGTCCCAAATTAATTTCCAAAATAAACATTGTTTAAACGGCGTCACTTAACGAAATCGCTCAATTTACAAAACATATCCAATTGAGTTTGGTCACTCATTCCGTCCAAAGCACCGATCAACCTGAAAAGAGTCAACAAGAGAGGGATTAGCACAAAGCTAAGTGAATGAATAAAATCTACAAATTATGTAAAGCACAACAAGCAAGCGCAAACATCTCCACGGTCGATGCTCCACGTAACCATGTAACCACTTAACCACTGCTACCAGTTAACCATGTAACCACTTAACCACTGTTTTGTCCCGGGAGATCGGTGGTCCTGCCGGAAGCCTAAAACCATTGTCGGCCAAACAATGGTACTCGATGGCGCTGTACCCAACTCACCTGTAAACCCCCTTACGTGTAACGCATACAGGTAAGGTCTGAATACCACGATTCGTCGATACACTATGCCCACCCGATATTCATCCGACACTGACATCCCAATCCTCGGTTACCAATCAAACCGAGTTGTTGCTACCAATCAAGCAAAACTTCTTCAACTATGTGCACATATCCTATTTCTCTTAAAACAGTCAACCAGGTACCAAACAAGCAACTTGTTAAAGATTCACGCCCGAAAAATGACCCGAAAGACCCCTGTCTCAAGTTCACGAACGTGAACTAAGGTTCACGAACGTGAACTCCCTCCAGCAACCTGTTTCTTGCATTTTTTCCTCAAGTATGCAATACCAAACCAATTGTAACCAAACACAAGTTGGAGATTAGATCCACTCACCATAACCTTCTCCCTGTCACCAACTCAGTAGTCTAATGTCACTGAGTTGTCCTCCCGTTTCCTGTGAATCCAAAGGAATATCGAATTAGTACATAATTCCACCAAAACCATAAACAATGTTAAATATATATTGAACACTAACACTTGCACCAAATGGATACTAAACACTTACAACATCATATGAACATGTCATAACCATTTACACTTACACAACAAGTCAACTAACCATTTTTCATGTCTTACATTCTAACGGGTCAAAACCCGAATTATTAGATCAATCATATCTTCTACCTCTCCAACTTGTTAACAACTTACAAATCACCAATTTACGTAATTTACCATATTATCTCCATAAACATACTATACACTATTAGCCAACTTTCATATTATATACCCAAACGGGTTAAAACCACATATTATTTGATCATTCATGACCATCTAGCAATTTATACAACTAGTTGACCCAAACGGGTCAAAACCCAAATGTAACTACAACACTCCCCAAGCTCAATCATTTAGCACACATTCATTATAGCTAACAAGTTATAACCAATTAAACAATTCATCAAATTCATGACAACTAAAAACCCAAGTATTTTACTTCCAAAATTCCTAGTTCATCTTTTCACATAAATAGCCAAACACTAGTTAGTTTACTTCTCAAAATCCACCAATACTTGGTTTTAAACATACATAACTTACCCAAACATGTTTTCTTAACATTACAAACAACAACAACCATCAAAACATCAAGAAATCCAAGGTTTGGTAAAATTCATCTTCTCCAAACCGCCATTAATGGAGGTTGAAGGGGATTTTCATCAAACCTTGTTTCCTTCCAACAAGTAACCATACAAAACAAGTAAAATCTTGCATAAACACCTAATATATCAACTAGAACAAGATTCACCAACAAAACATCACTTTCCATAAACCCTAGTTCATACTAAAAACCTATAAACTTCAAGAACAAGCAAGAAAGGGAAGAACTTACTTCAAAGCTTACTCCATCACAAGATTTAAGCAAGAAGACGAGTTTTTTGGCAAGGATTCACTAGAGATATAAGCAAGAAGAAGAGATTTAGGTTATATCTTCAAGAATCACCAAGAAAAGAGCAAGGGTTCATGCAAGCCCGTCTCTGAGGCTGGGCGATCGCCCCGGGCCTCACAATTTAAGGGCCCTAGATTTTTACTATTATACATAGCAGACAAACCCCATTTGTTATTTTGTTTAAGAAAAAGGATATCTATTTTATAAAAATATAGGCCCATTGTTTACTCAATCCAAAGCCCATACGATGGATGCTCAAATAGTCAAATGACAACTGAATATACGAATCATCATCCCAATTGGCCATTTTAAAAATCAAACGATTATTTGGATTCAGGGGCCTATTTTTCGTCTTGACCCGGGCCTCGAATAAGCTTGAGACGGCCCTGGGTTCATGGGAGGGGGTTTGGGACGGGCTAGAGAGAGAGTGGAGAGAATTGACCAACCTTATTGTAAGGACCGAACTCCGAAAATGACCATTTTTACATCATTTACTATAAAAACCCATTTCTAAACCAAAATACAAGTTTTAAAGACATAATTACAAAATACATACTTATTTTATGCCAACTAACTAATTTGGATACAAACCAACTAAACCAACCTAAAATATATAAGTATCAAAACACTACAAATCTATACCAAAAGAGAAGCACTTCTAGGCTTCAAGATCAACTTCAAGTACCACTAATCTTCAATTATCAACTAACTTGCCCTTTGCCTTTATCCTTTCCTGAAAATGGTGACAACTAAACGGATAAGCTATAAAAGCTTAGTGAGTTCCACAATGTATAATGATATACTAAATAATTATATAAATCAAAATAAATAATCAAACCAATGTCAACGGGTCAAAGTACCGGGTTAAAACAATCATGTCATAACAAAACATTACATATCAATACCGGGTCACCAACGAACAATGTACAATTCCGGATTCAACAAAGTGTGTCATTCCCTCTTAGGCCATTAGGGAATGAGGCCGATGAAGGTGATCAAGGCACCCCTAAATTAGTCCAAGATCCAGCTTCACCACCACGGTCCATACGACTCCTCCACCAGGTAATCCCGCGTCCACCGCCCAACATATTACACAAAGTAATACTCGAGCCGCCATGGGTCCTCACGAAACGAAATATCACTCAAGGCATTCCACTCAAATGGGTCAAGGCAATGTTACGGTTCAACAAGGTAATCTCAATGTCCAAGGCAAAACACAAGGCATCCAATCGAAACGAATACTAATTAACCACATTGCACATATATAATTAAAAGTATACACATTGCACATAGTGAACTCACAGTGTTGTTTAATCGGGTGCGAACTCAAACCGAAAGCCTTAATCAAAATATTGAGTTTCCAAGATGTAGACACTTGTCACAAGCTCCCAATATGTTCTATATAACCCCTGGAGTATACATACGAAATTTCATAAGCAAATATTACCATTAACCCCATCTATGATCTTTCCAATTGACAATTTGTTTTAACATGTTAAACACCCTTCTGTTTACTCAGTTCTGACCTACTTAATCTCAAAGTTACCCGATGAAATTTGGAGTGTTGATTTTAATATTTAATAGGTTTCCAATGCCCCTGACCTCATATTTTTATGAGTTGTCTATGATTTTCTAAGAATTTTACAATACAGCAACGTCATGCTGTCAGAAATCAGCTTAGCAACACTGTACAAAATGTAATTTTCACCTATCTTAGAGCCAGAATTTACTTTCTTGACCAACATAAGAAACAAAGAAGAAATCAATACAGTTCAGATGCCACTGGATTCACCCCTAAACGATTTTTCTACAATTCTATATGATTTTTACAAAACAGTGCTGCAACACAACTTTCAACTCGAAAATTTCTAATTTCTTACAATTTACACATGATGTTAGCTAAATAACTTGACATCTAACATAATTTATTCATAATATCAAGATATTAGAATGTTTTTAACAGAAATTTAACCCTAATTCGTGGATTCTTGAATTCAAATGAAAATCCAAGTCAAGAATGAAGTATACCTTTGAGATCTTCAATAATCTTGTAAGGATTTCACCAATTTCTTGTGAAATCTACCATGCATGTTGTGTTCTTGAAATTTGCAGAAGTTGGAGAGGTTTTGGGGAAGAATTGGGGAAGAAAAGTGAGAAAAATTGTGGGTTTAATGGGTTAAATCCGAGGTGGGTCGCGTTTGACCCGGTTTGACCCGGTTGGGTATCAATTTTGACCACTAAATACTTAAAACCCCATAACTTTTCACTCGGACCTTTGTTTTCGATGAGGTTTCCACCTACGCGATCGTAACGAAATTATCTATAATCCTCCATAAAAATATTGCAGAAAACATTCCACAAAAATGACGTTTTTATATACCTTATTGTGAGCATTTAAGCAATTACCACTTAGTTACACATCGTTCGCTCATGCATGCTCTTCTTAATCATTCTATACTTATCATATTTATTCAAGTTAATTAAGTGTAATAATATATTTTAGGGCAAACGAAATCACGTATGTTACAATTACCTCCTCCTTTTGAGAATTTCGTCCCGAAATTAGGTTGACTTGAACAAGAACGGATATTTCTCGATCATATCTTCCCTTCTTTCCCATGTGCAATTCGGGCCTCTATGATGTTTCCATTTGACTAACACTAACTGAGTTTGTTCGTTCTTGAGATTGACTAACTTTTGGTCAATTATTTCTTCCGGTTCCTCTACATACCTCAATTTCTCATTGACTTTGACTTCAGTCAACGGTACCGTTTCATCGCGCTCTCCAAGACTCTTTCTCAAATAACTAACATGAAACACATTGTGGATACTTGACAATTCTTCTGGTAATTCGAGTCGATAAGCTTGTTTTCCGACCCGTTCTAAGATCTTAAATGGGCCGATAAATCGAGGACTCAATTTACCTTTCTTTCCAAATCTCATAACCCCTTCCATGGCGACACTTTTAACATCACATAATCATCTATCGAAAATTCTATCGGCTTTCGCCTTTTATCCGCGTATGACTTTTGACGATCTTGGGCCGTTTTCATTCTTTCCCGAACAATCCGAATTTTATCACTTATATCTTGAACCAACTCGGGTCCCACCAACACCTTTTCTCCAACTTCTCGCCAACACAAAGGTGTTCGGCACTTTCTTCCATATAACGCTTCATAAGGTGGCATTCGAACTGAAGACTGATAACTATTATTTTATGAAAATTCGGCTAATGACAAATATTTATCCCAACTTCCCCCGAATTCTAAAATACACGATCTAAGCATGTCTTCCAAAGTTTGGATCGTTCTCTCAGTTTGACCGTCAGTCTGTGGATGATAAGCGGTACTAAGGGCTACTTTGGATCCCAACTCTTTTTGCATGCTACCCCAAAAATTAGAAGTAAACCGAAAATCCCTATCTGATACAATCTTCAAAGGAACACCATGTCTAGCAATTATCTCGTCTAAATATACTTGTGCCCATGAATCCATCGGTGTCGTTTCCCTCATAGCAAGGACATGCGCACTTTTGGTTAAACGGTCAACAATTACCCAAATACAATCATGTTGACGAGCGGTTCTCGAAAGTTTGGTGATCAAATCCATGGAAATTTCTTCCCACTTCCAAATAGGAATGCTAAGTGGTTGCAAACTCCTGTAGGGTTTCTGATGTTCGGCTTTAACTTGTGCACAAACATTACATTCTTGCACAAACTTCCTGATATCTTTCTTCATTCCCGGCCCACCAATAACCCAACCTCATATAGTGGTACATTTTATTTATACCCGGGTGAATATTTTGAACTATGAGCCTCTTTTAACAAATCGATTCTCAAATCTCCGATTCTCGGTATCCATAATCGGTTATTGAAAACTTTGACACCCCGACCATCTATTTCCAAATCTTTCTAATAATTCATCATCCTTTCCTTCTTAATATTTTCGGGTTTTAACGCCTCATCTTGCCACTTCTTAAGATCATCGAGTAAAATTAACTACAATGTAGTGGTGGATATTGCATAACACATACTCGAGTGATAAGGTTTACGACTTAAAGCATCCGCAACTACGTTCGCTTTACCGGGATGATACAAAATCTCATAATTGTAATCTTTTATGAGTTCCATGGCACGTTGTTGTCGTATATTCAACGATTGTTGGCTAAATATATATTTGAGACTCTTATGATCGGTAAAGAGTTGGAACTTAGTCCCATACAAATAATGCCGCTAAATTTTAAGTGCAAACACTACCGCGGATAACTCAAGATCGTGAGCCGGGTAATTCTTTTCATATTCCTTTAATTGACGGGAAGCATAAGCAATGACTTTTCCCTGTTGCATGAGAACGCACCCGAGCGCCATTTTCGATGCATCACTATATACTACAAAATCTTCTTCACCCTCGGGTAATGACAAAATTGGAGCATTTGTCAAACAATCTTTTAACATACTAAAAGCTTTCTCTTGTGCCTCACCCCATTCATAATTCATTTCTTTTCGGGTAAGACTCGTGAGAGGCACGTCAATACGAGAGACATCTTTAATGAATCGGTGGTAATAACCTGCAAGACCTAAGAAACTTCGGATCTCAGAAGCATTTCGAGGCACTCCCCAATTCTTAATCGCCTCGATCTTGGAAGGATCAACCGATATACCTTCACCTGATACTACATGACCAAGGAATTGAACTTGGCGCAACCAAAATTCACATTTGGAAAACTTGGCATACAATTTCTCTTTTCGTAATAAATCAAGAATTTCACGAAGGTGCGATGCATGATCACTTTTGGATTTAGAACATACCAAGATGTCGTCGATAAAAACAATAACCGACTTATCCAACATAGGACGACATACCCGATTCATCATATCCATAAAAGCGGCCGGAGCATTCGTTAAACCGAATGGCATGACTAAGAATTTATAATGCCCATATCTAGTTCGGAATGCGATTTTAGGTACGTCTTCTTTATAAACCCTCAACTGATGATAACCGGACCTCAAGTCAAACTTTGAAAAATAACTTGCACCTTGCAATTGATCAAAAAGGTCATCAATTCTAGGCAACGGGTATTTGTTCTTGATTGTCACTTTGTTAAGTTCACGATAATCAATACACATACACATTGACCCATCTTTCTTCTTAACGAACAAAACCGGTGCACCCCACGGTGACACACTCGGTTGAATGAATCCTTTATCAAGTAATTCTTGTAATTGATTCATAATTTCTTTCATTTCTGTCGGGGCTAAACGATACGGAGTTTTGGCAATGGGAGCCGCACCCGGTACAAGATCAATTCGAAATTCTACCTCTCGATCGGGAGGTAATCCGGGTAAATCCTCGAGAAATACATCCGGGAATTCATTAACAATCGGAACATCTTTCACGGATTTCTTAACTTCTATGACCGGGTTAAGAATATAAGCTAAATAAGAGTAGCATCCATGGGACATCAATTTACTAGCTTTCAAGAAAGAAATCACCCGCCTATTCTTCATTTTACTATCACCATACACATACAAAGGTTCTTTTCCTTGTATGGGAATTCTAATCATTTTCTCATAATACATGATGTCGGCAGGATACTTCGACATTCAATCCATCCCGATGATAATATCGAAATTTGGCAAATCTATCGACACTAGATTTACTAAGAATTTATGATCATCTATCTCTAACGAGCAATCCCTAAATACACGATCGGCTACCAAAGTCACACTACCCGCAGTATCAACACAGAATGGATTTAACAAAGGAGAAGGAAGCACAAATAACATTTTAGCAAATTTC
The DNA here is from genome assembly GCA_963853835.1 of Calendula officinalis. Classification (NCBI taxonomy): domain Eukaryota; kingdom Viridiplantae; phylum Streptophyta; class Magnoliopsida; order Asterales; family Asteraceae; genus Calendula; species Calendula officinalis. The sequence goes on from OY970826.1 coordinate 73,492,271, forward strand.
ACATATACGAAAGAATCAGAAGCTCCAGAATCAAACAATATATGAGCGGGTTGGGAATTAACAAGAAATGTACCAGAAACGACATTTGGATATTCCCGGGCTTCCTCCGGGGTTAACTGGAAGGCATGACTTCTCGCCTTGGGGATCTCCTCCTTTTGAACTGAAGCACCCGCTCGCGGGGGTTGTTGTACCGAACCTCGGCTTTCTATAACCCGATTAGAGGGGTTAAGGGATTGACGCCTCCGATGGCCCACTAATTCACAACGCTAACAAACAACATCTTTATTCGGGCACCTAGATTTTATGTGACCTTCCTCATAACAACTGTAACACCGCAAAATTTAGAAACCATTTTTTTTCTTCATAGGTGCGGAAGCATAAGATAATAACTAAGTCTTAAATTTAGGTTTACAGTCCAAACGTCCCAAATTAATTTCCAAAATAAACATTGTGTAAACGGTGTCACTTATCGAAATGGCTCATACAAAACATATTTTACTGAGCTTGGTCAATCATCCCGTCCAAAGCACCGTCCAACCTGAAAAAGAGTCAACGAGGGAGGGATTAGCACAAAGCTAAGTGAATGAATAAAATCTACAAATTCTGTAAAGCACAACAAGCAAGCAAGGAAGTAACATCTCCGAAGGGGTAACCAAATATGAGAGGATCGGCGGCTCTGCCGAGCCTTAAACCATGTTTGGCCAAAACCATGGTAATCCGATGGCGCTGTACCCAACTCCCCGGTAAACCCCCTTACGTGTAACGCATACAGGTAAGGTCTGAATACCATATTAGTCGATACACTATGCCCAGCCGTTATCCATCCGACGCTGACCTCATCCCGAATGTGCACATTGTCATGTATAGTAGTCTTCTAGCAACTAGGTATACATATCACTATCATATAATTATCATACCACAAATAATTATGTAACACATAGTAATCATGTTATAAAAGTTTGCGCCGAAACACAGTCCAGACATCCTCGCGCTCTGCGAAAATGATCACGTTCCAGTCCCAAAATAGCGGAGCAACATTACGGATCAACACTAACGGATCAGCATTAACGGATCAGCACTAACGAATCAGCACTGACGGATCATCACTAACTGATCAGCATTAACGGGGTCAACACTAACGGGGTCAGCACTAACTGATCAGCACGAACTGATCAGCACTAACGGGGTCAGCACTAACGGGGTCAGCACTAACGGGGTCAGCACTAACTGGGTCAGCCTTAACTGATCAGCACTAACTGATCAGCATTAACGGGGTCAGCACTAACGGGGTCAGCACTAATGGGGTCAGCACTAATGGGGTCAGCACTAAAGGGGTCAGCACTAACTGGGTCAGCACTAACTGATCATCATTAACAGGGTCAGCACTAACTGATCAGCACTAACGGGGTCAGCACTAACTGGGTCAGCACTAACTGATCATCACTAACTGATCAGCATTAACGGATCAGCACTAACTGATCAGCACTAACGGGGCCAGCACTAACTGAGCAATACTAACTGATTGCAACCAAACACAAGTTGGAGATTAAATCCACTCACCGTAACCTTCTCCTTGTCACCAACTCAGTAGTCTAATGTCACTGAGTTGTCCTCCCATTTCCTGTGAATCCAAAGGAATACTGAATTAGTACATAATTCCACAAAATTATAAACAATTGTCAAGTAAGTTCATAAACTAACTTTTGACCCAAATGACATCTAAATACTTGCAATAATAACTACTCAAGTCATATTCACAACATACTTTCATAATTCAAGTCAACTAACCACAATAAACATTTTACACCCAAACGGGTCAAAATCCAAACATAGTTCTAATACTACTAAATCTCGACTTTTAACCCATATAAACACCACATTTAGCAAGTCATGACTAACTACATAATTTAACCAAATTTTTGACCAAGTATTTTACCCAAAATCACTAGTTTATCTTTTTGACCCAAATCATCCAAACACTAACTAGTTTATTTCACAAATCCACCAATACTTGACAATTAACCTAAATAATTTACCAAACATGTTATCTTAACATAATAAACAACAATAACCATCAAATCCTCAAGAAATCCAAGGTTTGATAAAACTCATCTTCTTCAAACCTCCATTAATGGAGCTTGAAGGTGAGTTCACCAAAACTTAGTTTCTTCCCACAAACAACCACACAATACATGTAAAAGCTTGAATAAACATGTAATCTAACATCTAACACAAGATTCACCTACAAAACTTCAAGAATCATAAACCCTAGTTTGACCAACTTGCATGAAATAAAAAACGAACACATATAGGATGAAGCTCACCTCAAGGCCTACTCAAAAATGATTTTAGAATGTAGATTGAGCAAGAAACAAGCCCTAGATCTTGAAAAGACACCAAGAACAAGCAAGAAGGTGAAGAGGGTTTTTAGAGAGAAGTTAGGGAGAGAAAATGGCACATGCAATCTCGTTGTGTGTGATGATATGTAATTGAGAGAAGAGAAGGAGGTTTTGACAGCTCCTCCAAAACGTGGCACAAGGGGAAAACAACAGGTGTACATATCAATTAATAACAGTATCAAAAAATGTATCCGGTCCCGAACTAATTTATTTAAAATACCAAACATACTCCATTTTCAAAAACGAATATAATTTTCGGGATTGAAATTCAAAAGTTAATCTAACAATATAAAAACCACATAATCATTTAAACATTTTAGAAATCGGATATTTTAACCTCTTGATTAAAATATCACAAAAGACAAAACACTAAACAATTCATTTAATAATACTTTATGGCCAAAACTACTAGACCGGGTTTCCAGATGTTAGAACAACCAAAGCATTTCACAGGCCTGCGATCACTATTACACCGTCCTCGGTGATTCTTGCCACAGGTTTGACAATTTCGTGTAGCATCCGACTAAAAGATCATAATGGTTAAACACGGTTCATAAATATATATAACAAGATATTTGATAAAACCTAATCTTACTTGAATAGAAAACGATTGAGATTGGCCTTGAGGCCGAGATGACCCTTGAGATTGGGTTCGACGGTTAGGAACAAATCGATTAGAACGACCGGAAGGTGACGAAGTGGTTTGATCAACTTTTTGTCGTTTTGATTCGGGAGTCAATTCCCCACGAATACTCAAATCATGCACCCTTCTTCGAGCATATTCAACCGCCTTAGCAAAGGACAGAATATCACGGTTGTTCACAAAATCTTGAATCTCATACCTTAGACCTTCCACAAACATTTGAATCTTCTCGACTTCGGTCGGAATGTATTTCGTGGCAAATTGGGCCTTTTGATTGAATAGGGTTTCGTATTCATCTACCGATAAACTTCCTTGCTTGAGTTCTAAAAACTCCTTCTCCAACCTCCTTCTCATATCATTAGGACAATATTGCTCGAGGAAACGAGCCTTAAAAGCATCCCATGACTTATGATCCTTTTCTTCTTCGTCAAGGATCTTGAAGGTATTGTTCCACCAAGTTAATGCCTTTCCGGTAAACATAGCGGTGGCATACACCGATTGATCATCTTTGGCGACACGAGAGATACGGAATACCTTATCCGTACTTTCAACCCATCAACGCCTCCACGGGGTTTGACACACCCAAGAATTCCGTGGCCCCACTACCACGGAAAGTTTTGAATGAAACCGAACCCGATTTCTTACTCGGGGATTCACCAACTACATTCTCCTTTTCCTTCAATCTTTCCTTTTCCTCACGCCTAAATTGTTCAAAACTGGCTCGGACTATGTCCGTGACCCGATTCATCAACCTCTCCTCCCTTGGAGATACCTTTTCTTTTTCTTTTTCACGATTATTAGGGTTCGTTCCTTCGATTCGAGGAACTGAGGGACTTAATTCAGGACGCTCTGCACTTCTCGAGCCATCATTATTACTGGTTACTCGAAACCCGGGTACCTGGATTTTCGTGTACCCGGATATTTGGGTATCCAAATTTTAGGTATCAAATATTTTTTCAAGTACCCGTTTATTACGGTTATTTTTTAACACCCCTACATAGAGCTACAACGCTAGCCATACCATATCCCTACAATCATCATAACAACGTTATAGTCTCACCACCATCCAAAGCCCTTTGAATTTTTTAAGGCACTGTGCAAATAGACGAAAGTGTGCCCACCAAATACATAATATTATATTAAAAAAAATTGGACTTTCAATTTTTTAAACTATTAAATTATTAAGCTGACATAAAACTTTGAGATTATATATATAAACTATTAAATTATATGCATATAAAAAATTTAGCCCCCTCTAAAGCGTGGGCCTCTATGGCCACACATCCTAAAAACACCCTAACCACCATGACTATAAATGCTGGTTTTTTTTTGTTTTTTTGTTTTTTGTTTTTTTTTTTTTTTTTGCATTATGCATGATTGGTTAATATATGGAATCATATATTCATATAAAATTTGTTGGTGAGTTTATATCATCAATATGATTTAAGTGTAATGAGATAAACTTGTTGGCTAAATGTAGGCTTAATAAATATTGAACAAGTAATTATGATGATGCAGAGTGCATACTTGTTTGAATTTGTTAAGATAAAAATACACTGAAACGGGGTCCAAGGGCAGAGCCCGTGGCTGTGGCCGAATGGAAAATCCGAATTCGAAATATAAGTTGGTTTTTTGACTCGGAAAATCCGACCTGGATCCGACCCCCTTTTGGCAGTTCGAGACGATTTTAAGGAGTTAGAACTACCAATTGCAATTTATTGTTAGTTTTTGGAAACATGCATGATAATTGATTTGGTCATCACTTTATCCGGTACACGAAATTTATATCATCACAAATTCTGTGTTATTGTTTAAACAATCTAATTTTATCTAATTAAGGATTTCATTATACTAACAACATACTTTAATCTGGGTATCACTTCTTCAACTTATCTTAGCAAACGAAAATCACTAATTTTCTAACAAAATTTGCTATAACACCACTAATCCACTACTATATCTAAGTTAAATTTGGTGTTTCTCACACCAACCAATCTAATACCTAAATATATCTGAAAAGTCTTGTGGATTATATCAAATCTCACAATAAAATTATCATGGATGTTATTAAACATACAATTACATCAAATAAATTTTTTAAAACAAAATATTAATATTTATCGAGACTTTTTAAATCTTAATAATATTTAATTAAGTCCATAAAGAGCCAAACCGAATTTCAGGCTTAAACAAGCCAGGAGCCCAGCCCAACAAAAATATGATATCGAACTTGTAGTTGGCAAAATAAGCGTCAGTGTTACGTTTGAAAATGAGTTCACTTTTTCCTTATTGTTTGCGTTCCCTTCCTATCAAGAAAGAGCAAACAATCACATGGAAGTAAATTTTCAAGTATTTTCACCGGAAGGTTGTTCCGATTGGGACAAGTAGGATTCCCGCGAACAATTCCGGTGGCGGTTGCAGAATTAGGGTTTCGAATGGAGTTAAGATTTCAAGATAAATAGGCTCGATACCATGTTGGATATTGTGGAAATACCCGCTATAGTTATCTGTTATATTGATACCATGCAATATGCTACCACCGTATCAAAATATGTGATACACTTTATATTTAGGGGTAGATTAAAATAAGTGATACACATCTAGAAATTACCTTATTTAGTAAAAATATGAGACTTATTCTCCACTAATATCTACTTTAATAAAGTGAAATTACTCTTTTACCCTTACTTTTACTTTTAAACATTATTAATATCACTTTATTTAAAAGGAGTGTCACATATTTCCACTAACTATCCACTTTAATCTCTCTTAACTCAAATTTTAATTTTTTGCGTCAAAATCCGTAAATTCTTAAATGTATCACTTATTTTTGATACGGAGGTAGTATAAAGTTACAGATACACTATATTACACATATGACCCAACACTATACAATGTAAACATAAATGATAAAATATATAATTAACTAACTATTTAACACAATGAAATTAACTAAAACCGGCGATATTGGAGCACTATACATAATAATGACATGTCGTTAAAATCATACTCAACTAAGGAGCCGAAAACACAAGCAACCGTCTATGTGTTGCTAGGGTTTCATTGCAATTGTTATCTCTTACGTTCAACCGCAAACTTCTTTTGCAAAGCCTTAAGTTTATGTTGTATTTCTTGGAAAGTTGGTCGCGATTGTGGCTCACTGAGCAAAAGCAGAAAAAAAAATTCGTTATGGAGGGTATTTTAGACATTTAATAATAGACTAATAGTAACCTGCACCAACAGCTTTCAATAAGCGAAGCCCACTGTGGATCGACATCTTTTGGAATCTCTAGTTTTTTATTCATAAACCCGACGGCTGCGATGGTCTTCAAACATTATACGCATGGCAAAATTTGAAATTTTAGTCTTTCTTAGAACAATATGATCACTTAATTAATCTTTATTAAAATAGCTAAAAACATATAAATTTTGGTGTCACAAGACATATAGTTTAAATATTGGGTCTGCCTTGATCTTTTTAACAAATGCCAAAAGTATATTGAGTTTGACATTAAAAATTAAAAGTCAAAGCAATGATATTGAACTTGATACTTTAAAATTGAGAATAAGATACCTGCATTGGATTAAGATTATCCCAAGGGATCTTCTCCGTGGTAATTTCCCATAATACCACCCCGTAACTGTATACATCCGATCTAAAAATTGCCAACAATTTTTTTATTAGTTAACAAAATCATGCGAAAATAAAAATATATGTTATTACGTATAGGGGCTTACTTTTCATCTGCGTGCTCGCTACGGATAATTTCTGGAGCCATCCATTGAGGCTACAAAATGAAAAAAAGCATAATATAAGATCACCCACAAAAACAGTCAAGGAAACATTTTGACTTTTGAAGTCAAACCTAGCCTGTTTGACCTCGTATTGTTAAATAGTGTTTCTTGTTTACTACAATGTTATTTTGGGAACGTACCGTGCCTCTCCCACTCTTTGTTTTGAGGTACGTTTGATGCTTGATACGCGAGAGACCAAAGTCACCAACCTAAAATATCATATTAAAAGTAGAAAATACATCGACAAATTAATCCTCATGAGAATAAAAGGTAATCAAACTATCAACTTATACCTTTACATTCCAATTCTTATCGACAAGAAGATTTGAAGACTTCAAATCACGGTGCACAATTGGCGGATTACAATGATGAAGATAGTTCATTCCTCGTGCCTATATATATGAATCACAAATAAGCTAACAAACGAACTCTTAAAAGACAAATAAAATAAAAATAATTAGATAGTTACTTACGATATCCATGGCCATATGAATACGGCGTCTCCAATCTAATCGGGTGGTACTTCTTTGAAGTATGTGAAACAAACTTCCACTGCATAACACAACACACACATTTTAATTTTTAAACATGTGTTTTTTAATCGAGATGATGCATTAGCTATGGGTAGTGATTTTGGGACCACATAAATTACTTCAATTACTACAACCACTGTTTTACAATACTTGTACAATATGCTTTAAATAATGTATAGTGGTAGATGAAGTAATTTATGTGGTCCCAAAATCACTACCCATTAGTTATGCAAAATTGAAAATTTATTCTTTTAATCTACTTTATGGGTAGAGGATTAAGGAACTAACCGTGGAAGGAACTCTGTGACTATACATAGATGTTGTGGTGAAGTTACCGCCCCCATGAACAACAAAATATTTGGATGTCGAAGCTTTTTCATGAGCGATACCTTCAAATAAAGATACAAAAAGTTAAAACTATATAGTTTTGTTTAGTTACACACCCAATCTTAGATATGTGATTACTAGCATAAATTTTAATTACCTCTTGTCTAAATGATAAGATCGTATCATCTGAATAGTCTTGACATGTAAATAGCTTCACCGCAACATCCTGAAGATAAAAACAAAAGTTGCATTAGTTACGCCTTATTTCTTTATATATTTTTTGCAATAGCGTTGGCATAATGAAGTCTTTCTTAAGCTTCAACTAAGAGCAAAACACAATCATTGAACTACATACCGATCCATGCCACAGTGCATGATATACAGTCCCACACGAACCTGCACCCAAAACGTAAAATATCAAAATAAATATTCGGAAGTGTTTAAAAGGTCTAAAATACCCTTTTGTTACCTTGCCCAATTTGTCCTTTAATTATTAAATCTTCCCACAAGATTTCATAGTCCAAGTTGTATCCGATATTGACAATAGCATTACTTTTAGCACTCGTACCACTACTACTTGAGCTAGAACTTGCGCTACTAACATGTAGTGTAGGACTAGGTAACCACAATCCTGAAGCCTCAACCTTATTATCTACAAACAATTGACAATCTAAGTCTGCATATGAACTTGAAATCATTTTTCGACCAGGTTCGGGCATTTGATTGTCGTTAAACCGATGCCAGCCGAAATGACTAAGTTTAGCAGCAAGAGACTTGAATTCTCCTTCCTTTCCTTTCCATGGCCATGAAATTCCCATCAATGATTCGGCTTTTGAAGAGAAAATCTTGCGGATTCCATGACTGTTATTATCAACCTCGTCAATGCATTCTATGGTTAGTTTTCGGGTGAAATGATCATTGGACTCCGTTGAATAAAATACTCCAAATGGAGATTGACCAATATGCCCCCGTGGGCTGCTTTCTTCATTGAAATCCGTGTAATTCTCTCGTGTTCTCATTTTCGACTTTACTTTCCAAGCCTGTTTTACGGTTTCCAACGTAACAAAATCCAATTAGTCAATATACATAAATTTCATATCTCTAAGACGAAAGTGTATGGGTCCACGCCCCTTCCTGTGTGGGGTGTGACATGGAGGGCGACGCTGTGCATGAAACCGGAACACCTCCCCCCCAGGCGTTGGGGGTCGGCGTGGAGGAACCAGGCCACGGGAAGAAACGCCGGGGAAGGGTCGATTTTTGGCCAAATATAGCCGTTGGAAACGGCTATATAGCTGTTGGGTTTTAAAAAAAAAACTTTTTTTTTTAATTATTTACCTATATATATTACATACTTTCACTCATTTTACTACCAAAACACTACCAAAACACTACCAAAACACACCACAACTCTACCAAAATACCCAAACTCACAAATAATGAATTATCTTGGTTCATCATCTGACGACGATGACGCGTTTATGCTAACAATATACTCAGAACTCCTCGATGATATATCCTCCGATGAAAGTGAAGAAGTCTTTGACACTAGAACCGCGAAGCTAAATAGAAATCGAGAAGCTGGACACGACATGCTATATCGAGATTATTTTGCGGATGATCCTGTTTATGACGACAACAATTTCCAACGAAGGTTTCGTCTGTCCAGAAATCTATTTATGTGCATATGTACCGCATTAGAAAACAGGTATCCTTTTTTTCAATTGAGATATGATGCTAGAGGTAGGCGGGGATTCACTGCTTTGCAAAAATGCACTGCAGCAATTCGATCTATGGCTTACAGGTCATCCCCTGATTCGCTTGACGAGTACCTACGCATGTCTGAAAGAACTGCTAGGGAAAGTATGTATAGATTTTCACAAGGGGTTTTGGAAATATTCGGACCTATTTATTTGCGAAAACCAACAGTAACCGATGTTCAAAAATTATATGAGGCACACGAAGAGAGACATGGTTTTCCTGGAATGCTTGGTAGCATTGATTGTATGCACTGGGATTGGAGGAACTGTCCACAAGCGTGGAGAGGTGAGTACACCGGTGGACATCATGGAGTACCGTCTTTGATATTAGAAGTTGTTGCTTCCCAAGATTTATGGTTTTGGCATGCTTACTTTGGGGTTGCGGGTTCTAATAATGATATTAACGTGCTTGATCAGTCACCAATATTCAACGACTTGTTATCAGGAAAGCCACCCGATGCTCCTTTTACGGTGAATGGCAATCCATATAGATTCGGTTATTACCTTACCGATGGTATATATCCTCGTCATGCGACGTTTGTCAAAGCCTACCGACATCCAGTTGATCCAAAAGAGGTCTTGTTTACCAAAAAACAAAAATCCGCACGTAAGGATGTGGAACGGGCTTTTGGAGTTTTAAAGGGGAAGTGACACATTGTCAAAAACGCGGCCCGTTCATATGACCTTGAAAGATTAAGATATATTTTGTATGCATGTGTTATAATGCATAACGGTTGTCGAAGATACTGGTCGGATGATTTCTGCATATGTGCCGGACGGTCCCCGACATGCTTTGTATGTACCGGGAAGTGCAGAGTATTTGCACAGGGTTGTCGACATTCGAGACGAAACAACACACGAACGACTTCGACAGGACTTGGCGGATCATCTCTACAACAACGCACATGCCGACGATGAAGACGCCGACGATGAAGACGATGAAAAGTAATAATTTATTTTAATTATTGTAATTTTTAATTTCTAGTATTTTAATGTTTAATTTCTAGTATTTTCATTTTAATTTAAAGTATTGTCATTTTAATTTTATTTAATGTAATGTAATTTTAAATTATATAAAAATATTATTTGTGTGAAAAATAAATGGAAATGAAATGATGAGTTGGAAAATAAAATGGTGTGGTGTGGTGTGGTGGGTATTTCCATCAAATGATGTGGTGTGGTGGTGGTGTGGTGTATGAGGTGGCGATGATGTGGCGGAAAAGGGCACCAACACATGTGGTGCCCAGACCCACTAGCCTAAGGAAATTGAAATTAGGACAATGAGTCGAGCTTCGGCTCGAGTTTCTATCGAGTTCTGGTTCGAGCCCGTACCCGAACAACGAAATTGAAATATTTACTTGCCGAGCTAGAGCTTTGATGGCTCGATCAGCTTGTGTTCGTATCGAGCTTTCCAAGCTTATCTATACATGTAACTAAAACATGTTTTTGTATCCAAGGCTTCTAACGCTATTGGTGAAAAAAGATAAGGTGTTGCCCATGACTTATATAGGTCATGGGTTCAAATCCCCTTTTTTTTTTGGACAAATGGTGGGGTTTATTCCCCATAGGTGAAGGGTTCGAGGGAAGACATACCGCCCCTTGTGGATGTCACTGTTTAGGCTCGAACTACTAACTTACTAACTGGCCGTTCAAATATATATATATATATATATATATATATATATATATATATATATATATATATGGTATGGATCCATAGAAAAGAGTCCTTATTTGAAGAAGTTGAAGAAGCAATGCATTTTCGTAAAATATACATATATGTATACATATACATACATATATGTATATATACATATATATTATTAACATAGTTACATATATTTGCATATGCATGCCTGATATATATGTATATACACACATATATATACATATGCATTTTACGTAACTTGCATTTTCAGTCGTAACTTGCATTTTCAACTGAAACTTGCATTTTCATTTACGAAAATGCATATGCATCACGGGTATATATGTGTGTATATATACATATATACGGTATAAATATGAATATATGTATATCTTTGGTATGAATATATATGTATATATATACATATATGTATGTGTATGTATACATATATGTATATTTTATGAAAATGCATTGCTTCTTCAACTTCTTCAAATAAGGATGCTTCTTTCTTGATCCTTATTCTATATATATATAGTGTAGAATTAAAATCAGAACCAATTAAGTCTATAGAACCAGCAGAACTCAATCTAAACCATTGATTTTTGAAATGAAATGATCATGGACGACACATTAATGTATTTGATGAGGGACCCCCAAATATTAGTTTGCATGGATGTCATTCATGCATGTATACATACATGTATAGATAACACTTATGTATAGATACATGAAAACATATACATATATGTATACATGAATGAATGACATCCATGCAAACCAATATTTGGGGTCCCTCATCAAATACATTAATGTGTCTTCCATGATCATTTCATTGCAAAAATCAATGGTTTAGATTGAGTTCTGCTGGTTCTGTAGCCTTAATTGGTTCTGAAAATAATTCACCTAATATATATAACATGTTTATATGTTTTAGTTTTCGAGCTAATGTGAATATATATGTATATTTTTCGAGCCGAGTTTGAACGCAATTCAAGTCCTTCCAAACAAAGCTCGAGCCATCATCTAGAAAGCTCGTCGAGCTTGAGCCTGGCCAAAGTAACGAGTGTTGAAATTAAATATCAATTGTCAGCTTATTTAAATACTAGGATTTGAATTATTAAACTTTTGATAGAAGAAAAGGTGCCACCAATGGGCAACCGCCGGTAGCATGTAACTGCCGCCACCAACCGCCACCGCATAAAAACTGGCACCACCTTAAATTAGTGACGCCGGTAACCGCCACAACCAATGATTGTGACTTTTCATCGGACCTGTTCGATTACTATGTGTAAATTTCATCTTTGTAAAATCATTTGAATTGTAAAAATTTAAAATCAATAAAAAGTGTTTTTCTTTTGTTCTTGTCCCTGTTTTGTTACTTCGCCAGAGCATTGCTGGAAAACCCAAAACCGATCAAACATGGAGATAGAAATCTCCAATTAATTTTTAACAAAGAGCTCAAGTCGGAGACTCTGCTCATTTTTGTATTTGAAATAATATAAGTTACTAACCAAATTTGTTATCTTTGAGGTGATTGAATGTTGTTGGGAATCAAAACCACTCGTAGGATTCATTCCTACTTTCATTACTTGATACGGGCGTGAATCACCCGCTAAACACATAGCTCCACGTAGTCTACTCTTTTCATCACGATACGGTGTATTTGCACAAATAAGCGTAAAGCTTTCTCCTTTCCGGTTCTTTATCGGAAATTCTCCAGACCAACTTTCTCCATTACACGTTCGAGTTAGCACAAAGTCCGCAAAAGTTGCGTGTTCGGGTTCCACTAACAGTTCTGTTACGGTTCTCCCAAGAGCTTCTTCAGGCGTGTACCCGTACACGATTTCTGCATGTCGGTTCCTGCACGATATGATCCCATCATCTTTAACCAAATATGTCTAATTAAGATCCAAAACCTACTTTTAGAAAATTAATGGCTTACCAAAAGATTATTCGATGTTTCATGTCGTATACATGTAGAGCTTGACTCATTGACTGCAATATATTCAAATACTGAGAATCTGTTAGCTTCATATCTAATGGTTCCCTGGTTGCGGCACCACACGTTTCTCCGTCGACTGCCCGCGGGACAGCTGGCGGTCCACGAATCGCTAGCAATCCGGAATTTGATCTTTGGTGGTCAAGGTTTGACCGGTTACCGGAGATCATGAGTTTGCTGATTTCTTGTTTGATGTGAGTGTGTCGTTTTTCGAGCTCCTGAATCTTTCTTAACAGCTCCTCAGCTGATGGTGTTTCTTTCTTTTTCTCCATTTTCTGTTTTTTTTTTATCAAGAATTTTGTTTTTTAAGCTTCAAATTACGATTTTAAAGGAAGCCCAAATCAGTGAACTAACAAAAAATCAAGATTTCATACAGAAAGACACACTGTCAGTGTCTGTTTAATCTAATTTCATCATTTTTAAGGAACTGATAGTGTGATTTCTGGATCTCTTCAATCGTTTTGCCCACTTTTGAAGAAAACCCAATTCTGGAAACCGACATTGAAGTCAAAGTAAAGGTCAAAGTTTGACTTTAAGACACTCTGCATGCAAAACTGGACTTTGCACTATTGAAACACATATTGTGATTTGTTGATCGATCTAATGTTTGTACTTCAATCCTTAACCACCAAATCAAGAAACTAACAGAGGGGGAGGGTGAAAATTGTGTGGTTTTTATGGTTTTAAGACAAACCCCTCAACCTAACTCCCAAAAAACTGTTCTTGAACTTATATATATACACTTCAGGTTCCCTCCTTTTTGGAGGATTATTAATTTAAACCCTCAATTGTTTATGTTATCTAAAGGTGGACATTAATAAAGTTTCAATCTTTGTCAATTGTTTAAGGGTTAATGCAGAATTTAGTCAATAAACTAATCAACTTTAACAATTTTAATGGCTAAACCTTTAAAAAAATTTTACAGGTTTAGTCTCTTAAATTTTCTTTTGTTTAATTATATAGTATATATTTTTAATTTTTTAACCCACAAATTAGTTGACCCGGTCATTTTTTACTTGGTTAATTTTGATTAGAGAAATGATATTTAGTCTTAACATTTGATCCTACTTATACATTATTTATAGGATGACATGTGTAATCTACTCATTATCTCTTTTAATAGTATCCTTTGATTTTGACTCATGTCTTCATCTAATGAGTTCGATTAAATGATAAAACTAAATATCATTACTATTTTAATTATTCGTTTGAAGTTGGACAAACTAAAAATGATTTACCATTTTTGCGGTTTAAGTAGTTGACAGAAGCGTTGTCAAGAAAAGTTCAGTAGGGTAAAACGCAAAATTGTGAGTTGATTGATTTATTTGAAGATTAGAGTTGCGTTCAAAGAGGTACATTATTTTTACGAAGTTCCGAGTAATAAATCTCAACCATTGATTAATAAGATCTAATGGTCAAGATTGATCAAATACTTTATATATTGAGGGGTATTTTGGTCATTTTTTAAAAAATAAAAATATCTTTTTTATTATTTTTTATTTTTAATTTTTATTTAGAATTTTTATTTTTGTATTTTTTATTATTTTTATTATGAAGGGGTATTTTGGTCATTTGGCACTTAAATTTTTTTTCGATTTTTTTATATTTTATATTTTTTATAAAAATAAAAAAATTAAAAATAAATAAAAAATATTAAAATTAAAAAAAAAATCAAAATTTCTTTTAAGTGTCAAATGACCAAAATACCCCTTTATGTATAAAGTATGTGATTAATTTTGACCATTAGATCTTATTGATCAATGGTTGAGATTTGTTCCTCGATACTTGATAAATATTATGTATCTACTTGAATGTTTCTCTTGAAGACTAACCCTTCTTTATTTTACAAAATAGTTCCATAAGACTTATGTTTATAACATTTTTACGACGTGGATAACATTTTACACCATACACGGTGGTTGGTAGCCGCCGTCTCAAGCCGATTTGGGGCCCGAGGCCAAATATAAAATGGGCCCCTGCGTTTCTTTCCCTAATATCAATCAACTTTTTTTTGTGCTTTTCTAGCAATGTATGATTTTTTTTGGGGGCTAAATATATAAACAACTAATAAAATAGGGCCCCTTTGGTGTTTGGGGGCCCGGGACGGTCTGTAACATCCTGAAACTCGGCCTAATAGTTTATTGACCTTAAAGTATTTTATCAAATGATTATCTGATTAAATACTTAGTTAATTTAATTAGTCTTCTGTCTTTTGCGGTATTTTAACAAAGTGGTTAAAATACCCGACTTGTGATATATTTAAAATGAATATGTGATTTTTATATCTTTAGAGTCCTTGTTGAATTTCGTTTCCGGAAATGTTTTCGTTTTTAAAATTGGAGTCCGTTTGCTATTTTAAATAAATTAACTACGAAAGGGACTGTTCAGACATATACTGTTAAAGTGGAAAAAGCCACAAAGGGCCCCCAATCCCTTGTGTTGGCCGGGTATGAGAGAGGGGGAAACACCCTCTCTTTCTTGTTACACCATTTTCAAACATTATCCATAACATCACTATTTCATTGCAAGCAAACAACACCATCTTTTCTCTCTAGCTTCCCATTGGTGGTCAAATCTCTTGGTTAAAATTCGGAACATTAGCTAGAGCTTATGTTAAAGAAGCCTAGAAGTAAGCTACACATTCTTCTTTACTCATTTTTGGTGATCTTGAGTTATGTCTTGAACTAGGGTTTATGTAGCTTGTTGATTTGTTGGGGAATCTTGATATGGATGTTGTTTTATGTGTTTATACAAGCTTTTGCATCATTTGTATGGTAGATTGTTGAAGGAAGATAAGGTTTGGTGAAAATCACCTTCAACCTCCATTAATGGTGGATGTTGAAGGTGGGTTTTGCTGAACCTTGGATTCCTTGATGTTTAAATGGTTGAAAGTGTTTATTAGGTTGAGAAAACATGTTTGGTAAGTTATGGATGGTGAAAACCTAGTATAGATGGTTGTGTGAATTGAACTAGTTAGTGTTTGGGTCAATTTGGTGAGCTAGTGACTTTGTAAGTAAAATACTTGGAATTGTGATTGTTATGAACTTGATGGAATTGCTAGGTGATTGTGAATTGCTAGTATAGAGGATATGTGCTAATTGATGGAAATGTGGAAGTGTTTTGGTCATGTTCAGGTTTTTGGCCCGTTTGGGTGAATTGGTAGTAGAATGGTTTATATGGTTATAGATGACTACTTGGTATGTTGTGAATTGTTAAACTAGTTAGTGATATCATAAAAAGGTGTATTTTATGAGCCTTGGGTTGTGTTTGGCTAAATAGACGATTTTGACAATTTGGTGGATCGATCACTAACTCGGTATACTTGTTACAGGAATCGGGAAGGAGACTCAGTGATACTAGCTCACTGAGTTAAGGAAATCGAGGATTGAAGGGTGAGTGGACTTAACCTACAACTCGGGTCTCGATTGTTTTCCATCTACTAGTGTATACTAGTAAAAATACGCAGGGCTGGCTGACTTGGAGAGTTCGCGTCGCGAAATCCTCTTCGCGATCGGGAAAACGCAACAAAGAATTTGGGTGTGATACGTGAAGTAGTTCGCAGGAGGGTTCCCGACGCGAACACTGGTTCGCGAACGCGAACTCTAGTTCGCGTCTGGGAACTTTCTTGCGACGTTTTTCGTGGTGTTTTCCGTAGCTAGTCTACTTGTTTTGTATGCCTAGTGGTAGCGGAACACCATACATGACTATGTGCACATTCGGGACGAGGTCAGCGTCGGATCGATAATGGTTGAGCATAGTGTATCGACTAACGGGGTACTCGAACCTTACCTGTATACGTTGCATGGTTAAGGGGGTTTACCCGGGGTGTTGGGTACAGCGCTATCGGTTACCGTGGTTTTGGCCGATCACGGTTTAAGGCTCGTAGGGCCACCGATCCTCTCAAATAGTGGTTACCCCAATCGGAGATGTTAATTGCTTACATGCTTAGTGTTTAGCATAGTTAGTAGTAGTAATTCATTCACTTAGCTTTTGTGCTAATCCCTCCCTCATTGACACATTTCAGGTTGGATGGCTTGAACAGGTCGGGCATGGACGGAGTGTTTGACCATGCTTTTAAATATGTTTTGTGAAATGAGCCGTGTTTTGTAATACCGTCTTTTAACTAATTACTTAAATTGTATCGTTTTGTGGGACCACGGTTTGTAAACTTAATATGACGTAGGTGTAGACTAATCGCTTCCGTAATCTATATTTAATGCTAAAATAGTTATCTTTTAAAAAAATGGTTTCAAAAATACGGTGTTACACGGTCGTCCAACTTCCCCAACCCATTGAGCCGGCCCTATTGGTAGGTGCTTGGTGGTTTGGATAAGGCGAAGATTAAAAGCCTATAAGTAAAGTGAAGTATATTTAAATAAATAACATTTAATTATTCTGTGAGTTAATTAAGAGGATAGTTTTATGTGGTTTGCTATTACCATTACCTTTTCATTTCCTATTACTCACTTTGAACTAAACGCACCTTTAAATTTAGCCTCTATGTACGTCACAAAATGTACATGAATAGTACCTAAATACGAATTTTTTTCACTTTTTGTTTCTAGTATTAATGCCCATTAAAATTAGTTGTTACATCTAATGTTGTGTGATTTAAGTTTAGGGGAATTAATTGTTACATCATATTTTTTAATATTTGTATCACAATGTATAAATATAAAAAACAATTATTGTGATATACTCCCTCCGTCCCACAAAAAACTTCCCATTTGGTTTTTGCACAATTTTTTAGGTGATAGTTAGTGGTGGGGTCATTGATAATACTTTTGATTAAAATATAAGATTTGATTGGAGAGTGAAAGATAGTTAGTGGATATTAGTGGTGAGGTCTTTAGTAATAATAGTTTTTTATTGTGTGGAGCCCATCAAATATGAGAAATGAGAAACTTTTTGTGGGACAAAAATTTAGAGTGAAATGAGAAGTTTTTGTGGGACGGGAGGAGTATATGTTAAAATATATGATATAAAAATCACATAAAGTTGAATACTCCCTAACTATCCCTTAAAACTTGTGCCCATATCAAATGAGAAGTTTTTTGTGGGACGGAGGGAGTATTTGATAAAACCTACTGACAATGACATCAACGTTCTAAATCAGTCATCATTGTTTAAGGATATCCTAAAGGATAATGCTCCCTAGTGTCAAATTTTAAGTGAATAGAATGTGGAGCGAGTTTTCAGTATTCTCCAAGCTCGTTGGAAAATTACAAAAGCTCTAGCATATGCATTTACTATACAAAAAATAAAAGATACCTCTACCGATTCAATATAAGTGATACAAATTTTATTATTTATTATATCAAAATAATTGATATATTTTAATAATTTACTTTATATGATAAAATGTATCATGATTCACACCTACTAATTATCTTTTTTAATATAATAAAATAATTTTATTTACCCTCACTATTAATTTTAAACTTCACTAATCTTACTTTATTCAAATGGTGTGAAACTCATTCCTTATTAACTATCTAATTTAATCTAATCTAACTTACATTATAATCTTTTACCTCAAAAACTGCAAAACCAACAATGTATCACTTAGTTTAAATAAGAGGAAGTATATATATAATGTACACATCAGGGGTGTCTTTGAGGAGGTGCAGTAGGGGCAGTCGCACATGGCCTAATATTTTATAGGGGCCCAATTTTTATATATATCTTATATATATAATATTAAAGTTTAAGTCAACTTAATAATTTAATAGAAAAAAATTAGAAAAAGTCTAAATTTTTATAAAAATCATGTATTTAGTGTAACGCCGCAAAATTTAATTGATTTAATTAATTAAATTTAATTAGTAGAAAAATGAATTATATATTTTAAATAGTTAATACTTAACATTAATGTATTTATTAGACGACATGTAGTTAAACGGTTCATATTTTAGACGACCTGTAATTAAATGGTTCGTATTATTTAGACGCGTTAATTAGTTAGACATTTTGATTACTAGACGTTTTTAATTAATTGGACCGGCTAGTTAATAGTAAGAGTTGAAGTTCTGTTCTTTTGAGTCGGGCCGGTCAAAAGCCAATGCCCCGGGCTTTCAAGTGGTGGGCCTAATTAATTGATAATTGGTATACTTTAAACTCTTTATACCCAAAACCTAATAATAACTCCTTTCATCCAAAAATTTGTGACCTCGGCCGTAGCAGTGTTCTCGATTTGGAGATAGATGTCGTGATATGTGGAGCATTTTGGTTAGGCGGTGGAGGGCGTGGCAAGCATTGACGTTTTATTCCAACATGAAGTTTCAAGCAATTGATTTATGGCGAGATATGCATTTGCCGACATGAAAATTAAGATTTGAGAAATGGATATTTGCCAACAATAATTAATTTGGGGATATGTGTTGGTGACCACACAACAACTCAGATTTCTTTTTCCTCAATGTCGGTTGATCGAAATCTTAGCATAGCTGAAGTCGAAGGTTTGGTGATTAAGGTGTTTTCGTTCGATCGTCATGATTCGTAGGGTATAATTCTTGTACCCTTTTATGATTAAATTATTAATCTTCTTTCATTTCATTTAAATTGATACCGTATTCGATTGGGTTAAACCTTGTGATTTTGTGTAGGGTTTGACGACTTGAGGCCGAGCCAATGAGGGCTCGGTAATTGTTGTTGTTGATTATGATTTCGGTTAATTAAGTTTAATGTTGATTAATTGTTTTGGCATGAAACCGCTTCTGTGTCGGGTTTTATATAGTCACGTTTTTAGGAATATAAGTCATTGAGATTTCTGGCCACTGTTTTGGGTGTCGGGTTGGATAAAAGCCGTAGTTGAACGGCTAAACGTTTTATTAACCGGGAACCGAACCCGTAGGATTCTTGGTTCCCCAAACCGAATACTTTCTAAATAAATTAACGAGATTACATGTTATGAGCTGCTATGATAAAAAGTGGTTTCTGGACTGTCGGGAGTCTCGGGATATATCGGGATGATGTCAGGATTCAAACGGGGTTTAATTATTAAGCTGAAATTTTCAGCAGAAAACCGTTCTCCGAGTTCGGGGCAATTTTTACCACACTTAAAATAGGATTTTAGATTTTTGGCCCATTCTGGTCGCTAGTTTTCTGAGTCCTCTTTCCAATGCCGCTAACGGTTCGTCAATCCGAATTACGGTTTAAAAGTTATAGTCAATTTAATATGCTGCTGTTAGGAAGATGACCTGTGCAGCTATGCTGTTTTGTGAGCCTGTTTGGAGGCCCTTAGAGTCCGATTTTGGGAAGAAGCCACTTGAGAGTGTTTTGTAGTGTTCTGAGTCTAGTTTCTGTGGTAAAAAGATGGGAAAAATCTAATGAGCCATTTAGGAGTTACGGCAGTTTCCGTGAGACTGACGGATGCTGCCAGCTTTCTGAAATAAGCCCTCGGGTAGAATTTTAATTCAGGGTTTCGTTTTTGGTTTTAGGATCGCCTAGGAGACAACGTGCTGTACCTTTGACTGGCGGGAATCCTTTGGAGCTTACGTTTCTCGAGGTGAGTATTCTCACCGTGTATTCAGTTTTAACGTTGTACATGCATGACTTATGTGTTACATTCTTGCACCATAATTGTTATCTGAGTTTGATCTGTTATCTGAGTTTGATCTGTTATCTGAGTTTGACCTGTTATCTGAATATCCGAGCATCTGTTTATTTATTCATGATCTGAGACATTGTGCCTGGGTAACTGAGCTCGGCACAGGGTCATTCTGTGCTACTACTTGCTAGGGCAATCTGAGATAATTATGTTAAAGAGATATTAAAACATAATAACACACATCTGAGTTTTGGCTATATGCCTATCTTGGGATCACCTCCCGTCTGAGTTTTTGGGATTATTCCCGTCTGAGTTTTGGGATCACTCCCGTCTGAGTTTTGGCTTACGCCTATCTGAGGTGTGAGGAGGGGCGAGGTTGATCTCTCGTCCCAAATCACACAAGCGCGCTATATAAATTAAAATCTGAGTAATAAAATCTGAGAAATAAATCTGAGTAATTAATCGAGTAGATTCTGAGTAGGAGTACACCGATGTGCCCTCATGTGTTGTATGTTATAATTGTTTACATTTTGAGACTATTCACTCAGCTTCCCAGCTGACTCAAACTTTCCCCCACATTGTTTCAGGTACCAGCAAAGGAAAGGAGAAGGTGGACGGTTGACCGCTGTATCTTTTCATTACTGATGTGGACAGCATTTAATATTTTAAAACACGTTATTTTATTTTAATTATTTCCGCAATAAAAACGTTTTAAATGTTAAATATTTATGTCTGAGATTTATTTATGGGACCTTTTGATTATAATTTTGTTTTCAAAAATTTTAAAAATCTTGTAAATTTTAGGGTGTTACAAGTTGGTATCAGAGCTCTGACTTGAGGGATTTGGATTCACAAGGGGTGGATTTAATCTCAAGTTTGAGTCTCGAGTTTTAAAACGCGAAATGAGTAAAATATTTTCTGAGAAAAGTTTCCACATCAAGCATACAGCATGTCACGTCGACCTCTCGCTTTTCCCATTGCTGGTAATATTTAATAGTTTTTATTTATCTGAGATGTATGTTGTATTCTGAGTATGGATGAGTAGAGTAGTCTGAGATTTTTGTGTTTATTTTCTAAGTATATTTTTCCGAGTGTTGTTTCTGATTACATCTGTGAAATAAACCTTAAAAGTTATAATAACATACGAAAATTACATATGAATAGTACGATTAAATACTATGTATATGTAGATATACGAATGCGAGGTTTGATAATTTTGAGTATAATTTAGAGCATAATTCTGAGTAAAATTATGGATTTAATTCCCAGTGTTTAATATATTTATGCTTATACAAATACGCATACTAGAGGAATTATAAATTTTAATAATAAAAGTTTCCAATTTAGAGGAATACCTAATAGAGTTGAAATGAAATTTTATAAGTTTTGAGAAATTTTAACCAAAAGTGTAATAACGGGATATTAATTTATGATTCGCATGCTTTGAGTAAATGAGAAAATGGAAAATTATTAATATTAAAGAGGAGTATTAATTTTTCGTATTGGGAAAATATTAAAAACTTTCATATGGGAGAAAACACTTAATAGACCGAGTCATTTAAACGAGTAAATCAGAGATTAGTAAATCAAATTGATTAAAAATATTTTTAAGAGGATTTACCAAGTTGAGTAAAAGAAAGAATTATTAAGTCAATAAAATGGGAAATAATTACATTTAGCTAAACGAGAATTATTAGCAGGATCTAAAAGAGAATTATTGATCAGGGGTAAAAGAGAAGTTATCTAAATGAGAAATTAAAATTTTCGTGAATACAACGAATCACGAGATATAATAGTTAAGCAGATTCCATATTAAGGTCAACAAGTTAGTATTTATTTAAGAATCATTAAATTGAGATAAAATGAGAAAAACATTTCGAGTAAGTAGGTTAAATTGCCGAGTGCAAAACTAAATGTGGATGGCAAGTTAAGTGACATATTAATGAGTTCACACTGATAGCTTAAAATAAACTATGTAAGTTTAATAGACTAATTAATTAAGAAATTGCTGAGTCAAATTAATCAGATATCATTGAAGCTCATCTTAAAGAGTAATTATTAAAGAGGATTAAGAGGAAGCTAACGTCATCAATTTGATGATGATCTATTTAAAAACGAGTTAAAAGAGCGATAAATTGAATCAAATTAAACGAGGAACGCAATAACTGAGAACTCTGATCAAAAGGATATTAATCGACATGCTCACAAATTACAATAAATTTAATATAACTGTGAAGAGGATATAAGTTATATTTATGAGGAATGATAAATGGCTTATCCAAATGAAAAGTTTAAAAGGAGATTTGTATTGTGAAAATAACTAAGTGGAAATATTTCTATGAATCTGAGTTATCCGAGTATCGCGTACGAGACTAAATGTACGCATGATTTTCTGAGTAATGGTTATGAGATTTTGAGTAGGCACTGTTGACTGCATATCTGTATTTATCAGATATTGAAAATAAACTTCTTTTCTCCTGAGTGTGATTAAAATTCCTTTCTTCTGAGTGTGATTTGTTGGTGGGTTTATATGTGGGAAGTTGTAAACTTTGGGATTGACTCGTGACCAAACAGAAGTAGGTGTCGAAAGTA
Source organism: Calendula officinalis (assembly GCA_963853835.1). Taxonomy (NCBI): domain Eukaryota; kingdom Viridiplantae; phylum Streptophyta; class Magnoliopsida; order Asterales; family Asteraceae; genus Calendula; species Calendula officinalis. The sequence goes on from OY970826.1 coordinate 73,515,510, forward strand.
ATAGAGGGCCCCTATTACCGTACACACAGGACTTTTTGTTGGTCAGGGGGAAATTTTGAAGGGAACGATGGACCAATGCTTGTTATTGTGAATTTAGTATGTGTATCCTAATTGTTTGTGTGACTACATACTTGCTTGTTTATTTTGGTAGACAATACTAGTTCCAAACTCGATGACGACTTTTTCTCCAAGTGGAGTTGAGTATGCGTAAAAAGGAAAATTGTCAAGAAATAATTATCATTAATTATTATTTATAAAAATTATGAGCATGATGCTTATGCAGAGAGATTTTGTTGGTATGAATTTAAAGTGCGAAATCTAGATACATATAATTGATCAAATAAATTATAAGAGTAACTATCAAATCAAGCAGTTGAGAATAATTAAATTTATTCTATGGGTAATTATAGAGTTTACAATAAAATGATAGATTGGGTTTACTGGAGAAATTAACAAATCAAGTTAATTGGGTTGAATGAATATCGTGCAAAAGGGAAGTAGTAATACTACAATTATATACAAAATAAGACAATATACTTATTCTTGGGTGGTTATAAATGTGATAATGAGAAATCATTAAATTAAAGTGATGGGAACTTATTAATGAGTCGAATATGAGAAAACTGCTACAATGAAATTTTGAGGAAAATGAGTTAAAATGAGATCGGTAATTTGCTGGTAATGAGTTATTATTAAAACGAGCTAAATGATAAAATTTTATTTTGATTAATTATGGAGTAATTTTGAGTTATAAGAAATTTACAAATCGAGTTACATAAGCAAATTAATAAAATGAGTCAAAAGAGAAAAGTATTAAATTAACGGGAAGTTTTATTCAAATTTTTGAAGTATTATAAAGTGTTATGAGTTTTGAGGTATTATAAAATTATATGAGAAAACTCTATTTATGAATAATTATTAAACTTGAGATGAGAACAACTATTCAATAAATTTATATTGAACTTAAGAAAAATTTCGAAAAGACGAGAATGTACTGAATTGATGAACCATGAGTAAACCGTAAGATTTAGAATAAAGTGTAACTGCGAATTGAGTAAATGAGAACTAAGGAATTAATTCGTAATTTGAGTAACGAGAAATCATTATAAATAAGAGTATGAAATTTAGCGGAATTTTAGTGGGTAACATGAAATTAATGAGTAGATATGGTCAAAATTATTAAGAGACATTTTAAATTGTGTAAAATCAGTGAAACGGTCTATTAAAGGATCCTTAAACTAGATGAATGAGAAAACATCTATTAAAATATTATGGAGAAACCACTAAATGTAATAGAATGAGAACCTATTAAAGGGAGTTAAATGACAAGATCGTTAATTTGAGCTATTTAAAGGGTTATCAACATCGGTAATATGCAAACCTAATAGAGTAAGGTAACAATATAATGTTAAAGAAGAGTTATTTTGAGAACTAATAACACGGTTGAGAGAGAGTATATCATTCCAAGTATTATAAGCTGGTAAATTGGAACACGCGAGTAGTACTAAGAATGAGTAAAAATGTGATTTATACCTAATGCTATTACTTGTAAATATTATTACCTTACGAGTTGTTACTGAGTTAGAGTTTTGGGTTTGCTTCTGAGTTAAGATTTATAAGTTTGCTCCTGAGTTATACATTTTTGAGTTATACTCCTGAGATATGTTTTGAGTTTATTTCTGAGTGGGACTTCTGAGTTATATTTCCAGATCATATTTTGGAGTTATATACCTGAGTATATGAGAATTCTGTGTGATATGTATATTCCTTGTGATTTATTTGGATGGTTTTTATATTAATTGATAATGCTGTAAACCGCTAAATTATTTATTATGCTGTTAACAAACTGTTGACCCATAGAGTAGAGGACCTTCCGAGTCATTTTGGTGGAAAATTGTCGATAATGAAATTTTTACCTGTTACTAAAATGTTTAATGATCATGTGGTTGAACCGTGCGGGAAGAAATTTCCCATAAACTATATCCCTAACGTCATGAGAGAGCCGTGTGCTGTTGTGAGTATGGATTGGATGACTGAGTACCACACCGAGATCATCTAATATCATCAACAAATCCGTAGCAAATTCCAAGTGGAGTTGAATCGGAGATTCAACGCAACGTTAACCGTTAGGTACAACAACTGTGTTCAACTACGAGAGCAAGAAGACGCCTTCAGCAAAGTATCATGAATTTTTGTGGTTATCATCGTCACTCTTTTCGAGACAAATCGAGATTCTTAGAGAACATTTAAATTCTTATTTCTCCCAGCCTTATCTTATACACCGCTAGAGACGGAAGACTTATACGAGCAGTTGCAAGAGCCAGAGTTCATTCCAATTGAGCGTGTGACTTTGAAAAACTTCTTTCCCCATTCTTAATCTTATCATTTTCCTATCTCATGGGTGGATGCGTGTCGTGGTAAGCCTAAGTCTGAGGTGCGAGATCACCATCCTGTGACTTTCCGAGCGATGACTTCGGGGACGAAGTCTATTTCAAGTGGAGTTGAGTTGTAACGCCGCAAAATTTAATTGATTTAATTAATTAAATTTAATTAGTAGAAAAATGAATTATATATTTTAAATAGTTAATACTTAACATTAATGTATTTATTAGACGACATGTAGTTAAACGGTTCATATTTTAGACGACCTGTAATTAAATGGTTCGTATTATTTAGACGCGTTAATTAGTTAGACATTTTGATTACTAGACGTTTTTAATTAATTGGACCGGCTAGTTAATAGTAAGAGTTGAAGTTCTGTTCTTTTGAGTCGGGCCGGTCAAAAGCCAATGCCCCGGGCTTTCAAGTGGTGGGCCTAATTAATTGATAATTGGTATACTTTAAACTCTTTATACCCAAAACCTAATAATAACTCCTTTCATCCAAAAATTTGTGACCTCGGCCGTAGCAGTGTTCTCGATTTGGAGATAGATGTCGTGATATGTGGAGCATTTTGGTTAGGCGGTGGAGGGCGTGGCAAGCATTGACGTTTTATTCCAACATGAAGTTTCAAGCAATTGATTTATGGCGAGATATGCATTTGCCGACATGAAAATTAAGATTTGAGAAATGGATATTTGCCAACAATAATTAATTTGGGGATATGTGTTGGTGACCACACAACAACTCAGATTTCTTTTTCCTCAATGTCGGTTGATCGAAATCTTAGCATAGCTGAAGTCGAAGGTTTGGTGATTAAGGTGTTTTCGTTCGATCGTCATGATTCGTAGGGTATAATTCTTGTACCCTTTTATGATTAAATTATTAATCTTCTTTCATTTCATTTAAATTGATACCGTATTCGATTGGGTTAAACCTTGTGATTTTGTGTAGGGTTTGACGACTTGAGGCCGAGCCAATGAGGGCTCGGTAATTGTTGTTGTTGATTATGATTTCGGTTTATTAAGTTTAATGTTGATTAATTGTTTTGGCATGAAACCGCTTCTGTGTCGGGTTTTATATAGTCACGTTTTTAGGAATATAAGTCATTGAGATTTCTGGCCACTGTTTTGGGTGTCGGGTTGGATAAAAGCCGTAGTTGAACGGCTAAACGTTTTATTAACCGGGAACCGAACCCGTAGGATTCTTGGTTCCCCAAACCGAATACTTTCTAAATAAATTAACGAGATTACATGTTATGAGCTGCTATGATAAAAAGTGGTTTCTGGACTGTCGGGAGTCTCGGGATATATCGGGATGATGTCAGGATTCAAACGGGGTTTAATTATTAAGCTGAAATTTTCAGCAGAAAACCGTTCTCCGAGTTCGGGGCAATTTTTACCACACTTAAAATAGGATTTTAGATTTTTGGCCCATTCTGGTCGCTAGTTTTCTGAGTCCTCTTTCCAATGCCGCTAACGGTTCGTCAATCCGAATTACGGTTTAAAAGTTATAGTCAATTTAATATGCTGCTGTTAGGAAGATGACCTGTGCAGCTATGCTGTTTTGTGAGCCTGTTTGGAGGCCCTTAGAGTCCGATTTTGGGAAGAAGCCACTTGAGAGTGTTTTGTAGTGTTCTGAGTCTAGTTTCTGTGGTAAAAAGATGGGAAAAATCTAATGAGCCGTTTAGGAGTTACGGCAGTTCCGTGAGACTGACGGATGCTGCCAGCTTTCTGAAATAAGCCCTCGGGTAGAATTTTAATTCAGGGTTTCGTTTTTGGTTTTAGGATCGCCTAGGAGACAACGTGCTGTACCTTTGACTGGCGGGAATCCTTTGGAGCTTACGTTTCTCGAGGTGAGTATTCTCACCGTGTATTCAGTTTTAACGTTGTACATGCATGACTTATGTGTTACATTCTTGCACCATAATTGTTATCTGAGTTTGATCTGTTATCTGAGTTTGATCTGTTATCTGAGTTTGACCTGTTATCTGAATATCCGAGCATCTGTTTATTTATTCATGATCTGAGACATTGTGCCTGGGTAACTGAGCTCGGCACAGGGTCATTCTGTGCTACTACTTGCTAGGGCAATCTGAGATAATTATGTTAAAGAGATATTAAAACATAATAACACACATCTGAGTTTTGGCTATATGCCTATCTTGGGATCACCTCCCGTCTGAGTTTTTGGGATTATTCCCGTCTGAGTTTTGGGATCACTCCCGTCTGAGTTTTGGCTTACGCCTATCTGAGGTGTGAGGAGGGGCGAGGTTGATCTCTCGTCCCAAATCACACAAGCGCGCTATATAAATTAAAATCTGAGTAATAAAATCTGAGAAATAAATCTGAGTAATTAATCGAGTAGATTCTGAGTAGGAGTACACCGATGTGCCCTCATGTGTTGTATGTTATAATTGTTTACATTTTGAGACTATTCACTCAGCTTCCCAGCTGACTCAAACTTTCCCCCACATTGTTTCAGGTACCAGCAAAGGAAAGGAGAAGGTGGACGGTTGACCGCTGTATCTTTTCATTACTGATGTGGACAGCATTTAATATTTTAAAACACGTTATTTTATTTTAATTATTTCCGCAATAAAAACGTTTTAAATGTTAAATATTTATGTCTGAGATTTATTTATGGGACCTTTTGATTATAATTTTGTTTTCAAAAATTTTAAAAATCTTGTAAATTTTAGGGTGTTACATTTAGAGGGCCTATTTTCGTGTTTTTGTACAGGATCTTTAAAATCTCAAAGATGCTCCTGGTACACATGTATTATATTATATAATATGAAAAGATGAAGGAAATGCAACCAGTAAATTTGAAGAAAATGATATACTTTCGACTAATGAAAACGAGCAAGGTAGTTTTGCTCAAGTATGTGAAGTATAACTTCAAAAGGATTGGAAAATAAAAGATAAAGATACACATATCTACCGTCATAATGATTGGTAGAATATATTGTCGTAACTCGAATTCCCAATATCAACAATTGAGTATTTTTTAAATGAATGTAATGGGTTCTTTATTCACTTTAGTATAATATTTTCATCCAACAAGGCTTTAGTCTAACGGTATAGTGTATAACTCTTAAACTTAAGGTCTGGAGTTCGAGTCCCATCGTGGTCATAGATGATAATTAAAAGTAGATTAAATTTGTCGTTTAAAAGGAAGTATAACATTTTCTAATTTTCTAATAAAAAATATTAGTGGGGATGATATCATTACAAATAAATTGAGAAAGACGTTACAAAAAAAATTAGAGGAAAGATAAGGAATGATTGGCGATGCTCTAAATGCTAGTGTTGTAAAAAGCGGCCTAGACATTAGGCGGGCATACATCGCTATGAATTCGTGTTAGGCGGTTAAATTAGCGGAAATGTCAAAAGTCGGTCATCCATCCGCCTAGACAATGCTAGGCGGAGTTTGGCAGCTTATGCGGTCAACAAAGTCGATGAAATCTCAACATTTTTGAGGTAAAATTAAGATTTTTTTTCACTTACGCAAACTATATATTTATTTTTGGGCTATTATCTAAAATACTAATTATGAGTTTTTAGTTTAGGAATTTAATTTTTTACTAGTTTGATTTTGTTTGAGGTTTGTTTTGAAGTATTATGCTATATATTATGGGGATTGTGAGTGTGTGGCTGTCATGTACCTAAGTTTAGGTGTGGAACCATCTATAATTACATAATTTTGGTGAAAAAACTCAAGGGAGTTATTTTTTACGTAAGTCTTCTCACTTTCCTACGATATTAGAACACTTACACGATAAAATAAAAAAAACTACATACACACATGCACATGCGTTCATTATAAGTACCATTTTAAGAACATGAAGTTTTAAACACCATTTCAACAAAAAAAACATAATTAAGATTAAGATAAATGATGAGTTTTAGACGGGATTTGATACACTAATGTATTTATGTGATAAGCAATGAGTTATATTTTTTATGTAGTTTTGTGTGGTTCCACACCTAAGCTTAGGTATGTGACAGCCACAAATTCACTTTTCCCATATATTATTTATGGAGAAAGATATATAATTTCAATCCACCTAGGTCCCTCCTAGGCAATGTCTAGACCGATTCCTCCTTGAAGTTGGTCGACTGTCCGACCAGTGCATTGCTAGATACTATCAATCACGTAGCAAAAATATTAAAAGAGAATTTTTACACTATATTTTTTTATGCTCGTGCTACACTGTAGAAATATTATTATAGACTGTACAAAATATACAACTATTGTGATGTAGTATAAATTAATATAAGGTTTTGTTAATAACAGTCTTAAGGGAGGTCTCTAACATGCATAAAATGATTATACATTAATTGATAGAGTAATGTTCCTAAAATTTAGGAGGCGGTTTTTACATTTATTTTGCATTGTTATTAACAGCACTAAGGACTGTCTTTATCATTATTCATTAAAATATATGTGTAAAAATCACCACATATATTAAAAGAGAATTAATTATTACATTATATTTTTTATGCATACATTATATTATACAAATATATAAAATAATTATTATGCTACATAAATTAAAGAATATAATGTAAAATCACCCCTATATTAAAATATATGTGTTTCATTTTCCATGTTTTCAATTCCCAATACCCATGCGTCACTTGGCAAATCTAGCTTACAATGCAATCGCCTAAAAGTCAATAATACACAATATTCTATGGTTTTAAACTTTTAATGTAAGTGAATATCTTCCTACTCTTTCAACCGAGTACACGAACATCTCCGTAACCAATTCAACCGTGGTTCTACACCATAATTTATTTTAAACAGTTTCAGCCATTCACAAAACCTATTTTATTTTATTTTATTTTTTGAACGACTAGTTAGTAAATTAGTGTTTTGAGCCTAGACACTGACATTCACAAGATGACAGTATGTCTTTCCTCGAACCCTCCACCTATGTGGAAACCTACCATTTGTTCACAACAGGACTTGAACCCATGCATGGGCGGTTCTAGAGGGTGGGTAAGTTTTCCGATTAGTATAAATTTTTTTAGAGTAAATTACACGAACAGTCCTTGTGGTTTGACAACAGTTTTGGATTTAGTCCATAAGTCTCAGAAATTACACTCGTGGTCACCGTGATTTGAACTTCGTATTGGTTTTGGTCCCTAATACTAACTGTCGTTAAAATTTACTGTTAAACTTTCTAAATTGACAATTTTACCCTCACCCTCTCTTTCCTCTTTCCTTGCAAACAAAAACACTCTCAATCAAAACACTAACCCTCGAATAGGTATCCAAAAACACACAATAAGGTGCGACTACTGTTTGTCCGGCGCCGTTTTTGAAATTCCGGAAAATTGGCCGGCAGTTTTTGAAACACAAACTAAATTTTCAATATTCTGAACAATTGTAGAATCAAATTAAATCCACCGTCACTAAAATTTCAAACCTTCTGGTGAAGTTATAAAAGATGATAAGAGATGATGTATGCCAATGGTTTCTACTATCTACGCCTTCCCTCACAGATTCAATCCATGACTCCATCGCAAACATTAATCCTAATTTTTCAAATTCAGCTAAAGGAAAATGCTGTCTACCTGGACCAAGGTAATTAGTTGAATGAAAGTGTGAAAAATGTCCGAAGAAATATGCGTTTCAGTCGGATTTGAAAGGAGCTTCAATTTTTAGCTATGTTCTTTTCGACAATCAAACAATGTCTACCTAGAAAAATAAGGGTTATCTTCAAAAGAGGAAGAAGATAACAACAAAAGGGAAATGGAGTTGATTCTATTGTATTTTGTACAACAATTACGGTGGTGGTCCTAACCCACCGCCACCTCCGCCGCACATGTCCGCCACCACCTCTGTCGCACATGTCCATAGACTCAAGAACATGCTGTCACTGGTGCCGGAGCTATAATATCGTTAATTGTGGAATCAAAATTTGATTCTCAAAAGTTCTCGTCAAAAAGGGTTTTGATTGGATGATCTTTTAATTCGGGTTAGGGTTTTGATTTGAATGTGTTTTTGTGTGCAAAGATGAATGAATGAGGAAGGAGATGATGAGGGTGAGGGTAAAATTGTCAATTAAAAAAGTTTAACAGCAAATTTTAACAGAAGTTAGTGTTAGGGACCAAAACCAATACGAAGTACAAACCACAGTGACCATTGGTGTAATTTCTGAGACTTAGTGATCAAAATCCAAAACTGTTGTCAAACCACATGGACTATCCGTGTAATTTACTCATTTTTTTATGTATCAACTCATTTTCAGCTTTTGCTTATAATATATGGGCGATAACTAGTCCACATCATATATTAGCTTAGTAGTTAACTCATATATATTAAACATATAACATTAAGTTCAAGTTCCTTTCATATGCTTATTTTTTTTTTAATTTTTTTTTTCCTTATTTCTATTTTAATATTTTTTTTGACTAATTTTCCTTCTTTTTCTTAGTTAACAAATGTTATGTTTGCAATGTATTTCATTACATATGTATTTTAACTAGTGTCATATTAGTCCAAATCATTCATATATAAACACTTTAAAGAATTTATTTCAATGTTATAACAAAATTTATAGTTAGACTGATTTAAACTAACAAGCGAATATTGATTTTGACGGATTTAATTTATAATTAGATTTTTCTTCAAACTAAAATTAATCATTTGATTTTTGTTTACAATTTAACCTTAAAAGGATATCACTCAAGAACCTAACTTTCACTCTAAAATTTCGCCCACCTTTGAAAATTTTCCTGGTACCGCTACTGAACCCATGACCAGTAAGTCATGGACAACACCTTTTTTTCCATCATTACCACTAGGCTAGAAGCCTTGATTTACACAAAACCTAATACTATACAATTTTAGTGAATAGTATATATAACATCTATATAGAGTATTAAGATTTCGAGTAAATTACACGAATGGTCCCTGTGGTTTACACAATGTTTTGGATTTGGTCCCTAAGTCTCAGTAATTACACTCGTGGTCACTGTGGTTTAGACTTCGTATTGGTTCTGGTCCCTAATACTAACAGCCGTTAAAATTTGCTGTTAACTTTTTTTAGTTGACAATTTTACCCTTACCATCTCTTTCCTCTTTCCTCTTTCCTTCATCTCTACATACAAAAACACACCCAAATTAATACCCTAACCCCAATTAAAAAATCATCCAAATTCTCTTTTGAAAATGTACATTAACATTTCTTTTCTTGATTTGCAAATTAAGTTGTAGTAATGAAGTGTGCTGTCGGTTACTATGGCTATTGGGTCCAACAATTTGGCAGCAGGTGTAGCTAGCGTGAATGTAGATTTGGTGTTTCAGAGCATTTAGTCCAACAGTAGTGCTGACTTTTGTAAGCTATTATAACATCCTTCCTCAATTTGAGGTCTAATGTTCATATAATTTAGTGATTATTTTAATCAACATGATTATCTGTTTTTCAGGTTCAACCTTGTGTTGGTATTTGGAGTGACAAATGCTCTTCAAAATTTGGCCGAAGACGACCTTTTATTTTAGTTGGATCCCTCATGATATCAGTTTCTGTAAGCATTACATTAAAAACTTCATGTTTCTACCTTTCTTTTTCTTTTAATTTTGTTCTAGCTTTCTTAATTACTCAGTATTATCTCCACTAAACTAGATGTTGCACTTTAGGTGATAATTATCGGATTTTCTGCAGACAATGGATACTTAATTGGAGATACGCATGAACATTGCAGGTCCCCACTTGCATCTTTATAATCAGTTATTTATTAATTATTTTAATATATTTATTTTTTATAACCTGATTAAATATTGCAGCACGTATAAAGGTACACGTACAAGGGCAGCTTTGGTGTTCATCTTAGGATTTTGGATGCTGGATCTTGCTAATAACACCGTTCAGGCAAGTATTTTCAAAATTTAATTGCAGCATTAACGTGTTTGTAACTTTAACATTAATGTAATTTGGGTTAGGGTTTTAATTTGGGTGTGTTTTTGTATGTAGAGATGAAGGAAAGAGGAAAGAGGAAGGAGATGGCGAGGGTAAAATTATCAATTAAAAAAAGTTAACAGCAAATTTTAACGGCTGTTAGTATTAGGGACCAAAACCAATACGAAGTGTAAACCACAGTGACCACGGATGTAATTACTGAGACTTAAGGACCAAATCCAAAACACTGTGTAAACCACATGGACCATTCGTGTAATTTACTCTAAGATTTCATTAGAATAATAGGAATATACAAATAACATTCTATTAATATTGATTATAAGTGTAACAAAATTGTTGGAGAATTATATTTTAATATTAACACTTAACATCATAATTATAGGTTTTAGTGTAAAACATATATAGTTTTAAGGATTGGAGATGGTCTAAGGAGTCATGACTAAAAACATGCAGTATGTTCAGTGTCACGTAAGCGTCACATCGATAACCCTTCAAACCATTTGAAACATGAACTCGATCACCTACTCACCACACCAAAATCATACACACACGACACAATTACATAACTTTTGGTCCGCGACCACACATTACATGGTTATTAAGGAGGCGCCAAAGTGGCCACCACGGTGTCAAAAGAACGCCACCATGGTAATAGATTCGCCATAGTGTTCTAACGTTGTATGAAGTCATTCATGTAGTAAATTGGAACCAATCAAGTATATAATGTTGTTTACATCAGTTTCGAGTTGACAGAAATACTTTCTAACATTTTAACTTTGTGACATGGTGACAATAACTTTTAGAACTTGATGATCTCTAACAGGGAAAACACATGCACTAGAACGATCGAAAAGTATTAAAAGGCTTAACCCAGTTATGTAGATGGCTTCAGATCCATTTAAAATTGTTAGATTTTCCGAATTATGTAACATTTGAAAGAAAAAAGGGTGCTTGATCAGCAGCAGCGCCCCTGGATTTAACTTTGCTTGTATTGCTCTAAGTTGTCATTCATGCATGTGAGCCTACTTCTTAGTTGGATGCTAGCTAGCTCAACTACCTATTTTACGTAGTTTTAGAAGTTACGGGATCGAGTGGAACTTCTCACGTACATGACATCATAATTGTCAGAATCGATAACTTAATCAAGTTATTAGAAACTCAGATCTACTAACACAAGAAGTTACAGCGGATTAACACTTATGTTATTAGATTAAGAACAATGTAAACTGCAATTGAATAAGAATAAAACGAAGAACACAGTTTATCACAAAAAGTTTCAATGTATTAATTCGTTCGATCAATACACATATGTTTACAATTCATAAGGAACTATATATAATAGTCCTTGAAGCCTAAATTAATAACCTAGTTATTTTAGGAATCGATTACAATTGAATTACATAAAGATATACATCCTATAACAAACTAAGCTAGAATCTCGGACTCGATCAGCACCATAAATAGAATCAGTAGTATTTGTTGATCGTCAGTAGTATTCATCATCAGTAATAACGTCCAAGCTTAGCATCAGTAGTATTTAACATTTCTGCCCCATCAGTACTAACTTCATTCTTGAATCAGTACCAACTACAGCATCAGTAATAGAATGATATCTTTGTTTTATATCCCAACAATTTCCCCCTAAACTTATTAATTCACTTTGAATTAATCAAGTTTCTTTTTGCTCTTCATTCTTCTTAGCTTGTTCTTCTAATTGTTTAGTTCTTCTTTGTCTGCCTTCAATTGTTCTTTGATTTTGCAGCTTTCTCTGAGCAATAATATACTTGCTGTTTCTTTTGATAAAGTAGTTAAGTTTGTTATGGAACATTACAGCATCATGTGGTTTCATCATTGAGTTTGTATATAGCTGATACATTGTTTCCTCAGAATGTGGATATTCTCTTTCATATAAGTACAGCTCACAGTTTTTGCTTGATCTTTCAAAGAAATACATATTCACTGTGGGTATCACATTCCAAGCATACACATTTTCTGTGTTTGAAAATATTTCAGGATATTGATCTGGATAAAATGCAGCATCTATCATCTTGGTTAAGTATCTAGCACCTGAGTTCTTCCATGACTTCTTAGTCATTCTTGGTTTGCCTATAATTAGGACTTTAATAATATCAGCTCTGCTACAAGACATAACTAATGGTTTCCAACCAGTAAATCTTTGAACTGATTTGTCTTGTCTAATAATCTCAATAGCATCACCAACCATCCTCCAATTTATGATTGGATTATCTTCAGTGGGAGCAACAGGAGTGTCAAATACCTGTATTTCCTGTTTCTTTTTCTTCCTTTGCTCTGTTTCAACTTCATCTCTTTTTCTTTTCTCATGAGGTATTGAAGATTCTCCAGTTGTTGGAACTCTGATGAGTACTGTCAAGGGATATATTTCAATTAAAACTTTTTCTTTTTCAACTTCAACTTTTAATTCAGCTAATTCTTTCTTTTTGGCAGTACAATATTTATCTACTATTGTAATCATCTTCATTCTACCAAAAGATTTTGCACTATGCCCCTTTGACTTCAAAAAGTCAATCATATTCTTTTTATGTTCAAATATGTCATCTGGTAGGTCAGCCTTTTCCCTTTTACATTCGGCTACAAGGTCTTCAAGACAATTTAAATGTTCTTCTTCTAGGGATGGGATATAGAACCGAAAAACCGTACCCGGACCCGTACCGAACCGGAAACGGAACCGTTTGGAACCGGATTGCTAATTATCGGGTCGGGTATCGGGTCCAACTTTTACATGAAATCGGGTCTCGGGTATTTCGGGTCCGGGTACATCGGGTATGGAACAAATCGGGTCTAGACCCGGAACCGAAATTTAATTAACTTTTTCAAAACCCTAATTAATATTACCCTAATTTAGTTTAATATATAACTGTAAATGCAACCCCCAATATGATGCTTCTTTTTTGATCGACCGCAACTTATGTTACAAAATATTAGAAAGTAGAAACCATTTGATTTATGAGCAATTGAAAATTTGTTTTGTCATAATACCGTTGGTAGTATTTGATTTATGTTTATTATACGATTTCTATATTTCAAATATTCTAATATTAAATGTATAAATTAATAAATATGATGCTAACACCCGAAACCGGCTCTAATTACTATTTCGGTTCCAATCGGGTATATACCCGATTTACCCGAACCGTACCCGGAACCGAACCGGAACCGGATTCTATAAAACGGTTCGGTTCTCGGGGCTACTAATTATCTTGAATCGGGTCTCGGGTATTTCGGGTCTGGGTCCATTCGGGTCGGTTCCGGGCCCGATTCCATCCCTATCTTCTTCTATCTTTCTATGTCTTTCAAATTCTGCTTTTTGACCTTCTACCAGGACACCTTCTATTTGAGGAACTTGTACCTCAGTTTCTTGACTTTCAGAATTTTTCAATCTTTCCTCTTCAGCCTTTCTCTTGTCTTCAAGAGCTTGAGTTTTAGCAACTTTTCTTGCATATCTAATCTTCTTCACTTTCAATTTGTCTAACCTGTCTTTTCTTACCAGATTCATTTTGTTTACCATATAATGACCTAGAGCTCTGTTTGGATAGTCATCATTAAAAATTTCTGTTCCTTTTCCAATACAGATTGAAAGTTTAGGTGGAATATATTTCATATCAGAGACTTCTGGTAATATTATTGATGGAGAGAATAGATGAATTTCATTTTGAGGAAGTATCTTGGGGTGTGGAGGAAGTTCACATTCATCTACTTCATACCAGTTTACATTGTCATCAATATCAGGTATGACAAGTGGCTGTTGTGGTGTTTTAGGTTTTGTAACAATGATGATCTGTTCTTTCTCAATAAGCTCAGGAATCTCTTCATCTTCTTCTTCAGTAGTAACCAAGGTGGTTGCTATTGGTGTGATTCCTGTTGTGATTGCTACTGGTGTACTTTCAGGTTTATACACCACAACTTGTTGTTCTTTATTTACTACTGGTGAGGTTGTTATTAGAGTTACTACTGCTAGGGCATCAGTAGTATCCATAAACTCTTCTTCTGGTGCATTTACTACTGAACTTTCTTTCTCTTTAACAGCTTCAGTAGTAACAACCTCTTGATCCTTGTTTTCTTCAATTTCCATTGGATCAGTAGTTTCAATGACTTCAGTAGTAACTGGTGAGTTTATTTGTTCTGCAGTTTGTGATTGGTTTGTAGACACAAATACATCATCATCCAGATTTTCCATTTCTTTATACAGGTTCTCACCAATACTATAACCTGTTTCACCATGGACCTCTTTTAAGTTTAGAAGGGATGCTGCTGCAATTGATTGATCAATCATCCCTTGAATTTGATCTTTCTCCCCCTTAGTGATCTCAACTTGTTGAGCCTCACTACTTTCAATCTTTCTTTGTAAGTTCCTGATCAACTTTGATTGCCTTTAAAGCCTGTCTTTTGTTCAAGGTGTTTATATAGTGCTTCATGTAGGTCATGGTTTTCCCTTGATTGTTTGATAAAGTCAGACAATGTTGTACAGTGGTTTTAAGGTTTTCCTTCCTATCCGTCAATTTTGTTTGTTTAATACTGCCCTCAGCCCATTTGGGTGGATCATTGGGCTCATTTGGTACATTGACTTTAAGGTTTTCTATCCTATCCGTCAATTCAGTTTGTTCAGTTCTACCCTTATCACTTCTTGGTGATAAATTGGGTTGTTTGGACACTCTCTTCTTCCTAGAAGAAGCAGTAGTGCCCCCTTGTGGTTTCTTGGCACCGGGGTCCTCTCAGTAACTCCTCAAATTCTGATTCATCACTGAGAGTTGCCGAGGTATGGGTCCTAATGATGTTCTCACTAGCCTGTGCACCCACCTTTGGGGCATCAGTAGTGAGAGCCCTTTCCTCATGCCCTCTCTCCTCCTTGGAGGACAACTCTTGGAGCCTGGGGTGTGACTCAATTGGTCCCCTGGTGTCTTTTAAGGAAGTTCTCTTCCTTTTATAAGTTTTAGAAATTTGTTTGGTTCTGGTCTGGTCTTCTTCAGAGTGAAGAGTAGCACTCTGGGGATTAATTTCATGAACCTGGGACACTTGCAGGACATTTGGTGGTTCATTTAATTGAGTGGACTGAATGGGTTCTGTTTGGGCTGTATTTGGTGGTGGAGTTGGTTGGGGTTCAATGGGGTGACTTGAACATTCTCCAGTTGGGGGATGATCATAGATCATGTTTGAGAATAGAGGAGTATCTTTACCAGAAAATTTAAATTGTTTTCTCATGTTTGCAAACACATTTTTATTTAATTCTGGTGTAACAAATCTGTTTTTAGGAATTGAAAGATTTTGTAGTTCACAGTTTATTATATGAGTTAGAAATCTTGGATACATTAAAAATTTTGAGGATGATAAGTTTCCAAGCATTCCTTCAAAAATCATATTTGAAAAATTGAAGACTTGTCATGTGCTCAGACAAACAACAGCAGATGCTATTGATTTGTTGAACTCATTCCAAGTACTTCTTTTTGGAGAGATACAGTGTTGAATAGTATGTACCAAAAACTTCCATTGAGGTGAAAGAAGACCATTTTGAAAAGTAACTATATCTGGTCTTCCTTCGTACCCCATTTTCTGTAAAGTTTCAACAAGATCTTCCTTTGGAAGAGAGAACATACCTGACTCATCATTGAGTTGAAGATGATTTTGGATTGATTGTTCAGTGATAATGATCTGCTTTCCATCTACAGTAGACTTGATTTTGGACATATTGGAGTCTTCAACTCTTTCAGCATTTGTCCAGAAATCAACTAGGTGTTGTTGATATGCTTTAGGATTGATGGTGAGAGCAAACTTTATATATGAGTTCTTTAGGGACATCACAATAGGACGAAAGTCCTTTGTACCATCTGGATTTCTCAAGAAAGCACACATATTGTGAAATTCAGAAAATTTGAGATCAGTTGTGACTTCGAGTGATTTTAGGGTTGCCATTCTGCTTGATTTTGATATGTTGTTATGAATCTTTCAGAGAGAGTGTTCGTTTTGGCACGAATTTCACTTTGGTGAAAGGAATTGAGTTGTTACTGATGCAAGGTTTTGATCGGTTTTTGCAAAGGTTTAGGGTTTAGCGTAGGAGTTATCGAATCGATGAGAAGATAATGCTAAACTAATCTCAGTCTGCTATTTATATTTTTTGATTTATCCTGCAAAAAGACCAGAATGTCCTTCGAATAATAACACAACGGCTATTTTCATGAGGGTCAGTAATGTAATTTAAGTATTTTCCAAATAACGGTCTATCAGTAGTAACTAAGTATCAGTAGTAGAAATATCAGTAGTAACTATTGTTTTCATACTTGACCTAATTTCTACTGAGAAACCCTATCAGAACTAAAGTATAGTAGAAGCATACAATCAGTACTAATAAATAACCAGTAGTAAAAAGAAATTTAAATTTTTACAAAACACTTTACACATGTTTTTCCTTTTAGACTCAACTTATTAAAATCATTCCAATACTGCTAACCAAAAAGCTGAATCTTCCTACATCAAATGCTTTTGTAAAAAGATCTGCTAATTGATTATCAGTATAAATTTCTCTACTTTAATTAATTTCTTTTAATTGCAATCCCTTAAAAAGTGAAATCTAATTTCAATGTGTTTTGTTTTAGAGTGTTTTACTGGATTATTTACAATACTGATAGCACTTTGGTTATCTATAAAAATTGGAGTTTCAAGGATAAAGATACCAAAGTCTAGAAGTTGATTTTGAATCCATAGAACTTGAGCACAGCAGGCAGATGCAGCTACATACTCTGCTTCAGCAGTTGAAGTTGAAACATTGGTTTGTTTCTTGCATTGCCATGACACCAACATTGATCCAAAGAATTGACATCCACCAGTAGTAGATTTCCTATCTTGACATTCACCACCATAGTCACTATCTATGTAGGCTATGAGTTCAAATGGTGATGCATGTGGGTACCAGAGACCAAGTGAAGGTTTTCCTTTCAAGTATCTGAAGATTCTTTTGAGTGCTTGCAAGTGTAGTTCTTTAGGTTTTGCTTGATACCTTGCACAGACACAAACACTATACATAATGTCAGGTCTTGATGCAGTTAAGTACATTAATGAACCTATCATAGATATGTATAGGTGTTCATCTACATCCTCCCCCTCAACATCAGGATGTAGGTGTTTGTGAGTTTCCATTGGAGTGCTTGCACTTTTGCTGTCTTTCATTGCAAATTTCTCTAGAATGTCTCTAACATATTTAGATCGATTGATTAAGATACCATCTGATCTTTGACTGATTTGGAGTCCAATGAAGAAGTTCATTGGACCCATTAAGCTCATCTTAAATTTGATCTGCATTAGTTCTTCAAATTCTTTGCATAGTTGATCATTTGTTGATCCAAAGATGATATCATCTACATATATTTGAACCAGTAGAATATCATCTTTGACCTTTCTTGTGAAAAGTGTTTTGTCAATGACACCTCTCTTAAAGTTGTTCTTCAGTAAATATGAGGACAATGTGTCATACCAAGCTCTTGGTGCCTGATGGAGGCCATATAGAGCTTTGTCAAGCTTGTACACATAGTCATCATGTTCTAGATCTTCAAAACCTGGGGGTTGGCATACATACACTTCTTCTTCTATTTTACCATAAAGGAATGCACTTTTTACATCCATTTGGTATACCTTGAATTTCTTATATGAAGCATATGCCAGAAATATTCTTATGGCTTCAATTCTGGCAACAGGAGCATATACTTCGTCATAATCAATTCCTTCTTCTTGTGTGTATCCTTGGGCTACAAGTCTTGCTTTGTTTTTAATCACTATTCCCCTTTCATCTTTCTTGTTTCTGAAGATCCATCTTGTGCCAATAGGTCTTTTTCCCTTTGGTAGAGGAACAAGAGTCCATACAGCTTGTAGTTTGAACTGAAGAAGTTCTTCTTGCATTGCTATGATCCAGTTTGAATCTTTTATAGCTTGTTGAATCTTCTTAGTTTCTTCCTGTGACAGAAAACATTCATACATGCATTCATTAGATATTAAACTTATGTTACAAACATTTGAATTTAATGAGGAATTAAATTTGCTTCTGGTTCCAGGAATTTTGTCAACAGAGATTTGAGAGTCTAGATTTGATTCATTTGATTCAGGAATTTGTGCATCTGTCCATGTTTCTTCTTGATTGTTTGCATTTTGTGGAGTTTCATCATTACTACTGGTGTCAGTAATAACGTTCTCTTCATTGACTTCAGAAGGATCATTGTTGTTACTGCATCAGTATTGAGTAAATCATCATTGCAACTTTGAGGTTCAGAGTTACTACTGGGATCAGTAGTAATCTTCAGAATTTGTGTTATTACTGGTATCAATGAAATTAGGGTTATCAGAGTTACTACTGTCCTCAGTATCAACTATAGGATCAGTATTAACTAAGATATATTTCATGATTTCTTGCCTTCCACTTGATGATGGTCCTACTTGTTGACTTTGATTGTTTGAATTTTCTGTATTAAGCTCATAATTGACATCAAATATTTGGTTAGATTATCAATGTTAAACAACCAATCTGGACCATTTCCTTGTTCATTCATCAGATTTTCATTAAAGGATACATTTACACTTTCTTCAATGATCCTTAGCCTTTTGTTGAACACTCTGTAAGATTTGCTTTGAGTTGAGTATCCTACAAATATTCCATCATCTGCTTTGCAGTCAAATTTACCAATTTGTTCTCTTGTAACTAAAATAGTACAAGGACAACCAAATGATTTTAAGAAACTTATTGAGGGTTTTCTTTTATTGAAAAGTTCATATGGTGTTTTAAAGTGAGGCTTAACTATTAATACTCTGTTCTGAACATAACAAGCAGTATTAACAGCTTCAGCCCAAAAAGTTATTGGTAATTTTGAATCTGCAAGCATAGATCTGGCTGCTTCAATGATGGTTCTATTTCTTCTTTCAGCTACACCATTTTGTTGTGGAGTTCTTGGTGAGCTGTACTGCCTGTCAATGCCTTTAAGATCACAAAAGTCAATTAGGTTAGTATTTTTAAATTCAGTTCCATTATCACATCTAATTGCTTTCACTTTGAGATCTCTTGTATTTTCCAGCTTTATAATCAGATTTTTGATCATTTCACTTGTTTCATCTTTGGTCCTAAGAAAGAAGACCCAAGTATATCTGGAAAAATCATCAGTAATAACAAGGCAGTATTGTTTCTTTCCAATGCTCATTACATTTGTAGGTCCAAAAAGGTCCATATGTAAGAGCTGCAAAGGTTTAGAAATAGAGTTAATTGCTTTGGTCTTATGAGAAGTCTTGTGTTGTTTACCTTTTAGGCAGGCAACACAATGATGATCACACATAAATTCTTTTTGTGGTAGACCAACTACCAAATTCTTTTTAACTAAATTGTTCATATTTTTAAAATTTGTGTGAGACATCCTTCTATGCCAAAGTTCTGATTCATTTGTGTTTGCCTTAGATATAAAACAGTTGATCTCATTTGATGAAATGAGTTCTCCCCCTATTTCCAGGCAATACACATTGTTTCTCCTTGGTGTTCTTAAAACAACAAATTTTTTATCTAAAATAAAATCAGGAGAAAGAATGATGCACTCAACATCTGTAAAAAGAATTTTGTTCTTCTTATCACAGACTTGTAAGATACTAACCAGATTGTATTTAAGCTCAGCAACATAAAAGACATCATCAAAAGTGATCTTACCATTAGATACTGTACCTTTACCTGTAATCTTACCTCCTCTAGGATTTTCTCCAAAAGCAACATACCCGCTTTCAAAAGACTTGAAATCTCTAAGTATTTGAAGATTTCCAGTCATGTGTCTAGAGCATCCACTATCAATATGCCATGTTCTACCTTCTTCAGAGATCTGGATACTCTGCACATAAAGTAAATGGATTAGTTAATTTTGGGAACCCAAGCTTGCTTTGTCTTGGGTTCATACTTTGAAAAGTAAGTCTTTTTAACTGAATGAGTCTTATATGCAGTTTTGTACTTAGTACTGATGTTGTTGGTTACTACTGATCTAGGTCTAGGTTTAGACCCGTAGTTTCTGGTTTTTGAAAATTTTACTACTGATGGACCAGTAGTGTTTGGGTAAAATGAGTTTTGAGCATAATCAGTAGTGTTTTTGTAGTTATACCAGACAGCATTGTACTTAGGGTTTTTACCAGTAGTAAACCTGGAGTAGTTTCTACTGATGTTTGAAAACTTTAAAAATTGAGGAAAACGATTTTGTTTTCCATTGTTTTTGAAATAGTTGCTTCTGTTTGGACTTTTATACCTGGTATTTTGCACAAATCGTGGTGCAGTTCTTCCAAATTTATGAGTGTCAGCACATGGTTTATTGAATTCCTTTGGGTTTGGTTTTTTAGATTTCTTTTCTTTTGTTTCTTTAGTTTGTTTTAATTTTAAGGCTTTTTCTTTTTCTTTGTTGATTTTGAATTCTTTAAATTCTTGATTGTTAATAAGATTGAAGTGATAATTTTTAGCTATGTGGTTAACCTTGTTACAAATTAAACATGATAATTTTGTTGTTTTTGCACTTTCAGGTTTTCTTTGTTCTTTTAACTGATTTAGGTTTCTTTGATTTCCTCTTCTTAGAATTGTAGGTATATTTTCTGAATTGTATTTGGGAGATTCAGTTTGACTTTGGGTTGTATGAAAACTTGTATCATTTGATTCAGTTGTTTGATCATCATCAGAAGATTTATTTGATTCATTACTGGTTTCAGTTTCAGTTCGACTTTCAATTTTTAAATCATTTAAAACTCTTTCTGTACTTGATTTAAGTGGATGAATAAAATTTGTTGGAGGTGGGACTGCATGATATCCCACTCCATGAATAAATTTTTCTGTAGTTTGATTACTAGTTAATTCATTGACAATTTTAGAACTTCTTTCAAACTTTTTAATAGTTAGTTTATTCTGTTCTAGTTCCATTTGACATTCTTCTAATTTGATCAAAGTTTCTTTTAGTATCAATTCAATATGTTCTTTTTCATATGTGGTTTGCAACAATTCATCTTTTATCTTTTGATCAGTTATTTTATAGATTTTAATTTGGTTTTCTAAATCGGCTATACAACCATTGTATTCAATTCTTCTGTTTCTGTTTAAAATCATCTCTTCTAGTGTTTCTTTATTAAGTTTTTCTAATTCTTTATATGCTTTAATGCATTCAGGTGTGCAAGATTTAGAATTTACCTCAGTAGTAGAAGGATCAGTAGTAAAGGCCATAAGAGCTTGGTTCTGTGCATGTTCTTCTGCATGGAAGCTCCAGTCATATCCTTGTCCTTCTTGAGATACTAAGGCAGTTGAGTTGGATGTGCTGTTTTTGTTGTAGCTTGATTGTTGGTCTTTGCTTGGACATTCTCTGGCAAAGTGACCCAGATTGCTACAGTTGTAACACTTGACCTTGGTTTTGTCAAATCCAGCACGATCACCTTTGTTGTAAGAGAGATTTTGTCTTCCAGTTCTTTTAAGAAACCTTTCGGTTCTTAAGCTTAGCATAGCCATCTGCCACTTGATGTCCATCTCTTCCAAATCATCAGGATTGAGTTGTTCTAAATCCTCACTAATCAATGCAATGTGCACATGACTAGTGAAGAATGATTCTCTTGCTACATCTTCAATGCCTGCATTCTTTGTATTGTCCTTCCCTGTTCCTGTACTTGACACAAAAGCAGCATTGTTTGAAGGTAAATTAGGAGATTTATTACTTACCTCTGATTCAAACACTCTTAACTCATTGTAGAGTTCATCAAGCTCCTTTTCTTCTAGTGCATCACCTTGTCTATATATCACAGTATACATAGACCATTCTTCACCTAGAGATCTGAGAAACTTCCTGTTGACATCATCATTGTCTGGTTTATAACCAACTTGATTTAGTTCACCAATGAGTTTGTTGAACCTATCAAATACTTGAGACAATGATTCATTCTTCTGTCCTTTGAAGTTTTCAAAGTCTTGTTTCAGAACAGACTTCATGTTTCTCTTTGTGCTCTTTATACCAACAAACCTCTTTTCCAGAGCCTGCCATAACTTCTTTGCATCATCATATTCAACAAAGAGATGTTGATAATCATTGGGAATGGCAAGCAACAGAGTGCTTAAGGCTTTGAGCTCGATCCCTCTGTCCTTCTTCTCTTTCTCACTCTTGAGTTTGTCAGCTTCTCTTGAAGTGGTGGCTATTTGAGTTTGAATGGTTTTGTTGCCTTCAAGAACCACTTCCCACATGGAATAATCAGTAACCAGCATGTATTGTTTGATTCTGTTTTTCCACATCCCAAAGTTATTGGGAGTGAGAATTGGAATCTTGTTTGCTTGAGTACTTTCATTGTTATCAGACATGATTAACAATTTTGAGATCGAAAGTATGAAACTTTTTGCTGTTCTTAATTCGTAAATCTAGAACCGTAAAGCTCTGATACCACTTGTCAGGATCGAATAACTTAATCAAGTTATTAGAAACCCAGATCTACTAACACAAGAAGTTACATCGGATTAACACTTATGTTATTAGATTAAGAACAATGTAAACTGCAATTGAATAAGAATAAAATGAAGAACACAGTTTATCACAAAAAAGCTTCAATGTATTAATTCGTTCGATCAATACACGTATGTTTACAATTCATAAGGAACTATATATAATAGTCCTTGAAGCCTAAATTAATAACCTAGTTATTTTAGGAATCGATTACAATTGAATTACATAAAGATATACATCCTATAACAAACTAAGCTAGAATCTCGGAATCGATCAGCACCATAAATAGAATCAGTAGTATTTGTTGATCGTCAGTAGTATTCATCATCAGTAATAACGTCCAAGCTTAGCATCAGTAGTATTTAACATTTCTGCCCCATTAGTACTAACTTCATTCTTGAATCAGTACCAACTGCAACATCAGTAATACAATGATATCTTTGTTTTATATCCCAACAATAATCATATAAGCCTATTGTAAAAATTGATATATGGCCGGCCACCTGACGGTTGATGTAGCTATCAATCTATATCTCCTACAAGTTGCATATTTTTATTTCAAACTCTACATAATATTCTGTGTTCTACTATAAAAAGAAGTTATAACTTGATTTCTTTTGTTTATTACGGAATAATTGTTATGCTTTTTGATAAAGATATATTGTTGATGAATAAGCTTAATTAAAATACATATATACATAAATCATTAAGTACACAGATTTAAATTAAAAGAAAGAAAAAAAAGTTAAAAAAACAATGAAACATGTTTTCAAAACACGATTAAAAAAGTTAACTTTATAGTAGTATACAAATTTAAAGTTTAATTAATTTTTCCTTATAAAAAAATAGAGTTTTATTAATTTTACTAATTATTAGTATAGTTTTGATAATTACAAGCTTAGGCAGGTGTTCAAAGCTACCTAAACTTCGAAAACTTTTTAAAAGCGGTATATTATTGTTTGGAGGAACTACCTAATTTTTTTTTTTTAGAACATACCTACATTTTTTTGGACGAACTACTTATATAAAATTCATTAGAATTTACATGATTTTTAGCCAAAAATAAAACCCAAGTTATATTAGCCCACTTAGAGCGTCCGGTATGGTGGCGAAGGGTGGTGAGCGCCGGACGCCACGTCGGCTCGCCGGGCGCGCCACCATACCGCTCGTTACGTGAGCGGTGGTGTTCGTGGGAGCTTCGACGGATGCAACGGACGAATGGGATTGCGCCACGTGGACTAACCGTTGGCAACGCAACGGCTAGTTTTCCAGATTTTTCAATTTTTTTTTTAATTTTTTTTTAATTTTTTTTAAATAAAACCTATTATAAATAACTCATTTAACCATAACCTTCTTTCACATCATTTCTTACACTTTCACTCTCAAAAACTCTCTACAATTTCTTACCCTTTCACTCTCAAAAACTCTCAAAAATTTCTCAACCACCACACCCCGATTGGATGAACGGTATTCTCGGATGGGGAGGTTCCGGCTCACCGGCGTCCAATCCGTCAACACCTTCGTCCCAACAATCGGTATCGTCCACCCAAAACACCGTGATGCCGGCATGTTCCCAAGAGCAATACAACCACTATATGCTTCAACAACAATTTCAAAACCTTCAACAACACCAACCCCCTCCTCAAATGTGGTCACAACACCAATGGTCACAACTACAATCTTCACAACCACAACAATTTCAACAACACCAACCCCCTCAAGACACCGACGCCGTTGAAAAGGCGAGAAGAAAGGGGAAAAAAGTTGCCGTCAACGTAAGTCGGAAGGTCATGCGGTGGGAGGACGCCGAAGAAGTTTTATTGGCCGAGTGTTGGGTTAGCGTTTCCGAGGACCGCGAAAAGGGCGCCGACCAATCCGATGAATGTTTTTGGAACAAAATCCTTGTTGAGTTCAACAAGGATGTTGGTACGCCGCGTATCAAAGACATGTTGACGGGGAAGTGGACGACTTTAAACGGTAATTGTCAAAAATTCAACGGTATCTACAAACGTCTACAACGTACAAGCCGAAGCGGTGAAAATGAGGTCGACTTTATGGCATGTGTCCGACAAGCGTACCGTGACGAGTCGTCGTCAAAAAAACAATTTAACAACGAAGGTGCGTGGGAAGTTTTGCGACATTGCCAGAAATGGGACGCCCCCGCACCCATTTCGCTCTCCGATAACGAAGAACTTTTCGGGGAAGATACGAGACCACGTCCGGCGGGAAAGTCTCGTAAGGCAAAAAAAAGTAGGTCGGAAAGTTCATCCGGCACTAACACCGCTGGAAGTGCCGCACCGCCGGACCTTGGCGAGGCTATGATGGCCGAGTTTAGGCGGAAAAGTGAAGCCGCTCAATCGGCTTACGAAAGGTCAAAGGCGCGGGATGACGTTTTCGTGCGTTTGGAGGAATTGCGATTCCTAAGCACTAACACCCAAGGTTTGGGGCGCCAAGATAAGGCGAGAATCGTCAAAGAAAAAAAGGCGATCCGCGAAAAATACTCCATCGACGCAAGTGAACTTGACGTGGACGATGACGACGAGTAGTTTTTTTTTGTTTAATTTTCGGTATTTTTTTCCTAATTTTCGGTATTTTTTTTTATTTTTTCAGTAATTTTTTTTTTATTTTCAGTAATTTTTTTTCTTTTTTAGGTATTTTTATTTTGTATTGTGTAATATTTATTTTAATAAAGTATTATGTTTTTAAATAAAAAGAAAAAAAAAGGGGTGGGGCCCAAATGACTTAAGTGATGGTAGAGGGGGTATTTAGAGGTTTTGAATGTGAAATGTGAAATGGTGATGTAGCGCAGAGGTGGCGATTTGGCTTAAGCCATCACATCCCTTGCTCTTAAGTTGACCCGCTCAACCTACTACTTTTTCCGCAATTTTTTTCTTGTACAATATACTATTTGAGTATTTTCTCCTAGATTTGCCACTGCTAAGCACTTTCGTTAAGATGCCACTAAAAAAAGAACTTTCGTTAAAGAAACATTATTGCTAAAGTAAAAATGATTTTTTTACTAAATGATCAAAGACTTTACTTAAATATGAAAGAATCATATCAAAATGAATTGTTTTGTATTAAATGAATATAAATTTTATTCTTTCTAAACAAAAGCATTTAAAGTTGTATTAAACTACCATTATTATTATTATTATTATTATTATTATTATTATTATTATTATTATTATTATTATTATTATTATTATTATTATTATTATTATTATTATTATTACTTTCTACGTTTCAAAATAAGTGATGCACTTTTCATTTTATAAGTGATACACTTTAAAAACTTATAATATTTGGTAAAAGGTAGTGAGACCCACACCTACTAACTATCTCCTTTAATATAGTGAAAAGACATATTTAACCTTACTTTTACTTTTAAACATTATTATATTCACTTTAATCAATATATGTGAGATTCATCTTTCACTAACTATCTAATTTAATCTAATTAACTCTTATTATCATATTTTGCCTTAAAAACCGTGAACTTTAAAGTGTATCACTTATTTTGAAACGGAGGAAGTATTTTTATCGTTATTTTTATTATTATTATTTAGAGATATTCAAATGATAAAAAAAATAAGATACTTCATCCACTCCAAAATAGTTTTAAAAAATTGCATTTATTACATTATGTTTTTTTAACTGCACTTAATTTATTCCTATTTGTTTACAACGGAACTTGAACCCATGACTTATACTTAGGTCATGAGCAACACCTTACACCAATACCATTAAACTACAAGCATTGAGTATTTATTATTTATTGCACTATGTTAATAATTAAATTTCATCTTTATTATTTAAAAGTTTTTTTGATAAATTGAAATTAAAAATAGATAATTATTTTGTATCAGAATAAAATGGAAATATGTACAATTTAGAGTATATTACATGGAAGGTCCTTTAAGTTTATAGCAAATTTCACCAATTGTCCTTTAGTTTCAAAAATTACATGGACGGTCCTTAATTCTGAAATGTTTTTCACCAATGGTCCTTTACACTAACTGACGTTAACTTTTTCTGTTAAATTACCCCATGTGCAATGCACATGAGGGTAAAAAAGTCATTTTTCATTTCATTTCTTAATATTCTTAAACTAAAAACTTTTATATAAGATAAGAAAAAAATTAGTTTCAGAATGAAAAGAAATAAAAAATAACTTTTTTACCCTCACGTGCATTGCACATGGGGTAAGTTAACAGAATAAATTAACATCAGTTAGTTTGAAGGACAATCGGTGAAAAACCTTTCAGAATTAAGGACCATCAATGTAATTTTTAAAACTAAAAGACCATTTATGAAATTTGCTATAAACTTAAATGATTATCCGTATAGTTTACTCTACAATTTATAAAGAAAATATTTGTTTATGTATAAGAAAATAGTATGACTTTTAATAGCAACACAAGTGGATGCTAGTTTACTATAAGTGGGAAAAGATTCTCGGGGTACCATTTCCCATGCCCTAATTTATGGTGAATCGATCTCATTCTTATGCCACCACAATTTTCGAAAGAATTATTTTGACCAAAAAGTCGGCCCTCAAAGGAGGAACACTAAAAACACATTCGCAAAAAAATAATACTCCTTCCATCTCAATTCTATTGTCTACATTTATATTTTGGTGTGTTTCGAAATAATTATCTATTCTTAAGTTTCAACCAATAAAAAAATATTTAAGTGGGAAAAAGAAAATTTGATTGACGACATAGTGTAATTAATGCACTTTTCTTAAACTATATATTTTTGTCTGGTGAACAATAATATTGAAAGGAAATGAGTAGTTAATATTTGTGTTTATATATATATATAACTACATTGTATATTTGTATATCTACTTATGTGATAATAACACGTAACAAAATAATAACATGTACTAATGAATAACAATATCAAACCTCAATTTTGAAGATTTTTATATAATATCAGTAATTGCAATCATGTTCATAAAGTCTATGGAACAAATTCACTATTAGGTTACCTGGTATGAGCTCAGTGTGGATCAGCGGATGAGGTGGCACTCAGTGTTGGTCGACATCCTACATCGCCTTCTTCCAGAGTTTATTGGAGTGATGCGCTCGGGCTATAGATATTGATTGACATTACGAAAACCATTTTTGTTTTCATTTCCCCAAATGGTTACGTATACTTTGTTGTTTTTCAAATAAAACTCGCTATACATCATAGACAAAAAAAAAAAAAAAAACTTAAACATGGTCATCTAAAAAGAGCTTTGTTAGTCCACAGAGTAAGTAAATAGATTTGATAATCAAATAGCCAAAGATAATAAGTAGTATATCCCACCTGTAATACAAGTATATTCAAATAAGCTTTCAGCTGGGTAAGTCATCACCAGCTCAAAGCATCAATAAGTCAAGACAGCTGCAATCAAAGAATTATTCTTGTCTAAACTTGAAGGATAAAAGATTTGAAGAAGACCATTCAGCTGAAAGTGGAATCATAACAGAATACTTAAGAAGAAAATAATTTTGACAGATTTATTCAAAAACATTATCGTTTGTCCCATCACACATGAAAACGGAAGTTAATTTCTTCTGTACTTATAAAGCACGCATTTTGACTGTTTGTGACACAAGATACATCATGGGACTCAAAATTTAAGTTAAATAAATTTTCATCAACGTCCAATTTAAAATACTCAATTATCATGCTCCAAAAAGGAGGGAACTTGAAATATGCAAGTTGAAAGAAGAGCAGGATTTGGGGGTATGGAGGAGGGGTTTGTCTCTAGCTCTCTTTACGTATAAAAGAGTGGAAGAAATTAAGGTCGATTCATCATCGGTCATCTTCATCTTGTCATGATCATCTACACCAAAATAACAAAAAACAATTTCCATAAGTGAGTGAGTCTATCAGCTATAATTTCACTTTCTGTAGTTTCTTAATTGGGGATTTCTCGAGAGGTATGTTTTGAAGAACACGCAATTAAGTGATGAACAAATCACATTATGTGTCGTAATGTGTGTTTTTGCTGCTACTCGAAGCTTTGACTTTTAACTTTTCTATTAATCTATTGATTTGGGGGTTTCCCGTAAAATGCAAGAGAAGGGGTTTTACAGGATTTAACCCCATGTTCGATATCCACCGATTTTCATGTGCGACTCTGTACAATTCTATGCAAATGTCTTCAAAAGTCAAATTTTGAATTTGGATTCGACTTTTTGTTTGTTTCTTGCTTGATTTGATTTCAATTAATTGATCCCGAAATCACAGTATGTGAAGGATAGGTAATGTGTGTTTTTCGCATGTTTCTTTTGTGGTGTCTGCAAGTCAAAATTTGACTTTTGTGTTAGTTTCTTGATTTGGTGTCTCCCCAAAAGGGTTTTTATTTTATTTTATTTTTTTTTAAAAATTCGATTTTGTGTTTTTATGGTGTTTCTGTGCTTCTTTGTTTGTATGTTTCCACTTTAAAAAAAGTCAACTTTATGACATGAATGTGCCGGAAGATGATGACTTGATCCAAAATTATAAATTGAGGTTTAAAATCTTAAAGTTTTTATTAGTTTACTGATATGGGTTTTCTTCAAAATTAGTTTTCTTGATCCACAAATCGTAGTGTGTGTTTTTGTGTAAAAGTGTGTGAAAATGGAAAAAAACAAGAAAAAACCATCTGCTGAGGAGCTATTAAGAAAGATTCAGGAGCTCGAACAACAACACACTCACATCAAACAAGAAATATCCAAACTCAACCAAAGGTCTAAACCAGCACAGTCCCACCAACTTAACCATGGTTTAGATGCGGTTAAATCTTTTCAGCCGGCTAACCGAGTGTCTCATGGTGGAGTTATGGAGCCTTTTGCTATGAAGCTAACAGAATTACAGTATTTGAATATACTGCAGTCGATGACTCAGGCTATACATATATTTGACCTCAAACATCGAATACACTTTTGGTGAGTTTACCTTTTTTTTTTGTCCCTTTAATTTAAGGATTTAACTTTTAATTCATTAGGTTTATAGTCTAGTTAACATGTAATATCACCATGGCATGCCACGAATGCCTCACATAGACAACGGGTTTGATGTGGCATGCCATGTGTTTTCCGTGTGACGTTTTAGTTGATCAATATTTAAACTTTGGATAAGATTTGATATTCAAAAACAGTAAATTTCCACATGTCTCTAGGTTCAATTCTTAGGGAGCAGCAAAAAAAATACAGACTACCCTACCCATATAGTTGATGGTCGTACTAGAAGTAATCGACTAACAAAAAGCAAGTCGAATAACAAGATAAAGTAGAACTTTGATACTTTTAATAACCAAAATAGAAGTTCTCAATTGAAAGTTTCCTTACACTTCTATACCATTTTTAGAAAACTCAAAATGAACAACACTTCATTGATTTATGTCACGTCACAAGAAATGTGCGAAAGTAAAAAAAAACTCCTCGAAAAAGAAAATATAGAATAGTACCTTCAATTAACATACAAAAGTTGACTGCATTTGAATGGAAATATTCATAAAATTGAGTACATTTGTATAAATTTTTTTATATATATTTTTGAAAACATAGTTAGTTAATGGGATAATCGAATCATGCAGGAACCGAACTTCAGAAATTCTTTATGGTTTTACTCCTGAAGAAGCTTATGGAAAAACGCCTACCGAGCTTTTAGTGGAACCAAAAGATGCAATTTTAGCAAATTATTTGTTAGAACGAACGGTTAGTGGAGAAAGTTGGTCGGGAGAATTTCCCGTGACGAATAACAGAGGAGAAAAATTTGTGGTTATTTGTACAAATACACCATTTCGTGACGAAAATAGTAGATTAATTGGTGGTATGTGTATATCGAGTGATGCACGCCCCTTTCAAATAATGAAACCGAAGCTAGGATTGAGGATGGTTGATTCGTCGCAAACTTCAATCGCCTCAAAAATATCGAATTTGGTTAGTATTTCTTGCACTTTGTAAAAGATTGAAACTTGGTTACCTTAAACTAAAAATTAACTGAAAGTATTCCCGAACCGAACCCATTTCAAAACCGGATTGCAACCTCACCAGACCAGATCCGATCCGATCCGATCCGATCGAGGTTTAGGGGGTTCAAACCGGTTTTTGTCGTTTGAAGTTTGAACCAGTTTAAAACCCGTATTTCGACGCTAAACTGATTTGGATCAGGTCCGAACCCGTTTCAACTAGATACACACTTCACTCCCCAAAACTAGTTTAAAACCGAATCGGCTTCACCCAAACTGGTTTTGATTGAGTTTGACCGAAACTGGACCGGTTTAAACTGAACCGATTTAAAACGGTCTGGATTGAAATTTAAATACGGTTTGTGCAAGTCTAAAAGTAACTACCCAAAATATAAATACCTAAAACGTTTCTTATCTTGAATAGACAATTTTGAAAGATTATTTCTTTGTTTTCTCCGCAAATATTCTTTCTATCTCAAAATTATTGTCCACAAATAAAATTAATACTTTGTAGCCTGGTTGTATTGGAGGAAGGTTTGGGTTCAAGTTCCATCGTGGACAAATAGGTGGAAGGTTCGAGGGAAGGCATATGGCCCCTTGTGGATGTCACTGCCTAGGCTCGAACTACTAACTTACTAACTAGCCGTTAAAAAAAAACCAAATAAAATTAATTATTTTAAGATATGTACATTAAATGCAAATTTTTGTAATTTTTTTTCTAAAATCAAAAGGCTTCAAAGGTGAAGTTGAAGATGAAGACAATAGAGAAGTATAAAGATGTTGAAGGTGGTAGTGATGTCGATGATGCATTTCAAAGTGAGTCAAGCACCCCAAGAGGTCATATTTCTTCATCTCCATTTGGAGTATTTTCTTCAACTACCACTCAAGACTATTTTAGCGGGAGTGAAAATAAATCTGGAATCCGCAAAATTTTGTCTTCAAAAGCAGAAAAATGGATTGACAAAAACAGAACGGTTTGGCCATGGAAAGGAATTGAAAAAGAAATCGAGTCTCTTCATTCAAGTTTCGGTCGTTTTGGTTGGCATCGAGTTGATATAAACGAAGAACACGAGCGGGGTCCACAAACGGCTTCTGCAAAACTCGAAAATAATAATTTTAGTAGTAATAAGATTGAGGCTTCAGGATTGTGGTATTCTTCTATACATGTTAGTAATACAAGTAGCACAAGTAGCAGTTCAAGTAGTGGTGGTATGAGTATTATATGTAATGCCATTATTAAACCCGAAAAGGAGACAGATTATTCGGATTACGAAATCTTATGGGAAGATTTAGTAACTAAACAACAGATTGGGCAAGGTATCAAAAGGGTATTTTAGTCATTTAACTCAAACTTTCGTATGAATTATTTATTTATATGGTTTTCTCTTACTTATATATGTCATCTTTTGATATTTGTTATGGGCAGGGTCGTGTGGGACGGTATATCAGGGACTGTGGTACGGATCAGTATGTTCAACATCTCCCACTCGTTATTATTTTTTATTGCAAAAAGACTTCAATTAATTATTATAACCATTTTCATCTCATAATAAGAATACGAAATACTGATTTATGCAGGATGTTGCGGTCAAGATATTTACATATCAGGAGTTTTCAGATGATGTGTTAGTATCATTCAAACAGGAGGTATATTTTTCTTTTTTGTTGACGATTTTAGAGTGTAAGATCACTTCCGACCCTTATCATTACTGACACTTCAGTTTTTGCCACATCAGTACCACGTGAGCTGACACTCAATACTTCATTTCTTTATTTTTTCTTTTTCTGAAGGTGTCTCTGATGAAAAAGCTTCGACATCCAAATATTTTGTTGTTCATGGGGGCTGTAACTTCACCACAACATTTATGCATTGTCACAGAGTTCCTTCCACGGTTAGTTCCTTATCCTCTGCCCATAAAATAGATTAAAAAGAACAAATTTTCAACTTGCATAATTAATGCATCATCTCGATTAAATAACACATCTTTAAAATGTGTGCATTGTGTTATGTAGTGGAAGTTTGTTTCGCATACTTCAGAGAAATACAACCCGATTAGATTGGAGACGTCGAATTCATATGGCCATGGATATTGTTAGTACCATGATACTTAACTATTGTAACCATCATGCTTTTACTTAGGGGCGGCAATTCTCAAAACGAACTGAAACACGACACAAAAATAGGGTTGGGTTGAGCTTAAATGGGTTCGGGTCAATTAAGGTCGACCTATCCAACCCGTTTATAAATTGGGTCGTGTCCAGGTTGGTTTATGTTAAACGAGTCGACCCGCCAACCTGTTCAGTTTTACAAAGTTTTTTTATTATTTTATAAAACGTGCAAATACTATAAATTTCTTTTTCTATTGATTAAATTGGGATTTTGTTACCTTTTTATATGAACTTGAGATTTTGATTATTGTTAACACTTAATTGATTGAAATCCTCTAATGATTAACCTTGTATTTGAGCCCAATTTTTTATATCTGGACCCGCTAACCCATTTGACCCACCAATCTGCTAAGTAATATGGGTCAGATGGGTCGTGTCTGGTTACTTGGAATTCTAAACAGGTTAGGTTTGGGTTCTGGCAACTCAAACCTCTTAACCCAAAACCAACCCAATTGCCTCTCCTACTTTTACTTCCCACTTTTGTATATGTATTCTTATTTGTGATTCTCATATAGGCACGGGGCATGAATTATCTTCATCATTGCAATCCACCGATTGTTCACCGTGATTTGAAGTCTTCAAATCTTCTTGTCGATAAGAATTGGAATGTAAAGGTATAGTTTGACTAACCTCTGTGCTCGTGTGAATTTTGTCGATGTTTTTTTCACTTATAATATGATATTTTAGGTTGGTGACTTTGGTCTCTCGCGTATCAAGCATCAAACATACCTCAAAACAAAGAGTGGGAAAGGAACTGTACGTATTGCAATTTATTTTCCTGAATTAGACTCCTTTGTGTTCCCAATTTGACATTGTAATAAACAGTAAACACAATTTGACTTTGAGGTCAAACCAGGCTAGGTTTGACTTCAAAAGTCAAAATGTTTCCTTGACTGATTTCTTGTGGATGATTATATATTATGCTTTTCCGTTTTGTAGCCTCAATGGATGGCTCCAGAAATTCTCCG
Organism: Calendula officinalis; assembly: GCA_963853835.1. Lineage (NCBI taxonomy): Eukaryota > Viridiplantae > Streptophyta > Magnoliopsida > Asterales > Asteraceae > Calendula > Calendula officinalis. Next base: position 73,549,407 of record OY970826.1, read on the forward strand.
TAACGAGCAAGCAGATGAAAAGTATACCCCTATTCGTAATCAAAATTATTAATTTTTCGCGCATCAATTTGTGGATCTAATATATAAAAAATTGTTGGCAATTTAGGTCGGATGTATACAGCTACGGGGTGGTATTATGGGAAATTATCACCGAGAAGATCCCTTGGGATAATCTTAACCCGATGCAGGTATCTTATTCTCATGTTTCAACTATCAACTTCAGTATCATTGCTTTGACTCAAATATCGATCTATGTTTGGATTTTTGTATAAAACATTAATGTGGTTATTGAATCTTATATTAAAAAAATATTTATATCAAAATAAAAATAAAAATATGTATGATGCTTTAATTTGCAGGTTATTGGGGCAGTAGGGTTCATGAATAAACGGCTAGAGATTCCAAAAGACGTGGATCCACTCTGGGCTTCGCTTATAGAGAGCTGTTGGTGCAGGTTAGTTAATTTGATACAAATGTCCGACTATTAATTAGTGAAATATCTAGAATACGCCTTTATAATCTCCGTATGATTTACAATTTGTTTTTTCTTTTTATCTACTCAGTGAGCCACAATCCAGACCAACATTTCAAGAAATACTATATAAGCTTAAAGCTTTGCAAAAGAAGTTTGCAGTTGAACGTAGGAGATAACAACCGAAAACAAACTTTTAAACCGATTGTGTGCATGATCGACATGTACCCTATGGCGACGACACCTGTGGCGATGGAAATTTTAAGTTATGGTGACGAGGCTATGGCGACGACTTGATAGTCGTCGCGATATGTTGAAAATGATTACTCGCCATAGGGTGATTTTGTTGTAGTATACAGTATACATATCCATAAAACCAGTTCGTCATCAACGCAACAAACACATTGAGATAGACATTTTCACCAATGGAGACCAAGATTCTGCCACTGGGACGCCCCTTTTTCGTTAATTTTGGGTTTCCTTTATGTATATTTTGTTTCAAGTGCATATCATATGAATATTTTCGATTATTTAATATATTAGGTTCAATCTTTTTGGCAAAAGTGCCAAAAATGAGAACGTCCTTCATACATGACACTAGTACTATTATGTTAATTTTGGACAACTGGAAAATTATATAAAATATTCTATTTTATTTTATTTTGATGGTTGTTAAACATTTACTAATACATATCTAATGTCGCCCGTTCGTCCTGTATGTGAACGAAAACAGAGCAAATGCATATTAAAGATGCGCAAGTCATTGTCAACAACTTTATTCAAGCTATGGTTTCACGATTACATGTAGAAAAAGAAATGAAATCCTTTTTTGTTAAAGGAAAATCAACAAAATTAACTATTTTTATGCATGTGAGGTGTTATGTCACTTAATACGTCAAAGAAACAATTTGTATAAAAACAAACATTTAACTCCATGCCAAACAAAAATATCTTCAAAAGTAACACATCAGCATTCTAATATCAGTAACAGCTCCTCGTTCAAAGAAAAATATCAGTAACAACTTAAATATTTCATTTTTTTATAACTTCAAAAGTTTTTATGCCGAAAATAAACTTGATTACTAAAATAAGAATGTGAACAGAATCAACTATTCTTTGTACTCAACAACCACAAAGATTGAAACTTATCGTGCCCACCTCTATATAACAATAAAAAATTGAGGGTTCAAAACATTAATTAATGATACTCCAAAAAACGAGGATCCGGAAATATATATAAGCTGAAGAACAATAGTTTTATGCAGCAAATCAACTTTCGAAGTTTGAATTTTCGATTAATTTATTAACTTAGAGATTTCTTAAAAAGGAAGAAAAGGTGTAGAAAATTCAATTGATTGATTTACCGTAGCAGATATTTGTGTTTTTGTATAATTATTTTTTGTGTCTTCAAGTCGAACTTAAAAATTTGATTCAGTGTTTCTTCAAAACTGGGCGAAGGGATTGAGAGCAATCACTTGATTGATCCAAATATCACAGTAAGTTTTTTTTGTTTTGGTCTGTGTGTGAAATAGGATAGATAATGTGTGTTTTTGTATATTTCTGTAAAACTTTGAGATATAATTTTTTTTTGGGTGTGTGTTTCTTGATTTGGGATATAATTTTGTTCGTGAAGATATATGGTGAACTAGTGTGTGTTTTATGAGGTTTGCATTAGCATTTTATAATAATTCAATTTATGAAATAATCAAGCGGTTTATGTGTGTGTGCCAAGAGAAATCTTGAGATTTTGTTAGCTAATTGATTTGGGTTTCCTCCAAAATGAAAACTTTCGGCTAAAGAAACAGTTTCTTGATCCGTAAAATATAACAGCTAGTGTGTTTTTGTGTAGACGTGTGTGTGAAAATGAAAACAAATTACAAAGAAACAGTACCATCAGCTGAGGAGCTATTAAGAAAGATACAGGATTTAGAACAACGACACATTTGTATCAAACAAGAAATCTTCAAACTCACCAAAACCCGATCAAAACCTAACCACCGAAGGTCTAATTCGGCATCTCTTCACAGAGCCATTAGTGGTGCACATGAACGTGGTGTAGCCACTTTTCCCCATATTGACAAATTAGAAAATATGAAGCTAACCGAAACTCAATATTTGAATATAATGGAGTCAATTGGTCAAGCTGTACATGTATATGATTGCCAACTTCGGATTATATGTTGGTGAGCTAATTTTTGCATTCCTAATCCACCAATTTTCTTCTCTAATTTTATCAGATGATTAAAAAATAAGTAACAAGATTTAGTAGGAAGTAATATCTATTAGCCAAGACTTAAGCATAGGAATCTTCAGTTTCATATTTACCATTTATGTCATTTAATGTATTTAATCATTTCCTTATTATTGAATTGTAACTGTAATTTCTATGGGTATTTATACCCATTCTATCAATGAAGAAAACAAGCAATTCAACTATCTTACAATATCATCTCTCATTTATGTATTCATATTTTTGCTGGATTTAACCGTGTAGGAACCAAGCTGCAGAGGATCTTTACGGTTACACATTTGCCGAAGCGTACGGGAAAAATCCAACAGATCTTTTGGTTGACCCTAAACAAGCTTCATATTCGAATTATCTCCTAAAAAGAACAGTGAATGGAGAGAGTTGGTCAGGGGGGTTTCCGGTCAAGAACAAAAAAGGGGAAAAGTTTGAAGTTATCGGTACGAATACGCCGTTACGCGATCAAAATACAAGATTACTTGGAGCTGTGTGTATATCCACCGCTACACGTCATTATCAAGTGATAAAACCAGGGAAAATTGCTTACACTAGACTTGGCCTTGATTCTTTACAGCCTTCTATTGCCTCAAAGATATCCAATTTGGTTAGTATTTTCTACTTTGTAGCTTTCAAAATTTAGAACCTATTACTAAAACTCATACATAGTGACAGCTTCTGTGAGTCACTAATAGCTTTGACATTAAATGTTATATTTCTTGTAGTAAAACCCCCAATGTTTTAAAACATGGTTTTTAAATCGGATCGGCCGATGCCTAAGAACGGTCGAACCCCTAAAACAGGTTGAACCAGATTATAATATTATTCAATATTTAACATAAATGGCAAAAAAATATAGAAAAAACAAAACAAATATTATAACAAAATCCAAAAAATATTAAAAAAATAGTTTCCAACAAAGTAATGTAATAATAATCCAACTTTTTCATCATTTCTTGGCTGTTACAAAATCGTTTAGGATTAAAAAATCAAAAAAAATTATGTCCAACCTGATTCGATCAAAAACCGGCCGGCAGTTCAATCCGGCCCACATCTTGCTTATTGTTCGGCTAATATTTTCCGGTCTGACCCAGTCGTGAAAACATTTGTAAACCCATGTAGGATTTCATACAAAACCATGAAAACACGAGTGGATTTAGTGAAGGAATTTACTTATTTTGTAAAAACTTAAATCAGGCTTTGAAGGTGAAGTTAAAAATGAAGAAAGATGATGTTATTGCCGCTGATACACTTGAAATAATCAGCCCTAGAGGAGATATTGCTCCATCTCCATTTGGAGTATTTTTTTCCGTGGAAATGGACCAGAATTTTACTGAAAAATGCACAACAGAGACTTCAGGGTGGCTTTCTTATTCACATATTAATAGCACAAGTAGTAATAATGCTATTGTGAAAGTCGAAATGGACACAGACAACCTGGATTATGAAATCTTGTGGGAGGACTTGATAACTAGAGAAAAGATTGGACAAGGTATCGATCAAAAGGGTATTTTTGACATTACACTTGCTAAATACATATACTTTTTTTTTTTTTGAACGGCTAGTTAGTAAGTTAGTGGTTCGAGCCTAGACAGTGACATCCACAAGGGGCAGTATGCCTTCCCTCGAACCCTCCACCTATGGGGAATAAACTCCACGTCCACGACGGGACTTGAACCCAAGACCAATAGGTCATGTGCAACACCTTATCTCTTTCTCCAATACCACTAGACTAAAAGCCTTGGGTAAATACATATACTTAGTATGTGTGATTTTGATGTTTTACGTTTTGGCTTGATCAGGTTCGTGTGGGACAGTATATCACGCACTGTGGTATGGATCAGTATGTTCTCAATCTCTCACTCGTTAATCATTCTTTTTTACTTTCAATTGATGCGGCAATACTTATTGCAGAAAGAAATAATAATTATAACAAGAGTAAATTAGTACCTTGACAACAGTTTTAGATTTGGTCCCTAAGTATAAAAATTTACACCCATGGTCATTATAGTTTCGACTTCGTATTGGTTTTGGTCACTAATACTAACAACCATTAAAATTTTCTCTTAAACTCTTTTAATTTACAATTTTACCTTCACTCTCACCGTCTCCTTCCTCTTTTTTCAATCTCTGCACACAAAAACACACCCAAATTAAAACCCTAACTCTAATAAAAAATAGGGTTTTGATAATAACGACCCTTAGGGCTGTCACATAAAATGTTGTACAATAGAGCAGTTCTTGAAATTTATGAATCGGTTGAAGACTAAAATACAAGTATTTAATGCATGTCTTATTAGGGCTGTAATTATCAAAACCCTAAAAATAATCCAATTTCTCTGAGAAGTTACAGTTTGGGTGTAACGGAGACGGTGACAGAGTAGGACGCGATTGTTGTAGATGTTTCTTCAACTGACCTCAAATTGTACAATTAGGATTTCGGATGCAAAATCAATGGTTAAAATGATCATAATGATACCTTTTTAGGTTTGTACATGTAGAGATTGGGAGTTTTGTTACTCATTTTTGTGGTTTTCTTCCTTTCGCTTCCTGTCGTCACTGTTGACTGCATCGATTTAGAAAACCCCAATTAAGGGGGTGTTTGGGAAGGCTTATTTAGGAGGTTTATGAGCTTTTGAGCTTATTTAAGTTTAATAATCACTTTTAAGTGTTTGGTAGAGCTTATAAGCTAAGCTTATAAGCTTATTTAGGGGGTTTTAAGTAAGCTATTTCGGAAGGGATTATTAGCTTATTTAGAATTTTTTACTTTGTCCTCCCATCCTAACCCATTTCACCTCACAACCTATTTTAGAAGGGGTTACTAAAAAATGTCCTTTTAGTCATTTTACGATTAAAATATATAAGCCGGTCCAAACACTTCATTTAACAAAAGCTTATTAACTTAAATAAGCTCATAAGCTTATAAGCTAATAAGCACAAGCCGTTTTAATAAGCTTTCCCAAACACCCCTAATAATAGAGTTTGCATTTAGATAAAGCCTTAATGAATAACAAAAATTTGCAACTTAAAATAAGTGATTTGGATTATGAATGAATGCGCTAATCAGTTATCGCGAATGCTTGACGACTCTGCCAATCTAATGCATGAAAGTATGAAACTTGAAAGACGTAGGTTAACTTCTGCAAGAATATACATAAGGGTTAGGGTTTTAATTTAGGTGTGTTTTTGTGTGCAGAGATGAAGAAAAGAGGAAGGAGATGTGAAAGTGAGGGTAAAATTGTCAATTAAAAAAGTTCAACGGCAAATTTTAACGGCTGTTAGTATTAGGGACCAAAACCAATACAAAGTCCAAACCACGGTGACCACGGGTGTAATTTCTAATACTTAGAAACCAAATCCAAAATAGTTATCAAACCACAAGGACTATCCGTGTAATTTACTTTAATAACAACAATAGCGGTTATTGTTGCAATAAATCTTCTTAATTATTTCATCCTCCTACCCATACAATGATTGTCATGTGTATTAATTATCTTTCTTAATTTCTATCATTTGTTGCGGATTAATTATTTCATCCTCCTACCCATACAATGATTGTCATGGAAATATTTTGTAGGAACAATATCATCTCTTTGAAAAACAATATGTATAAGAATTGGAATTTTATGCAGAATGTTGCGGTGAAGCTATTTGCATGTCAAGACTATTCAGACGATGTGATCTTATCGTTTAAACAAGAGGTAACATAGCAATGTTATGTCACCTAGATCCACGAATGTTGTTTTTAAAAGAATTAATTTTGCAATTCAAAAGGGGATCGCGGCGCAGCTTGTTGCCCGTTTGCCTTCTTTCACTATGTAAAAAACGTTGTTTATCAATAACTATTGATTGATAGATAGACAATAATCATGAACTAAGCTGAAACTTTTCATTTGTTGAAGTTTTCTTAAATAGAGAGGAAAAAATTGATTCAAATTTAATGTATGGTTTAAAAAGTTACATTGGTATCTCTTATTTTAATAACATTTTGTATCTACATTTTTTTAGCCCAACGTTTGTTAAATATCTCAACAGAAAAAGAACCTTCCGTGTAATTTTAATGGATTACTGGCGAAAATTTTTACAAGAAAAATTTAATGAACATTAGACTAAAGTACTACAGGTGTACAAAGTTAAAAATAATATAATTTTTTAAAATAAAGAATCATTAGTGAAATTTAGTATTTTGTCTCTATTTTGAAGGTATCTCTGATGAAAAGGCTTCGACATCCAAATATTTTGCTATTCATGGGGGCCGTAACTTCACCTCAACATCTATGCATTGTCATGGAGTTCCTTCCACGGTTGGTTCTTGAATCATTTACCGATAATATTAATAGCATTATTATAGAATAAAACTCTTCAAGACTTCAATTAATCAAATTTATTGACAAAAGCCGAATTGTGTTATGCAGAGGAAGTTTGTTTCGGATACTTCAGAGGAATAAAACTCGATTAGATTGGAGACATCGACTTCATATGGCCATGGATATCGTAAGTAAATATCTAATTATTTTTATTTTAGTTTTCTTTTAAAAGTTGGTTTGTTATCTTATTTGTGATTCATATATATAGGCACGAGGAATGAACTATCTTCATCATTGTAATCCGCCCATAGTGCACCGCGATTTGAAGTCTTCAAATCTTCTTGTCGATAAGAATTGGAATGTAAAGGTATAATTTGATAGTTTGATTTCACATGAGGATTAATTTGTCGATGTTTTTTCACTTATAATATGATATCTTAGGTTGGCGACTTTGGTCTCTCGCGTATCAAGCATCAAACATACCTCAAAACAAAGAGCGGGAAAGGAACGGTACGTTCCCAAAACAACATTGTGGTGAACATTTTAACTTTGAGGTCAAACATGGCATGTTTGACGTCAAAAGTCAAAATGTTTCCTTGACTGATTTTTGTGGATGATCTTATATTATGCTTTTTCATTTTTGTAGCCTCAATGGATGGCTCCAGAAGTTCTTCGTAATGAGCATGCAGATGAAAAGTAAGCACACACGTAATCAGAAAACTGATATTTTTTCCTTTTTGATGATATTTTCTGATCCGATTTACTCTATTTGTTGGCAATGTTTAGGTCAGATGTATACAGCTATGGAGTGGTACTGTGGGAGCTTACCACAGAGAAGATCCCTTGGGATAATCTTAACCTAATGCAGGTATCTTATTCTCATGTATAAAGTTCAATATTATTGCTTTGACTTTCAAGGTCAAACATAGCACATTATTGACCACATAAACAGTATAAATCTGACTCCAATTTTATATATTTCTGGTTTTTGTTACATAGATTAATTTGATTATCAATCTTTATTTCAAAAAGAAACTGCTTCATATCAAGCTTGAAGTTCAAAACTTGCTTGTTTGACCTCAAAAGTCAAAGTGAAATTTTACATATAATACTTACAGATTATCGAAGCAGTAGGGTTCATGAATCAAAGACTAGAGATTCCAGAAGATGCCGATCCACAGTGGGCTTCCCTCATCGAAAGTTGTTGGTGCAGGTTGGTAAAACATTTGACTATTAATCAAATGTCTAAAATACCCTCCATTAACAAACAAATAATGATTCAGAATTTCTTTTTCTTATGGTTAGCGAGCCACAATCCCGACCAACATTCCAAGAAATATTATATAAGCTTAAAGATTTGCAAAAGACGTTTGCAGTTGAACGTAGGAGATAACAACGGTAAAATAACCATAAAACAACACATATTCTTGCTCGGTTTCAGAAATCAGAAGTATTGTTATTCTTTTACATGTTACAATTATATGTTAAACATGAAATACGAACCACCCATGAATTTATTATCAATCGAGTAACATCGTAGCATTTTTGCAGCAACAGAAATACATATTCACCAATAAATACATATACTCTCTGACAACAACATCTAGCCGATTTCTTGCCATCCACCTTTTTCGGTCCATTTCAGAAAACGTTCTTTATTCGTACATGAACGAGTTGACTCAGTGAGTCGGGGTTTCACGTTCTATTATGTAGAGGTAGTTCAAGCACAATATGGAAATAACAACGTTCGGATTCTCTAATATACTGAACATCACCATTCATAAGCTTTAGGATTTTTCTACACATGCTTAATCCTAAACCTTCTTCCGTGCTCCATTGACTGCTATGAAACATGTCTTGAACAAGCTCGGGTGGAAGACCGTTTCCAGGACAAACCATCCTTCACAAATTACAAAATTACCCTTGGTTAGTTAGAGAACAAATTAATAGAAATTATAAGGATAAAATACCTAAACTCGGTGTTCACATTTGTCATTCCATCGAAAATTTGCTTCAAAGTGGGTCGTACTTGAATTTCGACCCACCCGTTGGGCGAAGGTGAATGGCGAACCATATTCAACAAGAAATTGGTCAAAACTTGTTGAACGCGTGTTTGATCGCCATAAACGGTCAAAGTTTTGACTTCTTCCGGAATGTCCCGGATCAGTTGTACACCTCGTTCCCTTAAGATTAACATTACTTGACTAACCACAGCATCGATCACATTCCCGAGTAAAAAGTCGTGTTTTTCAAGCTCCAAATGACTGCAATAAAAACATAAATTTATCGATCGGTTTATTTAATGTTTTATTAAAATCAAAAACTTATAACTTACCCTTCTTGAATGTTCTCCATATCGACATCTTTTATAATCTTTAACATTTGTTTCTCGCAAGCAGCACTTGTTTCCAACAACTGTTTTTGATCTTCGGTTAAGTCGGTTGCTTCCAAAAGAGAATTAGCGAACCGAATTCCACTCAACGGGTTCTTAATTTCATGACAAATGTATGCCAACTCTTTCATCCTTTCAAAACATTTGTTTTCTTGCTGTCTTTGTATTTTCAAAGCTTGTTGCAACTCGGGGCTAGCAATTTGCAAGAAACAAAACACTCCGGTGACCTCATCACTTAAATTAACCCGTTTATTTGCGGTTAGTAAAACTTGCATGTATTTCCCACGTTTATCAAAGAACGAAAACGGGTACTTATCAGTATCTTGACCTCCAATTGCATTGTGTAAAATGATCATCAATTTTGTTAACGAATCCGGACCCTTTAAACGACAACAACTTCCAAAAATCTCGCCAACCAACATTTTACCGATTACATCTTCGCGGGCCCACCCCGTGAGCTTCTCCATGGCGGTGTTCCACTCAGAGCAACACGTGTTTTCATCGGATGCAAAAATAGGTGGAATTAGGGCGTTTGGACTATGAATAATGGCTCGATAATCGCCTTGAATTTGAACAAATTTGTCCATTACCACTTTTTGTCGGGTGACATCTTGACCGACGAAACAAACACCAACAATGTTGTCAGTGTAATCTTTGCTAGAACAAGCATTAACCACCACAAAAATAGCATCTTCTTCTTGTGACATATTGAATGTCCTTAGTTTGATCTCTATGTTCTTATCTTCTTCGCCTGTTACCAATTATACATTTAGGATACAATTTCACAAAAGAACAATAATAATGTACTTTAGCATCAACAATTGTAATTTTCTCAAGAAAGTATGAATCATTATGTTGTTCTTGGGAAATTGAACATCACGAATTGAATTTATATCCACAAAGTTTGAATCTTTATATTGTTCTTGAGTATTTAAGCATCAAAAATCGTATATTTCTCCACAAAGTTTGAATCTTTATGCTATTTTTGAGTACTTCAACATCAAAAATCATATTTTTCTCCACAAAGTCTAAATCTTTAGGTTGTTCTGGAATAGTTAAACAGCAAAAATCATATTTTTCACATAGAGTTTGAATCTTAATGTTAGTTCGAATCTTAATCTTTTTCTTGAGTATTTAAACATCAAAAATCATATTTTCACACAAAGTTTGAATCTTCATGTTGTTCTTGAGTATCTAAACATCAAAGATCATATATTCCACAAAATTCGAATCTTAATGAGTTAATGTTATTCTTGAGTATTTAAAGAGCAAAAATCAAAATTTTCAGACAAAGTTCAAATCTTAATGTTTTTCTTGAGTATTTAAACATCAAAAATCATATTTTTGACACAAAGTTTGAATCTTTATGTTGTTCTTGAGTATTTAAACATCAAAGATGGTTTTGTTTCTCCACAAAGATTGAATCTTTATGCCGTTTTTGAGTAGTTAAAGTCAAAAATTGGAATTTTTTTTTCTCCACAAAATTTGAATGTTTGTTACATCAAAACTACAGAATTTTTGGAAGATTATGCAAACAAGTAAATTGTAAATACAAGTACCTTGCAAAGCATTATGCAGAAGCTTGACAACGGTTTCTTCCGATTCTTTATATATAAGATCTTGAACCAAAGACTTCCCCATCGCTTCATCAACCGACAAACCCGTTAATTCAGCAATCTTTGCATTCCACCCATTTATTCGACCTTCAACATCAACAGCAAATATAGGAGCAGTTGCAGTTTCAATCAATCTAACCATTTCTCTTGCAACCGAACTAAGTTCATCCACACCTTGCAACCCCATTTCCTCAATTTGAACCTTAATAACCGCTTTCGAATTTTCTTCCGAATCTTTAAACGAATCCCGCAAAATGAGTTGTAACGAGTGAATTGCATCCATTTCCGCATTCTCCCATGGCAAACTCCTACTTTTCACAACTTCCAAAAACGCATTAAACGAAGAACGCGGATGCATTCTTTGACCATCATCTTTATCTTCCGGGTGATGTTTAGCACCACCCCATTTGATCTCTTTTGCGGTATGTGAACGGAACCAAAACAAGAAATCTTTTGAAGTGATATAAGCAACCGCCATCCCGCAAACCGCATCACCGAGTGACACCGCACCCGGGTAGCCCGCATCGGCTAAACTATCCGTACTTAAGCCCGTTGAATCCGTGTGACAAGCGAGTAACCACTCGACAATATCTTTGATTTGTGATTCGGTTGGTGTGATTCCTATCGGGTAATATTTTCCTTGATAATAAAGGGCCGCACCGTCACATTTCACAAGATCCATAATACTCGGGCTTTGGGTCACAATACCCGTGGGTGCATCTCGAAGAAGCATGTCGCATAGCAACGTTTGTGTTTTTAAAATTCGTTTTTCCGACATTTGTGATGCTAATTGTAACTCTAGGTTTAATTGTAGCCCGAATGCTTGCATCAAGAATTCACACGCGTAACGTAAAGGAAACGGGATGCAACGGGCTGATGTATGATGACAAACCACTAAACCCCATAAACCCATTGTACCTTTTCCACCCGCACCGTCTTCGGTCCCGTTTATAATAACCGCCATTGCTAACGAAGCTATTGAGCCCATGTTAGCCATGTATTGAGCATGACAACCGTGTGGGGCCCGCAGGGTTGAGCCCACTAAACACAACGGTTGCATCAAATCATCATATTGGATTACATGAACCGGGGTCGCATGACAATCGACAATCATTCTCACACGGTTTTGTCTAAACAAGAATCTTGAAGCTTGTGGGATATCGGTTGCAGGGTAATGTAACCCGATGTACGGGTCCAAATCGGCCCGTTTGCTCTCAGCCACGACTTCACCGTGTTCATCTTCGTGAAATTTATACACCATTACCCGATCATAACCCGTGAGCTCTCTCACGTTCTGTACAACTGTATCACACAAAAGCTTAACATCGCCACCGGGTAACGCTTGTAAATTTGAAATGGCCCGAACCGCGAGTTTTTGAGACTGAACAGCACCAGCAATTGATAAAGCCGGGTCCTCTGTTCTCGCGGGTTCTAAATCAATAACTATACCCACATCGATTCTGTGCAAAATCGCGTAAAACGGTTTACCCGAATTCTTGGAATGAACCCAAACAGGGTTCAGAAGTGTAATTTCGCGAGCCCGAAAAGCCCGTTCGAGCAAAACCGCACTCGAAGGGGTGAAAAGTGTCTTCACATCGGTTCCAATTGTTAAGATTTCGGGTTTCTCGAGGCTTGGGACAGATTGGGGAGCAAAACCTAATCTTTCTCTAGCATTTTCACTAAACGCAATTACTTTAAAACTAGAATTATCAATCGCAATCATACAGCCAAAGGGTTGAATGTGACCACCTCTTTGAATTTTGGATAAATAAGCAGTCATTTGCTGTTCTGCAATTGAATCAGTTGCTGTTTTGATTGATTGTGAGTAATCGAAAGACTTACCAGATTCGCCAGATTGTTCGTAAACAGCATGTAATCGTGCATCAAGTGCATATTGTGCAATGGCTTTACTCATTGAATCAACTCGATTATTATTGTTTACAGCACTTGTTGAAGGTGTTGATGATGGTGGTGGGTTTTGTTGGGGATGAACCCTAGAACTTGCTCTGCTTCCTGAAGCCATAGTTGTTGAATCCTGAATGAATTGGGAATAAAGATTGAAACCCTAATTGGGTGATAACGATTGCAAGTAATTATGGTGAATTGGTGATTAGTAAGAAGATGGAGAAGATTGAGGTTAAAGTTACATGAATAATTGAAGGATGGAGTTCTTGTGGTGGATATTTCAAGTTCGTAAAGATGGTTGGTTTCAAGGATTGCAGGTGGGCTGAGTAGTGGCATTTAGTCTTGGATTCTCTCTCATCTCATCCCCCTCTCTCACACACACTTTTTTACACCCTTTAGTTTACTAATTGCATCAATAGTCCATAAATTTCCTAAATACACTAAGGATATGTTTGGTACAGAGATTTGAAGGCAGGGAAAGGGAAATAAAGGTGAAGTTTCTTGTTTGGTTATATTGAGAAAAGAAGATGGAGAAAAAAATCTTTTCCTTTTCTCTAATTTCCATTCTCTATTAAACAAGAGGAAAATGGGAGAATCATATAATGAGAATTAAAAAAAAAACACGGAGACTTGTGTTTTCTCGATTTCTAAAACAGAATCCTCCAGCCGCACGATCGAACTAGTCTCCACCATAGTCATTCTCTTCTCCACAACTTCTCTTCACGATATGGGCTATCTCTTTCGATCTGTTAGTATTTATTGTGTCGATTTCTACCTCTTCCTGGGCTAAGAATTAAGACCTAGTTCTTCGTACAATATGCCGCTCTCTGTTCTTGGGCGTAAATCCAAATTGAATAGAACACAAAATTCTTGGGCGTAAATCCAAATTCTTGGGCGTAAATCCAAATTGAATAGAACACAAAATTCTTGGGCGTAAATCCAAATTCTTGGGCATAAATCGAACAGAAAGTGCTTTTGGTTGATTGAATTGTTCGTATAGTTTATTTGATTTAGCACACACGATTGGTAACTGAATTATTTATATAGTTTATTTGGTTTTAATTCATAGTTACATATGATTGGTTACTGTCAATTTATTTCATATATTCGTTTTAGTACATAAATTTGATTTCATAAATTGAGTTTAGTACATTTGATTGGTATTAGTTCATAAATGAGTTTTAGTTACATTTGTAATTGTTTATGGTTCAAATATTGTTCTTGGTTACATTGTGGTTTTAAATACTTAGAACTGTTTTTTTTTTGTTACATTTTGATTGAATTGATGTTTTTGAAAGTGACAATAGTTTATGTTTTTGGATGTTATTATTGATTTTAGTAATGCACTTTCGTTATTAATTTATCCATGAATTTTGTATGTTATAATAATGATTGTTGTGGGAAAAAAATATGTTTGCTAATTATAAAGTTTGTATAATTCTCTACTGATTTTTTTTGTTATACCAAACAAGAGAAATGCTTCTCTGCTGCAATTCTCTGTTGAAGTCTTTATGCTACCAAGCAGAGGAGTCAATTCTCTTTCTCCAGACTCATTCCCTTTCTCTGCAATTCCATTCTCTGCAACCATTTCCCTACAATTCCATTCTCTGTACCAAACGTACCCTAAGAGTCGCTGGTGTATCCATTTTGTTATACATGTAGTCCATGAAGCAAACAAACGTTTATTAGAGTTGTTAAATCCCACATGTTCACATCACATGATGGGTAGTATGGTAATTATCCACCCTTCCTCATATGTAAAGCTCTTCATTTGTCCACACTTTTAACCTTTTCATTAACATCAATTTTAGGCCACCATGATATGATTAGGGTGTGTTTGGGAGGGCTTATTTAAGGGGCTTATTAGCTTAATAAGCCATATTAAGTGTTTGGATAGGCTTATAAGCTTGTGCTTAATAAACGGACGTCTTACCTTAACACCGCAGCATATGTCATGGGTAGTATATCGCCGGAAATCGCAGGTGGGTAATCGTTGCCTGATTTGTAGGATCGTGTTTATTTTACGGTTTGTGGTGTACGTTGCAGAATCCAAGTAAGACGTTTTGTAGATATGCGTTAAGTTGAAAGATGAACAAAATCATTAAGTTAGGAAGTAAATTAATGTAAAGTTTATTTTAGTAAATTAAATGGGTGGTAAGACGTTTCCAACAAATTAGTATTGAATAAGTGTTGAATAGTCAAGACGTTTCCGAAAAATTAAACTGTATGAGAAATAAAAGAGGGGACAAATTCGAGGGTTTGCAGTGTTATGTAGTATGTTTTTTTGGGATAAAACAAAGTGTCATTTAGAGCAATTGGTTAACACACAGTTAGTACTTACAAGAGGTCTTGTGTTTGAATCCTGTAAGCAACACTTTTTTATTTTTGTGGTGTTGAAGATGTTACTAAAAATAAAAATGTCCTTAAGTTTAAGTTTAAGGAGTTACTATGTTTAGTAGTATTAAACACATTATAAATGAGTAATATAAAATTAGTGTATACACATTACTATCCATCATCAATTGGTCATCACTATACACCACCGCCACTATTATTACCATTAATATCATTACCGCTAAATAAAATTGAAGGTTGGATGTTGTTGCACGAATAACTTAGCTTGTTGTTTTTAATGGGTTTATATAGTCGTTACTTGGGATTAAATATATTATTTTTGTTTTCATTAAATTATTTTTTTGATATCCTGTTGATGGTGAAATGAATATTGGTTTATAAAGATAGTTCCTTCCTGGTGGGGACCAAAGTGATCTATCATTTTCCGGCCACGTGAAATATGTACTACAAGTCTACAACTTGGCCCGCTGGTGACATTTTGTTCCGGCGATCACTGCCTTTTTCCACTATCGCCGGATGAGACCCAACCACGTCATTATGTCATGCATTGTCAAGTCACGTGCTTCTAACATATCCACGCAGACGTGTTTCTAACCGCTCCGTTTTCTTTGAGTATTGTAAAAAAAACAACATAATTAAATGATATATAATTTTAAAACGAAGTTTTTAATGATAAGAAAATTTGATATTAAATTAATAAAATATAAATTTCAAAATTAAATTTTATTTTAAAAAGATATTAAAAATTAAAAAAAAATTGGATCCTATAAAAATATGTAGTTGTAACTTGTAACTAATATAGGTTAAATAAATATAAAGAAAGAAGAAAAATTGTAGAAAACATAATTTCATAACTTTTTAGTTAAGTCATGTTATATTTATTAAGAAATAAACAAAGTTTGGGTAAGGTTATTATATGTGTTACTACAAGGAATTTTATTGGGTAAGGTTATTATATGTGTTACTAGAAGGATTTTTATTGAGTAAGGTGATTATATGTATGTGTGTGTTCTCACATGATGTATAATTTTGTTGAGCAGTTGTACAAACTTTATTATTTAAGTACCCTAAGGGGGTAATGGTCAGGAAATTTTGGCTTAAGTTAATTGTAAATTACCTAATAAAAACCCACTCCATGCATTAACTTTAATTAATTATGCTTTATTTGTCGTACATTAACCAATTTAATCCTTCTTAGGCTAAGGGGTACGGGCCAACGCCCTCCATGGCGTGGGGATGAGGTGGCTTAGCCACGGCGTGGCCTCAGGACGAACACCGCCCCCCCCCCCCCCCCCCCCCCCAACGGCGTGGGGGGTTGGCGTGGCGAGAGTGTGGACGGAAGGGACGGCCGGCAACGGGCGTGGGAGGGATTTTTTTATGGATGGTGGCTTATGATTGGTTAATGGGTATTTTCTTTTCTTTTTTATTTAAAATTAAATTGAATAAAATGGTGTGGTGTGGTGTGGTGGGTATTTCCTAGAGATGATGTGGTGTGATGGTGGTGTGGTTGCTGAGGTGGCGATGATGTGGCAGAAAAGGGCACCACCACATGTGGTGCCCATACCCAGCAGCCTTAATCATTGCCCTAAGAGCAATGGTTAGCAAATCCCTAATTTTATTAATACTTTTCTTTCTTAACAAAGCTAGCAAACGTACTAGACCCAAAATAAACTTTATATGAAAAATTCACAAGAGGTATAAAACAAGATGCCAATTAAGACAGCTTAACATCGTAATTAGATGCAGCCACTCAAACATAATGTTGGTTTATTATTTTCGCCAGTTAATATCAACTAACTAAAAGTTAAACTCGTTTACAAATTTTTCTCTGTCCTCCCTTTATGTATCCAATCATATTGTTTAACCCACGCTTTACTATGAAGATCATAAAAGTAGAATTAGAATCCATCCTGCTTGATCCCCCATGTACACACATTTCCGTCCCCAAAACCTTGGTAACAGGCCCTAAACATGGTGCGATTGAACACCTGAAATGTTTGTTCGACCTTCAAACGCTCAAAATGACATTTATACATAGTACTTTCTAACCAATTCTCGCAAAATGACCAACCATACTCGAGGTTTGAAAAATTGAGTACATGAACTCCAAGATCCTTGTCTTTCGATTTACATTGAACCTCGACATTATCATAAGTGATTTCGGTTATCATGTGTATACCATACCCCCTTGTTATAAAACAACTATATGTAACATTAAGAAGACTATGCATTAAAAGTGCCAATATGGGAAATGAGAGATTTCTCATTTTATGTGTGTAATTAATATTGCATGTTCCAAGCTTTTGCTAACGCAAGTGTATATTTATTGTAATTCTTTTAAGGAAAATTTATTCACAAATTAGTTAATCTAAACTGAAAATATAAGAGGAGTATTAAATTGTTGGCATTTAAGTAGTATCTTACAATCTGGATCTTGTACAAACAATTTAATACCTCTATTATAAGTAGCAACAGGTTGAATAATTCATAAAGTTTTACTTTTTAATTACTCCGTATAATTTGTTTACAACCCAAACTTGTTTAGACCTAGCACTAATCCGTTTACTTTTGTGTTATGGGTAGTGTTGGGAATCGACACCCTAATTTTACAAAAAATCCTAATTCTTTTGAGTTTTAAAATGTTGAAGTCATTTTGGTTTGCCCAAATAAAATCAAGTTTTTTCTTAATCCATGAAAAAACTTGAAAAGCAAAATGACAAGAAATAACGATGTTGACACAAATTTCACTTATTTAGTTAAGTAATCTCCTTTCAAGAGCAATTCAGTTACAAGACTTGTACATTAAGCAGTAACTTATTTATTTACAATATCTGGACTGGTATTATAAGACTTAACCCCTCCTACTAAACTCATGGCTTCAGTAACTGCCATTAACAGAAAGTCAGGATATGATTCTATGTGAGCAAGTCCACCTTCGCATTCCATACGACTCAAAACCCTTCCAACAATCTGGTAAAAACAAGATCAAAGTAATAACAGTAAACTAAAAAATTACAAAATGCAAAACTCAATGCTTATTCTTATCAATTGTAACGTTATTTTCTTAAAAACCATAAACTAACTAACCTTACGTGCATAGCCACCATAAGCAATCCCCCCGATCAAAACATTAGAATTAGAAGCCATTGAAATTTCCGAGTTTTCTATAAACGGAAAAAAGGAATTAGTTTAAGAATTACAAAAATAATTAGCATAAGATTTATACCACAAATTGTTGTCGTTTGAAACAGATTATGTTTTCTTAAACCATCCACTGTGTGAGCGTTAGTACCACCAGCAAGTTGAAGAAAACCTACACATTTTGTGTTACTATTAATAGCCTAATGACAATTATTCAGAATATAAACAAGTGATTAAGGGGCCTGCTAACCAGGTGGTTTGTCATTAACAGAAGCCAACCGAAGAGCAAAAGCAATAGATTCTCTAGTTGCACCTCGTCCAATGTCTCCACTCATTGGTCTACCATCTAACTACAAAACCAGTATTATGTTGTACTTCATGCATTAAAAGGTGTACAGGGTAATCAAACATGGTACTAATTATGCCTACAGTAAAAGGTATGTTGATATTGTACACACCTGCCATAAATTCAAGCAACAAAGATTGCGTTCTAGAATAGAGTACATTTTGTTCATCATGGAAACAGTTGACTCTCCAATATAAGGTAAACTAACCTGCAATATAATTTTGACTTTGACTTTGTTACAGTATAATATAAGTGATAGTAGTAGGTTGTATACTTACTGCAACAAGCTTTAGATGATTAATCGATTCTCCCAAACCACACCAAAGCTCTTTGAATGAGTCAGTCTGCCTGTATATGTTTTTAACTAAAAATAAGATTTCTTTTTCCCGAAAATACTTAGAAAATCATACAGAAAAATATGTTTATTAATTAGTCAAGAAATTTGAATTAAAAAAGAACTACCTTCCATTTGTATGTATCTCGAGAGCATCAACATCATTTCTTTCGAGAAGTTTAGACGTTGCAAAAGTATCTCTTACATATGAAATCGATTCTGTATTAATCAAAGCATTTATTAGTATACCTATTGGAATATTACATGCATATTTGAAAAAGAAATTAAAAAAAAGAAGGACAAACTTATTTTATCATATGGACAAACTGGAAAACAACGTCCACATCCATAGCAACGTTCAGTAATTACTTCTGGCTTCATATTAAATCCAGAATTAAAAATGTAAAACTTAATCAACAAAAATATAAATTTGTAAGTTAAGATTGGAAGCTTGAAAAAAGAAAGGACCTTAAACGAGCCCAGTAGAGATATTGCATTAGCAGGACATATCTTTTCACATGGTTTTGAGCAGTCAATTGGACAATCTTCTGGATTAAATTCTGTTAAAAAGAACGTAATTTGACAAAATTAAAATTAATTAATTGATAAAAATATGAATCTTCTTAAACATCTCCATTTTGTGACATTGGAAGTGAATTCATAACAATTATAAAAATTTAATTAAACTTTATGATTATATTACCAGCTTTGCGAAAGTGTAGATCTTCATCATCATTAACACTTATCATAACCCAAGGCCTTCTAATAGGCAAGATATCTCTTGCTGCACTAATCCCTTCATTAACCGCATTCACAACCGCCACATCAGCCGCACAATCTATGCAATCAACTATAATAAATGCACAAACACATGATTCAAATTTCAAATAAAAAAAACATTTATTCATATCAATTTTGATGTGAAAATTGTCAAACTTGAGTGCAAAATTAGAAATGGAAATTCAGTGATAAATGAATATGGTTACTACCTCCAGCCAGAGTGTAAACAAGTGAAAGATTCCTAATATCCACAACATCCTGTCATCAAAATACAATAGTTATTTAAACTTTAAAAATTTGTTAAATTGCGCCAAGAATGTTTATAAATCCAATAACTCATTCGAAATGAGTTGGGTTTGAATTTTCAAAATTAAATTCGAATTAATTACTGGAGCTACATTTTGTACATGTTTATCAATAGTATTATACAATCAGGATCTTCAATCTAATATCTTGTATTAAATCGACAAGAGTAACGAGTAAATTGAACATTAGGTTCAAAATTTATCAACGTAACTAAATTACCTCGAAGCTAGCACCAGTAATTAGCTTAACCCAATTGCCTTTCTGGAGAGATGTTTGGGGCGAAGTTGTAATCGAAGGAACCCTACTTCTTATAACCAAATCCCTAACTTTATCAACCGATTTGTTCACAACAGCATTCAATTTACCTGATAATTCATATTCAAACAAATATATAAATTGGTTATGCAATATCAATACTAAAACTGTCTGTGTTTGTGTGTGTGTGTGTGTGTGTGAGTGAGAGAGAGAGAGAGAGAGTACAGCTGAGGTGGTTGTTGAGAGCAGTGGCATGGCAATAGAAGTTGAGCGCCATTGACGAAAAAGGGGCAGTGAATGGATATCATTTCAGTTTAACTGCATATCTTCAAAACTGAAAGCCAGTTTACATCTTCACACCCTACTCTATACAAGTGGGACAGATTAGTCCTTCAAACTTTATACTTGCGGTGGCCGTTTCGAAACTTCTCCTGAGTTGTCGCATGTCCCGATGCCCGAAATAAAAATAAAAGGATTCAATCACACGAACTAGGGGTGTTCACTATTCGGATATAACCGGATTATCCAATTGGACATTTTGGATCGGACTATTTGGATTGGTTATTTGGTTTTTTGGATCGGTTTGGACTTAAACCAAATTAATAGTTTGGATTTCGGATTGGATTTGGATTCCATCGTGAAAACCAGATTGTCCAAAAAAACCGAATATTAATATATAGTAAATTGATTTATATACTAACACTTGTTGGTTTCCATGGTAAGCAATTATGGTATTCCTTTTCTTTACATTTCTTATAGTAAAATGATTTATATACTAACACTTGTTCCATTTTATATTGTATCATTTGGCGATATACCAGTCGTTTTGGATTTTTTGATAAAGTTGATGCCGATTTTTGCATATATCATTATAAATGTCACAAGCTATGAATTAGACTTGTTTTTATGTACAAACTAGTTTATCATTTTGGAATTTTACATATCGAACTTAATATTATTTATTTTATATACTTTTGTAGTATTTTTGTAAATTTTAAGGAAAAACCAAACGGATAAAACCAAACCAACCAAATTGTTATTTGGTTCGGATCGGTTTGGTTTTCGAATTAGTTTGGACGGTTCGGTTTGAACTTTTGAAAACCGGACTTTATTTGGTTTCATCTATTTGGTTCGGATATATCCAAACCGTCCAAACGAACACCCCTAACACGAACACAAGAACTTATGTGATTAAGTCAATCGATGTGATTGACCAACTTCAACTGACATAATTTTTTTTAAAGTGTATTCCTACTATCGTGGTGGCAAAATTTTGATAATAACAATTATCATTTCCAAACATTTCTCAGAGCATCTGGTAAATACTTACCCAATAAAAGATCGAACTCATGACATATAAAAAATTATTTAGAAACTATTGTCACTAGGATATCACCAAATTATTTCCATTTATGAGATCCCTTATCTGTCGAAGGTGATATTCAAACATTATATGAGTTAAAATTTACTATATTAAGAAAGCAAAAATAAAATTTATATTTTTCTACTAATAAAAAACATTAATTTGCATGATTGCATCCTTTTTAACCTGATATTGAGATTAACAAAAAGCGAAGCTATTGACTATGTCAAAGTCCCTAAAACTAATGTCATTCTCACATTTCTAACCATATTGGTCAACCTTAAAAAGGTCGTTTAATCCTCTCATACGTCACTTTATTTTCAGCATTCTTTTCACAATGAAATTTAACAACACTTTCCTTCTCATTTCGTTACTTTCTGTTTTGCTATTCCATTCCATCCCCGTTTCCCATTCCATCCCCTCTCCTACCCAAAAAACTAATCGCTATATCACTTCGAGTAATCCCCCGATACTCATACCTAGGCTCGAAACATGGGCCCGCGCAATGCAACTATCGTTCCGTTCGATCTCTGAGCCACCGATCCTATCGCAATTCCCGTCTCACTCATCAAGAATGGCATCAATACCATTCCAAGAATCGGAATCGGAATCAGATTCCATTCAACCGACACTCCTTCGATCACACACCGAATCAACCGTCTATCCTTTTCTAGACGGGAATTCTGATGTCTTGGAAAAGACAATGAAAGCCATTGCGTGGTTAATCACACTTGGTTCAAAACAAGCTCAAAGACTTTCCAACACTCTTGGAAACCCGAAAGATGAAGAAAAGATCCTTAAAATGTGTAAAGACAGTTACGACAATGCGTCTAGTAATCTCCAAGAAGCGTTGAAAGCGTTGTCGTCTAAGAATGTCAAGCGTATGAACTCGATGCTTAATGCCGTTTTGTCAAATGTTGGTGATTGCAGAGATGAATATTTGGGGAAAACTTCTCCTTTGGCTGCTTATGATGACAAGGTTACGAAAATGACGAATAATTGTCTTGTTGTTCTTGATTTGGCCAGTGAAAATCGTTGATACGTTGCTCAAATGCTCTTAGAAATAAGAAATTTAGATCAGAAAAGATACCAATAAAACCAGATCGTGAGTTTCGTGACGTTTGCTTTTGTTAACTTGAGACCGTTAAGGTTTCAGTTAACGTTAACAGATGTTAGCACTGATTTGAAGAATAGGGTCGAGAAAGTACTTATTGCACTGTGTGATTTTTATATGTAAACAATAATTAGGGTCAAGATAGTGCTTATCGTGTAAACCAATGTAACTAAGTTAACGGCCACGTTGTAAAATAAATCTATATTCAAAGATATTAACAAGTACAATAAAAATTAATTGTATTAGCATTGTATCCCCAGCACTAATTGTCTAGAGTTTGTTAAAAATATAGCTGAATACATATTTTTATGATTTTTATTTATGAACAATAATAATTTCAGAACAGAAAAAGTAACAGTTTTTACAATAACTAAAAACTTTTACAACAATTACATGACAATAAAGGAGTTCTCTATAGCATTGACTTAATAAGTTATTATGTACAAATTATCACCAGTGTGAAAACAAAAATTACAAAATGAAGTAAACTGATGGAATATTTAATTGGAACTGGGAAATCCAGATATAAATTCTCAAGCCTGAAAAATATTAACATTTCAAGATTGACCCAAGAACATTGCACCATGACCACTAGCTTTCATAAACTTCTTCAACAGAAGCACAGCAATAGCAAGGGTGAGTCCAACTGCCGCCCATGTGAACAGGCGGTCATCAGCCGGTTTCTGGACCACCGGTTGCACCACCACAGGTACGGGTGGAGGTACAATCAAAGTTGCAGGAGGTACAACAGGGCCTATGTTCTCAGACACCCTTGAGTTTTCAGCTTCTGTGTTCTCGTTTAATGGATCTTCACGTTGTTCTTCATAATTTTGTTCTTCGGGTTCGATTATCTCAGTGTAGGCAGCCGGAGGACTCGCCGGAGCTTCGCCGGAATGTTCTGGGGCGGCAGGCGGTTGTTCTGAAGATTCCGGTGAGTTTGGTTGAGGGACTGGTGGTGCTTTACTGATCATGTACTCATGAATCTGCACATTCACAAGAGGAATAAATCAATGAACACCTTCATATAAAATTTAAAGTATAATAAATTAATAACCATTAAACGGGAAAGGGTTAATTTAGTTTAAATCCTCAAACTTTCACTAATTTGGTGTTTTAACCTGTAAACTTGTTTTTGACAATGATTATATCCTAAACTTTGGTTGACTTAGTATTTAATCCCTAAACTTCGATTGACATGGTGCTTTAACCCTTTTGTTGACCTGCTACAGGTCATTTTGTGTTGTGATGCAACTTTTCTTAGTTTTAAATATGGTTTGATCCTTAAAGTTTCAGATATATGCAATTTAACCCTCAAACTTATCTTTTAACTTATTATTATTACTACTTCAAATTGCTACAACAATCGGTATAAACATGTACATAAACGTTAAGGGAATAATAAACCATGCAAGAAGAACAGTTTAGGGGCTAAAAATGAATTTTGGAAGTATTAACCAACAAACTGATGAACATTTGATGATTAAAGCATAATTAACCCAACGGAAAACATTAAAATGTTAATCTGACCTCATCAATGAGCTTTTGGCGATCAGGAGAACCAAATTTTGGGGAAGATTCACGAGATTTAACAGCAAGAACACGTCTTTCTTCTTTCTTGTAATCCAGTGAGCCCAAAGCACCGTTTGGGTTAGTGGGCATAAATGCAATTAATGCAGTTAAAGCAGTCCTAACTGCAAGTCAAAATCAGAATCTTAGGCAACGAATTGGTTTGACCTGAAAAAAGTCAAAATCAGATACTAACCGCTCCATGATGGTTGCCAGTGTTCAGGATGATGATTTGATATGCTTAAGCAAATTTTCGTTTGAGTTTCAAAACGTCCATTTGGCTGAATAGGTTTATACGGTTAATATAAGTACATAAGTAATTGTAATAGATTTCAACAGGAATAATAATTTAAAGTTAAAGATAGATTACCGTTAGCAACATAAAAGATGGCGGTTTAAATGGGTACTCTGAAGGCAATTGAATTCGACCATGATAAATTCCTCCTTCAAATTCAGTATCACTTGGTCCCCTAATTGCAAATTGCCATTCAAAAATGTTCTCCTACATATGCAGCATTATCAGCACACCACTCAACTTAAACATCGATTAGTGTACATTTATATCAATTCAGTCCCCTAATTACATATTGATATAACTTAACCATGTTTATCATTTTCCAGAATCAAGATAAAGTTCTATTAAGCCTCTTAGATTCACATCTGTATGAAAGCAAACCGACGAATTTGAAAGCATGATAATTCTCTTATAATTCAAACCTAGTTTCTTAATTAAAAATTGACACGAAACTCAAAAATATTAATAAAACATGTAAGAAAAAAAAATTCCAATCTTTCATGTAATCACAATTCACATAATGTTTAATCAGATCAAACAAACCCTATAATTAACTGATGAACAAAATCGGACTAAATTTAACACAAACCCTAACGATACCTACTCACAAAATAAAAATAATATCGTTACACTAGGTCCGTACGAAAAGAAATGAACGATATAAATTAGATCATAGATACAACAATTAGATTACCTCAAGCGGAAGGCTCATGAAATCGTCAGATGGGTTTGATTGCATCTCTTTCAGCTCCTGTAGAATCCTTTTCACCGATGGATTCTTCATATTATATTTATCCGCCATTTTTGTTTCTCCTCTTTAGTAATCAGCAATCGGATATATCTGACGTTTTGTCAGATTAACAACTAAAATGTTAAAAGATTGAAGATAATTTAGGAGGACATAGGAACAAGAATATATGCAATTGAAACTGAAATGATAAAATGGAGGCAGGTATTGACTCCCACGTAGCCTGGACTACGTGGCAACTAATGATTGGTTTAGAATTATTGAGCCAAACCCATAATCTTCGTCTTTCGTATTGTTTTAATTTTAGGTGGTTACGTGCATAAATCGTTTGTATTTTAGTAGTGGGGGTTGATTCCTAAAATGCAGGGACAGTTATTGATTATTGTACAAGTTTTTTATGCGTGTCTTAACATCACAATGACAGTCCTATCATTTTCCTTAATTTTAAGCTTAGCCCCACCAACATTTTTGTCGATGCAACTTATGTAATTACGTCAATCCTTTTGCAGGGTCATATCCTTCTACACGTAAAAGGGCCCAACAAAATACCCAAAAATTACCACCAAAGCTAGTGATCATTTGGGGTTGTGGCTCAACCCTAGACAACGTGTTTTTTTAGTTGGTTTTCAGTTCAGTTCGGTTAAGTTTATTTGGTCCAAATGCTCACCCCTAGATTTCATATGAGTTTTCCACATAGGATAGTTGATAATAGTGAGTCTCATAGGTTTTGAACTTTAAGAAGGTAACTTGGGTGAAGAACCCGTAGCCAAGCGTTGGACTTCAGCAATAATAAAGCGTTGTTATATAGCTACTCTGGAATAAAAGACTTAAAGAAAACTTGTGTGAAACGAACGTATGAGTGTACGACTAAAGAACGAACAAGTTTTCAATGATTAAACAATTTTAGGAGGGTGAATATTATGGCCTACAAGTGAGTGTTGGACTGGGCCAGAAGCGCAACCCACATAAGTAGGCTGAAAATTATTGCCAAATTTAGAATGGTGGACTGGGCAGAAGCGCAAGCCCACTGAGTGGCAGGATTCGCGGTACAATTTTGATTAATACCACCCAAGGAATCGTGCGCATTAAAAAATTGCTCCCTTACGGTACAATTTTGGATTACAATCAAAGATTATAGGGAGTGATTTTGGTATTATAATTTTTAATGTATGTATCACATCAAATACTTAATATATTTATACAGTTGACTGTAAAATCGGTATAGTGTGATATAACCATTAAAAGTTATAGTATCAAAATCAATTCCCAAAGATTATAGAGGCTGTTATATTCGTCTCTAAGGCAACAACCTCCAAACCAAAAATCATATCAAAATTTTATATCAATTCCTTTTCTGATTCGCTTCTTAAAAATGTTAAGAGTAGACCCGTGCGTTGTAACAAGATTTTAAAGCATAGAGTACATAAGTCTCTAATGATTAGTTTAATTGTTTTATTGTCTAGAAAAATCTTTTGTATCAACTGCTTTATGTGTTTAATATATATCTTTTAATTTTTGTTTAATTACGCGCAGATCAAATATCGCTGTTACATAATAATATCAATATTATTTGCAAGCAAATCTATATGGATATCCATGAAGGGGTCAAATTAAGAAGTTGACATATGAAGGGGTACGTATGACTCCACCACACAACTTGCTCTTACTATACATATATATACTACTTATAAATGAGTGCTTGACATTTCTAAAACTGGATGTCTGAATTTTCAACACTTCCATTTTTAGCAATGTCCAAACACCCTTTAAAATCAAAATTTTTAAAGTGCTTCAGCCGAGTTTCGAACCCAAGACGTGATGGAGTTCAAGCAACGATCTAACCACTCGGCCATTTGGTTTTTTGTTATCCTTTTGATGCTTAACGACCTTATACCATTATCGTTCGTTTTAATATTCGTTGCATTAAATAATCCATTTAATGTTAGACCGTTTCATTTTTTCCTTTTTCCTTTACACTAAATGAATTCGGAATATATATGTTAAAGAATTGAAAAACATCCGTTTTTTAATCTAAAATCATTAAAAAGCATGCGTTTTTTATACTCTACGCGTTTTTTAAATCATACGTTTCGGGAATCTTACTACTATATAAAGCATTTAGGCCTACCCTATTAGGCAAGTTTAAGGAGCTCCTTAAACTTGATTTTAAGGACCTTTCCATTTTTGTTAGTTAGTTCTCTACCTTAAAAAAAATCGCGGCTAATAAGATTCGAACCCAAGACCTCTCCTAACTTATCACTATGTGTTAACCACTTGCTATACATTACACTTTGGTAACACCACCCACACTTAATAACAAAAGTCTGTTACTCGAAAACCATTCTACCCAATAACATTAAATATACGACGCTGTAAAATATCAACTCTTACCAAAATCCACATTTCCGTTTAATTATTTATTTCTAGCAACAATTATTAACGTGTAAACGAACAACACTTGCTCGCCACGAAATATGGTTTCTGAGTACCCGCCGCCGCATTGCGCGGGTACCCTGCTAGTATTAGTTAATATGATGTGCGTTTTTACTTTTAGTCAATATATATTGAATGTAACGTTTTTTTCTAAGCTATATATATGTATATTAGCTGGGCGGGTATGCTGTAAATTTTAGTATGTAGAAAAATGTCCAAAAACTTTATATACTTCTAAATGACATAATAATCGATAGATGTGATTATGATTTTGTACAAAAAAAGGGTAAATGAAGAAATGTTACATATAAATGTTACATATAGTTATTTGTTTCCTTCGCTGATTGATCTTTTAAATATTTATTTGTTTCCTTGTATGTAGGATCTTTTAAATAGTTATTTGTATGTACGATTTTTTAAATAGTTATTTGTTTCCTTGTATGTAGGAAGCCGTATATGGAACATATGAATGTACACCGTAAGCCGTACCAGATTCGTTTGTATTAGTGCAAATGACGTGGACCAATCAGGGAATTCCAAGTGGCATTATGGACGAATAAAATGCTTGGAATTGCCATGGTATCAAACCCTCTTCAAATTTAGGCCTCATATATAGCGTAGGATATTCCATCACCTTACGGTGGCTAAGAGGCAGTCTCATAGAAATTTTCAATCTCTAATAGAAATTTTCGTACATAGAAATTTTCATTGATTTTAGCTGTAGACAACTGCCTCTTGATTTCTTCCGGTAATTTCTTTAGCCAGCCACATGGAAATTAATCTATTCCTTTTTCGTACCCTTCTAATCCTTCCCAAAATCAAATAGTTAATTATGGTGAATTAAATTGTTCCTTGATTTACGTCAGTGATTTTTGTTTCCAATATCCCTCTTGGCTTTAATTTAAATGATACCTTCTGATTTTCGCGACTTCATCCATCAATTTCATAAGCGTTTGCACTCTTTCATATATGTATGCCTTTGCACTCTTTCATATATGTATGCCTTTGCACTCTTCACTCTTTTCTTCTGCAAAATTCAGGTATCTTATTGATTATTTGTTTATTGATGCTTTGCGTGATATGTTGGAACAAAAGACTTCTTACTCATCCATTTGAGAACAATAAAGGAGTGTTGCCTCAAAATTCGCGGTTTGGATTGCATCATGTTCCTGGTAATTTTTTTGTTTGTCTTTTTTCAACAAGTTATACATTTTTTTTGCCTCTGATTTATTAATTTTTATTTGATTTTTAGTATCTACAGCATAGACGTGCTGCAACTACTCTTTCTTTTGGGAGTGAATTTATCAGTATGCAAAGAGACTGCTTTTTTGGTATTACTTTTATAATCGAGTTGATATCCTTTTGAACATGCGAAAGCATTGGTTTCATATCAGTACACTACTTTGTGCCTGATAAAATGGTTGTTGCTTTGACTATTGGGTCAACACAAACTTATTTGTTGAATTTAATTATATTCATTAATTCTTCTGTTTTGAAAATTCGAAGTTGTTTAAATTTTATTATGTTTTCAAAATGTGCAGGCCAGCGCTCCCAATTTTATTGAATAGCAAAAATGGCAAATAATTTTTGTAGGTATGTTTACCTTTTCCACCTTTTTTAGGGCAAATGTCTGATGAATTTAGGAATTTTGTCGACCTAATCCTTCCTAAAGTGATTGAAGGTAATAAAGAACTTAAATTGAGGAATTTATCTATGTAAGTTTTAAATAGCAGTTAGGTCAATACCCTTTCGATTTTTATAAACAATGCATACTCAAATAAGGTGTTGAATGAGATTTGAATATAAAAGGATAATTACCAACATCTTGGTGAATGAGAACAACTATCATTGATAATTTACAGGGTTTAAGAAGTCGAGTGCAAGAATAACGAGTATCAAGGCAAGTTTTGTGACAGGTATGTGATAAGTAAACTCCTAATGTCAATTTGATTATTCTTTCTATCAAATGATGCAAGCTAAACACCAAATTTTAGTTGTTAAAAATTTTATGGGTCATTGAAGTCGGATACTTGGATATATTCAATATAGTCATCTATGAATGACTAATTTTATTATGATTATATTTTTTCTTTAGGTAATTGTGGATATCATTTGCTTTTGATTTGCTCGAAAATGAAATTCCTAAAGTAAGTGAGTAGTGTTTTTAAAAAAGAAAAAATAATTTTTTGTCTTCAGTTAATCTTTTCATGACAGTTGATCTATATGTGGGTACACATTTTTATCTCTTTTCTGTATTAATATTGAGGTAGTGGACTTTTGAATTGTGTTGGCTTAAGATATTACGTTGGAATTAATTCAATATATGCATTCACGATCATTAGGCTGCTTCATTTTCATGATTTCTTTTAACAATTAACATATTATATGGCTTTTAATAGGAATAAATTAATGAGAGCAGTTTATTTAACGCTCACATCATTAAATAAAAGACATCTCTGATTTGGAAAATTTGATTATTAAAAATGATAAAATTGAGTAGAAGGAGAACGGGTCAAATTCAAAGTCATTAAGTTAAAAGGTGAATGGGTCAAATTAAAAGCCATTAAGTTAGAAGGTGCACGGGCCAAATCAAACGGGTCAAAAAACTGGAAGTATGTCTCGACGGATTTGAGGTTTGATAGTTTTTAAATCTCTAATTGTTATTAATCATAATCATGTGAATTGATCAATGGTTCTGTAGGATAAGAGACCTTCAAATGGGATAAATCTCTTATTGTTATGCTTTAACCCACACAGGTCAAATGGAGAATTAGCTAAAAAGTTACTGGGTCAAATAATCTAATGAGAACAACACGTTGAAACTCGCCCGCTTTCTGTTTTTATCCAAAGAACCTCCTAAACCATTTTATTGAAAAAAATCTTGATTTTATTGTTACCATATTGTGCATAATATGTTTTATGACTAGATTGATTATTATATGTGGAGAGGTATTTCTTGTGATTGTGTAACACCTCAAAATCTGAACCATTTTCTTTTTTTTACAACAAATGCGGAAGCGTTTCAAAATCATATATATAACTTGTTACTCACAAGTTAAAAAAAAAAACATAAGATATACTCCCTCCGTCCCACAAAAAAGTTCCCATTTCTAATGGGCATAAGTATTTAGGAGAGAGTTAGTGGTGGGGTCCACGGTTATATTTTGATTAAAATATAAGGTTTTCTGGAGAGAGAAAGTGATTTTAGAAGATAATTAGTGGTGGTATCCATAGCTTTAATATTATTTTATTAAGTGGTCCCTCACCATTTGAGAAATGGGAACTTTTTTGTGGGATAAAATTTAGAGGGGAAATGGGAACTTTTTTGTGGGACGGAGGGAGTATAATTTTACAAAAGTTAAATTTCCAAAATCGTATTACTTAACATTACGGCTCGACGTCAAAATCATTTCTTTAAGTCTTGGTCAATCATTCCTAATCTTAATCTCCAAAAGACTCATCCATCTACAACCTGTAAAAGATTCAACATAGTGGGGGATTAGCACGAAGCTAAGTGATTGAAATTATAACATTTTATATTGTCTAAGTACAACAATCTCGATTCACAATCTTCACAGATTCACAACCTTTACAGATTCACAATCTTTACAGATTCACAAATAACGAGAGGTACGGCGGTTTTGCAGAACCTTACAACTGCTGTGGGCCTAACAACAATTTACCGATAGCCCTTTACTCATTAGCAATGGTAAAACTTCCTTAAGACGCAACGAATATGCCAAGGTACAATTACCATTATCTAACAGTAAACGAAAGCCCAGCCACCCAGTCAAGCTGCCTCTATACTTTTTCATGTGCACATATCGATTAATTAACACATAGCCAGTTAATTAACATATACCCTTAATACCGGTCCTGAAATAACAAAGCAATACTAATGAATCAGCACTAACTGATCAGCACTAACGGAATCAGGACTAACGGAATCAGCACTAACGGAATCAGCACTAACGGGGTCAACACTAACTGATCAACACTAAAGGGATCAACACTAACCACTTTCAATTGCAACCAAAACCATTGCAATTTAAACAATACAAAGGTTATAAATCCACTCACCTTTGCCAAGTCTCTTTCCACTCAGTTGTCTAATATCACTGAGCCTCTTTTCCCTTTCCTGCAATCACAAGTAACACCCGAATTAGTAACCGTTTGACCCGAAATGTGTAAAACTGCACAATACACTATAAAGACATAACAACAAATGTACTAACTCAAAATCTGCCTGCACATTGACACTTTGACTCGCCAAAGTCAAACCCGATCAAAACTTACACAGTTGGTCCAATTTAACCAAAAATACTCAAACGGGTCAAAAACTCTTTTTATTACCTTACTGTTACAATTAATTTACAATACAATTATCAAATCATAATTATCATCCAATTAATAATAAAATCTCAGATTTGACCTAATACAAAGTCAACCATTTAAATTATGACTATGGAGGAAAAACCAGAATTTGTCAAACCCGCGACAGCTCACCGCAACTGCCATAACTTTCAAACCATTTATCCTTATTTTACCAAATTTTTACATCTTACTCTAGACTCATAATTCTACAACTCATATTCAGAACGCTCAGCTCGAATCTGACCCGAAAGGCCTCGAAACTGCCTCACAACACTGCAGAAACGCACAGTGTTTTCAGCACTGCGACACTGCACGAAAATTGCCGTAACTCACAAACCGTAAATCCTATTGACGAGCGGTCAGCGGCTACGGAAAGCTAACTCATCGGGCTACGACAGTCCAGAAGACCCAGAGCCCGGATTCCGTCCCGAACAGTGACGAAAACAGACCCAAATATAATGACAGCAAGCTGTCCCAAATTCAGCTCACATTGACAATTTCAATAACCATTTCAAAACTGTTTATTTTATACAATTCTAGTTCAATACCATTTCTCTAAAGTTAGTAACCACATATTTGCATCTACCAAAAATGAAGTTTCTAATTTGACTTTCCAAATCAAAATCAAACAACACTTTATACAATTTATAATCATTTTAGCCCAAACGGTCAAAATTCAATTTTTATCTACTAGACTCTTAAATATCATATATGTAATCAATTTCATGTCTTAACAAAATCAAACACTAGATTCGACTAAAATCCATTATTGGTAAACCAACTAACTACTTTGTGATAAAAAACCTTCAATTAAGAAATACTAACAATTTTATGATAAACCACCATTTTTATAATATCCTTGCCTAATAAATAATCAATCAATTTACATGTCAATTTATGCACAAATACCACTTTGACTTACTCAAAGTCAAAGGCTACTAACAAAATCATCATTTTAGCAATTGAGGTACCATTATGACACAAACGGGTCAAAATGCGATTTCTTTTATAAAAACACTTATAATACCAACTAGCAACTTTATAAGCATCAAACTATTATATACCATACTCAATATCAATTTACAAAACTTTGACCATCTATTAAGTCAAAAAGTCAATCAACTCAACTTACTAGTTCTTCACTTGATTAATTTAATCCAATTTCAACAATTCTATTAAGTTTAGGTTTCAATTAATTATCAATATCAATTATAACCCTAATCACAACTACTTAACCTATCATAATCATAATTAACACAAAAATCCCCAATTCTCAAATTAGGGTTCTTCCATCATCTTCCCCAAATCACCTCCAATGGTGATTTCTTTAATTTCACATTACAACTAAAAATTATATAAGTTGTCTATTCTTATAATTCATAGAAATCCAATTACTCAATCAATTTATACAAATTCATCAAGAAATTCTCAAAAACCTAAAACCATATATAACTAATAATCATGAACTTCAAAAGAAATGAACAAAAAGAGTTACTTACTTGATTTCTAATCCAAAAACGAGATTAGAGCTGAAACCACATGATTTAACAACTTGGATCTTTGATTCTTGAAGAAAATTTGATAAAGATATATATGTATGTGTTTGGATACGTGAGGAAGAAAAAGAAAGGCCAAAAATCCAATTTCTATCTTCTGCTATAAACCCACACGTCTACACCACGTGTACAACCCTTAATGACCAAATTTTTTTTATTAAAAACAATATAATAATGTAACTACGATGCTTAATTTGGAACCCCAAACGAACTCTATTTTTAATAATAAAAATACCGTTGGAACCCAGGTTCAAAAGTGAAGCTAGATATATAAAAATCATTCTATTATATATCTATCTCAGTTTTACTAATTTTTAACCCCTTGGTTAAATTACAATTAAATTCAAATAATTCAAACAAAATTATATAAAAATAATAAATAACATTTATTACTTACCAAAGGTAATAAAAATGCTAGGCCGTATTTCAGGGTGTTACAGATTGTGTCACATTCAATGTGGGTGCACTACGAGTCTCCCATCAATTCATGAAAAGTTATGATTAATGTTTATAAAGATCTTAGCATGTGTTTTTAACTACGAAATTATTTTAAAGATACACAATTTTCAATAAATAAATTATTTCTTAACAATTAAAAATTTATTAATGATTATATTATGAAACTAAGAATGGAAATTAAGTATTCTTTTCTTACAGCAGCAAAGCTAATCATATGGGACGAGGCTTCCATGACTAAGAGGCAGGCTGTGGAGGCATTAGATCGATCATTGCAAGACATCACGGGGAGGAGACTCCCTTTCGGCGGTAAAGTTATGGTGTTGGGAGGTCAC
Source organism: Calendula officinalis (assembly GCA_963853835.1). Classification (NCBI taxonomy): domain Eukaryota; kingdom Viridiplantae; phylum Streptophyta; class Magnoliopsida; order Asterales; family Asteraceae; genus Calendula; species Calendula officinalis. The sequence continues at coordinate 73,584,098 of OY970826.1, forward strand.
TTTAGGCAAGTCTTGCCAGTTGTTAGACGTGGAACGCGAGCCCAAATTGTAGACTCCAGCCTAAGAATGTCACCGCTGTGGTCTATCATTAAAAAGATGATGCTGACTCTCAATATGAGAGCGTGAACGGATCAATGGTTTTCCGACTTTCTTTTACGAGAGGGGGATGGGGACGAAGATGTTATAGATGAAAAGTATATTCGCATCCCAGACGGCATGGCCATTCCGTACATTGATAATGAGGCGTCCAAGGAAGAGTTGATTAATGCGATATTTCCTTCTATGGACGCCAATGGAAGATCAACTGATTATATCATTTCTAGGGCAATATTATCGACAAAAAACGACCATGTTGATGAACTTAATGATAAGTTGATCAGCAGATTTTCTGGTGAAGAGAAAACGTATTATAGTTTCGATGAAGCAGAAGACGACAGAAACGACTTATATCCTATGAAATTCTTAAACTCGCTTAGTGTGAGTGGTCTGCCGCCTCATGTTCTCCGGCTCAAAATTGGGTGTCCGATTATAATTATACGGAATCTCGATCCCTCGCATTGATTATGTAATGGCACGAGACCTTATATGCAGAAAGTTTGAGACAAATCTGATTGATGCAGAAATAGTTGTTGGTCAGCATGCTGGAACAAGGGTTTTCTTGCCAAGAATACCTTTATGTCCGTCTGAATCCGACATGTTCCCTTTCAAGTTGAAAAGAAAACAGTTTCCGATTCGGCTAAGCTTAGCTATGACAATCAAAAGCCCAATGACAAACAATTCCAAACGTCGGCGTTTATCTTCCGGAATCAGTGTTCTCGCATGGGCAACTTTACGTTGCCCTGTCAAGAGGAATTTCACGGCAGACGACAAAAGTATTGGTAACTCCAACAAAATAATTTAATGTTGACGGCGTTTACACAGCAAATGTGTTGTATCGAGAGGTCTTACATGATGAATATAATATACGTGTTAATTCTTCCTCATGTCTGAATTTTTTTTTTCAGAACATGTAATTTAACAAATTGTAAATGCCGATAAGTTTTCAATGTAGTCTTTATACATATTTCATTCCCAACTATCAGTCATTTATATAATAATCGTTATACAAAAACATGTACACGAACACCATCAACATCGTCGCGGAATAGATGTATCAGTGTACCCGCCGCCTCATTTGCGCGGGTACCCTACTATATATCAAAACATGTAATCGACAACATTTCAACGCCAATGCTAATTATTGATTTTTTTCCTCTATTTTAATACACAGTCTTCATGCTTATGTACTGTATTCGTTATAAAAATATGTAACCGATGAAATTTTAATCGCCTGAAATATGTAGTTCGCAGCCCGCCGCATCGCGCGAGTTTTATCCTAGTTTGTTTATATTTATATTCCATCTGTCATAGATACTAATTTGTGATAATGCATTAAATATGACTTGTAAAAACAATAAATATTTTCAGGATCAAATAGTTGACTTAGAAGGGTTTAATATATGATTGCATCCTTCTTATTCACATGTTAATTAAGTTCTTGTCCCTTTTAGCACATGAAAGGGTAGTAATTGTTCGAATTTTGTATTGAATTTCGAATGCTTGGAATCTCCGAATGCGTATTGTCACTTTTAGATCAAAATATTTTGTCCAATCAGAAATAATTCAAGAACAAAGAAAATTTGAATGTTATGTTTTCTGTACCAGTTAAGAGAATAACCAAATCCCCATGTCATCCACAATATGTGGAAACCGAAATGAAATGCAAAAAGCAGTTTAGACTGCCCAAAACTGCCATAAAACCGGGTCGGATCCATGGGGTAAAAAAACTGGGTTTTAAATTTGGATTTTCCATGCGTTTTTTATAAAGCAATATTAATCCAGATAAAAAAATTTCCTGGCTGACTTGGCAGCTCGTCCCTAGCCCGGGGCTCTGCCCCTTGGACCCTGGTATCGGGAGCGCTGCCAGCGAACACCTGTTCAGTCAATGTGTTTTAATCATAACAAATCCAAACAAGCGCGCACTCCGTACACACCCCTAACTTATACAATATACATTAAGATTACATTTGGTCAAGAAAGTTTATCCCATTACACTTCAAACATATTAGTGATACAAATCACCAACAATAAATTTTGCTAATGATGTTTCATTACAGTAGTTATGAAGTGCCATTTGAAAGACCATAAAACTGGCATACATGTCTGGATAATAAAATTGACATATGTCTCACAAATTAAATTCTCCTTACATAATACAGAGAAAATGCATTTATTACGTAGTAATGAAGTTTATTTTTCAATATGTAAAAGCTATAAATTTAAACTCATTAAAAACTTTTTTCTTATCGAACGAACTAGACAATCCTAAAACTTTTTAGCATATATGTGTCCACATGTGAATGATTCATAAGCATTTGATTGGAGTTTTGTAGCTGAATTAATCTGTAACACCTTTGTGGTTTCATGGCTAACTTAATAGATACAACCTTACATCATTATTTACCAACAGTGATACCAGTTTACATTTCAATTTTTATCAAATCAACGCAACATCAGCTGACACTCCAATTGAAGTTCAGCTGAGACACTCATGTCAAAATACTAATTCGATCACTTAATATTTTATACAAACACATTTCATGTTATTTTATTGAGTAAATTACAGAAACTGTCTTGGTGTTCTTCGGAATTCTGCGATTTTATCTATATAATTTTTTTTTTTGTGATGTTTATCCTTAGGATTTTAAATACTCGGATTTATGTGCTTCCATTAAAGTCCATCTACTCCCATTTTCTCTCTCTATTTTCTTTTTGAGTAATGATATTTATTCTTACCTTTACTTACATGTCTACCCATTTCAAGAACTAGGCCAGGTTTGTTCTTTCAAAAACACCAATACCCCTAAGGGCATGTTTGGGAAAGCTTATTAACGGGGCTTATGAGATTCAGTCCATCTTCCTGAATTCATTCCAACAATCTTCACCTCACGCTATCGATTCTCCACAGTCGTCACCACCACCGACGAACCAGAACACGCCTCCACCTTCGCCGGTGGCTTCACCGCGACCGTTTTCTTTTAATTAGAATCCACGGAGCTTGTAATCGGGATTCACCGCTTCGTCTTCCGATTGGTTTTTTTTATTTCTGGTTTTCTGCTTCGTTTTCTGATTGGTTTTCTGATTTCTGATTTCGGTTTCAATTGTTACACTCTCCATAATGATGTAATTAGGACTGATTAGTTGTGTTGTGTTGGAGGGGACGAATAAGGAGGGGACAAAGATCTTTAATCACATGAACTAGGGCTCGATTCTTCGTAACTTTCTACTTTTATTGGTGAAAAATTAGAGTGTTGTGATTATTCTGACCCAGAAATAAAGATGATGGAAGAGCTTGCTCTGTGGGAAGGATCAAATGAAGCCATTTTTTCCTGAATCTAGGAAGTTTTATCTCATGCTTCTTTTTTTCTTTTTTCTTTTGGTCAATTTAGAAGGGTATTAAATGCACACACAACACCAAGAACACGCAGTGAAAGTGGGAGTTAGAACATTAGAAGAGAAGAGTTAAACCTTTGTATCAACTCGGATCTAACTAGTGTTGATGTTGTCCTAAATGGAAATGAAGAAGATGAAGGGTGTTTGTGAAGAACAAATGGAATTAACGAAGATGAAGAAGAAATTTAATGAAAAATGGAATTTAAAGAAGAGGGAAAATGACCAAAATGCCATCACGTGCTTGGCACATGAAATTGTTTAAGGGATTGACATGAAAGTGTTTAACGGATTGATTTAAACGGTAATGGACAGAAGGATAAAAATAGGGGAAATTGCATAGTATAAGCACAAAATTCAAGGAAAAATAATTTGGGAACAAAATTGCAAAATTCAGAAGACCATGTTGATAATTTCTGTAATTTGCTCTATTTTATTATCTTATATAGTTATAGATATTAGATCACGCCACAATGACGATTGACGATAATGATTATGATATTCTAAATTAATATTTTTTTAATACTCAGTTCTCAATAACCGATGATGGAGTAAAGTGCGAGATGGTATCAACAGAAAGATTTCTTAAAGGGAAATCAGGTCCAGAGAAATGGAACCCTCGTTTTTTCGGCAGAGGCAGAGGCACTACTTACAAACAATCAGAGAGGTAAATTTTGTTCATGAGGTGCCATGAATAGGATATACAGTATATGAAATCAATATTAATTATTTGCACAATGTTTACAACTACTAGGATTTTCATATAATATCTAAACGACTATTTACATGTATCACTCGACCGATTCTGCCAAAGATTTTCATATAATATCTAAAAGACTGTTTATATTGTACTAAAAAACTAAATACAGGTTACAAGATATTTCTAATGGCATAACTCTCAAGTATATATATACTAATTTTATATTTGATGTTATTTTATATTAAAAAACAAATCACAAGTTCTAAGATATTTTCATTTCAAAATATAATTATGATAGCATAAGTCTCAAATATATAACAAAATACATGACAAGTGATCAATGTAAATAGTATTATTCAACCATATTCATAATAATAAGTTGTATTGCAAATTTAAATACAAAATTAAATACGAAATTATAGAAAAAGTCAACACTAGCGGCTGTTTAATTTTTTTTTGTTCATAATAATTTGTTAATCAATTTGTTAATGTTATATATAATAATTTGCATATATTTTTCAAAAGTAGATATTTTGGAGGTTTGGGACTATATCCTCATACCGAAGAAATTAATGTCCGTTGCCAATTAAGCACAAGTATGTTATCGTTGGGTGTCACTTATGCTGTGAGTTTAGTGTTTTCTTCGTGTCGTATGATGTAACGACCCGAAATTGTAAATAAATAAAATATGAAAAAATATGATAAATAAGGATAGATCGTTTAAAGAACGTAGGAATTGGTTTCGTGTCGTTTGGACACCGTATGAGAAAGTTATGGGCGAAACCGGGCCGAAACAAAGTTGAAAAAGTGCAGCCCTGGCTGTATCAGGAGTTCGCGACGCGAACTATAAGTTCCCGATCGGGAACTAGCTCCAGAGAGTTTGGCCTTTTATCGCGAAGAAGTTCACGCCTGCTTAACGATCGCGAACTATGAAATTCGCAGAGTTAGCGACGCGAACTCTGGTCGCGTCGTGAACTATTGTCTGGCAGCATTAAAGTCGGGTTTGAGCTCATTTAATGCATTTGAAAACCCTAGTTTTTCTCTCTTCGAACTTGTGAACGATTTTGGGTGTCAAGCATCATTTGGAGCCGATTTCTTCATCAAAGCTTGTGATTCTTCACTCCTAGTTGAAGATTTAAGGTATATCTTCAATCCTTTGTAGTTGTAGCTTTAGATCTATGGGTTTAGAAGCTTGGGGTTGAAACCCTAGTTCTTGGGGTTATAGATTATGGTGATATAAATGGTGTATACACTTAATAGATGGTATATTAACAAGGAAATCAAGTGTATGGTTAAGATTTGTAAGAATCTTAAGGGTTGGTTAAACCTAGGGTTTGGTAAATCACCATATTTGGGGGAATTGGATTGATGGGTGTTATCTAGAGGTAGATGAACACATTGATAGTAGATTGTGATGTTGATCATTGTATGATCATTGTTTTAGGCTTTCGGTGACATCTTGGAAAGTCGGTGAAATTGTGGAGCAAGAGCTTTGGTGTCAAGAACACAGTTGGAGCATCTTTATTGCTAAGGTGAGTACGTGTGGACTTTACTGAGTACATAGCCCTTGAAATACATTGTTTTATACTTATGTGCGGTCTAATTGCTTAATTGAGTAGACTTATAGTTGTGTAGTTAGTTGTGAATTATTGTTAATAATTAACTAACTGGTTTGTTGATGAATGTGATAGCCGAGAGCTAGATTGACATAACCTTTGAGTTATGGTGAGAACGAGATGACGTGATGCTAGTTAGTTCGGGGGCAACCCGATAACTAGACATGGTGATGTTTCTAACTAGTTCGGGGGCAACCCGATAGTTAGATAGGATAGTGTTTCTAGCTAGTTCGGGGGCAACCCGATAGTTGGATTTATGGGTGCTTTTAGCTAGTTCGGGGGCAACCCGATAGTTGGGCACGTTAGTGTTGCTAGTTAGCTCGGGGGCAACCCGATAACTAGATATGTGTTGCTAGGGAAGCAAGGTTGGAGTCACCATAGGGTGACTATATAGATGGACGGAATTACCTGTGTTGATTACTTGGTTAACGTTTATTATTATTAATGGGTCTAAACCCATGTATCTCACGAGACGTTTTTGTCTCACGTACTCCTTGTTTGTTTTTGCTATGTACTCAGGTTCGGGATCGAAGGTTTAGGTACGCATGGATAGAGATGCGGGACCTAGAATAGAAGAACACTAGATTGGATTTAGTCTTAGCTTGGTGATGATCTATTTTGTAACACCTACTTTTATACTCTGATTTCATACCAAGGTTTTTGTAAATCTAAATTGGGGATGTTCTTCTATTTATAAAATGTTTTATTTTGGCCAATATTTGGCATTAAATTTGAGGTGTTACAACTTGGTATCAGAGCTATAGTTTAAGTGAATTAGGTTGGATGACCATCCTAGTCTTAGACTGTAGCATTAGGAATGTAAGATTCCTTAAGATCATAGGTTGCCCTTGAGACTTTATGATAAGTTTAGGGTTGAACCTAGGGGACCAATGAAATTGATATGATTATGGATATTGAGTCTTATGAGACTAACGGGTTGTACACAAGGTACTAAATGTTTAATGTCTTTCGTATAGTCTTGATCGAAAGAAATGGTGAACACTCGTAGAAGTGGGAAAGCCCCGGAGAACCGGGAGGAGGAAGTACCTCCTGTTGAGAGGGTGGTTGAGCAAGAAAGTCAACCGTCGATGCATCGAGTTGATGAATCGGAGGTCGGAGCTAATAGAACTCCGGTGACAATGGCGGATCTCCAAACTATTATCGACCAAATCAAGGGAACGGTGGCCGAGGAAGTGCACCGAATTATTGGAGACCGTGAAAGGTCGGGTGGAGACCGTGAATCCGAAGCTAAATCGGAAGAGAGAACCGGGGGTAGTGGCACCGGGGAGGGAAAGTCCTCCACGGGTGGCCAAAGTGATGCTAGGGCTAGGCCCGTTGTGAAAGAAGGTTGTTCGTTTAAATCCTTCATGGCTTGTAAGCCAAATGTGTATACGGGTAGTTCGGACCCGAAAGTAACGATGAGATGGATCCGGGAAACCGAGAGGGTGATCGGTAGTAGTAAATGTAAGGATGCCGATATGGTGACGTATGCGTCACAATTGTTAAAAGAGGATGCGATGGTTTGGTGGGACATCGTGTATGAGACCCTCGGGAAGGAGGTGGTTGAGAAGATGTCGTGGGATGAGTTCACCACGAGATTGAAAAAGAAATTTTGTCCCGAAAGGGATTTGGAGAAAATGCACGAGAAGTTCGTGACCCTCAAAAAGGGTGATATGTCGGTCGAAGAATACTCGAGAGAATTCACGGGATTGCTCCCGTTTGTTGCAAAAACTTACTCGGATGAGAGGCTGAGGGTAGTCCGGTATGCTAGTGGGTTACCGTGGGACTACCAATTGGAAGTGAAGAGGGCGGTTTCACTAGATGAGGCCATTAGTGCCGCCCGGGGTGTGGAAGAAGTGAATGAGGCACGGGTTGCCGAGAGGGCCCATGTGGGCGAGAAAAGGAAAGCGGAGAGTGGCTCTAGTTCGTTCAAAAAGGGGAAGTTCACTTCGAGCTTCTCTAAACAAGGAAGTGTGGGCCCGTGCAAGAAATGCGGGAAAAATCATACCGGCGAGTGCCGGAGTGGATCGAGGTCTTGCTTTAGTTGTGGTAAACCGGGGCATGTAGCCCGGGATTGTAAGGTCAAGTCGTTGGCCGATGTGGAGTGTTTCTCGTGCCACGAGAAGGGGCACTATAGCAATGTGTGCCCAAAGAAGGGAATTGAATCAATGGTGTCCACGGCTCAAAAGAAAGTGGAACCGGCGAAGGTGAAGGGGCGATCCTTCCAACTCACCCGAGAGGAGGCGAAGGAGGCACACGATGTGGTGTCAGGTACTCTATTCATTAACTCCTTGCCAACTCATATTTTGTTTGATTCGGGTTCTAATTATTCGTTTGTGTCTTATGAGTTCGGTTGTAAATTGAATGTGCCGTCCGAAATGTTAGATGAGGTTTATGAGATAGAAGTAGCCGATGGAAAAACGTCTATGGTTGAATGTATTTATAGAAATTGTGAAATAGAGATAGACGGTAGAAAGTTTAAGGTGGATTTGTTGCCCATGGGAATTAGGGCGTTTGATGTGGTTATCGGTATGGATTGGTTGGGTATGCACCAAGCCAAGATTTTGTGTGGAAAGAAAATTGTGTCGATTAGGACACCCGAGAATGAGAAAGTGTATGTGTATGGGGAGAAACGACATCACATGCCTAATGTGATTACCGCCATTAAGGCGAGGAAAAGTATATCGAAAGGTTGTGCATCGTTTATTGCATACGTATTAGATGGTCGAAAAGAAAAGAAGACAATGGATAGTGTAAAAATTATTCGGGAATTCCCCGAGGTATTTCCCGATGACTTGCCCGGTTTGCCACCGGAGAGACAAGTCGAGTTCAAAATTGATTTAGTGCCGGGAGCGACGCCGATTGCTCGTGCTCCATATCGCTTAGCTCCCACCGAAATGCGGGAATTGATGACCCAATTGCAAGAATTGTTAGATAAAGGTTTTATTCGGCCGAGTTCGTCACCGTGGGGTGCACCGGTGTTATTTGTTAAAAAGAAAGACGGTTCGATGAGGATGTGTATTGACTACCGAGAGTTGAACAAGGTAACTATTAAGAACCGTTACCCGTTGCCGAGAATTGATGACTTATTCGATCAATTGCAAGGTGCTAGTTATTTCTCAAAGATCGATTTGAGGTCGGGTTATCACCAAGTTCGGGTGAAAGAAGGCGACACCGAGAAGACGGCTTTTCGTACACGTTATGGTCATTATGAGTTTCTAGTGATGCCGTTTGGTCTTACAAACGCGCCGGCTATTTTTATGGATTTGATGAATCGGGTTTGTAAACCGTTCCTTGATAAGTTTTTGATCGTGTTTATTGACGACATTTTGATTTATTCGAAAACCGAGGAAGAACACGAAGGTCATTTGAGACTTGTGTTAGATGTGTTAAAACGGGAGAAGTTGTATGCTAAATTTTCAAAGTGTGAATTTTGGTTGCGGGAAGTACAATTCTTAGGTCACGTGGTGACGTGTGATGGTATTAAGATTGATCCGTCCAAGATTGAAGCGGTGTCAAATTGGGAGCCTCCGAGGACTCCTACCGAGGTTAGAAGTTTTCTTGGATTAGCCGGTTATTACCGAAGATTTATACAAGATTTCTCGAGAATCGCGATTCCACTCACGAAGTTAACGAGAAAAAGTGAGAAGTTTATGTGGGAGAAGAAGCAAGAAGAGGCGTTTAAGTTGTTAAAAGAAAAGTTATGTAACGCGCCGATCCTTACGTTACCGGATGGTATGGAAGATTTTGTGGTTTATAGTGATGCTTCAAATCAAGGGCTCGGTTGTGTGTTGATGCAAAGAGGAAAGGTGATCGCGTATGCCTCGCGACAATTGAAGAATGCGGAACTAAGGTACACGACACACGACTTGGAATTGGCGGCGATTATTTTTGCCTTGAAGTTGTGGAGGCATTATTTGTATGGCACTCGGTGTACATTGTACACGGATCATAAGAGTTTGCAATATGTGTTTACACAAAAAGACCTTAATATGCGACAAAGAAGGTGGATCGAGTTGATTGCCGATTATGATTGTGAGATTGTGTATCATGCGGGGAAGGCGAATGTGGTGGCCGATGCCTTAAGTCGAAAGGTTTATGAAAATCCGAACCGAGGAATGTTATCACGTATAGAAGTTGTCTCGAGTATTATTGAAAGGATCAAGAATGCCCAACGGGAGGTTATGGGAAAAGACGAGTTAAGACAAGAACGGTTAGGTAAGAACCAACATTTCCTCGAAAATGCACAAGGGTTGAAGACCGTAGGCGGTCGTATTTGGGTTCCTAAGTTCGGTGGTATCCGAAAAGAGTTGTTGTATGATGTGCACAAATCGAAGTATTCGATTCACCCGGGAAGTACAAAGACGTACCAAGATATGAAACGGGTTTATTGGTGGCCCGGAATGAAGGCGAGAGTGGCCAAGTATATTTCTAAGTGTGCCACGTGTGCACAAGTGAAAGCCGAGCATCAAGTACCGTATGGGGTAGCTCAATCATTAGTTGTACCGGCCGGGAAGTGGGAAGATATAACTATGGATTTCATAGTAGGGTTACCGAAGACGAGTAGAGGTCACGATGCCATTTGGGTCATAGTTGACCGGTTGACCAAAAGTGCGTTATTTTTAGCAATTCGGGAAACGTTGCCACTTGAGAAGTTGGCTAAGTTGTATGTTGATGAAGTGGTTCGACTCCACGGGGTTCCGTTATCGATTGTGTCCGATAGGGACGCGAGGTTTACCTCGAGATTTTGGCGATCTTTACAAGAAGAATTGGGTACAAAGTTGCGGTTGAGCACGGCTTATCACCCGCAAACCGACGGTCAAAGTGAAAGAACGATTCAAACGGTTGAAGACATGTTGAGATCGTGTGTGTTAGACTTCGGTGGTAAATGGGATGAACATTTACCGTTAGTCGAGTTCTCGTATAATAATAGTTATCACTCGACTATCAAGATGCCGCCTTATGAGGCGTTATATGGTAGAAAATGTAGAACTCCATCTTGTTGGTTGGAAGCGGGAGAGACGAAACTCACGGGTCCCGAGATCGTGAGAGTGACAAATGAAAAGATTGGTATTATTCAAAACAACATGAAAGTCGCCCAAGATAGACAACGAAGTTATTCGGGTTTAAAGAAAAGACCATACGACTTGGATGTCGGTGATATGGTGATGTTGAAAGTGTCACCTTGGAAAGGTGTGATGCGGTTTGGTAAAAAGGGAAAGTTAAGTCCAAGGTATGTTGGACCGTTTAAAATATTGAAACGGGTCGGGCTTCAAGCTTTTAAGTTGGAACTTCCACCCGAGCTTCAAGGTGTGCATGACACCTTTCACGTGAGTTATTTGAAGAAGTTTATCGGGGAAGTTGAAAATATTATTCCATTGCAAGAGTTGCGGGTTGACGGCCCGAACCGATTGATTGAGGAGCCCGAGGCTATATTAGAAACGAAAACAAAGAAGTTTCGGAATAAAGAGATCGAGTTGGTGTTGGTCAAGTGGAAGCATTCACTTGGGCCGAATTTGACTTGGGAAGTCAAGGACGAGATTCGGAAAAGATACCCGGATTTCGTGAACTATGATGAGATTCCGAGGACGGAATCTTCTTAAGGGGTAGATAGTTGTAACGACCCGAAATTGTAAATAAATAAAATATGAAAAAATATGATAAATAAGGATAAATCGTTTAAAGAACGTAGGAATTGGTTTCGTGTCGTTTGGACACCGTATGAGAAAGTTATGGGCGAAACCGGGCCGAAACAAAGTTGAAAAAGTGCAGCCCTGGCTGTATCAGGAGTTCGCGACGCGAACTATAAGTTCCTGATCGGGAACTAGCTCCAGAGAGTTTGGCCTTTTATCGCGAAGAAGTTCACGCCTGCTTAACGATCGCGAACTATGAAATTCGCAGTGTTAGCGACGCGAACTCTGGTCGCGTCGTGAACTATTGTCTGGCAGCATTAAAGTCGGGTTTGAGCTCATTTAATGCATTTGAAAACCCTAGTTTTTCTCTCTTCGAACTTGTGAACGATTTTGGGTGTCAAGCATCATTTGGAGCCGATTTCTTCATCAAAGCTTGTGATTCTTCACTCCTAGTTGAAGATTTAAGGTATATCTTCAATCCTTTGTAGTTGTAGCTTTAGATCTATGGGTTTAGAAGCTTGGGGTTGAAACCCTAGTTCTTGGGGTTATAGATTATGGTGATATAAATGGTGTATACACTTAATAGATGGTATATTAACAAGGAAATCAAGTGTATGGTTAAGATTTGTAAGAATCTTAAGGGTTGGTTAAACCTAGGGTTTGGTAAATCACCATATTTGGGGGAATTGGATTGATGGGTGTTATCTAGAGGTAGATGAACACATTGATAGTAGATTGTGATGTTGATCATTGTATGATCATTGTTTTAGGCTTTCGGTGACATCTTGGAAAGTCGGTGAAATTGTGGAGCAAGAGCTTTGGTGTCAAGAACACAGTTGGAGCATCTTTATTGCTAAGGTGAGTACGTGTGGACTTTACTGAGTACATAGCCCTTGAAATACATTGTTTTATACTTATGTGCGGTCTAATTGCTTAATTGAGTAGACTTATAGTTGTGTAGTTAGTTGTGAATTATTGTTAATAATTAACTAACTGGTTTGTTGATGAATGTGATAGCCGAGAGCTAGATTGACATAACCTTTGAGTTATGGTGAGAACGAGATGACGTGATGCTAGTTAGTTCGGGGGCAACCCGATAACTAGACATGGTGATGTTTCTAACTAGTTCGGGGGCAACCCGATAGTTAGATAGGATAGTGTTTCTAGCTAGTTCGGGGGCAACCCGATAGTTGGATTTATGGGTGCTTTTAGCTAGTTCGGGGGCAACCCGATAGTTGGGCACGTTAGTGTTGCTAGTTAGCTCGGGGGCAACCCGATAACTAGATATGTGTTGCTAGGGAAGCAAGGTTGGAGTCACCATAGGGTGACTATATAGATGGACGGAATTACCTGTGTTGATTACTTGGTTAACGTTTATTATTATTAATGGGTCTAAACCCATGTATCTCACGAGACGTTTTTGTCTCACGTACTCCTTGTTTGTTTTTGCTATGTACTCAGGTTCGGGATCGAAGGTTTAGGTACGCATGGATAGAGATGCGGGACCTAGAATAGAAGAACACTAGATTGGATTTAGTCTTAGCTTGGTGATGATCTATTTTGTAACACCTACTTTTATACTCTGATTTCATACCAAGGTTTTTGTAAATCTAAATTGGGGATGTTCTTCTATTTATAAAATGTTTTATTTTGGCCAATATTTGGCATTAAATTTGAGGTGTTACATATGATGACAAAGAAATCTATAAGAATTTGAGCTCACGGGGGTGGGTATGGATTAAGTGGAAATGTGAAGATTTGTCTGCATTTTTTGCACATTTTGCCAAAGAAATAGAGGATGATGATAATATTGGAAAACATAAAATGTTGAAGACTACGTTATGGCATTTCGTGAATAATGATGAAGATGCGTATTTTGAGTTTGTGATAAATAGAATTTTTGTAGGAAGAGAAAAGGCATACCTTATGTCTTGATTCATGGGATTGATTTTCTGCCTGTAAAGATGGTAATTATAGTGTGATTTTCTATCTGTACTTTCACTATCGCAACGTATTTTACATTTTTACTTGCAGAAGAAAGGGCATAATGAGATTGAAGGACTGGAAGTAACAAACGAAGATGTAGATTGGGAGAAGAAAATTCCAAGTGATTATGAAGCTATAATTCGTAGAGCAGAGACACATTTAGAGTATACTACTAAGAAATAGCTCTACGCCCTTCTCTGCGCAGGAATACTTATTGATAATGGTGAAAAGGTAATTTGATTTGTCAACTAACTTGAATTATATTTTCTTTTAAAAGAAGAGAGACGTATATAGAGATGTATTCAAGGTAAACCTTAATTTTTATGTAGTTTTAAGGTATAAATCTCAACTATTGATTAATTATATGATTAATTATAAGTAATGATCAAGATTAATCATATATTTTATGGGAATTAATTTTGCTACCATACTTTTTGAGGTTTATACCACACTGTACAAGTATTTTTGCATACTGTACAAATATGTAATGCAGCTATTGTGGTAGATGCATTAAAATATGTGGTAGAAAAATCACCCCCTATATTTTATACATAGAGGGGTATTTTGGTCATTTCTATAAATAAAAAAATTATTTTGTTATTATTTATTTTAGAATTATTATTATTTGTTAATTTTTTTAATTATTATTATTATTTTTTCATTAATAACACATAATGTGATAATCACATGTGATTTTACTAAAACATCACATGTGACCAAATTTACAATCACATATGACTGTACACTAAAATCATATGTGATTAAGTACCACACGTAATTATCAAATAATATTGTTTTTAACTAAAAATCAATTTTTTTTGTAAATGTCAAATGACCAAAATACTTGTATAAAATATGTGATTAATCTTGACCATTAGATCTTATTAATTAATAGTTGATATTTGTCTCTTTAAGACTGCACAAAAGTTAAGGAAAATTAAGGATTACCTTGAATATTTCATGACATATATAATACTAACTTTGTATCATATTGCATTAAATCATTTTGAAACATCGAATAGTGGTTTTCAATATGCAAATCTACCGGTGGGAAATGTCATATGCTACCAGCTAAAATATTACATTCACGTATGGATGGTCCTGCGGAAAGGGTGTCGCTGCCACTGCCTGAATCAAGGTTCTCCCTCTTTGGACCAAACTTAATTTAGTTGTATCATAATTGTTGTGTCTATTTTTGCTCCACTTTAATTAATTATCATCAACGTAACAGGTTCAAAGAGGTGATAAAATTACTTCAACTTTCACCAGAGCATTATTTCACTTGTGAAGTTGAAGCAGACATGTTGTCATCTGGGTACGTGTACGCATGCTATCTTGTCTTCAAATACGCTCATGGTTACACTCCTCCTGATGATGGAATTGTATCGCAAGTAACTTGCAAGCTTAACGGGAAATACACACGTAACTACGCACATTTGGCACAGTGTCGACCATTACCAGTGATCACACCAAGCAGGAGGTATAGAATAGGTGACTCTTGGAACATGCCAAAAGAGAAAGGTTCTGGAGTGCCAAAATATCTCTGTGGTGGTGACATCATGCATACCTGGATGGAGATGAGGAATGATGGTTGGATGGAGGTTATGTTGTGCCAACTTTTGAATTTATATGTTAAAGATAATTTAATGAGAGTGGACATGGAACGTGAGACATATACTTTGGAAAACGTTATAGTTGAAGGAATTGAGTTTGCGACGCCGATTGCTCGTGCTCCCTATCGTTTAGCTCCCACCGAGATGCGGGGATTGATGACCCAATTGCAAGATTTGTTAGACAAAGGTTTTATTCGTCCAAGTTTGTCACCGTGGGGTGCACCGGTGTTATTTGTTAAGAAGAAAGACGGTTCGATGAGAATGTATATCGACTACCGAGAGTTGAATAAGGTAACTATTAAGAACCGTTACCAGTTGTCGAGAATTGACGACTTATTCGACCAATTGCAAGGTGCTAGTTATTTCTCGAAGATTGATTTGAGGTCGGGTTATCACCAAGTTCGGGTGAAAGAAGGCGATACCGAGAAGACGGCTTTTCGTACACGTTATGGTCATTATGAATTCTTGGTGATGCCGTTTGGTCTTACAAACGCACCGGCCATTTTTATGGATTTAATGAATCGGGTTTGTAAACCGTTTCTTGATAAGTTTTTGATCGTGTTCTTTGACGACATTTTAATTTATTCGAAAACCGAGGAAGAACACGAAAGTCATTTGAGGCTTGTTTTAGATGTGTTGAAACGGGAGAAGTTGTATGCAAAATTCTCGAAGTGTGAATTTTGGTTGCGGGAAGTGCAATTCTTAGGTCACGTGGTGACGTGTGATGGTATTAAGGTTGACCCGTCCAAGATTGAAGCGGTGTCAAATTGGGAGCCTCCGAGAACTCCTACCGAGGTTAGAAGTTTCCTTGGATTAGCCGGTTATTACCGGAGGTTTATACAAGACTTCTCGAGAATCGCGATTCCACTCACGAAGTTAACGAGAAAAAGTGAGAAGTTTGTGTGGGAGAAGAAGCAAGAAGAGGCGTTTAATTTGTTGAAGGAAAAGTTATGTAACGCGCCGATTCTTACATTACCGGATGGTATGGAAGACTTTGTGGTTTATAGTGATGCTTCGAATCAAGGGCTCGGTTGTGTGTTGATGCAAAGAGGTAAAGTGATCGCGTATGCTTCGCGACAATTGAAGAATGCGGAATTGAGGTACACGAAACACGACTTGGAGTTGGCGGCGATTATATTTGCCTTGAAGTTGTGGAGGCATTATTTGTATGGTACTCGGTGTACATTATACACGGATCACAAAAGCCTACAATATGTGTTTACTCAAAAAGATCTTAATATGCAACAAAGAAGGTGGATCGAGTTGATTGCCGATTACGATTGTGAGATTGTGTACCACGCGGGAAAGGCTAATGTAGTAGCCGACGCCTTGAGCCGAAAGGTCTATGAAAAACCGAACCGAGGAATATTAACACGTATAGAAGTCGTCTCGAGCATCATCGAAAGAATCAAGAATGCCCAACGAGAGGTTATGCGAAAAAGACGAGTTAAGACAAGAACGGTTAGGCAAAAACCAACATTTTCTCGAAAATGCACAAGGGTTGAAGACCGTAGGCGGTCGTATTTGGGTTCCTAAGTTCGGTGGCATCCGAAAAGAGTTGTTGTATGATGTGCACAAGTCAAAGTATTCGATTCACCCGGGAAGTACAAAGACGTACCAAGATATGAAACGGGTTTATTGGTGGCCCGTAATGAAGGCGAGAGTGGCCAAGTATATCTCTAAGTGTGCCACGTGTGCACAAGTGAAAGCCGAGCATCAAGTACCGTATGGGGTAGCTCAATCATTGGTTGTACCGGCCGGAAAGTGGGAAGACATAACTATGGATTTCATAGTAGGTTTACCGAAGACGAGTAAGGGTCACGATGCCATTTGGGTCATAGTTGACCGATTGACCAAGAGTGCGTTATTTTTAGCCATTCGGGAAACGTTGCCACTTAAGAAATTGGCCAAGTTATATGTTGATGAGGTGGTTCGACTCCACGGGGTTCCGTTATCGATTGTATCCGATAGAGACGCGAGGTTTACCTCGAGATTTTGGCGGTCATTACAAGAAGAGTTGGGTACAAAGTTGCGGTTGAGCACGGCTTGTCATCCGCAAACCGACGGCCAAAGTGAAAGAACGATTCAAACGGTTGAAGACATATTAAGATCGTGTGTACTAGATTTCGGTGGTAAATGGGATGAACATTTACCGTTAGTCGAGTTCTCGTATAATAATAGTTATCACTCGACCATCAAGATGCCGCCTTATGAGGCGTTGTATGGAAGAAAATGTAGAACTCCATCTTGTTGGTTAGAAGCGGGAGAAACGAAACTCACGGGTCCCCGAGATCGTGAGAGTGACGAATGAAAAGATCGGTATTATTCAAAACAACATGAAAGTCGCCCAAGATAGACAAAGAAGTTATTCGGGTTTGAAGAAAAGGCTATACGACTTGGATGTCGGTGATATGGTCATGTTGAAAGTATCACCTTGGAAAGGTGTAATGCGGTTTGGTAAGAAAGGAAAGCTAAGTCCAAGGTATGTTGGACCGTTTAAAATATTAAAACGGGTTGGGCTTCAAGCGTTTAAGTTGGAACTCCCACCCGAGCTTCAAGGTGTGCATGACACCTTTCACGTGAGTTATTTGAAGAAGTTTATCGGGGAAGTTGGAAATATTATTCCATTGCAAGAGTTGCAGGTTGACGGTCCGAACCGGTTGATTGAGGAGCCCGAAGCTATATTAGAAACGAAAACGAAGAAGCTTCGAAATAAAG
The DNA here is from genome assembly GCA_963853835.1 of Calendula officinalis. NCBI lineage: Eukaryota > Viridiplantae > Streptophyta > Magnoliopsida > Asterales > Asteraceae > Calendula > Calendula officinalis. The sequence continues at coordinate 73,601,853 of OY970826.1, forward strand.
AGATCGAGTTGGTATTGGTCAAGTGGAAGCATTCACTTGGGCCGAATTTGACTTGGGAAGTCAAAGACGAGTTTCGGAAAAGATACCCGGATTTCGTGAACTATGATGAGATTCCGAGGACGGAATCTTCTTAAGGGGTAGATAGTTGTAACGACCCGAAATTTGTAAATAAATAAATTGTACAAAAATATGATAAATAAGGATAAATCGTTTAAAGAACGTAGGAATTGGTTTCGTGTCGTTTGGAGACCGTATGAGAAAGTTATGGGCGAAACCGGGTCGAGACCTAGACCGAAGAGTGCAGCCCTGCTGTACAAGGGAAGTTCACGGCGTGAACTTTAGTTCACGACCGTGAACTCCCTCCAGGGATTGTTTTATCTGGCGATTGTAGTTCACGATTCGTTAACGATCGCGAAGTTGGCATGCAAGCGCAGAGTTAGCGACGCGAACTTAGTTCGAGCCGTGAACTCTGGTCGACAGCATTAAAGTCGGGTTTTAGCCCATTTAATGCGTCTCCAAAACCCTAGTTTTCTCCTTGGAGATTTTTGAGTGCAAGAGCTGATTTGGGTCGATTTGTTCATCAAAGCTTGATAGATTTCACTCCAAAGTGAAGATTAAAGGTATATCTTCACTCCTTGATCTTTGTAGCTTTAGATCTATGTATTTTGATGGTTGGGTTTGAAACCCTAGTTATTGGGGGTTATGGTTTATGGTAAATAGATGATGTATACACTTAATAGATGGTATAATAACAAAGGAAACAAGTGTATGATTATGATTTGTAAGAATCATAAGGGTTGGTTAAACCTAGGGTTTGGCAAATCACCATAATTGGGGGAAAGTGTTAGTTGATGGTATCTAATGATTAATGGATGCATTATTAGTAGTATGTGATGTTGAACATTGTATGATTGTTGTATTAGGCGTTCGGTGAAGTCTTGGAGTTAACCGAATTGTTGGAACAATGAAACCGGCGGAAAGAATACGGTTGGAGCATTATATTGCTAAGGTGAGTACGTGTGGACTTTATCGAGTACATAGCCTTTGAAATACATTTTTTTATACTTTTGTTACGGTATAATTGCTTGATTGAATAGACTTATAGTTGTTTAGTTAGTTATGTATTATTGTTAATATTTAACTAACTGGTTTGATGTTGAATGTGATAGCTGAGAGCTAGATTGACATAACCTTGAGTTATGGTGAGAACGAGGTGATGTGATGCTAGTTAGTTCGGGGGCAACCCGATAACTAGACATGGTGATGTTCTAGCTAGTTCGGGGGCAACCCGATAGTTAGATAGGATAGTGTTCCTAACTAGTTCGGGGGCAACCCGATAGTTGGATATGATGGTGCTTCTAGCTAGTTCGGGGGCAACCCGATAGTTGGGCACGATAGTGGGACTAGTTAGTTCGGGGGCAACCCGATAACTAGATATGATTGCTAGGGAAGCAAGGACAGTAGAGTCACAATAGGGTGACTAGATATATGGACGAATTACTTGTATAATTGTTTATATATATTATATGATACTTATTATTATCGGGGTCTAAACCCATGTAGCTCACGAGACGTTTTTGTCTCACGTACTCCTTGTTTGTTTTGCTATGTACTCAGGTTCGGGATCGAAGGTTTAGGTACGCATGGATAGAGATGCGGGGCCTAGAGTAGAAGAACACTAGATCGGATTTAGACTTAGCTTTGGTTTTGATATATTTTGTAACACCGAATTTATACTCTGATTTTCATACCAAAGGTTTTTGTAAATCCGTATTTTGGGATAGTTCTCCTCTTTATTAAATGATTATTTTGGCCAAATGTTTTGTGTTAAAAATTTGAGGTGTTACACCATCCAAGAAAAGCAAGTTTGCCCCGAGCGGGTCAAAGCAAGGTAGTGTTAATGGTTGTAGAAAGTGTGGTAGGGACCACAAAGGTGAATGCAAGGCGGATTCGAATGGTTGTTTCAAGTGTGGTCGTTTTGGCCACAAAGCTAAAGATTGCAAGGTTAAAAGCCTTGATGAAGTTGAATGTTACTCGTGTCATGAGAAGGGGCACTATAGCAATGTTTGCCCAAAAAAAGGAACCGAAACGTTGGTGTCAATCGCTCACAAGAAACCGGAGCCGTTGAAAGTCAAATGGCGTGCCTTCCAACTCACGCGAGAAGAAGCCAGGGAGACTCATGATGTCGTCTCAGGTACCTTATTCATAAACTCCATACCCACATATGTATTGATTGATTCGGGTTCTACTTATTCTTTCGTGTCTCATGAATTTGGTGCTAAGTTTAAGGTTCCACTAGAGTTACTTGATGAATTGTTTGAAATAGAAGTAGCCGATGGGAAAACCTCTATGGTTCAACACATCTATAGAGATTATGAATTAGAAATCGATAGTAAGAAGTTTAAGGTTAATTTGTTGCCAATGGGGATTAAAGCTTTTGATGTAATTATCGGGCTGGATTGTTTGGGAATCCACCAAGCCAAGATTTTGTGTGGAAAGAAATTGGTGTCGATTAAGTCACCCGAAAATGAGAAAGTGTACATCTATGGGGAAAAGAGGCACCATATGCCAAACCTGTTAACCGCCATTAAGGCAAGAAAGTGTTTAGCGAAATTTTGTGCATCATTTATAGCTTATGTCTTAGACGGAAGAAAAGAGAAGAAGACGGTTGATAATGTGAAGATTATTCAGGATTTTCCTGAAGTTTTTCCCGATGACTTAACCGGTTTGCCACCGGAGAGACAAGTCGAGTTTCGAATTGATTTAGTTCCGGGGGCGACGCCGATTGCCCGAGCCCCGTATCGTTTAGCTCCAACCGAAATGAGAGAGTTGATGGCTCAACTCCAAGATTTGCTTAATAAGGGTTTTATTCGTCCTAGTTCGTCACCATGGGGTGCACCGGTTTTATTTGTGAAGAAGAAAGATGGTTCGATGAGAATGTGTATTGATTACCGAGACTTAACAAGATGACGATTAAGAACCGCTATCCTTTGCCAAGGATAGATGATTTGTTTGATCAACTTCAAGGAGCCGATTATTTCTCCAAGATTGATTTGAGATCGGGTTACCATCAAGTTCGTGTTAAGGAAGGTGATACCGAAAAGACGGCCTTTAGAACTCGTTATGGGCATTATGAATTTTTGGTTATGCCATTCGGTTTGACGAATGCCCCGGCTATCTTCATGGATCTTATGAATAGGGTTTGTAAACCATTCCTCGATAAATTTCTCATCGTGTTCATCGATGATATTCTCATTTTCTCCTAAACCGAAGAAGAACACGAAGAACACTTGAAGCAAACTCTAGAAGTTTTGAAACGGGAAAAGTTGTATGCAAAATTCTCAAAGTGTGAATTTTGGTTGCGGGAAGTTCAATTTCTTGGTCATGTAGTATCTCGAAGCGGGATAAAGGTTGACCCGTCTAAGATTGAAGCATTGAAGAATTGGGAAGCACCAAAGACTCCAACCGAAGTTAGAAGTTTTCTTGGGTTAGCCGGTTATTACCGAAGATTTATCGAAGATTTTTCCCGAGTGGCGATCCCACTCACTAGGTTAACGAGATAAGATGTGAAGTTTGAATGGGGGAAAAAGCAAGAGGATGCTTTTGCTTTGTTGAAGGAGAAGTTGTGCAATGCACCAATCCTCACTCTACCTGATGGTATGGAAGATTTCGTGGTGTATAGTGACGCCTCGAATAAAAGTCTCGGTTGTGTTTTAATGCAAAGAGGTAAGGTGATAGCTTATGCTTCAAGACAATTAAAGAATGCGGAAGAAAGGTATACAACACATGATTTAGAATTGGCGGCGATCATTTTCGCCTTGAAGATTTGGAGGCATTACTTGTATGGTACAAGATGTATTTTGTACACGGATCACAAAAGTTTCAAGTATGTGTTTACACAAAAGGACTTGAATATGAGACAAAGAAGGTGGATTGAGTTAATTAGTGACTATGATTGTGAAATCGTTTATCACGAGGGAAAGGCTAATGTGGTAGCCGACGCCTTGAGTAGAAAAGTCTATGGGAAGCCGGTTAAGGCTAAGTTGATGCGGATTGATGTGATATCTAGCTTTATTGAAAGTATAAAAACCGCACAAAAGGGAGTAATGGGAAAAGACGAGTATAGACAAGAGAGATTGGGAAAGAACCAAGTATTTGAAGAAAATGATCAAGGGTTAAAAACCGTGAATGGCCGAATTTGGGTTCCGAAATTCGGTGGAAACCGATAGGTGTTGTTGAACGATGCTCACAAGTCCAAGTACTCGATTCATCCCGGAAGTACAAAGACTTATAAAGACTTGAAGAGAATTTATTGGTGGCCCGGGATGAAGTCGAGGGTAGCGAAGTACATATCAAAATGTGCCACGTGTGCACAAGTGAAAGCCGAGCACCAAGTGCCTTATGGTGCTGCACAATCGTTGCAAGTGCCGGCCAGGAAATGGAATGACATCACAATGGATTTCATTGTTGGTCCCCCAAAGACGAGTAGGAGTCATGACGCCATTTGGGTGATTGTTGATAGATTAACGGAAAATGCATTATTTCTAGCTATTCGGAAAACCATGCCACTCGAGAAGTTGGCAAAATTGTATGTTGATGAGGTTGTTCGTTTGCATGGGGTACCATTGTCGATCGTGTCCGATCGGGATGCAAGGTTTACCTCGAGATTTTGTAGATCACTCCAAGAAGAATTGGGAACTAAGTTAAGGTTGAGCACGACCTACCATCCACAAACCGATGGTCAAAGTGAAAGAACGATCCAAACGGTCGAAGATATGTTGATGTCGTGTGTATTAGATTTTGGTGGTAAATGGGATGAGCATTTACTGTTAGTTGAGTTTTCATATAACAATAGTTATCACTCGACAATTAAAATGCCACCATTTGAGGCATTGTATGGGAGAAAATGTCGGACGCCTTCTTGTTGGTTAGAGGCGGGTGAGACGAAACTCACGGGTCCTGAAATCGTGAAAATAACAAATGAGAAAATCGGGATAATTCAAAAGAATATGAAAGTGGCACAAGATCGCCAAAAGAGTTATTCGGATTTGAAAAAACGACCTTATGATTTGAATGTCGGTGATATGGTGATCTTAAAGGTGTCGCCTTGGAAAGGCGTGATGAGATTTGGTAAGAAGGGCAAATTGAGCCCAAGATATGTTGGCGCATTTAAGATTTTGAAACGGGTCGGTTTACAAGCATTTAAGTTAGAACTTCCACCCGAGTTGCAAGTAGAGATGCAAACGGGTACAGGTAGTAGCGGGTACTGCAAAACCCGTACCCGTACCCGACCGCTATTCCCATACCCGTACCCGCCCCGTACCCGGTTAAATACCCGTCGGGTTCGGGTAGAAAAATCCCCGCCAGGTACGGGTAACCCGACGGATACCCGTTCTATAAAAAAATTAAACAAAATATCTAAAATATTTAATACTCTTAGTTCGTTCAGGCTTATTTCGTTCACTACGTAATTGACTAACGGGAGATGAGCCATATTTTAACCATTATTAAATTTGGCTAATGAGAGATTAAGAGTTGGGCAAAATTTGCGTAGTGACTAGTGGGCTAAATTTGTATTAAAAAAAATTACAAATTAATATATATATATTCGGGTCGGGTGTAAACGGTGCGGGTATTATAAAACCCGTACCCGACCCGTACCCGCTCTCGGGTATGAAATTTAAACCCATCCCCGACCCGTTACCCGTTTATACGGGTGTAAGACTCGGGTACCCGCGGGTTGGTTAAATTTGCATCCCTAGTTGCAAGGTGTCCATGACACCTTCCATGTTAGTAATTTGAGGAAGTTCTTGGGTGAAGTGGAGAATATTATTCCACTTCAAGATTTGCGGGTCGATGCACCCAACCGGTTGATTGAAGAGCCCGAGGCCATATTGGAGGCCCAAACGAAGAAATTGAGGAACAAAGAGATCGAGCTAGTGTTGGTCAAGTGGAAGCATTCCCTTGGACCAAATTTGACTTGGGAAGTCAAAGATGAGACGAGGAAACGCTACCCGAATTTTGTAGATATGAGACGATTCCGAGGACGGAATCCTCTTAAGGGGTAGATAGTTGTAACGACCGTAATTTTTACGTTTGTTTTTCGTGTAATTTATTCGGGATTTATTCGAATTTTAGTATTTATATTAGATTATGTTTCGGTTTGTATTTTATCGAATGATTGAATGTTTGGGACTTGGTATAACCAAGTATGGGTCAAAACTTGGATGGAAACAAGTTTAAAGGCCAAGAATCTGGCTGGAACAGCCCTCGCGGCGCGAGGCAGGCGCGAGCCAGACGCGAGATCAAACAGTGGGTTCAGAATGCAGACGCGAGAGACTCGCGCCGAGCTCATGTTGAGCTCCGCGTCGAGCTCGCGGCGCGAGCCAGGCGCGAGATAGGCATTTCTGCAGCGACCAAGAAGACATCCCGCGTCACCTCGCGGCACGAGGCAAACACGAGCGAGGCGCGAGGACTGTCTGGAGTATATAAAGTTGTGTAGAAGCTAGGACTCATAACACCTACGAACCCTAGAGAGAGTGCGGTCGTTTTTTAGAGCATTAGCTAAGGAGCTCAAATCTTCATCATCTTGAAGGATTCAAGCATCAAGGGTAAGAATTCTTGCATATCTTGCTAGCTACCTTCATTTTGAGCTTAGTATGGGTAACAATGGTGGTTTTGGGAACCCACTATATCATCTCTGGGGAAGATGAACTTCCATGGGTGTAAAACACTCCTTGTAGACTTGTAATCAACGTGTACAAATTAGATTTGGGATTGATGATGGAAAATCTTGAACTAGCGTTTGAGATTCCACCAAGTTGTATGAACTTGGTGGTTGGGAATGTTTAGATGGACTAATTAGTAGCTAGTTATGGTTTATAACTAGATTTTGTAATGATATTGATGTTAGGTCAAGAAGACCTTGAGATTGGAAGTACTTCCTCAATTTGGAAGTAAGGATTGTGTTATTAGACACAAGTGTTGCATAGCATTGCTAAGGTGAGTACATGTGATCTTTCTGAGTACATAGTAAACCATGTTTTATGAATTGAAATGATTTTAGAGTCTTTATTAGATAATTGTTTTTAATAAAGAAAAGATTGAATTGATAGAGTATGAATTGAATTGAATTGTATTGTAATTGATTGTGTAGTTACCACTAGTATGATTGAGTTGTGATATGGGCTTTGACCCAAGTAGATGATTTGTTATGTGGTAGCTAATCAATTGGATCCTAGACAACCCACACAAGTTGGGGGAGTTAGTGACACCTACTTGGGGCGGTACCACCCTGCGCAAGGGTAGTGTGTCGAGAAATAGTTAACCCGGAAATCGGGGGAGAAATAGTTAACCCGGAAATCGGGGGAGAAATAGTCAACCCGGAAATCGGGGGAGAAATAGTTAACCCGGAAACGGGGGAGTTTACCTAGTTAACCCATATCTGGGGAGTTGCTTCGGGGAGGCCCGTTGCGTATGTGAATGGCTTATGACAAGCCTTAGAGTTTGATTGACTATGTGCAATTTGATAATTATTTAATTATTATTTTATTGCAAATTATTTTCTAAACGGGTCTAAAACCCATGTTTCTCACGAGACAATCTTGTCTCACGTACTACGTTTATTTTGACTATGTACTCAGGTTCGGGAGCTAAAGATTAGGCGGCCCGTAGTTAGCATTTGGAAGGATTAGCTCGGTGTACTTATTTAGTTCCCTAGACTATAGTTTTGATATATTTGTAACACCGATTTTGGTACTTTCTAATTATTTCAAATGTTTGAGTTAAACCATATTTTTAGATACTCAGTTTGTAAAGACATATATTATACATTTTTAAAAGTTTTAAATTTGGTTGAAAATATCGGTGTGTTACATACACGAACTTGGGAATTTGGCAAAGCTTCCTTCATATGCCAGATGAAGAAGCAGAAGTTGAAAAGTTCAACCGAGAAAAGGAAGAATATGCTCCAATTAGCTTCAATTATGATGCCTTAAACTCAACATATGACAAGAAGAAAGCGAAATTTGAACACAATGAATATTTCCCAATCATCACACCAGCAGAATTTTCCATTCCAGCTAATGAAGTTTTAAAACAAACCATCGAACCCAAACTTTATGTTCCACCATTGATTTTAGAAAAGAAAATTGTCCAACTTGAATCTGAAATTGATGAAACCCACAAAGCTTTTGATAAAGAAAAGGAAGCTCTTCAAACTAAGATCCATAAATTAGAGGACGCCATTTTAGAATTGAAACCTAAAACTGACAAAAATGTTTCTCAAAACTCTAAATCCTCTTTATTAGGACCGACATATGTTAATCCTGTACCAATCATCTTGAGGAGAAACTCTAATTCACCTGTCTTAAATGCTTCCAATAGTAGATTAGAGTCTCAGAGTGAGAAGGTCAAGAAGCCCAAGAAGTCCGAGAAAACTATCTTAAAGGCTTTTAGAACTGATTCTGATTCTACTGTTTATCGTCCTGTCCGATACTCTCTTGATTTTGGTGATGTGTATGTTCAAACTGACAAATCTGGCACGAAAAGATTTTTTGATAAAATTACAAAGAAACAGATAACTCAAACTGATAAACGTTTTTTTGTAAGACTTGATGCACCTTGCAGTATTCATAAGAACATAGTATATCATAAATCTGGTAAACTTATAAACACATGAAAAACGTGCTATCCATATCAATGCAAATCATACGTCACTAAACCAACAAAATCAAATCAAAAGATTTCATCATCTCCAGTTTCAAAACAACCGAAATTTTTTCCCAAAAACCCACCAACCTCTGATACCCACTAGTTCTCTCGTCACAAATCTTCTCGAGGAAATTCCGCACCTAAGACAAAATCTTAAGGTTCCTCAAAATGCGACAACAAAACACCCACCAAATCTTCAACGTTTGTAAAATTTAAGTGGATCAAAAATGAAAACTCTCATTAGATTATTCAATCCTCTGAAAAATCTTTACAATGGGTCGTTAAATCCACAACTTCTGAACTGCCTCCTTGTAGTTCTCGAAAGCTCTAATTTCATCATAAAATAACTCTACATAAATCATCAGTCACTAATCGTTCAGGACCCATACATAATTGGGTACCAAACATGTTTTAGTTGTTTTATGTAGAATCTGAGATACCTTGACTTGGGTTGTTCAAGGCACATGACTGGAAACAGAGCTCTCATATTCAACACTCATGATAAATATTTGGGGATAGTTACCAGTCTCGACCAGAGATCTTTTTCTACTTCTTTATTTCATTTTAATTTTAATTTTATCTTATATATGTATATATATATAAACTTAATTTGTTAAATTTTCTTTTATTATTAATAACTCGAACCACAACAGAATGGCTTATGCATACTTTAGTGTATGACCCGAGCTTCAAAGAAATGGCTTTCATGTACTTCAACTTGAAAACCGGTCCTCAACGGAACATGGCTTCTAATCAACTCAGATTTAGAACCCGCTCATAACCAGAAAGCACAGAACTGCAAAAACTCTTCTCCACCCCTCTACTGCTGATAAAGGTACATCTCTAATCTACAAACGTTTCAATATCTTTGTTTTGTCGAGGGGGAGAAATATTAATTCTAGGGGGAGAATTATTATTTCTAGGGGGAGAAAATTTAGAAATTCAAAAAAAAAAAAATACCCAACTAAATAATCAAACGAAAAATCTTTGACAAGACACTACATTCCCATGGTTTGCCAGATCCGGCCTTACCTTCCCAGGGAAATATTTCAGCCAACTGGTAAATGTGAGGGTATACGTCTAGGGTATAGAAATAGGTGAGTGCAAGGTGATGTGACAACAAAATAAATTTAAGAAAACACACCTTTTAGTGCATCCAAACCGTAAATAAACCGGGCAACCATACAAAAGGGTGATCATTCATACGTTGAATGTTTCACTAGACTTTATTGGCCCAGTAAAGCAATTGCACGCCACCACCAACCACTCAAAATCCTCTCAACAGGAATTTGTTTCAATTCATCAGGGGACGTAGCACATAATCTATCGACTGCTCATTCGGAGTGTTAGGTCACAACAACCCTGGTTTATAATGTTAATTGATAGAATATTATACTTAGAGAAATATTAAAGTGATAACACAAGAATATGGTCAATGTATAAATCCACTAAGTGTGGCTTGTTGCGGAATAACAAGACCACTGATCAATTACAAAAGATGTGAATGTGTAAAGTAAATTGGTAAGTACTCCTTTGCAAGATGATCTCTATTTATAATGTTATAGAGATCTTACATAATGAGCAAAGGAGTAACCGAAGGACTAAGTAAGGAAAATGACTAAGATCAAGGGATTTGATCTTAGTCCGTTACTATACTGAGTATCACTCAGTCCTTCTACTCAGTATCACTATCTGATACTGAGTACTGATACTGAGTTCCAATACTGATCACTCAGTATCAGACCTAAACTTAGCTATATTATTCTACATATTATTCAAAGCTAGTCTAGGTTGTTTTGTTATCTTAAGATCCAAAGGGGTAAGGCTTTTTGCCTTAACAATCTCCCCCTATCTAATGATAACAAAACAATTACAAAAAAAAACAAAAAACAAAAAATTACAACAGCATAGGTAACAATATCTTCTTCTTCATTTGCTGTTGATGGCTTCATTCTCATAGAAGACTTCTTGTTTGATGTGGACAAACTCTTCTCTGTTTTTGAGTTCATCCCTTCTGCTATTCAGTACTGCAACAATCTTCTTTCTGAACCAAGAGTCTTCTTTCTTGGTGATCATCCATTTCAGTCCAACAAGGTGACTGATTTGAGCTCTTGGTAGATCTTCTTCAGAAATGAAGCACTCTCTATCCTCTGAGTCAGTATACATATATCCAGAAGTTGGATATATGACACTCTTTTGATCCTGAAATACAAGGTTAGGAGGAAGAGGGTACTTTCTAAGATACTTGTATGTATGGAGGCATTCTGGTCTGTTGTTTGAGTAAGCCTCAGTCATCACACTGAGTGTTCTGTACTCTATTTCATGAAGTAAGTCCTTCTCATAACATACTGCAGCTACAGCACAGATCTCATCCAAGACTATTTGATCATAGGTTGATTTCTTTGGAAGCTCTTTGATCAGTCTTGTGATCTTCACCCAGTCTTGAATACCAATTCTTTGAATGTCATGAATAAATATCTTCATGGGGGGACTGGTTAAGCCAGTACAAGTGATAGTAATTCTTCCTTCTTTGAGCTTCACTTTTACTTTATTAACATCCAGATTTAACCAATGTATCCCCCTTACATTTTGAAATGTTTTGGTCCTCAAGAACTCCTTTCTTTGTTCCTTATACTGAGTCCTAGCAGCAACCATATTCCAATAATGTTGAATATGGTCTGGACCCTTTCTTGAGATTCTATGTGAGGGACCAGGAGTATCAGTATCTGGGTCAGATTCTGGTTCAGTTTTGACTCCCAACTCTTGCTCATATAAAAATCTTTCTTGTTCTGCCCAGAGTTGTTGAGGAGTCAGTCTTGGAACCTGCTCAGTATCACTGTCCCTTGTAAGAACAGGTCTTCTTTGTCTTGTTACCAGAGGAGCAGATTCCTCACTTGATTCAGAAGAAGTGAGAACAGCATTGATAGGTCTTCTTGATAAGGAGCTCCTTCTTCTAATCACCAGATTTTCTGGTTCTTCATCATCCGAGGATGATGATGAAGAACTTTCTTGTTCTACCAGATTTAGTGCATAGTTTACTAAATCTGGTTCTTCATCTTCATCATCAGCAATAGGCCAGATGAAAGGCCTATATACCACAATTTGTAAATTATTCTCTTCAAAAGTTTGCTGTGGTTGGTCAGTATGAGTCTCCCCCTGAGCAGATGGCTCAAGTGGGTCTTGAACTTGTAATTCTGACCTTGTTCTTTGTCTTCTTATCTCATACTGAATGCGAAATGGCTCAGTATGAGGGCTCTGCTGATGTTGTTGTTCTTGTTGTGGAGGTTGATCTTCATTCAATCTTCTTCTTTTCTCCCCCTGAGCAGATGGCTCAGTTTGATCAACCTCAGTATCTCTTTGTCTCTTCTCCCCCTTTTTGTTATCATTTGATGAGGAGGGAAGAGGATCAGTATCACCACCCATGTCCCCTTCAGGTTGTTCAAGAGAAGGGGAGGGCATGGGCTCAGTTGCAGCATCAGTATCACCAGCACCTCCTTCTCCTTCTCCTTCTTCATTGTGATCACCATGTGAACCTGGTGGAGTTTGTGGAGGCTGATGTGGTTGTTGAAGGAGTGATACTGACTGTTTTATTAAGTCAATATCACCACTCATCTTGTCCATTCTGGCTAATATTACATTTTGAGTTTGTTGGATGGCCAGAATGTGCTGCATGATTGCTTGCAGAGTCACTTGATCTGCTGCAGCTTGAGATGCCTGAATACCCTGCACAGATGGTGCTAAAGAAACAAAAATATAAAACTGGTTAGAATGAAAGGTTTATCAAATAGAATTGTGGTGTTGTTTAATTCTACAATCATTTAAACAGAGTTTGTGAAGTCTGTATTTCATCTGGTATTGGATGAAATATTGTGGACTTGTGCATAGCATGTGTAAGAAGATTTTAGTAAAGGTGAGTGTGAAAATTTAAGTAGCTCAGTATAGGATAAGTCACATTTACTAAAAGGTTTGGGTGTGGGAATTCGAAGCCTGGGATGTGCTTCTTGTTGTTTTCAATGTTTATCACTCGGTATGAGAGTGATAACAGAAATGTGGCTAAACCCCATTGGATATTTTTGGATTTTGTGGCTTAAGGGTTTGGGATCATTTCTTGAATGATGCTACCCAACTCAAAAATAAGTTGGACATTATTCAAGCAGCACCAGTGGGTGTCAGTATGACATCAACCACCATTGTCTCTTTAAATGTTGAGACAACTGTAGACTGACAATGATCAATTTAGTGTGCTCAGTATATGAATTTTGCATAGCAGCAGTGGGCTAGCTATGGTGGCCATAAGAGGATATATATTTGAAAGATCGTTTGAGACTTTGGTCAGTATTGAGTTGGTACTGGCCAATACTTAGTCTCTATTTGGGAATGAAATATATATATATATAAGTTTAAGGCTTTTTAGAAATTCATACCTGAGACTCTGTCAGATTCCCTTCGAGCATCTGCAGAGGTCGGTACAGGATCATGTGTTTGTTGATGTGCAGCACCAACATCTTCAATACCGACCCCTCTGTCATGCTGAGCACCTTCCAGTGCAGTTTGTGCATATTGAATCTCCACATCAAGAGGAACATGAGGTTCCTCAATTGGTTGAGCAGGTGGAGCTTGTTCTGGACCTGGAAGGTCAGCGGTGGCTGCAATAAAGCTTTGGGCTTGAATAGATGCAGTTAATGATGGAACATTTGCAGGCTGCACCTCCTCAGATGATAAGTTGCCCATAATGATAGGAGAAACATTCCTTCTTCTTCTTCTGTGAAGGACCAGTGGTGTGTCTTCTGAGGACTCAGTTTCAAGAATGTTTTCAATATGAGGAGCAGCAAGATCTTGTGCAGGTGGAGAGATAGTTGGTTCTTGAACTTGTGGGACATCCTGCATGTCAATATCTTGACCTGCCTGTGCTCCATTTCCACTATCATCATCATCATCATCATCATCATCATTGTCTGACTCAGTATCAGACAGATCTTCTTCATCATTTATATGTTCTTGAACAATGGCCCACATAGGAGGACTTAGAAGAGGTTCTCCTTCTCTTGGTCTGTAAAAGAAAATCTTCTCACTGAGTGGAGGAAGATCAAATCTTGGGCTGTGAAAATCATCATAAATCTGTGTGGGCATTGAGTGTTGAAAGATAAGTGATAGAAATCTGCAGAAAGGGACATTGCATTCCCTTGTATTTGCTCGAACCAGTGTAGCTAATTCATTGAAAATTAGGCGAGCATAATCGATATTTCTTCCATAGTACAGAGCATGTACGATTTGCATCCCAAATTCGTTTATTTGGTCCAAAGCTCCCGTCTTGTGGGTCATACATCGAATGATTGTGGTGATAAGAATACCCCACATAGGACCAAATTCATTTCTTTTGATTGTGCCCGTTGTTCCTCTTCGACCCAGAAAAGGCAGTACAGAGCGTGCCTCTGATCTATCAACAAATGGGTCATACTGAGCTTGGGCGGGAAGTCTCAGTGCTTCACTAATGATTGCAGTAGAAACAAATGCCCTTCTTTGATCTCTAATTACCCACCCAGCAATCATATCTGGAGAATCGAGTGTAGCAGAGTACCAAAACTCGCATAGCATCTCTGGGTAAATTGCTCGAGGAGACAAGGTCAGTGCACGAGCAATTGGGCAATTTTTCAGAAAAGTCACAATGTTTGTGAACTCTTGGCATGCCCAGGCTTGAGGAATATTGAAATTTGCTGTGATGTTGTTCCTCGCAAACCTGGGTACTTCATTATTTCGGAATTGGATTTCCGATTGAACGTCTGGAGCAACAAAAGTGTAATTCGTCATCTGTGATTTTGATTTGAAAGAATTTGCTTGCTAAGAGAAAGTGAAATCGTTAATCGCAGAGAGAATTGAAGATGAAAGAAAGAAATAACAGTTAAAAAGTTTGAAGTAAAAATAAACGGTTATTTATAGGAGATTTGAAAGATAATTAAGGTATTGGGAAGTAAAAACGGCTGATTTGACTGCCTTATCCTCTGCCAACGGTAACTTTCTTATTAAGAAAGGTTACCGTTTGAGCAGTATGAGGATTAAGCTCGGTGTAAGAGCCGTCATACCCCAATACCGAGTAAAAAAAAATTAATTTTAAAAAAATTTTAAAAATATAAAAACAATTAATTTACTCTTGAAATTAATAAAAAAAATAAAAATTTTAAATTTTAATGATAACAGACAAGTGATACTGAGTGGTCAGTATCAACAGGAGTGATACTGAGTGCTCAGTTTTAAAGAAATTTAATAAAGATTAAGGATTCAACATACCTAATTGTCCTAGTAAATACATAAACCTTTCCTCAGGAAGAGGTTTAGTAAATACATCAGCCAATTGTTCATTTGTTGGTACATAATCAACTTCAACCTTACCTTTTTCCACATTATCTCGAATAAAGTGGTGTCTGATATCAATGTGCTTGGTTTTGGAGTGATAGACTGGGTTCTCTGTGATAGCAATAGCACTCTTGTTATCACAATGAATAGGAGTCTTATGAAAGTTGAACCCATAGTCTAAGAGTTGATACTGCATCCATAATAATTGAGCACAACAACTTCCTGCAGCAACATATTCTGCTTCTGCTGTGGAAGTTGCTACTGAATTTTGTTTCTTGGATGACCAGCCAACTAATCTTCCACCTAGGAATTGACATCCTCCACTTGTGCTCTTTCTGTCCAATCTACAACCTGCAAAATCTGCATCTGTGTACCCTTCAAGGTCAAAGTTTGAGTCTTTGGGATACCAAAGACCCAGGTTAGGAGTACCTGTAAGATATCTAAAGATGCGCTTAACTGCTTTCATGTGTGATTCTTTAGGATCAGCCTGATACCGAGCACACAAACATGTGGCAAACATGATATCAGGCCTACTAGCAGTTAAGTAAAGTAAGGAACCAATCATACCTCGGTATGTGGATTGACATACTGGTTTACCAGTTTCATCCTTACTTATCTTATCCTGAGTACCCATAGGAGTGTGCATGGAAGATAGATTTTCAAAATTGTATTTCTTTAACATGTCATGCACATACTTACTTTGATTTATAAAAGTGCCATCAGGCTTTTGTTCAACTTGTAAACCCAGAAAGTAAGTAAGTTCTCCCATCATACTCATCTGATACTGAGTTGACATTATCTTCGCAAACCAGTCACACATGGACTTGTCAGTGGAACCAAAGATAATGTCATCTACATATATCTGAATGAGTAAGATGTCAGAACCTTTCCTTTTTGAAAATAATGTTTTATCAATTTTACCTCTTGTAAACTTATTTTCAATAAGATACTCAGACAAGGTGTCATACCAGGCTCTTGGAGCTTGTTTGAGCCCATATAGAGCTTTATCAAGCTTGAAAACATAATGAGGAAATTTAGGATCAACAAAACCTGGAGGTTGTTTAACATAAACTTCTTCTTGTAGTTTTCCATTTAGAAAAGCACTTTTGACATCCATCTGATAAACTTTGAAATTCTTAAAGGCTGCATATGCAAGATACAACCTAATAGCTTCAATTCTTGCAACTGGTGCAAAAGTTTCATCATAGTCAATGCCTTCTTCTTGCCTGTAACCTTGAGCAACTAACCTTGCCTTGTTTCTGATGACAACACCATCCTTGTCCATCTTGTTTCTGAACACCCACTTAGTACCAATAATAGTTTTGCCAGAAGGAGGTGGTACTAAGTTCCAAACTTTGTTTCTTTCAAACTCTGTGAGCTCTTCTTGCATAGCCTCTACCCAATCTTCATCTAATAAAGCTTCATCAGCTTTCTTTGGTTCAATGGTAGATAGAAAACTTGAGAAAAAACAAAAGTTTGCAGTTGCTTGGGTTGGAAATTCTAATTTTCTTCTTGTTTGGACACCTTCTCCAATAGGACCAATAATGTTTGAGTGTGGATGGTCTCTGTGTTCCCTTAAATTGTTTCCTAAGGAAGCATTTGAGATAGGATCAACAATATCTTGTTGATTTGATGTGTTGTCTGTCTGATACTGAGTGGAATTCTGATCAGTATTAGACAGTGTAGGGTGCTGTTCATCTTCATTTTGCAGAGTTGATGTGGATTCTTGTGAAGTGTTGGATGTTTCACCTTCTTCATAAATAGAGTGGTTCAGATCATTAGTTGGAAACTCAGTATGAAGGTCCTCTGATATGGGAACCTCAGTATTAGACGCATTTGAGTGATACTGAGTTTGAACTTGATCAGTTTCATTAAACTTATTAGGAATAAAGTGTGGATGAAACTTAGGCTGTTCAGCAATAGAGTGTTCTGGATTGCATAGAATATCTATGCCACTTATGTCTTCACTTGCTGAGGTAGAATGCTCATTCTGATCTTCATCGAATGTGACATGAATGGATTCTACAATCATCTTGGTTGAGATGATATACACTCTGAAAGCTTTGGAGTGTGGAGAGTAGCCCATGAACACACCTTCATTTGCTTTGGGAGCAAATTTATTGAGATTTTGTTTTGTACTGAGTACAAAACATTTACTCCCAAAGATGTGGAAATATTCCACATTAGGAATCTTGCCATTGTATAACTCATATGGAGTCTTCAGATGTCTTTGGACTATAGTGGCTCTATTCTGAGTGAAGTTTGCACAGTTTACAGCTTCAGCCCAGAAACTCAGTGCCAGTCCAGCATGGCATAATAAAGTTCTTGCAGCTTCAATCAGTGTTCTGTTCTTTCTTTCTACAACACCATTTTGTTGGGGTGTGTAGGCTGCAGAGAAGTTTTGAATGATTCCTTTTTCTTCACAGAAATCTGCTAATACTGAGTTCTTAAACTCAGTACCATGGTCACTTCTAAGTTGCTTGACCTTGTTGCCTTTTTGAAGTTCCTCTCTTTTTATAAAGGCAATGATTTCTGTTGTTGCATCTGACTTAGTCTTGAGGAAGATGACCCAAGTATATCTTGAGAATTCATCAACTAAGACTAGAGTATAGATCTTTTTGGCCAAAGATGGTGTGCTGATGGGGCCAAAAAGATCCATATGTATCATAGTAAGAGGTTCATTGATGGAATGATTAACTTTAGATTTGAATGAACTCTTCTTCTGCTTGCCCATTTCACATGCTGAGCATAACTTATCTTTTGAATAAGTAATTGTGGGCAAACCTCTCACCAGTTTCTTCATACTGAGCTCGTTGATATTTCTAAAATTGATGTGAGAGAGTTTCTTGTGCCATAGCCAATGTAATTCTGGCTTGACTTTAGAAAGCAGGCATACTCGAATAGTTGGGTCTATTTCAGATAGGTTGACCACATATACGTCTTTTTCTCTTCTAGCAATGAGTACAGGCTGCCCTTTATCATTGTAGATGATTCCTGCAACCTTTCTGAATCGAGCTTCATTGTCATCATCACACATCTGGCTGATACTGAGCAGATTGTGTTTTAAACCCTCTACATAGGCAACTCTTTTAAAAGTTATGTTGCCTGCCTTGATCACACCATAACCTCTTGTCTTTCCCACCGAGTCATCTCCAAACTTGACAGAAGGACCCTTCTCTGGAGTATAATTAAGAAGGTATTCCATACTGCCTGTCATGTGTCTTGAGCAGCCACTATCTAAGTACCACTTTCTGTCACCCTGCACAAGACACAAAATAAGAATTAGTTCTTTTTAGGAACCCATTTTTGAATGGGACCTTTGGTGGGATAAACACAATTTGACTTGATCTCTTTATGTGGAGAGGTCGGTATCACTTCAGGGGTAACTTTAGAAGTTTTATTTGGTGATACTGACTTAGTTTCTCTCCTTTTCTTTGGTACTGAGTACCTAGGGCTTGAGAGATCAGTCCAGCATTCATCTCCCTTATGACCAGTATGATGACATCTATAACATTTTCTAGGTCTATTTCTAAACATATTTTCATATGGTATTTTAGAAAAATGTTTCACTTTTGGTAGGTCAGTATGAACGAGTTTTGCAAATTGTTTACTTAAAGATTTGACCTGATCACCAAGTGTTTTTAAAACATTAATTTTGTTATTTCTAATAGATGTATTAACATTGTTTTTAACTGGTTTAGGAGATGGATGATCTGGTTGCTTATTTTTATTTGGCAGAGAAGTCTTTTTAATTTTATTAGTGGTAGACTTCTTGTCTTTGCCAACCAAAGACCTAGTTGAAGTTGTCTTTTGTTTATCATGTTTTGAAGGAACAACTTTAACAGGTTCTTTAGATGTCTCAGTATATAATGTTTCTGTTCCTGCAACTTCTGTATTTGATGAAACATGTGAGATAGAAGTTGTTTTATTATCATTATATAATTCAAAAGTTGTTGTATTAAATAATAATTCAAAAGGTGGAACAGCAGAAGTGTCATACTGAACTATGGGTAGCTCGGTATCAGAAATTTCTGTTATTTGAAATTCAATACTGAGTTCTTGTAGCTCAGTATAGCACTTTGAGCAGATGGAAGGACCAATAGGTTTTTCTAAAATTTCATTTTCTTCATCATCTGACTCAGTTTGACATCCAACTTCACATAAAGTTTTAGCTTTTACAAAATTAATAGGGTTCATAGTAGAAAACTCTTCAAATAAATCAGCAAAATTGTTCCTGTTTTTAAATTGAGGATCAACACCAAGTGCAGCCCTCACATTTTCTGGAAATTGTTCATTCAAACATTTATTTAATTTTATTGAAGCATTTCCCCAAGATTTACACTGTTTTTCAAATTTCTCTTTTTCAAGTTTGTGTAAATGAGCTTTATCAGCTAATCTTTGGTTAGTGTCTTTTAAATCTGAAAA
The DNA here is from genome assembly GCA_963853835.1 of Calendula officinalis. Taxonomy (NCBI): domain Eukaryota; kingdom Viridiplantae; phylum Streptophyta; class Magnoliopsida; order Asterales; family Asteraceae; genus Calendula; species Calendula officinalis. The sequence continues at coordinate 73,621,341 of OY970826.1, forward strand.
ATTTAGTTCTAAATCTTTATATTTTGCTAATTTATCTAAGTTTTCATTATTTACCCTTTCAAGTTCTTTAATTGTTAATTTTAAAGCTTTTTCTTTTTGTACAGAAGTTTTAAGATCAACAAGCATATACTCAAAAATCTTGGTTTTTTCATTCACTGAATAAGTTTGAAAGGAACTTACCTTGTACAACTGAGTGGAATCCCAATCAGTATGAACACTCATCCTCTCAGCCTCTTTGATATCCTTTTCAAAGGAACTCTTCAAATCATCTTCAGTGAAAGCCATAAAGGCTTTATTTTCAATCTCCTCTTCATCATCACTTAACTCTTCATCCATCCAGGCTTCTGAGTAAAGTGCTTGATGAGGTGCTCCATTTCCTTCGGCCCTCTTTCCCTTGCTCCAATTCTTCAGCTTGACATATTTATCTCTATATCTTTTTGCTCGGTATGCAATCTTGTCATTTTGGTCAGTCTCAGAAGACTTAGTATGACAATTTGCAGCAATATGTCCAGGCTTTCCACACCTATAGCACAGACCTGATCTTGGGTCAGTATTAGAAGAGCTAACACCAAGCCTCTTCTTCTTCAACTGATCCAGCTTCATAGACATGAGAGCCATTTGAGTTTCAAGCTCTTCTGCCTCAGCATCAGCAAGATCAACTTCTGGTTCTTCTGGCTCAGTCACAGTATAAGCCTGTTGCACAACTAGAGCCATACCAGTGGAAGACTTGTCAGTTTTCTTCCAGTTGATCAGTCTTGCAGCATTATTCTCCTCATGATTCAGCATTAAACCATACAAAGTTTGAAGAGTGTATGACTCAATGTTGTTAGCAGCATTTACAGAGTTTGTCATGTCAAGAAATTGTTGAGAAAGGCTATCCAGAAACTTTTGAACAAGCTCTCCTTCCTCTTTCACAATGCCTACACTGATTAAATCATGGATAACAGTATTGAACCTGTTATAGAGAGTGGTGATGTCTTCATTTGGAGTTGAAAAGAAATTTTCATATTTCCTTCTCATGTTGCTTTTTCTTTGCAACTTCACCTTTGCTGTACCTTCATAAGTGACTGATAGACTATCCCACATAGCCTTTGCTGTTGGCAGTTTCATAATTGCATTAAGTATCTCTTTTGTAACAGCATTACCAATCACTCCTTTAGCTCTGGAGTCTAAAGCATACAACTGACGGTCAGTGTCAGTCCAGTTGTGCTTTAGTTTAGGTACAGATCTTATGCCCTCAGGAGCATCATCAGTAGCAGCAACCGGTTCCACAGTTTGTGGAATGATGGGACCATCATTTAGCACAGTGAGCATCTCATGATGAATAGATTCAAGATACCACTGAGCTTTGAGCTTCCATTGATGGAAGTCTTTTCCATCAAAGATGGGTACTCCCTTTCCAGACATAACTGGTGCAATAATTGTAGACATTTTGGATTTTTGAGTGTTGGAGGGATAGATGTAGGAAATGGCTGCCAGGGTTATAGATCGACTAAATAGAAGATTATTTAGCCTGCTCTGATACCAGTTGTTAGGTCACAACAACCCTGGTTTATAATGTTAATTGATAGAATATTATACTTAGAGAAATATTAAAGTGATAACACAAGAATATGGTCAATGTATAAATCCACTAAGTGTGGCTTGTTGCGGAATAACAAGACCACTGATCAATTACAAAAGATGTGAATGTGTAAAGTAAATTGGTAAGTACTCCTTTGCAAGATGATCTCTATTTATAATGTTATAGAGATCTTACATAATGAGCAAAGGAGTAACCGAAGGACTAAGTAAGGAAAATGACTAAGATCAAGGGATTTGATCTTAGTCCGTTACTATACTGAGTATCACTCAGTCCTTCTACTCAGTATCACTATCTGATACTGAGTACTGATACTGAGTTCCAATACTGATCACTCAGTATCAGACCTAAACTTAGCTATATTATTCTACATATTATTCAAAGCTAGTCTAGGTTGTTTTGTTATCTTAAGATCCAAAGGGGTAAGGCTTTTTGCCTTAACACGGAGTATGTTGGTATTGAAATCATTAACCTCCTGCCCCGGGTTACGTCTCAATTGAATTCACAAAGTGTCTAGATCTCACCGTCAAATATTTCCAATTTAGAACACATACACTGTTAAAATGAATCTCTGTGAATTCATCAGAACACTCATAGTGGCATCACAATATGATGTTTCACGAGGATTGAGTGGAAATCCTGCTAGAGCTAAAAATTTATGCCAACTCTAAATGCGGGTCACTCATTTGAATCAACGGTTGTGCAAACGACTACCGATTCATACGGTGTGTTAACGGTTACTCTAAGTGAGCCTGGTATTACCTAAACTGTTCAAGTTGTTGTGCCTAAAATTTTCAATCAAAAAGGCAACAACTTATGCCGGAAACACATAAAGAATTCCAATGAAAAATCCACGTGAATCATTCTCACAACGTAACATAGTAAATGCTGATCAATTGCACATGAGCATAATAGACCACTCTCAAAATACTCCTATGATATGCTATATCCAGCATGATCTTCCCCGGAGCCACCGACAATATAGGAACTAAAAAGTGAGGGTCCTAGGTCTAGGTAAGCATAATCAAGCATCATGGGATCTTGATTGGGGTGCGCTGAGGTAAAAATTGAGAGGGGGTATGAAGTATAGGGTGCAAATCAGCTTATCACATGGTAACACAAAAATGAGGGTGTGGTTGAAAATGAAAAGGTGAGTTGAGTGAGGATATTGTGAGAAAGTGTTAAAGAAAACGAAAAACCCTCCCTAAACCGAACAAAAGATCGGGTAACCACATCTATATCAGACTGCATAAATTGCTTTCTGATTAAGACATCATGGACCCAGTGATGCAATGCACAACCCCCACTGACCACTCAAGTACAAAAAGTACTTGTTTCAAAATCACGGAGATTACCATATCTACTATCTACATCTCATTTGGAGATTGTTGATATTGAAAAAGAGGACCCACCTCCAGTCCTCGCCTTCGTTTATCCACGTATAGAGTCTAGAACTGAATTAAATTTCTCTAGGACACAGGCATTCCACCAAGCAAATCTTTTATGATATTGCCGGAACATTCATAGTGATACCAACATTCTTGGTATTTCACAATGATTGAATGGAAATCCTACCAGTGCTAACAAGAGATAATCGAACAGTATTGAAGTGCTACCAGTGCTAACAAGAGATCGATAAAGATAATTGAACGGTATTTCACAATGATTGAATGGAAATCCTACCAGTGCTAACAAGAGATCGATAAAGAGTTGGATCATTGAACGGTGTCCCTTGACTCGTGAAGTAAGTGAAGGCCGATAATGGTGTTGAGACAGGTTTGGCGTCCAAGAGATGAGCACGAGCAAGGATGTAATGTGCATATTTTGACTGACATAAAAAGATACCGGAGTCATTATAGTTTGATGCGATCAATATTATTGCCCGTAAGAATAATATTGTCAACATAAACTAAGAGATAAATTATATCTGAATCCCTTTTGAATACAAATAACGACGTGTTAGCTCGACTACAAGTGAACCCAATGCTGACAAGAAACGTACTTATACGTTGAAACCATGCACGAGGCGCTTGCTTAAGGCCATAAAGATCTTTCTTCAATCGACACACATGGTTGGGGAAACGGGAATCAACGAACCCCGGTGGTTGCTCCATATGAACAACGTCAGTCAAGTTGCCATTTAAAAACGTGTTTTTGACATCCAATTGATGTAGCCATTTAAAAACGCGTTTTTGACATCCAATTGATGGAGAGGACAACGGTTTAGCATGGCAAGTGAGAGAATAATACGAACCGTTGACATTTTGATAACCGGGCTAAAGGTTGCCGAATAATCAATGCCCGCGACTTGAGTGAACCCCTGAGCAACAAGTCGAGCTTTGTATTTTTCAACGATCCGTCTGCAAGAAATTTTGTCCTAAAGACCCATTTAGAGCCAACAACATTGGTATTTGGAGGACGTGGAACTAGATTCCAAGTACAATTAAGCTTTAAAGCTTGCATTTCATCGCACATGGGGGAATACCACTTTGGATCCTTTGCAGCGGATTTAAACCCTTTTGGTTCTTTAGTAGTAAACAGGGCATGATGAAGGGCGGATGTACTAGTATGAGTGAGATCCGCTTTGTGTTTTGGCTTAAAAATACCCGCCTTTGCATGAGTAACCATGGGATGTGCATGGGCCGGAGGTGGTATTTGCGGCAGGGCAGCAGGGTGCTGCGGAGGAGGCAGCGGTGAAGCAGGCTGCTCAATTTGAGCCTCGGGTTCAGGGGCTGTAGCGGCAGGTGGTTCAAGATGGTCAGCACACATGTCACAGTTTGTGGAAACTAGTGTGCTTGACAAATTTGATGGAACCGGCTCTTCAGGTGATGAAGGGATGACATGATGGTCATCACAATAGTAGATAATAATAATGATGTTGAAGGAGAAGACTGAGAGTACCCTCAAAAGGAAAATAATCTTCATAAAAAAATGCATGCCTCGTTGTATTAACCCGTTGTGTATATGGATCAAAACAACGATATCCTTTGTATTGCGCACTATAACCAAGAAAAACGCACCGCGCACTTCGGGGTGCAAGCTTGTGAGGTGAATAATTGCGTAAGTGAGGGTACACGCAACACCCAAATACCCGAAAATTTCCATAATTTGGAGTGGCGGAAAACAATAGTTCATCCGGGGACTTGTTGTCAAGTAGCTTTGTTGGAAGCCGATTTATAATGTAAGCCGTCGAGCTAAAGCGTGTACCCAAAATTTTGTTGGGACATGAGAATGAAACATAATCGCCAAACCCGTTTTAGTAATGTGGCGATGCTTGCGTCCGGCACGCCCATTTTGCTGCGGAGTATATGGATAAGAAACCTGATGGTGCGTGCCATTATTAGCCAACAACGTACGAACCTGAGCATTTAAAAATTCCATTCCACCATGCGATTGAAACGTCTTTATTTTGCATGAAAACTGTGTTTGCACAAAAGTAATAAAAGCCAAAAAAATGTTAACAAAATCGGATTTATTTTTCATAGGGTAAAACCAAGTGAAGCGGGAATGGTCATCAATAAATATGGCATAATACTTGAACCCATCGGTGGATGTGATAGGGGATGGTCCCCATAAGTCACAATGAACTAAATCAAGGACATGAGATGCACGTTTTAAATTTTCATCAAATGATAAACGCTTGCTTTTAGATAATTGACAAGGGGAGCACAAATTTGGGTTAGGCAAAACATAAATTAATGATAAACAACCCATTTTATTCAGAGTTGAAACAATTTCAAAAGAGACATGTCCTAATCTATTATGCCATAAAGTAAAAGACGCTTTAGTACGTTTAGAGGATATTTGTGCTAAAAAAAGCATGTTTTCCGTGCTCGGGCACATAGAGACCATTCCTACGCTTTCCTTGAGCTAGTGTTTCCCTTGTGTGATGATTCTGAATAAGAAACATAGGATCAGAAAATAAAACGTCAATCGGATTGTCTTGAGTAAGTTTGCTAACCGAAAGAAGACTTTTGGTAAGCTGTGGGACAACAAGAACATCAGGTAATGAAATATTTGGAGCTAAATAAGTTTTGCCAATATAAGAAACAAGTGCACCATTACCGTTACCATAAACTACTGATTCATTACCGTTATAAGGAGATGAAGAATCAAGGTTTGATGAGGACGAAGTCATGTGTGCCGAGGCTCCGGTATCAAAAACCCAATCCGGCGTCGAAGCATTACATTGTGTGTGAAAGGCTTCGGCCAAGTTAGCATCAACAGTGGAGGGATTGTGAGCAAACGTGAAATCGGGGCATTGGGTCGCATAGTGCCCTTCTTTGCGACATAATTGACAACGCGGAGGCCTTCTATTGCCACGACCTCGTCCACGATTTTACGAGCCGCGGGAATTCGACCGTCCACGGCCACAGTAGGAATCAGAGGAATAACCGGTGGTAGTGGTATTAAAAGCAACAGGAGCCACTGTGGAATCATTAATCGAATGAAGAAACATCTCGTGGCTTTTGGCATGAGAAACAATATCCCTAAATTTTGGACGTGGGATTAGAAGCCGTTGTGTGGTGGAGAAGGTTTCAAAGGTTGAACCTAGTCCACAAAGGATCCAATGAAGCTTGTCATCATCGGAGAGGGGATGACCAATAGCTTGCAATTGATCACAGATGGTTTTAAACTTCCGAGAATAATCAGGGACCGAGGAAGAACCCTTCTTTGAATGGCGTAAAGAGTCACGAAGCGTATGAATTCGCTCCAATGAATCACGCTGATAAGCTTCGGCGGGTACAAGCCACACATCATGAGAGGTGCTGTGGCCGATAGTTTCTGCCATTGTTTCAGGATTGACCGACGGTGCATCACCGGACGTGATGGTGGCAGAGGGTTTCGGGATCGTTCCATCAACATAGCCAGTTAAATGTTGATAGGCTAATAACGGAAGCATTTGTTTATACCATAGCAAATAGTTCGTGGAAGACAGCTTAATCGTAAGCATGTGAAGAACAGTAGACAATGGTAATGGAGCATCGGAAGAAGAATCACCGGTCATGGCGGCGAACTAGGGTGGGCAGCCGGAAAAAAAAGTTGCGGAAAAAGGAGGGTGCCGAATAAGAGTGGAGGTGTCAGGGTTTTTGGCTGATATCATATTAGGATTTTGAAATCTCTCCTTAATGAGAGAGAGAGAGACGTATTCATTAGTATATATAGATTACAATATTAACAAACTATCAAATATAAAAGATATTCACAAATCTTTTAAGTTAATCTAAGATATACTAGAATCATTCCTATTAACTAGCCATACAACGAGGAAAATTCAATTTTCATTTGATGATGATGTAGTTTGAACGTGTTTGCATGAACAGTTTATTTCAGTAAACGAGGATGGAATATGTGAATTGATGTCAACAACAACATTTTTATATCCGTCGCCAAAAAAGTATGAATGGGAATCAACAAGTAACTTCAGGTAATTCCTCTGTCCTTCTGTTCTTGAAATGTCATGCTTAGTATTGCTTTCTTAAGCAATTTTATGTTATTAGATTACTCTATATAGACCACATTTCATTTCCTCGTGTTATTGGTTGGATCTTAACTCCGTCACTTTGATTATTCTGAGGCGATGTTAATTGTACTACTTATACAATTGTGATTAAAATATCCGTCAAGCTACTGTTCACAATAAATTGACGGCGTCACTGATTTGGTTAGTAAACATTGAAAGAAACAAATATATTTATGTTTCTAGAAATCATAGCCGTCTCAAACATAAACAAAACAAATAATAAAAAAATTAAAATATAGTTCATTTTTTTTTACCGGCAAGTTGGTAAGTTAGTAGTTCGAGCATAAAGAGTGACATCCACAAGGGGCAGTATGCCTTCCCTCGAACCCTCCATGTATGGGGAATACACCCCACTACCTTTTAATCACCAATATGTATCTAGAAATCATAGTCGTCTCAAACATAAACAAAACAAATAATAAAAAATTTAAAATAAAGTTCATTTTTTTTTTACCGGCAAGTTGGTAAGTTAGTGGTTCGAGCATAAATAGTGACATCCACAAGGGGCAGTATGCCTTCTCTCGAACCCTCCAAGTATGGGGAATACACCCCACTACCTTTTAATCACCAAGTTTTACCTTCAACAAAGCTTGAACCCAAGATGTCTTGAAGGAAAACCCCAAGTCTATCATCGGTGGCCAATAGTTCAAAATTGCACCTAAATAATACATTTTTCATTTTGGAGTGTTTCAGAATAAATGATATACTTTAAAACTTGCCTTATGTAGTAAAAATAATGGGTCTCACACTTACTAACTATCTCTTTTAGTAAAAATGAAATGAATTATGATCCAAATTTTGAGAGGACTATGAGGACTATAATAATCCAAATTTTCTTGATTATGATCCAAAAATTTCTAATAATAATTTATATTTTTTAATAATTATTTAATTTCAAAATATTCCTAATAATGATCTAATGTAAAAATATATGCTTTACATACCGCCGCGGACATTTTTTACTTGTTTATAACATCATATGTTTATGTTTTATTCGTTGCAGATTCTCAGAAATGGCACGGTTTCCTTATAAAGAACAACTCAAAATTCGATGCCGAATAAGTACTACTTTGTTAACATCTGGCATGATGTATGCGGCTAGCTTGATTTTTCTTTAGAAAGGGAGCCTCAAATTATGTATGGTAAATCATCATAGTTGATGAAGATAAAATGGAAATGTGAAGGGTTGGTATCCTCTACACATGTTGCAGAACAAACAAAGGACGGGTGGATGAGGATTAGGTTGTGGCATTTTGTCAATGGTGACAATGGTGCTAATTTTGACATTGTTCTAGATAAAATTACATATGTTGAAGAATAAGAATTTCCCGCTATCTTGATTCACGGAATTGAATTTCAGCCTCTAGCGATGGTAATTGTCTCAGATTCAAAAAAAATAAAAAATTAGCTCCGTGACGTACTTATTTCTAGATATCTTTTTAACTTGCAGAAGGAAGAACATGATAATGTGACTGAAGGACTTGAAGGCGTATCAATATTTGATGAAGATCTAAATTGGGAGGACAATATGCCAAGTGATTATAAAAGTATAATTCATAGATTTTGGAGTACACCACTCAAAAGGAGCTCTACTTCCTTCTTTGTGACGGGGTACTAATCGATAATGGTCGAAAGGTAATCTAGTTAAACATCACGAATTAAGTATTAATAAATTGAGATTATAAAATTACAATTTCTTTAAGCACATGGTAAAATTATTACTCGTTTTCTTTGAACAGTGGGTTTCCCTATGCAAATCTACTGGTAGGAAATGTCTTATGCTACCTGCTATAGAGGTTTTTCACAATGACACACATTTTGAAGATTTTAATAGGCTATCCTTGCCTGAATCCAGGTTCTCACTATGTGGATTACATTGTTTCAATCTAGTTTTGCTCCAAAATTGTCGATATATTAATCTAATTTTACACTTCAACAGGTTTAAAGAGGTGATACAACTTCAGGATGTGAACTTGAACCAAACATGTTTTCATACGGAAATGTGTATGCATGTTATCTCGTCTTCAAATTTGCGGAAGCCCACATTTGGCATGATTATAAGCGTATTTTAAGAGCATATTGTCATTTGGATAACAAAGGAAGTGGTATGATATTTGCGCATTTGAACTCTCGTGAACCGATCAACATACCAATGATTGTGCCAAAAAACAATGATGGATCCCAATCAAAATATGACTCGCTGAATATGCCAATAACTAAAGAGTTTGTGATACAAAACGAGTTAATAAATGATAGTGTACACAGTTGGATGGATCAGAGGGAAGATGGTTGGATGGAGGTCATCTTGTGTAAATCGTTGCATAATTTAGAAAATTATAAATCGTTTACCATGATTTTGAAATCAGAAGAAAGTGTTTTGTATGGCGTAATTGTGCAAGGCATTGAGTTTAGGCCAATGCAAGGAGATATCTAATATTCGTAAACATATTATTATAGTTATCCCAAGGCCATGTATCTATCATAAACACTATTATATACTTATTTGCTACGGGTTTTAAAACGTAACTTTCCCTATTGATTTTAAGATTCACTTTTGATCAATTTTTTTCTTTTTAGTTCATGAAGAGACAAATGGTATAGGATCACATTAAGCTTAGTTATAAGCACTTATAGCTAAGCAATACTTGGAAGTTTTAGACTTCAAAATTATCATACATCTCCGTGCATGATAACAAAACCAAAAAGTTATTTATAGTGCATTTTAGGCTATGGGGTATGAATACAAAACCCACATCATTTTCTTCTTGCCACATCATATACTACCTCAGCCCCCACACCACCCCCACACCACATCATCTTTAGAAAATACCCACCACACCACACCACACTATTTTAATTTTCATGTCATCATTTTTTTCATTTTTTTTATAAAACATAGCCCCAATAACTGATTTATAATAACACTTTTCAAAAATTTATAATAAACCATATTTTAATTATTTTCAAAAAATTTAAATGAACTTTATTAATTTTTTTATAATTAGGGCTAAAATTAAAACCCAACAGCCCAAATAAAATTTTAAATTAAAACCCAATATTTTCAAAATTTTCAGCCACATAAGCTCATTCCCCTTCGTCTTCTTCATTAGGGCCAGATATTTTTTTCCGCACAGACTCAATCTCCAACCTTCCTTCCATCTTTTCTCCTTCTACAAAGCTTCCCCAACGGTCAAAAAGCCTCGATTTCCTCAAACCACGCTCGTGGTTCAGCGTGGCCCGTTGCCCCATCACGCCAACCTCCCCCCCCCCCCCCCCCACGCCGTTAGGGGGGGAGCGGGGTTCCAAATCACCACCACGCCGTTGTCATGCCACCTCACCGCCCACGCCCTCCTTTTCCCTGCCCATACCGAGTAGCCTTAGCACATTTAAATGATGATATATTATATTTGAATGATGAATTATAATGTAACTAATATACATAAAATATAATATAGTTTGAAATTATTATATTTTATAAATTACCCATCCAGAAAATACAAATTTATGTAATAACTTTTAAAATAGTTAACAACAACTTTTATATATTTTTAAGGGTTGTTTTAATGATAGTCTTAAATATTATTTTTTTAATGTATAAAAAATTATACATTAATTTGTGGGGAATAATTCTTACAATTCAAAAGTTATTTATAGATTGATGAATAAATTTTCAATACATTTCTTAATATTTTAATAATATTTCTTAAGTCTATAATTATCAAAATACTATTTTTAAATAAAGAAACAAAACAATATAAGTAAATAAATTTATGTCCGTTAAAAGCCCGTTTCAAAGCTACAAACATGGAAAACTCTGCCACTGCTACAAGCAAACGTCGTAGACGGAAATATACTTAAAATGTACCAGTTTCCGCCCTACCCTCTCACAGAAGCAAGTCAGCAACAATGGAGAATCCATTTGATCCAACAAACAAACTTCAAAATCCTTTTATCAACAGCAAAAAAAAAAGCCGGTCGCTGGTAAATCGGAGGAAAAAAGCTTGATTTCAACCTGAATTCAAGTAAAAGGATGAACACGGAGGTGAAAAGGCTGCACCAAAAAAACCTAATATGAATGTAATGGCATATCTGTGTTAGTTATTACTCATATTGCTTCAATTTTTTAACTTTTTAGGTTGAAAATGGAGTTGAGCAGGTGAAACGGTGCCATCAATGTCATCGGGATGACATAGGTCGTATAGTTGAGTGCAATACATGTCAATCGAGCATATATTGCTTCTCCTGCATCACTGAATGGTAGTAGTAATTTTCAACTTTGTAGTTGCATTTTTCAATAATGTTGTACTCTCTCTCTCCCTTCGTTTATAAATTTTAAACAATTTGTGAAGTTCAAAATTAGGGTTTGGGTGAAAAGATGCAGTCAATGAACGCAAATGAACTTCATTCATCTATGGTTGACACTCAAAGTTAACAATGTTGGTTTGGTTTCATGTTTTCATTTGGGAGTGTTTGGGAAAGCTTGTCTACAAAAACAGCTAATAACGATGTTGGTAGCATGTTTGGCTCCATCCAAACTTTCAACAAAGATTTTCAGCCGTACCAAAACACAATAATAGGCTGAAGTAAGCTTACCCAAACACCCCGTTAACAGTTGATTCCGATTTCTGAAGTTACAGTTTGTCTCTTGCTTCCGATTTTGGACACTAAATAGCTCACAAACTGCTAGTTTTAGCAATTAATAATAACAATAGTGTGTCTCATATTTCGTACAGTTCTGCATTTTATTCTTTCTTTTTCTTATATCTGTACTAATTTGACATAATGTATTTGCCATAATTTAGGTACCCCAAAATCTCAGAGGAGGAAGTTATTGATACTTGCCCCGTTTGTTGCAATAACTGTAACTGCAAAGCATGCTTACTTAGGGTTTCACCTAAAGTTAGTTTCTGCAGCAACTCTTTTTGCTATTATTTGTGTGAAAAATCCAAAATACTCATAATAATAACAAGTTCCTTAAACTGTTTATGCAGGAAATAGAGCAAAATCTGGAGAAGGAAACAGAGACCAACATTAAAGGTAGCTTATTTAAATTATTTTTTATGTAACAGAGTCTAGGGACTTAATTGTAATTTAGCCATACTTGGGTTAACTTTATGAAACTGCAGGATTGTGGCGTGGTCTCGCTGTGGGACCCGAGGCAAAGGAGCTATTACAATCCATCAACGTTTGTTACCCCAACACATTTGAACGGGTTCAATCACGTTCTGAAACAATCTGGATCCCTATTTTAAAACATTTCCATGTGGTGATCAAAGGGCTTCTAGAAACATCTGTGGATTCACTGACAGAAGACCAGATCACCAAGCTAGAGTTAGATCTCAAAGAATGCGAGAGGCTTGGATTCGATCTCTCGTGGGCCCACAAGAGGCTTGGAATGGTGAAAACACTGAAATTTGAAAATGTCCCGTTGCCTCAACAACTTAAGGAGTTAAAAGGATCTTTCAAACAACTGGCGGAAACGGTTGTTATAAAAGAACAAGAGTTTTTGGAAGCTCATGAGAAATTGAATATGGCTCGGTTAGAGGTCAATGGCATATTACAAGAAGTGAAACATAAGTTTGGAGATGAATATGATGTCATATTACACGGTTATGTTGGTTCTGGTATGTTGCCTGGATACTAACTAGCTCAATTTGTTTAATTACACTTAACGGTAGCTTGAATTTTAGGGTGTCAATGTAGTTCTTCTCTGACCATTTTCCGTTGTTGGGTCAGATCGATGGTTAATAGAATGCTGTTATTAGATTAAATCAGAGTTGATTGCTTTGCTTTTTTATAGTTATTACATCAATATATGTTAATATATAGATAATCATACTTTTTTACATGGGAGTAGAGAGAGTGGTTTCTAAAAGATGTCTTCAAAGCAAGTGTAGTTGTCAGGATCGATTAACTATAGACAAGTTAATAAACACCTTAGATCTAATTGATGATAGAAGTTGCAGCGGATCAACACTATATCAATAATTAAGAACAATGAACTGTAAGAACAATATGAGAAATATTAAGAACACAGTTTCACAAAAAGCTTCAATGTATATTATTGAGTTAACAATACACACGTACGTTTACAATTCGTAAGGAACATACTTATAGTAGTCCTTGAAGCTAAACTATTTACCCTAGTTATTCTAGGATTTGATTTACATCGAATTATAAAAGATATACATTTAATTACATTCTATAACTATCTCTACGAAGATCTCGGACTTGATATCTTCCAAAAACGCGTATCAGTAGTAACTGCAATCACCAGTAGTAAATAAGTAACATCAGTAGTAAACTTGGTGATCAGTAGTAAGTCCAGAAACTATCATCAGTAGTAACTACTAAGATCAGTAGTATCTTCAATAAGCTTGATCAGTAGTAACTTTAGTTATAGTTTACACCAGTATCAACTTCATCAGTAGTAAATGTTTCTGCCCCATCAGTACTAAATAAGATCAGTACTAACTGCAGCATCAGTAATAAGTTGATCTGTGTTTTGCTCCAACAATCTCCCCCTAAACTTATTGATTATGTTTTAATCAATCAAGTTTTCATTTATTTCTTCTTTTCTTTTTCTTTTTCTTCCAACAGTTTTGCTCTTCTTTTATCACCTTCTAATGTCTGTTGGTTTTGTTTATTCCTTTGTGCAATAATGTATTTGCTAATCTTCTTTACAAATTCATTCATTTTATTTTGAAATAGCATAGCATCATGAGGTTTAATGAAGTTCATGCACCATAGTTGATAGAGAGTCTTCTCAGAATGAGGATACTCTTTCTCATAAAGGAATAAGTCACATTTCTTACTTGTATATTCAAAGAAGTACATGTTGACAGTTGGCAGCACATTCCAAGCTTGAACATTCTCTGAATTTGCATACTTCTCTGGATAATTTTCTGGATAGAAAGCAGCATCAATCATTTCAGTAAGATAACCTGCAGCTGAATTCTTCCAGAACTTTTTAGTCATTCTTGGTTTACCAATGATCAACATCTTGATAATGTCACTTCTGGTTAGGGACATGACCAAAGGTTTCCAAGCTCTGAATCTTTGAGTGACTTTATCTTCTCTGACAATCTCAATCATATCATCTATATATCTCCAGTTGATGATTGGATTATTTTGCAGGATAGCAATGGGGAGATCATAAACTTGAACCATTTGTAATTTCTTCTTTGGTTGATCAAGTTCTGAAGCAATTGTCTTTCTTTTCTTTGATATTTGAGAGGATACACCAGATGATTCTCCAGATATTGTTTTTCTTTCTTTCATTTCTTTGGAGTCTATCTGTTCCAGTTTAGTGGTGTATTTCTCATTAATGTCTTGTTCAGTAAGATCCTTCTTCTTCTCTACACAGTACTTTTCAATTAAATTGATCAACTTCATTCTTCCAAAGGCTTTTGTGTTGTAACCTTTTGATTTCAAGAATGTGATCATTTCTTTCTTCTTCTCTGCAAATTGTTCTGGCATATCAGCCTTTTGCTCTTTGCATTCTTGTACTTGTGCTTCAAGAAGTTCTATTGTTTCATGTTCAAGTTGCCTAAATTTTTTCAGTTCTCTTCTTTGTAATTCCTTTCTTGTTTCAGCAACTTGTTTAGTTTTGATCTTCTGTTGAAATTGTGGCAGTTTTGATATATCTGCTATATCTGCCAATTTGATTTCTGTGAAAGGTTGTCTCAATATTCTAGCCCTTTCTGCTAATCTTTTGTTTTCATTTGCTAGAGAGACTTCAACCTTCTTTAAGTATTTTGCTCTTTTTACCTTCCACCTATCCTGTGTGGCTGATTTGGCATAATTGATTTTGTTGACCATTTCATGACCTTGTGCTCTGTTAGGTTGGTCTTCATCAGCAACTTCCTTTCCCTTTCCTATGTAGTTGTCTTTCTTCATATTTGGTTCAGATTCAATAACAAATTTGGGACCATAGTAGTGTATCTGTGATATGGGAAGTATTTTAGGATGTGGAGGCAGGGAGCATTCATCAACTTCTAACCAATTTACATCATCATCAATATCTTTCACCACCATTTGTGTTGTTTTTCTTTTTGGAGATGGTGGAAGTATCACTTTAGGTTCTAGTAGTGGTGGCAGCTCAATAATGTCATCAGTAGTAACCAAGTTAGTTACTACTGGCATGTCTTCAGAGATTACTACTGATAGGGCATCAGTAGTGTTTGCTGCCTTTTCTTCATTCACTACTGCTATGATATCAGTAGTAGGAGTTACTACTGGTATTTCTTTTTCAACTTGTTCTTCCATAGTAGCAGTAGTAACAGGTTCATCTTCTGTAACCATTATCTCTGGGCCTTCATCAACATTTGTTTCTTTTAAATTTAAAAGGGAGGATGCTGCTGCTGCAATAGATTCATCAATCATTGTCTGTATGTTATCCTTCTCCCCCTTAGTGAGCTCAACTGGTGGAGCCTCACTATCATCAATCTTTTTCTTCAATTTTCGGATGATTTTGGTTTGTTGATGAAGCCTGTGCTCATAGAATCTCATCCTCTTGTTGATGGTATTCACATGCCTTTTCATGGCAGCCATAGTTTTTCCTTGATTGGTTAAGTACTTGAGACAATCTTGTACAGTGGATTCCAAGGAATCCACTTTAGCCGTCAATTGGTTGATTTTAATACTGCCCTCACTCCATCTAGCAAGATCATCGGGCTCACTAACAGGTACATTGGTTTTAAGGTTTTCCTTCCTTTCCATCAATTCCACAGATCTGCCCTCATCACTGCTTGGTGATTCATTGGGTCTTTTAGACATTCTCTTCTTCCTAGAAGAAGCAGAGATGCCCCCCCCCTTGTGGTTTCTTGGCACCGGGGTCCTTTGAGTAATTCCTCAAAAGAGTCATCACTCAAAGTTGCCGAGGTTTGGGTCCTAATGATGTTTTCACTGTCCTGTGCACCCACCTTTGGGGCATCAGTAGTGAAAGCCCTCCCCTCATGTCCTCTCTCCTCCTTGGAGGACAACTCTTTGAGCCTGGAGTGTGACTCGATTTGTCCCCTGGTGTCCTTTGAAGAAAGTTTCTTTCTTTTATAAATTGTGGAAATATGTTTGGTTTTGTCTGGTAGATCTTCCACAGAGTGAAGAGTAGCACTCTGCAGATTTATATCAAGTTCCTGGGACACATTCAGGACTTCTGTTTGAGTTGGTGATTGAGTGGCTATTTGGATTGGTGTTTGGGCTGTATTTGGGGGTGATGGAGTGGGTTGAGGTTCAACTTGGGTTGTAGCAATGGTTGAACCCTCTCCAATATTGGGTTGATCTTTGATCATGTTAGGAAACAGAGGGGTTTCCTTGCCCGAAAATTTAAATTGTTTTCTCATATTAGAGAAAACTTTCTTGTTCAACTCAGGTAATATAAAAATGTTTTTAGGAGTTGACAAGTTTTGTAATTCACAGTTTATGATATGCTGTAGAAATCTGGGATACATTAAAAATTTAGAAGAACTAAGATTTCCCAACATACCATCAAATATCATGTATGAAAAATTAAATACTTGGTCTGTGCATAAACAGACAACAGCAGAGGCTATTGCCTTATTAAACTCATTCCAAGTACTTCTTTTAGGAGAAATACAATGCTGAATGGTATGTATTAAAAATTTCCATTGTGGGGAGAGAAGACCCTTTTGAAAAGTAACTATATTCAGTCTTCCCTCATATCCCATTTTATTCAAAATTTCAGCAATGTATTCCTTAGGAAGAGTAAACATACCTGAATCATCGTGTAATTGTAGATGGTGTCTGATTGATTGTTCTGTTACTGTGATGTGCTTTCCATCTACTTTAGATTTTATCATTGATGATGTTGTTCCTTCTGTTCGCTCAGCATTGGTCCAGAAATCCACCAAGTGCTGTTGATATGATTTTGGTTTTACAGTTAAGGCAAACTGTATATATGAATTTCTCAAAAATTTTACGATCGGACGGAAATCTTTTGTTCCGTCGGGATTCTTTAAAAATGCAACCATATTGTGAAATTCTGAGTATTTGAGATCGGTTTGCACATCGAGAGTTTGTAAAGTTGCCATTGTTGTTGAGTTTTTGCAAGAATTTTGTTACAGATGAAGGGTTTTTGATCGTAAACTAGGGTTTATCGAGAGAATTTTGGTGAATCGAAGTGAGATAATGTTAAATTAATCGACTACCGCCTTTTATATCTTTCGATTTACCCTGCAAAAAGACTAAATTGCCCTTCGAATTATACCATAACGGTTATTTTCATGGGGGTTAGTTTGGTCATTGTGATTCTGAAAGACCAGTAGTAAATAAGATATCAGTAGTAAAACGTCAGTAGTATCTACTAACATCAGTAATGACTAAGGATTTTGACATCAGTAGTAACTATAGACATCAGTAGTAACCACCAACACACAAGACCAGTAGTATATGTGAGTACCAGTAGTACTGACTTACCAGTAGTATTTAAGTAAACCTAATACACACCAGTAGTAATTAGCTACCAGTAGTATTTTGTGCACATACATACATACCAGTAATATAGACAAGCCAGTAGTAAAACACTTAAGTAAATAATATTTTACAACACTAACTTTACACGTGATTTTAAGTGAGATTTTAAGTTATTAAAATCATTCCAATACTGCTAACCAAGAAGTTGAATCTTCCTACATCAAATGCTTTTGTAAAAAGATCTGCTAATTGATCATCAGTATGGATTTTAACTACTTTGATTAATTTCTTTTCATTACAATCTCTTATAAAGTGAAATCTTATTTCAATGTGTTTAGTTTTTGAATGTTTTACTGGATTATTCACAATACTAATAGCACTTTGATTATCAATAAAGATAGGAGTTTTAAGGATAGAGATACCAAAGTCTAGAAGCTGATTTTGAATCCATAGTACTTGAACACAGCAAGCAGATGCAGCTACATATTCCGCTTCAGCAGTAGATGTTGATACATTTGTTTGCTTCTTACATTGCCATGACACCAGTCTTGATCCAAAGAATTGACATCCACCAGTAGTGGACTTTCTGTCTTGACATTCACCTCCATAGTCACTATCTGTGTAGGCTATGAGTTCAAATGGTGAATCATGTGGATACCATAGACCAAGTGATGGTTTGCCTTTCAAGTATCTGAATATTCTTTTAACAGCCTGCAAGTGTAGTTCTTTGGGTCTTGCTTGATATCTTGCACACACACAAACACTATACATAATGTCAGGTCTTGATGCAGTTAAGTACATCAAAGAGCCTATCATTGATCTATATAAGTGTTCATCTACATCCTCCCCCTCAACATCAGGATGTAGGTGTTTGTGTGTTTCCATTGGTGTACTAGCACTTTTACTGTCTTTTAAGTCAAACTTTTCCAAGATGTCTTTGACATATTTTGATTGATTTATCAAAATACCATCAGTTCTTTGATTGACTTGGAGTCCAAGGAAGAAGTTCATTGGACCCATGGAGCTCATCTTGAATTTAATTTGCATCAGTTCTTCAAATTCTTTGCATAATAAATCATTGGTTGAGCCAAAGATGATATCATCTACATAAATTTGTACCAGTAGTATATCATCTTTGACTTTCTTTGTGAACAAAGTTTTGTCAATGGCTCCTCTTTTAAAGTTATTCTTCAATAGGTATGATGATAATGTGTCATACCATGCTCTTGGTGCCTGATGTAGGCCATATAGAGCTTTATCTAATTTGAACACATAATCACCATGTTTTGGATCTTCAAAACCTGGAGGTTGGCAAACATATACCTCTTCTTCAATTTTCCCATATAGGAAAGCACTCTTAACATCCATTTGATAGACTTTGAATTTCTTGAATGAAGCATATGCTAGAAATATTCTTATTGCTTCAATTCTAGCAACTGGAGCATATACTTCATCATAGTCTATTCCTTCTTCTTGAGTGTATCCTTGGGCTACAAGTCTGGCTTTATTCTTGATCACTATACCTCTTTCATCTTTCTTGTTTCTGAATATCCATCTTGTTCCAATGGCTCTTTTTCCTTTGGGTAGAGGTACAAGTGTCCAAACAGCTTGTAATTTAAATTGAAGGAGTTCCTCTTGCATTGCCTCAATCCAGTTTGAGTCCTTCATTGCTTGTTGGATCTTCTTTGGTTCATCCTGAGACAGAAAGCATTCATACATACATTCATTAGCAATTAAACTAATGTTACACATATTTGCAGTTAAGCTTTTATTTAATTTGCTTCTTGTTTGAAGTGGTGAGTTAACATCACTTAGAACAAGGTCTAATGGATGGTTCTTCTGAGTCCTTGTAGTTGTAGCTTTATCAACCACTAGTTGATTTCCAAGATTGGACTCATTTGTCTCAGGCAGTTGTTCATCTTGTGTTCCTTCATTGTCATTGAAGTTTGGTTCATCATCATCTTGGTCAGAATTACTACTGCTATTGTCTTTGTTGAGATCAGTAGTATTGTTGTTGTTACTGGTATCAGTAGTATCTTGAGAATCTAGGTTATTGTTGGGACCAGTAGTATTTTCAGTACTATTACTGGTACCAGTAGTATTGGAATTACTACTGACCTCATTCTCAGAGTTACTACTGCTTTCAAAATTTAAGTTATTACTGACATCAGTATTAACTATGGGAGCAGTATCAACTATTATGTATCTCATCTTTTCTTGACCAGTATTAACAGATGATGTTCCTTCTTTTTGATTGTGACAATTTGAATTACCTACATTGAAATTTATATTAGGATTAAAGGATTTGGTTAGATTGTCTATGTCAAATAGCCAATCTGGACCATTTCCTTGTTCATTAGGTACATTTTCATTAAAGGATACATTGATGCTTTCTTCAATTATCCTTAGTCTTTTGTTGAATACTCTGTATGATTTGCTTTGAGTAGAGTATCCCACAAAGATTCCATCATCAGCTTTGCAGTCAAACTTACCAATTTGTTCTCTTGTAATCAAAATAGTACAAGGACAACCAAATGATTTTAAGAAACTTATAGAAGGTTTTCTTTTATTGAAAAGTTCATATGGTGTTTTAAAATGTGGCTTCACTATTAATACTCTGTTTTGAACATAACAAGCAGTATTAACAGCTTCTGCCCAAAAAGTAATTGGTAATTTTGAGTCTGCAAGCATTGATCTTGCTGCTTCAATGATGGTTCTATTCCTTCTTTCAGCTACACCATTTTATTGTGGAGTTCTAGGTGAGCTGTATTGCCTGTCAATACCTTTAAGATCACAAAAGTTAATTAAGTTAGCATTTTTAAATTCTGTGCCATTATCACATCTTATGGCTTTCACTTTTTGATCAGATGTGTTTTCCAGTTTGACAATTAAGTTCTTTATGAGTTCACTTGTTTCATCCTTTGTCCTGAGAAAGAAAACCCATGTACAAGAATTTAAACAGTATGGTTACACATTTTTTCAACAAAATGTGGTTGATAAAACAAGAATTTAACTATAGACAAGTTAATAAACACCTTAGATCTAATTGATGATAGAAGTTACAGCGGATCAACACTATATCAATAATTAAGAACAATGAACTGTAAGAACAATATGAGAAATATTAAGAACACAGTTTCACAAAAAGCTTCAATGTATATTATTGAGTTAACAATACACACGTACATTTACAATTCGTAAGGAACATACTTATAGTAGTCCTTGAAGCTAAACTATTTACCCTAGTTATTCTAGGATTTGATTTACATCGAATTATAAAAGATATACATTTAATTACATTCTATAACTATCTCTACGAAGATCTCGGACTTGATATCTTCCAAAAACGCGTATCAGTAGTAACTGCAATCACCAGTAGTAAATAAGTAACATCAGTAGTAAACTTGGTGATCAGTAGTAAGTCCAGAAACTATCATCAGTAGTAACTACTAAGATCAGTAGTATCTTCAATAAGCTTGATCAGTAGTAACTTTAGTTATAGTTTACACCAGTATCAACTTCATCAGTAGTAAATGTTTCTGCCCCATCAGTACTAAATAAGATCAGTACTAACTGCAGCATCAGTAATAAGTTGATCTGTGTTTTGCTCCAACAATCTCCCCCTAAACTTATTGATTATGTTTTAATCAATCAAGTTTTCATTTATTTCTTCTTTTCTTTTTCTTTTTCTTCCAACAGTTTTGCTCTTCTTTTATCACCTTCTAATGTCTGTTGGTTTTGTTTATTCCTTTGTGCAATAATGTATTTGCTAATCTTCTTTACAAATTCATTCATTTTATTTTGAAATAGCATAGCATCATGAGGTTTAATGAAGTTCATGCACCATAGTTGATAGAGAGTCTTCTCAGAATGAGGATACTCTTTCTCATAAAGGAATAAGTCACATTTCTTACTTGTATATTCAAAGAAGTACATGTTGACAGTTGGCAGCACATTCCAAGCTTGAACATTCTCTGAATTTGCATACTTCTCTGGATAATTTTCTGGATAGAAAGCAGCATCAATCATTTCAGTAAGATAACCTGCAGCTGAATTCTTCCAGAACTTTTTAGTCATTCTTGGTTTACCAATGATCAACATCTTGATAATGTCACTTCTGGTTAGGGACATGACCAAAGGTTTCCAAGCTCTGAATCTTTGAGTGACTTTATCTTCTCTGACAATCTCAATCATATCATCTATATATCTCCAGTTGATGATTGGATTATTTTGCAGGATAGCAATGGGGAGATCATAAACTTGAACCATTTGTAATTTCTTCTTTGGTTGATCAAGTTCTGAAGCAATTGTCTTTCTTTTCTTTGATATTTGAGAGGATACACCAGATGATTCTCCAGATATTGTTTTTCTTTCTTTCATTTCTTTGGAGTCTATCTGTTCCAGTTTAGTGGTGTATTTCTCATTAATGTCTTGTTCAGTAAGATCCTTCTTCTTCTCTACACAGTACTTTTCAATTAAATTGATCAACTTCATTCTTCCAAAGGCTTTTGTGTTGTAACCTTTTGATTTCAAGAATGTGATCATTTCTTTCTTCTTCTCTGCAAATTGTTCTGGCATATCAGCCTTTTGCTCTTTGCATTCTTGTACTTGTGCTTCAAGAAGTTCTATTGTTTCATGTTCAAGTTGCCTAAATTTTTTCAGTTCTCTTCTTTGTAATTCCTTTCTTGTTTCAGCAACTTGTTTAGTTTTGATCTTCTGTTGAAATTGTGGCAGTTTTGATATATCTGCTATATCTGCCAATTTGATTTCTGTGAAAGGTTGTCTCAATATTCTAGCCCTTTCTGCTAATCTTTTGTTTTCATTTGCTAGAGAGACTTCAACCTTCTTTAAGTATTTTGCTCTTTTTACCTTCCACCTATCCTGTTTGGCTGATTTGGCATAATTGATTTTGTTGACCATTTCATGACCTTGTGCTCTGTTAGGTTGGTCTTCATCAGCAACTTCCTTTCCCTTTCCTATGTAGTTGTCTTTCTTCATATTTGGTTCAGATTCAATAACAAATTTGGGACCATAGTAGTGTATCTGTGATATGGGAAGTATTTTAGGATGTGGAGGCAGGGAGCATTCATCAACTTCTAACCAATTTACATCATCATCAATATCTTTCACCACCATTTGTGTTGTTTTTCTTTTTGGAGATGGTGGAAGTATCACTTTAGGTTCTAGTAGTGGTGGCAGCTCAATAATGTCATCAGTAGTAACCAAGTTAGTTACTACTGGCATGTCTTCAGAGATTACTACTGATAGGGCATCAGTAGTGTTTGCTGCCTTTTCTTCATTCACTACTGCTATGATATCAGTAGTAGGAGTTACTACTGGTATTTCTTTTTCAACTTGTTCTTCCATAGTAGCAGTAGTAACAGGTTCATCTTCTGTAACCATTATCTCTGGGCCTTCATCAACATTTGTTTCTTTTAAATTTAAGAGGGAGGATGCTGCTGCTGCAATAGATTCATCAATCATTGTCTGTATGTTATCCTTCTCCCCCTTAGTGAGCTCAACTGGTGGAGCCTCACTATCATCAATCTTTTTCTTCAATTTTCGGATGATTTTGGTTTGTTGATGAAGCCTGTGCTCATAGAATCTCATCCTCTTGTTGATGGTATTCACATGCCTTTTCATGGCAGCCATAGTTTTTCCTTGATTGGTTAAGTACTTGAGACAATCTTGTACAGTGGATTCCAAGGAATCCACTTTAGCCGTCAATTGGTTGATTTTAATACTGCCCTCACTCCATCTAGCAAGATCATCGGGCTCACTAACAGGTACATTGGTTTTAAGGTTTTCCTTCCTTTCCATCAATTCCACAGATCTGCCCTCATCACTGCTTGGTGATTCATTGGGTCTTTTAGACATTCTCTTCTTCCTAGAAGAAGCAGAGATGCCCCCCTTGTGGTTTCTTGGCACCGGGGTCCTTTGAGTAATTCCTCAAAAGAGTCATCACTCAAAGTTGCCGAGGTTTGGGTCCTAATGATGTTTTCACTGTCCTGTGCACCCACCTTTGGGGCATCAGTAGTGAAAGCCCTCCCCTCATGTCCTCTCTCCTCCTTGGAGGACAACTCTTTGAGCCTGGGGTGTGACTCGATTTGTCCCCTGGTGTCCTTTGAAGAAAGTTTCTTTCTTTTATAAATTGTGGAAATATGTTTGGTTTTGTCTGGTAGGTCTTCCACAGAGTGAAGAGTAGCACTCTGCAGATTTATATCAAGTTCCTGGGACACATTCAGGACTTCTGTTTGAGTTGGTGATTGAGTGGCTATTTGGATTGGTGTTTGGGCTGTATTTGGGGGTGATGGAGTGGGTTGAGGTTCAACTTGGGTTGTAGCAATGGTTGAACCCTCTCCAATATTGGGTTGATCTTTGATCATGTTAGGAAACAGAGGGGTTTCCTTGCCCGAAAATTTAAATTGTTTTCTCATATTAGAGAAAATTTTCTTGTTCAACTCAGGTAATATAAAAATGTTTTTAGGAGTTGACAAGTTTTGTAATTCACAGTTTATGATATGCTGTAGAAATCTGGGATACATTAAAAATTTAGAAGAACTAAGATTTCCCAACATACCATCAAATATCATGTATGAAAAATTAAATACTTGGTCTGTGCATAAACAGACAACAGCAGAGGCTATTGCCTTATTAAACTCATTCCAAGTACTTCTTTTAGGAGAAATACAATGCTGAATGGTATGTATTTAAAATTTCCATTGTGGGGAGAGAAGACCCTTTTGAAAAGTAACTATATTCAGTCTTCCCTCATATCCCATTTTATTCAAAATTTCAGCAATGTATTCCTTAGGAAGAGTAAACATACCTGAATCATCGTGTAATTGTAGATGGTGTCTGATTGATTGTTCTGTTACTGTGATGTGCTTTCCATCTACTTTAGATTTTATCATTGATGATGTTGTTCCTTCTGTTCGCTCAGCATTGGTCCAGAAATCCACCAAGTGCTGTTGATATGATTTTGGTTTTACAGTTAAGGCAAACTGTATATATGAATTTCTCAAAAATTTTACGATCGGACGGAAATCTTTTGTTCCGTCGGGATTCTTTAAAAATGCAACCATATTGTGAAATTCTGAGTATTTGAGATCGGTTTGCACATCGAGAGTTTGTAAAGTTGCCATTGTTGTTGAGTTTTTGCAAGAATTTTGTTACAGATGAAGGGTTTTTGATCGTAAACTAGGGTTTATCGAGAGAATTTTGGTGAATCGAAGTGAGATAATGTTAAATTAATCGACTACCGCCTTTTATATCTTTCGATTTACCCTGCAAAAAGACTAAATTGCCCTTCGAATTATACCATAACGGTTATTTTCATGGGGGTTAGTTTGGTCATTGTGATTCTGAAAGACCAGTAGTAAATAAGATATCAGTAGTAAAACGTCAGTAGTATCTACTAACATCAGTAATGACTAAGGATTTTGACATCAGTAGTAACTATAGACATCAGTAGTAACCACCAACACACAAGACCAGTAGTATATGTGAGTACCAGTAGTACTGACTTACCAGTAGTATTTAAGTAAACCTAATACACACCAGTAGTAATTAGCTACCAGTAGTATTTTGTGCACATACATACATACCAGTAATATAGACAAGCCAGTAGTAAAACACTTAAGTAAATAATATTTTACAACACTAACTTTACACATGATTTTAAGTGAGATTTTAAGTTATTAAAATCATTCCAATACTGCTAACCAAGAAGTTGAATCTTCCTACATCAAATGCTTTTGTAAAAAGATCTGCTAATTGATCATCAGTATGGATTTTAACTACTTTGATTAATTTCTTTTCATTACAATCTCTTATAAAGTGAAATCTTATTTCAATGTGTT
Organism: Calendula officinalis; assembly: GCA_963853835.1. Lineage (NCBI taxonomy): Eukaryota > Viridiplantae > Streptophyta > Magnoliopsida > Asterales > Asteraceae > Calendula > Calendula officinalis. The sequence goes on from OY970826.1 coordinate 73,646,740, forward strand.
TAGTTTTTGAATGTTTTACTGGATTATTCACAATACTAATAGCACTTTGATTATCAATAAAGATAGGAGTTTTAAGGATAGAGATACCAAAGTCTAGAAGCTGATTTTGAATCCATAGTACTTGAGCACAGCAAGCAGATGCAGCTACATATTCCGCTTCAGCAGTAGATGTTGATACATTTGTTTGCTTCTTACATTGCCATGACACCAGTCTTGATCCAAAGAATTGACATCCACCAGTAGTGGACTTTCTGTCTTGACATTCACCTCCATAGTCACTATCTGTGTAGGCTATGAGTTCAAATGGTGAATCATGTGGATACCATAGACCAAGTGATGGTTTGCCTTTCAAGTATCTGAATATTCTTTAACAGCCTGCAAGTGTAGTTCTTTGGGTCTTGCTTGATATCTTGCACACACACAAACACTATACATAATGTCAGGTCTTGATGCAGTTAAGTACATCAAAGAGCCTATCATTGATCTATATAAGTGTTCATCTACATCCTCCCCCTCAACATCAGGATGTAGGTGTTTGTGTGTTTCCATTGGTGTACTAGCCCTTTTACTGTCTTTTAAGTCAAACTTTTCCAAGATGTCTTTGACATATTTTGATTGATTTCTCAAAATACCATCAGTTCTTTGATTGACTTGGAGTCCAAGGAAGAAGTTCATTGGACCCATGGAGCTCATCTTGAATTTAATTTGCATCAGTTCTTCAAATTCTTTGCATAATAAATCATTGGTTGAGCCAAAGATGATATCATCTACATAAATTTGTACCAGTAGTATATCATCTTTGACTTTCTTTGTGAACAAAGTTTTGTCAATGGCTCCTCTTTTAAAGTTATTCTTCAATAGGTATGATGATAATGTGTCATACCATGCTCTTGGTGCCTGATGTAGGCCATATAGAGCTTTATCTAATTTGAACACATAATCACCATGTTTTGGATCTTCAAAACCTGGAGGTTGGCAAACATATACCTCTTCTTCAATTTTCCCATATAGGAAAGCACTCTTAACATCCATTTGATAGACTTTGAATTTCTTGAATGAAGCATATGCTAGAAATATTCTTATTGCTTCAATTCTAGCAACTGGAGCATATACTTCATCATAGTCTATTCCTTCTTCTTGAGTGTATCCTTGGGCTACAAGTCTGGCTTTATTCTTGATCACTATACCTCTTTCATCTTTCTTGTTTCTGAATATCCATCTTGTTCCAATGGCTCTTTTTCCTTTGGGTAGAGGTACAAGTGTCCAAACAGCTTGTAATTTAAATTGAAGGAGTTCCTCTTGCATTGCCTCAATCCAGTTTGAGTCCTTCATTGCTTGTTGGATCTTCTTTGGTTCATCCTGAGACAGAAAGCATTCATACATACATTCATTAGCAATTAAACTAATGTTACACATATTTGCAGTTAAGCTTTTATTTAATTTGCTTCTTGTTTGAAGTGGTGAGTTAACATCACTTAGAACAAGGTCTAATGGATGGTTCTTCTGAGTCCTTGTAGTTGTAGCTTTATCAACCACTAGTTGATTTCCAAGATTGGACTCATTTGTCTCAGGCAGTTGTTCATCTTGTGTTCCTTCATTGTCATTGAAGTTTGGTTCACCATCATCTTGGTCAGAATTACTACTGCTATTGTCTTTGTTGAGATCAGTAGTATTGTTGTTGTTACTGGTATCAGTAGTATCTTGAGAATCTAGGTTATTGTTGGGACCAGTAGTATTTTCAGTACTATTACTGGTACCAGTAGTATTGGAATTACTACTGACCTCATTCTCAGAGTTACTACTGCTTTCAAAATTTAAGTTATTACTGACATCAGTATTAACTATGGGAGCAGTATCAACTATTATGTATCTCATCTTTTCTTGACCAGTATTAACAGATGATGTTCCTTCTTTTTGATTGTGACAATTTGAATTACCTACATTGAAATTTATATTAGGATTAAAGGATTTGGTTAGATTGTCTATGTCAAATAGCCAATCTGGACCATTTCCTTGTTCATTAGGTACATTTTCATTAAAGGATACATTGATGCTTTCTTCAATTATCCTTAGTCTTTTGTTGAATACTCTGTATGATTTGCTTTGAGTAGAGTATCCCACAAAGATTCCATCATCAGCTTTGCAGTCAAACTTACCAATTTGTTCTCTTGTAATCAAAATAGTACAAGGACAACCAAATGATTTTAAGAAACTTATAGAAGGTTTTCTTTTATTGAAAAGTTCATATGGTGTTTTAAAATGTGGCTTCACTATTAATACTCTGTTTTGAACATAACAAGCAGTATTAACAGCTTCTGCCCAAAAAGTAATTGGTAATTTTGAGTCTGCAAGCATTGATCTTGCTGCTTCAATGATGGTTCTATTCCTTCTTTCAGCTACACCATTTTGTTGTGGAGTTCTAGGTGAGCTGTATTGCCTGTCAATACCTTTAAGATCACAAAAGTTAATTAAGTTAGCATTTTTAAATTCTGTGCCATTATCACATCTTATGGCTTTCACTTTTTGATCAGATGTGTTTTCCAGGTTGACAATTAAGTTCTTTATGAGTTCACTTGTTTCATCCTTTGTCCTGAGAAAGAAAACCCATGTACAAGAATGCAAAGAGCAAAAGTGGTGGCATATCAGCCTTTTGCTCATGATAGATTAACTATAGACAAGTTAATAAACACCTTAGATCTAATTGATGATAGAAGTTTATTAATTTTAGTGCTTCTTTCAAACTTTTTAATTGTTAATTTATTTTGTTCAAATAAAGGTGTACAAGATGATTGATCAACGGATCAAGGAAGAATTGCTTCAAGCTGTGGATGAGAAAGAGTTCTATGAAACAAAAAATAAAGAACTAACAAGTAAATTAGAAGAATGTCAGCTTGAAATTGAACAAAATAAATTAACAATTAAAAAGTTTGAAAGAAGCACTAAAATTCTAGATGAATTAACTAATAATCAAACTACAGAAAAGGTTGTTCATGGGGTGGGATATCATGCTGTACCACCTCCACATAAATTCATTCCTCCACTTAAAAACAGTTCAGAAAGAATCATTAATGAATTAAAAACTGAAAATCAAACTGAATCTAATACTGAAACATCTGAATCAAATGATTCTTCTGATGATGAGCAATCAATTGAATTTACAATATCTCAAACTGAATCACCAAAATCAATTGATACAAGTTTTCACACAGCTCAAAGTCCAAATGATTCTCTTAAATATAATGCAGAAAATATACCCAAAATTCTAAAAAGAGGAAACCAAAGAAATAGAAACCAACTCTTAGAACAAAGAAAAACAATAAAGGCTCAAGAAAATAAATTAAAATGTGTTATTTGCAACAAAGTGAATCATTTAGCAAAGGATTGTCACTTCAATCCAATAAATTGCAAGGAGTTAAAGGAATTTAAAGTTTTTAAAGAAAATGCAAAAACTCAAAAGTTAAAAGATACTACTGGTTCTTCAGTAGTAAATACAATCAAAACTCCAATTGCTGAAACTCCAAGATTTGGAAGAAGTGCACCAAGATTTGTGCAAAACAGAAGAGTTGGCAGCCCAAAGAACAGCAATTACTTCAAGAACAATGGAAAATCCAATCAAAATAAACAATATTTTAAATTTTCCAACACCAGTAGAAACTCTAACAAATTTACTACTGGTGTTAACCCTAATTATAATGCTGTATGGTACCAGTACAAGAATACTACTGGTAAAAACCCTAATTTCAAAAATACTACTGCTCCCAAAACAAATTTCAAAAACACTACTGGTGTTAACTCTAAAAACACTACTGGTCATTCTAAACATGGTAAGTACCCAAATACTACTGGTCCATCAGTAGTAAAGTATTCAAAAGCTAAAAACAATGGGTATAAACCAAGATCAGTAGAAAATTCTCACACCAGTAATAACTCCAAAAGAACAGTAGTAAAACAAAACACCAGTAATAAACAAGTATGGGTACCAAAAGTCTTTAAAGTTAAATCCCCAAAAGCTTATTTCTCAAAGGATGAACCCAAGACATATAAAGCTTGGGTTCCCAAACTTAACTAATCCTTTACTCATTTGTGCAGAGCATTCAGATCCCAGAAGAAGGAAGAACATGGCATATTGATAGTGGATGCTCAAGGCACATGACTGGAAATCTGCAAATTCTTAAAGATTTCAAGTCATTTGATGGAGGATATGTGGCATTTGGTGAGAATCCCCAGGGAGGTAAGATTACAGGTAAAGGTACTGTTACTAATGGAAAAATTACCTTTGATGATGTATTTTATGTAGCTGAACTAAAATACAATCTTGTCAGTGTGTCTCAAGTTTGTGATAAAAAGAACAAAATTCTGTTCACAAACATTGAGTGCATCATTCTTTCTCCTGATTTTATTTTGGACGAAAAATATGTTGTTTTAAGAACTCCTAGAAGAAACAATGTGTATTTCCTAGATATAGGGGGAGAACTCATTTCTACAAATGAGGTCAACTGTTTTATATCCAAGGCAAACACCACTGAATCAGAACTATGGCATAGAAGGATGTGTCACACAAATTTTAAAAACATGAATAATTTAGTAAAAAGAAATCTGGTCATTGGACTACCTCAAAAACAATTCATGTGTGATCATCACTGTGTTGCATGCCTAAAAGGTAAACAACACAAGACTTCTCATAAGTCCAAAATTGTTAACTCTATTTCTGTTCCTTTACAGCTCTTACATATGGACCTTTTTGGACCTACAAATGTAATGAGTATTGGAAAGAAACAATATTGTCTTGTTATTACTGATGACTTTTCTAGATATACATGGGTTTTCTTTCTCAGGACAAAGGATGAAACAAGTGAACTCATAAAGAACTTAATTGTCAAACTGGAAAACACATCTGATCAAAAAGTGAAAGCCATAAGATGTGATAATGGCACAGAATTTAAAAATGCTAACTTAATTAACTTTTGTGATCTTAAAGGTATTGACAGGCAATACAGCTCACCTAGAACTCCACAACAAAATGGTGTAGCTGAAAGAAGGAATAGAACCATCATTGAAGCAGCAAGATCAATGCTTGCAGACTCAAAATTACCAATTACTTTTTGGGCAGAAGCTGTTAATACTGCTTGTTATGTTCAAAACAGAGTATTAATAGTGAAGCCACATTTTAAAACACCATATGAACTTTTCAATAAAAGAAAACCTTCTATAAGTTTCTTAAAATCATTTGGTTGTCCTTGTACTATTTTGATTACAAGAGAACAAATTGGTAAGTTTGACTGCAAAGCTGATGATGGAATCTTTGTGGGATACTCTACTCAAAGCAAATCATACAGAGTATTCAACAAAAGACTAAGGATAATTGAAGAAAGCATCAATGTATCCTTTAATGAAAATGTACCTAATGAACAAGGAAATGGTCCAGATTGGCTATTTGACATAGACAATCTAACCAAATCCTTTAATCCTAATATAAATTTCAATGTAGGTAATTCAAATTGTCACAATCAAAAAGAAGGAACATCATCTGTTAATACTGGTCAAGAAAAGATGAGATACATAATAGTTGATACTGCTCCCATAGTTAATACTGATGTCAGTAATAACTCAAATTTTGAAAGCAGTAGTAACTCTGAGAATGAGGTCAGTAGTAATTCCAATACTACTGGTACCAGTAATAGTACTGAAAATACTACTGGTCCCAACAATAACCTAGATTCTCAAGATACTACTGATACCAGTAACAACAACAATACTACTGATCTCAACAAAGACAATAGCAGTAGTAATTCTGACCAAGATGATGATGAACCAAACTTCAATGACAATGAAGGAACACAAGATGAACAACTGCCTGAGACAAATGAGTCCAATCTTGGAAATCAACTAGTGGTTGATAAAGCTACAACTACAAGGACTCAGAAGAACCATCCATTAGACCTTGTTCTAAGTGATGTTAACTCACCACTTCAAACAAGAAGCAAATTAAATAAAAGCTTAACTGCAAATATGTGTAACATTAGTTTAATTGCTAATGAATGTATGTATGAATGCTTTCTGTCTCAGGATGAACCAAAGAAGATCCAACAAGCAATGAAGGACTCAAACTGGATTGAGGCAATGCAAGAGGAACTCCTTCAATTTAAATTACAAGCTGTTTGGACACTTGTACCTCTACCCAAAGGAAAAAGAGCCATTGGAACAAGATGGATATTCAGAAATAAGAAAGATGAAAGAGGTATAGTGATCAAGAATAAAGCCAGACTTGTAGCCCAAGGATACACTCAAGAAGAAGGAATAGACTATGATGAAGTATATGCTCCAGTTACTAGAATTGAAGCAATAAGAATATTTCTAGCATATGCTTCATTCAAGAAATTCAAAGTCTATCAAATGGATGTTAAGAGTGCTTTCCTATATGGGAAAATTGAAGAAGAGGTATATGTTTGCCAACCTCCAGGTTTTGAAGATCCAAAACATGGTGATTATGTGTTCAAATTAGATAAAGCTCTATATGGCCTACATCAGGCACCAAGAGCATGGTATGACACATTATCATCATACCTATTGAAGAATAACTTTAAAAGAGGAGCCATTGACAAAACTTTGTTCACAAAGAAAGTCAAAGATGATATACTACTGGTACAAATTTATGTAGATGATATCATCTTTGGCTCAACCAATGATTTATTATGCAAAGAATTTGAAGAACTGATGCAAATTAAATTCAAGATGAGCTCCATGGGTCCAATGAACTTCTTCCTTGGACTCCAAGTCAATCAAAGAACTGATGGTATTTTGATAAATCAATCAAAATATGTCAAAGACATCTTGGAAAAGTTTGACTTAAAAGACAGTAAAAGTGCTAGTACACCAATGGAAACACACAAACACCTACATCCTGATGTTGAGGGGGAGGATGTAGATGAACACTTATATAGATCAATGATAGGCTCTTTGATGTACTTAACTGCATCAAGACCTGACATTATGTATAGTGTTTGTGTGTGTGCAAGATATCAAGCAAGACCCAAAGAACTACACTTGCAGGCTGTTAAAAGAATATTCAGATACTTGAAAGGCAAACCATCACTTGGTCTATGGTATCCACATGATTCACCATTTGAACTCATAGCCTACACAGATAGTGACTATGGAGGTGAATGTCAAGACAGAAAGTCCACTACTGGTGGATGTCAATTCTTTGGATCAAGACTGGTGTCATGGCAATGTAAGAAGCAAACAAATGTATCAACATCTACTGCTGAAGCGGAATATGTAGCTGCATCTGCTTGCTGTGCTCAAGTACTATGGATTCAAAATCAGCTTCTAGACTTTGGTATCTCTATCCTTAAAACTCCTATCTTTATTGATAATCAAAGTGCTATTAGTATTGTGAATAATCCAGTAAAACATTCAAAAACTAAACACATTGAAATAAGATTTCACTTTATAAGAGATTGTAATGAAAAGAAATTAATCAAAGTAGTTAAAATCCATACTGATGATCAATTAGCAGATCTTTTTACAAAAGCATTTGATGTAGGAAGATTCAACTTCTTGGTTAGCAGTATTGGAATGATTTTAATAACTTAAAATCTCACTTAAAATCATGTGTAAAGTTAGTGTTGTAAAATATTATTTACTTAAGTGTTTTACTACTGGCTTGTCTATATTACTGGTATGTATGTATGTGCACAAAATACTACTGGTAGCTAATTACTACTGGTGTGTATTAGGTTTACTTAAATACTACTGGTAAGTCAGTACTACTGGTACTCACATATACTACTGGTCTTGTGTGTTGGTGGTTACTACTGATGTCTATAGTTACTACTGATGTCAAAATCCTTAGTCATTACTGATGTTAGTAGATACTACTGACGTTTTACTACTGATATCTTATTTACTACTGGTCTTTCAGAATCACAATGACCAAACTAACCCCCATGAAAATAACCGTTATGGTATAATTCGAAGGGCAATTTAGTCTTTTTGCAGGGTAAATCGAAAGATATAAAAGGCGGTAGTCGATTAATTTAACATTATCTCACTTCGATTCACCAAAATTCTCTCGATAAACCCTAGTTTACGATCAAAAACCCTTCATCTGTAACAAAATTCTTGCAAAAACTCAACAACAATGGCAACTTTACAAACTCTCGATGTGCAAACCGATCTCAAATACTCAGAATTTCACAATATGGTTGCATTTTTAAAGAATCCCGACGGAACAAAAGATTTCCGTCCGATCGTAAAATTTTTGAGAAATTCATATATATACAGTTTGCCTTAACTGTAAAACCAAAATCATATCAACAGCACTTGGTGGATTTCTGGACCAATGCTGAGCGAACAGAAGGAACAACATCATCAATGATAAAATCTAAAGTAGATGGAAAGCACATCACAGTAACAGAACAATCAATCAGACACCATCTACAATTACACGATGATTCAGGTATGTTTACTCTTCCTAAGGAATACATTGCTGAAATTTTGAATAAAATGGGATATGAGGGAAGACTGAATATAGTTACTTTTCAAAAGGGTCTTCTCTCCCCACAATGGAAATTTTTAATACATACCATTCAGCATTGTATTTCTCCTAAAAGAAGTACTTGGAATGAGTTTAATAAGGCAATAGCCTCTGCTGTTGTCTGTTTATGCACAGACCAAGTATTTAATTTTTCATACATGATATTTGATGGTATGTTGGGAAATCTTAGTTCTTCTAAATTTTTAATGTATCCCAGATTTCTACAGCATATCATAAACTGTGAATTACAAAACTTGTCAACTCCTAAAAACATTTTTATATTACCTGAGTTGAACAAGAAAGTTTTCTCTAATATGAGAAAATAATTTAAATTTTCGGGCAAGGAAACCCCTCTGTTTCCTAACATGATCAAAAATCAACCCAATATTGGAGAGGGTTCAACCATTGCTACAACCCAAGTTGAACCTCAACCCACTCCATCACCCCCAAATACAGCCCAAACACCAATCCAAATAGCCACTCAATCACCAACTCAAACAGAAGTCCTGAATGTGTCCCAGGAACTTGATATAAATCTGCAGAGTGCTACTCTTCACTCTGTGGAAGACCTACCAGACAAAACCAAACATATTTCCACAATTTATAAAAGAAAGAAACTTTCTTCAAAGGACACCAGGGGACAAATCGAGTCACACCCCAGGCTCAAAGAGTTGTCCTCCAAGGAGGAGAGAGGACATGAGGGGAGGGCTTTCACTACTGATGCCCCAAAGGTGGGTGCACAGGACAGTGAAAACATCATTAGGACCCAAACCTCGGCAACTTTGAGTGATGACTCTTTTGAGGAATTACTCAAAGGACCCCGGTGCCAAGAAACCACAAGGGGGGGCATCTCTGCTTCTTCTAGGAAGAAGAGAATGTCTAAAAGACCCAATGAATCACCAAGCAGTGATGAGGGCAGATCTGTGGAATTGATGGAAAGGAAGGAAAACCTTAAAACCAATGTACCTGTTAGTGAGCCCGATGATCTTGCTAGATGGAGTGAGGGCAGTATTAAAATCAACCAATTGACGGCTAAAGTGGATTCCTTGGAATCCACTGTACAAGATTGTCTCAAGTACTTAACCAATCAAGGAAAAACTATGGCTGCCATGAAAAGGCATGTGAATACCATCAACAAGAGGATGAGATTCTATGAGCACAGGCTTCATCAACAAACCAAAATCATCCGAAAATTGAAGAAAAAGATTGATGATAGTGAGGCTCCACCAGTTGAGCTCACTAAGGGGGAGAAGGATAACATACAGACAATGATTGATGAATCTATTGCAGCAGCAGCATCCTCCCTCTTAAATTTAAAAGAAACAAATGTTGATGAAGGCCCAGAGATAATGGTTACAGAAGATGAACCTGTTACTACTGCTACTATGGAATAACAAGTTGAAAAAGAAATACCAGTAGTAACTCCTACTACTGATATCATAGCAGTAGTGAATGAAGAAAAGGCAGCAAACACTACTGATGCCCTATCAGTAGTAATCTCTGAAGACATGCCAGTAGTAACTAACTTGGTTACTACTGATGACATTATTGAGCTGCCACCACTACTAGAACCTAAAGTGATACTTCCACCATCTCCAAAAAGAAAAACAACACAAATGGTGGTGAAAGATATTGATGATGATGTAAATTGGTTAGAAGTTGATGAATGCTCCCTGCCTCCACATCCTAAAATACTTCCCATATCACAGATACACTACTATGGTCCCAAATTTGTTATTGAATCTGAACCAAATATGAAGAAAGACAACTACATAGGAAAGGGAAAGGAAGTTGCTGATGAAGACCAACCTAACAGAGCACAAGGTCATGAAATGGTCAACAAAATCAATTATGCCAAATCAGCCAAACAGGATAGGTGGAAGGTAAAAAGAGCAAAATACTTAAAGAAGGTTGAAGTCTCTCTAGCAAATGAAAACAAAAGATTAGCAGAAAGGGCTAGAATATTGAGACAACCTTTCACAGAAATCAAATTGGCAGATATAGCAGATATATCAAAACTGCCACAATTTCAACAGAAGATCAAAACTAAACAAGTTGCTGAAACAAGAAAGGAATTACAAAGAAGAGAACTGAAAAAATTTAGGCAACTTGAACATGAAACAATAGAACTTCTTGAAGCACAAGTACAAGAATGCAAAGAGCAAAAGGCTGATATGCCAGAACAATTTGCAGAGAAGAAGAAAGAAATGATCACATTCTTGAAATCAAAAGGTTACAACACAAAAGCCTTTGGAAGAATGAAGTTGATCAATTTAATTGAAAAGTACTGTGTAGAGAAGAAGAAGGATCTTACTGAACAAGACATTAATGAGAAATACACCACTAAACTGGAACAGATAGACTCCAAAGAAATGAAAGAAAGAAAAACAATATCTGGAGAATCATCTGGTGTATCCTCTCAAATATCAAAGAAAAGAAAGACAATTGCTTCAGAACTTGATCAACCAAAGAAGAAATTACAAATGGTTCAAGTTTATGATCTCCCCATTGCTATCCTGCAAAATAATCCAATCATCAACTGGAGATATATAGATGATATGATTGAGATTGTCAGAGAAGATAAAGTCACTCAAAGATTCAGAGCTTGGAAACCTTTGGTCATGTCCCTAACCAGAAGTGACATTATCAAGATGTTGATCATTGGTAAACCAAGAATGACTAAAAAGTTCTGGAAGAATTCAGCTGCAGGTTATCTTACTGAAATGATTGATGCTGCTTTCTATCCAGAAAATTATCCAGAGAAGTATGCAAATTCAGAGAATGTTCAAGCTTGGAATGTGCTGCCAACTGTCAACATGTACTTCTTTGAATATACAAGTAAGAAATGTGACTTATTCCTTTATGAGAAAGAGTATCCTCATTCTGAGAAGACTCTCTATCAACTATGGTGCATGAACTTCATTAAACCTCATGATGCTATGCTATTTCAAAATAAAATGAATGAATTTGTAAAGAAGATTAGCAAATACATTATTGCACAAAGGAATAAACAAAACCAACAGACATTAGAAGGTGATAAAAGAAGAGCAAAACTGTTGGAAGAAAAAGAAAAAGAAAAGAAGAAATAAATGAAAACTTGATTGATTAAAACATAATCAATAAGTTTAGGGGGAGATTGTTGGAGCAAAACACAGATCAACTTATTACTGATGCTGCAGTTAGTACTGATCTTATTTAGTACTGATGGGGCAGAAACATTTACTACTGATGAAGTTGATACTGGTGTAAACTATAACTAAAGTTACTACTGATCAAGCTTATTGAAGATACTACTGATCTTAGTAGTTACTACTGATGATAGTTTCTGGACTTACTACTGATCACCAAGTTTACTACTGATGTTACTTATTTACTACTGGTGATTGCAGTTACTACTGATACGCGTTTTTGGAAGATATCAAGTCCGAGATCTTCGTAGAGATAGTTATAGAATGTAATTAAATGTATATCTTTTATAATTAGTAAACACCTTAGATCTAATTTCATCTTGTACAGCTCTGATACCACTTGTCAGGATCGATTAACTATAGACAAGTTAATAAACACCTTAGATCTAATTGATGTTCTTGATCAGCAATTACACTATCAAACTCATGATTTCTTCTGATTGCTTTTGCTAAATCTTCATTTAATTTAGTGTTTTCTTTTTCTAGATTTTTAATAATTTTAGCACATTCAGGAGTACAAGGTTTAGATTTTACCTCAGTTTTGTTGTCAGTAAAGGCCATGAGAGCTTGATTTTGAGCATGCTCTTCTGCTTGGAAGCTCCAGTCATAGCCTTGTCCTTGTTGTGACACAAGAGCAGTTGATTTTGATCTTTTGTCTGGTTGAGGACATTCTTTTGCAAAGTGACCAAGGTTGTTACAGTTGTAACACTTGACTTTAGTTTTGTCAAATCCTGCTTTGTCACCTTTGTTGAAATTGAGGCTTGTCCTACCAGTTCTTTTTAAGAATCTTTTGGTCCTTAGGCTCAGCATAGCCATCTGCCATTTAAGATCCATCTCCTCAAGATCATCTGGATTCAATTGTTCCAAGTCATCACTAATCAATGCAGTATGCACATGACTAGTGAAGAAGGATTCTCTTGCACTATCCTCAGAATCTGCAGCCTTTCCTGTGGAGATTTCTTGTCCTTGGCCTGTACTAGACATAAATGCAGCATTGTTAGAAGAAATAGAAGGGTTTTTGTGATTTACCTCAGTTTCAAACACTCTGAGATCATTATAGAGTTCATCTAACTCCTTTTCTTCTAGAGCATCTCTTTGTCTATACACCACTGTGTACATGGCCCATTCTTCACTCAGAGACCTTAGGAACTTCATGTTGACATCTTCTTGATCCATCTTTACACCAACTTGGTTGAGTTCACCAATTAGTTTGTTGAATCTGTCAAACACTTGAGTGAGTGTTTCATTGGGCTTTCCTTTGAAATTTTCAAAGTCTTGTTTGAGAACAGACTTCATGTTTCTTTTTGTACTCTTTGTCCCAACGAATCTCTTCTCCAGTGCTTCCCAAAGCAACTTAGCATCATCATATTCAACAAAGAGATGTTGATAGTCATTAGGAATGGCCAGTAGGAGAGTGCTTAGAGTTTTGAGTTCGATGCCTTTATCTTTCTTCTCCTTCTCACATTTAAGTTTGTCTGCCTCAGTTACAGAGCTGCTTGCTTGAACTTGACCAGTTTGTTTCCTTCACAAACGACTTCCCACATGGAATAATCTGTAATAAGCATGTATTGCTTAATACGATTCTTCCACATCCCAAAGTTATTGGGAGTGAGCATAGGGATTTTGTTGGCCTGAGTGCTTTCATTATTATCAGTCATGATTAATAATGTGTGTGTTTTAAAAATTAAAACTTTTTGTTGTTCTTAACAAATAGTAGATCTAGAACCAATTGCTCTGATACCACTTGTCAGGATCGATTAACTATAGACAAGTTAATAAACACCTTAGATCTAATTGATGATAGAAGTTGCAGCGGATCAACACTATATCAATAATTAAGAACAATGAACTGTAAGAACAATATGAGAAATATTAAGAACACAGTTTCACAAAAAGCTTCAATGTATATTATTGAGTTAACAATACACACGTACGTTTACAATTCGTAAGGAACATACTTATAGTAGTCCTTGAAGCTAAACTATTTACCCTAGTTATTCTAGGATTTGATTTACATCGAATTATAAAAGATATACATTTAATTACATTCTATAACTATCTCTACGAAGATCTCGGACTTGATATCTTCCAAAAACGCGTATCAGTAGTAACTGCAATCACCAGTAGTAAATAAGTAACATCAGTAGTAAACTTGGTGATCAGTAGTAAGTCCAGAAACTATCATCAGTAGTAACTACTAAGATCAGTAGTATCTTCAATAAGCTTGATCAGTAGTAACTTTAGTTATAGTTTACACCAGTATCAACTTCATCAGTAGTAAATGTTTCTGCCCCATCAGTACTAAATAAGATCAGTACTAACTGCAGCATCAGTAATAAGTTGATCTGTGTTTTGCTCCAACAGTAGTTGATTTTTATATATGTTGGGTCGATCATAAACCAAATATGCATTTACAACTTACAAGATGTGAGACTTCTAGTTTATGACTTGCTACAAGAAAAATAATAGATAATTTAACATGTAGATAATGCAATATGCATGGCCCAACTAACTTATTAAGGGTACATCAAGATTCAAGTATAACCTATGTACATTATTAACGTTCTCTCTCACTTACAACTTACTGATAGATAGTAATATACAATAAAATTGTTTAAAGTGATAATCCAACATATTTACAGTTGAGTGTCAGCTGATGTGAGTCATATATCTATAAGGTTTAAAAATATAAAGTGAATGTGTATTGTTGGTATGAATGTGTTAAATTGAGTTTTAGCTAACATAATGCTGATTTGCAAAAAATTTGAAGTGTAGGTCTTAAAATACATATGTATGATATCTATCAATTACTCTATTTCTAAATCTTTTACCTCTAGTCATAAGATTGCACAAATTATATGCATGCTTATAATCTATAAATAATAGTCATCTTCATGGTTGAAAGATATCTCAACAAAAATATCTATTATTTCTGTCTACACTTTGTATATAATTATACCGTTATATGGTTAATTGCTTACTACCATATAAAATATCGCACGGCAAAATTTACTAATTTCACAACAAATCATTAATAGTATACAAACATAATAATGACTTCAAAAAAGTATTTTCTTTGGTTAATAACATAAATTTTCTTTGTGATCTTCCATTTTTGCAAATTTTGTCTCTTAATAATTCTTTTCAGGTTCTTTTTAATATATGCGGTTCTCAATTTTCATTAATGTTGTTTGTTTAATTTCGTCAATTTCCCGTTAAATTCCTATCACGTGCCAAATACGTGAATCTTCAAATATTTTTACATGTACCAATGTCCAAAATCCTTTTGTTTCAATGTTTTCCAATTTTCATCCCTCTGTTTCTCTGTCTAAAATCTTACAAAAAAATCCTCATCTATTTCATCTTCTGTAAGTGTGTTAACGTCTCACAAGTCACAAGAAATTCGATACATTTTATGACCAATGCTCCTAATGCATCTTGTTGGACGAAACCTGCAAAATTTTGCGTATACAAAAAGCACATAATAGTTTCTGTAATTAACCTTTTTTTATACTTTGAAATCAAGAAACGCAACGCCTTCAATTTATGGATGACATACAATCGATAATTAGTTTTTCTTGTTATTAACCGTTTTTTATACTTGCTCAGTCAGTTAAATTTTTCTTCAATACTTGTCTATATTGTTTCAACTGTAAAACTGTTAAGACTGATACTGTAATAGAGATAAAGTTTGACACACACGTGGTCTATCAGGAGCGTGGATAACGCGCTAGATCCGTGGAGCACCGTCGCCAACCCAATGTGGAAATACCGCTACTCCCCTTCGCTGCAGTTCCTCCCCACCGCTGCCGCCGCCGCCGCCATGTCCCTCCGCCCTTCCCCCGCTGTAATCATTCTATCTCTGCCGTTCAAAACCTCTCTCTCTCGCGCGCGCACACACATACACCAACACTTGATATAATTACCAGTTCCTACTAATTGAGTTTTTTTATTTATTTTTGTTGAACCATGGCAGTACAGAGGCGGCCGGAATCAATGGCGAAGTAGAGGATTCTCAAATCGTCCGCACGCTCCCGTTACTGACAACGCCATCAACGACAACAACGATGAAAATCGTGATTTCCGGCCGGATTATAATCCTCCTCCGCCGCGCTCCCATTTTCGACCTAATTCCGATCCACCTTACAATCAGAACCAATCGTTTCATCCACGTGTACAATCATCTCCATCGTATTCAAATCCACACCAGCAGTTCGCTCCGCGGCCTCTGTACTATGAGAATCAACAGTTTCGGCGACAAGGACAACCGCAGCCTTACTTTAACCCAAATCAACAGTTCCGGCCACCTCCATCATACAATCAAGGGCAACAGAAGCAGAATGGTCAGCAGAACCAACAGTTTCGATCAACTCCATACCAACAATTCGCACCGCCACAATCTTTTGGGCAATTTCCACCACAAAAACGGTTTTATCAGCGGCCATCAAAACCAGTTTCAGATTTTCGTAATTGGGAGCATGCTAAACCAGGGCCTCCTTCTGGTTATGGTAATTACAAAGATGAATACTATTCCCCTTCGTATTTGTCAGTTTTAGCTGCTTCTTATATATCTAGGCCTATTTACATTCCAATATAATTCTTTGCTGTTGTTTGCAGAAATGTTTACAGTTCTTTCATACAATATACTCGCTGATTATCTGGCTATTAATCATCGAAGCAAACTTTATTATCACATACCTCGCCATATTTTAGATTGGCAGTTTCGAAGGAGAAATATTATGTTTGAGCTTGGATTATGGTCTGCTGATATATTATGCTTTCAGGTTGTAACTCTGTTTCATGCTTTCTTGTTAAATTTCTCTTATGTATGTGTTTTACCGTTTTAATTACGATTTACAGTTCTTTTTCTGTTTTGGTTTTGGTTTTGAATTTGAAAGCAACCCTGTTTTATAGTTATTTACTCATTTATTCAGGAAGTTGATAGATTTCAAGATTTCGAAGAAGACTTAAAGATTCGAGGATACATTGGTATTTGGAAGGTATATATATTTTACTGGATTGCTGTTATTTTGCTTATCAGATTAATGCACTTTGAATGTTTAGTTTTTTCTGATATTTGTTATCTAACCATCAAAATTTTAAAATTGTATGTTGTCTTGTTTGTCAGATGAGAACTGGTGAGCCAGTAGATGGTTGTGCAATATTTTGGCGTTCATCAAGGTATTCCTTTTTTTTATATATGCTTTTAACTGTAATTTCAGCATCATTCAGGAAATTATGCAACTGCATTTATCTAATGTTGATTAATTATATTTTATTATACTAGATTCAAGCTTCTGCATGAAGAAGCTATTGAGTTCAAAAAGTTTGGATTGCGGGATAATGTTGCCCAAATATGTGTTCTAGAGGTGTGTGTTGGTCTATAAATAACTTTTTATTTATTTATTTACATTTCTGTAAGCGTTATTCTTATTTCTTACAATGAACAGTCACTAAAAGAAAAAAGCTCTGAAGGTTTTAATAAAGTCATCATATGTAATATTCATGTGCTTTACAACCCTAAAAGGGGAGAGATTAAGCTTGGTCAGGTATTAACAAATCTTTTAGCTATATAATTAGAGTAAATTTCCCAAATCGTCCTTGTGGTTTGTAGAAACTACGGATTTCGTCCCTTGACTTTCTTTATTACACATATAATCCCTAATATTCAAACTTCTTATACCTTCAGGTTAGGATACTTCTGGATAGAGCAAATGCAACATCAAAACTTTGGGATAATGCTCCTGTTGTTCTTTGTGGAGATTTTAACTCTACACCGAAGGTATTCTATCTTTTCTTTTTCTCTATTTGACGATTTTATTTATCATCTCAATAATTTTTATTTTATTTTTTTGCTTCAGAGTCCATTATACAACTTCATAACGGAACAAAAGGTAAAATAAATAGTGTTCTGGTTTTCATTACACTCGCATTGCTAGAAACTGCTAAAACTTCATAACTCTTTACTAATTTTACTCTTAATTCAGTTAGATGTTTCTGAGCTGCCTAGAGATAAAATATCGGGCCAATATTCTGCTGAAATTCGTCCCAAAAGACCGTTTACCACAAATGTCAGGCATGTATCGTCATATCACAAAATCTATTTAAACATCACTTTAATTGAAAAATACGAACCGATTAATAAGTAGCTATTTTTATATCTATTTATGTATTTTGTAGACCTGAGTCAACTGATAATGCAAGTCAATCTTCCATAACTACTCAGCCTGAATCTACAACTAATATGCAAAATTTATCTGCTAATTTGGATGAAAATGAAAAAAGTGATTCAAAGAAAGAAAGTGAAGAAAATGCTATTTTATCTACATCCCCAAATGAACTACTGGAAGCCATAAAAGATGTAGCAGTAGCTGAAGATTCTACTTCATTTTTGTCTGAGTTACACGGGCCAGATGGTAACGGGCCCACTGAGCCCGAGGTTATGGAAGGTTCTTTGAGTAGTGAAACTTTTGTTGAGATGCCCGTTTATGACCAATCGGGTTGGACCCCTATGGAAATAGAAGCCGCAACGGGCTCCTCAGAATGCACAATCATGGAGCACCAGTTGAAAGTAAATAGCACGTATTCGGAAATTGAGGTAGAAAATAATAATAATAATAATATATGCTGACATCATCTTCGTTTTTTCTCTTTTTTGTTTCCATAAATATTATAAAAAATGTTAGTGACTTTTTTGTGGTTATGTTTGCAGGATTATTCTGGAACACGCGACTCATATGGGGAACCCCAAGTGACTAGCTACCATAGGGGTTTCAAGGGGACAGTTGATTACATATGGTGAGTCATCATTTTGAAAGAAATAAATAAAAAAAGGGTAATTATGGAAAATGTTTTTGTTTACATGCAGGAGAACAGAAGGGCTTAAAACTGTTAGGGTTCTTGCTCCTATACCAATACAAGCAATGCAGTGGACTCCTGGATTTCCTACAAAGGTATCAGAATCATTCTCTGAGAATAAATTAATTAATTAAAAAATAACAAAATGTCTTATGCTTCATTTTTAATATTATATTTTTACCAGAGATGGGGAAGTGATCATATTGCATTGGTTACTGAGTTGGCGTTCAGTAAAGATGAAGAGAGAAAAATCAGAAACTCAGTAACAAGCTATGTTTAAGGTCTGTTAGATATATTGTACCCATCGTACACCATAAACATAGCTTGTTATTATGCCATATTCAAGAAACAAAGTCAAAATGGTCAAAGTTACAGATACACCATCTACCGGTGGCTGTGTCAGATTACCCTAAATCATAACTTTTGATAGTTGGTTTCTCTAAGTCACAACTTTTTAACAAGATTAAGTGTATATAATCCATTTCCATTTTCATTTCGGCAAGTTTTCTAGAAGAAAGTGTGTTTTAACAAGACTAAGTGAATGTATATTGTTGTCGTATGAAAATATGACATATCAATATGTGTGTTAGTTGGGACTTGGGAGGGTCTAAATATCCTCAAATCCTCCTTTTAGAAAACCTGCTCCAAAAGGGTGTTGCCTATAATATAAATAATGTTGTAACGCAAAGGCTTTTGGCATATTTTCCTTGTAAGTTGTCTTGATTAAATGAGTAAAGTTGTCTTGATTAAATGAGTGTGAAGATAAGTAGAAATAATAGTAATTCTATTTATATTATTTAAGCTAGTTTTTTAAGAAATTCAAATGCAACAAACAATGCAGCGATATTAAAAAATGGTATTATTTGTTACTAAATTTTTCTACTCATTTGATCAATATAAGCGTTCAAATCAATGAATGATATTAGACTAGAGAATTAGTGAATTCTATATTTTAATTATTTTGTTTTATGAGTATGAAGTTAAAAAAGATTTAGTAAGAATTAATAAATAAAAAAAATTCTTCAAAATGTACTCACTTTGCAAAAATTTAATATGTAGAGATATTTTTAAGTCACTCGTAGGGCCACACAATCATAAACGTGTCTTAATTCATCAGCATCTCGGGCTCCAATAAATTGCATCTTCTTCTATAACTCGATCAGTGCCGGCCAATGTGTGCAATTAAACAGGGCCCCAAAAAAATAGGGCCCATATTTTCCTTTCTTAATTGTTTCCAAAGCTAGTTGTGGATCACTTGATTCCTGCCTTACTTGTGGCCCGTGTTTGATGATATCTCTTCAAAACAAAATATGTTTTTTCCCCCAAGAGTTTATATTTTATTGTTATATATTTAGGTTTTTAAAATAAAAAACATTTGGCCAAATTAGACACATCTATCCTGTCAAAGAAAACTATAAAACTGAAAAGTTTAAAGTACGATTATTATTTTAATTAACAAGTTAGACAACTTAATTTTTTAGATAACATGTATGGTTAAAGAAGTTAATAAAAAAACAAAAGAACTAAACTTTTGATATGTAGAATAATTTATTTTCATTAATACATTCAAATTACATAATTTTTAATACTTCTTTATCTAAGATTATATATATCAGAGACATATGTGTTTGTATATGTGTAGGCTCTATAACTTTTTACTATCTAGGGGCCCTTTAAATTTTTACACAAGGCCTAACATATGTCGGGGCCGGCCTGAACTCGATTGTGCAGGTTTTTCAACTGCAATTTCCATTTGTTTATGTGAGACTAGTAATAAGATTTTCTGAAAAAAAAAACTTATATAGTTTTATGATAACAAATATGAAAACTACACATCAAATATCAAAAGTTACAAAATAACAACATTATTATTGATTGAATTTTGATCACTTTAAACTAGTTTAGCTAGTATGGCGTTAGCATGCTCTTGCACCAAATCCCATATCATATTAACATGCTTTTCATCCATAAGAGTTGCACCTATAGCAACCCGAATCACATATACACCTTCAATCACTGTGTGTGTCATGTAAACAAGACCCGACTCGTTCAATGATTCCAACAAATTCTCGTTCAAATGGTTTATATCTATGTCGGTACTTCCATTAGCAACGGTCGATAATGCTAATGGCGAAATCCTAAAACACACCATAGCAAAGTTTCTAGGAACCAAGACTTCGAATTTGTTGTTTGTGGACAAAAGTGATTCAAAATACTTGGCCATTTTCACATGTTTTCTTATGAACTCTCTTATCCCATTTACACCATAGCTTTTTATCACCATCCATAACTTCATGGCCCGAAATCGTCGGCTAAGAGCGATCTGCCAGTCTTTATAATCCACCACTTGTTTAGACTCACTTGCTTTATTCTTTAGCAACTCGGGATCGGTAGATAGAGCTTTTGTGAGGTCGTTACGATTATTAACCCAAAGACAACAACAATCTAATGATGTCAAGAACCATTTGTGCGGGTTGAAACTAAACGAGTTTGCGTTTTCTACACCATCAAGAAAGTGACGAAACTCGGGGCATATGCATGCACTTCCCGCGTAAGCGGCATCCACATGGGCCCACATATTGAAACATTTTGCAACCTCGGACAATGTTCGTAGTGGATCCACTGCAGTTGTTGGTGTTGTTCCAACCGTGAGACATAAGTATAACGGGATCAAACCTTCTTTAACATCGGATTCAAGCGCGTTCAATAACGCATGTGGGGATAACTCGAAATTTGTGGATCTTTTTGTCTGGATACATCGAACATTATTCGGATTGATCCCGACAATTTGACACGCTTTTTGGAAAGAAAAATGGGTTTGATCCGAGCAATAAACAACAAGCTTTCCTAAGGTGTTTTCTTTAGTCCCATTTTGGTTTAACTTTATTTCTCTAGCGGCAATCAAAGTGCAAACAAAGCTCTCACATGTACTGCCGTGTATCACACCACCACCATGACTGGAAAACGAGAATGATTTAGGGAGTTGAAGAAGCTTTAAAAGCCACTCCATAACAACCATCTCGAGCTCGGTGGCTGAAGGAGAAGACAACCAATTAAACCCTACGGTGTTAAACCCCGTAAGAAGCATTTCGCCTAGGAAATTTCCGGTACTTCCATTCGACTGGAAATAACCCAAAAAACCGGGACTTTGCCAATGGGTTATACCAGGAATTATATGTTTTTGTACATCTTGCAAAATGGCTTCGATTGGTTCAGGGTGCAACGGTGCGGAATTGGGCATAGTTTCTGTGAGAAAACCCGGTTTAACTTGGCTACAAACGGGGTATTTCTCAATATTTTTGTAGTAATCGGCTATGAAATCAACTACCAAATGAGCTTGCCTCCTAAACTCTTCAGGATCTAGAGGGTTCATGTTGCTAGTTGTTTCAACAATATTGTGGCTACCCATTTTGTTAGAAGTTAGAAGAATTTTGTGCTTATTATTTATTTGGGCAATCAGGTTTTATTTATAGAGTAGCTATAAGATGTCCCACAGCTGTAGTAGTATAAAAGGAAAAAATTAATCAATAGATTTCAAAAAAGGGGGAAAATTAATTCGAAAAAAATAATAATCAATAGATGCCACACAATATATGATCCATCACGTACAAGTAGTAAAAAAGGGGGAAAAATTAATTCGAAAATGACGAAGCTTCAATTGTCCGAGTAAAATTGTTAAAAAGTCTAATATCCATGTCTCGTTAAAAGTTGGCACCATACGATACCATGACGTGTTTCTTTGTAGAACTAGTAAAAATGGAAAGAATTAATTTGAGAATGGCAAAGTCTCCATTTGTCCAAATAAAATCAATTTAATGACGATCCAGCTGTATCTGATCGACCTGAATAAGTGTCAGAAATTTAGTAATGATTTCGTTTATTTGGAAAACTGTGAAGTCGTGAAACACTTTCAGATCAAAGTATTTCGTCGGTATTACGAAATCTTAGATCGGATAAAATCACAATTTCAAGAACAGAGAATTCGAGAGTATTCTGAGAATTTTCGTACCTTAAAATAATGACCCAATCGATGCTAAATTCAAGCATGCTCTAAACCACCGAAAACTGCCAAAAGCAGTTTCGAAACTGCTCACAACCATCCAAATACGGGTCGGATTCGGGTCTGAAATCCGGGTTTTAAATCCGAATTCGGATTTTCCAGGGTTATATCAAAATATAAACGCAGCAATCACCGATGATTAAGCAGAGTAATCATCAATGATTATGAAGGAAGTCATACCCTTGAAGCTTTTGTAATCACCGATGATTATGAAGGAATTCATACCCTTGAAGCATTTGTAATCACCGATGCCCCCAGCCAGGGCGCTGCCCCTTGGACCCCGTTCCCAGGGGCGCTGCCCCGGACTCCCGTTGAGTTAATGTATTTTAATCACAACAAATTCAAACAAGTGTGCAGTTCGCATCACCCTTGTTCAATATTTATTAGGATTATATTTGGTCAAAAAATTTATCTCATTACACTTAAATAATATTGGTAATACAAATCACCAACATTAAGTATTGTGATAATGACCATATATATACATATAACTTTCAAGAAGATTGATATTGACGGACTTAGACATATTTTTATCCGTCAATAATCTATAATTTATACTACGTATATGATTTATAATAGGAATAACTTAACGTTTTTCGAAATTGTAGATCATAACTCCAAATTAGAGAAGAAACAGGCCAAATACACGAAAGAACGAACAACACCTGAAAGTGCCACGAATGGTGTTGGTCGTGCCGCGAAGGCCGAGTCCACTTGAAGGAAAATGGCCGCATGTTAAACAAGCAGAAGATATTTTTTTGGATGGATATTTGATCCGAAATTCTCGAGAGTGGGCCAAATTCTTTCATATAAGTGGGCCGGTCAATTAAAAAGAAGAGAACCGACATACATCGTATTAAAAAGAGGAGGCCCTCGTAATTAAAAGGGTCACATAAGAAGATTAAATATAGGGCTCGTTAATCGAATCGAGATAATTCGTGAGATATTTGGGATCGACCTGAAAAATACCCAGAATTGACTCGTTGTGAACCGAGCTACCTTGAGTTAAAAAATACACAGCTCGTCAGACTCGCAAGCCTTATCGAGTTTTTATTAAATGACCCTTTTATCCTTTTCATATACATAATTACACTTATATCTTTTATATATAAGATTAAAGAAGAAGAAAAAAACACCTAGCCCCCATTTTGTTTCACGTACGTTGCCTATGATCATCATAATTTGGGCGACGGGCAGGTCGGGGTCGTCATTACGACTCGTCCAGAAGTCACCAGAAGACAATAGTCTCACAATGAAAACATGTAAAAAAATGCGCAAGAAAAAATCAATATCTTTTAATAGCTATAAAAGAATAAATGGCAATTAATTGACAGGCTATCATATTTGACTTCGTTTAACTTTAAGTTAATTAAAGCCATGTTATGTTTCTGGAACATATTAATTATTTTCGTAAACTATTGAATTTAGCAATTTTTATCAAAATAATTATTTTATTTGAATTTTTCCTGAAAACCAAAGTTAGTCAATCATAAGTTTTATGTGTGATATACTCGATATTAAATCTTTCGAAAATTTATAATTTATGACCTTAAAAATATATTCATATTCAATACATTTAATTATTTTTCATACTGTAAAGATCTTAAAAATAATTTTAACTTATTGAAACGCATTGGGTGATCATTGTAGGATAACAAGCATCGATAGTATTATATATTCATCTAATATTTAAATTTGTAAAAAAGTCAAGATGTTATGTAATACACCTAGAATAACAAAATTTGAACGTTTTGTTTTTTGAATCGTTTTAGTTTTCCATGTTTTGGACTCTTAGCATGAGTTATGTAATCTCATTAATAAACGAGGTATTTAGAAATTTGGCAAAAGGCCATTGGTCTAGCGGTAAGGTGTTTGCCCCTATCCTTATGGTTGGGGTTCGAGTTTTATAGTAGATATATGTGGTATTTAGGAGTAGAGTAGGATTTGCCGTTAAAAAAGAGAAGTTTGGCAAAATAGTAAGTGTGAGAGCGGGGGACCAAAGTTCGCAAATATATGAAAGGTTGATTACTTGATTCCTTTATATATACATTAAGCATTGAAAAGTTACTGTTCATTATAATTTAAAATTTGAGTTTTAGAAATGTCCGTTCTGTTCGCGGGTATATCCATGTCTTTCACTACTCACATTTAATAATAGAGTATATAATAATTTAGAAGATTCAAAACACCCCTATAGTATGACGATTTTGATATACAATTTTGAAATCTTAGATTCTTAGCCAATCTAACTAATTTATAAATAATACAAAATTATACATTCATAATTCATGTTAAATATCAATGATTTTTATGCAATATTTTCATCATTAATTTTAGTTGACCTTCTAAAATAATCACTATAATCGGTTCATCAGGTTAAATATCGATGTAGATGTCACTCACATGTATAATATTTGATATTTGACATAGGGTTAATAATGATTTAATCTTTAAACCTTGATTTCGTTTCCATTTTAACCCATTATCTTTTTTGTAGGTTTTTATCTTTAACTTTGACCGACTTTCTAAAATAGTCAGAGTAATTCTTTCACCGGTTTGAATGTCCGTGTACACGCCACATATATAATTTATGATGATTTTGCACATATTTGGCGTATGATGCGGATGTTATCATTATAGTTATTGTCATTATTACTATGATTATTATTATTTATTTATTGTTCATAAATACAATATAAAGAATATGAATTCAATAGAAACCGAATCATGATCTTAATTATAAAAAAAACGTATGATTTAAAAACCCGCAGCAACGCGCGGTTTAAGTGGTTTAACACAATGCTTGTTGGTAACTAATGGTGGAAAATGAAATGTCGAAATGAGTTGTAATTTGAGGGTTATAAAGTAGAATACGGATCATTAGTAGCAAAGCACGCGGACATTCTACCGATATACCGACATACCGTAACAAATAGGTGGAATGCATTCTACCATTCAACCTTTCTTATTAACCACAAATGATTATTGCATGCAATTCAAGAGCAATATTAACCAAATTGCACATATCACAAATGATAATCTCAATTCATGCTCCCAATTCCATGATTAGACCCAAACTCGAATGCGTATCTAAGGTTGCTGGGTATGGGCACCACATGTGGTGGTGCCTTTTTCTGCCACCTCATCGCCACCTCAGCAACCACACCACCACCATACCACATCATTTGGTGGAAATATCCACCACACCACACCACACCATTTTATTTTCCATTTCATCATTTCATTTCCATTTATTTTTCACACAAATAATATTAAACTTCCATTAAAATTAAAATAACAATACATTAAATTAAAAATACAAATACTTAAAATTAAAAATAACAATACTTAAAAATTTAAAAAACTAAAAATTTAAAAACTACAATCCTAACTCGCTCATGGCTTTTCGGGCCCTTTCCTTCGCGGCAAGTAGATGTTCAAGATCTTCTTGCGTCATGTCTGGCGTCGGTTGCATATTCAAAATATTCAAATTATTGATCATTCTTTGTTCGCTTGCTCCCTCCCGCTTGTGGTTCTTGTGTTTGGGTTTGTTGAGAAAGTAGTTGTTGATAATATTGGCCGGTGGGTGCAAATTGAGATACATTTTGTGAATATTGGGGTTGTTGAAATTGAGGTTGATATTGAGGTGCGGTTTGTGGATAAAAATGAGGTGGGACAACACCAGAATTTAGGATGTTAACATACGGCTCGTAGCTACCAAATCCTAGGTTCGGTGGTATATTTTGTTGTGAAGGTTGGTTGGGTGTTTGTGGAGAGTTGTTGTGTGGATCCATTGTAAGTAGAGAGGTATGAAGATTGGAGTTTTGTCACACCCCGCCAAAAATGGTTTGCGGAAGCGCGGGCGTGGACATTTTGAGTAACACAAGCATATGATTATTGTAAACAATAATTGTTTAAAACTTCATAAAGGTTTGAAATAAAGTAATTTCACAAAAATTAACATAAATGAAATAACTTAAATCCAAAAGACATAGTTTTAAAATGATTTGTGATCGTGACATCTTGACACATGCATGCTTGCTATCCAATGTTATTATGACTCATGCTTCAACTTAGTTACCTGAAAAACATATGAAAAATGATCAACAAAATTGTTGAGTGAATCCACAGGTTTAATATGAGTTTTGAAAACCAAAGTTTTTGTGTGCCAACAAGGCATAAAATGTATAATAACTTAACTTTGTAAATAGTTTGAAAACCAAAGTTTCAATGTGCCAACCAACGCATAAATTGTATGATGATATAATAAGTTGTATGATGATATAACGTTCGAAAATGATGTGCCACCACGGCAATAATATGATAACCGTTGAGATGTGTAAACCAATAAGTACGTAGAAAAGCATGACTAGTATCCATTGTAATGCTGACCCTAAGTCCATAACCAAAACTACCAACTCTAAATGATGTTACTGTATCTAAGATATACACTCCCTGATTGATCACACTGTGGGAGGGGGAGTATCAACCGATAGTACTATCTGCATATCCAGGGCCTAGTCGCAACTAGCTAATGATTATGTGTGTAAGCATCTAATGATGTTGCTATGCACTACACCTAAACTTAGTCCGAGCATAAGGATTGATTGTCATGTTTTGAAATATGTATCATCATAAGAAAATAAACAGTATGAAACATGTAAATATTTATAAAACAATTGATATGTTTTTCACCCCAAAGTTGTAAAACAGTTAATAAAATGCAGTAAAAAGTGGGGCTGTAGACTCACCTGATGCAATGCTAGCCCAAATGTAGATAATGTAGTGGTTTCCAACCAAATGATCTTAGCACCCTAAATGCATAGAGACAACTTAATGAGCGATACGTTGGTGACTCGTTTAAATTGGTCTCATAACGTTTTGCGACATAAGGGGTGGTTATTAAAACAATTTATATTAACCTAGTTTTCATTGAACGAACAGTTACGTATAGATTTTAAAAATAATAAACAAAAACTTAATTTGTTAAAACTATTTACATTAATAACCAAGAAATTTTGTAATTTATTATTATTTAAATAAATAATTAAACAAGTATTTGAGAAATTTGGATGAATACCACTTTAAAGATGGACATTTATTTATTTTATTTTACGATTATTAAAATAATCAATTTAAATCAATTTTATTTAATAAATAATTGGCTTGAAGAAAAGTATAAAGTCTGATTTATTTTGTTTAAAAAAATGTTGGCTTCCATTTAATCTATTGGGCCACATAATTATTTATGGGCTTACACATGTAGGCTTAAAACAACATTTTGGGTTTATGTATTGGGCTAAGAGGAAACGGAAGTGAGCTGGTAATATGTGGGTTAACAAATATTTGTGTACTGGGTTTGTGAATGGTGAAGCATAACGAAGACAGCCATTTGGTTGTCGGCGACGATGGGAAAAAAAACAACACCCACACATCTTTAAATTTGGACAGTCTCGAGAAGAAACATGGCACATGATTATTACGGCCAAAATATGCGACTCACACACAAGTGTGTGCACCGTCGTGATTGATAGGCAGACCCATATAACGGAAATAACTGATCAATACATATACGAGTTATTAAGTGATTATAACGAAACGAACACAAAACAATTTAAGAGAGTATACCTAACGAGCGAGACCAAAAGAGTCTGAGTGCTGGAGAGATTAAGATTGTCCGGACCTCGAGCTGTCGCCGGTGAAAACTTTTCTGGTAACCGGAGGTGGTGGGGAAAACTGAGCAGTAACACATGCCAAAATAATATCGACATTACGAAACTCAACCATGTATGATTAAAAAGATTCGAAAATACCTTCGCCGGAATATTCCGTCTGCTTCACTTATGCTTTTAATTGGTGGCGTAGGAGGGTAAATGTGAGAGATGAAGAGTTGTGAACTTGAGATGATTCTGCTTATTTGTTTGATTCGATAGCAGTGAGATAGACCACAAAGTTTTAGTAGTTTTGAGATAGGTTTAAGTTTCATATATAGTGAAATGGTGGTGATGGCGTACGTGGGAAATTGGTTGTTTTATGATAACGGATCTTTAGAGTATATCAATATTTTATTCAGAGAATTCCGGACTCTTTGTTGCAGTGAAAAACGTATGCACGTGTAAGGGAGGGGATAAGATAGAGTTTAAGTTTCATTTATTTGGTTCATATGTTTATTAAATAATGTATGGTATTTTGTGTATTACTTCACGTACCACTTTATTCAATTGAGCTAAATTATCCTTATAATTTATATAAATTGTAAAATTTTGAGTTTGATTTGAGTTTATGTTGAGTCACCAACTCGCTAGATTGTATAATGCTACCTGTATGCGACACAGACAAATGACTTGTGCATAATGATGTTGTGTACTACCTACACATGGTATAAAGGGTTTTGCTAGACTTAAATGCTAAAATATATGTGATGAATGTTCTACCATAAAAATTTGGTCACATTAAATGTCGGGTCAAATGCCCGATATCGAGGGTTGTCACAAGTTTGTAGAGAGTAAAATGGATTAATTGTGTGTGTAAAATGAGTGAAAGTATGTAAATATATATAGGTAAATAATTATAAAAAAAAAGTTTTTTTTTTAAAAATCCCAACGGCTATATAGTCGTTGCCAACGGCTACATTTCGCCCAAAAAACCATCCGCCACACCGTTGCAAGCCGTGGCCCGTGGGCAGCCTCCTCCACGTCGACCCCCAACGCCGTGGGGGGGGGGCGGTGTTCCGGTTTCGAAAACGCCATGGGGGGTGTGAGGTGTACACCACGCCGGGCCGAGCGTGATCCCGTACCCACCAGCCTAACAACATACAATTAAAATATATTAATATCATAACAAATTTAGTACACAATTCGTCGAATCGAAATAAAAAAAATAAAACACGTAAGATCCACCCGATCCTATTTGTGTTTGTACTTGGTTTTGAAACCATAGCAAGAACGAGCATAACGAGCCAACTAACGATCTCCAAATGAATAGCAATCAACCTATACATAAAGTAGGGTTTACAAGTACAAGCGACCTTTTTCACGACTAATCGAAGGTACAAAACGATTGTACTAGCACAATTCCTTCAATTAGGCTGTAAAAACTCAATTTCCCCCTTCAGAATTCGATTGCTAGGATTTACCTGTCCAAGAAGTTTAAAAGCCCAAAAGCCTTATTCGATTTGTCCGGCCCATTATACTCGGCCCCAATAATTTGAGACAGCCTATGTATAGCGTCCAAGGCCCATCCATGACTCAAATTATTTATGGTCGTTAGTCGTTACACCGGGTCCCAACTCTTTCACTAACCTCCTAGAAAAAACATTTAACATATTTTCGAAAATAAAATCTCATGTGTTGCATGGAAGAAAGTGTGTAGCCCAAAATCTCAAGGGGTCTTGTCATTGGCTCACTTCATGCTAGATACCTCGACCATCTAGCTAATTAGCGGTGACGAACTAACAGTTTAAACTCTAGCCTAATGTCACTTTGTGTCAACTTAAAATCCATTCATGGCCCTCTTGGCGGTCTCGGGACCACTCGTCTTAGACCTCTGCCAACAATACCGTCTTTTGGAGACTTCTCCAAACTGGCGCCATCCCTACCATTGGCACAGACCCGCCAGTTGGGTCGCCACTTTGTCCCCGTGAGTTTGAAGACGGAGGAGAGGGTGGCGTGAGTTGGTGCGGGTGGCCCCAAAGGAGTATTTTGTGTGTGTATTTTGTAATGGTGGGTCCCAAAAACTTAAATGAAAGTGGTATTATTGGCATGTATACGTCAGTTTTATGTCGGTTGGAGGATGAGCTGACGTGACGCTGATTTGACAACAATTGACGGCATTAGTTTTCACCACTGTTACTTAGACAACAACTCGCAAGTTTTTGGTTTAAAATTTACCAATCTCTATAATACTCTATCTAAGTTAAACAAGATTTAAATAGTGTGGCTAACTTAAAACCTAGTTATCTAAGTTAATATTAGGGTGTCATACTGTCATTATCAATTTTTTTTTTATTAATTTTTTTTTTCTAAATTAAATTTCGCTTTTTACACATTTTCATTCAGATACAACCACCAGCCTCCGGCAGGCTCTGCATCTTCACCTTCTCTATCTAGAATCAGGTGAAAATGGCGAAGATAAAGTATTCGAAAATAGAGTAGCAAGATGCAAACGCTCGAACAATGCATCTAAACTCACACTAAATGTATACAAAAGCAAGCAAAAGAAATCTCGTAATCAAATTTATAATCATCACCTGCAGGCCAATTCGTTTATATCTGTAACGATCCTAATTTTATAATTCATAATTCCTATTTCAATTCCCCTCATATGACCACAACCTGTTCTTGCGTTCTAACCTTGATTCGTCTTTTTTAGGAGTTTTGAGCTAAAAAACTCAAATCGAAAAATTCCTATTTGAATTTTCAAATTCCACTTATAAACTCCTTTGTGTGTACATTGAATTTTATTATGTTGTTACGTATCATTACATAGATTTACATGTATGCATGTGTGTATTAGCCGAAAATGTAAATTATGAGTAAGGAAATAAACAATACACATAAAAAGACCATAAGTGTAAATTATGAAACCAAAATCATGAACATTGACTTCGGCTAATGCTATGTACATCTCCAGTTGATTTTTTTGAGGAATCGATCATATGTAAATGTGTGATAGATGTATATATGTTCGCATGTATGTATGTATATGTGATGTTGAGTAGAAATCTGATGTGAAGTTGATGTGGTACTTATGGTGGCCATGGTGGGCTTCACCACACCTGATGCTCTTATCTGACTAAATCATAAATAGCAACCACATTGATGATTTCTCGTCATTCTAAATGAAATTATAAGAAAAACTAACCAATTTCATTATTCTTTTCATATTGTAGTGGTAGAGTTGCTTCCTTGATCATATCACAATGGATAGTCTTAAAACTCCATTTAGTGGAATTAAGAAAGATGTTCAAGGAAGATTACAGTGTTACAAGCAAGATTGGGTTGGTGCATTAGGTTCAGGTGCAAGGTATCTTGTTTAATTATGCATTTAGCAACTAATCATGGCCTATAATCCTTATTAAGAAGTTAACCGATTGCACAAATACTAATAATCATTATTTCCTCTCTAGAATATTGGCTCCAACAGCATACATTTTCTTTGCCTCTGCCTTACCAGTCATTGCATTTGGTGAGCAGCTGAATAAGGATACAGGTGTAAATTAATGAATAATATGTATTTCGTGTAAAAGTTTTCGTTAAATAAAAAATATGATTTTTTTTATTAAAGCGTTTTTGTTTGAGGACAGACGATGCGTTGAGTGCAGTGGAAACACTAACTTCTACTGCTATATGTGGAATTATACACGCGATTTTTGGTGGACAGCCTCTTTTGATAATAGGTGTTGCTGAACCTACAGTTATAATGTATAATTATTTGTATACTTTTGCTAAAGAAAGACCTGAGTTGGGAAGGGGATTGTTTCTAGCTTGGGCTGGATGGTATAATCACTCTTCTCATGTTATTAAGTATAATTATTAGAGGTGGTAATTTTGACCCGTTTATATACAAACGGGTCAATGGGTTAAGATAAAAGGTTCAACTGAAACGGAAACTGCAAGTCGAATGGGTGAAAGTCATCTGAACATTCCTAATTGCTTTATTAAAAAAAGTCAGGTTATCACTGTAATAAAATAGTTCTTTAATCGTATTAGGGAAAATGTTATAAAAATAGCAATATGATATGTGTTGGTAATTATATTTTTTAATGGTTTGTTTTGGTAATTACAAGGTTTTAGTCGGCCTATATTGGCAACTAAAGGTTTTTTCTGTCCCTATTTGGTAATCAAAAGAAGTTTCTTGAGTCCAATGTGGTTATTACTTTTTTAAGTCTTTTTAACATTATAATTACCAAAGTACGCCAAATTTTTGTAATTACCAAAATGGATCACCACGTAAAATATGTTGCTATTATTATGACATTACCCATCATATTAACACATTAGCTATCTATAAGATTCAAGAAACTGAACAAAAAAGTGTTTGTGGGTCGGCCTAACCCGACCCGTTTTAAAAGTGAACCATTTTCCCACATCTAATAATTATCACATGTTCTCTAAATTCTTTCCTTCCATTTGATATGATAACATAAATATTATTCTTGTTATTAGGGTCTGTGTTTGGACCGCGTTGATGTTATGTGTTCTTGCTATACTCAATGCTTGCACGATCATCACAAGATTCACAAGAATTGCTGGTGAAATTTTTGGCATGTTGATCTCTGTGCTTTTTATGCAAGAGGCTATTAAGGTGGTGTATAGACACACACACTTGTTACTATTTTGTCTTTTTCCTTTACAGAGCTATGACATTTTCCATTTAATTAGCTATATGTTGGTTGTTTTAGGGAATAATAAGCGAGTTCCATGTACCAGAAGGAGAAAATGAGACAAAAGAAGAGTACGATTTTCACTGGCTATATACAAATGGTTTATTCGGGCTTATTTTAGCCTTCGGTACACTAATTACTTCCATGAAGAGTCGAGGTGCCAGATCATGGCCTTATGGTGTAGGTAATTAAACAAGCCATCTAATTCTATTATATATCAGCCACCCATTTTCATCTGTGCTGTTTTGGCCAAAAAAAAAAGTCTCCAAAAATGTAAAATGACCATTTCACCAGGGATATTTTAGTCTTTTTTTAGCGAGGGTAAAGCTGTCCTTTTACACAAAAAGTTGATGGTAATAAAAAAAATCAGCGACAAAAAAAAAATCATTACAATTTTGTACCACTCCACGGTAATTTTTTAAAAGAAAAGAAGAGCAGAGGAGAGGAATTGTTGTCAAAATTTCTTTCCCAAATTTCTTCCCGAAAGTGGGAGGATTTGGAGATAAAGTAAATTGATTTACCTAACTAACCTTAATCTAGCCTAATCAATTTATATTTTAAGGGTAAAGTTGTAAATTTGATGATATTTTTCCTTTCTCTCCATTATGGAACACAAAATATTGACTAATTTTTTTTTTCTTTTCTTTCCAAATCAGAAACACGAAAAATGAAAAAAGTCCTTCTAAAAATCTCTTTTCTCTTATAAATCTTCACTTCTCTTTTTTTCTCTTAATTAAAAATTCTGGAATACAATGTCCTATTTGATATATTTTTATATGGTTTTTGCAAGAACAGTGTGGCTTCGGGGTCTTGTAGCAGATTATGGGGTCCCACTTATGGTTTTGGGCTGGACCGCAATATCTTATGCTAAGCCCAGAGATGTTCCTCGTGATGTTCCTAGGCGACCTTTTTGTCCTCTTCCTTGGGAAGCTGCATCTTTATCACATTGGACGGTTATCATGGTATTAAAATAAATAAATAAAATAAAGATATTATAGTTAATAGATTGATTAAAAAGTAAGGTTTAATATTGTTACAGGATATGCTGAAGGTTCCCTTGGTTCACATTTTATCTTCCATAATACCAGCTTTAATGATAGCAGCCTTGTACTTTTTCGACCATAGTGTCGCTGCACAAATGGCACAACAAAAAGAATTTAATCTAAAAAATCCCTCGGCTTACCATTATGATGTATTATTGCTCGGTTTCATGGTATTTATTCCGTTCTATTATATATTTATTATTCTATATTATACTTTAATTAAATTATTGATTTTGTTTTTTGGTTCTGAACTTGTGATATTAGACTTTAATTTGTGGTCTGGTTGGTGTCCCACCATCGAATGGTGTCCTCCCACAATCACCCATGCACACTAGGAGTCTTGCAACTCTCGAGAGACAGGTTGGTTTACGCATGAGATTAAAAATAATTTTTCAATACAAAATTTTGTTATTTATTTATTTCTATATGAAATGTTGTGATTAACTGTTTTCAGTTAATGAGAAAGAAAATGGTTAAGTGTGCAAAGGAAGGCATGAAAATGGAGGCAAGCAAATTGGAAATATACGGAAGGATGCATGCTGCTTTTGTCGAGAGGGATCCTCATACAAAAGTATGTAACCGTACAACTTACAAAATACCGCTAAACAAAATTAATTTATCTAAAAAAGAATATTTAATTATCTGCAGAATCCTGTAGATAAGGAACTAAAAGACTTGAAAGATGTTGTCATGAATGAAGAAGATGGAGGTGAAACAAAGGGTAACTTTGACCCGGATAAACATATTGAGGATCACATACCGGTTCGGGTCAATGAGCAACGGGTCACAAATTTACTGCAGTCGTTGCTTGTGGGGGCCGCCGTTTTTGCTATGCCCGCTATTAGGAAAATACCTACTTCTGTTTTATGGGGATACTTTGCTTACATGTCGATTGATAGTCTTCCCGGTAATCAGTTTTGGGAAAGATTGTTGCTTCTTTTCATCCCTTCTGGTCGTCGTTTCAAGTAAGTAATTACATGATGAATTTATAGTTTTGAATTAATTACTAGTTTAAATCAAGCTTATTGTGGTACATGTGTGACAGAGTCCTTGAAGGTCCTCATGCTTCATATGTGGAGTCAGTACCATTTAAATACATAATAATGTTCACATTATTCCAGCTTGTTTATTTCTTGGTTTGTTATGGAATTACATGGATACCGATAGGTGGTATATTGTTTCCACTACCATTTTTCTTACTAATACCGATACGAGAACATTTTCTTCCCAAAATTTTCCCGCATCAACATCTTCAAGAATTAGATGCTTCGGCTTATGAAGAATATGCTGGCCCGTTGGTTCGCAATGTCACTTTTTCACGAAGGGTATGTTGTTAATTAAAAAAATTGGACTATTATAATATTATTACATGAAATTCGTATGACATTGCAAGTTTTGGTACTTGAATGTGTTTGAGCAGAGACCCGAAGAATCTAACGATGATGATGTGGATTTAGTTGATGTGTCTTCCACTGAAATATTAGATGAAATGATCACAAACAGAGGCGAGTTGAAGCTAAGATCAAGCTTCAAAGAGAGACAGTTTCATGTTAGTTAATTCCTCCCATTTTAAAAAACAATATCTAAATCTAAAGGTGGCAAAATGGGCAAGGCGGGCGGGCGGGCGGGCTGGTTGGGTAATGCATTCAGGCAAAAAAATTTGGGTATGGGGAAAAACCAAAACAAACATAAACTAATTATTATCATGTACGACATTAATTGAAGCCCTAATCGTTTCAGGTTCACCCTGATAAAGGCGATTCACTAGCCTAGAGCGGGTACAACAATCTTTCATATTTATATTTACATGATTAATTTTTTCATAGAATATTACAAATTATAGCGATTTTTTCAGTATATTAGGATAACTAGATTGAGGTTATGTGAATCAAAGTTAACTGTGAAGATCGAATAACTCTTCATAAAGTTTATAGATCTTTAGGCTCAAGAATAGTTAGTTCTTATCTGGAATAAGCATATACAAAATATATAATTGCAGAATTAGATAAACAGATTTGTATAGCTAAACAAGGTTTCATCATCATCTTTATATACAATGATTACTAAAAGCCCCAATTCTACATATAAATATGTAGAACGGTTTTTGGTTAACAGGATCATACGACCTTGAGGCTTAGGTTTTACACACAAACACGTTAAAACGTGGGTTCTGAGAACATCTAATTCTATACGTTCTAGGTTTCTTTATATACTAGAAAACCTAGAGATTTACAAGGAAAAGATAATACTAAATCTTTTAAACTAATAAAGATATACTATATCTTTTACATTTATGATTATCTCCTAAATCTTTTTTTTGAATTTGAACTTCCATATCTTCATTTAGGTCCTTGTAGTTTAATAGTTTTGACATAATCAAATCTTTAATGAATAATAATATTCCTAACATTAACTAATTTGTCATACTTAGGAATAAAGAATTCTTAATCCTAGAAAACTGTTTAATGTTTATGTCAACCTAGAACCGAATTTACATAAACAAAAGGATCCCAATTGGAAGCATTGGCTGTAACGGTATTAGCAGTTTGAACTGAACCACCACTGGTCCCACCATCCCAACCGTAGTCACACTGCACCACCGGTTGGTCCAATGGCCAACCCTCGGTTCCTGTGATTCCGGTTAACTGGCTAACCGTTGCTTGGTTAGCCTCACCGGAAACCGGCCAGATGGAATCCAAGAAACCGGTGTCATACAAATTGTTTGAAAAACTCGGGATTTGGTTGCTTGCGGTTGAATTCACTAGCCATGGAATTTCGGCTGACCATGGTACAGTTACTTTCGGTTGTGGTTCGTAGCACGATTGCAAATTCGGGCTCACAAGTGGCAAGTGGTCAATAGTTTGACTTATGGAGTCATGATTGCTCACCGGTTGCGAGGGTTGTGAGGGTCCAACTGTCACTAGTGGTGGTGGTTTTCTTTTTCTTGTATTTGTAAAACATTTTGGTTGCAAGGGTATGCTAGTCATTTTCACACGGTTCGAGTCATTTCTAGCATATAACTTAGCCTTGAGTGCACCAACAAGACCTTCCTCGCCACCCTCCGAACCACACTCTTCCTCAAACGAAAACGGCTCAGCGTTCTCGGGCAAACACTGATCCGTGCCCTCACTATGGGGCAGATCAAAATTGGTACGCGCGTTAGCTCCTCGCAAAGTTCGGGCAGCTTGGTCATAAGCACGGGCAGCATCCTCAGCGGTGTCAAATGTACCTAACCATAACCGAACCTTTTGTAATGAGTCCTTGATCTCCGCCACCCACCGCCCTGATGGCCGCTGTCGTACGCCTACGTATTTTGGGTGTCCTCTAGAGTTTGGCATCTTTCTCCTCCCCTTAACACCGCCACTTACTGGCGGCACTGGCTCCATCGAGTTAGCCATGATCTTGGGTTCGAGTTTAGTTTTGTGATGAATCATTGGGTTGGGGTTTTATAGTGAAAAATGGAGCCGAAGGAATCTATGATTTTCAGAAATGGACAAATTAGAACAAGTCAATAATATGTTGTTAAATATCGCAGGCGATGGTTGATTATACCGACACATATTTTTAAGAAACAATAAATGACATGAAAATAGACATACAAGTGACAACGAAAGGTTAATGTCATATACACAATTGAAATGGTAA
Organism: Calendula officinalis; assembly: GCA_963853835.1. Lineage (NCBI taxonomy): Eukaryota > Viridiplantae > Streptophyta > Magnoliopsida > Asterales > Asteraceae > Calendula > Calendula officinalis. The sequence continues at coordinate 73,684,457 of OY970826.1, forward strand.
AAGAAATCTATGAAGAAAAACAAAAAATTAATAACAAGTTGTATTTTTGAGAAATAAATATCTATTTTAAAAATATGGTTGAACCGATCTATTTTAAAAATATGGTTGAGCCGATCAGTCGGACCAGTTGAACCGAGAAACGGAAAAGTTATAACGGAAAAGTGATCGGTCAAAAATGAATCGCATAAATCGATAGTTATAACTCATTACTCTACGTTTGTACATAAAATTAAGTCGCCGGGAAACCAATTTTTCTAAAAGAAATTAGAAAACTAAATTTGACATAGATTTTTATATAGCGTTTGGAATTTAAAAATATCAAGTTTAGTTGAAAAATAAGTTTTGAATTTTTTTAATTATTTATGGTATTTATTTTGTAAATCTTTAGTTTTTTTTTTTTTAAACATCTGTACATTATTTATATAGTTAATATATCATACATACATCATTTATATAGTTACTACATTATCTGATGCAATTAGTTTAACCATATTTTAAGTATTAGTTAGTTTAATTTAGAATTGGTTCAGTTGTTTGTTTTATACAAACAAGGAGTTATGTATAGATAGTTGTCGATTAAGTAATCCTAACTGGCATTTTTAGCTTATTTTCCTCGGATTTATACTAGAAACCATTGAGATGAAGCAAGTCTTTTTCGTAATTATATTGTTTATCTTTGCAGTTTTGATATTAAAATAATTTAAAAAAACTCATTATATTCATACAACATTGATATATTTTTTTCTAAATTTTGAAAATTTAAATAATTATCTTGAAGACCAAAATAATAATTGCAAAATTTCATGTATAGCAACTATTAAGAAATGGTACTTGGGTTCATTTGTTTGAATGACTTGAGACTTGAGAGTCTCTTCTGATAATATACTTTTCGTTTCTTACATCAGTTGTGACAATTAAATATTATATCAGGACTTTTAAATCGACATACTTTTGTCAATAATACTTCTTTACTTTTATCAGCTTATTTTATACACACATATGTATACGTACACACGCATAGACAAAGAAGCCCGTCACTTAACCGGACAAAACAACCAATGAGGCGATGACAATTGAGTCTTCAAGCCAAAGAGACCGATGAGCAAACGAAGAACCTATTGGCAGAAGCCTTAATAGCTTGTTAGATATACCACAAAATATGATAAAATATAGTAATCAAAGGATCAATGCCCTAGCGGTAAAGGTGTTTGCCCCCAACCTTAAGGTTGAGAGCTCAAATTTCATAGTGAACATAAATGGAATTAGGAATAGATTAGATTGCTGTTTAAAAAAAATATGGAATATAGTAATATTATGAAAGAAAACACAAAGATAACCTAACTGAGATTAACATCATGTCACGTCATCAGATATTATAATTTAATGTTATACTTCAAGTTCAATGAGTTGTTTTTAACAAATAATAAAGTAATATAATTAATTAATTATGAAAATACTGAGACAAATGGTAAAAATTAAATGTATACTCCCTCCGTCCCATAAAAAACTTTACATTTCTCCTTCAAATTTTGTCCCACAAAAAAGTTTACATTTCTCAAATTTGGGAGACCCACCTAATAAAATAATAATATTACTAATCATTCAACCAATAAAACACTTTCTCTCTCCAATCTACTCTTATATTTTAATCAAAAGTATTACAAATGACCCCACCACTAACTATCTCCTAAAATATTGTGCCCATGAGAAATGTAAAGTTTTTTGTGGGATGGAGGGAGTATATAAGAAGAATATAATAAGTAAAAAAGAAATGTGTGCAATTTCAAGTGGATTATTTTGATAGAATGTAAGAATTATTATTGATTATTATACAAATTTTGATACATGTTTTAGCTTTGAGTTATTATTTCCTTATTTTAATATTTAAGTTGATTTATTAGATCCTTATAGTATTATTTTTCATTATATTTTCACGCCAGTTTCGATATATAAAACCACCAAAATGGTTGACTTTCATCAAATATTAACCACCTTAAAAGGTTTGAAAACACAATGCTTTGACTAGGTATGGTTCAAAAACATGATAGAATCGGATCTAAGAACCGTAAAATTAATTTAGGCCAGACTGAGAATTGGAATGGTGACGTATTGAACCAGACTGTGAACTAAATTTTTTCCAGTTTTCTAGTTTTAGACCCGACTGAGATTCGATCTTGCATGAAAACTCAAAAAAAGAACTAGTTTGATATAGCCCAGCTCGGTTCCATCCGAATAATTAGTTTTGACATGCTCTCAGTCCAGTTTACGCGGACCTAATGCAAATAAAAGTAGTTGGTAAGTTTTTATTTATTTGATATGTTTCCTCCTTGTAGTGACCACTGGTGTCATAAAGTACATATACCAGATACATTCAGTGTAAAAAGCAGAGTTATATGATTGAGTTTGTAATAAGTGATATACCACAAAATATTTAGTATAATTTATTCCAAATATATTTTATCTTTTAAATATTTGTAACAATGGTTAATAATTAGTTAATTGGTTAATGTATACTTGAAGAGTAACCATTACTTGGTAGTTATTGATTTTTAAAGGTATAATTTTTTATGGTTGAAGTAGACATTTTTTTTTATTAATCATAACACTAAAAATAGACTAATATGTTTCTTAAATAAAAACTAGAGTTAATTACACGAATGGTCCTTTAACTATATACCAAATTTCACCAATGGTCTTTTAGTTTCAAAAATTACACCGATGGTCCTTATTTTTGAAACTTATTTCACCGATAGTCCTTTAGGCTTAACGGTGTTAAAATTTTCTGTTAAGTCTCCCATGTGAGATGCACATGGGTGTGCGTGTGTGCAAGTGGTGTGGTACTTTTTGCCTTAAAAGTTGTAAATAAGCTTGTTTTTTTAATTTTTTTGCAAAAAGTGAAATGGGAAAAGACTATAATGCCCTAATGTGTATCTCACATGGGAGACTTAACATAAAATTTTAACTCCGTTAAGTCTGAAGGACTATCGGTGAAATAAGTTTCAAAAATAAGGACCATCAATGTAATTTTTAAAACTAAAAGATCATTAGTGAAATTTGGTATAAAGTTAAAGGACTATTCGTGTAATTAACTCTAAAAACTAACAAGACAACATGTGTGGTGGTGGTGCAACCAAATTCAAACTTAGGTTTCAAAATTCAAAAACCATTTCTTCTAATCACGTGACTCGCACTATACTACACAACATTATCAACGGCCCAATTTAAAAGTACTAGATCCAACGATACAGATAGATGCGTCAACTTAAAGCTAATGGTGAATATTTATTTGTGCGTGTTCTCTGAATTTAGGGTATCTCTCACAACGCAGAATCCAGCGTCTTATATTAACCCTCAACGTACTCACTTACACACAGACCTTTCAAAAAATGGTATGTTTTTCTCCCTCGTAGATCTAATTATTCGCTTGTTTCAGTCGATCTTTGTGTTTTGTTGATTGTAAACGGTTGCTTTCATTGGATTTATGTTGGATTGATTGAAAATCGTAGTGATTATTGTTTAATTTTGTTGTTTTGTGTTTTAGGCTTTGCCGAATCAGCAAACTGTTGATTACCCTAGCTTCAAGCTTGTTATTGTCGGCGATGGTGGAACTGGTAAGAGATTTATAATTGGTTTTTAGTTTCGTCACTTATTCGATTTTGTATTGATCGGAAATTTATATGATTCGTGGTTTTTAAATTTGTTGATTAAGAGTGTCTGGATTGCGTTTTTGAAGTGCTTATTAGCTTAATAGTACTGTTTGGATGGGAAAAGTTGTCACTTTGTACTGAAATACGTACTGTTTGTAAGATATCAATGGAACCACTTATTTTAAAAGTGATTGGGGTGTTTGGGAGCTCATGTCTTTAGCTTTTGCTTAACAACTTTTAATTTTCCATCCAAACACTCAACGATTGATTCTGCGTGTAAAAAACGCAATGATCAAATCTATTAAGCACTTAAATAACAAACACTTTATCAGTAGATTAAACATTGTTATGGAAATCAATTTGTGTCCATGGTATTTTATAAATTTATCAGTAGGTTTGTTGATTATAGTATTAGTTTGTGTGTGTTGCTTTTCAAGTAAATCAAGTATTGTGAGCTTGATCTAAATTCCTGATTAGATTTATTAATAAATCAACACACATTAACAACAACCAAGTTCTAATTTTTCGAGAAACCTTACTATAATTTTTTGATTTTGTAGGAAAAACTACTTTTGTGAAGAGACATTTGACTGGAGAATTCGAGAAGAAATACGAACGTGAGTATCAATTTAAGTTGATTATCTTTTCATTATATATCTTATATATAAAAAAGTTTTATTTTTTACTTGATTAATTAATAAAATTTGATTTTGTTGTCTTTAGCAACCATTGGTGTTGAAGTTCATCCTTTGGATTTCTTCACTAATTGTGGAAAGATTCGTTTTTACTGCTGGGACACAGCTGGACAAGAGAAATTCGGTGGTCTTCGTGATGGATATTAGTAAGTATTTATTTCAGATTATGTTAGTTTTCAATATCATCAGAATAATTAGCTGGTTACGTTAATATTTTTATAATATAGTTTTCTGATTACTAAATGAGAACTAAATGATATGTTGCAGCATTCATGGTCAATGTGCCATCATCATGTTTGATGTAACTGCAAGGTTGACTTACAAGAATGTCCCAACATGGCATCGTGATCTTTGCCGGTAAATTCTCAAACTTTTTCTCTGTCAAATTTTATAATTTAAAAGATTTTATTAATTCTTAACATATTTTGTAACGTTTTACAGTGTTTGTGAGAACATTCCAATTGTGCTATGTGGAAACAAGGTTGATGTGAAAAACCGTCAAGTGAAAGCAAAACAAGTTACTTTCCATAGAAAGAAAAATTTGCAGTATTATGAAATCTCTGCAAAGAGTAATTACAACTTTGAGAAACCTTTCCTTTATCTCGCCAGAAAACTTGCTGGGTAATTATTAGTAATTAGTTTTTATTATATAGCAACAATTATACTTCGTATTGTTTAAATTTCAAGAATCACATGTTTTGATGTCATTGTTTTTAGGGATCCCAACTTGCATTTTGTTGAGTCACCTGCTCTTGCTCCACCAGAAGTGCAGATCGACATCGTTGCTCAACAACAGTAAGTTTAATTTCTGCTTATAACTGTTAAGAATTTTTTAGATGCATCTGTTTGTTATTTTCATCAGTAAATGATATTTATTTTAATTTATTGAAAACTTTTGTAGGCATGAAGCCGAGCTTGCTGCAGCTGCGAGCCAGCCGCTTCCAGATGACGATGATGATGCTTTTGAATAGAGTATTGGAATTCAAATGTGTTTGTGGGTTTTGAGAAGGGTTTTGTGTTTGTGGAGGTTTTTTGGATTATTGTCTGAATGGTTTTAAAAACTTTTAGTAGGAGATTATATGATTTGTGGGGAAAAAAGATTATATTTTGTGTTGTGAAGCGATGTGCGGGTGTTGAGGTTTAACAGCTCCCGATTCTTCATTATGTTATAGATCTGATTATGCCTTTTGTTACTTTTATTACCAAATTGTTCCGTTAATACTTGCATCATGTCTCGACATTTTTTCACCATACTTTTGGTTAGAAGGAATCGCATAATAATTAGCTCTTTATACATATATATTACTCCGTATTATATAAAAGGTCAAACGTGATATTTTAGATATTTCAAAAAAATTATGCATTTAATCATATTTTTTTTGAATTTTTTTGCACGCCGGTCACTTACACTAAAAAATTTAGACCTGTCCTAACAGGTTTTGGGTTCTTGCGTTGCTTGAGACTAACGACATCTTACTGTTGGCACGTCCCATCGGTTGATGCTTGATGGTTTCACAATTCGGTTAGCTGAAGTGTTGAAAGGTTAAATTGGTAGACCTAAAGCAATTTAATAGGATATCTGATACTTTTTGTGTGTGTGTATGATGGAGTCTAAAAAACTGAGAAAGAGTATTGTCGATATGGGTATGTCAGTTTAATGTCAATTAAAGTGTTTGCTGACGTAATGTTGATTTGACAAAAATTAAAATGTCGGTTGATGTCACTGTTGGAAGTATCTTATTTGCCCCTATACGTCTCTTTATTAACAACATTAAAAAATGGCTCTCCTCGACGATGCCACCAATCTCTCTGTATCTACATCATAAGAAAATATCAAAATAATCATTTTTGTACTCTCTCAATCGAAAATAATTTTGTAACAGAGGGATCAAGGTGGACAAGATTGAGAAAATAATCATTTTTATACGCACAATAGAAAAATATTATTTTAGTCGGTTTACCAAAACTACCCTCAACTTTGGCTGGTTATTACGCTGAATGCCCTTTCCAATTGAAACCCTATTTTCATCGTCTTCCGCCGTAACGCCACACCAAATTACCCAGGTGGTGAAGTGCTCTCGCCGTCTTTTGTAATCCTCCGGAGACATTAAAAACACTCTTACAAATCAATTTCCCGCATATACATTCTTCAACAAACTCAAAGAAAGGAGATCATTTCAGGTTTCTCCTTTTTCTTCAAGGTATTTTGGTTGATTGCTTCAAACTTCGAATCTTAAGATGCTGTAACTCGTAAATCATTCTATTTTGAATGAAGGTGCTCTTGTTAGCAAATTTCGGTATAATTTCGTTAATTCAGCAAATATTTGGTAATTGTTGTTCGTGAATGTTTCGGCATGGTATTGAGCTGAATTTATTGCTTTTTTTTCCTTAAATAAAAGCACCATTTTTTTAGGGTTTGATTTTGGGTGCTGCTTTGTAATGTTGAAAATCTTCAAGTTTCGAATTTGTGTGTTTCAGCACTCTAAATCAAATCTGTATGGAAGTCCTTGGGGCATTATAACAAACACTTGGCGTGCTTCAATACAATAGCTAACAACTGAATTTTCCCAGCTCCCCTTTTGGATCTCATATTTTATATATATAATGTTTATTTACCGGAAAATACAAAAAAAGGGTGATCAGAACATAAATTTGATTTGACTTTAAACTGTTTCAACCTATAGAATCAAGAAACCGTGGTTTCGAAATTGAGAGTCTGGCTAATTTCGAATATAATTGTGAGAGAACAAATTAAAAATCTAATAAATTGTTTCAGATGTTTGGAACTAATTTAAGGTTAAATTCCTGTTCTTGTTCTTATTGCATCTTTAGCACCCAAATTTTCGATCAATTGTATTTTATTATTATGGCATAAATGCTAAACACAGCCTGTTACATTTGCATATACATTTCATAGTCAGTTCAAAATCACTCGTTCTCGCAAACTTTGATATATTTTCGCATATCTGTCCAAACAATTATAAAAAAATCAACAACTTTTTTTTTGGTTTAGCAGTTTTGAAGTATTACTTCTAAATCAAACTATCAAATGGAAGCTCAATTCTTTCGGTTTCTCAAGATAGTAGGAGTTGGCTTTAAAGCACGAGCCGAATCAGAAGGCCGTCTTTTATTTCTAAAATTGGGTTACAGTCATGAGGTTGAGTTAACCGTTCCACCTGCGGTTCGAGTCTTTTGTTTCAAACCAAATATCGTGTGTTGCACCGGAATTGACAAACAACGGGTGCACCAGTTTGCAGCTGCGGTTCGTAGCTGTAAACCGCCTGAAGTTTATAAAGGAAAAGGTATTATGTATGTTGATGAAGTTATAAAGAAAAAACAGGGGAAGAAGTCGAAGTAGATTTTGCTTTTAATAATGTTATTTTCTTGTGATTGGAAGTTATGAATTGGAGTCATCAAGAACTTGATCATAATGTTTGTTCTTCGATTGTTGAATAATGATGATTGGATCGATTAAGAATCATGCAATATTTAGCTGTGTTTCGTGCAGTAAAAGTTGTATCTTACATTTAGTTTGTTTTGTCCTGAAGAATCATACATAGGATTAAACTACCTTGAAAGTGTGTTTCTTTTTTGTATTAGTCATGCTTACATGTTGTTTTGTTGCACCAATGGGTTGTGGCATTGTGCAATAATGTTGGTCAAAACCAATTTAACTTAACGGACTAGTAGTCATTTTGTAAAAACATCACAACAATGATATTCATTATTCATTCGAAAGAACTAGGTAAGATGTATACACTTTAATTTATAATTTATGGTCAATTGAAAAGTTTGATTTAGTAATAACCAATCCAAACTGATGCATGGCATGCTCACCGTTTTAATAGATTTAACTTAATACATTAAAAAAAGGGTTTTGTTAATGACAGCCTTAAGGGCTGTCATTATCATTTTCCTTAAAAAAATACGAAATATAAGTGTTTGGATTACAAGGGAAAAGTTCAAGTTTAAACTAACAAGAATATCTAATAGTTTTCATTTGGGTTTGAACTTTTTCACAATGGTATAAAACTTAAACAGACCAATTTGAGTACTTTTATCATAAAGTTTGAATAAATTTAGTAATGCTAAAAATCAGATAAAAAGAGAGAGAAAAAAAATGGGAATGGTAAAAAAAAGCAGATATAGCCTCAGGTCAATTTGGTAAATTTCCAATGGGTTTGGTGTTTAGACATACCGATTCAACTCCAGGGCTAGTTTGGTAATTTGACCTCCAGTAGAAGGAGCTAGGTTCCGCTGCCTTTTAAGTTTTAGGTTTTCACTCCATCACTCACTCATCGTTTTGTTGTATCCTGTGAAGAAGAGCAGCACAACTACACAATTTGCAGGCTCCAATTTCTCATAATCAGGTATCTGTAGATGCATGAAATCTAGAATTAGGGTTTTCCTACTACAGCAATTAATCGATAATATTGATATATCTCTTGGTAAATTTCGATTTAACATTCATTCCTCGCAAAAAAAATAAAAATGGATTCACTTTTTTTTTTTTATAATTTAGGAATATATTTAATGAATCGGTGAAGTTCTGTTTGATATTTTCGTTGTAAAAGTGGCGTTTCGTGGCGTTGGATTATATGTGCGCTAGAATCGAAGTTTAGGGTTTATCGTATGTGTTGGTTTTAGGGCTTCTTTTGAATTGGAGGCTTAATGTATTATTTAGTGATATCATAGGTTTTTGTTGATGGCTTACGTTTAGGTAAACAATTAGGGTGGGATTACAGTGTGGTTAGGGTGGGATTACAATGTGGTTAGGTGTATTGTTAATTCCTTGGTGCATATGAATGATACAGAAAGCATCATTAGAGTGATTGCTCTAGCATAAGCGATAATGTTGTATAGAAATATTCTGGAGATACTAACTTAACACTTCAATGTCATATTTGAAATATACTATGCAGTTATACAGGTCAGAAAACGAATACAGGTCGAGGTCCTAGATCTGGGATATCGTTTATCTCAGTGAGATATCGGTGGGATATCGGTTTTTTTATATTGTAATGTAAAAATTATATATTATATATATAGTTATATATAAAGAGTTAAAGACATGTACATAGCATAAAAAGTCCCAAAAGGTCCCAAAAAGTAGTCAATATTGTCTAAACCATAAAAAACTAAACAACAAACATAGCACAAACAGAATTTAATTGCAATCCACAGGTTCGGCATCCGAATCAATATCGTCTAAAGCATCAACTTGTTTTAATGGGCTCAAAAAAACTAGGTTAGATATTATTAAAATTGGTGCCCAAGTCAAGCAACATATCCAAAAAAAATACAGGAAAAAAACCGAGATCCCGATTTCAAAATATCGGTGAGATCCCGGTCAATATCGCCGATATTCTCGGTACCGATATTTGGGACCTGTATTTGGGACCTGTATTATTTTGATCTCCGAGATCCCAGTGTGATCCCACCTATATTAACTGCCCAGGAAATATAGAGTACTAAACATAAATATGCAAAATGAGATGTAAAAATATCTTGGAATGAAGGGACTATTGTTTAAGTAGGTTTTGAACTTAGCATATTCGCATGGGATATGACATAGTTTGTTGTCTAAGTAGTATTAATTATTTAAATAACATGGCACTAAAGTAATATATATATTTCTATAATACCTTTTTGTTACTAACATACTTATCTCTCTGAATATGTGATGCACAGACTTAGTGCTTGAGGAATGCTGGATTAACTGGCTCTCAAATACAAGGAAAATGAGCAAAAAGAATCCACTTGTATATTTGGACGTGTCTATAGATGGCGATCCTGTTGAAAGAATGGTTTTTGAGGTGTGTTTTTGGGCTTCAACTAAAAAATAAAATTAAAAATTCTGACTTCTACTGTTCTACGTTTAACTGTTATAAACTCTTTTTTTAATCATAATGGGAAATATCTACCATAAATGTCAACATCACTGACTATAAGGCTTAAAAAAAATTGTAATTCTTTTTTGTATGGTTTTTCAGCTCTTCTCAGATCTTGTTCCTAAGACCGCTGAGAATTTTCGGGCACTCTGTACTGGTAATATTTACACCATTATTTGTACCTGCTTTGAATAACTTATATGACATTTTTGTTGTATTAAATTTACTGAATTTTGAGAATTTAGTTTATAATACTGAATGCTTAATTCAATTTCAGGTGAAAAAGGGATTAGTCAGAAAACTGGAAAACCCCTACACTACAAAGGATCCTTCTTTCATCGCATAATCAAAGGATCAATGGCTCAGGTATGTTCTCTACTATATACTTGTGTATATTATTAAATAATAATATTATATTATATTGTTTGTTTTTTTAATACTTAGTTTAGTCTAGCTGTGCAAGTCTTTGTGGTGGTCTGACTAAAATTAGTCAGCTATCCTTGTTTATCCTGTAGGATACAGGGTTGATGGTTCCAACTGCTTTTCTTGTGATGTAGTTTTTAAGGTTGTACTTATTTGGTTATATATATCATCATATATATCAAGCTTACAAAAAATTTAGCTTTCTGCAATGAGTTATTAATATAACTACTAGTGAGTTAATACCCATTATTTATTTTGCAGGGTGGTGATTTTTATAAACGTGATGGTATGTACATTCTTTCATTAATTTGATGCACCCATTCTTAATTTCACCCTTTTTTGGCTGATTATTGTGATCTTGATTTAACCTTGCAGGAAGTTATGGAGAGAGCATATATGGTGGGAAGTTTCCAGGTGAGAAATCTCTCTGTTCACCGATTGTTTGAATCTTGATGGTTTTGATTAGTCCTAGGTTAGGTAGTCAATGAATTTTATTTAAAGATATTATAAACTTGATGTATCTACCAAAATTGTATAGATATCTATATATATATATATATATATATATATATATATATATATATATATATATATATATATATATATATATATTTAGAATAATATACGAGTTGTATTTTGAAAGAAAATGGGTTTGTTTCACCTGTGAAGGTGGGGGGCTGAACTTATTCTGGCTGCATGGGAGCTCGCCCCACAATGAAATTGTCTTGAAAATGGTGGGTTTCATAATTAATATTATAATTATAGTGCAAAATATACATTAAATTTGTTAAGTGCCATATTAATTTCTCTTGATGTGAATTACTAAATTAGTGTGTTAAGATGAACGGGTAGATCAAGGAATGTCATTATTCCTAAGATGTTTCTCAAGTTAAGGTTTTCCAGCAATTTTTATCGTGTTTTATACTGATTGTAATGATCGTTTATCACATTTCAGATGAATCCTCAAAGCTGAAACATGATGCACCTGGACTTTTAACAATGGCAATTGCGGATCGTGATTCACGCGGATCTTTATTTAATGTGACATTTGCTGCTAACCGTCATCTCGATAGGTTTGTTAGTATCCAAAGTCTAAAAGTCAACATTTTTATGGTAATACTTACAGTTACTGACATTATATGTCATCACTGGAACAGGAAATACATTGTTTTTGGAAAGCTTGTGCAAGGAATTGATGTATTGAAAAAGATTGAAAATGTCGGCGATGAAGATGGAAAACCAACCGTCACCGTGAAAATTATTTACTGTGGTGAAATAAGAGAGAGTGAGAATCAGAGTTCTGGTATGTATAATGTATTACAAATTTTCAGTCATTTTTTAAAAATATTATTTATTTTAATTTTATTTTTTGTAGATAAGAAGCCGACGAGTAAGAAAACAGGAAAAGACGTTTCATCAGAAGTTCACAGCCATGAAGTGCGAAAAAAAGGAAAACACAAAAGATCTTCAAAAGAAAGAAGAAAAAAGAGAAAAAGATATTATTCTTCAAGTGAATCAGATAGTTCTTCAGATACGGAATCAGATTCTGATAGTGGTTCTGATTCTGATTCAGATATTTCATCTTCTTCATCATCTGATCTGAGTTCTTCAAGTGATGATAGACGTAAAAGAAAGAAGAAAGCTTCTAGAAGGGATCGCCACAAACGTAAAAGGAGGGAAAAAAGACGTGAAAAGAAACGAAGGAAACGTGATAAGAAATCAAAACGCCGATCAAAAAGGTTACAATTTTTTAAGATAAATTACGTAATTGTCCCTATGGTTTGTCTGAAAATAGGTATTTCATCACTCAGTTTTATTGTTACACGGATAGTCCCTAAAGCGAAAAATTGGCCATTAGGTTTATAGGAATTTAGGGACTGATATGTTACAATTTTCAAAATTAGGGACTGTTAATGTCACTAGTTTCAAATTTAGGGATTATCCGTGTGATAAAAAAAAGTCAGCGATCATAATTCAAAATCATAAATTCTTACAAATCACCTGGACGATATATCTATGTAGTTTACTGAAATTATAAACAAATTAATTTTTATTAATTAGTCTATGATTTTCAACTGTTTTTGTTTATATTTCTGTTTTATCCTTCCGATATATTGCGGGGTTTTTAACTTTTTAATTTTGGGAAATTTTCTATATGTTGTATAAAATTTCAGGATGGCTGCTAATGTCAACGAGGGTGAGAGTGAAAATGAACATGGAACAGAGGATAATGGTGATGTTAGAAAGCAGAATGAGAATAATAATAATAATAGTAATAATGCTAATCTCACTGGTATAATGACTATGTGTGTGTGTGTGTTTGTGTTAAAATAACTGACATTAAGTACAAATCAATATCTAGATGGAAACCAATCTTTCTCAGCTGAAGTTGAAGATGGTTCTGCTCGTCACGATGCCCGTGAAACTGAGGAACGTGAATATCCTAAAGAAAACGGTGACCAGGCAATCAACGGTGTAGATTTGATGGTTGCTGAGAGACCAGATGGCCATACACTAAATTCCAGGTCCAATTTCTAATTTAATGTCCTAAAACTTCAACATTTTTATTAAACTATTGTTGAAATTATGATTAAACAGAAGTAGAAGCAATAGTCCTCCACGAAGGGCCTTGAGCAAGAGCATGAGTATCAGTCCAAGAAGAAGCCCGAGTATCAGCGGACGTGCCACCTCACTTAGCCGCAGCCCGAGCCCAGTAAGATCACGGGCCCACAAAAGTATAAGCAGAAGCCCAACACCAAGGAAATCAGTTAGCAGAAGCCCAGTTAGATCTTCTAGAAGAAGTTTAAGCAGAAGTTCGGGGCGGGCCCCGTTGAGGAGGATCCCGAGTAGGATCCCGGTTAGGGGCCCCGTGAGGCGTAGTTATTCTAGAAGCCCGATTGGTGGGCGTAGGGGAAGGAGCTTATCTAGAAGCGGGTCGCCTGATGGGTCACCCAAACGGGTCAGAAGAGGGAGGGGTTTTAGTAACCAGTATTCATATGCACGAAGATATCATTCTCCTGATCGTTCACCGGTTAGATCTTACCGTTATGGCAGGAGTGATCGTGACAGGTATGCCAGCTATAGGCCACTGAGAGACACAAGTCCACCAAGGTATTCCACAATAATTAAAAAATTACATTCTCATTAATTATTATTATTCACATAATCATCATTAATCCTGATCTTATGTAATTTATTTACAGGTACAGAGGTAGAAGAAGCAGGACCCGCAGCCCAACTGTTTCCCGAAGCCCGGTTCGCTACCGCCGCCATTACAGCCGTAGCCGCTCACCTGCAGAAGCATCTCGTTACAGGCCATCGCCACCTGTCGAAAGGAGAAGGGCGCCACGTAGCAGAACCCCTTCTAGAAGCAGGAGCCCGTATGAACCAAGGTCCTCACGCTCACCCTCTCCAAGCAAGTCAAGGTCAAGGTCAAGGTCAAGGTCTAGGTCGTCTTCTGGTAGTCTGCCTCTTAAGAAAGGACTCGTCTCTTATGATGATGGTTCTCCTGATTCTGGCCACAAGTGACAAAAGATGAAGTTTGGTGTGTTTTTAATAATTGAGTATTTTCTAGTGTATTTCTTGTTTATGGGTGTTTTAGACTTAGACTAGTAAAGTAAAGGACGATTGGATGTGATTTATGAGGTTTAGACATGAGGGAATGGATTATTATGTTTTAAAGGCTTTGATTATCATCTTTGTTGTGCTTTTCTTGAGTTTTAACTGCCTTTTGTTTTTAACATGACAATGGATAGGTAACTAAGTGGCTGTTTGGTAACACCTAGATGGATAAGACCGGTGCCAATGGTTTGGCAAACTGATACCGTCAGTTGTTGCCAAATCAGCGTCACGTCTGCTCACCCTCCAACCGACATTAAACTGACGTACTCATGCCAACAATACCACTTCTCTTTAATTTTTTGGGACCCACCATTATAAAACACACACACACAAAATACCCCCTTGGACCCACCCATTCAACCGGCGCACTCCTTCCCTCCCGTCTCCAAATTGGCGAGGTTGAAACCGGCGGACAAAGTGGTGTGCCAACGGTGGCACAACCGGCGGACCACCGACGGTGCCAACCGGCGGTGCCGTTGGCACCCGTCTAATATTTTAATGATACAAATACTTGACTGATGTGGAGATTATGTATGAATCTTTATCTGAATGATAAATTATTGTTTAGTAGACTAGGTGTGACCAAAAAACCCGAAACCGAAACTGACCTGTAACCTGAAAATCAAAACCGGTCAAACACGGTTTTGACCAAAACTGAACTCGTTCAGTTTTTGGAAAAACCGAAGGTTTCTAACGTGTATGTAATATAGCCGTAGAAAATCGGTTCCAGGGTTGGGTTTTGTAACGGTTTATATTTTAGATGTTGAAAACTGGGTTTAAAAACCTGTCACAAATCAGTTTTTTTATGTTGGGCAATAGATTGTTTGTCATCTTATGTCCATTTTCATACATTTTTTTTACAGTGACCTCTTCTTTGTATTATAAAATCGAAATATTTGTGGGTGGAAGAAAGGGGCGTGTGGCAATAGGAAAAATGACAACTTCTGAAAACAAGATTTAAATTTGGCAGTAAGGGATGTCTAGATTAATTAATTTAAAAGTTTCCGATTCTATCACAATCTATACAACAAGCAAAGAAAGTCACACATCAAACTACAAAAGGAGTTTTACACAACAGTTTTTTGGGCTGTAGCCTACATACAACAAAGTACAAAAGGAAGTTTTACACAAACCGGTTATAACCGGTTTTGTAACCGGACCGGTCCCAAACCGAACCTAACCGGTTGCAACCGGGCTCAAACTTTTACCCCCGAAAACCTAATCTAACCTAACTGAACCGGGTTGGTCAAAACAATGTTCATGACAGAGAGATTAAGGTATGACCCATTTGTATCGACACATGTTCAACTCATTAAGATCGCTAGACCATCCCTAGTGTAAACATAGAGGCAGTAAGGTAGATTTAAACTGGGTTAATTGGTATCGTAATCATTTTCCTTGTTCGTCTTGATGTACCTTGTCTCTAAAACTTTGCTAGTTTTTTTATTTAGGTAGTTTTGAATCTCTTATTTTGGGGACGATTGCGAGAACATCTTTTTCTTTAGTTTCTTTTTTTGCAGTTTAAAGAAAGAAAAAAAGAGAAATTTTATTGAGTTCTAAAATTTGTGTCTACTTCAAACATTTTACTATGTAGTTTATTACTTTTATGATCTTTTGATTTAACATTTCTCTTAATATATTGAGTAGAAAAATAAATAGTCATATGTCGCAATAATTAATAAATACGAGTAATAATATTTCTAATTTCTTTTTCTTCAATAATTAACAACCAAACCATGAGGTGGCCGTTTTGTACGTATATGGATATGGGATGGCGTTATCGAAGCACGAGCTTGTGCACCGACAGGAGCTTGTTTTGTCGGCCAAAATTAACCGGCTATCACCGATTATGATGGTTGAGTAACTGTGAAGTGAACTACTCCCTCCGTACCACAAAAAACTTCCCATTTCACTCTAAACTTTTGTCCAACAAAAAACTTCCCATTTCCCATATTTGGTGGGCTCCACCCAATAAAAAACTATTATTATTAAAAACCCCACAACTAATATCCACTAACTATCTTTCTCTCTCCAATCTAACCTTATATTTTAATCAAAAGTATTATCAATTACCCCACCACTAACTATTACCTAAAAATATGTGCAAAAGCCAAATGGGAAGTTTTTTTTGGAACGGAGGGAGTAATTGATTTGGACTCTTGGCTCTTCGGCTCGGATACTTTGCTTAAAAAATGCTAAAATTTTCATTTCAATCGCACGGAAGTTTAATAGAAGTATATGAAAATTGCATAAAAGTTGTAAAACATTTAGCCATTTAGGTGTTGTTTGGTAAGACTCTTAATGATTCGGTTAAGAGGTTAACCTCTTAATCAGACAGATTCAGAGCGTTTGGTAAGACCTCTAAATTAGCATATGAATCAAAAACTCAACATGTTATGCCTCTTAATCGGACAGATGTAAGATGAAATCTGAATCATTCAGATATTAATCATTCAGATGTTACCAAACAACACCTTAGATATTGGTTACTTTTTCTCTCTATATATAGAAAATCTTCTTTCTCCATAGATAGTAACCTCTTTTAATTTCTCCATCATATTAGTAGATTTTAATGGGTTTTGCTAATGCATGATCCATGAATATATGATAACGAACACTTAATACTAAATTTTTATTAAAATGATAATGACAGTCCTAAGGGTTGTTAATAAGGTATCATAACATGCTTAAAAAATTTGTACAAATAATAAATAACCGCCCATACATTTTAGGAATAAACCACCATCAATAAAAGTGCAAACATTTTATGCATCTAACTACCTCTTAATGACAGCCCTAAAGACTGTCATTAACAAAACCAATATAATATTTATGAGCCCTTAATGCTTTTGTGTTATACTGATTTTACTCTTATTGTAAATGAAAATGCAAATTTTGATGAATTAAAAGCAGAAGCATAAAAAACTTTTAACATTATTACGATATGCCCCTGTGACACATATTAGAAAATCCCAATTTTAATTACTACAAATATTATCAGTCACTTTAGGTTGTTGCAGATACAATTTTTTTTGGTTAAAACATCATTCGAAGTCAAATTGGAGTAACTAAGTGTGGGGGACTTGGTGCTCAGACCCCGTCACTAATTAGTTATTGAAGGAATGGAATGCGAAATAAACTGGGCGATGACGTTATATCATTTTAATATTAGGTGTTTTTATCTTTTTTAGTTTGAATTAAGTTTGGTGATTTTAGTTTTGCTAGTTTCATTTGTAAATATTGGTGTACCGGATATCGAAAGGTTATGATAATGAAATAGGGGGATGGTCGGGGTAGGTGATGAAAATGCCGAAACTCACTTACGATTAATCCTTTTTTTTGCTGTTAAAAAAATGGTTGTTGTACAAGGGTTCAGCCCTATACTCATATTATCACTAGTGACTCGTAGCATAATGACTATTTTGACTAATTTACCTCTTATATATATCTTACATAAAAAAGATGGTTTGAAAAGAATGTTTATTAAGTAAGGGTAAAATAGTCAAAATCAATAATTTTGAAGACGCACCAATAAAAGAAAATGGTTTATAAGTAGTCATTCTTTTATTACATTTGTGAGTTTTAAAGTTAAAAACGAAATGAAAGCGGAAAAAGATGAGATGTGTTCTATTGATTTTTATTTATTCTTAGACTTCTTAAAAAGTTTATAACTTGGATTGTTATTTACTCTTTTATTCAAATAAAATATTGTAATTTATAAACAGGAGCGTATAGCATAAATATACGGCAGCTGACTAATACTCAGACAGTCAAACCTAGCTGCTCGGCTGATCCGGTTCCCCTCAACAACCGGTTATTACCAATTACAGTAGTTAGTATATAACAGCTGAGAACACAAAAGCATCCACCGAAATTTCAAGAAATGTGACATTTTTTTATTCAAAACAATACTCCTCAAGCTTCATTGAGTATCAAGATCTTCATCAGATCAAGAAAAAAGTTTAAATTTAATATTTTATTATCTGGGGTTTTTATTTAATCCTTTATTTCTTCTTTAATCGGAAGAAATGGAAGCAAATGCAGGATTAGTGGCTGGATCTCATAAGAGGAATGAGTTGGTGAGACTAAGACATGAATCTGATGGAGGGGTATGTTTTCTTTCATTTTTTCTTGAAAACCCATTTGGATTTGGATTATTTAAAACTAAATTTCGGTAATTTTTGTGTACATCGAAGTGGGTTATCAGTGTGGTGTAGTGAAATTAAGAACCCAAATTTCCTTATTTTTTTCAGATCTCAACGTTTTAGCTTTGTGATGACATTGCTGTTAACAAAATTTAGTTGGATTTTCGTTGGATTGTAGATTTTAGATCAGAACCCAGATTGTATTTGATATAAAGTTTCGATTTTTCATTATTACTGGAATAAATGAGCCAAATTTAGATCTTGCGATGAACCGTTGATGACTTTATGCTTGATTTTGGATCCGCCTTTAGGGCATTTCTAGTGTATAAATATATATATTTATTATTATTATTATTATATATTATTAATTGTGACATTTTCTATGCAGTCGAAACCATCGAAGAATATGAATGGGCAAATATGTCATATTTGTAGTGAAGCAGTTGGGCTAACTGAAAATGGTGACATTTTTGTTGCTTGCAATGAGTGTGCATTTCCGGTTTGTAGGCCGTGTTATGAGTATGAAAGGAGAGAAGGAAATCAAGCATGCCCACAATGCAAAACCCGATATAAAAGACACAAAGGTAAGCTTTTGGCCAAATGGGTCATTTTAAGTATGGGTTGAAATGGGCTGGGTTGGGTTGGTTGACCCATATACACTTCTTTTGTCCAATTAATTTTTTACTAAATAAAACGATTTAGGAGATCAAAATTACACTTAGATGACTCTTGAGTAGTTTGACCCATCTGATCCGTTAGAGATAAAAGATGACTTAGTTCATAAGATAACATAATGTCTTTTTTTAATGATGAAATATTAATATTTTTAGGGAGTGCTCGTGTTGATGGTGATGATGACGAGGATGACGTTGATGATCTGGAAAACGAGTTTGATTATATTCAAGGAAATGGAAAAACAAGAAGACAATGGCAAGAAGATTCTGAAATTTCTTCATCTTCTAGACTTGGATCTCAACACCCCGTTCCCCGTTTGACTAATGGTCAACAAGTAAGTGGAAGACTAAATTACTAAAATACCCTTAATGTATCTTACATAATCAGAATATGCTAAACACTCATTAAAACTTCAACAAGTACATACAAACAAAACACCATATCATGAACAACAAGTTTTGTAAATCACAACTAATTACCTATATACCCCTGTCAGGTATCTGGTGAAATGCCAAGTGCCACACCGGATAATTTGTCTGTAAGAAGTACATCGGGCCCATTAGGCCCGGGTGACAAGCATGCACTTCCATATATTGATCCCAGACAACCAGGTGCTTTTCTTTAACTACAAGTAACCACAAAATCTTGTATTACGAACGGTTAATTATACTAAAATTGTTTTTTTTTACAGTTCCTGTGAGAATTGTGGACCCGTCAAAGGATTTAAATACTTATGGGCTAGGAAATGTTGACTGGAAAGAAAGGGTAGAAGGATGGAAACTAAAACAAGAGAAAAATATAACACAAATGTCAAATAGGTACAACAGTGAAGGAAGAGGTGGTGGTACTGGTGAGATTGAAGGGACAGGATCAAATGGAGAAGAATTACAACTGTAAGATTCTACTAATATTTTTTTTATAAAATTATTTTATTTAGGGAAAACGTCTTAAAATAGCAATGTAGTTTAGCTGGTGGTCTGTTTTGGTAATTATGACTTTTAAAGTTAGAATTACCAAACGTACCACCTTGTGAAGTACATTGCTACATCATGATATTTCCCCTTTGATATAATATTTAAAGTCGAGGGTTTGTTTGAACAATTTGGTCCGTGAGTCATAACCAAGGGTATTTTAGGAACATCATATTTGTTAACTTTTGTGTGGCAGGGTTGATGATCCAGGCCAATCAATGAGCCGTGTGGTCCCCATTTCATCTGCTCATTTAACTCCATATCGGGTCGTGATTATATTGCGATTAATTATTTTGGGTTTTTTCTTGCAATATCGGGTCACTCATCCGGTTAATGATGCTTATCCCTTGTGGCTTGTGTCTGTCATTTGTGAGATCTGGTTTGCTTTATCTTGGATTCTTGATCAATTTCCAAAATGGTCACCCGTTGAACGTGAGACCTACCTTGATCGCCTTGCAATGAGGTAAATACGATTATTTATTTATAAATACGAGTAATATTTTATGTATCTTTTCTCACATTTATTTCAATTTCGACCAAAAACATGCCAAATGACGAAAATGACCCTAAGTAGTTTGAAAGACCAAAGTACATTTGGTAACTTGGTAAGGTGTTGGCATGTTATGTGTTAAAATTGTTGATTTTTTAAAAAACTTAATGGTATTTTCGTCATTTTGCATGTTTTTTGCTATCGATATTGGACTAAATGAACAAGATGCATACTTCTGTAAAAGTGTGACTGTTTACCTATCTATATCTATACCACATTATAATGCATTTAGGTCAAGTTCTTAATCCCTTAATTTTTATGTATCTTGAAGTTACATATGTACCCCTATTAATAGCAGCGCCTTCCATAAAAAAATTAACTTAAAAGAATGCAAGTTAAATCAAATTAAATTTCAAAATAAAAAAAAATATGAAAATGATTTAAATTAAACACTATTATTCACCCATATAATTAATCTCGTAACTGTGATTATTTGGAAATGATACACAAGATTCCTGCAAAAATGTGTAATTATGAATTTATAATGGAAATTGAACTTTTTGCAGGTATGATAGGGATGGGGAGCCTTCACAATTAGCACCAATTGACGTTTTCGTGAGTACAGTGGACCCCTTAAAAGAACCACCGTTAATTACAGCAAACACCGTTTTATCCATTCTTTCTGTAGAATATCCCGTTGACAAAGTGTCGTGTTATGTCTCTGATGATGGTTCTGCAATGCTTACATTTGAATCACTTTCAGAAACAGCCGAATTTGCAAAAAAGTGGGTCCCGTTTTGTAAGAAACATAGTATCGAACCTAGGGCTCCTGAATTTTATTTTGCTCAGAAGATTGATTACTTGAAGGACAAGATTCAGCCGTCTTTTGTGAAAGAACGCAGAGCAATGAAGGTGAGTTGATTCCTACTAATTAGAATTTACACGCAATATAAAAATACAATTATGAAACCTAAATTTATTTAAATGTATATATATATTTTTTTAAATATTTTCTACTTACAAAATTTCAACTATCTACATTTTTTTTAAATACTAACAAAAGTTAAAATATGGGGGCGAAAATGTAAAATTTAATTTTAGTTGAATAAAATTAGGATTGAAAATTCAAGAATTTAGAGATTTAAATGTAAAAATGGAATGCTACATAAGAATACAAACAAAAATGAAAATATGGGAGCGAAAATATTAAATTACCTAATATAACCCTCCATTGATGATAGAGAGAATATGAAGAATTTAAAGTGCGAATTAATGCACTTGTGGCAAAAGCCCAAAAGACCCCTGAAGAAGGTTGGACTATGCAAGATGGAACTCCTTGGCCTGGAAATAACCCCCGAGATCACCCGGGAATGATTCAGGTATTTAATTATTTATATTAAAATGTTTGTAATTTTACTCATTTTAATACTATTTTCCTAAAAAAGTTTAAAATGGTTGAATATATATAGGTGTTTTTGGGACACAATGGGGGTGAAGATACAAATGGCAATGAGCTACCTCGTTTGGTTTATGTTTCTCGTGAAAAGCGTCCCGGTTTCCAACATCACAAGAAAGCCGGTGCCATGAATGCCTTGGTTTTTTTTTTTTTTTTTTAAATTTCTTTTTATTATCACCTTTATTGTGCGCTTGATTACTTATGTATACAACTTTTATGTGATTCCAGATTAGGGTTTCAGCAGTGTTAACAAATGGTGCATATCTTTTGAATGTGGATTGTGATCATTACTTCAATAACAGTAAAGCTCTTAAAGAAGCCATGTGTTTCATGATGGACCCCGCTTATGGAAAGAAAACATGTTATGTTCAATTCCCTCAAAGATTTGATGGCATCGATTTGCATGATCGATATGCTAATCGTAATATTGTCTTCTTTGATGTGAGTTATTTTCTGTTTTCAACACTCTCTCCATTTGACTTTCCAAAGTCAAATGTGGACTTCAATTGGTCTTATTTTCATTATTTTTACTCATTTCTACAGATCAACTTGAAAGGTTTGGACGGTATTCAGGGGCCCGTTTATGTGGGAACGGGTTGTTGTTTCAATCGACAAGCTTTATACGGATACGATCCCGTTTTAACAGAAGCTGATTTAGAACCAAACATTATCGTTAAAAGTTGTTGCGGTTCACGAAAAAAGTCAAGAAACAGTAACAAAAAATACTACGATAAAAAACGAGGAATGAAAAGAACCGAATCAAGCACTCCAATGTTTAACATGGATGATATCGATGAAGGTGTTGAAGGTATGAATTTTATTCATACGTTTTATTTCCTTGAAAAATAAGTAATTTTTAATTTTGATTTTTTTAAGGTTATGATGAGGAAAGATCGTTACTTATGTCTCAAAAGAGTTTAGAGAAACGATTTGGTCAATCCCCTGTTTTTGTTGCTGCAACGTTTATGGAGATGGGCGGAATACCTCCCACTACTGATCCTGCTATCCTTTTGAAGGAAGCTATACATGTTATTAGTTGTGGTTATGAGGACAAAACTGATTGGGGCAAAGAGGTAATTTCTTTTATTTATTTAGTTACTTTCAAGAAAAATGGTCGATTCCCTTTTTGTTTTCTTGGATCAAAATGGCTACTTTACCCTTGTAATAGTGTCCAAAATCAGTGCAAATACGTAATTATGTCTAAAATCAATAACCTTGTTGTTTTGTTTATTCACAATTACAATCAGATTGGATGGATTTACGGATCTGTAACAGAAGATATTTTAACCGGATTTAAAATGCACGCAAGAGGATGGATTTCAGTATACTGCATGCCGCCACGTCCAGGTTTCAAGGGTTCTGCACCAATCAATCTTTCAGATCGTTTGAATCAAGTTCTGCGGTGGGCGTTAGGTTCAATCGAGATTTTACTCAGCAGACATTGCCCAATTTGGTATGGGTATAATGGGAAATTAAAGTTTTTGGAAAGACTTGCGTATATAAATACCATTGTATATCCTCTGACCTCACTCCCACTGCTTGCTTACTGTGTACTTCCGGCTGTCTGCTTACTCACCGGAAAGTTTATCATTCCCGAGGTATGTAGAAATTTCATTGGCTAGTCAAACGTACTTCTTTTGATTTTCAAAATTAACGACAATATTATTGACATTTAAATGAAAAATTAAGGTGGATTGATGTCTATACTATAACAGGAAATGAAATTAAATTAGAAAATTGATGGTTAAAAATGTTGTTCAAAAACATGCAATTTTTGTATTTTAAAATTTAAATATAGTGAAGTTTGACTTCAAAAGTCAACGTATCATTTGTGACCTCGAGTACACTATGCATGAATTGAAGTCCATAAGGAAGAATTGCCAATTTTGTATTTCAAGCTTAGTGAAGTCAAGATGTATCATTTGTGAGTTGTACAGTATGCATGAATTGTTATAAAAGCTGAAAACTTTGTGTTTTTCTGCAGATAAGCAACTACGCTAGTATGTGGTTTATTCTTCTCTTTATCTCGATCGCCGCTACGGGAATATTAGAGCTCCGGTGGAGTGGTGTAAGCATCGAGGACTGGTGGAGAAACGAACAATTTTGGGTTATCGGAGGTACTTCCGCCCATTTATTCGCCGTCTTTCAAGGTCTCCTCAAAGTCCTCGCCGGAATCGACACAAATTTCACCGTCACATCAAAAGCGAACGATGAAGAAGGTGATTTCGCCGAACTTTATCTTTTCAAATGGACCGCCCTTCTCATCCCACCCACCACCGTCCTGATCGTCAATTTAGTCGGAATTGTCTCCGGGGTTTCATCGGCAATTAAT
This sequence comes from Calendula officinalis, assembly GCA_963853835.1. Classification (NCBI taxonomy): domain Eukaryota; kingdom Viridiplantae; phylum Streptophyta; class Magnoliopsida; order Asterales; family Asteraceae; genus Calendula; species Calendula officinalis. Next base: position 73,708,803 of record OY970826.1, read on the forward strand.
AGTGGGTACCAGTCATGGGGCCCATTATTTGGGAAATTGTTTTTTGCAATTTGGGTTATTGTCCATTTATACCCGTTCCTTAAAGGTTTGTTGGGCCGACAAAACCGAACCCCAACAATTGTCATCGTGTGGTCGATTCTGCTTGCTTCCATATTTTCACTTTTGTGGGTTCGTATCGACCCGTTTGTGACTGATGATACGCTTGATGCGGTTAAAGGTCAATGTGGGATCGATTGTTAAGCTATATATTATCGTTTAGCCGAGTTTTTGGAGTTTGATATCTATGTAATGCATACGGTGAAGTTATTTAATTTCTTTTTATGTTGTCTACCACGTTAAACCGAACTAAAGTTTTGTTGAACATTATGTATTACTCCGTATTATGTTAACTATTGTATGATATATAGTGATCGTGGAGGTACTTCGAATTCTACTTGAAACTGTATAACTCTAAAATATGAGAGATCTTTTCCCCCTCTTATTAGCAAAGGATATTTAGCATTGATGTATTAAAGGAGTACAATTTCCTCCGCGTCTTGCCATGGTTGGTTTCGTTCGGATTTAGTTTATAAATTGGTTATAGAAATCAAATAATTTGTGGTAGTGTACATAGTGCGCATAATTGTAATCATTTAAAAATTTGAAGGGTTTTTTAGTATCGTGTTGATTATTTAAAATTACAAGTTTTATAGCATTTGAAATAATTTTATAGATGTTTAAGTAACCAAAATCAAACTAATAAACTTATATATTTTATTAGGTCCTCTAGTAGTAGTATTTAAATATATGTTACTAATAAACCTATACTTTGATATAGTGTAATAGGTTATTTGGTCTTTTAATTAAATATTGTAAGCGTTTAAATAACCATAATAAGATTAGTAGTAATAATAATATTCATAATTTAAAATATGATTTGATATTGTCATTTAATAAAACTTAAAAAATAGAAGCAAAGTATAACTTTGGTTGAAAGAGAGAATAGAACACCTCCGTTGATTATTTCAGTAACTAATATATATAATGAATTAATTTCTTTTCCTAGTAAAACCACTATCCTATATATAGAGTAATTGTTATGGTTATATGTAAGAGTACGTTATAACTTATACACATATGTATACATGCTTACATAAGTGTAATTTTGTGTATATATGTATGTATTTAACTATTCATACATGTGTATTGGAAAATCATAAAACTTAAATAACATGTCACAGAAAATCCATCGCTGAAATTGATATTCCTAAGGAAACTATGAACTAGTTCGAAATCCATCGCCAAATTTTGGATATTCCAACGGAAATCCGTGTGTCTATCTTATTCCTTCATAAAGCATTTAAGCCTTTTAAGTTAGATTTTAATCTTAAATTTCTACTTTGGGAAACATATTAAACATCACAAAATAAAAAAATATTGCTTAGGGGATTCGAACCCAAGACCTTTTGCGAGTACGGACCGTGTGTTAACCAATTGATCAACTTGATACTTTGCTTTATCCCAAAAAAAGATCCAACATAACGCATAAACTTAAAATGCCCAGTCAACCAGCACCCACTATCCGCACGACCACAACCAACAACCACTATCACTACCGTCGTCACCACCCACTACTTGATCACCGTCAAATTTAGTCACATGGTACCCGCCGCCGCATTGCGCGGGTAACCTGCTAGTCTATCTTAAAATATTCATGCATTATTAGTTGTACACAGATCAGGAAATTGAGCCCAAGTAAATAAAACGAAAATGGTTGAAATAATAAAATTTTAACCTCATAACTTTTATACGTTCGAAACAACAAAAGTCATTAAAGCTAAAAACGTAACATAAATGATAAAATCCCTAAGGGAAAACGTACACTCCAAACACATTATAGGAAACTTCATGTCATATCCTGAAACAAAATAAAAATAAAATTAAACAAATTATAATAATAATAATAAAAAAGTTTAATAATGTTTACTTACTGAACATATTCGACGTTAATTTTGCCGTTAGGAGATTTAGAAATGGCAGAAAACGCATCGTTTGATAAAACTATAGTCGAAGGACATGGTGTTTTGTAACAAAAATCAACCACTTTAACATCAATTGTACCATCTTTACATGGTTTATTATTTCCACTTAAACATTTTAATCTGTAACGCCTACCGCATGCTGCACCATTATCCCATAATCCTTCACTGACCGATATAAATAAATTTCCCGACGGAAATTGATCTGCTTGGTTACCATTGCACTTTGTAGCTACACTCATAAACAATCTTTAATTAAAAATAAAAATTATACTAAATTTGTTTTTAAGAATATAACTTCAAACATTTGATGATGTCCTAGTGGTAAATATTTTTGAATGACTGGTCGATCCATACTTATTAAACATTTTCCAGGGAAGATTAATAAACAGTCACGGAAATGGTTAGATCGTGTACATAAGCTCGACCATCCCAGGAAGCCCTTACAACAGCCTTAAAATTATATATTATAAAAAATAAAAATAAAAACTTACGAGAGTAAGGAGGGTCGTAAGAGGATGCAGTACCAATATCACCAAATGCAAATTTGAAGTTATTGACACCTAAAAACATAAGTAACCCAATAACTACAATTCTTGCCATTACTACTCGCACTCTTTCTACGTTATATTAAAATGCCCCATTCTACAACTATATATACACATGTATCGCGTGCGTTATAATACATGTATATTTTCAAATATATAAATATAAATATTGCATTTAATCCAGCTATGCATGAAACTAACTTTCTATAGGTTTTTGGCTAATTCTAATTAAACATAAAAAACCTTCATGGTCCCTTTTGAGTTTTGACCATTACTCAGTTTTTTAAAAATAAATATAAATTAGTCAAAATAGTAATTACAAAAGGTGTAATTTATGTCTTCTCTTAATTCTATGTGACATGTAAGATTGATTAATTAAAACCCTATTTTATTACTATTAATGCATACAATAACAAAATATGACATTTACATATATGAATTGTAATGTTTAAGGTAGTTTTATTTGATGTTTATCAACCCCATTGTTGGGATTAAATTAAATTTTTTTTAATGTACTAATTTAATCTTTTTGGCCTATACGTCGGCTAGCCAATCAAAGGTGCATACCTAGCGGCATATCTTAATCAACACTAACCCAAAAACTTATGGCCTAAAACTGTTTAATAATCTTTTTATTAAACAATGGAAGTCAAAATTAGAAGAGTAAGTGAATACTATTTAATTAAATTTAAATCAGCTTATTAAAAATAGAATATACACGGGTCTTACCAACAATGGAACTTTTGTTAGAAGATAAGGAATGTGATAAACTTCAAGTAAGTGGAAGGATAATATGTAGTGTTAGAAAGTGTATTATTCATAGTAATCCTCATTATTATTTAATACATTTAAAATATAAATATATAATATCTTCTTTACTATAATTTTTTTTATTAATATTATTTAAAAGACATATACTTACTTGGATTTGAACACTTCAAGAATCATGCCAACATTTCAAGTTCTAACAAAAAATACATGTCCTGCAAAAAATTAACAAATTTGTTAAATTAAACATAATACTTCATCATCAAGCTATTATCTTTAACGCTATAATTACCAGAGTAGGCCGGCTCAAAAACATATAATTACCAAAATAGACCTTAAAAAGTTATAATTATTAAAACAGATCACCTCCAAAAAATATATTGCTATTATATAACATTTTTGCTTACAATGTTACAATTATTCACATAACACTTACCATCTCACCAATAATCGCCACACGAGCAAACACCGTTCTTAAACCGATGAAAACGATTTGTATCCCGAAGAATAATTTCTCGTTCAACAATTTTGGAAATCAATTTAGCAGCAATATGACAATCCTCACAAACACGTAAATTCTTAGTTACTCTTATTGGCGTAAAAGGTTCGGTATTTATAAGAACAAAAATGATTGCAAGTTTTTCACTATGAACAACAAGATGATTTCCTTTATCTTCATCTTCTATATCATGTAATGCAGAATTGGTTTCTGGTACGTACCCAATTTCTCTCATTTTCCCTACAATTAAATCTAATTTTTCATAAATTAATTTAATTTGTGGATGTGATTGATCACCAGCAAGAAAAGAATGAACTTGATTATTAAGCTCAACATTACTAACACCGGGCTCTTTTCTCACTCCTTTGACTTTCATGATTGACCGAATATTTGTCACATCTTTCCATCTGCCCGCTTTTGCATAAATATTTGATAATAAAACGTAATAACCCGCTTGTTCAGGGACCAATTGGAATAAATTATCGGCTGCAATAAGCCCGATATCCATATTAGAGTGAACTTTGCAAGCACTTAATAATGCACCCCAAATTCTATCATTTGGTTTAATTTTCATATTTTGAATAAATTCATATGCTTCATTTATTCTCCCTGAACGCCCTAATAAATCAACCATACAAGCTAAATGTTCGAGTCTTGGAACAATTTTATATACATCGGTCATTGTTTTAAAGAATTTTTTTCCTTGATCTAATAATCCTGCATGGCTGCATGCTGATAAAATGGGAACGAATGAAATTGAATCAGGGGTTTGACCAGATTCTTGCATATGTGAAAAGACAGTTATAGCCCTTTGACCATCACCAGTCATGCCATAAGCAGAAACCATAGAAGTCCATGAAACAACATCTTTGTTTGTCATTTCATCGAACACCTTGCGTGCGTCATTTAAAGATCCACATTTCGCGTACATATCAATCAATGCGTTTTCTACTGTTAAATTAGGGAGAAGTTTTTTCCTTTTTACATATTCGTGAATCTTTTTTCCTAGCGATAAAGCAGAAAGATCCCCACAAGCAGGTAAGACACTAGCAACTGTGATCGAATCAGGGTCAATTCCGTAAATTTTCATTTGTTGATAAAGATTAACTGCATCTGTAGGCATAGAATTATTAACATAAACAGCAATCATCACATTCCAAGAAACTAAACTCTCTCGAGCATGATTCATGAACATCTCGTTCATAAAAATAACGTTTTTTGACGATGTTGAGTTCGTTACAGCTGGAGAAAGGCTAGCCATTGTGCCTGCATTAGGTTTTACATTAGAAGATTGCGTCATTGTCTTACAAACATCTAAAGCATCATCAAACATCCCATTTTGTGCATATGCAGCAACAATAGAATTCCATGAGACAACATCTCTTTCAGGCATTTCATCGAACACCTTGCGAGCGTTAATTAAGTGATTACATTTCCCATACATTGTAATCAATCCATTTCCTACATAAAGATTTGAATGCAATCCCTTTTTAAAAACAGCAACATGGGTTTGTAACCCGACCCATAAATTTTGAGAAACCGAACATGCTTTTAACACTTGAGGGACTGTGAAATGATCAGGGTTTATGTTGAACTTGAACATGTTTCTATACATTCGAAGTGTTGTTTCGTAGAATTCATTGTTTACGTAGCTTCTAATCATGACGTTGAAAAAGACCACATCTTTTTGAGGAATTTCATCGAACAGTTGGCGGGTGATTTTGATTTGGCGACACTCGGAATAAGCTTTCATTAATTTAAGAGCTATATGCGATGCTGTGGCGAGATTTCCGTCGATAATTAACCTGCAGTGTATCCTTTTTAATTGTTTGATATTTGGGCATTTGTCCAAGATTTTGATACAAAATTCTTCTGTGATCAACATGATTATTGAGCGAGATTTGAATGAAAAACCCAGAGGAGAAACTTGCAATTCAAACTTCTTCTTTATAGTCTCAGTCCGCGCGAGTTCGCTTGATCAAAATGTTCACTTTCATAAAAAAGCTACTTGTTGGTGACCTGGGTTTGCCCCGACTAACCATATTTTTAATTACATTAATTGCTATGAAAATAATAAAAGATATTCTCTATTAAATCTAAAATGTATTTTACGAAGCACATAACAAAATAATAAAAATAATGTTGATTTTGATTATATAGCGTTTGTTAAATAAAAGGGTTGTAAAAAAAAAAGGCAATTTTGACAGAATTAACATTTATACTTTTTTTTAATACATTATTTAACAAAACAATCTTAATAAAGATAGCTGGAAAATCATATTCCAAATATATACAAAAAAAAACTTACTAATAATCTAAAATGAATTAACTTTATAATTCGAGACTTTACAAAGAATAAAAACAATTTAACAAACCAAATGTATAGGGTCAAGATTCATCTGTCATCTTGAAATAACGCCTTAGAAACAGAATTACAAGCTTTATTATTTTGTCTAGTAGAACATGAAGCTTGGTGGTTACCCACCAATGGAGTCTCACAAACAACACCATAACTAACTGTCCTCTGTTTCTTCCTTCTGGGTTCAGGTTTGACTTTAATTGACTTTGACTGTTTAGGAGCCCAAACTCTTTGCAAATCAGGCCTTCTGCCTGTAAAAGATACAAATCTTCTAGCTTTCTCTCTCCTCTCACGGGCCTCGTTTAATTTTCGGGCATCATCATCTTTTTCTTCATGACCCATGTTGACCTTTTCAAGTTGATGACAAGATTCATCGTCTAAAGATAATGATTCTAGAATCATCTTATTTGCTGATGTGTCATGTTTATCTCTCCATGATTGATTGCTATCTTCACTGTTGAATATGAGAGCTTGATCTTCAATTTCATCACCGAATGGTAAGAGGTCCATTTGATCATAGATTGTGTCAATCACATATCCAAGATTCTTGGAATACCTTAAAAATTGATGCTTTCAGTTTTATATAGTGCTAAAAATGTGAAAATAAAGAAAAATGTACCTCGGTTTTATGGTTCTCTCTACATAATCATAAAGACTCACATCACCATGAAAACCTCCTTCCACAAGGTACTGTATGATCTCCAAAAGGGAGCAAACTTGTTTCACAAGTTTCGTCTTCATAAACCCTGTGATACTTCCTGCATATTCTGACTCAAGTATCTCTAATCGAAGTAAAATTTGTAACTCGTATCTTTAATTTATTAAGAAAAAAAAAATATAGAGCAATGAAAATATACTGCCAAGGATAAATAATTAAATAAAATGAATAAAACAAGTGAGGGATACTCTCGAACTAGGTATTTTGAGGTAAAATCTTGATTATTATCTTTGTGTTCCTTTAATTCTTTGGGCTCGCGCAGTAATAATTTTATAATTTCAGAAACTTGCATATTACAAGATTCATCAAGATTTGACAAAGTTTCGTGCTTTTTACGTAACCAATAAATTGATGAATTTACAAGTCCTTCTGCCAAAAAATTTAGATTTACTCCACTAGATTTAAGCGCGTGTAAAATTTTCTTTGGTAAATTACTGAAAAATTCTTCTGAAGTTTCTGAACATGATGCAATTGCAGTAGCATCTTGAATTGTTGACTGATCTGAACAAATATGTGTTGCTAAAGGTTCATCACTTTCTTGGTTGCTTGCAGACAAATTTTCATTTTTATCGTCTGTTTCTTTCTGTTGATTTGAATCTGGAACCATTTGGCATGATTCATGTTGTATGTTGTTGTGAGATAAACCGTGTTTTTTCACTTGGTCGATCCAGCATTTCAAAAACTTTAACTTTTTTGGCTTTTTTGAGATATTTGTGAAGTAAACATCTGCTAAATCCACATCGGAAAAATCATATGCTGCCTTGTAAAACGAGCTCCATGTGAGGTTCCGAAGTGTGTGTTTTTTTATTTTTCTTCTTTTTAAATCATTTCCATGAAGATTTGCTTCATTAAATTTTTTAGCAGAAAGATGTTTATTATCTACAAGCAATAAGATGGCTGAATGAATTGTAAACGGTTTAAGAATCCCTGTGTAAGAATCTCCATTGCTATTCGATAAAGATAACAAAGCCCAATAACCCTCTCTATAAAGAAAATTAAGAAAAATCTGCCAATTTGGAACTGTATTTTTATCAAATAACTCAGAATTTTCACTGGCAAGTAATTCAAGAACCCAGTCAGCAAAATTGTTTTCTAAATTATCCTTCCCTTTTTTGTTAGATTCTGCCAATTGAACTAAGAAAAAGTCTGAGGAAAAATGTTCAATATTTTCACACTTGGTGTACCTCTCAACAGCTGTGACATGCAATTTCATAATTCCATCACTAAAACTACCCAAAAATGTGTTCATAAAATTGACATCTAGACCTTTTGAGCTCCCAGCTTCACGGGTTCTGTAAATTCCATCAGATATAAGCTTGGATGACGCCTTCAAATGCAGCAATTCAAGATCACAGCATTTGGTCTCTAAAGGATTACCATTGACACCTGAAATTCTGAGGTTCAGTTGCCCATGAATCGTGTTATTTGATCTATAAGAATCTAGCATCTTAGATGACACCATAATATTTGGATATATCAATCCGAAAGAAACAAGGGCAGAACCTAGAATAACTGAATCTGTTGAACAAAACCCCCAACCAAATTTCCTAATCTCATTCCGAATAAGAACATACACTGCTCAGATTCATTGATTTCAAGCTTCTCTTCATGGTTATGAATGTCAATCCAACAACAATGAATATCCTTACCATTGAAAGCATCATTAACAGCACCAAAACAATTACGAAATCTATCACGACAATCTAAATTCATCATACAATTTTCATTCATATCAACACACGTAAATTCAGCTAAAGCCTTTAACGATCTACAAACTGGAGACAACAAAATAATCAAATTCGACCTAATATTCACACGATCATTGCGAATTGTACCTGAAGAATTCTCAATATCAGACTCCCAGTCAAAATCGCGAGCGAGCTGAAGCAAAGAGCTGGCTGTATGTGAGCAATTTGAAGGAGAATACGTCAATTGCGTAGAAGTGACGGAATCTAGGGTTTGAGAAATAGAATTTAGGGTCTGTAATGGGGAATTGAAGGATAGCGAAGCGGAAGGATGGTTAGGGAGAATACGGTGGAGTGCAGACGCGGAAAGGCGAGGGGAAAGCGAAGAGAAGAAGAGTTTGAAGGAAAAAAGTGAAGATGAAAGAGAAGAGAAAGATAAAAAGATCTTGGAGGTAGCAACAATGGAGGTGACGTAATTAGGGTTAGGGTTTTCGGATTGAAGTAATGGATTGAGGTCTATGAGAAGAACTATGCGCTGTGTTTTTGAGAAATCAATGGCGTCCGCCATTGAAGCTTGAGGGAAAGCACAGAGATTTGGGGTTTGTAGCTGAAGAATGAGATGTTTGTTGCAGATCCAGAACTGCTAACTTACGCCGTACCAAAGTGGATAAACTGATAAGTGAGAATAAGAAAAGTAAGCAGAGGCGGGAATGTAGAAATGGCGGGATAATTCATGAGTTTTGAATGCCTGATTGATTTATCGATTTGTTATTACTTTCGCATGTATTTAAACTATTATTACATTTATAATTAATTTTTATAATTATTAATGTTGGAGAAATTCTTAAAATTCAAAGTGGTTATTACTTGATGTAAAACTACTAATATCTTTCCAAACATCTTATTAATAATTCAAAAGGTCATTATTAATATTTTCTTCAATTAAATTTTACACTTTTCTAACAATAATATAATCAAGAAAAATAATCACAATCATAAGGACTATTAAAATAACGGAGTTGAGTTAAAAGCGTTAAGGCGATCAAAAAGTGCAAAAAAAATGCAAACGTTGGGTACTGCACATGCACTTTAGTGAATCACGGTGACCAAAGGTGCATTTTGACCGAACCACGTTGACAATTCTTGCAATTAACTCTTTATGCTATTTATTTTTTTGAACGGCACTATTTTTTTTTCCCACAATAAGACTTGAACTCATGACTTATTGATTATGTAGGCAACACCTTGTACTAAACTCTAATACCACATGCCTTGAGTACTCTTTATGATAAGTAGTTAGAGTTAATTTGCTTATTTTTATGACATGTCATAAATATAGTTAGTCTTTGGTTACAAATACTGTATGTTTTGTTTGATATAAATGTGACTTTTCAAACTATAGTGGTTTGTTCAAGGTATTTCAAAGATTTTATCAAGTTCCAAAAGACAATTAACAGCCCTTGGATCAAGAAAAAATCAAATGTCAAGATCAAGATTCAAACAACCACCACCGCTACAAACACATGTGATTCAATACATCAATACCTCACATACCTCTGGCGGCGGCGGCGGACTGCGGCCGGAGGTGGCGGCCGACGGTGGTCGGTAGTGGTGACCGGCGGTGGTGGTCATGACTTGAAACACATGTGCTTCGTAGTTCGTATGCTCCCTTGTGTTTTAAAAACTTATGTTTTTAGTGAAACATACGTGTTTCGTGACTTGAAACACATGTGTTTGAAACAACACGTGTGTTTGAAACACATGTGTTTCACCTTTTGAAGCACATGTGCTTCGTAGTTCGTATGCTCCCATGTGTTTTAGAAACTCATGTTTTTAGTAAAACACATGTGTTTCGTGACTTGAAACACATGTGCTTCGAAGTAATATGCTCGTTTGTATTTTGAAACACTTGTGTTTTAGTTAATTACATGTGTTTCAATACATCGGTAGTGGTGACCGGCGGTGGTGGTCGTGACTTGAAACACATGTGTTTGAAACACATGTGTTTGAAACACATGTAACTGATCTTGATCATTTTGATCAAATGACTAAAATTTGTTACGTGAGACTTTAAAATTTTGGTGAAACTCGAAGACAACTCTTCAACTATATTCTTATGTATTTAAATTTTGTGATTAATACACTTTACATTAACGGAGTGATATTCTTTTAAAAAACAATGGATGCCTTCTACTCTAATTTTGCCCAAAAGTATTTTCCAAAATTAGATGGTAAGGAGATTGAGTGACTTACTATATTTATACAACTTGGATGAGTCCTGCCATCAATCAACATCTATGATGACACATCAATATCAATATAAAATTAAACACGTTTTGTCTCAGATCTCGTCTATATAGGCAACTAGATAGATGAGGGAAACAATATCTTTCCCTAATTTAAAGAAATTATGGAGTCAAATTTAATCAAAAAAATTCTACCATTTCTTATGGTTTTGTTCTCTTCAGCATTTTCAGATACAATGACTGATGAATTCATTCAATGCCTCACACAAAATTCAAATGTCACGGAATCCGAATTTGTATTCACTCAAAATAACACGCAGTATTCATCGGTTCTTGAGTCAACCATCATAAACCTCAGATTTTCAACTTCCACAACACCAAAACCATTAGCTATAATCACACCATTAACCTATTCCCATGTACAATCTACAATAACGTGTTGCAAAAACTTCGGTTTTCGAATCCGGATCCGAAGCGGTGGACATGATTATGCAGGAGTTTCATTCACTTCATATGATCATGATCAATCCCCTTTTGTTGTTCTTGATCTTAACGAATTGCGATCAGTAACAATCGAATCGGGCCAAAACACCGCGTGGGTCGAATCGGGTGCAACCGTGGGTGAATTGTATTACTGGGTGTCTCAAGAAAGTCAAAATCTTGGATTCCCCGCCGGAATCTGCCCGACTTTAGGGGTTGGCGGCCACTTAAGTGGCGGTGGGTTAGGTGCCATGATAAGAAAGTACGGTCTAGCGGCTGATAATGTTATTGATGCTAAAATCATCGATGCAAATGGGCAAATTCTCGATAGGGAATCGATGGGGGAAGATTTATTTTGGGCAATTCGAGGTGGTGGGGGTGGAAGTTTTGGTGTTGTTGTAGCTTGGAAGGTGAATCTTGTTTACGTTCCTGAAAAAGTTTCGGTTTTTAGTGTTTCCAGGACTTTAGAACAAGGCGGTTCGGATCTTTTTAACAAGTGGCAGTACATCGGGCACGAGTTAAGCCAAGATTTGTTCATTAGAGTTATAATCCTAACCACTTTAAACGAGTCTGGAAACCGAACAATACAATTTATATTCAATTCGATGTATCTGGGAACGGCGATTGAGCACGTTAAAACCGTGACCGATAGCTTCCCGGAACTTGGATTACAAGAAACGGATTGCAGCGAAATGAGTTGGATCGAATCAATACTTTTTTTCGATAACCACCCGAAAGAAGAAAGTATTGATATTTTAAGAGATAGGAAAATCAATGCGAAAAGCTACTTTAACGGTAAATCCGACTACGTGAAAGAACCGATACCCGAGGAATCATTGAAAGATATATGGGAATGGTGTTTGGAGGGAGAAAACCCGATTCTTATAATGGAGCCGCACGGTGGAAAGATGAGCGAGATTGAAGAAACGTCAACGCCGTACCCGTATAGAAACGGGTATTCGTATAATATACAGTATTTTGAGAATTGGGATGACGAAAGCGTTGAAGCGGCGGAAAAACGTGTAAGTTGGATGAGACGATTGTACGAGAATATGACACCGTATGTTTCGAAGAATCCGAGGGGGGCTTATGTGAACTACAGGGATTTGGATTTAGGTGTTAATGACAATGTGGATAACGTAAGTTATTTGGAAGCCATGAAATGGGGGAACATGTACTTTGGGGATAATTTCGAAAGGTTGGCAATGGTGAAAGGTTTGGTTGATCCTGAAAATTTCTTCTATTTTGAGCAGAGCATTCCACCTCTAATTATGAGTGAAGCGAACGGTGACATTGGTCAGCACCAAAGCTCGTAATCTAGCTCAAGGTTGCTACATCACATATCTTTGTAACTTTCATTTACAATAAAGAAACCAAGCCAAGTTGATGGTACTAAAATATATTTGGGCATATCTTATAATACCAAACTGTTGTTGTTTATGTTGTTTCTGAAATAAATAAGAAGATTTGGTTTCTTTGTAGCTATTCAGTTCTCACTATATATCAATACTATATCTTTGTAACTTTCCTTTACAACACTGTCATTATTAGAGCTTACGCTCAAACGAATCAGTCCGGAATCGCTGCTGTTAAAATTTATAAAAACCAAGGTTAACAATGATGTTACGCCTAATAAACTCACATACCCATTTGTTCTTAAGGCCTGTGCTGGTGTGGAGAGGTTGCAGTTGAGAATGCACGTAAACTATTCGAGGAAATGCCTAAATTGGATTCAGTATCAAAGACTAGGAGTGCAATGATTAGTGGGTATGCCGGACGGAACTATAAATCTTTTATTAGCAGCAACACAATAAAATTTTACGGATATAATATAATAAGATAATAAGATAAAAAAAATAAAAAAAAATATAAAATCTTACATTTTAAAATTCTTCGTGTAGACATTTCATCTACATGATTTGAATTACACTTAAATATCCAATTACTTGACATAATTAATTTTCAAGAATAAAAGATAGAAATAATACATACAAATAATATTATACTATCAATCCATGAATATAATATATATTATATATTGACAAATGACAATAAGCATCACTGTCCATCACATAAAAAACAAATAAGCAATATTAAAATATAAATAATCACAATTCACAATTCTGTCATAGTGTCATAGATATATATACTATTTATTTGTAGGCCAAGTACTAAAGTAAGCAAAAAATTACCTAATCTATATTATCTATGGAATCCAAGGCTTCTAGTCTAGTGGTATTGGCGAAAAAGATAAGGTGTTGTGGTCATGGGTTCAAGTTCCGTCGTGATATTCAAAGCGTGTGAGAGTGTGAGGGAAAAGATTTTGGGTGTGGCTTTGAGTTGGACTGTTACTAATATTTGGGTTTTTTTATTTAATATCATTTTGTGTTATTGAGTAGTTGTTTAATTCGATGATAACGCCATAAAACCAAAAAAAAACTTCATTTCAAAATAAGTGATACATATTGGCTTACATATTTTTTGAGGCAAATGTTATAATGAAGATTAAATTAGATAGTTAAAGAGTGATGAGTACCACATATTATGATTAAATTGAATTTAATGATGTTTAAAAGTAAAAATAAAGGTAAATGAGTTATTTTACTTTATTAAAGGAGATAGTTAGTGGGTATGAATTCTACTATTTTTACCAAATAAGAAAAATTTCAACGTGTGTCACTTATTTTGAAACATCCCAAAATTAAAAGGGAATTAATTTTGCTATCACACTTTTTGATGCTTATACCACACTGTACAAGTATTTCTGCATACTGTACAAATAAGCAATGCAACTATTATGGTAGATGCATCAAAACATGTGGTGTAAAAATCACTCCCTAAATAAAAAATGTGTCACTTATTTTAAAAGGGAGGAAGTATTAAAGATTTATAGTACCCAAATAAAAGTTGAGCAGTAGCACGTAACACTATGTACTTCTATTTAAATCCGCCCTAACACTATGTACTTCTATTTAAATCCGCCCTAACACTATGTACTTCTATTTAAATCCGCTGTCAACAAGTGTTGTTGAGTTGTTTAGAGAGATGCAGATTGCTAGGGTTCAACCCTGATGAGATAACCATGGTTTAGGTTATATTCGCTTGTAGCGATAGGTGCTTTAGAGCTCGGGAAATGGGTCAAAGATTATATCGAAAGTGAAGATTTCGAAAAGCACGGAACTTTGTAATGCTTTAATTGATATGTTTGCAAAATGTGGAGATATTGATAAAGCTTTAAGGTTGTTTAGAACCTTAAATGGGGAAACAATCGTTTCTTGGACTTCTGTAATTTTAGGTTTAGCAATGAATTGTCGAGGTTTAGAAGCCGCTTTGTTGTTTGAAGTTTGAAGAAATGAAAGATTGGGGGGTCCAGCTGGCCAATTTTAACCGAGTTTTTAAAACAAGATACTGTATATATTCTTGAAGGTTTAAGATTCAAATTAATTCGGTAGGATGGTTATAAAATCTTATGCCTCTTGTTTATACTTTTTTTCTAGCTTCTCTTTTTTTTTTTTTTTAAATTAAAGTCAGCGTTTAAAAAACTCTATGATTTGACCCGTAAATTCATCATTTAATCTACCATTTCTAACATACAAATTTTTAAATCTCACTTTATTATCGTAAAAACCATAAAAATTACTAGCAACACGAAACTTATAAGAAATTATTTATGTTCCATAGTTAAGTTCTCCCTTTGATCATAACTAGAGGTGGTATGCTTTGCTCAAAAAAGAAGAAATTATCCGGATCAACCACACCCTTTACCGTTGCCAACCTCTTGAAATTGTTACTAAAATACTTGCTTCCCCACTTCAATGCTTCCAAATAACTTGTGTTTTTAGCATCACCATTTTTACCCAAATCCAAATCCCTATAATTCACATAAGCCGCCCTCGGATTCTTTGACACATACGGTGTCATGTTCTCGTAAATCCGTCTCATCCAACTTATATGTTTTTCAGAAGTATCGACGTTTTCCCACTTTTCAAAATATTGTATGTTATACAAATACCCCTTTCTATGCGGGTATGGAGTTCTCGTTTCTTCAATCTCGTTCATCTTTCCACCGTGTGGTTCCATTATAAGAATCGGATTGTCTTCCTCCAAACACCACTTCCATAAATCTTTCAATGATTCCTTGGGTATCGGTTCTTTCACATAGTCCGATTTACCGTTAAAATAACTTCTAGGCTCGGGTTTCCTATCTCTAAGGGCATCAACGCCATCTCCTTTTGGATAAATCGAAAAATAAAGTACCGAGTCGATCCAACTCATTTCAGTACAATCTTTTTCTTGTAAACCCAATTCTGGGAAGCTATTATTTACGGTTTTGATGAGTTTATCAACCGTTCCAAGAAACATCGAGTTGAATATAACTTGAATTGTTCGGTTTCCATTCCAAACCGAAACGGGCTGTATTATAACTCTAACGAACAAATCGTTACTTAATTTGTGCCCGACATACTGCCACTTGTTGAAAAGATCCGAACCACCTTGTTCTAAAGTCTTGGCGATACTAAAAACCGAAACTTTTTCAGGAACATAAACAAGATTCACCTTCCATGATACTACAACACCAAAACTTCCACCCCCACCACCTCTAATTGCCCAAAATAAATCTTCCCCCATTGATTTCCTATCGAGAATTCGCCCGTTTACATCGATAATTTTAGCATCGATAACATTATCAGCTGCTAGACCGTACTTTCGTACCATAGCACCAAACCCCCCGCCACTTAAATGCCCACCAACCCCTAAAGTCGGGCAGATCCCGCCCGGGAATCCAAGATTCCGACTTGCCCGGGAAACCCAATAGTATAATTCACCAATCGTTGCACCGGATTCAACCCACGCGATTTTCTTACTCGAATCGATTTTTATCGATCGTAGTTCTTTAAGGTCAAGAACAACAAAAGGGACATGATCATTTGAAGTGTATGAAAATCCTGCATAATCATGTCCACCACTTCGGATTCGGATTCGATATCCGAATTTTCTGGAACAAATTATTGCAGATTGTACATGAGAATATGTTAATGGTGTGATTATAGCGAATGGTTTTGGAGTTGTAGAGGTTGAAAATCTACGGTTTACGATGTTTGATTGAAGAGCTGACGAATATTGTGTATTTTCTTGGGTGAACACAAGAATAGAGTTTGTGGTATTTGAATTTTGAGTGAGGCATTGAATGAATTTATCATCTAATGAACTTGAAAATGATGAAGAGAATAAAATTAAAAGAGCCCCAATAAGATATGAGTGAAATTTGGTGATAAGATTTAGCTCCATATTTTCTTGATTTTTGTTCTAATAAATAACTAACTAAGGTGGTATTTATAATAAATTTTCGTTGCCAAGCAATGGAAATCTAATCAATTCCACTTTCTTTGAATTCAACTCTCCTCGCCAATTCTTTTTTTATAAATATAAATTGATGATATAATTTATTATTTTACACATTCTATACATGTATTAAAAAAAATTATAGTCAACTACACCTTCTCACTATCTCATTATATACTAAATGAATTACACTCAAAAAATTTAAACACTGATTGGTCCAGAAAATTAAAAATATGCTGGCCAAATTAAGATGGTTAAAAAGTTATTTATAAAATGTTTTAAACTTGAAGAATTAACTGTGGATCAAGTCAATTTTTTTTAATTCAATATTGGGTATCATTTTTTTTTTATAGATTTGGAGTTACTTTTATTTTATATATTTTGAAGTTTAAACTATAGGTGTTCAAAAATATCCAAAAACCAATTATCGATATAAAAATCTGGATATCCGAATCTTGGATATCGGATTCGGATATTGTTTAATTTTTAGATATTTGGATATCCGTAAAATATCCAGAAATATCTTATATATCCGAAAAATAACTGAATAATTTTTTTTATCGGATACCGGATATTCAAATCTCAGATATCCGAAAATCTGAATACCTGGTTTTAAACACCCCTAGTTTAAACACCATATTTATAGTTGAATGTTTAAGTGTTTGATATTATTTTTGATAAATTTGGAACTCAAAATAATTGAATTTCATTGAAAAAATAATTTTTGAAATTTAATGAATTTATTATAATATTTTGTCTAATTTATCATAATTAATTACTTAATAAGATTATACAATGATTCAGGGCGGGTTGGTCCGAGTGATGAAAAAAGAAGAAAAAATGAAGAGAAATGATATTTAGTCCTAACATGTGGATCTATTCATAAACCTACTTGATAGAATGACATGTGTATTCCACCAATTCTCTCTTATAATATTATCCCTTGATTTTGACACGTGTCTTCATCTAATAAGTAGACCTATGAGTAGATCTAAATGGTAGGCCTAAATACCATTAGTCAAAAATGAAACTGATAATCTTTTCTCGAGATATCCATTTTTCTGGAAAAACAAATAAGGCATTTCGATTGACACCACCAGGAGGGGAAACAAAATTACAAAGAATACAAAAAATTGAAAATTTTGCTATATATCCAACGAATGAAACTTTCCAGGTACGAAAAAAAATATTTTGATGAAACTTTCCAGGTACGAAAAAAGGTATATTGTTTTAGTTCAACATGTAGTCTCATATAAAAAAGCCGTTAAGACATCGACCAATTATATACGTACATTTAAAAACTTTGTGAACAGTAGCTAATAGGCTGGTAAAAAAAAATTATCTTAGCTGTCAACTTTGACTTGTTTTATTTTATTTTAAATTTTTGACATTTAGAATCTGAATACTTATATTTTAACCCATTTGTTTTAATACTTCCTCCGATTCAAAATAAGTTATACACTTTCCTTTTTGGGGTGTATCAAAATAAGTGATACACTTTGAAAAATTACCTTATTTGGCAAAAAATAGTGGGACCCACACCCACTAATTATCTACTTTAAAAAGGTGAAAAGATCTCTTTACCCACTTTTACTTTTAAACATCATTAACTCCACTTTATTCAAAAAGTGTGGGACCCATTCCCCACTAATCATCCAATTAATCTAATTTAATCATCATTATAAACTTTTGCCTCAAAATCCGTGAAATGCAAAGTGTATCACTTATTTTGAATCGGAGGAAGTATGTTAATTTCTTTGTCTAAAAAATTTGAAAATTCGTAATATAACATTTACCAACTTGATTTTACAGCTCAAATTATTTATAGTATTTCAATTAGTGACAATCCAGATCATTGACAACACAAATTTACGAATATCATTAACATTAGTATGGGTATCATATGAAAATCTCCAGAAATATCGGGCGGGTAAAACCCACTAGTTATATTTAAAAATCGATTTTTAAAACATTTATTATAATATTTTAATTTCATTTATTGTTTTTTATTGAATGTTTTTTCTATTTAAAACTACGTAAATAATTTTGATGCATGTGCCAGTTCGTACAAAAGATTATGAACACCAGCTATGGTCAAATAATTTTAATATTGTATAACAGTCACATGTTAAAATAAATTATAAAAATCAAAGATGATTAGAATATAAAGTATCTCATTAATTGAGAATATTTTACAATATTATAGAGCCGCAAGTTATATATGAAAACAACTTCGAGCTGGCTAATTACTATTTCATATGAAAAATAAAATCCTTCTTAAATCACAACGCGTCATTTTCTTTTAGAGAAGTAAAATTCATTAAACTAGTAACTAATCTGGATTATGTACGAACTAGCGGTTGATCAAGCAGTTTGACATCCATATAACCAGAGGTGATCTGTATATCAAAAACCTACTCTATATATTACAATTACTGTTTGTTAGAGAGTTTACTGATTTCGATTTCGATTGGATCACTGTGAAGTCGTGTATTCACTATCAGATCAAAGTATTTCGAGGGTACTCTCGAAATCTCTAATCGGATGAAATCACAGTGTGATCAAGAACAGAGAATATGTGATTTTCTATATGAAAACGTACCAGAAAACAAATGACCGAAATTGATGATAATCTCTCTACTCGAAAACCACCATAAACTGCTTAATGGCAGTTCCAAACTGCCCAAAACCGCCCAAATACGGGTCGGATTCGGGTTGGATTTGACGGGTCAGAAAACCGGGTTTTGAATCCGAATTCGGATTTTTATGCATTTTCCATAAAGGAATATTATCCGAAATAAAAAATTTCCCAGCTGACCTGGCAGCTCAACCCCAGCCAGGGGCTCTGCCCCTTGGACCCCGCCAGGGGCGCTGCCCCTTGGACCCCGATCAGGGCGCTGCCCCGGACCCCGCCACGGGCGCTGCCCCTTGGAACCCCGTTATCGGGGGCGCTGCCCCCGAACCCCCGTTAAGTCAGTGTATTTTAATCATAATAAATCTAAACAAGCGTGCACTCCGCACCACCCTTACTTGTTCAATATTTATTAGGATTATATTTGGTCAACAAGTTAATCCCATTACACTTAAATAATATTGGTGATACAAATCAGCAACACTGTTTTACAATTTTTATATAATTTACTATAAATTTTATGCAATATACTTCCTCCGATTCAAAATAAGTGCTACACTTGTATTTTCACATTTTTTGATGCAAAACATTGTAATAGAGATTATGATAGATTAAAGAGGATAATTAGTGAGGAAGGGTCTCACATATGGTTGAGAATGACACATTAATGATGTTTAATAAAGTTATGTAAGGATAAAATGATAATTTTATATACAAAAACTTACCAAATAAGGAAAGTGTAACATTTATTTTAAATCATTAATATATGAAAAATATAGCACTTATTTTGAATCGGAGGAAATAGTATATAAAGTTATTTATTTGATGTAGAAATTACATCTCCGTATAAGTTATGAGGCCAAATATATAGTCAATTAATAATGGATCGAATACCTACACCCGATGGGCGGGTATGCTTCAAAATATATTTATTAGGAATTATCCTGTAGATTTCTATCTATAAAAGGGACTGAACCCAGCTAGAAGAAATCATGGAGATTTATGTTTTAGTTGTGCAATTTTGTTTTTTTAGTTTAATAAAAGAATCATCATACTTTCGGTTGATTTGTTAGTTTAATTTTCTGTTTTCATTCGGTTCGTATCAATATGGTTTACCCTTCAACATTGATGTCATATAAGTTATAACATAGGACCGACATCTTTGATTGGTGCAACTTTTTGACTGTTTTTATTTCCTAACAAATTATAAAAAGAATTATAAATTAGGGTAAATCGGTTAATGAATTCAAAACAAACACTTATAAATTTGAATTTAAGCTTACAAATTCAAGTTAAAGAATGAATGATGAAACCTTTTTTAAACACGAAAATAAGATAAAAAAAAAGGTATATTAACAAACAACTATGATTTTAATACCTCCATATTCACTTCTTATGTCTACTAAATTTTTTTGAACCTGAAGATCTTCCTGAAGCTCCAAACTTTTGGAAGTTGCTACTTGGTCCTGTGGGTGATTTTTGATTACCATCTTGATGAATCTGTTTCCGATTTGGTTATTCATCTGTATAAGTCAAGTCAAAACGGTTATTTAATGATAAACGGGTTATACGTAATAAAACGGGTTAAAAAATACCAAAAATAGTAATTTACTTGTAAAATCATAATCATAATTAATACATGACATCTAACAAAGATTAGCCATTATTTGTAAACTTATTAATTACCTTCCTTAGTTTTGATTTATTCTAAATTTTAGAATTAAAAATAATCTCGGATGAAATCCGTAATTATCTTGTAAGATAACACATAAAACTCAGATTTATGACAAAGTAGATGAGTTTCATATATGAACAGGTCATGACTTATTGTAATCAAATTATAATCTAAATAAGCAAAAACAAAATTAAGAACTTACATTATTGGGCATCTTTGTTGCATTTTATCTCGTGTTGTCTAATATAGAATCCAAGGTTTTGGCCGGTGACTGTCTGAGAATGAATGCTGCTGCCAATACATACTGTTTTGAATTAGATACCATAGATTATATATCAATACGGATTTTCAAGAGATATGGGTATAATACTTCAATGGTGACAGTTAAAAAAACAAAATGGTTAAAATGCATTACCAAAAAATCGTTTTTTGCAATGGAAAATGTAGAACAATGACATTCGGTGACATCAGTGATCAGTATTTGTTTTTCTACGTTTTTTTTTTCATTATACAAAATTTGTTTGACTCAGCATTACTCATATCTATACCTGCATAACAAACATTTGAGAAAAAATAGTTATGATGCATGAGTGTCGTGTAATTTAGTAGTAGCATAACGAAATACGGCATTTAAAACCCTAGTTTGCTCAACTTGATCACGTAGATCATTTAACCAGGAAGATGTTGTAACCTGCAGACTAAATTAATTTTTTTAGTCAATTTCTTTTTCATGATTGATAGCTTTGAGATCTTCATATTCAACTAACAGTACCTCGGTTCGAAGATCATATATAGAAGCAGTTTAGAATGTTGGCACGAGATCTGAGCCGTTGATTATTGTGGTGATGAAGTGTTTACCAGAGTCTGCCAATTCCTGCAAAAAAAAGTATAAATATTATAATAAACACAAGTAAACTGTAAAGCAAAGTGGATTATATTCGAAATATACATCCGACAAAAAGGAAAAATGAAAACTTCTAAATATTATAGTGAATAACTAAAAAATTAAAAAAAAAAACTAAAAAAGGTATTTAAAAATTAAAAAAAGGTATTTTAAAAAATTAAAAAAGGTATTTTAAAAATTATAATGCATGGAATGGATGGCAAGTATGTATGTTCTCTAAGAATGTATGTTAAAACTGCATCTGTAGCACCACCAAGTTAATGGCCAACAATCTGGAAAAACATTAATGAAAAAATGTACCTTTACTTGATAACCAGGGTTTTATTTTAGGGCTTCAAGTAAAAAAGGGCACTTAATTTTGCAATCCATCAAGCCAGCTACCATTCCACAATGTGCATAACCTAAAATGAGATTACTAATTCCACCATAATGTAATTGATTATTATGCATCTGTAAAACAGAGCTAATAGTAATTAGGCAATACAATTAGAGGAATTATTTACCAAATTTGTATGTTGAACAGATGCTTGGTATTGCGACGGAGTCGGAAGATGAAGGATAGAGGCTGCAACAATCATTCAAACGAAATACGTTCAATGTTTCAGTGTTGGAGTCTGAAGATGAAGGATAGAGCACGAATCTTCCAAATACGTTCAATGAACGAAGTTGATGGACCGCCAAGCCTCGTCGGAAGAGTCAGGCGACTGGGATGGGTTTGAGGAAGAATTAGGTCATCCCCAAATGTGAAATGACTTTCGAAAATAGACCCCGTGAAATAACTTTTGCAAGGAATGGATGGACCAATGCCGTAATTACACGTGACATTGTCCACCAATGGGAGGCGTCCGTTGTGATGAGTTGGAAAAAGTTCAACATGTGTAGCCTCATATATAGGGTAGGATTGTGTAACGCCCCGAAATTTTTAAGTAATTAAATAATATTTTTAAATTAATTTAAATTATACGATAAGTAATTTTATGATTTAGTAACGAATGTGTATCGTCTTGTGATTAATTGATTATTTATAATTACTAAATGTGTGACGGTTTGTAGTTATTTAATAGGTGTTAATTATTATTTTTTTCGAGTCATCTTAAATACTGAGTTTAAAAGGTGTCGGGTTGAGGCCGGCCGGAGGCCAAGGGCGAGACCGGGCTTTTATTTTTCTTCCTTTAGAGTTTGAAGATGGCTGAAAGGAGTTTTGGGCCGGATTTTAATGTCTTCTTGTCCCTTGTTCGGCCCTAGTAGTAGAGAAGGAGGAAGCCCGGTTAGTTTGCAAGTTCGTCATAAGCCCAATACCCAATCCCTAAAATCCCGTAACTCACTTTCCACACATCTCCAATTTACGTTTTCTTCTCCAGCCGACAATTGGAGCATCTCCAATACCGTTTCTACTTCTCGTCTCAAGAAAAAAACAATCAACCGTGAAGAACCCTACTCCTCATCGCAGCCGTTTCATCTTCATCCCCAATTGTTTCTATCGAGCAAGCAAGAGCATCCTCCATTCCCGATTACCTCTTTCAACCGAGAGCATCTCTGACCTGCTGCATTTTTTTTCTAGTGATCAATCGGGGTGATATCATTGGCATTAGGAACTTTGTGATCGAGTATTTGAGAAGCTAAGCAATTGTCCTGAGCCGATCCCCGTTCAGTATTCGGTAGATATTCTTTCGTGTTTTCCTATTTTGATCAATCTGAATCCGATTTGTTTTAACCATTCATAATTCTGTGTTGCGGGTTTGATCCAGATTGCGTATCAGGTGTCGAGTTTAAATAGCGAAATCGCCGGGAAGATGTGTTGGGAACTTTCCTCGAGCAGATTTCCCCGAGCCAAGTGATCATGCCATTTATTCGGTAGAACCCTAAACCACTCCTTTGTTAATTGAATTCGTTTAAAACACAATTGATTGAGTTGATTGTAGGCTGCGTGTGTGTGTATCGCCGAGTTGGGATCAAGCCGTTGAAGGCTTGGTTTCGTTTTATTATTGTTGTATCATCTCTAGGAGTTCGGGTTCATTGTTGTTTCGATATGGCTGTCGTTCTTAATCGAGTCTTGCGTAGAATCTGTTTTGTCTCGAGTTGGTTTGAGTTAGCGTCTTTTGGTTAAATCATCTACACGTTTTAATAATCGAAAAAAAACCGGAAACCAAACCTTTAGGTCCTTGGTTTCCAACCGGGAAATTTGTAGCATCAAGGTTTTAATGCAAATCATTCTTTTAAACTAAGATAACTGAGATGCGGGGGCTGTCGGGTAATGAATTTTAAGTGCTCGGGTTTTTCGGTGACGAGTCGGGTTGCTAAAACGAGTTGTAGAAATCAATACTTTTCTGGCAGAATCTGCCCTACTGTTCGAATCTGTTTTTGAGGTACTTAAAATAATCTTTAGAGTTTTTGGCCCGTGCTGGGACCTTGATTTCTGAGTTAGCTTTTCAACGCCGCAACCCTCTCGTCAATCCGAATTACGGTTTAAAAGTTATAACTATTTTAATATGCTGCTGTTAGGAAAATGACCTGTGCGACATGTCTGTCTTGCGACACTGTTTTGAGACCCTTAGAGTCTGTTTTGGCCAGTGACCGTCTCACAGAGATAAGTAGTTCTGGTTGTCTACTTTTCATGGTAAAAAATATGGGATAAATCTACTGCACAGTTTAAAAGTTATAGCAGTTTCCGTGAGACCGACGGGTGCTGCCAGTTTTCTAAATTGAGTCCTTAGAACGGATTGTAATTCGGGTTTCATTTTTATGCTTTTAGGATCATCTAGGAATAACCGAGCAGCGCCTTAGAGTATTGAGGATCCTTTGGAGCTTACGTTTTCTCGAGGTGAGTATTCTCACCGTGTATTCAGTTATAACGATACGTGCATGACTCATATGGTTAACTGTTTTGATCTGTTGTACTTTCTATGTGTTGATCTGTTATCTGAGTGACTGTTTTTGCATACTACTGATATGAGACGGACGTGCCGAGTATCTGAGCCGGTACCAAGTCATTCTGTGCTACTAAGTGATAGGGCTATCTGTGTGGTTTATGTTAGGAATGGAAACATAAAAATAATTAACAAATCTCAGTGGAAATTCTGTGTGGGCCCTTGTGGCAAATTCTGTGTGGGCCCTTGTGGCAAATTCTGTGTGGGCCCTTGTGGCAAATTCTGTGTGGGCCCTTGTGGCATTTTAGTGTAAGGAGAGGCGAGGTTGATCTCTCGACTCGAATTACACAAGCGCGCTATATAAATTTAAAAGATACAAAAACTGAGAAATTAACTTAGTGGTAAATGATTAAGAGTTCACCTGTGTGCCCTCATGTATTGTATGTTGTAGTTGTTTGCATTTTGAGTTTATTCACTCAGCTTCCCCGCTGACCCAAAAACTCCCTCCCATTTTTCAGGTACTAGCAAAGGAAAGGAGAAGGTGGACGGTTGACTGCTGTATTACTTCTTAGTGCTGATGTGAAACGTTTTTATTATTTCAAAACTCTGAATTTTATTTAAGACATTTCCGCATTAAATACATTTTATATTAAATAATTATTTTGGAGGATTATTTATGGGACCTTTTTGATTATAATTTTGAATTTAAAAATTTTAAAAATCTTGTAAATTTTAGGGTATTACAAGTTGGTATCAGAGCACTGACTTGAGGGATTTGGGTTCGCAGGGGGCGAATTCAAACTCAAGTTGAAATATATTTTTTTTTGAAAAGAGTAAAACAGTTTCTAAGAGAAGTTTCACATCAAACGTACAGCATGTCACGTCGACTCTCGCTTTTCCTGACGCCGGTAATATTTAAGAGCTTTTATTTATTTGGGAATTTTGTTGAATTATGTGTATTGAGGAATGACAAATATGAGAATTGCTGTGATTATTTTGAGTATAATTCTGATTTAACTCTGAGGGTATTTCGTGACGAGGATCGCTTTTCTGAGTATATTTTCCGAGTGTTATTCTGAGTGCATCTGCGTTATACACGCTAAAAATTATATACATATAATTTTATATAACTTGTGAGATTTTATAATTCTGAGACAATTAACCAAAAGAGTAATAAATGGATATAAACTGTGGATATAAAATCCATAAATTATTTAAATGAGAAATATGCTTGAATAAATGAGGAAGTTATTAGTATTGAAGAGGAGTAATGATTTTAACATTTTCTCAAAGTGTCAAATTCATTGAGTAATTATTAAAATCTTAATAATTATATTATCAACTAATTTAAAGAATTTTGAGAAAATGTTAAAATCTTGCGTTTTGGGAAAGCACTTAATAAAAAGGGTTATTGAAACGAGTAAATAAAATATATTATCAACTAATTTAAAAAAAAAATTAAAAAAAAAAAATTAAAAAAAAAAAAATTTATGATAGTTTATCAAGTAGAGTAAAGTGAAAATACCGAGAACATATTTTGTTGTTGTGTTAAAACTTCAGTTGGGTTAAACATGTTTTTTTTAAATGTTAAATTATCATTTGAGATTTTATTTAGTAAATTGTTTTTCGGTTATTCACAAAATTTAGAAATTGTGAAATTTTTTTTTTTTTTTTTAGAAATTCGGGTGTTATAAAATCTTGGAACAATTAAAAAGGAAAATGCTTTTATAAAGAGATGAAACACGAGTATTGAGGAGAAATTATGCTAGGAAATAATAAACTGAGATTTATTAAATTGAGATCAAATAAGAAAACCTTTAAGGTATGTGATTTAAAAAGCTGAGTATGAAAATCCTTCAATTTTTCTCTATGTGATAAATGAGTTCAATGAAGAACTATTAAATTAACGCAAAGATATTGAATAGACTATAAAAGTTGTTATATTAACTCATCGAGAATTTCTGAGATGAATTAAAAATAAATTATTCAAACTTATCTTAATCGGTAATTATTAAAAGTGAACTAAGGGGAACCGTCATCATTAATTCGGTGGTGATCTATTTAAAATAAATTAAAAGAGTTTATGAGCTATATTATGTTCTGAGTTTAACTGTTGAAGACATAATAAAATATTTTGGCTGAGTGCCTTTTGCTGAGTGCCTTTTGCTGAGTGCCTTTTGCTGAGTGCATTTCTGAGTAATGTTTATAAGATTTTGAGTACATACAACTGAGTGCGAATTTGTATTTCCTTAGATATGGAAAATATATTATTATTATTATTATCTTTCTCTGAGTGGGATTTGCTGGTGAATTTATGTGTGGGAAGTTGTGAACTTTGGGATTGACCCGTGACCAAACAAAGGTGGGTGTCGAAAGTAATAGAGGGCCCCTATTACCGTACACACAGGACTTTTGGTTGGTTAGGGAGAGATTTTGAAGGGAACGATGGACCAATGCCTGTTATTGTGAAATTAGTATGTGTATCTTAATTGTTTGTGTGACTACATACTTGCTTGTTTATTTTGGTAAACAATACTAGTTCCAAACTCGAGGATGAGTTTTTCTCCAAGTGGAGTTGAGTAGGGGTAAAAAGGAAAAAAAAAATTGTCAAGAAATAATTATCATTAATTATTATTTATAAATATTATGAGCATGATGCTTATGCAGAGAGATTTTGTTGGTATGAATTTAAAGTGCGAAATCTAGATACATATAATTGATCAAATAAATTATAAGAGTAACTATCAAATCAAGCAGTTGAGAATAATTAAATTTATTCTATGGGTAACTATAGAGTTTACAACAAAATGATAGATCGGGCTTACTGGAGAAATTAACAAATCAAGTTAATTGGGGCGAATGAATATCATGCAAAAGGGAAGTAGTAATATTACAATTATATACAAAATAAGACAGTATACTTATTCTTGGGTGGTTATAAATGTGTTAAAGAGAAATCATTAAATTAAAGTGATGAGAACTTATTAATGAGTCGAATATGAGAAAACTGCTACCATGAAATTTTGTGGAAAATGAGTTAAAATGAGATCGGTAATTTGCTGGTAATGAGTTATTATTAAAACGAGTTAAATGATAAAATTTTATTTTGATTAATTATGGAGTAATTTTGAGTTATAAGGAATTTACAAATCGAGTTACATAAACAAATTAATAAAATGAGTCAAAAGAGAAAAGTATTAAATTAACGGGAAGTTTTATTCAATTTTTTGAAGTATTATAAAGTGTTATGAGTTTTAATGTATGAGAAAACTCTATTTATGAATAATTATTGAACTTGAGGTGAGAACAGGTATTCAATAAATTTATATTGAACTTAGGAGAAATTTCGAAAAGACGGGAATGTACTGAATTGATGAACCATGAGTAAACCGTAAGATTTAGAATAAAGTGTAACTGCTAATTGAGTAAATGAGAACTAAGGAATTAATTCGTAATTTGAGTAACGAGAAATCATTATAAATAAGAGTATGAAATTTAATTGGAATTTGTAGTGGATAGCATGGAATTAATGAGTAGATATGGTCAAAATAATTAAGAGACATTCTAAATTGTGTAAAATCAGTGAAACGGTCTATTGAAGGATCGTTAAACTAGATGAATGAGGAAACATCTATTAAAATATTATCGAGAAACCACTAAATGTAGTAGAATGAGAACCTGATAAAACGAGTTAACTGACAAGATCGTTAATTTGAGCTATTTAAAGAGTTATCAACATCGGTAATATGCAAACCTAATAGAGTAAGGTAACAATATAATGTTAAAGAAGAGTGATTTTGAGAACCAATAACGCGGTTGAGAGAGAATATATCATTCCAAGTATTATAAGCTGGTAAATTGGAACACGCGAGTAGTAATAAGAATGAGTAGAAATGTGATTTATACCTAATGCTATTACTTGTAAATATTATTACCTTATGAGTTGTTACTGAGCTAGAGTTTTGGGTTTGCTTCTGAGTTAAGATTTATGAGTTTGCTCCTGAGTTATACAGTTTCGAGTTATACTCCTGAGATATGATTTGAGTTTATTACTGAGTTGGACTTCTGAGTTATATTTCCAGACCATATTTTGGAGTTATATACCTGAGTATATGAGAATTCTGTGTGATATGTATTTTCCTTGTGATTTATTTGCATGGTTTTTATATTAATTGATAATGGTGTAAACCGCTAAATTATTTATTATGCTGTTAACAAACTGTTGACCCATATAGTAGAGGACCTTCCGAGTCATTTTGGTAGAAAATTGTCGAAAAATGAAAATTTTTATCTGTTGCTAAAATGTGTAAGTGGTCATTTGATGGAGTTGTGCGGGAAGAAAATTTTCCATAAAAACTTGTTATCGTCGTGAGAGATCCGAGTGTGAGTGTACAAACGGTTTGGATGACCTGGTACTACACCGAGCATCTGGTATCGTCAACAAATCAATAGTAAATTTCCAAGTGGAGTTGAATCGGTGATTCAACGCGACGTTAATTGCTGAGTGCAACAACTGTATCCGAATGCGAGAGCAAGAAGACGCCTTCAGTAGAGTATCGTGGTGCATTTTATGCTCACTATCGACATTTTCTTTGCATGCCGAGACCCATAGTGAGCATCCTGACCTTATTTCTTTTAGCCTTATCGTTTTGCGCCACTCGAGGCGGATAATTGTATGAGCACTTACGTGATCTGGAGTTCATTTCCTATTAAGTAAATTCACTATGAAGAGCTTCTTTCTATTCATAACTTTATCGTTTTTATTCTTCTTTTCCATTTGCGCATGCATGTCGTAGGTCACCCTGAAGAATTTCCTTTTCATTCTTAACCTTATCATTTTGTTTTCTTTCCCCATTTGAGGACGTGTGTCGTTGGCGAGTATGAGTTGAGACGCGAAATTTCTACCCTGAGTTTCTTCCGAGCAATGACTTCGGGGACGAAGTCTATTTCAAGTGGAGTTGAGTTGTAACGCCCCGAAATTTTTAAGTAATTAAATAATAATTTTAAATTAATTTAAATTATACGATAAGTAATTTTATGATTTAGTAACGAATGTGTATCGTCTTGTGATTAATTGATTAGTTATAATTACTAAATGTGTGACGGTTTGTAGTTATTTAATAGGTGTTAATTATTATTTTTTTCGAGTCATCTTAAATCCTGAGTTTAAAAGGTGTCGGGTTGAGGCCGACCAGAGGCCAAGGGCGAGACCGGGCTTTTATTTTTCTTCCTTTAGAGTTTGAAGATGGCTGAAAGGAGTTTTGGGCCGGATTTTAATGTCTTCTTGTCCCTTGTTCGACCCTAGTAGTAGAGAAGGAGGAAGCCCGGTTAGTTTGCAAGTTCGTCATAAGCCCAATACCCAATCCCTAAAATCCCGTAACTCACTTTCCACACATCTCCAATTTACGTTTTCTTCTCCAGCCGACAATTGGAGCTTCTCCAATACCGTTTCTACTTCTCGTCTCAAGAAAACAACAATCAGCCGTGAAGAACCCTACTCCTCATCGCAGCCGTTTCATCTTCATCCCCAATTGTTTCTATCGAGCAAGCAAGAGCATCCTCCATTCCCGATTACCTCTTTCAACCGAGAGCATCTCTGACCTGCTGCGTTTTTTTTCTAGTGATCAATCGGGGTGATATCATTGGCATTAGGAACTTTGTGATCGAGTATTTGAGAAGCTAAGCAATTGTCCTGAGCCGATCCCCGTTCAGTATTCGGTAGATATTCTTTCGTGTTTTCCTATTTTGATCAATCTGAATCCGATTTGTTTTAACCATTCATAATTCTGTGTTGCGGGTTTGATCCAGATTGCGTATCAGGTGTCGAGTTTAAATAGCGAAATCGCCGGGAAGATGTGTTGGGAACTTTCCTCGAGCAGATTTCCCCGAGCCAAGTGATCGTGCCATTTATTCGGTAGAACCCTAAACCACTCCTTTGTTAATTGAATTCGTTTAAAACACAATTGATTGAGTTGATTGTAGGCTGCGTGTGTGTGTATCGCCGAGTTGGGATCAAGCCGTTGAAGGCTTGGTTTCGTTTTATTATTGTTGTATCATCTCTAGGAGTTCGGGTTCATTGTTGTTTCGATATGGCTGTCGTTCTTAATCGAGTCTTGCATAGAATCTGTTTTGTCTCGAGTTGGTTTGAGTTAACGTCTTTTGGTTAAATCATCTACACGTTTTAATAATCGAAAAAAAACCGGAAACCGAACCTTTAGGTCCTTGGTTTCCAACCGGGAAATTTGTAGCATCAAGGTTTTAATGCAAATCATTCTTTTAAACTAAGATAACTGAGATGCGGGGGCTGTCGGGTAATGAATTTTAAGTGCTCGGGTTTTTCGGTGACGAGTCGGGTTGCTAAAACGAGTTGTAGAAATCAATACTTTTCTGGCAGAATCTGCCCTAATGTTCGAATCTGTTTTTGAGGTACTTAAAATAATCTTTAGAGTTTTTGGCCCGTGCTGGGACCTTGATTTCTGAGTTAGCTTTTCAACGCCGCAACCCTCTCGTCAATCCGAATTACGGTTTAAAAGTTATAACTATTTTAAGATGCTGCTGTTAGGAAAATGACATGTGCGACATGTCTGTCTTGCGACACTGTTTTGAGACCCTTAGAGTCTGTTTTGGCCAGAGACCGTCTCACAGAGATAAGTAGTTCTGGTTGTCTACTTTTCATGGTAAAAAATATGGGATAAATCTACTGCACAGTTTAAAAGTTATAGCAGTTTCCGTGAGACCGACGGGTGCTGCCAGTTTTCTAAATTGAGTCCTTAGAACGGATTGTAATTCGGGTTTCATTTTTATGCTTTTAGGATCATCTAGGAATAACCGAGCAGCGCCTTAGAGTATTGAGGATCCTTTGGAGCTTACGTTTTCTCGAGGTGAGTATTCTCACCGTGTATTCAGTTATAACGATACGTGCATGACTCATATGGTTAACTGTTTTGATCTGTTGTACTTTCTGTGTGTTGATCTGTTATCTGAGTGACTGTTTTTTCATACTACTGATCTGAGACGGACGTGCCGAGTATCTGAGCCGGTACCAAGTCATTCTGTGCTACTAAGTGATAGGGCTATCTGTGTGGTTTATGTTAGGAATGGAAACATAAAAATAATTAACAAATCTCAGTGGAAATTCTGTGTGGGCCCTTGTGGCAAATTCTGTGTGGGCCCTTGTGGCAAATTCTGTGTGGGCCCTTGTGGCAAATTCTGTGTGGGCCCTTGTGGCATTTTAGTGTAAGGAGAGGCGAGGTTGATCTCTCGACTCGAATTACACAAGCGCGCTATATAAATTTAAAAGATACAAAAACTGAGAAATTAACTTAGTGGTAAATGATTAAGAGTTCACCTGTGTGCCCTCATGTATTGTATATTGTAGTTGTTTGCATTTTGAGTTTATTCACTCAGCTTCCCCGCTGACCCAAAAACTCCCTCCCATTTTTCAGGTACTAGCAAAGGAAAGGAGAAGGTGAACGGTTGACTGCTGTATTACTTCTTAGTGCTGATGTGAAACGTTTTTATTATTTCAAAACTCTGAATTTTATTTAAGACATTTCCGCATTAAATACATTTTATATTAAATAATTATTTTGGAGGATTATTTATGGGACCTTTTTGATTATAATTTTGAATTTAAAAATTTTAAAAATCTTGTAAATTTTAGGGTATTACAGATTGAGTTGTATTTCAAGAAAGTCTAAAGGTTTTGCATAGTCTTAAGGAACAAATCTCAGCCACTGGATCAAGATAGTCAAGATCAAATCCCCCACCTACAGCGACCGCCGCCTCCGGCCACCGGGCGCCGCCGCCGTCGCCTCCGACAGCGGCCGACGGCGGCCGACGGCGGTGGTGGTGGTTGACAGTGAAGGTGCTGGTGGTAATGGGGGTGATGGTGGTATTGATGTATTGAAACACATGTGCTTCACTAAAACACAGCACATTACTTCGAAGCACATGTGCTTCAGGTCACGAAACACACGTGTTTCAAGTCACTAAAAACATGAGTTTCTAAACACACAGGGAGCATACGAAGCACATGTGCTTGACGTTATGAAACACATGTGTTTCACTAACAAGAAAAAAAATCAAAACAAGTGACGAACATATCATTATGAAGCACATGTGCTTCATAAAGCCAAACACATGTGTTTTTGTTCCTGAACACATGTAACTTACAAGCAAGTCATTTGTGTTTGAATCACGAAGCACATGTGCTTGACGTTATGAAACACATGTGCTTTACTAACAAGAAAAAAAATTCAAAACAAGTGACGAACATATTATTATGAAGCACATGTGCTTCATAAAGCCAAGCACATGTGTTTTTGTTCCTGAACACATGTAACTTACAAGCAAGTCATTTGTGTTTGAATCACGAAGCACATGTGCTTGACGTTATGAAACACATGTGTTTCACTAACAAGAAAAAAAATTCAAAACAAGTGACGAACATATCATTATGAAGCACATGTGCTTCATAAAGCCAAACACATGTGTTTTTGTTCCTGAACACATGTAACTTACAAGCAAGTCATTTGTGTTTGAATCACGAAGCACATGTGGTTGACGTTATGAAACACATGTGTTTCATTACTTGAAACACATGTGCTTGGTTGTACATATACACTCTTTTATTTTCAAAACAACTGTTCTTAGTGAAACACATGTGCTTCTAGTAACGAAACACATGTGTTTCAAGTCATGAAACACATGTGCTTGGCTGTACATATACACTCCTTTATTTTCAAAACACATGTGTTTCAAAAGGTGAAACACATGTGTCTCAAACACATGTGCTTTCAGTCACGACCACCACCACCGGTCACCACCGCTGGCGGCCACCCCGACTGTCGTCCGCCGCCGCCGGTCGCCGCCGACCACGCAGCCGGCCGCCGCCGGCCGCCGCCACCGGAGGTGGGTGGGGTATTGATGTATTGAAGCACGTGTGTTTGTAGTAGTGGTGGTGGTTTGAATCTTGATCTTGACCATTGACTTTTTTGATCCAATGGCTAATAATTGTCCCTTGGAACTAGATAAAATTAATGGACTAACTTGAACAAACCACTAAATATATTATGGGTAATCTGTTTTGCAGATAAATAAATCTGTCAAATACTTTTCATATTAAAAATTCGAGGGATTTAGTGAAGGAATTATGTGCACAGTCAGTCAACCTATGATGATACATCCATGCCTACTAAACACTTAAGGGTCACACGGGTGAGTGCATGTAATACGAGCAAGATAAGCAATGATACTACGAAGAGGAATGATTCATAATAGCCATTATGAATCAATTAAGTATTAAGTTAAGTTTAACTTATTACTAGATTAGTTCAACTAACTAATTCATACAAGTAGTTGTACATTTACTAGTTGAGTAAATATACAATGTGTTGATTATAGATTATCCATGATATGATTAAAAGCTATTAAATCATATAGTAATTGGATAATATTGTTGTATAAATTATATAAAGGTTATTATATAATTAACTATTGAAAGTATAAATACAAGTATATAATTCGTGTATATGGGTACCGAATTATTAGTGTATTAATACTAGACATTTAGTAGTTAAGTGCAACAATAATAAACTAGTTAAACTATAAGGGATGAAAGTGTAAAAGGATAAGTTTAATTAAGAGATTAATCTTAATTAAACTAGAAGGGCACTAAGTGAAAGTCCTTCTATTATAAATAGAAGGCTTGGGGTTCCCTTATGGTTGTTCATTAACCCTAAACGAAATCACTCACTCCTCCCTCTAGGCTTCGGCCGAAACACACCCAAGAACACCAAGTTTGGTGTTCTTCGTTCTTCGTGTTCTTCGTGTTCTTCAAGTCTTGAAGAACAAGTCCATTGCTTAGATCAACTAGAAGATCGCTCGATTTGTTCATCATCAGTGGACTAATCTTAAGCAAACAACAAGGTATGTTTTGGGAAAACCTTTTCTCCCTTCTCCCTCTTGGACGAATTTCGGCCAAAGAACCCTAGAGTTCTTTGGTTGATGGTCGAACGAACCACACAAGCTATGTGTGTGTTCGAGTTCTTCGCACAAGGTTTCTTTCTTGTTAACCTAATCTAGAACTCCAACATCCCAATCCTTTAGGGTTTAAGGATTAGGTTTAATCCCAGTTCCGCATTTAGGGATTAAATCAGCTAGTTGGTTTTAACCGGTCAAGAACAAGTTCATGTTCTTGGTCAGCAAGGTTCGAACCAAGTATACTAGGTGGTCGACCCAAGTGGTTGATCAGTCGCATGGTGCGTAGTGAAACCCTTCATTTAGACCACTCACAACCATTACACAAAATGATACCTTCAGTTTTTACCAAATCAGCGCCACGTCGGCTCACCTTCCAACCGACATTAAACTGATATACTCATGTCAACAATACATCTTCCCTGCAGTTTGTTGGGACCCACCATTACAAAATATATATGCACACATAAAATATCAAATACCTCACCAAATGCAACTGAACCCACCCCCCGTCTCTTCCCCAAACCGAATTCTCAAACCAAAGGCATCAAATCGGAGGGTCGTGCCAACGTTAAGATGCCTTCTGTTTTCCTTCCTCCTCAACCGAAGGCTGGCGTTGGCAGCAGTCTTACTACTTATATTTCTAAATTTCATAACATGACTTTGAAAATGTAACATCCTAAAACCGGCCTAGTAGTTTTAGGTATATATTGATATTTGATAAATATCTATTTGACCCTATATGGAACGAATTGATTAAATGTTAAATGAATTGTGTGTCCTTTTTTCATTTTGTGATATTTTAATCAAGGGATTAAAATATCCGATTACTGAAATGTTTAAAGGATGGTATGATTTTTATATTTTTAGATTCTCCGTTTAATATCGTTTCTGAATATATTTTCGTGGCTAAAAATAGAGTTCGTTTAGTATTTTAAATAAATTAACTACGAACGGGACTTTTTATATTGTATTGTTTAAAAGTTTGAAAAATAAAATCAAGTGGACCCCTCTTGTGAGCTTTCGGCAGCCAAGGGATCTTTCTTCCTTTTTCCTTCTTATATCTTCTTTCTTATCCTTTCTATTTCATTTTCCTTATCTTCAAAAGCAATAAAACCCACTTTATTGTGTTCTTGACATGTCGAAGGAAGCCAACCAAAAATATCTCCTTAATTGGCCCGAATCTCGAATCTAAGCAAGCCTTGTGGAACTAGGATCGAGACTCAGAAACATTAGACCTCTGAGTTCGACAAGTGGAAGTAACTGTGAGTGCATTTAACCTCCAACTTGTGTTTGGTTACAATTGGTTTGGTATTTGCATACTTTGAAAAAGGCAGGAAATTGACTGACCTGGGGAGTTCGCGCCGCGAACTCCTCCTCGCGATCGGGAACATCGAACAGGGAATACGGGGTTGAAACGTGAAGAGTTCACGAGGGAGTTCGCGTCGTGAACATGGGTTCGCGACTGGGAATTGTTTCGCGGAGTTTTCGTCGTGTTTTTCGTAGCTAGTTGACTTGGTATGCATGCCTAGTGTTAGGGGAATACCATACATTATTATGTGCATATAGATGAAGGGTTTCTACTTGAATAGTAGCAACAACTCGGTTAGTGGCAATCGAGGATAGGGACGAGGTCAGTGTCGGATGGATAACGGCTGGGCATAGTGTATCGACTAACAGGGTATTCGAGCCTTACCTGTATTTGTTGCATGGTTAAGGGGGTTTACCCGGGGTGTTGGGTACAGGCCAACGGTTACTGTGGTTTTCGCCAACCACGGTTTAAGGCCCGTAAAGCCACCGTTCCTCAGAGATAGTGATTACCCAACGCGGAGATGTAGTAATACTTCCGTGTTTAGCAATCGGAGATGTAGAATTACTTCCAAGGTGAGTAGGCGGAGATGTAAAATTACTTCCGTGCTTAGTGATTAGACAATTAGTGGTTGCTGGTTTAGTGGAACAGTGGTTCGGTGGAACAGTGGTTAAGCGGTTACGAGGAGTAACAATCGTGGAGATGTTGGTGCTTGCTTGTTGAGCTTTATATAATTGTAGATTATGTTCATTCACTTAGCTTTGTGCTAATCCCTCCTTCGTTGACTCTTTTCAGGATGATCGGTGCTTTGGACGGAATGGGTGACCAAGCTCAAATGGATATGTTTTGTAAAATGAGCCATGTCGTTAAGTGACACCGTTTAATTATTATTGTTTTGGAGTTTATTTTGGGACGTTTGGTTTGTAAACCTAAACCTAAACTATTTGTTATCTTTATACTTCCGCACGCCTTTAAAAAAACGTTTTCTAAATTTTGCGGTGTTACAGAAAACTTATACTTCTTCCGTTTCAAAATAAGTGATGCACTTTCCATTTTAGGTTGTTTCAAAATAAGTGACACACTTTGTAACTTTCCTTATTTAGTTAAAAATAGTGGGACTCATATCCACTAACAATCTCTTTTAATAAAGTGAAATGACTCATTTACCCTTACTTTTACTTTTAAACATCATTAAACTCACATTAATCATTATATGTGGGACCCATCACTCACTAACCATTCAATTTAATCTAATTTAACCTTCATTACAATCTTTTACCTCAAAATACGTAAAACTCAATTTGTGTCATTTATTTTGAAACGGAGCAAGTATGTAAATCATTTTGCAATTAGAGCATTATGGCCTTATGGGCTTCCTACCACGGATGCATGGGTGCGCCATGCCGCGTTGACCAAACTAGCCATCACATGGTGTATCGCTTCTATTGTCCGGATTGCGTACGTGAGCGAGAGGGATATGAGGTGATCACCAATATAATTTAGATATAATTTAATAAATTTGTTGATTAAATGTAATTTTAATAAATATTAAACAGATGATACATAGTATAATTTTTATTTCATCCAAAATTAAAATTCTACTATAATTAAAATGGTTGGGAGACAATCATTTCCATCCATATCAGTAAGAACAAAATGCCCTTTATGGATAGGAACGGATCATTCTAACAGAATTCAAATCATTCTAACAGAATTCAAATACCATCAAAATTAAGACGTATAATCATTTATGTTTTAAAATATGGTCAAACAAAACATAAGCAAACCCAACCAAAGGCCGCCTAAGCAAGTTGACCTCGAACCACAAGTGGTGGGATTGTTAGATGCATCCATTGTGCGTATGAAGTCATTGCCATGAAAAAGAGGTGCACACGTGACATGAGCAGTGAGCACATAATAACAAACTTGTTGGTAAGTCACGCAGGGGTGTCTTTGAGGAGGTGCTGTCGTACTTGGCCCATATTTTATAGGGGCCCAATTTTTATATATATTTTATATATATAACATTGAAATTTAAGTCAACTTAATAATTTAATAGAAAAAAAATTAGAAAGTCCAAATTTTTATAAAAATCGTGTATTCAGAGGGCCCATTTACATATTTTCGCACATGGCCTTCTAAATCTCGAAGACGCCCCTGAAGTCGCGTATCATGATCGAGTCATGACTCATGACCAACGAAAAATGGTGCTTGTGAGCTCATGTTAGAATAACTTAGGGCATGTTTAGAAAAGCTTATTTAAAGGCTTATTAGTTTATAAGCTTATATAGCCACGTTTAAAAAAGTTTAATTAAGCTTATATAAGCTTATAAGCTAATAAACCCCTTAGATAAGCTGTCCCAAATATGCCCTTATCAAGTCACGACAAAATAAAGAGACTGTTTTCTTCTATTAATTTGTTCAGATCGTCGATCAAATCTTCCTTAGTAAATATCATGTATATGTAACCTATATAATTTGTATCAACAAAACACATAATCCTCATAAGTATTTACACAATCTCTAACATATCTTTTATTCACGAAACCCTAATATGGCCGAGATCCTAATCTCCCGGCCACTACCTCCATACCCTCTAAGCTTTTAGTACCATCAATACTCGTATACATTATTCACAAAGATAAAATTTTAGTTTATTGTTCAATATTAATAGCCGGGTCAAATTTTATTAGCGTGTGGTTGGAATGAAATAAGAAAAATGAATCGTTATTACAGCCTAAAGCTTTAGGGATTTGCTAACCATTGCCCTAAGGGCAATGGATAAGAGATAATTAAGTGGTTAATGTACATATATTAAAGCATAACCACTCATGGGTGGTTAGTGAAATGCAAGGGGTGGTTTTTTTTATGGTTAATGTACATCAAATTTAAGCTTCTTTTTTTTCTTAACCATTGCCCTAAGGGTACTTGTTAGCATTTCCCAAAGCGTTATTATTAGAGCCTAAGTTAATAATTTAATAAGAGTTAATTACACCAATGGTCCTTTAGGTTTGTAACATATTACAATTTTGGTCATTTAGTTTCAAAAATTACACAAATAGTCCTTATTTTGAAACTATGTTGCACTGATGGTCCTTTATGCCAAAATGATTGTGAGCTCACCTAGGTTTCGATTGTTGAACGTATGGTGAACTGATCAAAATGATTGTCGCTTTCTGGCCACCGATTCAGGATTTTAGGGTTTTGATTTTGAGGAAGACGATGAAGTGTATTGGGTAGGTACATAATGCATGGATAGGTGTACATATATTTTGTTTTTTAATTTTTTTAAATAAATAGGAAAGATGAAAATACCCTCATGTGCATTGCACATGGGAGAACTTAACATAAAAATTTAACACTGTTTGACCTAAAGGACCATTGGTGCAAAATAGTTTCAAAATAAGGACTATCGGTGTAATTTTTGAAACTAAAGGATCAAAATTGTAATATGGTATAAACCTAAAGGACCTTTTGTGTAATTAACTCATTAAATAATTCTTGCACATGTCTCTGGAAATTCATAGATGGCCCTGATCCGATCATAACCATGTGTCCTTATACGAAAAAGAATAATTAATTTAGAACACAAACTTGGATAAGAAAAATCACCAATTGAAGTTTCTAACTTCAACACACAAAGGTTGCAATTCATTAATAAACTTGCTATTACAATTCCCTACCAAGATTCATACCCATTTTCTAAGATAACTTCAACTCATTTGCATGATCAACATAAAAATTTAGTTGATCAACATACAAAGGTTGAATCTTACATAATACCTATAAAAGCTTTAACATATGATAAAATCTAATTATTTTATCATAAGCTTATGTCTAACTACCATACCACCCTTGCGTACGTTTAGTGAGACAAACAAGTTGCACTAGGTTCCGTTAAAGAACTTGTCCCATACGCGTTGTTGCAATATGCAGTAGTTTTTTCTCCATTCACAATAAATGTTATATTTATTTGATTCAAATTAATACCCGAGCATGCTAAATCCTTGCTGCAATCAAAATTTATTGCGGTTCTAGACGATGATGTTCCTTGGATTAAATTGTAACGTATGTTACTAATATTCACTGCTGATGACTGCATATAAGAGAAATATATACTCTAGCTAGTAACTCAATTTCTTGAAATGAATATAGTCATTTAATAAAAAGTAAAAAAAAATTACCCCTTGAGGGCAGTTATTTCCACCGAGACAATAATGTTGATCGATAAGAATAGGGTTATTGACATTGTGAAGGTTGATCTTCTCGAATGTGATATCTCTAGCATATCCTGAACCGCCCTATATCATCATAAATGAGTTGATTCAGTCATATTTTTATCTCTAATAAGTGATTCGAATCATTTAAAGCACTCTACTGAAATATATTGGTAATTTCCAGTTATTTATGAAATTTAAGAAAAGGGGATAAAAAATGCGTACGGGTCAACCTTGGCATGTGTGAAAAAATAACTCATTTTGACCCGAACCCGTTTCGGTAAGTTATTCAGCATGAGAATTGATTTTGCTACCACACTTTTTGATGTTTATACCACTCTGTACAAATACTTTTGCATACTGTACAAATAAGTAATGCAACTATTGTGGTAGATGTATTAAAATATGTGTTGTAAAAATCACCGCCTATTCAGCACACCTAATTTTCGTTCGTTTTGCCACCTTTAGACGTGATACTTTAACTTACCTGCCATGTTTTGATTCTGGCTCCATTTTGTGTTCCAGAAAAGGTGCAGTTTCTTACATATACACCTTCTACTGTACTATATTTGCCATTCATTCCTAAGCTCCCGATACTACAAAAAAAAATATATAAAATTAAATAATCACATATGCTCTAGTAAGTCGTTACGTTAATATGACACATATCATATATATATTTTACCTTATACCATGGCCTGGGCCGCAATATATGCCACTAATATCAATTTGAGAGGATCCGTTATTTAGAGCTATACAATCATCACCTAATGTTTAATAACACAAAATGTTGTTTCCATTAAGAATAAAATGTCTAAGGTAAAATAAATAATTTAATAGTAAATGTATGTTTACCGGTTCTGATTACAGATTTTTGAATTCGTATATGGGTTGAGGTTGAGACATCGATGCCATCGGTGTTAGGGCTATTTGGAGGTGCAGCTATATCTAAATATGATATAGTTGCATTACTGCATTGAGATACGCCGATATGGTTTCTAGGACTATCTCGATGCTTAAGTTGTCTTAGTTGAAGCCCGTTGCAATTATTAAAATGTAACGCCTACATTGATACACATTTGGATTTAATTTATTACCCTAACAAAGGTACAGATGTACAACACTCACAAATATACTTAAAACGATGTTGTTGTTTTTTATCAATTTACTTATTTTTTAACGATAAATAGTCTCACACATATACAACCTACTATCTTACCGATGGTGGTACGGCACATTTAGATTCGTCATATATCTGCAATAATAAGTTAGCATAATTGTAAGTTTTTAAATCATGGACTTCAAATGTTTTAAAAACAGGAAGCTAAAACTGTAAAAACATACATCGGTCAAAGATTTGGTCCACCAAGCATTGCCACGACCATCAATCAAACCACCTCCATCAACAAATAGGTTGTTTACATCCGAAAATAATAGCCATGCCCCGGTTACACAACCATTCCATGAATTAGGGTTTTCAGGAGCGATAATCGTACCACTTATCTGCTCAAATAGAATACACTTGCTTAATTCTTAGCTATGACGAAGAGAATAGTTTACTTGTTAAAAGTAAAACATGTTACCATCTATTTAAAAACAAAGTAGGTAAGTTCTCGCGAGATTTGATCCAACTTTTATAAAAGACTAGCACGGTATCCGCGTAAAATAGTGGATAATATTACATTTCATTTTGTTATATACTCCCTCCGTCCCACAAAAAAGTTCCCATTTCCCGTCTAAATTTTGTCCCACAAAAAAGTTCCCATTTCTCAAATGGTGAGGGACCACTTAATAAAATAATATTAAAACTATGGACCCCACCACTAATTATCTTCTAAAAGCACTTTCTCTCTCCAGAAAACCTTATATTTTAATCAAAATATAACCATGGACCCCACCACTAACTCTCTCCTAAATACTTGTGCCCATTAGAAGTGGGAACTTTTTTGTGGGACGGAGGGAGTAATGGTTTAGGTTGAATTTTTGATTTATTTAAATATAATAATAAAACAAATATTGTGAAGTATAATGTTACTAGTTTCATAACCCGCCCGATGGGCGGACTAGCTGTAAGAAATATAATATATAATGATAAAAAAACGTAAGAAATTATATGGTCAACTATTATTAAAATGATGATTAAAGGTTTTGTTGTACATGAATAATCGATAAAAATAAATCAAAAAAGAAAACAAAATTTTATTGTGTAAGACGTTTGTTGTTGAGTTTGTATAGTTATCATCTTGGTCGCAACAAATAATTTTCAAGCATTTGTTTCTCTTTACTCTTGATACATCAACATATAGCTGGTCATGTGAGAATACTGATATTTGGACAAACAAATCAACCCGTGACAATGTTCGCCCACGGTTTTTTTAATAGTCATTGAAAAACGTACTTAAATAGGAAATTGTCTTCGACTCAATTTGAAAGGCATAGTTTTGTCGTAAGGACTAATAATCATACGTGGGATAACACAAATTGTACAAACTTTGTCACGATCTTACCTTTAATTATATTAGCCTAGTTCTATTGCCACTACAAGAAAAATCCGGTATAACTACGGAAATTGCGACGTAACTCATTTGCGAGGAAGAAATTTGCTACGTAATTTTGCTGATTAGCTACGGAAAATCCTGATTAGCTACAGAAAATCATTTTTTGCTACGGAAAATCAGCTTTTTGCTACGGAATTTGTCCGTAGCTATTCAAGAATTTTTTTGTAGTGTGCATAAATCTACTTTCTGATCAATGTTTTGCATACACATTACAGGAGCATCTATCTTTAACTTCAATATATGATGCGTGACACCTGACATTTTTATAGTATACAAGAATTATGTGGTGTAAAGATCGAGGCTAAACATAGTATCATCAATAATTTCATGTGTGAGTGTTGATAATAATATGTTTAGACTATAATATTTTTGGATCATAATATTTTTAAACATTGATTATTATAACTTTCAATCATAATAAAATTGGATTATAATAAATTTGGATCGTAACATTTTGTGATCATAACATTTTGTGACCATAATAAATTTAAATTACATTTTTAGATCATAAGATATTTTTCGTAAAATGTTTGAACCATGACATTTTTTTGTTCAATTTTTTATGTCTATACTCATTTCGTAAAGAATTTAATTTTAAAAACTTTTATTTTCTTAAAAATTTTGTGATTATAACATTTTGTGATCATAATAAATTTAAACTACACTTTTAGATCATAAGATTTTTTTTTCGTAAAATATTTGAACCATGATATTTTTTTTCAAATTTTTAT
Organism: Calendula officinalis; assembly: GCA_963853835.1. Lineage (NCBI taxonomy): Eukaryota > Viridiplantae > Streptophyta > Magnoliopsida > Asterales > Asteraceae > Calendula > Calendula officinalis. The sequence continues at coordinate 73,752,341 of OY970826.1, forward strand.
AACTATACTCATTTCGTAAATAATTTAATTTTAAGAACATTGATTTTCTTAAATTTTTTGAGATTATAACATTTTGTGATCATAATAAATTTAAATTACATTTTTAGATCATAAGATTTTTTCCCGTAAAATGTTTGAACCATTGTTGGGTCACATTTATTGTAACCAATAGTCTAGGGACCATTTTGTATTTAGTTGAAACTTTGGCTAAGTATATATAGTAAGTAGTAACCTAATTTGCATAATATTTGCCCAAATTGTAGTAGCCCCCATCAATAGCAAAGTGTTCAAATATTCCATCCATCTTAATCTTCCTATATTATCACTTGTTTATGTTTAATCTATGAATTAATAATTGAATTCACAATCTACAACCATGACAATTTTTTTTTTAAATTTTTATGACTATACTCATTTCGTAAAGAATTTAATTTTAAGAACTTTGATTTTCTTAAAATTTTTTGTTTACAAATAAAAAACAAAGCCATGGGCAAAAAACGAAGCGAGGGAAGACATGAATATGTTTCCATATAAAGAAGAAGTTAATTGCCTATTATGCCCTTTGAGTCAGCGTCCATGTCATCATTAAGAAGCAATGTTATTGGTACATGTCATCAAATTAAAATCATGTCCTTGCTCCATATATAAGTGGGAGATTATTTAAGGGAGGATTACCTGAAAATGGATAATGGGAGTTTTGCATGGGCCTTGAAAGCTAATTGGGCCCACTAAGAAGGTTTTGGTCAATGGGATGCTCAACGTTGTCCTTGGTCCAACATCATTACACGCATCTTGCCACGCTAGCTCAAAAGCCTTGTTGACAAAAATAAAATATTAAAACGAAACCACACATACTAATGAAGGTTTTTAGTGAAAAAAGAACGTCGCCATTTGAAAATATTGAATTTTGTTGTTTAGTAAAACGAGAAATCTAATGACTAAAAAACTAGTTTATTTTAAAAATAAGTTTATCCTGAGTAGTTAGTAGACACAAATTGTAATCATGTTACTTGTTTTCTTGCAAAATAACTAAAGAAAAAATTCATGATTTAGAAAAGAATAAACCATCGAAGTGGCTAAAACCGAAACTAAGAACTTCTTGGAAAAGAATGTAAGTGATCATGCATACCTTTGTATCATCGGTGTTTCCATCACCCTTCGCACCATATTGCATTACGTTATAATTACCACATGAACTTCGATGTAGCAAACAAAACAACAAAGAGACGGCAAATAATATTTTCTCTTCAACCTACGATAGCATTGACATAATAATGATATTTATATATTATAAAAATAGAAACCTAAAGCCTAAATGAAATGAAATAGAACACTCACCATGTTTGTTATGATTATAGTAAAACTTGTTTTATTGTCCTCAATTTGATCAAATATTGGTGTCTATATATACACACACACATACTTATGTATAATAAATGGAATGATAGAAGAAGTCAAGATTATGACTTAAAAATTGAAGTTTTAGTACTTCCAAAATAGAAGATATTAAGTACGAAATCTAAAATTTACATATGTGAGAAAATATAATTTGTATACACCAATTTTGGCATTCTTCTATTACTAATTACTCTATTTGTCTAAAACATCAACAAAGTTAATTTAGAAATCGTGAAATGTATTTTTTTTTAAAACATTCCATCCATAAAGATTATTACTTAAAATCTGATGATAGCGTATTGGTAAGAGCTTATGAATAAATTTCTTTAGGTTATGGGTAATAAATTCACTTAGTGTATTTTAGTTTGTGGGTATAAAATGAAAATAAATTTTATTAAAAAAGGATAAATTTTATTAATTTTTACTAAATATTTATTTATTTTCAAACTCATTTAATCAGTATAAATGTTCGAATAAAATAATTAAAATGGAAAAGATAATTGGTGGATTATACGTATTACTCATTTTATAGGTAACATGTTAAATACAATGATTTAATAGAAAGCAATATCATTTTTATAAAACAAATTACTCCCTCCGTTCCAATTTATTGTCCACTAGAAAAAACACACAGTTTAAGAAAAATGCATTAATTACATTATGTCACCAATCAAATATTCTTTTTCCCACTTAAATATTTTTTGATTGGTTGAAACTTATGAGTAGACAATCATTTTGGGACAAACCAATATAGAAATGTAAACAATAAAAATGGGACGGATGAAATATCTTTGTAACTAAATTTAGAAAGAATTGTAACAATTAAGTAAGTCGAATCTTTTTTTATCGTTATTGGTTCTGTCATTTATGATAAATAGCAAATAACGATCATTACCTTGTTTGAGTGGTTATTTGAAATGTTTCATTATAGCCAATAAAATATTGAAATCATAGTACGTGCCGTTTAGACTTGTTTTCTTCTTTTGAACGGCATTTGTATAACTAGAGTCTAGCAATTTGCTAGACTAAAACAAAAAATATTACAAGTCTCTTAACACATCAACCCATGAAATATTAATTTTAAAATTTATGTGAGTGATCCAAGAAAAGAAAATAAACAAATACCATCAAACAAATCCAACTTATACATTTTACCCCTATCAAATAATAAAGCCAAAAAAGAATTTGGTTTTTGCAAGCAGTTTGTCGTAAAGAGACATGGATTAAATGGTGACACTTTATGGTTGCATTGTTGGTTAATAGATAATTGGTGGTTAATGTATCACCTTGTCAACAAGCTAATCCTTACTAGTTTCCAAACTACAAAATACATATCCACCAAATACAACATAATAGACCAAAAATAAAGATTCAAATGGGTCGTTATAAGAAAACAAACTCTACAAAATACAACTTAAATAGCACAAAACTCCCTAAAAAGGATAAAACGTACAAAAGGACAATGACTTGTAATGGAAACAATGATAGCCATGATCGTTGAATTGCCGAGATGATGTTCCTATGAAGGCACTGCAAAAAGACAATTAAAATTTGAGAGTTAGATATAAAAAATAATTATTATTATTATAATTTTAATTCTTCAAAAATACAAGGTTGAGATTTTCGGGTAGTAAGATTAGGATTCAAAGCTTTAAAACGAATATTAGAAAAAACATACTGTAAGTTGAAGTATCGATCTGCTCAGGGAGTTCTTTTATATCAACTTCAAACCTTTCTTGAACCTTAAATCACCCAAGAAAATTAAATATATTCATTTAGTCACGCACACACTTGATATATAATAGTATAGATACAAAATTAATATGTATATACCTGGTTAAGAACATCTGAATCAGATCCAGATGCCACAAATGTAATTGCAAGACCTTTGGTGCCAAACCTACCAGCTCTACCAACCTATAAAATATTTAAATCACAAAAAACAAACATCTTTTTGATAATACTGCAATAAAAATAAAAATATCAAAGTTGGTAAATGAATAAAAATAATAATAGTTACTCGATGGAGATAAGTGTCAGCAGAATCTGGCATATCATAGTTGATGACAATATTCACACGTTCAATATCGATACCCCGACCTACTAAATCAGTTGCAACTAGAATTCTTTTGTGTCCTTCCTTAAAATTCTTGTATCGAGTCAACCTTCAAACAAAATTAGTTAAAACCATAATAAGCAATTGTTAATATTACAGTTGAAAAATGAGAGACACAAAATACTTTCCCAAAAAATTAAATTGTTATTTCCAAAAGATTTATGTATGAAATTATGACTTTTTTAGGGACTATCCATGTAACAGAGAAAGTTCAGGGACGGTTTTTGTAATCTACTCCTTTAATAATAAATAATCTCAAATTAATAACAAAAAAGGACAAGTATCAGTAATATACTTTAAGCGGTAGTCCGTTTGGTAATTATAATTTTGTAATATGTCCATTTTGGCAATTACAAGTTTTGAGTTGGCCTACTTTCGAAATTAAAGAACTTTTTTTGGCACTATTTTTTACGCTTTATAAAAAAAAAACAGTTAAGATAGTAGATTGGCTTAAAAACTGGTAATATTTATTATTATTATTATCATTATTATAATAGTAGGTTGGCCAGTTTTATGAAGTTTTCCCTTTTGAAATATTTATTATTATTATCATTATTATAACAAATATATATTGAATTAGTATGATACCTTTCTTCCTGAGACATGCCAGAGTGGATGCAAATGGATGGAAAATTACATTCAACAAGCAACTTATTTAATTCAGCAGCTCTGCTTACACTTTTAACAAATATCACAACTTGATTAAAATCTAATGCATCCAGCAAATCATTCAGTTTACGGTTTTTCTCCAGCTCACTCAGTTTTATGTAATGCTGCAATTAACCAACGTTAAAATCATCATTAAAACAGATTAAAAAAACTTAAATACTTTACCTGTACAAGACCATGTAGAGTCAACTTAGCTTCATCATCTACATAGATTTCCATTGGCTAAAATAAACAAAAATCAGAAATTTTAAATTTCAGATTATTTAAAAGCAGTGAATTTCAAAATTAAAAAATTAAATAAATGGAATTGGTGAAAAAGATTACATCTTGCATAAATTTTTTGCAGACAGGACGGATTTCCTTGCTCAAAGTTGCAGAAAACATCATTACTTGTTTATCATGTGGTGTCAATTTGAAAATTTCTTGTACGTCTCTCCTCATATCTGTAAAAATTGCAACAACATAACAAGTTGAAGGTAAAAAAAAGGTCAATTTGAAACTGAGACCTATAAAAAATTTGAAATTTCTGCTTAACAAAAATTAAGATAATATATGAAAAACATACCGAGTGATTCAAGCATCTTGTCACACTCATCAAGTATGAAATGCCTAACATTTTTCAAAGCAAGATCTTTGTCTCTAGCAAGTGCAAGAACTCTGCCAGGTGTCCCAACAACAATATGAGGGCATTCATTTTTCAAAAGATCTTTGTGAATTTTAATGCTAACACCACCATAAAAGACTGCAACCTTGGTATCAGTTAAGTATGTGCTGAACCGTTCAAATTCATGACAAATCTGTAGATCAAGGAAAAAAAAGGTTAAATGTAAATTATAAAGTAACTAATTAATTAATTAAAATTTGGTTTATGTAAACAGAGAAAGGGATGTATGCCTGATAAGCTAATTCTCTTGTGTGACATAAAACTACGGCAGCAACTTGACCAGAAACAGGTTCGATTTGTTGCAAAGTTGACAAAACAAAAACAGCAGTTTTTCCCATTCCAGATTTTGCTTGACAGATGACATCCATACCCAAAATAGCTTGTGGGATACACTCGTGTTGAACTGATCAGATGAAGAACCAAATATAAATATTTACCAAACCAATGTACCTCTCCAAAATGATGCAAATAATAGCAGTTTATTTACCTGCAAAATTAAACATACGTTAAATAACTTCTCAAATCTATATAAACAACTAGTAAGCAGTTGTTACAACTTAAGGAATCATATTGCTACTTTAATGAAGACTAAAAATGAGTCAGTCAGTTAGAAGATTCTAAATGGTCAGCCATTTGTAATACTAGTATTTCTCATAAAGTCATAATAAATGAAAAAGCTACTTGATTTTACATTAAAAGAAGATGTTCACATGTATTAAAGCAAATCAGCCTAAATTATGCATGAATTCAATAGTCAAAACCACATACAAAATATTATCTTTCAGCTAAATAAACCAGAAAATAGCTTGCCTTCCGAAGGATGCTCAAACCCTGAATCCACAATAGCACGAAGCAGCTCTGGCTTTAACAAAAAATCTCTGAATCCAGAGCTATGAATTCCAACATATCCCCTACATTAAAAAAATCAATAATTACATATAGTATCATAAACCAAAATACACAGAACATATTTACTAGCATACTACTAACTGAATGCAACTAGATCTGTTTAGAAATCTCACTTTTTAACGGATTCACCGTTAACTTTGACGTCGGAGTCAGGTGCTTTATCATCTTCCTCGTCGTAGTCTACAAGGTCTTCTTCGTACGTTTCATTCTCCTTTATCTCTGCTTCACCCATATCTACTGCAAACAGATATCGAAAGTTGAAAAATTAGGGTTTCAAGATTCGCTTAAACGAATTTAAATACAATACAGAAGGAGCCATATGATTAAAATTAGGGTTTAGCTGACCTTTAATCGAAGCGAAATCTTAGATTGGGGTTTAGCGGAGCGTCTGCAGAAAAGAGTAGTGAAATGTGAGATGTTAGGGTTTTTTAAGCTTTTGAAGAGCGGGTAAATGTGGCCTTGCTTGACTTTTACGTCTTCAAAACAATTTCGAAATTTACCATTATCTGATATTGGGCCACAAGCACACAACCCAAACGCATTACAAAATACAAATCCTCACATAATATGCGACTAAACCAATTCCCTTAAAAAAAAAATTATACCCCTTTAAAAATTAGGTGACCCGCAAAGGTCGCTGGACGACCCACCCCTGTGCTTAAGGGACGTATCGGAAGGCAATGCTCGTCAAGGGACCGACGCGTCTAAATATAGCGATCGAGTGGGGGCGCAAGGGGGACGTACCCCTTACACATAGTCTGAGTGTTGTATTTATTATAACCTTTTAAATAAAATGAATTAAATTGGTTTTATTTATTTGTATTTTGTAATTAGTAATGACAGGGATAAAGAAAGATAACTAACTTTGTTCATATTACATTAAATAAGTTCAATTGTATAGTTTTTAACTATGATAAATATATTGTTTAACTCATATTGTTTTAAGATTGATGCTGGTTATTATTTCGCTTGGCGTTGGTATTCAGTAGCTTTGGAGACACTGATGACATTGTACCGTCAGTGGCTTCAGTTGGTGGTCTTCTTTGGTTTGGATAAGGAGATGAAGATGATGGTTTGAGGCATTTTATGGGAAATTGGGAATAGATATTTTCTACGTGTGTTTTATGTATAAAATATCAAACGCAAACATATTGTTGGTATGATGTGGTTTCAGTTGACGTAGGTATTCAATAGCTTTGGATACACATCGTCATCAGTGACTTACGTCAGTTGTATTCTTTTGTTTGGAGATGAAGAAGGAGACATATTTTGTGGGTATTAATATTATTGTGTGTGTTATGTATAAAATATTAAGTATAAATATATTATTATTGGTATGATCAGTGGCGGACCCAGAAAAAATTTTGAGGGGTTGCACAATTTTCTAACTCATACTATATAAAAACAAATTGGAAAGTACGATTTCATTATATATGTCAAAAGAACGTTTATAAATTACTATCTAAAGTTGACATCTTCGTTCTTTCATTTTCTGAAAATGATTAATTACACTTTAATTATAACATCTAAAAGCGCTTTTTTTTAGTGCACAAGTCAACACTTGATTCAAAAAAATCGTCACCTATTTTAGCGTGCAAATCGGTATTTAGAAATTTCATTGCGGAAAAGCATATTTCAACTGTTGTAGTTGAAACCAACAAAACCAAAACCAATTTTAATAACCTATATATCAAAGGGAAAGAACGGTGTTTTCTTGTTTTAATAAATAATATGAATTTAATAAATACGGAGTAATGAGCTTTACTTACTTTTCATTGGACTTTAATTATATTTTTCTTAAGCTATCTTTTTAACGAATATTTAAATAGAACATATATTATTATTATTTTTCTGCTACAGAAGAATATTCGTTGCATTTTTTTTCTTATGGGTGGCACCCACATTAAAAAGAAAAAAAATTAACACTAATTTGAAAAGTTTGAGGGGTTGCCCGGGCAACCCCATGCACCATACTAGGTCCACCCCTGGGTATGATGTGTCAATTAGATATTAGGTGTATTATAAGTTGATCTACCCTAATTTGGCAAAAATTGGTGACAATTTTAATAAAAAATAATTTTTGACCCTATTGTTTGGCCTGTTAAAACAATGAAATCATGGAGAATATTCGTCAAGAAGAACGAACATTCATCACCGAATATACTCATACTCATCGATCATATAACAAATGTATAATATTTCTTCGTAACTTATCCATCAAATCCATTGTCAAACCCTCTTTATATGCACTCAAATTCATACATCGTACATCAATTCATTCATCCTCATCGTTAAAGTTGCTACAAATTTCGAAATTAGAACAAGATGCAGTTTCGTAAGCTTTTGAAGAAATTGATCGACGATATGTTACCAGAATGGAGGGATAAATTTCTGTCTTATAAGGATCTGAAGAAGCAATTGAAGCGGATATACTCCAGAGACGGTGGCGGTAATAAGAGGATTAAATTGACCGCCGGTGATGAAATTGATCCGGTGACGGTGGAGAAGGAGGTTGCTGAATTTGTGAAATTGTGTCAAGAAGAGACGGCTAAGTTTAATGATTTCTTTCTTGAGAAAGAAGAGTGGTATATTATCAAACTAGAGGTAAATTTTATATCTTGATTTTGTGATTTGATTGCTAGTACCTGGATCTCGAATAATATCACATGAAATTGTCTTGGTATTCTTTCAAAATTGACTAAAAAAACACTACCATGTTAGATTGTGTTAACCCCAATAGGTCACAAGTTTGAACTTTGCAAGCTCCCCTAGGGGCCACATTGTTGGTGGAGCCATGAGTAGCCGTCTAAAAACTGAACCGAACTGCTTAGAACCAGACCAAGAATATGGTTTTGGCCGAACGGATGACGCTTGGAACCAAACCGAATTAGATCGAGAACGCCAGAACCAAAACTAACCGAGAAAGTTTCTTCGACCTTTTTCGGGTTTTTCTAGGTTTTGGGCCGAACCGAATCGCTCAGGATTGGGACTGAGAACCAATTTTGCATGAAAATTAGAACCGAGAGATATAGCTTGATTCAGTTCGGTTCGGCTGTTCTAGTCTGTTTTCGGTCCATTTTGCACATGCCTAGCAGTGAGTTTTCCAGGCTGAAGGACACAATTAACAAAAAAAAAAGTTGGATTGTGTTTAGGTCGTGTTAACTTGTGTGTATTGTCTCAAACATCACGTTTCATGCCAAAGTTTTTTGTTAGAATTGTTAATTGTAGGATGAAGATGTATATATTGATTAAATTGCCTAATATGGTAGTACATCGTTAAATTGATGAAACCCCAAAAGTAAAGGCTAAGCTTTTTGTAATTGACCTTTGAAGCTATTAAACCTCTAGCAGTTTGGGTAAACGATCAGCTTACTCTACCTTCATTTATAGCAAAAGTAATACAAATATTTTCATAAATAAACAAGTGTATTGACCGAAACTTTAAGCATTTCTATTTAGAGAAAGTTACAAATCCATTATAATGTAGTATAAACATACATTATGTTCAAATCTTGCACATTGTCACGACATAATGCAATTATTATTATTTTTTTATTTTTTTGCGGAATGAAGATTCTAGAAGGTTACATGGTTGCAGCCAAGGATTCTAGCGAAGCGTCTATGAAACTTGGTAGAGACCTCGCAAATTTACATGGGGAAATAGTTCTCTTGTTGAATTACAGCGCGCTAAATTACACAGGTATTCTGCGTCTTTACTTTTGTAATTATTTATGTACATTAACTATGTTTAGAGTTTTAAAAATATGAAAAATTGTGTTTGTATAGCCAACCCGACCCTACCCGTTTTGACCCGTTTAACTATGATACGGAAGAAAAAAACCTTGTTACATTCTTTGATGTGTTACCTAACCCGCCTTCACAACCCATATAGATAATTTTGGTATGCTTTAAATTTGATATATAGACAATTTGGTCTTAAATTCTATCATACATTTCAATTTTGTAGGATTAGTGAAGATACTAAAGAAACACGACAAACTAAGTGGTGCTCTAGTTCGCTTACCATTCATCCAAAGTGTTCTAAAAGAACCATTTTACGAAACCGACATACTAAACAATCTGGCGAACAAATGTGAAACAATGCTCGAACAACTTTTCACCATGAACGAAACATCGATTCTAGAACATGATTCCAATGAATCTGAATCAAAGTCTTCAATTAGGGTTCCTGAAGACCTTGTTGACATAAAAAACATGGAGTGTGAATATATGAAACTTACACTTTCGGCACTTAGGGTTTTGGAGGAGATTCGAAGCGGGAGTTCTACTATAAACATGTTTTCTCTACCACCAATGCAATAGAAGAAGTTGTTAAGTAAAATAGTGACAGTTAAACTATGTAACAACCTTTTCTTGATATGTATTTTGTTAATAAAATTTGTTTTTGTTATGCGAAATGTTGATTGCTGATTGGTAACAAAATTTTGTAAAATCTACAACTATCATTATTAACTTGTTGACCAAATGAATTTAAGTGTATATTTTTCTTCAATGGATATCGGAGAGGTACATGGCCTGGAGCAGATGCTTCAGTGGTGTGATCGTGCTCAGTTTTCTAAGAGAAATCCCAGCAATATTTTGCTTCATTGTTGTCGGTTCTTTGGCATATATGGAGATTTAGAAATGATACCATTTTTACTAACATAGCTGGTTGTTCTAATTCTATTATATCTCAATCACAAGCTCAAGCATTTTATTGGATTAAACACAGACCCAAAGTGAGTTGGGGCAGTAGTGGGGGCTTTGGTTTGGGGTTCCGACCCCAATGCTGTTACATTTGAGGTTGAAGTCGATATTTTGTACTCCCTCCGTCCCTAAATTACTGTCAACAGACAATATTCACACAATTTAAAGAAATTGCATTTATTACACTGTGCAACCAATATAATCTTATCTTTATTACCTAACAGTTTTTTGATTGGCTGGATTTTCTAGAGGACAATAATTTTGGGACATATAAAAAAGGAAATGTGGACAATAAAATTGGAACCTAGGAGTGTTAATAAGGTGTAGAGGTTTCTTGTTTTTTTATTGTTGGTTTGTACTCTTGTATGCTAGAATCTTACTAGCCTATTTTAATTATCTATATATTTCCTTTGGGTGCCTTTGTTTCAATGTATATGGCCCAATGTTTATATGTATATGGCCCAATGTTTTATATGCCAGCCCAAAGGATTAAGAGTGAACGGACGAAAATCGGAAACGGGAAATGCGAATCAGCGAATGGCGTCTTGGGGACAGAAACGGGAACCTCGGAAAATAATTTGGAATTGGAAACGGTGAGTCGCCGAGAGAAAGGGTTTGCAGAGATTTTAACAAACAGATTCATTGATTCTGTAGTTCTTCAGCTCTACTTGATTCTGCACTCGCTTAAATCTTGATTATGTAACGCGCTCGCCATTCGCGCTCGCTCTTTCCACGCAATCACAACTTCAATGATTCTGTAATCTGTTTGCACTTGCTTGATTCTGTAATTTCTTTAATTTTTGGGTTTAGAAGTTTAATTTCGTTGACTTCAATGATCGATCGATACAAATGCAACTCTGCAAGTAGTGTTGCTTTTTGGTTTAGAAGTTTAATTTAGGATTGAATTACATTTACAGATTTAGTGTAAGTGTGTAACATATATAATTTAGTTTGATTTAGGATTAAATTACTGATTTACTTATCAATACAACGGCATCAAGTTCCTACCGAACACTTGGAACTTTATAACGAGTCTACTTCGCATAGTTTGGGTCAATATTTTAACTTTTTTTATTACAGAACATGATTCGGGTTGATAATCTCTACTCATTTGAGCTTCATATCTTGGTTTTGTTAAAATTGCGATAAAAACATTATACGAAGACTTTCTTGATTCGAGTAAAATTTGTTCAAGTAGATTTGTTCACTCGTTTGAGTTGACTCAGCCTTTGGTCTTTTAGTCTCCTAGTAAGGTGCCCTAATGGACAGGTAACCAACTACTACCATTTATGCCAAATCTTTGATTAACAATCATTTAATGAGAAAAAAACAGAATACTTAAACTTGTCACTATCTTGTATTTAATGGATAAACAAAAAAGTTAAAGGTGTTCAAGATTGCTTTTTGAGACAACTGAAATTGTATTAACTTAAGACTATGCCTAATGGGGTTTGGTTACCGGTGCCATCTCAGCTTCATCGTAGATTAAACCCGCATAGTGGTGATCAAACTCGCACCAATTTATCATTAATTCATAAGGTACAACACTTTATAAATAGTACAACAAATACCCAAATATTTTTTTCTCACAAGAATTCTAAATGACCAAAGTGAACAAAAAATGGAGGTGGAATGCGTCAACTAGTGGTCACGTAGTGGGAGGGACGTGGTCTTGGGTGGGGTAACCGAAGCTTGGTCTTCCATTACGTTTGGTGATCTTATGGTGTTTGATCATGATTAACTCATCCGTTATGAGTTTTTAACAATTGTGATTATTTACATTGTGTTCTTGATTATTCAGCTAACAAAAACCGAGCCAAATAAAATGAAACAAAAGAAGTTTGTGTTCCAATGTTTTAAAAGAAAAAAAAATGAAAGTATATTTGAATACAAAAGTTTGAAAAACAATCCCAACCACCCTAAAGAACTTTCAAAACGAAGTTATAATTTATAGACAAATGATTAATACTTCCTCCGATTCAAAATAAGTGACACACTTTGTGTTTCACGATTTTTGAGATAAAAAATTATAATGATATTAAATTAGATTTATTGGATGGTTATTGGGAATGAATATCACACTTTTTGAATAAAGTGAAGTTAATGATGTTTAAAAGTAAAGAGTAAGGGTAAATGAGTCATTTCACCTTTTTAAAGCAAATAGTTAGTGGGTATGAGTCTCATTATTTTTTTTGCCAATCAAAGTAATTTTTCAAAATATGTCACTTATTCTGAATTACATTAAAAATGAAAGTCGCATAGAAAGAAAGTCGCTTATTTTGAATCGGAGGAAGTATAAACGATGTTCTCAGTTCTCCGGCTGTGAGGTTGTCCCTTTCTTGGTGTTGAATGATATCTAGTTGGTAAGGCATCTCCCTAGAACTATTCCAATCACCATGCACCACGTGTTTTTCCATTAAATTTAGACACTTGTAAAATTAAAAAAATTATATTAATTATCATATACGAATTATGTTGGAAATTGGGGATTGATTAACTTCGATAATAAGTTTACTTTCTAAGTATTTCGATCCTTATTTACCTAAACTTATAACAAAACAAATGATGAAATAAGAAAATGAAAAAACTTTGATTCTGGGACAAACAATCTTTTTTTTTTTTGAAACGACAAATATATTACTACCTTCGTATCAAAATAAGTGATACACTTTAAGAATTGTGGTTTTTGAGGAAAAATATTGAAAAGTTGTTTAAAATAATTAAAGTGGATAATTAGTAGGTAATGGGTTCCACTTCTTTTGAATGAATTGATATCAATGATGTTTAAAACTAAAAGTAAGGGTAAAAGAGTAATTTCATTTTATTAAAGTACATAGTTAGTGGAGAATGAGCCTCACTTTTTTACCAAATAAGGTAAGTTTTGGAAGTGTATCACTTATTTCGTTCCACCCCTAAATAAAAAGTGTATCACCTATTTTGATACGGAGGTAGTATAAAACTTAGCAAGTAGCTAAGAAAGTAGCGAACTTACACCAAACAAGAAAAAGGAGATATGCCCCAATCAAACCAATTACAAGTTAATTTACTTCTATGTTTCAACCACAAACACGAAGTAGAGATAACATCTCCTGCAATAGCCGTATAAGACTGACATTTATTATTGAATACAACATCGTTCCTTGCCTTCCAAATGTGCCAAATCAAACATTGAAATATCATTGTAAGTAGTTTCTTTTTTTTTTGGACAATTCCCCCAAAGTGTGCCGAATTTTATGAGATCTACCACCGAATTGAACACCGGTAAAAGGATTCCGCACCAGTTGAAAATCCATAAACATACAATTTAGGTTAAAATTTAGGGGGGGTTTTCAAGAAATTATCCTATGAGTGATTCCGTTCTTACCCAAGATTTGGTTAAAACCAGTTAATTATGGTTAATTAACAAAAAAAAATTGTAACTAATGGACATAATTTGTTCATTTAGGCGGGAAAATCCGATAAGAGTAATTTTAGCTGGAAAAGTGATAAGTAGGAGTGCTGCCATTGACATTCGCTCTATCGAGGTAGCTCTAACAATTATGTAGTGCGTTCTGTTTTGCAAGTGGAATCAACCTCCAACAAACTGTATAGGAGAAAATATGTTATTGTGAGAAAGTGAGATAAACTTTTATATCTATGTGATATTTGTAATATTCACACTAAAAAAAAGTTTGTAGGACTATTACTTTTTAATAAAAATTACAAATAAGATATGTACAATTTTTAATTAAAATATTAGTTAATTGTTGTCTAGATGAGGACCACTTAATTGAAAATCAAATTTAATTTTTAGATGATTTCCTAGTTTGGGGTATTGCATATGGGGTATTTCATTACGGGGGACACTTAGTGTCCTTGCTTCATGTGGCATTGTCCATTTCATTACAAAACCTTTTCATATTTCTCTAATTTTTCAACATTTAAAAATGCTACAAATTTCTACTTTTATTCAAAATATTAATAAGTAGTTACTAGAGATCATATATTTCTATCTTTAACAAAGTGAAAGATATGAGTAACTAAAAATCTATTGAATACAAAAGTCTAATTTTACATTAGGTAAGTCCTTAATTTCTCTAAACTAAGTAAGCTACATGATATTTCTCACGTTTTTTTTGTATAAATGTTAATTAGTAACGAAAATGGTCATTAGATAACAAGTCGCTCTCCCGAGACTTATTCTTCGTGGTTTAAGAATCAAATGAAATAATATGACGTCATGTTTTCCCGACCTCTGATTGTTATGTCTTTGTCGGATTATGCTCTTAATCCGGTCGGTTTTCACAACATTCTTCCGTTATTTCTTCATCATCAAAAAGAAATTGTCTCTTCAAACAACCTTCGGCGATTTTAATTGCCTGATAAGTTAGTTAGATCTCTACTATAAATCATAACAAGAAGTCATGATCTTATAATGTCGGTTTCTTTAGACGTTTACACAATATGATTCATAAATTCTAGCGAAAAGATAACAAAAAAATTCACTAGGTCCAAATCATGATTAGATTGAAGGCTACATAATGAATTTTATATAAATATATGGCAATCATACTAAATACGTAGGTAACCACCATGAGAGGAAATGAAATAGACCTTAGTAGGTGTGTCTCACTATAATTTTATTTCTAATATGAAATGGCATGACCTACAATCTTCATGTACCTGTTTTATTACTTTAAATGAACCATCATTTTGGAACCCTAATTTGAAGGCATAATGGCATTAGTGGAGCAACAAAATGTATCTTTTTCACAAATAGGTTTTACTATCATTTCACAAATGCATGGTTAATCGAAAACCGGGAAGCTTAATTTTATTTCTTTAAACGGGTTCATAAACCATATGATTAGGTAAATGATTTCCACAATACATAAACTAACTCATGCACATTGTATAATATTTAAAGCACACTTACAAGTAGGGGTGCCCAAAGGGTCAACCCGACATTATGCTATTTGGGGTCGGGTGTATTCGGGTCTTATGTTGAAATCGGGTTTTTTGAACCCGACCCGACTAACCCGTTTACTTATCGGGTCAGGTTTCGGGTTAGATTATTTACTATTTTCGGGTTGACATGATATAACCGATTAGGATTAGAGTTAAAATTGTAATGCCTAGAACACACAATCAATCCATTACTTGATTCTAGATGGTGATTTTGGATGAAACTTGTGGATGAAGGTTTAGAGCTTTTAGTGAGAGAAAGAAGAGAGAAGGGAAAGAGACAATTGCTGAAATGTGTTTGATCAATTGCAAAAGTGAGGAATTAAGGATTACACCATGACTTATATACCATCTTCTTAATTCCTTTAATTAAACCTAATAAACTAACTAATACAATATGCAATGTTACTAAATACCCCCTAGACTTTTAATTACAACATTTTAAGACCTAATAATCTCCCCCTTTGTAACAATAGTCTAGGTTGAAGTCTTCTTTGTTTGTAAAGCTGTGTGTTAAACCGTTGTGCAGTTTTGTTGAAAAATCAGCATCAGCCAATATAAAGTATTCCAGAAGACTTCAGGCAAATCGACGAAATGTAGACCCATAGATAGAGCGGTTAGCAGCGGAAGTCCTTTCTTGGAGTTGTGGCGTTGTCGATTTGCTGTTGATCCTTGGTTCTTGATATCCGTTGAAGTCGTAGAAGTGCGGTATCTTGATTTGATTTGTATTTTCTGACCGTTGTTGATAATGTTGGAGTACGGTCATAGAATCTTTTATCTGATGTATTGACTGTTGTTGATAAGAGTGGAGTACAGTCATCAGATCCTCTATCAGACATAGTGACTGTTGTTGATAAGAATGGAGTACAGTCGTCTGATCTTCGCACAAGAAGGTATCAGGGTAATCCAGGATCATATAGATTACCTGTTAGCACAACAGTTACATAAACTGTGTGACCTACGTTCAGTGTTGGCTTTGATGTTAACAATGGTAGGATTTCCATTCAATCATTGTGAAATACCAAAATTTTGGTATCACTATGAATGTTCCGGCAATATCACAAGGATATGCTTGGTGGAATGTCTGTGTCCTAGAGAAATTTAATTCGGTTCTAGACTCTATACGTGGACAAACGAAGGCGAGGACTGGAGGTGGGTCCTCTTATTCAATATCAACAATCTCCAAATGAGATGTCCATAGTAGATGTGGTAATCTCCGTGATTTTGAAACAAGTACTTTTTGTACTTGAGTGGTCAGTGGGGGTTGTGCATTGCATCACTGGGTCCATGATGTCTTAATCAGAAAGCAACTTATGCAGTCTGATATAGATGTGGCTACCCGGTCTTTGTTCGGTTTAGGGACGGTTTTGCGTTTTCTTTAACCCTTTCACACACGCTCCTCACTCAACTCACTTTTTCATTTTCAACCACACCCTCGTTTTTGTTTTTACCATGTGATAAGCTGATTTGCACCCCATACTTCATACCCCCTCTCAATTTTTACCTCAGTGCACCCCAATCAAGATCCCATGATACTTGATTCTGCTCACCTAGACCTAGGGAACCTAACTTTTTAGTTCTTATATTGTCGGTGGCTCCGGGGAAGATCATGCTGGGTTTAGTAGATCATAGGAGTAATTTGAGAGTGGTCTATTACGCTCATGTGCATTTTAATCAGATTTTAAAAGATGTTGCATTTTAGAAAATCACATGGATTTTTCATTGGATTTTGATGTGTTTCCGGTAAAAGTTGTTGCCTGAATAATTGTGGATTTTAAGGCACATCAACTTGTTCTTTTATGGTAACACCGAACTCATATAGAGTATCCGTTAGCACACGGTATGAATCGGTAGTCGTTT
Organism: Calendula officinalis; assembly: GCA_963853835.1. Lineage (NCBI taxonomy): Eukaryota > Viridiplantae > Streptophyta > Magnoliopsida > Asterales > Asteraceae > Calendula > Calendula officinalis. The sequence goes on from OY970826.1 coordinate 73,769,608, forward strand.
GCACAACCGTTGATTCAAATATGTGACCTGCGTTTAGAGTTGGCGTGATTTTAGCCCTAGCAGGATTTCCACTCGATCCTCGTGAAACATCAGATTGTGATGCCACTACGAGTGTTCCGATGGATACACGGAGATCCATATTTGTAGTGCAAGTGTCCTATATTGGAAGGTTCTTGAGGGTGAGTACTAGACACACTGTGCATACAAATAGACTTAACCCGAGGCAGGAGGTTATTTTGTTTCAATACCGACATACTCCAAATGAGTAGTTAGTAGATTTTGTGCTACGTCCCCTAATGAATTTGAGTAGTTGGTGGTGGCGTGCATTTGCTTTACTGGGCCAGTAAAGTCTAGTGAAGCGTTCAACTAATGAATGATCGCCTATTTGTATGTTTGCCCGGTTTGTTGACGGTTTGGATGCACTTAAAGGTGTGTTTTCTTAAATTTATCATGTTTTCACATCACCTTGCACTCACCTAGTTCTATACCCTAGACGTATACCCTCACATTACCAGTTGGCAGAAAAAATTTACCTGGGTAGGTTAGGCCGGATCTGGCAAACCATGGGAAGGTATTGTCATTATGAAAAGACTTTTCGTTCGTTTATTCATATTGGATATTTTTGTTTTGATTTTTCTTAATTTTCTCCCCTAGAAATAGTAATTCTCCCCTAGAAATAGTAATTCTCCCCCTAGAATTAGTATTTCTCCCCCTCGACAAATCAAACGTATGAAAAAGTTTTGAGATTTGAGGACGTACCTTATACAGCGTCGGAGCCTTGAAGGAGGGTATTTGCATTTAAGGATGATTGAGCATTGTGCTTGCTTTTGAGAGCGGGTTCTGAGTCTGTTGTGATCAGAATCCATTCTTTTAGAATGTGGACACTTGTTTACAGGTGAAGTGCCTCCCAGCAATTGAAAGTTAACGCGGACCACGTCTGTCGTTTTTTCGTCGAAGAGCAACTGGTTCATCCGGCCATCGGATTCCATGATATTGACCAAATTTTTGTGGCGGATTAGTAACTTCAGTTGTGTAGATGGGCGTTTTGCTTCTGTCTCGTACCCCCAGATGAACCTCAAAGTGTCTAATCACTATGCGCCAGTTTAATCTTTCCTTAATGGCGTCGATTAGGTTGTCAATGTTGCTTCGTAGGGAGGTGTTCTCTGGGGTGCTGGGAAGCGTGTTCAAGTGTCTCCCCCTTTTCTCCAACTTTTTCTTCGGGAGCTTTAATGTGCCGTCACAGAACTTGGCAATGTATGACACACGGAATAAAAGTCTTTCGTTGAAGAGGTTCGTGTAAGTCATTCCCAAGTTAGGTTCACCCAGAACAACTGTTCTCCGAGTTTGAATTTCGGAGGGAAGTGATCTGTAAGGTGCAACCAGGTGGACCTTTACTGTGCCACTCTCAATAGCCATCTGTACATCTTCCATTCGAGCAGCAAGAGATTTGGCGAGCATGAAGCGCTTTAGAGCAGCCTGAGCGAAATTTCTCTCATGATTTTTGACTGGATGTGGGGTGTCTGGAAGAACTCGTACTTTGTTGTATAGACATTCTATATCTCGAGGTTTGAGGATATAGAAGTCTCCTTCATCAATCGTGTACACTTGATCGTCTGCTCGTCGAATCTTGTAAATGGTGTACCAGTAATAGCCTGAGAAGTGGTTGGCCGTTATGTCCAGAAGCTGCGTTATTGGTGACTTGTTGTATCGATGTGATTTGCCTTAATGTAGTGTATTGAGAGATAATACATTCTCTTTTCTCTTGGTTGCAGAATCACTTCTTTGTACAGATTTTGATAATTGATTTGCAACTCTGTCTCCTGGAAAATAGCAGAGAAGCGGTCTTCAACAAATGGTAATTTAACTTGTTGGAATAGACACTTTTTGGAGATTTTTAGATGACGTTTATTAGATCTATCCACCGCTCTCTTCTCGCTATCTGATAAGACCGGCACATCATGTTTTGGAGAAGCAGTTGGTAATTCCGGTTGTTTATTTCTTGCGGCAACCAGTGAGTTGTAGTTGTAGAAGAATCTGTGATAGTTTTCTCGAGTGAAGAGGAATATTTCTACCTCCACGCGTTCCTCCTCCCTTGGTTTGTCGCTGTCAGAGTTGTCATCTGGAGGAGAGTAGGCATTTTGAGGTGGTTCGGTAAAAGCCTCCTTCACAATATTATCTTCATCTGTATCACTTTGTAGATCTATCACTGTTTCCGCCTCTTTTCTTAGAACCTGGTGAACATTGCTCGTGTGGTTATGCTCAACCTCAGCATTTATAGATTGGAGATGACGCATAGATTCTAGCTTTTGTTCTTTAGTCATCTCTTCTGGAGCAAGTTTGTTTTGTGGCAAGATGTCTTCACTTTCATCCACGCGCCACTGGTTGAGTGGTTCAACGTTCAACACCTGTGAGTAGTCAAACTCAACAACTGCACAGTCATAAATATAATCGTCGTCTTGAGGGCCTCCTCCCTGTCCTTGATGAGAGGAGCTGGGATGGTGTTGTGATTGACTCCCGCCTCCTTGATATTGAGAACTGGATCCTCCTTGCTCCAGTCTCCTTCTTTGTCCCCCTCCCCGAGGATCATCCTCAGGGTCCTCCGACCTTTTGTAAATGTGGGTTCCTTGGGAGCAGGGCTCGAGAAGTTCTTCCATACGATAGTTGAACATCGCTTTAATTTCTTCCATGGAGAATGGACGAGATGCTTGCAGGAGCTGCTCTCTGGTTCTTGGACCATGTGTGTAACATCCTAAAACCGGCCTAGTAGTTTTGATAATAATTGGTAAGTGATAAATATTTAATTGAATAAATGTGAAATTATTTGCTTAGTTATTTACCTTAGTGCGATATTTTAACCATGGGCTAAAATATGTAATTACTGAAATGTTTAAATTAATTATGTGACTTTATGTTGACGCGGCCGCGTGAGTTTTCCTCATGCCCGCGTGAATGAATCTGCCATAATCCACAAAGTGTTTCAGTCAAGTCTGCGCGCCCGCGTGAAAAGTTGACGCGCCCGCGTGAATGGAGTTGGAGAAGAATTTCGTCAGGTCTGGGCGCCCGCGTGAGTTTTGACGCGCCCGCGTAGGATGCATCAGTAAGTTGCCCAAATTCCAGAATGTTTGACGCGGCCGCGCGACCCACCGACGCGCCCGCGCGAATCTGCCAGATTTTTAAATGAAATAAGCTTTCCGTTTTGTAAGATCATATAAGTGAGAGTTGAGGGGATAAGATTGGTCATTTTCTCTCCACACTTCCCATGAACTCTTGCTCTTTTCTTGGTGATTCTTGAATATCTAACCTAGATCTCTTCTTCTTGCTTAAATCTCTAGTGAATCTTTGCCTAAAAACTCGTCCTCTTGCTTAAATCTCATGGTGGAGTAAGCTTTGAAGTAAGTTCTCCCATTTCTTACTCGTTCTTGAAGTTTATGAGTTTTTGTTGAAGCTAGGGTTTGTGATTCTTGGTGTTTTATTAGTGAATCTTGTTATAGATGTTTTATTACATGTGTATGCAAGCTTTTACATGTAGTGTGTGATTATTTGGTCGAAGAAGCAAGGTTTTGGTGAAACTCACCTTCAAACTCCATTAATGGAGGTTTGAAGAAGATGGGTTTTGTCTAGAGATGCAAACGGGTACGGGTAGTAGCGGGTTTTGCAAAACCCATACCCATACCCAAACGCTATTCCCATACCCGTACCCGCCCCGTACCCGGTCAAATACCCGTTGGGTTCGGGTAGAAAAATCCCCGCCGGGTACGGGTAACCCGACGGGTACCCGTTCTATAAAAAAATTAAACAAAATATCTAAAACATTTAATATTCTTAGTTCGTTCAGGCTTATTCGTTCAATACGTAATGGACTAACGGGAGACGAGCCATATTTTAACGATTATTAAATTGGGCTAATGAGAGATTAAGAGTTGGGCTAAGTTTGAGTAGTGACTAGTGGGCTAAATTTGTATTAAAAAAAATACACATTAATATATATATTCGGGTCGGGTATAAACGGTGCGGGTATTATAAAACTCGTACCCGACCCGTACCCGCTATCAGGTATGAAACTTAAACCCATCCCCGAACCGTTACCCGTTTAAACGGGTAATACCCGCCCCGTAAGACTCGGGTACCCGCGGGTTAAATTTGCATCCCTAGTTTTGTCAAACCTTGGATTTCTTGATGTTTTGATGGTTGTTGTTGTTTGTAATGTTAAGAAAACATGTTTGGTAAGTTATGTATGTTTAAAACCAAGTATTGGTGGATTTTGAGAAGTAAACTAACTAGTGTTTGGCTATTCGAGTGAAAAGATGAACTAGGAATTTTAGAAGTAAAATACGTGGGTTTTTGGTTGTCATGAACTTGATAAATTGTTAAATTGGTTATGACTTGTTAGTTGTGATGAATGTGTGCTAAATGATGGAGCTTGGGAAGTGTTGTAGTTACAATTGGGTTTTGACCCGTTTGGGTCAACTAGTTGTGATAAATTGGTAGATGGTCATGAATGGTCAAATAATATGTGGTTTTGACCCGTTTGGGTATATAATGTGAAAGTTGGCTAAATGTGTATAGTGTGGTCCGACTTGATTATGAATGGAGATAATATGGTAAATTACATAAACTGGTGAATTGTAAGTTGTCAACATGTTAGAGAGGTAGAAGATATGATTGATCTAATAATTCGAGTTTTGACCCGTTAGAATGTAAGTCATGCAAAATGGTTAGTTATGCTAGTTGTGACTTATGTCAAGTATCGGTGAGATTGATGATATGATTGTGGTTGTAGGATGTATTATTGTTTAATAATCCGGTTTTGACCCGTTTGAATGTAAGACTTGCAAATGGCTAGTTGACTTGTTATTTAAGTGTAAATGGTCATGACATGTTCATAGGATGATGCAAGTATTTAGTCATCTAGTTAGTGCAAGTGTTAGTGTTAAATGTATATTTAACATTTTTTATGATTTTGGTGGAATTATGTACTAATTCGGTATTCCTTTGGATTAACAGGAAATGGGAGGACAACTCAGTGACATTAGACTACTGAGTTAGTGACAAGGAGAAGGTTACGGTGAGTGGATTTAACCTCCAACTTGTGTTTGGTTACAATTAGTTTGGTATATGCATACTTGGTGAAAACGCAGGAAATGTACCAGCTTGGGAGAGTTCGCGACGCGAACTGTGAACAGAGATTTATGGAGTTGATCGGGAACAACTTCGCGACAGGTTCCCGAACGCGAACTGGTGTTCGCGACGCGAACTTTAGTTCGCGACGGGAATCTGTCCGTGATGCTTTTGATGCAGTTTTTTCGTAACTAGCTTGCTTGTTTGGTACCTGTTTGATCGGGTTGAGCGAAATAGGATATGTGCACATAGATGGAGGGTCTCTACTTGAATGGTAGCAACAACTCGGTTAGTGGCAATCGAGGATAGGGACGAGGTCAGTGTCGGAAGGATATCGGCTGAGCATAGTGTATCGACTAATAAGGTATTCAACCTTGCCTGTATACGTTGCACGGTTAAGGGGGTTTACCCGGGGTGTTGGATTCAGCGCTATCGGTTACCGTGGTTTTGAGCGACCATGGTTTATGGCCCGCAAAGCCACCGATCCTCTCAAATAGTGGTTACCCAAATTAGAGATGTAGAATTACTTCCGTGCTTAGTAGTTGGAGATGTAAATTACTTCCGTGCTTAGTGATTAGACAGGTAGTGGTTCAGTGGAACAGTGGCTAAGTGGAACTGCGGTTAAGAGAAACAGTGGTTAAGTGGTTACGAGGAGTAACGATCGTGGAGATGTTGGTGCTTGCTTGTTGAGCTTTACATAATTTGTAGATTATGTTCATTCACTTAGCTTTGTGCTAATCCCTCCTTCGTTGACTCATTTCAGGACGATCGGTGCTTTGGACAAAATAGGTGACCAAGCTCAAATGGATATGTTTTGTAAAATGAGCTATGTCGTTAAGTGACACTGTTTAAATATTATTGTTTTGGAGTTTATTTTGGGACGTTTGGTTTGTAAACCTAAACCTAAACCATTTATTATCTTTATGCTTCCGCGCACCTTTAAAAAAACGCTTTCATCAATTTTGCGGTGTTACAGTGTGCCGAAGGAGGAGGAGCAATAGACGCCACTCTACTTTCAAGGTTTTCCATCAGTGTATTAAACGTTTGTAAGGCTGAGGCGGCATGAGGTATGATCTGTAGATCTGGAGTTGGCATTGCAATTGTGGTGGTGGTGGTAGCCTCTGATAATGTAGTCTGATGAGGGAGGATCATAACAATTATTGTCGGTGGAGTTATAACGACCCTCGAGGCAATACCAGTTGTGATGGAGAATGGTGGAAATGAGGTGACTGTTGGTGGTATGGTAGTGGTTGATGGTGGAACGGTGGTTGTGGTAGTGGGAATGGTGGATGTGAGTGGTGGTACGGTGGTTGTGGTACTGGGAATGGTGGATGTGAGTGGTGGTACGGTGGTTGTGGTAGTGGGAATGGTGGATGTGAGTGGTGGAACTGTGGTTGTGGTAGTAGGGATAATGGATGTGATTGGTGGTATGGTAGTTGTGGAAGTGAAGGAAGAATGAGATACGGATGAGGGTGGTGGTTGGGTGTGTTGTGGAGAAGGATCCAAGAAAATAGGATCATCGAATGGATTTGGAGATCTTTGCGGTGGTGGTGAAGGTGGACCTGATGGGGATGGTGGTGAATCAGGTCGATCAGACACGGTGGCAGCATAATCTTCTGATGAGGAAGGAGAGGAAGGTTCAGCTGTTTGTGTGGTTGGTCTTATAATGGGTCCAGTTGGTGGAGTTTCCAGCTGCTGAGATGATGGAGTGGCAAACGACCGACTTCTGGAAGTACCGCTGGATGAAATGCGAGGTCTTTTTGCACGTCGGTGAGGCGGTGGTTGTCGTGGTGCAGCTGCTGGACGTCGAGGTTCTTGTTGATGAGGTGGTGGTTGTTGTTGTTGAGGTGGTGGTTGTTGTTGAGCAGCAGGTTGTTGTTGTGGAGCAGCTGGTTGGTCTGGTTGCGGTTGTTCATCCTCTGGTCTCCATTCAGGATAATGAGCATCCCGGTATTGTCTGATGACATCGAGATTGATGTCACCATTTTTTAAGCGGTGGGAGAGGGACCAGGGCTGCATCAACAGCAAGTGTACCACTATCTTTTCTAAGGAACGAAACACTAGCTGGTCTGAATCGGTTTGCAACATCCCTTATGTGAATGGTTTTGTATCGGTGCATAAAATGTTCAATTAGGATGGACCAGAACCTCGGGTATATGAGATATTTTGGATCCTTTTCTTTGGCGATCTTGAATTCTTCCCACAGATATGCAGCATAGTCATAATGTATGTTGTAGCAGAGGGCATGATAGGCGTGATGGACGTTTATAGAGGCCCAGTCATGACCATATGACTTTCCTGTCAGACATTTGTTGAAAATAGTGAAGACGTGGGACCAACTCCTTGCCATATGTTTCTTTTTGAAGTTTCTGAGATCGATAGTATCCCGAGGAAGGGCAAGACCAAGATCGTGGATTCCTTCGTACACGTCCTTAAACGGTAGCTGAGGTTCATGTGTAGTGAATGGTTGACGCGAATCACCACGAGGTAGCCTGAAGATGTCATATAGATCATCTTTTGTGAATTGCACCGGTTGTTCGTCAATCATGGTTTCAAATTGATGTGGGTCGGTTGATGTCACCAGGGTGAGGTTGCTTAAGAATTGTTGAACATATATCGATGGAACCTCTGGCCTAGCATTTATCATGTAGAATATCGGGTGTCGTTGAATAACGTGGGATAACACCGAATAATCTATGCTGAAGGTGACCTCTTTCTCCGGGGCCTAGTAGGAGTTGTTTTCCGCCAGTGGCTTGATCCTGTAAAGTGGAACAAGAGTGTTCTCGTCGATGATTTGTGTTGCAGCCATCTGAGAATTATACATTAAAAACAAGATGGCACAAACAACAACAAGGTAAGTACACAGTGTTTAGAAAAATAATACGACGAGAAGAGTCACTGATCGAGACGATAATTCTAAGAGAATTTAATAATATATATATATAGAATAATAATATAAAAATTTGAATTTATTTAAAAATATTAATAAATAAAATCTATAAATTATAATCATATATAATATATATATATATATATATAAAAAATAAAAGGACTTAAGAAAAAAATGAAATTTTGAAAGAGTTCGGCTTAAAAAGAGTTCGGCCCGAGACTATGGAAATGTTCGGGCCGGGAATAGTGTTTTGGAGTTCGGGCCGGAAACAAGTATCGAACTCTTTTGGGAAGAGCTCGGGCCGAACTCTTTTGAAAGAATTCGGGCCGGATTCAGTGAATATGTTCGAGCCGTAGTTGTGACAGTGAGTTCGGGCTGGGAACAGTATAAGTGCTCGGGCCGAAATCTCTTTGAAAGAGTTCGGGCCGAAGACCTGTACGATTTTTGGGTTTTTACTAGTTTTTGATTCTGTGCAATCCTAGATCGATAAAACGTTTTAAAACTGACCTAATGAGGATCGATTCACCTAAACGAACACCGTAGATAACTTAAAACTTCCATATAAAACCTAGATCGATCGGATTCAAAATGTAGACAAACCCTAGAACCGATCGGACCGAAACCAGACGAGATCTATAAGATCTAGGTTGAAAAGTATGAAATTGAGGTTTAGAATCTTACCGAAATCAGTTGAGAAGGAATGTGGAGATGATTTTGAAACAGATATGAGACGGGATGGTGAAGAATCGAGGATCGGGGTGAAGTGTGTGTGTCGCAAGGTGTTTCAGTGTGTGTGTTCGAGAAGTTTTTGAAACGGAAAGAGTAACTGTGTACGGGGTGGGGTATTTATATGGGATGGAGCCGAGCCGAAGACTTGATGAGCCGACTGAGAACCTCGGGCCGGGAACAATGATGTGTTCGGCCTGAAGACAAATTGGAAAATTTGTGAGTTTAAATTTTAAAGAAAAAGAAAAATAAAAAGGAAATTGTAACTTAAAAATTTTAATTTAAATTTAAAATTAAAAGTAAAACTTAATAATTAAAAATAAGGAAAACTTCTGGCGTCAGCTCCCCCTTGACTGATGAGTAGTTGGTCCCCCTTGATCGGTGACGACTTTTGACGACCGGGTTTCAAGACGAGTCTCTTGAAATCCATCGAGATGATAAGAAGAATGCAACGACTTAACATACCGAAAAATAAGAATTGAAGACAATTAAGTTTTGAGATTTAGCATACCAAGCTTTGTGACCAGATAATTAAAACGTTTTTCGTCCAAAGCCTTGGTAAACAAATCTGCCAATTGAAAGTCGGTGGATACGAAGCACAATTCAACATTACCCAGTTCAACGTGGTCTTTGATAAAAAGGTATCGAAGATCGATATGTTTGGTTTTAGAATGTTGAACTGGATTGCAAGATATTGCAATTGCACTTCTGGAATCACAATATAAAGGAATGCGGCTATAGGAAAAACCATAGTCCTTTAATTGTGATTGCATCCATATCACCTGCGATAGATAGCTAGGGGCCACAACATATTCTGCTTCAGCAGTTGATAGTGAGACACAATATTGCTTGCGTGATGACCAGCTGACTAGCTTATCTCCCAAAAATTGAACTCCTCCGGATGTACTCTTCCTGTCCAGCATACACCCAACATGATCAACATCAGAGAAGGCAGAAATATCAAACTAGGTCTCTTTGGGGTATCAAAGACCAAGATCTCTGGTGCCTTTGAGGTAACGGAAGATTCGTTTGACAACCAGAAAGTGAGACTCTTTGGGAGCAGCCTGATACCGAGCACAGATGCATGTGGAGAACATAATGTCCGGACGGCTGGCCGTTAAGTAAAGTAGTGATTTAATCATACCCCGATAGTTCGTTACATCTACCGGTTTATCATCCAGATCAGCATGAAGTTTGGTGGCCGTGGACATCGGTGTTGCAATAGGTTTAGAGTCGTCCATTAGATACTTTGTAAACAGATCAGAGATATACTTTGATTGATTGATGAAGATGCCAGTTGGAAGTTGACGAACCTGAAGACCTAGGAAAAAGTTCATTTCCCCCATCATGCTCATCTCAAACCGTTTAACCATTAGATCGGAGAAGCGTTTGCAGTATTTTGAATTTGTAGAACCAAAGATGATGTCATCGACATAGATCTGAATTGATATGATATCTTCCCCTTGACGTTTGATAAATAGAGTGGTATCTACTTTTCCTTTTGAAAAACCAGATTTGACCAAGAACTTGGAAAGAACATCATACCATGCCCGAGGGGCCTGTTTTAGACCATATAGAGCTTTGTCGAGGACATAGACATGATTTGGAAATTTGGGGTCTACAAACCCTTCCGGTTGATGGACAAACACCTCTTCTTTCAGGATACCATTTAAAAATGCAGTTTTTACATCCATTTGATAGATAGTAAAATTTTTGTGAGCTGCATATGCTAGGAAAATGCGAATGGCTTCAATACGGGCAACATGAGCAAATGTTTCTTCGTAATCAATGCCTTCCTGTTGAGCGTAACCCTTAGCAACCAACCTTGCTTTGTTACGAATGACAATTCCATTTTCGTCTTTCTTGTTTTTGAAGATCCACTTAGTTCTGATGACGGATGATCCTGGAGTCTTTGGAACTAAGTGCCAGACTTTTAATCTTTCAATTGATTAATTTCTTCTTGCATTGCAATTATCCAGTCTGGATCAGAAAGAGCTTCACTGACTTTCTTAGGTTCAGTGGAACTTAAGAATGAGGCATGGTGACATTCATCCGCTATAGAAGTGTTTGACGTTGTGATATTCGTCATAGAAGTGTTCAAATAGGATTTCAAGATCATTCAGAGATGTTGAATGGTTAGAAGAGGTTGTGGGTACATGTCTTTCAATGCAGTTGACCTCGAATCAAGCGGGAATGTTTCATCGAATGATACATTAACACTTTCTCTGACCATTCTTATGGATTGGTTGTAAATTCTGAATGAGGCTGATTCCTTTGAATATCCAATAAAGACTCCTTCCTTAGCTTTCTCTTCAAACTTGTTGAGTTTATCTTTATCATTCAGGATGAAGCATCGACTACCAAAGATGTGGAAGAAGTTTACATTTGGTATTCGATTGTTGATGAGCTCATATGGAGTTTTGTTGTATGTTTTGTTGATTATTGAGCGGTTTTGAGTAAAACAGGCGGTGTTGATGGCTTCTGTCCATAAAGACAGAGGAAGTTTTGAAAATGAAAGCACCGTACGAGCAACTTCCACTAAAGTACGGTTTCGTCTTTCAACAACACCGTTCTGTTGAGGAGTTCGTGCAGCGGAAAACTGATGGGTGATGCCAGCAGATTCAAGATAAGAGTCAAGGACCCGATTATTGAATTCAGTACCATTATCGGTACGGATTGTTTGAACATTCAATTCCAGGTTCACTTGGGTTTTCTTGATGAAAGATATGATTATCTCTGCGGCTTCATCCTTTGAGCGAAGGAAATGAACCCATGTGTACCTGGAATAGTCATCAACAATAACCAAAACATAGCGTTTTCCAGCAAGGCTGTGAACGCTCATTGGACCACATAAATCTATATGAAGTAGTTCCATAGGTTTGGAAGTACTTGGAGCTGGTTTAGGTTTGTGAGACTTTTTGGTCATTTTTCCCATTTCACATGATGAACCTTTGTGATCTTTGTCAAAAGCAACATCAGGTAATCTAGACACATGGCCTCCTTTTACTAGTTTGTTCATTGTTTTGAAGTTAAGATGAGACAAACGGCGATGCCATAACCATGACTCATTGGAAATAGCTTTTGATACGAGACATACTTCATCGATTAGACCAAGGTCATTAAGATCAATAGTGAATAAGTTTGTGTCACGAGTTCCAATTAGAAGTTCTTCTCCATCATATGTACGAATATCACACTTTTTTGTGCGAAAGTTGACTTCCAGAGTCTTGTCACAGAATTTGCCGATGCTGAAGAGATTATGAGAGAGATCTTCAACAAAGGCTACATTTCTTATAATCAGGTTATGGAGAATGATGTCACCGAGTCCTAAAATGGCTGCTAAATGATCATTCCCAAATGTGACCGTTCCTATATATCTTTCACGAAAGTTGGTCAGGAGATTTTTGTTTCCCGTCATGTGCCTCGAACAGCCCGAGTCGAGGTACCATATATTCTATATAAAACAAATAAAACATTTTAGGTACCCAATGATGTATGGGTCCAGAACGATTAGTGACATATGTTTTATGCATATTTTATGTGATGATCAATTTAGAGCTTTAGGGAACTGCTAGGAGGCAGTTCGGATTTGATTACCCATTTGAGAGATTTTTCAGAGGATTGAATAATCCAATGAGATTTTTTGTTTTTAATCCAATTATATTTCACATGAGTATTCGTTTTAGCGGACGGTTTGTCGCATTTTAAGGAAACTGACGGTTTTGACTTTTGTGCAAAGTTTCCTTGAGAAGACGTGCGGCGAGAAGACAGATGGGAAACATACTTTTGTGGAGTTTGAGAAGATTTATTCGATTGTTTGGAAGTTATCTTGTGAGCTTTTGTTGGAGACTCTGAGTTTGACGATGTTTGTTTAGAAATTGCCCGATACACGAGACGACGATGAGATGAAGGTTTTTCAGAGGTTGGTTTGAATGGACGTGTAACGGTAGATTTTACTAGTCGTGAGTTTATTGATTTGCATGGATCTGGATAGCAAGTTGTGCAAGATTGAATGATTTCACGATGTTTATCAAGAACATCGTGTCTTTTACCACAAGGAGCATTTATTTTAATAAAATATCGTTAATCGAATTGAGAAATTGGTTTATCAGTTTTTCTATCAAAATAAACATGTTTGCCATTTTTATCAGTTTTAATAATTAAATTTACGCCATTAACAGTGTAATTAGTCGGACGATAAACTGCAGAATCATGCAAACTGGATCCAGTCTGAATAGACTTCTTTGACTGCGTGGCTCTTGTGACTTCAGCTTGCTCCATGGACCTCTTCCTGTGAGACTCTAATCTTCGATCTGCAAGATTCAAAACAGGTGGATTAGAGCTTCTCTTCAAGATGGTTGGAACTGGGTTAACTGGTGCCGGTCCTAATAAAGAGGGTTTAGAATTTTGAGAAACAATTTTGTTCATTTTAGGTTTTAATTCTAAAATGGTGTCCTCTAAATTATGTATTTTGTTTTGAAGATTTTCTTTTTCTTTATCAAAGGCCTTTTGAGTTTCATCAATTTCAGATTCTAATTGGACAATTTTCTTTTCTAAAATTAATGGAGGAACATAAAGCTTTGGCTCTTTGATTTGTTTTAGAATTTCATTTTCAGGAATGGAAAATTCAGCTGGTGTGATGATTGGAAAATATTCGTTGTGTTCAAATTTCACTTTCTTCTTTTCATATGTTGAGTTTAAGGCATCATAATTGAAACTAATTTGAGCATATTCTTCCTTTTCCCGGTTGAACTTTTCAACTTTTGCCTCTTCATCTGGCACATGAAGTAAGCTTTGCCAGATTCCAAGTTCATGTAATCAAAGTTATATACCGTTGGAAGAACATCTGCAACTTTTACCAGATAGCAGATGTTTTCTGCTCCAAGGCCCACTTTTGACTTGAACGGTCTGAACTCTTTTGGCTCGTTGAATTTTATCGTTTGTTCAGTATGACCAGCTTTCACAATCGTTTGCTCCAGTTTTGAGATGTGTTCTTCAGCATTTTCTTTTCTGACAGTGAGACTGTGTATAGTTGCTGATTGTTCATCGATTTCCTTTTTAAAACTGTTCGTTATGTTTTTGATTTGTTCATTTATTTTTTGAATTTCGATGTCAGCCGTCTTCAACTGATCTTGGTAATCTTTCATCTTGATGTCTGCGGACTTCATCCATGTTTGCTCTCGATGTAATTGGATCGCCAAGTCATTATCAGCTGTTTGGAGTCGTCATTATCACTTGACACCGTTTTCATGGTTTTCAGGTTCGAAATTTTAAGGTTTTTTGTATTAATAATTTGATTTAGTCGATTGACCTCACTGGTGTGAGCAGCATGAAAGGATGACAACTGTTGTTGTAACTCTTGTGTTTTTTTATTTGAAAAGTTATTTTGATTGATTTGAGGAACAAGAGTTTCAAGTTGACGACGAAAGGTTAAATTTTCTGCCATTAAGTTTGAGATTTGTGCATTTGATTCATTGGTTGTGTTAACTTGTTTTTGTAGACTATTTTGTAATTCAGAAATTTGAAATTGATAAGCAGATTTTGACGTAGACAACTGATTTTGTAATTCCTTGTTTACTTGAGTTATTTGAAGAGAGCATTGACTTAAATCACTTAAAAGTTGTTCCTTTTCGGATTCTAAAAAAGTAATTTGTTTTGTCAGTTGTGATTTCTCATTAATTTTAAGAAAAAGTTTTTCATTAAACAAGGAATTCTCTGATTCGTTAGTGTCTGAGTCAGATAGTAAAGAGTCAAAAGAAGAAGAGTGTACATCGTTTTCATCGTTCTCAGGGATGCCCAGCTCAGCTCTTAATTCGTTTGATCTCGCCATAAGAGCCAGGCTGGCAGTGCATTCCTCTTCCTCTTAATCATCTGAGTCTTCCAACCACTATTGGTCCTCAGCCAGTAGGACTTTGTCATTCTCAACTTGCTTAGCCATGAGCATTTTCCTCTTGAAGTATTCAGAGTCTTTCACCTTTGGCTTCTTGCATTCTTTAGCAAAGTGCCCCGTCATACCACAGTTGTAGCATTTCTTCGGTGGCTCAGTAGAGGAAGATGAAGATTTGTTGTTAGGTGTTTGGGAAGAGGAGTTGTATTTGAAGTTTGAGGATGATCCGAGGTTGTTGTTTGTTGGCTTGTTATAATATTTGTTGTTATAGCTTGAAATTAGAACTAAGGCTTGACGAACTGACTCAATTTCATCATTTGTCCCCGCAGGGATCAGAGTCTCTGGTTCATCTTTTACCACTTCTTTTGATTGAGCTGCAATCAGTGCTTCATTGATACCTTTCTTGAGAGCTTCGTTTTGTTTGGCCAACAATGCAAGTGTGTCAGCATTTTCTTGCCTGGATTTGGCGATTCTTTCACCATAGGTTCATTTTGATGTAGGTATTCATATAAATCATGAACGTCTATGAGGCTTAATTCCTTGTGCTGCATCGCAGTGTTGCCAAACATTTTCCATCCGGGGAGTAGGGATTGAATAAATTTGATGTTAATTTTAAGGTTCCCTTTGTTTAGATTGTTCTTTCTGAGATCATTGAGCATGTTGCAGAATATATGGTAGGTTTGTTCCAATTCTTCTCCCGAGTTAGCTTTAAATTGACCGTAGGTGTTTAGGGTGGATACCATCTTAACTTTGTTACCCAGGTCAGTACCTTCCATCTGCTTGCGGATCTCATCCCAGAGCTCTTTACCCGTGCTGAAAATATCAAGACTGCTGTATATCTCATTCGTAAGGCCCTATAGCATGTAAGAGTGTGTGTACACGTCAGCCCTAGCCCTTTCCTTTTGTTCTTGGGTGTATTCCGACGGGCGAATTTCAATCACACCTCCAGTTACCGCTGGTTGAGAGTTTGGGGCTGCTACCACAACACGATAGAATTTTGCTGGTCCGGTTTGAAGAGAGTCAAGGATATCTGGACCGGCATGTTGACTTAGGATAAAATGGAGAAACCGTTTCTTCCATTGACCATATTCTCCTTGGTAGAGAACAGGTGGTTTTGTATCCGATCCAATGGACAAGGCGTCCTTGGAAGTCATTTCTGAGTGGTAAGGTTAAGAATACGACGGAAAAATTTGAAGTGTTGGCTGAAAGTTCTCGGGCCGAAGTCTTTTAAAAGAGTTCGGGCCGAACTTGTGAAAGAGTTCGGGTATAGAAAAACAAAGTGTTCGGGCCGAAGTGGAATGAAATGTTCGGGCCAAAGAGTATTAACGTGTTCGCGCCGAAGAGTATTGAGTGTTCGGGTCGAAGACTTAGTTCTATGTTCGGGCCGAACTGTGTTCAAGATGTTCGGGCCGAAGAGTATTAATGTGTTCGGGCCGAACTGAAGGATGAGTTCGGGCCGAAGATTTCACTGTTCTGGGCCGAGAACAATAGCGTCGTTCTTGAGCAGAACAATTCCGAATAGCCAATAAATTTCACTAAACTGATCCTAGAACGCTCGTTTCTTAACCAAAATCGATGATTCTTTTTGCAAATTGACCCAAAAACGTTTCCTTCAATCCATTTCAATAATATTCTCGAAAAACAACCTAGATCTAATATGAAATTTGAATTTTGAAGGCTTTTGAAGCTTTAATGGTGTTTACTCAAAATCATGATTTCTTCATCAAAATGGATTGGATATGAACGTAAATCGATTCTAAACTTAATATTATGATGAAATGAAGCTGTTTAATCCATAAAAACAAGCATTAATACCTTAAATTCGGATTTTGATTTTTCACCCATTTTTCTTCAAAAACTTGAAAAACCCACTTGATCTTCTGATTTGGACAGCAAGCAATGGATATGGATCGAATTCAGAGTGAATTTGTGCTCTGATACCAATTGTAATGCCTAGAACACACAATCAATCCATTACTTGATTCTAGATGGTGATTTTGGATGAAACTTGTGGATGAAGGTTAGGGCTTTTAGTGAGAGAAAGAAGAGAGAATGGAGAGAGACAATTATTGGAATGTGTTTAATCTAATTGCAAAAGTGAGGAATTAAGGATTACACCATGGCTTATATACCATCTCCTTAATTCCTTTAATTAAACCTAATAAACTAACTAATACAATATACAATGTTACTAAATACCCCCTAGATTATTAATTATAATATTTTAAGACCTAACAAAAATTTAAATTTTAATACTATATAGCTTAACATGAATATGTCTTGTCTTTTTTAAATTTGTAACCCGACCGAGTCAAACCCGACAAACTCGAAACCCAACTAACCCGAACCCGACTAATATGATTCCTTATCGGGCCGGCGGGTTTCGGGTTAATATTTTTTTAGATCAAACCCGACAGACCCAACCCGACCCGATTAAAGCCATAACCCGACCTGATAACCCGAACACCCCTACTTACAACTTACAAGCACAGTAAAACATTGATTATGTTGTATAGAATAATTTTTGTGGTCTATAAATCACCTCTTATTGGGAATTAATTTTCCTACCACAACTTTTACTTTATATACTACAGAGTACAAGTATTACTGCAAACTGTACAAATATATGAAACATCAATTATGGTAGATCCATTAAAATATGTGGTACATTTACCACCCCTTTTATATTAATATCATAGCATTTAATATATTAAAAATTGATTAGCATGAAAATGAAGTTAGATGCATTAAACAAATGATTGTATTGATTATATGATATATCGGATCAGTTTTGCACCATAATTAAAGAAGTAATTGTCCTCACGTATTAGCATTAAATGATATTTTTGTTTGTTGCATTAATCACTATGTAAATTTGAAGCTTGTCTTATCTCTAATATATATGAAACCAATAGTTATTTCTAGTGTTTGGCTTATATACACATACATACATACATAGTTGGGTTTGGGTACAAACAACTTCTCGTGGTTAAAACTAGGGACACAAAAGATATCAACTCGAGCTTGTTTGATTAAAGTTTTAATTAAGTTAAAAACGAGTATAAAAATCAAGCTTGAAATATGTAACAAGTTCATCTTAAGCTTATTGGACTCGACGCCACGCTTATCAGTTAAGTATTAGTGGATTTATTAATTTTAGATTTCTCATAGGATGTACGTCTTTGTCTTACATGCGAATTTACTTCATACGTATATATTGCCACATATGTCACAATGATCCGTTTTCCACATTTTACTTGTAAATATTGCCACATTATTTATATAATAAGTTGCGTTCGGGGTTGAGGGTGGTCTTTGATTTTTATGAAGTCTAAAGGAACAAATCTTAGCTATTGGATTAAAAGATCTTTTATCCATCACCATTATCAAATCACATGTGATTCAATACACACTCACCACCATCATCAAACCATCATCAAACCATCATCAAATCACATGTGATTCAATATACAACCACCATCGCCGGGCCACCACCACCAACGGCGACCGCCTCCGTCCCCCGCCGTCTGTCGCCACCGCCGCCTCTGGTCGCCGCAATCACATGTGATTGGATACGCAATCACATTTTATTGCAAGCAGCCGACAGGGGTTGCCGGTGGTGAAGACGGTAGCCGACAGAGGGTGGTGGTGGTGGTCGACGGTGTGAATCACATGTGATCTAATACACATGGGGTGCTCGTGGTGTTAATGTATTGAATCACATGTGATTCTGGTGGTGGTGATTTGTTGGTTAATTAATCCAAAGTCTGAAATTTATTCTTCAGAGCTTTATAAAAATAATGGACCTGTTTGAATGTTTCATTATTTATAATAATATTTTATAGTAGAAAGTATTATTATATTATTTTTCAACCGTTCATAAATATTGTTAGTTTTTTTTATGAATATATTTAAAAAATTAGTGTTATGAAAATCGATCGTCCCTTCTAATTTGATAAGGTACATAACTATGCCTCACCTTTTTAACTCGTATATTAGTGAAATTTATCATGAAATCCCTCAAATTTCCACTTCTTTGGTGGCAAGAGCATTCCTTTGACAAGTCAAAATCAAATCATACATAATTTGGTAATAATCAAAGTAGCCTTTTGTACTTTATGATAAAAGCTAATAGGCTTATTCTGTGAAACACTAACCATATACTTTACAAATAAAGTCACATCTTTTTCAAGATATATTATTAAATTTCAACAGCAATATAGTCAACATATACCATTTACCGATCCGTAACCATTCTTCCATTTTATAAAAATAAAAAAAACATTTTTTCTTATAAAGTTTTAATAATAATAGCTCTAAGGTTTGTCTTTGAAAATGTTTTGTATGCTTAAACTAAATAGTGGTAATTTAATTAACCAATAATTAGCAATTATCTAAAATTGTTAAACATAAAACACCGTTGTTTTAAGTATAAAAACTATTTTTAAAGACATATTTTAGACTATCATTATCAAGTATATATATATTTTGATTTTTTTTCCCTAACAATGGTTGTCTTTAGGGACGAATAAGCTGTCACTAACTGTTTACTATACAAAGTGAAGGTGGAGTTGAGTTCCAATTAAGCAATTCTTCTATCATCTGCATGACAACCCTATTTTCTTCATCTATTTCTTGATCACATGAACCACCGTCTTCCACCACTTCCACCACCGGAGAAGTTGCTTCCTCCGCCGTCCCTTCTTTTCTCTTGCCACCAAGCTCCACCTTCATCACCCAACGGGAACCCGACCCTTTTCCGGGACGTTTTTGCCATACGCCAAAATGAGAGTTATCACTATCAAGACGTAAACATGTAAGTGAAGGTGATGGATCTTTGCAACATTTGCGTAGCTTGGCGGCAAGGGTGGCTGCCGGAATTTCTGATAGCTTGTCGTGGTTGCCGGAAAGATTCTTGTTTGTTGCCGGAAAATTTGTTTTTGCACTTTGTCCGTTCATTAAGATTGCTGCTTGATCATATGCTCTTGCTGCTGCCTCTGCTGTCTCAAATGTTCCAAGCCATATCCTTCTTTTTCTGTTGTTCAACATGCATTATAAATTGTACATTATGTTTCAAATATCTCAATAAATTTTAGCACCGATATAATATGTGTGTATTGTTTCTTGACATGTGAACACTGGAAAAAAAAACACCATACTCATTAAAGCAAATAGGTTTTTAAGGTTAGCAACTGTTTTTTTGTAAATATAACATATTAAACACCAACCAACCTTCTTAATTCTTAAAAAACCAATTAATAACGACTCGCATAAAAACTGGTCCCGTAACTACAGATTATCTAGAAAATCAGTTGTTAACTATATCATTATTAAAAACTAGGGAAATTCAGTTGTTAATTATGCGCAAAATATATATAATTAAAAATGCATCACCACGAGCCTTTGTTGATGCTTATTTTTGCCTTCGAATTTATAGAAGAATATAAAAAGGATTTCCTAAAACAAGCAAAAAAATATGTTTGCATTTGATTTCATGGAGAGAAAAATGATTTTGTTAAACAATATAATATTTTTTTTTATTTCATAAATTTCTACTATAGCATAAAGTGAGAGATTCCATAAAGATCGACTTTGAGAAAATTATTGAAAAATGGTTAGAATTTAAAAGAAAGTGGCTAACTTACAAGAGAGGGTGCCTGATTTCAGAAACCCAGGATCCCCACTGCCTTTGCCTGACACCTCTGAACTTCTTCGATTGTACCATGATCGAATCAATATGTGTTAATTATTTAAGCTTCACTGTCACCACAATTTATATATATATAGAAGATGTGAGAAGTTACATGATCACTTTATATATAATAGTTTTATATATAAGAGGGGTCTCATTAAATGCTTGGTATGTTTATGTCACAAAATTTGCATAAATAAAATTTAGATAGAACACTTTTTTTTTTTTAACGATAAGTTAGTAAGTTAGTGGTTCGAGCCTAGACAGTGACATCCACAAGGGGCAGTATGCCTTCTCTCAAACCTTTCACCTATGGGGAATAAACCTCACCACCAAAGTCCACGACGGGACTTGAACCCATGACCTATGGGAGGTCATGAGCAACACCTTATACCACTAGGATAGAAGCCTTGGGTAGATAGAACACTTAGCATAACTCAATTTAAACCATTGATTTTTTAAATGAACGGAATCACGGATCATAGAAGACATATGAAGAAATTTGATAAATGACCCATAAATATTGGTATACATGTATTTATTCATGTATATATACATATATGTTATGTGGGCACGTATGTTATTCATATATGTATACATAATTGTTATTTGTGCTTGTATGTTTTTTTCATTATTTTTGATGTGGGTTAAATATCATTGGTTTACATATTTATTTAATAAATTCTGATTGAATAAAACTTGTTTGCCGGACCTAGGACCGATACGATCATGCTCGGAATCAAACTGAACCTAGGTAATCTCTTCGATGTTTTTCGGTTTTTTCTTGGTTTTGGACCGGATCGAACCACTCAGAACCGAACAGGTTAGAATCGAGAACCAATTTTTTAAAACATTAGAACAGAGAACCGAACCTATGTAGCTCGGTTCGGTCTGGTCCTATTGTTCCGGTCGGTTTTCGGTCCAACTTCCCCAAGCCTGTGTATATTACTAAATATTTTAAATATTAACAAACAAAAGTAAAAGAATTATAAATTTGACTTTTAATTTACAAGTCAAATCAACATATGGATCTTGGTGTTCACAAATAAACAAATTAATTTGAATTAATTAAGAGTTATTTTTTGTTTTTCAAATTTTTTGTTAGTTTTATTTGAACCTCTACCAATATTTCTATATGAATTGACTTGACTTAATCACTTGTGACTTAACATATAATTTTTATAGTTCTCGCGGAAAGAAAAAGGTTTACACACCCCTATAAAATATATAGTCTGCTAAATATTGTTATAAATAAACAAGATAATAATAAGAATATATATGAGCACTGGTTAATCAATATAATTCTGTTCAATTTGTGATGATTCAACAAGTATAATATTTGAATCATAATCATAAGCTCAGATTTTTGTTATCTATCTTACAAACTTATAATTATAATCCGATACCCTCTCTGTATGTATATGTATATCACAGATAGAGCGATGATCATTCAAGAAACCTAAAAGTGTGAGAATGGTGAGAGAAAATCGTGTACCTACATATTCTAAAAATGTTAACATGTAAATTTTATCTACCATTTTTACACGTTCTCGTTCCTATCTATTCGTTTTACATAAGAAATTTTAAAACGAACAACTATATATGTGCAAGTGTGTGTAAAAAGTACATACATTAGAGCATTTTTGCTAAAATTATTACCAATCGTATGTAACATGTTTTAAACTTAGAGTTGTATTTTAGGAAGTTGTATTTTAGGAAGTACAAGAGTATTGCATAGTCTCAAGAAATAAATCCTAGCTATTAGATCAAGATGGTCAAGATCAAATCCCCCATCTACAGCCACCTACAGCCACCGCCGTCCGCCGCCTCAGGCCACCTCTGTCCCCCGTCGCCGACCGCCGCCGTCCGCCGCCGGTGGCAGGCGGCCGGCGGCGGCGGTGGTGGCTGATAGTGAAGGTGCTGGTGGTCATGGGGGTGGTGGTGGTATTGATGTATTGAAACACATGTGCTTCACTATAACACAACATATTACTTCGAAGCACATGTGCTTCAGGTCACGAAGCACATGTGCTTCAAGTCACTAAAACATGAGTTTCTAAACACACAAGGGAGCATACGAAGCACATGTGCGTGACGTTATGAAACACATGTGCTTCAGTACACAAGAAAAAAAATCTAAACAAGTGACGAACATATCATTATGAAGCACATGTGCTTCATAAAGCCAAGCACATGTGCTTCATAAAGCCAAGAACATTTGTTTTTGTTCCTGAACACATGTAACTTACAAGCAATTCATTTGTTTTTTAAATCACGAAGCACATGTGCTTCACTATAACACAAGATATTACATCGAAGCACATGTGCTTCAGGTCACGAAGCACATGTGTTTCAAGTCACTAAAACATGAGTTTCTAAACACACAAGGGAGCATACGAAGCACATGTGTTTGACGTTATGAAACACATGTGCTTCACTACACAGAAAAAAAAATCAAAACAAGTGACGAACATATCATTATGAAGCACATGTGCTTCATAAAGCCAAACACGTGTGCTTCATAAAGCCAAGAACATTTGTTTTTGCACCTGAACACATGTAACTTACAAGCAATTCATTGTCTTTAAATCACGAAGCACATGTGCTTCACTATAACACAACATATTACTTCGAAGCACATGTGCTTCAGGTCACGAAAGCACATGTGTTTCAAGTCACTAAAAATATGAGTTTCTAAACACACAAGGGAGCATACGAAGCACATGTGCTTGACGTTATGAAACACATGTGCTTCCCTACACAGATTAAAAATCAAAACAAGTGACGAACATATCATTATAAAGTACATGTGCTTCATAAAGCCAAGCACATGTGATTTGTTCCTGAACACATGTATCTTACAAGTCATTTGTGTTTGAATCACGAAGCACATGTGCTTGACGTTATGAAACACATGAGCTTCACTACACAGAAAAAAAATCAAAACAAGTGACGAACATATCATTATGCCAAGCACATGTGTTTTTGTTCCTGAACACATGTAACTTACAAGCAAGTCATTTGAGTTTGAATCACTAAGCACATGTGTTTGACGTTATGAAACACATGTGCTTCATTACTTGAAACACGTGTGCTTGGTTGTACGTATACACTCTTGTTATTTTCAAAACACATGTATTTCAAACACATGTGCTTCCAGTCACGACCACCACCACCGGTCACCACCGCCGGCGGCCACCTCCGGCCGTCGTCCGCCGCCGTCCGCCGCCGTCCGCAGCCAATCGCCGCCGCCTATCGCGGCTGTCCGCTGCCGTCCGCCGCCGCCGTTTCCGGCCGCCGGAGAAGTACATGTGTTTGTAGTGGTGGTGATGGTTTCAATCTTAATCTTGACCATTGATTTTTTTTATCCAAAGACTAATAATTGTTCCTTAAAACTAAATAAAATTCTTGAACTATCTTGAACATTTCTCACTAAACTTAAAATGGGCTGGGGTTGGGAATGATATAGACTATAAAGTAATTAAGATAGTCAAAAACAGGGCAGCGGCAAGGGCAAGATGGATATGTGGCACAAGGAAATGGGATGTGGGTGTAAATATGGTTAAGCTCAGTGGTCCACTCATTTATATCGTTTTTTTTGATATTTTTAACGAATGTATTATACTCCCTCCGTTACTAAATAAATCGTTTTTTTGATATTTTTTACGAATTCTCTTGCCTTCTTAAATAAATTTCTCATTTTTCTTAGACATAATTTTTAAGTGATAATTAGTGGTAGGATATTTGATATTATTTTTGATTAAAATATAAAGTTTAATTGGAGAGATAACGTGTTTTAGGAGATAGTAGTGGTGAAAGTATTGATAATAATATTATTATATTAAGTTAACCCTTAAGTTTGAGAAATGAGAACTTTATTTAGGGATAAAATTTAAAGGAGAAATGAGAACTTTATTTAGAGACCGAATGAGTACTTATAATACATTAAAAGATAAAATCTTTAGTAATAAATAGCATCTGTATCAAAATGTTACCGGAAGTTAAACTGATAAACAGTGGATAAGGCAATTGTTTCTATTGGTTTAGTGTTCAAAGGCTTGTTACAAGCAATACGAAATTTTGAATTTTTTTTGGTTTTCTAAAATGACAATACAAAATCCTTATTTAAATCATAAGATAATTTCATATACGTCTTTGTAAACTTCTAATATTACGTACATATCCTAAACTTCTAATATTAAGTATATATCATTGGCTCTTTGCAAACTTCATTATTATGTAAATATCATTTTAAAACCTCAAAAATTTCGAATATATCTTTTTACCTAATTTAATACTATTTAAATCATTTAAAATTTTAATAAAACATAAATGATAATCTAAATTCATGGTAAAATGTTCCAAATACCCATAAAGGTAAAGGGTTTTTTTATTATGTCAAGAGTGTTTTCTTGCCAAATTCAACAATTACATTTTATTCGTCAAGGATTTTTAGGCTATTTTAAATCATCTATGATATTGCATGCACAATAAAAAAATCGATAAAAGACCTTTAATTGTCTGTCAGGATCGAATAACTCAAAAAAGTTATTATATCACAGATCTACTAACAAAGAGAAGTTACAGCGGATTAACACTCTTGTTATTAGATTAAGAACAATGTAAACTGTAATCGAATAAGAAATATTAAGAACACAGTTTATCACAAAAAGCTTCAATGTATATTAATGATCGATAATACACACGTACGTTTACAATTCGTAAGGAACTATATATAATAGTCCTTGAAAGATATGCATTCTAAACTAACTAAACTAGAATCTCAGACACGATCTGCACCATATATGATCATCAGTAGTATTCGCACCCATCAGTAGTAGATCACTAGTCAGTAGTATTCTTGTTTTTCTGTCCCATCAGTGCTAACTTCATTAAGTCTTCATCAGTACTAACTGCAGTCTCAGTAGTAGAATGCTTATATCCCAACAATCTCCCCCTAAACTTATTAATTCACTTTGAATTAATCAAGTTTCATTTCTTCTTCTTCTTTCTTCCTTTTCTCTTCTAATAATTTAGCTCTTCTTTGATCACCTTCTAATGTCTGCTTGTTTTGTTGTTTTCTCTGTGCAATAACATTGCAGTTCTTCCAAATTTAGGGACTTCAACATGTGGATTTTTAATATGTTTAGCTTCTTCAGTTTGTTTTAGTTTCAATTCTTTTAATTTTTCTTTATTTTCTTTGAATTCTTTAAATTCTTTGTAGTTGATTGGATTGAAGTGACAATCCTTTGCTAAGTGGTTAACTTTGTTGCAAATTAAACATGTTAATTTTGTTGTTTTGGCACTTTCAGGCTTTCTTTGTTTTTTCAATTGGTTTAAATTTCTTTGATTTCCCCTTCTTAAAATAGTTGGTATATTTTCTGAATTACATTAAGGGGATTCAGTTTGACTTTGTGTAGTATGAAAACTTGTATCAGTTGAGTTAATTGTTTGATCATCATCAGATGAATCAATACTTGTTTCAGTTTGGCTTTCTACTTTTAATTCATTTAAAATTCTTTCTGAGCTTGACTTAAGAGGAGGAATAAAATTAGTTGGAGGTGGAACTGCATGAAATCCAACCCCATGAACAACTTTCTCAGTGGTTTGATTGCTGGTTAATTCATCAATTATTTTAGAACTTCTTTCAAACTTTTTAATAGTTAATTTATTTTGTTCTAATTCCAATTGACATTCTTCTAATTTAATTAAAGTTTCTTTTAATTTTAACTCAGCATGTTCTTTATCAAAAGTTGTTTGTAATAATTCATCTTTTATCTTTTGATCTGTTATTTTATAGATTTTAATTCGATTTTCAAGATCAGCTATACAACCATTGAATTCAATTCTTCTATTTCTGTTTAAAATCATCTCATCAAGAGTTTCTTTGTTAAGTTTTTCTAATTCTTTATATGCTTTAATGCATTCAGGAGTGCAGGATTTTGAATGTACCTCAGTAGTAGAGTCAGCGAAGGCCATAAGAGCTTGGTTTTGAGCATGTTCCTCTGCTTGAAAGCTCCAGTCATAACCTTGACCCTCTTGAGATACTAATGCAGTTGAGTTTGAAGTGATGTTTTTGTTATAATTTGATTTTTGATCTTTTCTAGGGCATTCTCTAGCAAAGTGACCCAAATTATTGCAGTTGTAGCATTTGACTTTGGTTTTATCAAATCCAGCACGATCACCTTTGTTGTAGGTCAGATTTTGTCGGCCAGTTCTTTTGAGAAATCTTTTAGTTCTTAAACTCAGCATAGCCATCTGCCATTTGATGTCCATCTCTTCCAGATCATCAGGATTGAGTTGTTCCAAATCTTCACTAATCAATATAGTGTGTACATGACTAGTAAAGAAGGATTCTCTTGCTACATCTTCAATTTCTACATTCTTTCCAGTTGCAGCATCCTGACATGTTCCTGTACTACACACAAAAGCAGCATTGTTTGAAGGTAAAGTATGAGTTTTATGACTTACCTCAGATTTAAACACTCTTAGTTCATTGTACAGTTCATCTAGCTCTTTTTCTTCCAATGCATCTCCTTGTCTATATATAACTGTATACATAGACCATTCTTCACCAAGAGATCTGAGAAACTTCCTGTTGACATCATCATTGTCTGGTTTAACTCCAACTTGATTGAGTTCACCAATAAGTTTATTGAATCGATCAAAAACTTGTGACGATGATTCATTCTTCTATCCGTTGAAGTTTTCAAAGTCTTGCTTCAAAACAGACTTCATGTTTCTTTTAGTACTTTTGGTGCCAACAAACCTCTTTTCCAATGCCTGCCACAACTTCTTAGCATCATCATATTCAACAAATAAGTGTTGATAGTCACTGGGAATAGCAAGCAAAAGAGTGCTTAAGGCTTTTAGTTCGATTCCTATGTCCTTCTTTTCTTTGTCACACTTGAGTTTGTCAGATTCGGTTGATGATCTTGTGAGTTGGGTCTGAATGGGTTTGTTGCCTTCAAGAACGACTTCCCACATGGAATAATCAGTAATAAGCATGTACTGCTTGATTCTGTTTTTCTACATCCCAAAGTTGTTGGGGGTGAGAATCGGGATCTTGTTTGCCTGTGTTCTTTCATTGTTATCAGACATGATTAACAATTTTTGTTTCGAAAGTATGAAACTTTTTGATGTTCTTAATTCGTAGATCTAGAACCTTAAAGCTCTGATACCACTTGTCAGGATCGAATAACCCAAACAAGTTATTAAATCACAGATCTACTAACATAGAGAAGTTACAGCGGATTAACACTCTTGTTATTAGATTAAGAACAATGTAAACTGTAATCGAATAAGAAATATTAAGAACACAGTTTATCACAAAAAGCTTCAATGTATATTAATGATCGATAATACACACGTACGTTTACAATTCGTAAGGAACTATATATAATAGTCCTTAAAGCCTAAACATTTAACCTAGTTATTCTAGGATACGATTACAAACGAATTACAAAAAGATATGCATTCTAAACTAACTAAACTAGAATCTCGGACACGATCGGCACCATATATGATCATCAGTAGTATTCACACCCATCAGTAGTAGATCACTAGTCAGTAGTATTCTTGCTTTTCTGCCCCATCAGTACTAACTTCATTAAGTCTTCATCAGTACTAACTGCAGTCTCAATAGTAGAATGCTTATATTCCAACATTGTCCTTTCTTTTGTAGGTCTCCTCTCCCCAAAAGTTGTGGAAGTAAAATTTCTAAAAAATAAAATAATGGGACATGTGTGTGTTTGTGAAAGCAGTGGCAATAAAAGTGTTCACCTACATAAAGTGTGATATTTATGTATTCATTTGGCTTTCATAACCAGTTAACCACCGTGAGTAAATGGCATAGACCCTTTATTTTGGATCTCATTAAGTCTTGTGTCCCTTATTCTTCATCATTATTCTAATCAAAATGCGACTTCGTGATTCATGTTCTTGGGATGCTTTCAATATGGCTTGCAGTTCACTAATGCGTACATACAATAAATAACAACAATAATACTCAATTCCTTCAAATAAGAAAAAAATAAGATGTAAACAGACATACATTTACCGAAAGTAAAGTGGCTTGCTTGCAGGGAGACCTTTGTTAAAAGTGGGAATGAGAGTATGTTGGTGTATGATACACATCATTTTCCCTGTAGAGGTAAAATGCTTTAAAAAATGTACAAATTTGATATACAATGAATAAATATGTTATTAGTATGGTTCATGATTTACATAACTATATATTTTCATTATATGCTTGAGATGTAGAATCTGTCTTTAATATAATTAGGTATCATTGTTATATGCTAATAGAGATGTAGAAAAAGGTTGTGCTATGTGCATCTTGACTCATATTTAATCTTTGTGTGGAAGACATATATCTAGATGGGGGACTTGTGCGCATTGTAAAGTGGACCATTTTAGTCTTTTAGATTACCTCATTGCTAAAGAGAAACTAATGTATTAACTTGTGTGGGACAAAATGTGAAAAGAAATCCAATTATTAGTGTCCGGTCACAACCAAACTAGTTGAAATCTAGGATCATTTTGAAAGGTTCTTTCTTCATGATTTTTCTTATAGAAAAATTGTTTGTAGGACGAAAGTAAGAACAACTATCGACTACCATCAACTATATTTCATCTTTACATAATGAATAAACATGTTTTTTTTTCAGCTTCGTCTTGATAGTTACAACATTCAAACATTACCATAGTCTTTACTTTTATGAGCCATTATATTATACATCATAATGTATAGAAAATCAACAATATACATACTATAATATATGGGGTAATAAAGTTAACATACTAACTTACAAGGGTATGTATGAAAATGTTTGTAAAGACAAAAATTTACATACAACTATACAAGTACATCCATGAAGGAAGATTTGTGGGGTTTTAAGTCATGAACCACTTTCATAAAAAAGATCTCTGTCAGGATCGATTAACTATAAACAAGTTAATAAACACCTTAGATCTAATTGATGATAGAAGTTGCAGCGGATCAACACTATATCAATATATTAAGAACAATAAACTGTAAGAACAATATGTAATATTAAGAACACAGTTTCACAAAAAGCTTCAATGTATATTATTGAGTTAACAATACACACGTACGTTTACAATTCGTAAGGAACATACTTATAGTAGTCCTTGAAGCTAAACTATTTACCCTAGTTATTCTAGGACTTGATTTACATCGAATAATAATAATATACATTGATTTATATTCTATAACTATCTATACGAAGATCTCGGACTTGATATCTTCCAAAAACGCGTTATCAGTAGTAGAACTCATCACCAGTAGTAAATATGTAACATCAGTAGTAAGTCTGGTGATCAGTAGTAAGTCCATAATCAACGTCAGTAGTAACTACAATGATCAGTAGTATCTTCAATCTTTGCATGATCAGTAGTAACTTAGTTATAGTGAACACCAGCATCAACTTCATCAGTAGTAAATGTTTCTGCCCCATCAGTACTAAGTATGTCAGTACTAACTGCAGCATCAGTAATAAGTTGATCTGTGTTTTGCTCCAACAATCTCCCCCTAAACTTATTGATTATCTTTTAATCAATCAAGTTTCTAATTACTCCTTCTTCTCTTTCTCCTTTTCTTCCAACAGTTTCTTTCTTCGTTTATCACCTTCTAATGTCTGTTGGTTTTGTTTATTCCTTTGTGCAATAATATATTTGCTGATCTTTTTCACAAATTCATTCATTTTATTTTGCAGCATCACAGCATCATGAGGTTTTATAAAGTTCATGCACCATAGTTGATAAAGAGTTTTCTCAGAATGAGGATACTCTTTCTCATAAAGGAATAAGTCACATTTCTTACTTGTATATTCAAAGAAGTACATGTTGACAGTTGGTAGCACATTCCAGGCTTGAACATTTTCTGGATTTGTAAACTTCTCTGAATAATTTTCTGGATAGAAAGCAGCATCAATCATTTCTGTAAGATAGCCTGCAGCTGAATTCTTCCAGTTCTTCTTAGTCATCCTTGGTTTACCAATGATCAACATACTTATAATGTCACTTCTGGTTAGAGACATGACCAAAGGTTTCCAAGCTCTGAATCTTTGTATGACCTTATCTTCTCTGATAATCTCAATCATATCATCTATATATCTCCAGTTAATGATTGGATTATCTTGTAGGGGAGCAACAGGAAGATCATAAACTTGAACCATTTGTAATTTCTTCTTTGGTTGTTCAAGTTCAGAGGTAACTGTCTTTCTTTTCTTTGAAGTTTGAGAGAATACACCAGATGATTCTCCAGTTATTGTTTTTCTTTCTTTCATTTCTTTGGAGTCTATCTGTTCAAGTTTAGTGGTGTACTTCTCATTAATATCTTGTTCAATAAGATCCTTCTTCTTTTCTACACAGTACTTATCAACCAAATTGATCAGCTTCATTCTTCCAAAGGCCTTTGTGTTGTGACCTTTTGATTTTAAGAATGTGATCATTTCTTTCTTTTTCTCTACAAATTGTTCTGGCATATCAGCCTTCTGTTCTTTGCATTCTTGAACTTGTGCTTCAATAAGTTCTAATGTTTCATATTCAAGTTGCCTAAATCTTTCTAGTTCTTTTCTTTGTAGTTCTTTTCTTGTTTCAGCAACTTGTTTGGTCTTGACCTTTTGTTGAAATTGTGGCAGTTTTGATATATCTGCTATATCTGCCAATTTGATTCTTGTGAATGGTTGTCTTAGTATTCTAGCCCTTTCTGCTAATCTTCTGTTTTCATTGGCTAGAGATACTTCAACCTTCTTTAAGTATCTTGCTCTTTTAACTTTCCACCTATCCTGTTTGGCTGATTTGGCATAGTTGATTTTATTGACCATTTCATGACCTTGTGCTCTATTAGGTTGGTCTTCATCAGCAACTTTCTTTCCCTTTCCTATGTAGTTATCTTTCTTCATATTTGGTTCAGATTCAATAGCAAATTTTGGACCATAGTATTGTATTTGTGACATAGGAAGTATTTTAGGATGTGGAGGAAGTGAGCACTCATCAACCTCAAACCAGTTGATATCATCATCAATATCTTTTACCACCATTTGTGTTGTTGTTGTTTTTCTTTTTGGAGATGGTGGAAGTATCACTGTAGGCTCTAGTAGTGGTGGCAGCTCAATAATGTCATCAGTAGTAACCAAGGTAGTTACTACTGGTATGTCTTCAGAGATTACTACTGATAAGGCATCAGTAGTGTTTGCTGCTTTTTCTTCATTTACTACTGCTATACTATCAGTAGTAGGAGTTACTACTGGTATTTCTGTTTCAACTTGTTCTTCCATTGTAGCAGTAGTAACAGGTTCATCTTGAGTTACCATCATCTCTGGGCCTTCATCAACTTCTGTTTCTTTTAAATTTAAGAGGGAGGATGCTGCTGCTGCAATAGATTCATCAATCATTGTCTGTATGTTATCCTTCTCCCCCTTAGTGAGCTCAACTGGTGGAGCCTCACTATCATCAATCTTTTTCTTCAATTTTCTGATGATTTTGGTTTGTTGATGAAGCCTTTGCTCATAGAACCGCATTCTTTTGTTGATGGTGTTCACATGCCTTTTCATGGCAGCCATAGTTTTTCCTTGATTGGTTAAGTACTTGAGACAATCTTGTACAGTGGATTCCAAGGAATCCACTTTAGCCGTCAATTTGTTGATTTTAATACTGCCCTCACTCCATCTAGCAAGATCATCGGGCTCACTAACAGGTACATTGGTTTTAAGGTTTTCCTTCCTTTCCATCAATTCCACAGATCTGCCCTCATCACTGCTTGGTGATTCATTGGGTCTTTTAGACATCCTCTTCTTCCTAGAAGAAGCAGAGATGCCCCCCCTTGTGGTTTCTTGGCACCGGGGTCCTTTGAGTAATTCCTCAAAAGAGTCATCACTCAAAGTTGCCGAGGTTTGGGTCCTAATGATGTTTTCACTGTCCTGTGCACCCACCTTTGGGGCATCAGTAGTGAAAGCCCTCCCCTCATGTCCTCTCTCCTCCTTGGAGGACAACTCTTTGAGCCTGGGGTGTGACTCGATTTGTCCCCTGGTGTCCTTTGAAGAAAATTTCTTTCTTTTATAAATTGTGGAAATGTTTTGGGTTTTGTCAGGTAGGTCTTCCACAGAGTGAAGAGTAGCACTCTGCAGATTTATATCAAGTTCCTGGGACACATTCAGGACTTCTGTTTGAGTTGGTGATTGAGTGGCTGTTTGGATTGGTGTTTGGGCTGTATTTGGGGGTGATGGAGTGGGTTGAGGTTCAACTTGGGTTGTAGCAATGGTTGAACCCTCTCCAATATTGGGTTGATCTTTGATCATGTTAGGAAACAGAGGGGTTTCCTTGCCCGAAAATTTAAATTGTTTTCTCATATTTGAGAAAACTTTCTTGTTCAACTCAGGTAATACAAAAATGTTTTTAGGAGTTGACAAGTTTTGTAATTCAATGTTTATGATATGTTGGAGAAATCTGGGATACATTAAAAATTTTGAAGAGTTAAGATTTCCCAACATACCTTCAAAAATCATATTAGAAAAATTGAATACTTGGTCTGTGCATAGACAGACAACAGCAGATGCTATTGACCTGTTAAACTCATTCCAAGTACTCCTTTTTGGAGAAATACAATGCTGAATGGTATGTATTAAAAATTTCCATTGTGGGGAGAGAAGACCCTTTTGAAAGGTTACAATGTTCAGTCTTCCCTCATATCCCATTCTGTTTAAAATTTCAGCAATGAATTCCTTAGGAAGAGAAGACATACCTGAATCATCGTGTAGTTGAAGATGTTGTCGAATAGATTGTTCTGTGATGGTGATCGTTTTTCCATCCACGGATGATTTGATCATTGGTACAGTTGCACCCTCCGTTCTTTCAGCATTGGTCCAGAAATCCACCAAGTGCTGTTGATATGATTTTGGTTTTACAGTTAAGGCAAACTGTATATATGAATTTCTCAAGAATTTTACGATCGGACGGAAATCTTTTGTTCCGTCGGGATTCTTTAAAAATGCAACCATATTGTGAAATTCTGAGTATTTGAGATCGGTTTGCACATCGAGAGTTTGTAAAGTTGCCATTGTTGTTGAGTTTTTGCAAGAATTTTGTTAGAGATGAAAGGTTTTTGATCGTAAACTAGGGTTTATCGAGAGAATTTGGTGAATCGAGGTGAGATAATGTTAAATTAATCGACTGCCGCCTTTTATATCTTTCGATTTACCCTGCAAAAAGACTAAATTGCCCTTCGAATTATACCATAACGGTTAGTTTCATGGGGGTTAGTTTGGTAATTGTGATTCAGAAAGACCAGTAGTAAATAAGATATCAGTAGTAAAACGTCAGTAGTATCTACTAGCATCAGTAGTGACTAAGGATTTTGACATCAGTAGTAACTATAGACATCAGTAGTAACCACCAACACACAAGACCAGTAGTATATGTTAATACCAGTAGTACTGACATACCAGTAGTATTTGTGTAAACCTAATATACACCAGTAGTAATGAACTACCAGTAGTATTTTGTGCATACACTTTCATACCAGTAATGCATATATACCAGTAGTAAAACACTTAAGAAAATAATATTTTACAACACTAACTTTACACATGATTTTAAGTGAGATTTTAAGTTATTAGAATCATTCCAATACTGCTAACCAAGAAGTTGAATCTTCCTACATCAAAGGCTTTTGTAAAAAGATCTGCTAATTGATCATCAGTATGAATTTTAACTACTTTGATTAATTTCTTTTCATTGCAATCTCTTATAAAATGAAATCTTATTTCAATGTGTTTGGTTTTTGAGTGTTTTACTGGATTGTTCACAATACTAATAGCACTTTGATTATCAATAAAAATAGGAGTTTTAAGGATAGAGATACCAAAGTCTAGAAGCTGGTTTTGAATCCATAGTACTTGAGCACAACAAGCAGATGCAGCTACATATTCTGCTTCAGCAGTTGATGTTGATACATTTGTTTGTTTCTTACATTGCCATGACACTAGTCTTGATCCAAAGAATTGACATCCACCAGTTGTGGACTTTCTATCTTGACATTCACCTCCATAGTCACTATCTGTATCGGCTATTAGTTCAAAGGGTGAGTCATGTGGATACCATAGACCTAGTGATGGTTTGCCTTTCAAGTATCTGAATATTCTTTTGACAGCTTGCAAGTGTAGTTCTTTTGGTCTTGCTTGATATCTTGCACACACACAAACACTATACATAATGTCAGGTCTTGATGCAGTTAAGTACATCAAAGAGCCTATCATTGATCTATATAAGTGTTCATCTACATCCTCCCCCTCAACATCAGGATGTAGGTGTTTGTGTGTTTCCATTGGAGTGCTTGCACTTTTACTGTCTTTCAACTCAAACTTTTCCAAGATGTCTTTGACATATTTTGATTGATTTATCAAAATACCATCTGTTCTTTGATTGACTTGGAGTCCAAGGAAGAAGTTCATTGGACCCATAGAGCTCATCTTGAATTTAATTTGCATCAAATCTTCAAATTCTTTGCATAAAGAATCATTGGTTGAGCCAAAGATGATATCATCTACATAAATTTGCACCAGTAGTATATCATCTTTGACTTTCTTTGTAAACAAAGTTTTGTCAATGGCTCCTCTTTTAAAGTTGTTCTTCAATAGGTATGATGATAATGTGTCATACCATGCTCTTGGTGCCTGATGTAGGCCATACAGAGCTTTATCCAATTTGAACACATAATCACCATGTTTTGGATCTTCAAAACCTGGAGGTTGGCAAACATAGACCTCTTCTTCAATTTTCCCATATAGGAAAGCACTCTTAACATCCATTTGATAGACTTTGAATTTCTTGAATGAGGCATATGCTAGAAATATTCTTATGGCTTCAATTCTAGCAACAGGAGCATATACTTCATCATAGTCTATTCCTTCTTCTTGAGTGTAACCTTGGGCTACAAGTCTGGCTTTATTCTTGATCACTATACCTCTTTCATCCTTCTTGTTTCTGAAAATCCATCTTGTTCCAATGGCTCTTTTTCCTTTGGGAAGAGGTACAAGTGTCCAAACAGCTTGTAATTTAAATTGAAGGAGTTCCTCTTGCATTGCCTCAATCCAGTTTGAGTCCTTCATTGCTTGTTGGATCTTCTTTGGTTCATCCTGAGACAGAAAGCATTCATACATACATTCATTAGCAATTAAACTTATATTACACATATTTGCAGTTAAGCTTTTGTTTAATTTGCTTCTTGTTTGTAGTGGTGAGTTAACATCACTTAGAACAAGGTCTAAAGGATGGTTCTTCTGAGTCCTTGTAGTTGTAGCTTTATCAACTACTAGTTGATTTTCAAGATTG
Source organism: Calendula officinalis (assembly GCA_963853835.1). Classification (NCBI taxonomy): domain Eukaryota; kingdom Viridiplantae; phylum Streptophyta; class Magnoliopsida; order Asterales; family Asteraceae; genus Calendula; species Calendula officinalis. Next base: position 73,805,275 of record OY970826.1, read on the forward strand.
GACTCATTTGTCTCAGGCAGTTGTTCATCTTGTGATTCTTCATTGTCAAGAATGTTTGGTTCATCATCATCTTGGTCAGAGTTACTACTGGTATTGTCTTCATTAGGATCAGTAGTATTGTTGTTGTTACTGGTGTCAGTAGTATCATGAGAATCTAGGTTATTGTTGGGACCAGTAGTATTTTCAGTACTATTACTGGTACCAGTAGTATTGGAATTACTACTGACCTCATTCTCAGAGTTATTACTGACATCAGTATTAACTATGGGAGCAGTATCAACTATTATGTATCTCATCTTTTCATGACCAGTATTAACTGATGATGTTCCTTCCTTTTGATTGTGACAGTTTGAATTACCTGCATTGAAATTCATATTAGAATTAAAGGATTTGGTTAGATTGTCTATGTTGAATAGCCAATCTGGACCATTTCCTTGTTCATTAGCAATATTTTCATTAAAGGATACATTAATGCTTTCTTCAATTATCCTTAATCTTTTGTTGAATACTCTGTATGATTTACTTTGAGTAGAGTATCCCACAAATATTCCATCATCAGCTTTGCAGTCAAACTTACCAATTTGTTCTCTTGTAATCAGAATAGTACAAGGACAGCCAAATGATTTTAAGAAACTTATAGAAGGTTTTCTTTTATTAAAAAGTTCATATGGTGTTTTAAAATGTGGCTTCACTATTAATACTCTGTTTTGAACATAACAAGCAGTATTAACAGCTTCTGCCCAAAAAGTGATTGGTAATTTTGAATCTGCTAGCATTGATCTTGCTGCTTCAATGATGGTTCTATTTCTTCTTTCAGCTACACCATTTTGTTGTGGAGTTCTAGGTGAGCTGTATTGCCTGTCAATACCTTTAAGATCACAAAAGTTAATTAAATTAGCATTTTTAAATTCTGTGCCATTATCACATCTTATGGCTTTCACTTTTTGATCAGATGAGTTTTCCAGTTTGACAATTAAGTTCTTTATGAGTTCACTTGTTTCATCCTTTGTCCTGAGAAAGAAAACCCATGTATATCTGGAAAAGTCATCAGTAATAACAAGACAATATTGTTTCTTTCCAATACTCATTACATTTGTTGGTCCAAAAAGGTCCATATGTAAGAGCTGTAAAGGAACAGAAATAGAGTTAACAATTTTGGACTTATGAGAAGTCTTGTGTTGTTTACCTTTTAGGCATGCAACACAATGATGATCACACATGAATTGTTTTTGAGGTAGTCCAATGACCAGATTTCTTTTAACTAAATTATTCATATTTTTAAAATTTGTGTGACACATCCTTCTATGCCATAGTTCTGATTCAGTGGTGTTTGCCTTGGATATAAAACAGTTGACCTCATTTGTAGAAATGAGTTCTCCCCCTATATCTAGGCAATACACATTGTTTCTCCTAGGAGTTCTTAAAACAACATATTTTTCATCCAAAATAAAATCAGGAGAAAGAATGATGCACTCAATGTCTGTGAACAGAATTTTGTTCTTTTTATCACAAACTTGAGACACACTGACAAGATTGTATTTTAGTTCAGCTACATAAAATACATCATCAAAGGTAATTTTTCCATTAGTAACAGTACCTTTACCTGTAATCTTACCTCCTTGGGGATTCTCACCAAATGCCACATATCCTCCATCAAATGACTTGAAATCCTTAAGAATTTGCAGATTTCCAGTCATGTGCCTTGAGCATCCACTATCAATATGCCATGTTCTTCCTTCTTCTGGGATCTGAATGCTCTGCACAATTGAGTAAAGGATTAGTTAAGTTTGGGAACCCAAGCTTTATATGTCTTGGGTTCATCCTTTGAGAAATGAGCTTTTGGGGATTTAACTTTAAAGACTTTTGGTACCCATACTTGTTTAGTACTGGTGTGTTGTTTTACTACTGCCCTTTTGTAGTTATTACTGGTGTGAGAATTTCCTACTGACCTTGGTTTATACCCATGATTTTTAGCTTTTGAATACTTTACTACTGATGGACCAGTAGTATTTGGGTACTTACCATGTTTAGAATGACCAGTAGTGTTTTTAGAGTTACCACCAGTAGTATTTTTGAAAGTTGTTTTGGGAGCAGTAGTATTTTTGAAATTAGGGTTTGTACCAGTAGTATTCTTGTACTGGTACCATACAGCATTATAATTAGGGTTAACACCAGTAGTAAATTTGTTAGAGTTTCTACTGGTGTTGGAAAATTTAAAATATTGTTTATTTTGATTGGATTTTCCATTATTCTTGAAGTAATTGCTGTTCTTTGGGCTGGCAACTCTTCTGTTTTGCACAAATCTTGGTGCACTTCTTCCAAATCTTGGAGTTTCAGCAATTTGAGTTTTAATTGTATTTACTACTGAAGGACCAGTAGTATTTTTTAACTTTTGAGTTTTTGATTCTTGTTTAAAAAATTTAAATTCTTTTAACTCTTTGCAGTTTATTGGATTGAAGTGACAATCCTTTGCTAAATGGTTCATTTTATTGCATATGACACATCTTAATTTCTTATTTTTAGCACCTTCAGGTATTCTCTGGTCTAAGAGTTGTTTTTTATTTCTTTCATTCCCCCTTGTTAAAATTTTTGGTACATTATCTGCATTATATTTGGGAGATTCATTTGGACTTTGAGCTGTGTGAAAACTTGTATCAATTGATTTTGGTGATTCACTTTGAGATATAGTAAATTCAATTGATTGCTCATCATCAGAAGAATTATTTGATTCAGATGTTTCATTAGGTGATTCAGTTTGATTTTCAGTTCTTAATTCATTAATGATTCTTTCTGAACTGTTTTTAAGAGGTGGAATGGTTTTATATGGAGGTGGTACAGCATGATATCCCACCACATGAACAACCTTTTCTGTAGTTTGATTATTAGTTAATTCATCAAGAATTTTAGTGCTTCTTTCAAACTTTTTAATTGTTAATTTATTTTGTTCAATTTCAAGCTGACATTCTTCTAATTTACTTGTTAGTTCTTTATTTTTTGTTTCATAGAACTCTTTCTCATCCACAGCTTGAAGCAATTCTTCCTTGATCCGTTGATCAATCATCTTGTACACCTTTATTTGATGTTCTTGGTCAGCAATCACACCATCAAACTCATGATTCCTTCTGATTGCTTTTGCTAAATCTTCATTTAATTTAGTGTTTTCTTTTTCTAGATTTTTAATAATTTTAGCACATTCAGGAGTACAAGGTTTAGATTTTACCTCAGTTTTGTTGTCAGTAAAGGCCATGAGAGCTTGATTTTGAGCATGCTCTTCTGCTTGGAAGCTCCAGTCATAGCCTTGTCCTTGTTGTGACACAAGAGCAGTTGATTTTGATCTTTTGTCTGGTTGAGGACATTCTTTTGCAAAGTGACCAAGGTTGTTACAGTTGTAACACTTGACTTTAGTCTTGTCAAATCCTGCTTTGTCACCTTTGTTGAAATTGAGGCTTGTCCTACCAGTTCTTTTTAAGAATCTTTTGGTCCTTAGGCTCAGCATAGCCATCTGCCATTTAAGATCCATCTCCTCAAGATCATCTGGATTTAATTGTTCCAAGTCATCACTAATCAATGCAGTATGCACATGACTAGTGAAGAAGGATTCTCTTGCAGTATCCTCAGAATCTGCAGCCTTTCCTGTGGAGGTTTCTTGTCCTAAACCTGTACTAGACATAAATGCAGCATTGTTAGAAGAAATAGAAGGGTTTTTGTGATTTACCTCAGTTTCAAACACTCTGAGATCATTATAGAGTTCATCTAACTCCTTTTCTTCTAGAGCATCTCTTTGTCTATACACCACTGTGTACATGGCCCATTCTTCACTAAGAGACCTTAGGAACTTCATGTTGACATCTTCTTGATCCATCTTTACACCAACTTGGTTGAGTTCACCAATTAGTTTGTTGAATCTGTCAAACACTTGAGTGAGTGTTTCATTGGGCTTTCCTTTGAAATTTTCAAAGTCTTGTTTGAGAACAGACTTCATGTTTCTTTTTGTACTCTTTGTCCCAACGAATCTCTTCTCCAGTGCTTCCCAAAGCAACTTAGCATCATCATATTCAACAAAGAGATGTTGATAGTCATTAGGAATGGCCAGTAGGAGAGTGCTTAGAGTTTTGAGTTCGATGCCTTTATCTTTCTTCTCCTTCTCACATTTAAGTTTGTCTGCCTCTGTTACCGAGCTGCTTGCTTGAACTTGACCAGTTTTGTTTCCTTCACAAACGACTTCCCACATGGAATAATCTGTAATAAGCATGTATTGCTTAATACGATTCTTCCACATCCCAAAGTTATTGGGAGTGAGCATAGGGATTTTGTTGGCCTGAGTGCTTTCATTATTATCAGTCATGATTAATAATGTGTGTGTTTTAAAGATTAAAGCTTTTTGTTGTTCTTAACAAATAGTAGATCTAGAACCAATATGCTCTGATACCACTTGTCAGGATCGATTAACTATAAACAAGTTAATAAACACCTTAGATCTAATTGATGATAGAAGTTGCAGCGGATCAACACTATATCAATATATTAAGAACAATAAACTGTAAGAACAATATGTAATATTAAGAACACAGTTTCACAAAAAGATTCAATGTATATTATTGAGTTAACAATACACACGTACGTTTACAATTCGTAAGGAACATACTTATAGTAGTCCTTGAAGCTAAACTATTTACCCTAGTTATTCTAGGACTTGATTTACATCGAATAATAATAATATACATTGATTTATATTCTATAACTATCTATACGAAGATCTCGGACTTGATATCTTCCAAAAACGCGTTATCAGTAGTAGAACTCATCACCAGTAGTAAATATGTAACATCAGTAGTAAGTCTGGTGATCAGTAGTAAGTCCATAATCAACGTCAGTAGTAACTACAATGATCAGTAGTATCTTCAATCTTTGCATGATCAGTAGTAACTTAGTTATAGTGAACACCAGCATCAACTTCATCAGTAGTAAATGTTTCTGCCCCATCAGTACTAAGTATGTCAGTACTAACTGCAGCATCAGTAATAAGTTGATCTGTGTTTTGCTCCAACAATCTCTTTTTTTCATAATGACAAAAAAGAATCACTCATATTCTAAGTTTTGTTTCATATAATATTCTTTTTGTAAATGGTTGTGTACAACATCCAATGCATAATGTACACCGTTATAACGTACATGATTGTTTTTTACAGGCTAAGAATGGCTCCACATTTGCTCCATGGGACAATTCATACAACTATTTTTGAGGTCGATAGGTTACAAACTGGTACATTTTTTTTATGTGTTCTCTTATGTATATCATTCACTTTAACATGTAGTTTCTAACTTTTAATATTTCTTGTTAAAATCGATCATTAGTTATCTTTGCAAATATATACATCGTCTAGTATAAAGGATGTTTTTTTATCTGTAGATTCACTACAAGACAAGCGACATTCAGTAACAAAGATTCCATTTTTTTTGAGCTCGTTAAGGTTTGTATATACACTAAACATAATTTATCTAAACGTTTTGTAGGGTTTTAAAAATCTAAATAGTTAAAATCTCTATCGTAGCAGGCGCAACTAAGCACCAAACGAAGCAAATATATATGCATACAGTTATAGCATTTGTAGGGTTTTAAGAATTGAAGGTATTCTATTATTAATCGTTATGTTCATTGTTATTAACCGTGCATTCTTTATTACTAGGTTAACACCCGCGCGATGCGGCGGCTGCGAACTATATATTCTGTCGATTAAAAGTCCATTGGTTACATATGTTTATAACGAATACAATACATAAGCATGAAAACTGTGTATAAAATAGAGGTAAAAAGCAAGAATTAGCATTGGCGTTGAAATGTTGTTCGATTACATGTTTTGATATATAAGAACACAAATGATTTATCTCCAATGTTTCTTGTTATAAAAAAATAAACCTAATTAAGTATAAAATAGAGGGGGGGAAGTCTGTTTATGCGTATTAGTAATCATGTAAAAGCTCCCGATACACCACGTTTGGTGTGTAAACTCCGTCAAGATTAAATTTTTTTGCTGGATTTACTAAAACTTTTGTCGTGTCACGTGAAATTCCTCTTGAAAGGGCAACGACCAACGTAAAGTTGTCTATGCGAGAAAACCGATTAAAACGACATCGGTTATTATTGTCAAAATAGTGTTTTTGTATTCATAATCAACATATTAATTATGTATAGAAGTGTTGAAACTGGAAAAAAAAAATGAGTGTTTATGGGTCAACTCGACCATTTCATCCCCGTACAAAAATTACTCATTTCAACCTGAGCAAATTTTGACCTATTTTCGTCCAACACGTCTTGATTCTTATAAAGGAAAAAAGAAGTTTTTTCTTACCTTGGGCATTGAACAAATCGATCCCTCCAATGCTTGTTGGATATTTCTCTTACCAAACACGTTTCCACTGTTCTTAGACTTTTTTAGAAAAGAAAGCAATTTTGAGGAATTATTTCCTCACCCATATGCTCACAAAATGCTGCTAATGCATGGTATAAAAACCAAAGGAAGAAAAAAATCAATATGAAAATACTTGTTGCGTTTGGTTGAATTAGCTCGCAATAATTAGCTTTTATGCAAAAAATTAATAATCAATGTATAAAATAAGAAATTGCTAGAGATTGATCGGAGAAACAACCTGACTCATTTACAAAATTACTTGTTTTGAATCAACAAATCATCTTTTTGTAAGATGCCTAAGATATGCTCCATTTTTTGGATAAAAAGGATTTGGGATCAGCCCAACATGATCCGTTTACAAAAATTACCCGCTTTAAATCAATATAATACTATTTTGTAAGCTGCGTAAGATATACTGGATAAGAAGCATATCGGGAGTGCCCAACTTAACTTGTTTACAAATATTACCCGTTTTGCCATGTGGACACGAAAACACACATGTGAAAGTACCTCTATTTTTCTCATGTTGGCTCACAGTTTTACCTTCTGCCGACTCTCCCATGCTTACCTAGCACTTTCAAAACTCAAATTTAGAATGAATTCCAGCATATTTTTTATATATGCTATTAATATTGGCTATACTATTCTTTTGCATAAGCTATACCCACAATGTTTTCGATTCATTGCTAAAATATTGGCACTTTGTGAGTAAAATCCATAAATAATTCAATATAATCAGTAATCTTAACTACCGCTTTCATGCATCTCACAATGTGGCCTTAGTTAAATGAATTTATTAAAGTGGAATCATGGTTGAAGACTTATAACAAAATTACGACAAAACGCACAATAAACATGCATTAACTCATCAACTATATGGGATAGTAAATTCACCTAAAACTCCATAAATTTAATCACTTTGTATTGATTTGATTACGCAACTAACGAATTAATGAGCAAGATAAAATTCGGCAATAAAGTTACAACCTTTATCAAAATAATGGTGATAATGGCTAAGTTTTAATTAAAAACAACATTTGGGCCAATTTCTCCATAAACCATTACTTCGTGTATTAGTGAACATATTTACCGAAGACTAAATTTGGATACAATTAATATATAATTCTCAGGTTGCCAAAAACAAATACTCTTTTGTCCAAATTTTATAAATAACAAAGTGTTAATCGTAATTGCGAAACCTGTATCATTAGGACAATAACATAAATCTTCAAAATAGATGAATTTAAGAGGTCATCTGCATTTAAAATAGCTTTTCAAACCAAACGGGTCACCTCTATACCCGAACAGATAGTAAGCTTCGACATTGCTGCACATCTATAGCACCAAAAATCCTAATAATAGTTGCGAGTTATGGCCCGAGAGTCTCACACATTTTGGTAATACATAATAAACATAAAGATAAAAAAAAGATGAATGCAACAAAGATACCAAAAAAACCTGACATGAGCAATACAAGCAACTTTTTAAGCCATTGTACTATAGGAAGAGATACATCTTTCCGGTTAGGCTAAACTTTGCGATGACAATCAACAAAGCCCAAGGGCAGACAATTCCAAACGCAGGCGTTTAACTGCCGGAATCGGTGTTCTCGCATGGGTAACTTTACGTTGACCTTCCAAGAGGAATTTCACGTGACAATACAAAAGTATTGGTAACTCCAGCAAAAAAATTTAATCCCGACCGAGTTTTACATGATGAGTAACATGCATAAACATACATTTCTTCCCTGTATTTTATACTTAATTAGGTTTATTGTTTTACCTCTATTTTATACACAGTTTTCATGTTTAGTTGTAAGCCTTTTACAAGTTCTATTTCCAAATTTGCATTGAACTATACTGAGATAGACGTGCACAAAAAAACTAATTATGATACGAAACCGGTAAACCGGTTTCAAAGCCGGATTGGGTCACAAAGTTATGTTAAAATATCGAACTATAACACAATAAACTAACAATATTAACGGAAAAGGAAACACAACACGAACCCATACGACGCCAACCTTCACTTGCTCAAGTTCAACTCTCTAACATAATACCGACCTAACATATACACCTAAAAGCACAGCAATCACGCTTGATAAAACAATGAGTTCAACTTCCAAGTCTCAACAATAATCAAATTCAAATATAACTCCAATGTCACCAAAAAAATAAAACAAAACAAAATCATCCTTATCACCTCGCGAGTACACTACTCGAGATCTCAAAATTCATGGTAATGACTCCACCTTTTTTGTTTTCAAACACATAAAACTACTATGTCTATCTTAACAAATCTCAACGCAAAAATAAGATAATGCAAGTTTCATACATAACTCACCTCTTGTTTTTCACATCATCCAACCACCAACCATTGTAACCACTCTTTTCCAATATGTCGGCTTAAGAACAGCTTTGTCAATTAATAAATAAAGTAACTGTAAATTGACAGCTATAAAGAAAAAAAAACCCCTTAAGAATAGCAGATGTGGTGATCCTGAATCAATAAGTTGGCCTTAGAAGATAATTACAGTCTATGCCTAAAAGGGGCAGCTTCAACCTATTTAATAATAATTAGGTTGATCTGGGTTATGTTTAATTTCAAACGAGTCACCCTAAAAATAGTTAAGCTGAGAGAGGGGGCCAAAATAGTAAATTGTATTATTAAAAAACTTAGATCATCATTGCAAGAATACAATTGTTGTAATCAATTTAACACGATAATTAATTAATAAAAAATAAAAAAATATCTTTTTGGGCAAATTTAAGCAGCACCACCAGCTCGTTTTCCACCTATATATGGGCCTACAAAATCAGAAAAGTGGAAACTTTGAAAAGTAGTAGCATAATCTTGAATTGTAGATTTTAGTACCCTTTTACCGTCTTCAAAACCCGATCTTTTTTAGAGAGCGGTCTCCTATGAACTGACCATGGGACCTTAGCTTTTACCAGAGCACGAGCAGGGGCCCGTCTGTTCTATAAAGAAAAATACGGAGTAAATAAATAATAGCAAATTAAAAATAATTATATAAAAAAACTAACCCCTTTGTTAGGAGAAGCTTGTGGTCTAACAAACCATGAGTTTGGTTCTCGCCAATACACAAAACGGTTGTCTTTGACCTGCATCCCAAGACCACTTCACAGGTGTGAGAACTCTTCCATGTTTGTCATGCTTCAATTTTTCCTTTGCTTAAATTTTCTTATATTCTAAGCTTAAATAAGAAGGAAACAAAAATGGAAAATTTAGTCAACTCACCGAACACATTTAGAAATCAGAACATCCCGTATGTTTAGTGTTTTCTGGTTGTATGACATTTCCAAATACATCCATAGGCAATTTGACATCCATCTGCCAAAAACAAAATAATACTTCAAACTTTTAAAAATGTTAATAAAAAATATATAATTTTTTTAAGAATGTTAATAAAAAGTATGATCATAATGAAAAGAAGTAATCTAACTTGGGTAAAATTCAAATGGTAACATCATAATTTCTCACTATCTTCCACATAATTCAAATATGTTGATTTAAAATTTGTTTAAGAGCAAAAAAGTACGGTTACGGTATGCATGAAGTTATTGATGGATTTGACCTTACTAAATATAAATAGCCTTTTAAGGTAATAGTTAGGTACCCGTGCAATGGAGCAATGGGTACCAAGCAACAATATTTTGTGGCGAGATCATCAGGGTTTACACCGGGCCCCAGCTTCAACTGCAATTACATACAATTAGAATAATTAATCATCAGCAGTGGTTATTTAACCCTTCAATAATGTTAATTATAATCAACATTAGTTAATGCAAAAAAAATTAAAAAATGCTCTGCTTACAAAAGCAACAGCGCCCATTGGCGAAGTTGAAACTTTGACCTAATTTTTAAGACCATGAGCCTAATAAACGAATCAGTCGCAAATAACATAAAATATACATTTAAAATGAAAATGAATTTTGGAAACATCCATACTTGTAAAGCTCACAAAAATGGAGAGCCATTTCTCCCAGAATAACTCCACTAACTATGAACTTTGCACCTGATTCTTTAAATTATTGATAGGGAGCAAACCGAAGAGTCGAAGACAATTTCAAGTTGGGTCAAATTAATAGAATCAACGGGTTTTATGAGTTCTGAACCTGGTCAACAATTAACATGGTTTAAACACCTGATTATGTGATTTCAAATGTATTTCGTTAACCTCCAAGAAAGCTCATAATCTCAAATGCAATCAAGAGAAAAGCAATAAATGCTAAAATAAAATACAAAAAAAAAGACAAAAAACTAAAGATCAGATACCAAAATCATTTAAACAACTTTCATGGAAAATTATGAAATTAAAAAGCCCTATTGTTACCAGTGACAAATGTTTGCGCCGCAATTAGAAACTACGTCCATTGTCTCAACTTAACGGGTGTACTGATTACATTTTAATATTATCTGCAAAAATCATAATGGATATTGAAAGCAAACAGAGTGAGTTGGTCAACTGAAGCTTTACAACTAAAAGATAAAAAATCGCAATAAAATTAATTGAAAAAGAAATAGAAAAAAACACTAAAATAACGACATGTGATAGGGAATCCATCGCTCCTTCTTTCCTTGAAGACGGATGACTTCCGAACTAAATAAAATTCAATTTTGAGTTCAAATTTGGTAATTTGATTGCTTGATTGCTTGACACCAGAGATATAAAAATTGATTTGTCCACTTGAAAATCAGTGAGAGCACTGTTGTAGTGATGAAATGAAACGGTTACCATCGGTGATTAAAGAGGAATTAACGATGGAGAGTGATGGGCGGTGGCGGAGGGAGGGGTATTCAAAGAGACTTTAATGGTTTCTTCTCGATTGCTGTTGTGATTTAGGATGAATTAACGTTTACCAGCGGTGATTAATGAATTGCGTGAGGCTAGGCTGAATGTATTCGCTAATTAGGGCCAGTAACTCATCCTTTAGTAAAAAAAGGTCAGAGACAGGAGGATGTGTTTTCATACCGCCGAGAGGGAGAGAGCTGCCATTAATTGGGGCCGAAATTATGGGCCTTCTAATTTTAATATTTTAAAACTGGGATGCTAAAATGACTTTACTAAGAGTGGTTTTTATAAAAAAGCAAATATCCCTAGTAGTTGAGATGGTAAACCGTTATGCATGTATCTTGAGGGTCTCAGGTTCGAAACTCGGCAAGAAATTTTTTTTTTTTGAATTTCGAATTTAAGCGTTTCTAAAAGAAGAAAGGAGATTTTAAGACCTGCTATAATTAGAATGTTATTCCCCTATTATATATAGTAAAGATAAAGATATTAATTGTCATTTTAATGTTTATTTTACCTTACTATAATTTAGAAGATGACTAACCTGAACGGATTAAGTCGACAAACCCGAAACCCGACTAAATCGATTCCTTATAGGGCCGGGTTTCGGGTTAGATATCTTTTACTTCAAATTCAATAGGCCCGACATAATTAGAGACAAACTCGACCCGACAACTCGAACTCGACCCGACAACCTGGCAACCGGTACTTACCATGTTCTTCAAAAGATGGTAATTTTTACTCCAGATTTTTTAACCTATGCATTATTAATAATTATTTTATATACTTATATATATAGTCTGCATTAATATTTGTATAGTATTTATAAAATTAAAAAAAATGTGTTGTAGCTAATTAATTACTAATCTTATCGGTTTAATTACCTTCTTCAGAAGGTCTGAAATATTTCTCTCGATTCGAATTCGATTCGATTACTAATCTTATCAATCGAATCTTCAAATCGTGACAGTCATTCAAGAGTTATTAGATTACACTTTCCAGTTTGATTTGCGTGTGTGTGTGTGGTGATTTTGCAGGTCATACTGTTCACTCATTACTCGATTCATCGTTCAGCAATCGATTGCGTTGCTTTGATCCTCTGTTTGTGATTGCTAGTGGCGAAGTTTCAGATCTTCAGCTTTTTTGTCTTCCAAATTTTCGCAGTCATGGGGTCAGTCTCTTTCTCCCTCGCCATTTTTTGATGCAAAACTTCAACTGTTGCTGTTCACAAGGAATCGTGATAATTCTATATTGTTCGGACATTAAATTTCGTGTAAAATGTGATTTCCCCCCCAATTTTTAATAGAATACGGGTTTGAAGTTTTTTGTATGATTTAGTTAACGTAGACCAAAGAGGAGTAAGGTTTGTAAGTATGTGCAATTTAGGGTTTTTATGATATAATGTGGTGTTTGACAGAATTTAATGTATTGAAGGATAAAGATGGAATATTTAGGAGGGGAATTGCTTAAATTAGCAAGATACTTTACCTGTTTTAGTGTTTTACTGATTATAAATTTTGATTATAGTTACTTATATGCATTTTGTAACCAATTATAGAAACATGAGCTAAAAATATGTTGCTATTATTCACAAAAAAAATGAAATAATATCGCGTAATTATAATCCGTAAAACATGAAAAAATATGCTGACAGTCTAAGCATGTAACCCGATTTGGTATTCTAAATGTGTGTTTCAATTCAAAGTAGTTATCATTTCTATTAAAGGTAGTTTGAAAGAGGAGGTTGGTCCTTTATATTCTTTACCTAGTTGGTTAATTTAACAACCAAATTGCTTTATCTATGTAGTTAGCTTTAAGTTTAAATTTTGATTAGTTTTTAGAATCTGATGGTTTGCTTCTTGTGTAAGCAATAATAACAATTAAACAAACAAAATGTGGTTTTGGGGTGATTCAATATTCTTTAATGCTTTTGCTTGTTGTGATATCGTATACTTAATTGTTTTGTTTAGAATCGGTAATTATGCAAGAAAACAATTTGAAACGTTGTTCATTGTTTCAATTGCATCGATTCTTAGGAAAGAGTTGTTTTTGTTTGGTTTCTGAAAGTTACCGTGCTTTTATGCATTGGGTGATGGAAATTTTGAAGAATAAACTCTGGTCTCTTTTCCATGTAAGTTTTAATATCAGATAAAAGAAAATTTCATTTTTGGTGAAGTGATTTTATTAGTTAGACAATGAAATGAGGCAAAATATTCAATTATGTATTGTATCATGTGTACATTGTTGTTGAAAATTATTTTAATCATTTTTTATGGTTGTAAACCTTATTTGCAACAGAGCAGAGGTTGTTTTGGATGTCCAAAGGTCCCATTTATGAACAATGATAAAAGACCAATTGAAAATCTTAAAAAAGATTCAAAAAACACAAATAAAGGAAGTTTGGTACAAGATTTTTGGAGTAGTAGTACACACGAAATGGATAATAGTGCTGGCCAATCACAATCATCAATTAGCATGTCAAACCCTAATCTTGATGGTCATTGTAGTTCTGGAAGTAATCCTCCTGAATTTGTAAATCGTGGTATGTTAGTTTCTTATTCATGAAAAAACTGCATATGGAATTTTATTTTTTATTTTTTCCAAAAAGGAAAAAGTAAATATTTCTGGTGATAATTGACCCGTTACTCAACCAGCTCGTTTGTCAATTCTTATTTTTTGTTGTTTGAAGGTCTTCTTCTTTGGAATCAAACAAGACAACAATGGATTGGAGATAAGGGATCCAGTCAACGCAAGAAAACTCGAGAACCTGCTATAAGGTAAAAAACTTGATAATTTGTCAAGTTCTACCTTTATTTATTAATTAATAGTTATAAAAGTAAGGAGAAAAAAAATACTCGTTTTAATTTCATGATTAAACTTTAAGAAGCTATTTGAATTCTGAAACTATACTAATGTATTACATAATCTAGTTTTGTAACCTGTAAAAAGAATAAAATATTTCCTGTTTTTGATATTTGTGTAGTTGGAATGCAACGTATGATAATTTGCTCGGGAGTAACAAGCCTTTTCCAAATCCGGTCCCATTAACAGTAAGTCTTCCTCCTGTGACGTATAAATTAAAGTGAGTGAACTTTTATTATTTGTTTATTTATTAAAATTGTTAATAAACAAATTATTGTGCTTATGAAAAGGCAAAGAACAAGTCAAAATTCGCTTAAACTGCATTGTGAATGCATACAAGCTATAATATTGGTTTCTATATATTTTTTGGTAGTTATATTAACACACAAATTTTGTAGAAAGAATTTCTAAGCCTTTTTGACACACAAATTTGGTAGTTATATTAACACACAAATTTTGTATAAAGTATTTTGAATGCATACCCCTTTTGTACCCGTCATCCAAGCCACACATTTGTTCACATCTAATATATTGGTACTTGCACAAAATTTAAAAACAATAAGACAAACATAATCTGGTTGCTGATTTACTATTTCCGACCTTAAACTCGTGCAGGAAATGGTGAATTTTCTGGTGGACGTTTGGGAAGAAGAGGGGTTATATGACTAGGTTGTTACAAGATCAAAAACATATGGATGTTTTATGGTAAACTGCAACATGATTATTTAGTTGATATCGTTGTGCAGAGTTTGTGTATGTTTCAGTCAACCTTTGACCAGCTCGGGATCTCTGCGGTTTTAAGAATATAAACTCATCCTGCCTGAGTAAATGTAGTCAGTGTTGCACAAGATCTACATTGTTTCTGTTTAGTTGGAAATTTCTTAAATGGGTTTGAATGTATTTCACTAGTTTTTATTTCAGTTGGTGATTTTGTGATGGGAATTTTTGAATAGTATCAAAATTTGTTTTCATTTACCAAAATAGACTAATTTAAATGAGAGACTTCCATCTAAAACTGATAGACTTCAATCTTCTCAAAATACCCTGTGCGACTGGGAGACTTCTTAGAGCAGCAGTACTTTGAGTAGCACTAACTGGTGAGCATTACTAACGAGCAGTAGTAACAAGGTTGAGCAATATTAACAAGCAGTAGTAAAAAGATTGAGAGTAGTAGTAACAAGTTTGAGCAGTACTAACGAGCAGTAATATCAAGGTTGAGCAGCACTAACTCGGACAAGTGGTGACGTTCTAGTGGAGTAGAATGGTCGCACGGTCTATTTTGAGAAACATTTGAGAGTAAAGTCTTCTTTTTGGACATTTCAGATCTCTAGGAATAGATTAAAAAATCACCCTTTAAATAAATTATTGGATAAAAATCATAATTATTAGTTCTGTGTTGTGGTACTAACACCACTCCAATAGTGATATTAGTAACGTTTTTTATTTGTCTAACTCAGCATGGTCTAACTCAGCATCATTTAGCTGACATTTCAACTAATGTGTCACTGTCAATAATACATATTCATTTAATATGTTTGGGCTGAATATATATTAAAGTACACATACATAATGTTTATTAATACCAAGTTAAAATACCTTTTTTTATTCAAACAACACGTACCTGTCATTTTATTTGTGGCTTTACCCACTTCTCAACCGACCGCAAAGAACTAATGGCTCCGTGCCACTGGTTTCTCCAAACCGATACCTACGATGCCAAACTGAAGGAATGGTTGGCATGAGACTAATAGATAACAAAAGTTAAAAAACACTTAAATAAGATAAATGTTTTAACCGAAGTCTTTATATATTTAGAGTCAATTCAAACAGAAAGTACACACTACTGTTTAGTGGGGACTTTATTAAATTCGATTGAGCAGCCGCCCTCGTTTAAATACTGCAAATTGTGTCTTTTTGCATATTTTAATTAATTTCACACTCGCTTTAACATATAATAAAATGAATATAGAGTTAATTACATTTTGCTCTAAGATATACAGTATTTGATACCTTAAGTTACTAGGTTTGAAACAATATAAAGGGACAATTTTTAACTATCTATGTATTGGGTATTTGGTTCCGTTTCTTTTTCTGATTATCATTTCTAAATCATTAAAATATGATGTTTTTCTTCCGCTTTTGAAGATAGGGGTATCAAAATACACAATAGGGCCGTCAGTTTCTTTATGTTAAACACTCAACCCCTCGTACGTGACTTTCACATGAGGATATTTTAGTCTTTTCACCCTTCTCTTTACGATCTATTTTCTTTTCATTGGAGAATTGAGACCAAGTGACCAACCATCTCACTAAGCTTTTATTCGTTTATGTTTTCGCTCTTCTAATGTCCCCCCAATTTTCTTAAGCACATCGTAATCATTTACCTCGAATCGTGAAGATCATTGACAAAAGGTAAAAAAACAAACAATAGTCCGACTATCGCAAGGTCCATTTTCCCATTAGAATGTAATCCTCATCCATAGTGATGTTTTTATCGTTTGTGTGCATTTACCTATTTTAACATAAACAATGATAATGTATGTTGGTTATTGCACTTATTACGTTAGCGAATCGTCTTTTTTTTTTCTTCTTTTTTTTTTTTTGTTTTTTGTAGTAATAAAGCCTAATTGTGATGTTTCCCCCTCTAACATAAGAATATGCACTACCTTTATTCTCGATGAAGGAGATGCATGACCCAATATAGCCCAAAAAACATTTACTAATGGTGCATGACTGCATGTGGAAGAATAACACAAGTGGGAATAAACCAAGTTTGTAAAGGTGAGGGCAAAAAAGGAAAAATACAATAATGGGATTATTCTAGACATGTGCATATTTCTCTATTTGTATATATGAGTAGATTTGGACGGTGAAGACTTATTTTCGAAAACCACAAATATCTTCAATCTAGACAAGTCAAAGCTTGCAAACAAAGTTAACTTCCAAGATTAGTTATAGCATTGGAAGCAATCCAAAAATTTCGATGCACCTACTCTAAGAATAATTTCAGAATTTTGAGGTTGGTGTTTCAAGAATGAGAGATTATTAAGGCAAAGTGAATTATGATGAATGGAGTGAGATTGGGATTACAAGTAGCTTTATAAAATACTAAGCAAGTAGCAGATATGACTGCAAATAAATCGAGCTTTTACCCAGCAACTTGGATTTGAGATTGGTTCGATGGTGTCAAATTATTTACTTTTTAGAACTTTACATATGTACATAGTGTAAATTAAATATATATTTTCATTCGAGCCTTTTGAGCCGAAATCGAGCCCAATTTGAGACCATTTTTCGAGCCGAGTTCAAGCCCTATAATTTAAGTCCTTTTGAGCCAACATATTGAAAGCTCATCTAGTTATCGAGATAACTCTAAGCAAGTTGAGGCGAGCTCAACCATGTTAACTCAAGCTCTACTTGTTTGCAATCCATATACAATAAACCAAGTTAATGTTAAAAAAATATTAATAAACTAAAGCTTCAATTAAAAGAAAAGTTCATGAACATTATTATTTACACTAGTTTAGTTACACTATTTGTAACGACCCTAATTTTGTAAATAATTAAATTGTACAAAAATATGATAAATAAGGATAAATCGTTTAAGGAACGTAGGAATTGGTTTCGTGTCGTTTGGACACCGTACGAGAAAGTTATGGGCGAAACCGGGTCGAACCAATGATCAAAAAGTGCAGCCCTAGCTGCTCAAGAAGTTCACGGCGTGAACAATAGTTCACGATCGTGAACATGGTCCAGCTAATCAGACCATCAGGCGCGAACTACTTCCCGATCAGGTCCCGATCGGGAACTTCGCATGCGTGAAGAAGTTCACGCCGCGAACTCAGTAACGATCGTGAACTTTGCCCGACACCAGCATTTAATTCGGGAAATCTCATTTATTGCACAAGAAACCCTAGTTTTTCTCCTCTCAATTGGTGTGTGCGATTTTTGAGTGAAAAGTGACGATTGGAGCTTAATCTTCACTAGTTTTTGGAGATTCTTGCTCACATTTGAAGATCAAAGGTAAATCTTCATCCCTCTTGTGTTATAAGTCTTAGATTCAAGTAGGGAAGCTTGAATCATAAACCCTAGTTATGGATTTGTACATAAATGGTTAAATGGAAGTAATATAACTTAGATCTATGGTATTTTATCAAGGAAAATGTATTCATAATATGAATATATGAAAAGATGGTGATTTATGAAATTAGGGTTTTGGTAACTTTGGGAAAATGGTGCTAATAATTGACTAGTCATTATGTAGTTAGTATTGGTGATTGATGCAAACCATTGTATTGGTTTTGATAATAGGTTATCGATTGAAGGATTTGAGGCATTCAAATCTTGAGAAGTGAAATTGGTGTTCAAGAACACGAAATTGGTTAAGCTCGGCTAAGGTGAGTACATGTGAACTTTCAAAACTGAGTACATAGTTAGTAAATGTTTTATGATTAAATGTTTTTATCGAGTCTTTAAGTAATTTAGTTATTTATGTGATTTATGACGAATTGCTTACATGATGATGAAATGATTAATTGAATGAGAAATGATGGAGCTATAGGCTTATAATGATAAGAGAAAAGTGATGATGATGATGTTGTTGTCCCTAGGACCGTAGTAGATTGGAGGCATTCCGGTTATTACGGTACCTTTAGGTTAGTGGTAGATTGGAGGCATTCCGATTACCCAATACCTAAGAGTCCCGGTAGATTGGAGGCATTCCGGTTACCGTGGATATGATAGTCTTGATAGATTGGAGGCATTCCGATTATCTTGACATTGGCCAAAAGATGAAAGTAAAGAAGTGACCCAAACGAACATAGTAATATTATTTTAAGTTTAAATGATATTATGTGACTAGTTGTTTATCGGGTCTAAAACCCATGTATCTCACGAGACAATTTTGTCTCACGTACTATGTTTGTGTTTTGCTATGTACTCAGGTTCGGGATCGAAGATCTAGGAGGCCCGTTTAGAAGAGGCCTTGTTGAGATTAGCTCGGTGTTGATGATTAGAGTCCTTATCCTATGGTTAAGATATAATTTGTAACACCGTTTTTGTAAACTCTGATAATCTCGAACAAGAACCCTTTTTATTTTTGTAAAACCGGTATTTGACACCGTTATAACATTATGTATTTTGGATTAAATGTTATTTAAATATTGTTTTGAAAATTGAGGTGTTACACTGTTCATTATTCTAAGGAGATTCCAAGTTCAATCTAGAGGAGTAAAAGGTCCCTTTGTGGCCACAAAGATCAGCATGTGTCATCTTTCGGTTATCCACAAAGCGGATGATTACCCTAAAATTAATCGATCCGCAAAATGAATCGCAACGTAAATTATAAAATACAACATGAGTTATTAAAATAGTCAAAACCTCATTGGATTATATCATAGTAATTACAATTTAAAAGTTACAATTTCTATTATTATTTGCACCACTTGGGGATGGGTGGCTGTGGGGTCCATGATAGAGATATGAATGGACTAGAAAGAAACATTGAACAAACAAGAAAACCTTTTTTGGTGGATTTCTATTTTATTTTCTTTTTTATTTTTAACAAATCTTGGGTGGATTCATTGAACCTGTTTCTCTCTCTTTCCTCGTTTGTATAAATCTATACACACAATCAAACAACCTACCCTACATTTCTTTCCTTTTTTTTGCCCTAATTTCATTTTGGGTTAACAAATCTTCCTTGTATGATTTCTCTAGTATTTTGATGCTTAATCATCTATACGTTCAATTCTACTTCTTCGTCTTTTTGTTATTACTAGCGGATCTGCTATTTTTTGCTCTCGATCGAGGGTTTTTTGGGCTTTCAAGTCTCGATTTTCGTTCGGTTCTTGTTCAATCGTACTCATGCAGAATCTCTATGGTAATGATCTCTGATCTCTCTTTATTTTCGATTTTATGCTGTTGTTCTTAGCTGATTTGCTTGTTCACTGTTCAATTTTGATTTTTACTTGTTTTAAGAAACTGTTATTTTCGGGGTTTTGAAATTGGTACTTTAGTTGACTATTATTTTGAAGATCTTAGCTTAGAATCGATTGATCATTCATATATTTCGTTAAATTTTGGTTAGTGGTAGTTCCTGTTTATAAAAACTTGCATAAGAATCACATGTTCATATCATAAATTGACTTATTATGTTCTACACTAGCTAAAAAGTTGTATGGTTTCGTAATTTGAAGTGAAACTAGTCCATGAATTGAATTTATTTAAAAGTAGGAAAACTGTGTGTACATGACATGATTGATTAGATGATTTATCGCTATGAAGGACTTCCATTTACTTTAGATGTTAAATTTCTAGGAACATAAGTTTTGGCTAATTTATGGTGTAAGAAAAAAGGAGTTATTTGGAAGCATAGGTTGTTATATATGTATCACAAACATAAATTTTTTATGTATTTAGTAGGATATGAATGTATAATCTGTGTCTTAATTTAACTCTTTGATCTGTAGTTAGGGTTTGCTTCTTAAAAAAAAAGTCAAAATTGATCAACTTTATTGACCTTTGTGTTTGGTTTTCAGGGGAAGATGTTCTTTACCATGGTATGTCAAAATACCAAACTTCTGAAGAGTCAAATCTCTTCTTATCTCTTGGTCCACATGTCGATATATACTTCCCACCTCGAAAAAGGTCAAGAGTCAGTGCTCCATATATTTTCACTGAAAAAATGGTTAAAAAACCACCAACCACCATTGATATCCTTCCCGATGAATGCCTTTTCGAGATTCTAAGACGTGTGTCAAATGGTCAAGAAAAAAGTCAATGTGCTTCTGTTTCAAAACGTTGGCTCTTGCTTTTAAGCACCATTCACAGAACCGAGCAAAAAAAGGCTCAAGATTTTGATAAAACCGGTGGGTCCCTTAAAAGATGTTTAAAAGGGAAAAAAGCAACTGATATTAGACTTGCAGCCATTGGTGTTGGTTCAGGTGCTCGTGGTGAGTTGGGTGAACTCACAATTCTTGGAAATAGTTCAAGTAAAGTGACAAATTTTGGATTAAAAGCAATTGCTCGTGGTTGTCCTTCACTCACATCACTTACTTTATGGAATTTATCTTCCATTAGCGACGAAGGTGTTGCTGAAATTGCAAACGAGTGTCACTTGTTACAAAAGCTTGAACTTTCTCAGTGCCCTAAAATTACCAACAAATCTTTAGTCGCGATTGCAAACAATTGTCCTAATTTGAAATCTTTATCAATCGAATCATGCAAAAACATTGGGAATGAAGGCCTTCAAGCAATCGCTAAAAGTTGTCTTAATTTGAAATCAATTTCAATAAAAAACAGCCCCTTAATCGGTGATCAAGGGATTGCTAGCTTAGTTTCATCAACTTCGTGTTCACTGATGAAATTAAGACTCAATGGTTTAAACATCAGTGATGCATCTTTAGCAGTTATTGGACATTATGGTATGTCATTAACCGATTTAGGTTTATATGATCTTAATAATGTAACCGAAAAAGGTTTCTGGGTTATGGGCAGTGGTCAAGGATTACAGAAATTGAAATCAATTGCTATTTCCGCATGTAATGGTGTTACTGATCTCGGGCTTGAAGCAGTGGGCAGAGGCTGCCCGAATTTGAAGCAATTTTCTGCCCGAAAATCGGGTTCTTTATCTGATAACGGTGTTGTTTCATTCGCTAAAGCCGCAAAATCGGTTGAAACCGTGATGTTTGAAGAATGCAACTCGGTTACACAGCTCGGGATCTTTGGATTACTTGTAAATTCTGGTAATTTAAAGAATCTTTGTCTGACAAAATGTTTAGGGATTAAAGATTTGGCTATGATAATTCCTTCGGGTTTGTCTCCTTGCAATTCTTTAAAATCTTTATCCATAAATAACTGCCTGGGTTTTGGAAACTTCAGTCTAGCATTGTTGGGTCAGCTCTGCCCCCAGTTGAACAATATCGTGTTGACCGGGCTTGACCGGATTACAGATAACGGGTTGACTTCACTCATCAAGAATTGCAAATCTGGTCTAACCAAAATCGATCTCAGCGGTTGTGTGAATCTAACAGACAAGATCGTTTCTGAAATTTCTATGATTCACTGTGGGACCCTTGAGGTTTTGAAACTCGATGGTTGCAGATCAATTACCGACACTAGTGTTGTTACGGTTGCACAAAACTGTTTATTTCTTACAGAACTCGATGTTTCAAAATCGGCAATAACCGATTTCTCAATTGCAGCATTGGCTTGTGCAGAACAGCTTAATCTGCAAATTCTTTCAATCTCGGGGTGCCAGGTGTCAAACAAAAGCTTACCGTTTTTGAAAAAGTTGGGTAAAACATTAGTTGGTTTGAACATTATGCAATGTCGTGGAGTTACAGGTGCTGCAGTTGGTCTTTTGGGTGAACAAATCTGGAACTGCGATATCCTGGTTTAAGCGACAGTTACAAAACAAAAATCAGTCAGTAATGAGTTAGTTTTGAGTCAGTGTTGGTAATTCGGTAATTATGCAAGTTTTTACGGGTACCGTATGACGGGTTCTTCTTGAAATCATCCCTGAGCTCTCTTTTTTCCAAGGAATTCGGTTGATACATCTTTTTTTTTTTACAGTTTTATCAAACTGTTTGCAAGAATTTTTGGCCTTTTTACATAAGGTCTTTTATTCTTGTCAGCCGTATTTCCTTGAGAATCCTGATGCTTGGTTCTGGTTCTGGAAGATGACCTTTCGTGACGGTACCTAGTAGTCAGTTCTGTTGCTGTCGGTTGTTTTTGTTTTATTTTTGTGATGTTTGTGTTTTCATAAGGGTTGACGGTTTCAAGTAGTGGTTGCCTGGTTGTTTTTGAGGGATTTGGTCACGGTAGACGTGACGACCTGATGAGGGTTGTTTTTTATTTTTACCAAATCCTGGTTTTTCTAGGCTTCTCACTTGTTTGTCAACTGTTGATGTTTGTAATGGTAACTCCTAATATTATGTGTTTTGTGTTTGTTGTGTGACTATTTACTAGTTTTTTCTTGAGTAAATTACACCAATAGTTATGGTATATATGTAACAAATTTCACCATTTAGTTTGAAAGTTATATTGGTAGTCATTATTTCAAAAAATCACTTCTTTTGGCTTTGGCTAAAAGGTGTTAAAATTTAACATTCGTTAACAAAAACTCGTGAGTGCAATATCTTTGAGAATTAATGACATAGTGTAATTTGGCATATCCGATGATTTGTGTAAAAATAAAAATTTCCTTTTACCATTCACTTGTCTGAGATGAATGTGTGATGAAAGAACTAGATAGCAAAAATACTATAGTACAATGTTCGAAAAGAAAGCAAATAAAATAAAATAAAATGTTGAACGTCAATCTCAACATTTAAAACCTTGGATTTGTATAGATACCTTTTGGCACATAGTAATACCAAGTGTTGAAACGTAGATACCAACGAAAACACGCCAGGCATGAAATAAATAGGGTGGCAAAATGGCATGGGCAACTTGTTATCGTAGAGAAGGAAAAACGTGAGACTAAAAGCAATGAGCAAAGTGAATATAGAGGGCTCCCAGACCTAGAATCAATTTAAGAGGTAATGATTTCGTAAAATCAATCTGAGCATGAAAAGAAGACAAGGATTGAAATTGAGGAGCATTGGATATGACAAACAACACTTGTTTCCCTGGAAAGCCGTTGTTGCTGTACCCACCAGGAAATGCCATGGTGCATATGAGTGCAGAAACCAGTATAAATTGAGCAGTTCTTACTTTCACAGAGTAGATCTTTGTGATTTTCGATGAATACTTCCCCTGGTGTTTGCCCCGCTGCATTTTTCATTTCTCTATGAGGAGGAGGAGGGGTGATATTTTCAACTAGCTACAATTAAAACACATACATACCATCAGTAACTCATATATCCCCCCACCCCCATTGGGGGGGGGGAGTTTGGATTAATTTGGGGATTTGAAACATATTACAATAAACCAAACGGGCCATTTGTTTTGATATAATCCTTCCTAATTGGAATTCAATTCCATTACGGTGGGATGAATATTTCTTTCGAGTTCCAATATCTACATAATTCCTAAATACGTTATTTTTTATAATTGAAATCCTTCCTGAAACCCTATGAACGCAATTATGCTACTTTAATGAACTAACAAACCTGAATATTTTATATGCTTTAAAATGGTTCAAATAAATTTATAAAAAAATTAAAAAAAAAGTTTAGAAAAATTTAAAAAGTTATTTTTTTTTAAAAAATAATAAAAATCTATAAAAAAAAAAAAAATGCATAAGTATGGATTTGTTCCATCTACAAAATTTGTAACCAAACGCGCAACGGAATTCAGTTACGGAAGATTACAGCCTACCCCCTTAGGGGGCGTTTGTTTTGATGTAATCGTCCGTAATTGAAATTCAATTCCATCACGGAGGGATGTTTGGATGGAATTTTTTTTCGTAATTCCAAAATACATTATTCGTTGTAATTGAAATCCTCCCTATGTATTCAATTACTTTTCTTTAGTGAACTAACAAACTTAAAAAATTTGTATGTTGACAACCCATAATAGTTTAATTTGAGAGAATGATGATCGATGCACCTTGTACCATAATAGTTCACATGGCATTCTAAAAGGAGCTGTCATCAAGTCATTGTGAAGATATTTTTGTACATTCATGCTAACCAAATGCAGCATATTATTGCCACCAAAGTCTGCGAGAGAAGTTATCATATGCCTCATTGAGCCCATCTCATATAATAGATCGTAGATATGCCTATGATGTTGATAGACAGCAATATGAAAGATAGTTTGTCCATCATCATTTCTCCTCCATATAAGCTCAGGATATTCACGAATCAGCTCAACTAAAAAATAAATGTTGCCCATTTCTGCAGTTGTATTCCCGAAGGGTATGTTTCCATTTTAATTGCATTACCGGTC
Source organism: Calendula officinalis (assembly GCA_963853835.1). Classification (NCBI taxonomy): domain Eukaryota; kingdom Viridiplantae; phylum Streptophyta; class Magnoliopsida; order Asterales; family Asteraceae; genus Calendula; species Calendula officinalis. The sequence goes on from OY970826.1 coordinate 73,830,253, forward strand.
CCGTCCTTATTAGATTTCTCCACAACAACCATCGGGCCTCTCAGTATGTCATCAATATCATCCTTCGGCTTTTCCATTATCCTCTTCCAAAGTAATTTTAGGAATAATTGACACGTGGCTCCAACTGGAAAACTGCAAAAAATCATAGATATATACTATCCAATAAGTAATTAACCAGCTGGTACAACCCAATTGGACATAGTTACATGTATTTAAAGACAAATAGCTTAAATCAAGGATGCTTACTTGCTATGAAGATTCTCTTTACAATATTAAGTGGTTGCAGATGATTCGTTTTTCGAGCCATTACCTGCAGCAGATCCCATACATGCTTATCCTGAGGTAGCTCTTCATGCTCTTGTAATATTCCTAGTGCAACATCTACAACAGTTTTGATAATCACTTGATGAGTAGAAATTTCATGACATGTACAACTAAAATCAGCAAACATGTTTGCACAAATAGTTGAGAATTGTCCTTGCAGCCCTCACCATTTCCTCCTAAATATCTAAAATTCTGATAATAATCCAATATTTCTTACACAATTAGTTGAGAATTGTCCTCGCAGTCCTCACCATTTTCTGAGTTTTCACCAAATCCTAACCATATATATTACCATCCATTTCAAATAAAAAGGCACGTCTCTCTCTCTCTCCAAAACTCTCTTTACCTAATTCCATCCATTTCTTTTTATAAATAACATAAGATTGCTTATGTAGATATACACTTCGATATATATATATATGTATTCTCGTCAAAATAATCGAAACGTGAATTAAAAATTTCTGCATAATTTCTAATTTGATTTCTCAGGAATTATCCTTATAATAAAATTTTGTGATAGCATATGAACGAAATATCTAATTCGGAGAGATTATCAATAATCCTGTTTCGATCAAAGATTCCAGTGACTACCTATATTTCCAACAATTAGCATTTTGCAAGCTCACGCTGCATTCTCTGATCAAGTAAAGCACATGTCAAGATCTTCTATTCTATATTAGATAATAAATTTAACTTCTTTTAAAGTAGAAGGGCAGTGCTTAGAACAACGAGTTCTATGATGACGACATCGCAGATTTTTGTCTTTTTCTGTTTCGGAGCCCCTGTTTCATGAAGCCAGATGCTGTTTGCTTTCCGGATCTATGGTGAGTTGTTAAGGTATGTAAAGATACATTTGTTAATCATATTTGTAGTAAGCATCATGCCCCAAGTCCGTGTGATTGTGGAGAGTTGGCCACAAAAGATCTTTTTAAAGGACACTTTGATTCATTTAAAGGACACTTTGATTCACTCGGCTTAAATCCTATTTATTTTATATTTATATTATATAGGGTAAGGGCTGTGTTTGTCTTTGTAGTTGTCGCATCAAAAATTATTAGTTTGGCTCTTGCGGAATCAGTATATACCCATGGTTTTCGGTGGCCTTAATTTATAGCTAGGTAAGGGGATTTGAAGGATCTTCCCCATCCATTGAAGGATCTCCCCCCCTTACCACCGTCATCTTAAGCTACCCTCACCCACCCTAGTCGCCACCATCACACTCTTCACCGGAAACACAGCTTCTACCCGCCACATTCTGTTAGAACAAATCACAGTTCAACTTATTACTGATGCTGTAGTTAGTACTGATCATGGTTATTAGTGATGAAGACTATGGTTACTACTGATGGGGCAGAAACATTTGATACTGATGAGTTGATACTGGTGAATACTATAACTAACTTACTACTGATCATGCACATATTGAAGATACTACTGATCATTAGTAGTTACTACTGACGTTGGTTTTGGACTTACTACTGATTATCAAAGTTACTACTGATCATCACATTTACTACTGATGATGCATATTTACTACTGGTGATTGAAGTTACTACTGATACACGTATTTGGAAGCAAATCAAGTCCGAGATCTTCGCAGAATTAGTTATAGAATGTTATTCAATGTATATCTTTTATAATTCGATGTAAATCAAGTCCTAGAATAACTAGGGTAAATAGTTAGGCTTCAAGGACTGCTATAAGTAGTTCCTTACGAATTGTAAACGTACGTGTGTATTGTTAATCAATAATATACATTGAAGCTTTTTGTGAATCACTGTGTTCTTAATATTATTGTTCATTGTTCGTTCAATATACAGTATTCTATTGTTCTTATTATATTAATACAAGTGTTGATCCGCTGCAACTTCTTGTTATTAGTAGATCTGGGTTGACAATAACTTGTTTTGGTTATTCGATCCTGACAAGTGGTATCAGAGCTTTGTGGTTCTAGATCTACGATTTTTAAGAACAACAAAAAGTTTTAATCTTTAAAACACACAGATTGTTAATCATGACTGATAACAATGAAAGTACTCAACCAAATAAAATCCCTATACTCACTCCCAATAACTTTGGAATGTGGAAGAATCGTATTAAGCAATACATGCTTATTACTGATTATTCCATGTGGGAAGTTGTTGTTGAAGGAAACAAAACCGTTCACAATCAAGCAACAAGTTCTGCAACTGAAGCAAACAAACTCAAGTGTGAAAAGGAGAAGAAAGACAGAGGAATTGAACTCAAAGCACTAAGCACTCTTCTACTGGCCATTCCTAATGATTATCAACATCTCTTTGTTGAATATGATGATGCAAAGATGTTGTGGCAGACACTGGAAAAGAGATTTGTTGGCACCAAAAGCACCAAAAGAAACATGAAGTCTGTACTAAAACAGGACTTTGAAAACTTCAAAGGCCAAAAGAATGAATCCCTATCTCAAATCTTTGATAGGTTCAACAAACTCATCGGTGAATTGAATCAAGTTGGTGGGAAACCAGACAATGATGATGTCAACAGAAAGTTTCTCAGATCTCTTGGAGAAGAATGGTCTATGTACACAGTCATATATAGACAAGGTGATGCTCTGGAAGAAAAAGAGCTTGATGAATTGTACAATGAGCTAAGGGTATTTGAATCTGAGGTAAGCTCTAAAACTCCTAATTTATCTTCAAACAATGATGCTTTTGTGTCTAGTACAGGAACAGGTCAGGAAGCTGCAAAGGCTACAGATTGTGAAGATACTGCAAGAGAATCCTTCTTCACTAGTCATGTGCATACTGCACTAATTAGTGATGATTTGGAACAATTGAATCCTGATGATCTTGAAGAGATGGATCTAAAATGGCAGATGGCTATGCTGAGCCTGAGAACCAAAAGGTTCCTGAAGAGGAATGGTAGAACAAACCTTAACTACAACAAAGGTGACAAGGCTGGATTTACCAAGACTAAAGTCAAATGTTACAACTGTAACAACCTTGGGCACTTTGCTAAAGAATGTCCTCAGCCAGACAAAAGATCAAACTCAACTGCTCTTGTTTCACAACAAGGACAAGGCTATGATTGGAGCTTTCAAGCAGAGGAACATGCACAGAATCAAGCTCTCATGGCTTTCACTGATTCTCCTACTAAGGTATATTCTAAATCTTACACTCCTGAATGCATTAAAGCATATAAAGATTTAGAAAAACTTAATAAAGAAACACTTGAAGAGATGATTCTAAATAGAAACAGAAGAATTGAATATAATGGTTGTATAGCTGATCTTGAAAATCAAATTAAAATTTATAAAATAACTGATCAAAAGATAAAAGAAGAATTGCTACAAACCACATATGAAAAAGAACATCTTGAATTAAAATTAAAAGAAACTTTAATCAAACTAGAAGAATATCAAATGGAATTAGAACAAAACAAATTAACCATTAAAAAGTTTGAAAGAAGTTCTCAAATTGTTAATGAATTAACAAGTAATCAAACCACAGAAAAAGTTGTGCATGGAGTGGGATATCATGCTGTACCACCTCCATATAAATTCATTCCTCCACTTAAAGATAGTTCAGAAAGAATCATAAATGAATTAAAAAATGAAAATCAAACTGAATCTAATAATGAAACATCTGAATCAAATGATACATCTGATGATGATCAAACTACAGACTCAATTGACACAAGTTTTCACACAGCACAAAGTCAAGATGACTCTCCTAAATATGATGCAGAAAATATACCAAAAATTTTAAGAAGGGGAAATGAAAGAAACAAAAATCAACTCTTAGATCAAAGAAAACCTGAATGTGCTAAGGATAAGAAATTAAGATGTGTTATTTGCAACAAAGTAAACCATTTAGCAAATGATTGTCACTTCAATCCAATTAACTGCAAAGAGTTCAAAGAATTTAAAAATTCTAAAGCAAAAGCAAAAACACAAAGGTTAAAGATACTACTGATCCATCAGTAGTAAATAAAACAAAATCTCTAAAATCTGAAACACCAAAATTTGAAAGAAATGCACCAAGGTTTGTGCAAAATAAAAGAGTTGGAAGCCCTAAGAACAGCAATTATTTCAATAATAATGGAAAAACAAATCAAAATAAACAATATTTTAATTTTTCCAACACCAGTAGAAACTTTAACAGGTTTACTACTGATTCTAACCCTAATTACAATGCTGTTGGGCACCAGTACCAAAACACTACTGGTAAAAACCCTAATTTTAAAAATACTACTGCTGCCAAACCAAATGTTAAAAACACTACTGGTTATCCTAAACATGGTAATTACCCAAATACTACTAGTCCATCAGTAGTAAAGTATTCAAAAGCTAAATATAATGGGTATAGACCAAGGTCAGTAGTAAACTCAGACACCAGTAACAAATCCAAAAGGGCAGTAGTAAAACAAAACACCAGTACTAAACAGGTATGGGTACCAAAAATGTTTAAAATTAAATCTTCTAAATCTTACTTCTCAAAGGATGAACCCAAGACATATAAAGCTTGGGTTCCCAAACTTAACTAATCCTTTACTTACTTGTGCAGAGCATTCAGATCCCTGAAGAAGGTAGAACATGGCACATTGATAGTGGATGCTCAAGGCACATGACTGGAAATCTGCAAATTCTTAAAGATTTCAAGTCATTTGATGGAGGGTATGTGGCCTTTGGTGAGAACCCAAAGGGAGGTAAGATTACAGGCAAATGTACAGTTACTAATGGTAAAATCACTTTTGATGATGTATTTTATGTAGCTGAGCTAAAATACAATCTTGTCAGTTTGTCTCAAGTATGTGATAAAAAGAACAAGATTCTTTTCACAGATATTGAGTGCATCATTCTTTCTCCTGACTTTGTTTTAGATGAAAAATATGTAGTTTTGAGAACTCCAAGGAGAAATAATGTGTATTGCCTGGATATAGGGGGAGAACTCATTTCTTCAAATGAGGTCAACTGTTTTATATCCAAGGCAAACACTACTGAATCAGAACATTGGCATAGAAGGATGTGTCACACAAACTTTAAAAATATGAACAATTTAGTAAGAAAGAATTTGGTAATTGGATTACCACAAAAACAGTTCATGTGTGATCATCACTGTGTTGCATGCCTAAAAGGTAAACAACATAAGTCTTCTCATAAGTCCAAAAGTGTAAATTCTATTTCTGTTCCTTTACAACTCTTACATATGGACCTTTTTGGATCTACAAATGTAATGAGTATTGGAAAGAAACAATATTGTCTTGTTATTACTGATGACTTTTCCAGATATACATGAGTTTTCTTTCTCAGGACAAAAGATGAAACAAGTGAACTCATCAAGAACTTAATTGTTAAACTGGAGAACACATCTGATCAAAAAGTTAAAGCCATAAGATGTGATAATGACACAGAATTTAAAAATGCTAACCTAATTAACTTTTGTGATCTTAAAGGTATTGACAGGCAATACAGCTCACCTAGAACTCCTCAACAAAATTGTGTAGCTGAAAGAAGAAATAGAACCATCATTGAAGCAGCAAGATCAATGTTAGCAGACTCAAAATTACTAATTACTTATTGGGCTGAAGCTGTTAATACTGCCTGTTATGTACAAAACAGAGTATTAATAGTTAAGCCACATCATAAAACACCATATGAACTTTTTAACAAAAGAAAACCTTCCATAAGTTTCTTAAAATCATTTGGTTGTCCTTGTACTATTTTGATTACAAGAGAACAAATTGGTAAGTTTGACTGCAAAGCTGATGATGGAATCTTTGTGGGATACTCTACTCAAAGCAAATCATACAGAGTGTTCAACAAAAGATTAAGGATTATTGAAGAAAGCATAAATGTATCCTTTAATGAGAATATTCCTAATGAACAAGGAAATGGTCCAGATTGGCTATTTAACATAGACAATCTAACCAAATCCTTTAACACTAACTTGGATTTAAATGCTGGTGATTCAAATTGTCATACTCAAAAGGAAGGAACATCATCTTTCAATACTAGTCAAGAAGAGATGAGATACATAGTAGTTGATACTGTTCCCACAGAAAATACTGAGGACAGTAATAACTCAGATTCTGGGGGCAGTAGTGAATCAGATAATGAGGACAGTAGTAATTCAAATACTACTGATCCCTGTAATAACCTAAATACTACTGATCCCAGTAGTAACTCAGATCTAGCTAATGATGATGAACCAAACATCAATGAAAATGAAGAACCTCAAGAGGAACAAATCCCTGAAACAAATGAGTCAAATCTTGAAAATCAACTAGTAGTTGATAGAGCTACAAACTCAAGGACTCAAAAGAACCATCCATTAGACAATGTTCTAAGTGATGTTAACTCACAACTACAAACAAGAAGCAAATTAAATAAAAGTCTAACTGCAAACATGTGTAACATAAGTTTAATTGCTAATGAATGTATGTTTGAATGTTTTCTGTCTCAGGATGAACCAAAGAAGATTCAACAAGCAATGAAGGATCCAAACTGGATTGAGGCAATGCAAGAAGAACTCCTTCAATTCAAATTACAAGCTGTTTGGACACTTGTGCCTCTACCCAAAGGAAAAAGAGCCATTGGAACAAGATGGATCAATAGAAACAAGAAAGATGAAAGAGGTATAGTGATCAAGAACAAAGCCAGACTTGTAGCCCAAGGATACACTCAAGAAGAAGGAATAGACTATGATGAATTATATGCTCATGTTGCTAGAATTGAAGCAATCAGAATATTCCTAGCATATGCTTCATACAAGAAGTTTAAAGTCTATCAAATGGATGTGAAGAGTGCATTCCTGTATGGGAAAATTGAAGAAGAGGTTTATGTATGTCAACCTCCAGGTTTTGAAGATCCAGAAAATGGTGACTATTTATTCAAACTAGACAAAGCTCTGTATGGCCTACATCAGGCACCAAGAGCATGGTATGATACATTATCATCCTACCTGTTGAAGAATGATTTTAAAAGAGGAGCTATTGACAAGACTCTGTTCACAAGAAAGGTCAAAAATGATATACTACTAGTTCAAATCTATGTAGATGATATCATTTTTGGATCAACAAAAGATTTATTGTGTAAAGAGTTTGAAGATCTCATGCAAACCAAATTCAAGATGAGCTCCATGGGTCCAATGAACTTCTTCCTTGGACTCCAAGTCAACCAAAGATCAGATGGTATTTTGATAAACCAATCAAAGTATGTTAAAGACATCTTGGAGAAGTTTGCCATGAAAGACTGCAAGAGTGCAAGTACACCAATGGAAACACACAAACACCTACATCCTGATGCTGAGGGGGAGGATGTAGATGAACACTTATATAGATCAATGATAGGCTCTTTGATGTACTTAACTGCATCAAGACCTGACATTATGTACAGTGTTTGTGTGTGTGCAAGATATCAAGCAAGACCTAAAGAACTACACTTGCAGGCTGTCAAAAGAATATTAAGATACTTGAAAGGCAAACCATCACTTGGTCTATGGTATCCACATGACTCACCATTTGAACTCATAGCCTACACAGATAGTGACTATGGAGGTGAATGTCAAGATAGGAAGTCCACTACTGGTGGATGTCAATTCTTTGGATCAAGACTGGTGTCATGGCAATGTAAGAAACAAACAAATGTATCCACATCAACTGCTGAAGCAGAGTATGTAGCTGTATCTGCTTGTTGTGCTCAAGTACTTTGGATTCAAAACCAGCTTCTAGACTTTGGTATCTCTATCCTTAAAACTCCTATTTTTATTGATAATCAAAGTGCTATTAGTATTGTGAACAATCCAGTAAAACACTCTAAAACTAAACACATTGAAATAAGATTTCACTTTATAAGAGATTGCAATGAAAAGAAGTTAATCAAAGTAGTTAAAATTCATACTGACAATCAATTAGCAGATCTCTTTACAAAAGTATTTGATGTAGGAAGATTCAGCTTCCTAGTTAGCAGTATTGGAATGATTTTAATAAATTAATTTCACAATCAAAATCATGTGTAAGAGTTTTTCTGTTGTAAAAAGGTATTTATTTTAATAAGTGTTTTACTACTGGTAGGTCATTACTACTGGTGTGTATTGAGTATGCACAAATACTGTTGGAATATGCTTCACGCGTATAACATATAGTTATATGGCTAGTAGTTTGTGAGCCTAAAGGGTCACACACTTAAACACTTAACACCATAAGATATATAATATAATTAGGGTAATTACATTATATATTAATATAAGCTACATGCTTGTATATATTAGAGTTTAATATTAATTGTTAATATTGAAACTTAATTGTAAGCAAATAGAAGAAACAAAGACAATGGACTAGAGTGAAAATAATCAATGGTTTATGGAAATCATTAATGGGAATTATGGCACCATAATGGTCCATAAACTCCCTCTTTTGTCCTCTCTTTGACCGTCCAAGAAAACACACACAAAAGGTGTTTTTTGTTTCTTCTTCTTTGCAAGCACAAGGACTAGCATCCTCCTTTGGTGTTCAAGAAGAGTGTTGTGTGGATCAATCTTTAGAGGTATTCTCCTTTAGAATACTTGGTTTCGGTCACCATCTTCATCCATACGAATCATAAAGAGCAAAGGCTTCAAGGGTATGAAATGTTCCTCCACTCTCTTTGATTTATTTATTAGTTTAATTGTATGATTAATATCAAGATCCGTTTATGGTGATTTGATCTTTTCCGCTGCGTTTGTTAAAATGTTTTAACCGAAAATCACCTATAGTGGTATCACGAGTCATTATATTAATCATATAATTAGCTAGATTTAAAAGTGGCAAAAATCAATCTTTTTTGATGTAAAAAACCATCCGATCGGACAAGAAGAAAAAAAAACCGTAGGGTTTTTTATTTAAAATTTCGGTTTTTTAATTAAAAGTGGGTTAAAACTTGTATTTTTGGAACCCAATTGCCATTTATTACAAAATCACATCAAAAAATTAATCTAGTTTATTGAATTTTTTTTGATTATTTGGCTTGGAATTACTTGTTTAATTTTGTTTTTTGATATGGCAAAACATGTATTTTTGCCATATCCCAAGCCAAAGCCTTGTCAATTGTTGCTTGTTTGTGCAAACCGATGAAAGCCTAGACCTTTGTGAATGAATGTGTTGATTGTTTGGTTGTTTTGGTTGATTTGGGAAAAGCCGTGTTTTTGGCTTAAATTGTTGTAATTTTGTTTCAATTTTTTCTTTTATTTTGGTGCCATGTTTTGGGGAAAATTTCATTGTAAAAGTAATTAGAATAGTTGTATTTTATTTCTTTGTATGTTGTAATTTGTTGACCAAAGATGGAGAGAAAATGAGGACAAAACAACAATTTTCGGCACCTCCTGCGCAGCTGCACGAAAACAGACTTTCCCGGCGATTGGCTATTCCGTTGGACCTGAAACCACCGCCAAAAGTTCCGCAACTCAGGGACCTACAACTTTACAGAAGGTGGGGAAGACCACCGAAGACTCCTTTAGAGACTTTTCGGGCCTTGAAGTCAGTCTGAATTTTCTGGCAGAATGTATTTTTTCACAATTGTTGGTTTCTACTTGCCCATGAATGTCATGAGGGCAAGTGGGATCCCATTGGGTTTATGTAGGCCCGTTTGGGTTCATGTTGGCCCGTCCCCTAGTTTGACCCTTCGGTCCGTCGTGATGACTCACGTGACCGAACCTAGGATTTCATCGGTTGAGGTTTGCACAATTTTTGTTGCATGTTTTATTCTTTGTTTGTGGTTGTTTTCTTTTCTATTAGATACAAGTAGTAAAACAAATAAAAAAAATGGTTTTTAGACACAAACATTAAAACATCCAAACTCTTAATCATCGATGATTACTAGTTAATCATTGATGATTAACCTTTAATCTAAAATTGTTTTGAGATTAAACTAAAGTTTAAATACGATTTGAAACTTAACCATTAATAATCGCTAAATGTTTTTACCGTTTATTAAACGACTTATGAAGTGGTATGAATGAAGTACATGATTCATTCATATCTTAATAAAATTTTATCAATTAAAATTTAAATATACCTAAAATTTAAGTCACGCCGTCCAATCGGTTGATAATCACTTGCTTCTATTTTTGAATTCACGTGAGACGTGGTTTGAATTTAGATCCGAGGTCATTATTCTCTACGGTGAGACCTAGATCTATTTTGACATGATTTCACATTGGATGACTTAATCAAGTTAACGGTGAGACCTTGACTTGAGGCGAAGATGCGACAAACATGCCACTTGACCCTAGATGCTTGTTCACTATGTGCCATGCAGTCCCATACCTCTAAGAGTTGCACTTGTAATGCAATTGTTGATCGTCACCTACCTATTGGATCTATCATCTCTAGCAGATCAACTGATGCGATGATAGAAGCTCAATGGGATCTTAGCTTTTAATTAAAATTAATTGGGTAGTTAATTGATTAAAAGAAATTATTATTGAAAATACTATTTTTTGAACTTTGTGTGTTATACAGATAACAACAACAAATCAAAACCTAAGTATCTCCACTCTAAAATCAGTTCTTGAAAGCTGAAACTGACTAATATCAACTTTGTCGACTGATATCGAACTCTAAGGATTGTCCTTAGAGATGGGAACAAGTTGATACACCTATAAGAGGCCTTACCTGAGGCACCTCCTGCAAATGCTTCTGCTGCTGTTCGTCAAGCCTTTACCGAAACGTTTTAACGAACACCAAGAAGTCGCTACTCCTATGCTTGTGAGCATGAACCCCGAGATCCGAAAGAACTTCGAGGAACTCACAGCATATGACACGATAAGCGAGTTAAAAAAAATGATATTTGAACAACAAGCAGAACATGAACTGTTCAAAACAGTTAAAGCATTCCACGCTTACAAGCAGGCTAGGCCAATCAAATAGCACTTATATCTTGAATATAAAAATGGTATATTGATCAAATGGAACGTCTTGGTTACCCATTGCCACAAGTCTTGGAATGAGCTTGATTCGTACCTCACTATCCAAGGACTATGACCAGTTTGAAAAGAGTTTTAAAAATACATAGCATGGGGAAGACAATTGGTGTATTACGTGCTATGGTAAAACTGGTTGAGCAAAGGTTACCCAATTCTTTTCTAGAAATCAGGGAAGGTAAACCGCAAGCACAAGGCAAGAGTCTAGGTAAGGGTAAGCTAGTTTACTTTTCCAAACCTACGATTCCCCCACATGCTAAAAAGGAGCACCCTACAAAGGATATCTCTTGCCATCATTAAGATAAAACCGGCCATTGAAGGAGGAACTGTCCTGCCTACTTGGCAGAGTTGATGAAGGACAAATGTGTTCTGGCTAGCACATTAGGTATCTTCATTATAGAACTCTATACTTTTACTAATAAATCTTGAGTGTATGACACTAGTTGTGGAACTCACATTTACACAAATGTGCAAGATTAAAAGTAAAGTATAAAGCTAAAATAATGGAAGCTATGATCTAATCCTTCCTAGTGCGTTAATTATTGTTTTGAACAATTGTGAATTATGCATTGTTTAGCTTTATCGTTTGTTGAATAATGATTTATTCAAACTATTATGGATTATGATATTTTTTTTATTATGAAAAATAACATATTTTATAACTATTCCTTGTAATAGTATGTTTGAAATTGATATGCATGATCCAGATTCAAACGATAGTTCTATATAGAAATGTAGCACTCAAGAATCCAAAACGGTTTGGATTCCATTTACCTAGAGCATTGTCATCTTTTCCACATAAACAAGAAACGCATTTTGACACTACCACACGAAGGGCTTCTTAACAAATGATTATGAATCATTTAAATGCCTCTCTTGTATATTATGGAAAGATAACAAGAAATCTTTTCTCCCATGTTGGCGAAAGAGCTAAAAATCTACTTGGACTCATACATACTGATGTATGTGGCCCTTTTAGAACTAAGACTAGGGAAGGAGTTACCTACTTTATCACTTCCACTGATGATTTCAGTAGTTATGGTTATGTTTACTTGATTAAACATAAACATAAAATCTTTGAAACGTTCAAACCTTTCTAAAGTGATGTAGAAAATCAACTCGGCAAGACAACAAAGGATTTCCGTCCTAATCGAGGAGGAAAGTACATGAGCCAAGAGTTTCAGGATCATCCAACCCAACGTGAGATTGTCTCACAATTATCTCCTCCATACACTCCACAAGATCATGGTGTGTCTGAAAGGAGATATTGGACCCTGCTTGACATGGTTCGATCTATGATGAGTCCTAATACTCTTCCTCTATCCTTTTGAGGGTCATGCACTGAAGTGTGCTGCTCGAATACTTAATAATAGTTCCAACCAAGAGGTTAAAAAGACACCATATGTGATATGGCTTGGGAAAGTCCCTAATTTGTCTTACTTGAAGATCTGGGGTTGTGAGGATCTCGTGGAACGAGACATGCCGAACAAACTTGAGCCCATATCTATCAACTGTATCTTCATTACTATTTTACTACCCACCTGAGAACAAATTGTTGTTTATCGGTATGCTGAGTTTCTTGAGAAAAGTCTCAATTCACAAAGCAAGTGGGAGCACCATAGACTTTGACAAGATTCAAAGCGAAGATGCACAATCTTCTGGTAACACTAGCAAACATCATTATGAGGCTGTACATATAGATGTTGGACCACATAATGATGTTGTTCCCATTCGTAGGTCCGCAAGGACACCTCATGCACCTGAACGATATAGATTTATGTCGATGCTGAGGGGCAAAGTTTCGAGGATCATAATGAACCCCCTAACTGTCAAGTTGCATTATCGAATTTTGAATTCGAAAAATGACTTGAAGCTATGAATGCGAAAATGAAATCCATAAGAGACAATCAAGTTTTGAACTCAGTTGGTCTTTCTCAAAACAGTAAGACTGTTGACATGGATGAAAATATACACACCTATAAAGCTCTTGTAGTAGCAAAAGGTTACACTCAATTCTACGAGATTGACAATGATGAAACCTTCTCGCTTGTTACTAAAGACGTTAGGATTCTTATAGCCAAAGTAGTGTACTATGACTATAAGATTTGGTTAATGATGAAATAAAATGTTTGTTTCACCTAAAATCCAAACTGAGCATGTGTATATACGAAAGCTAGTGGGAGCATTGCCATTTCTCAAATCATACATGTTGATGACATGTCACTCATGTGAAACAATATACCATGGCTACAAGATGAAAATCCTGGCTTGGAAATGTTTTAACATGAAGGATTGTAGAAATACGACACACATACTTGAAGTTAAGAATCTATTGGAATAGATCAAAGCGGTTGATTGGTTTAAGTCAAAGTGCTTACATTGACAAAATTCTAAAATGGTTTAGAATGAATGCTCCCAAATGAGGAAGTCCTCGTATACAACACAATGTAAACTTGAGTGAGACTCAAGGACCTTCCATACCTGATATGGTGAAGCGAATGAATGTAATCCCCTATGAGTCGGCTATTCCATTCATCATGTATGTTGTAAGAAGCACTAGTCCAAACGTAACGTCCTTAAGGGATCTTACTAGAAAATACCAACAGAATCCACGAGAGAGTCACTGGATCAGTGTTAAGAACACAAAGTATTTTTGAAATACTGGATATATGTTCCTTGGTTATGGTGGAGATACCAAACTGAAGCTAAGTATACTTGCTATACTTATGCTAGTTTTGAAATAGGTCGTGATGACGCTAGACCCTATTTACGAAGGTTCACTACATTCGAATGATTAATCGAGATATGTGAAATTCGTACTCTTAAAGTTCAAACAGATAACTAACTAGCTGACACTTTATCGAACTCAATGTCTTGTTCCAAACATATTGAATATGAATGGAACTTTGGACTTCGACAAGCTATTAGTTTCATGTAAATCTGTTTTAGTATTTGGATAATGGAACATTGAGCAGTATTTATTGGAATAAATTGATATATTTGATATGGTCATTTTTATATGAATATCTACTGTGTTCTATATTTGCATGTTTATATCCATGAATATTTACTGTGTTTTATATTCTAAATTGTCCATTGTCATAATTAATAATATGGGAATATTATTAAGACAAATCTGAGGGCATTGATGACATTATCTTAGTATGACTAAGGATGATGAAATCAAACTCACATGTTGTTCATAATGATGCACAATTGGACTGACCCAACCTATGAGAAATCACTTCATGGATTTATGTCACAAGTGAATCTCACAAAGGCTTTGTCACTTATCCTTTGACTTGAGATGCAAGTTGGTTTGTGTATGCAGAGGGGCAACCTTTGATATGGTTAAACGCTGACCTGAATAAGGCTGTTATAACAACCATTATCGGGTTTGTCATTAAGCATATGACAGACACGTGCAGTCAACAAAGAATTTGTTCCTCCACACATGTGGATTAGATACTACTGGGCCCCTCGATGATTTGAATAGATGTGTGTGTGGCCACACCCAAAAGGTAATCAAGATGAATCTTGATTGGTTTTGGTAATCTACTTCAATGTATAGATCGAGAAACAGAATCGTTGAAATTTTAGATTGACATTAATCCTTGTCTAAAATTCAACATAGTATCAGTAACAAAAGGATAACTGCTCGAAAAACTTTGAACAAAGATTTTATGAAACTCCTCATGTACTTCTAGGGGCATTGGCGGGTTGCTAGACTCTAACCTTTGCTTGTATAACTACTTGATGTTATCACGTGCGCAAGTGGGAGCTGTTGGAATATGCTTCACGCGTATAACATATAGTTATATGGCTAGTAGTTTGTGAGCCTAAAGGGTCACACACTTAAACACTTAACACCATAAGATATATAATATAATTAGGGTAATTACATTATATATTAATATAAGCTACATGCTTGTATATATTAGAGTTTAATATTAATTGTTAATATTGAAACTTAATTGTAAGCAAATAGAAGAAACAAAGACAATGGACTAGAGTGAAAATAATCAATGGTTTATGGAAATCATTAATGGGAATTATGGCACCATAATGGTCCATAAACTCCCTCTTTTGTCCTCTCTTTGACCGTCCAAGAAAACACACACAAAAGGTGTTTTTTGTTTCTTCTTCTTTGCAAGCACAAGGACTAGCATCCTCCTTTGGTGTTCAAGAAGAGTGTTGTGTGGATCAATCTTTAGAGGTATTCTCCTTTAGAATACTTGGTTTCGGTCACCATCTTCATCCATACGAATCATAAAGAGCAAAGGCTTCAAGGGTATGAAATGTTCCTCCACTCTCTTTGATTTATTTATTAGTTTAATTGTATGATTAATATCAAGATCCGTTTATGGTGATTTGATCTTTTCCGCTGCGTTTGTTAAAATGTTTTAACCGAAAATCACCTATAAATACTACTGGTAAGACAATACTACTGGTAAATGATTGTACTCACATATACTACTGGTCTCTAAAAATGGTGGTTACTACTGCTAGGGTTGGTAAATTAGGTCAGTATTACAATTCATTAGTTACTACTGATGTCTACAGTCACTACTGATGTCAAAATCCTTAGTTACTACTGACGTTCATAGATACTACTGACGTTTCCTACTGGTATCTAATTTACTACTGGTCTTTACATTGTCAAAGTTACCAAACTAACCCCCATGAAAATAACCGTTGTGTTATGATTCGAAGGGCAACTTAGTCTTTTTGCAGAACAAATCGTAAGTTATAAATAGCTGAAGTCGATTAGTCTAGCATTATCCTCACATCGAGTTGCTAAATCCTCTCGATAAACCCTAAACCGCGATCATAATCCCTGCACCAGTAACAACATTCATACTTTTTCTCTCAAATCAAACGATCAAACACAAACATCGACAACAATGGCACCTCTACAATTTCTTGATGTTCAAACAAATCTTAAATACTCAGAGTTTCACAACATGTGTGCGTATCTAAAGAATCCAGACGGAACAAAAGATTTTCGTCCAATCGTCAACTTTTTAAAGAACTCTTATATAAAGTTTGCACTCACTGTAAACCCTAAAGCCTATCAACAACACCTGGTGAGTTTCTGGGAGAATGTAGAACAAGTCGACGATACAGACTTCACTAAGATTAGGTCAGTAGTAGATGGAAAAGAATTCTTTATATCAGAACGATCAATCAGACACCATCTACAACTCCATGATGATGAAGGTATGTTTTCTTTACCCAAGGAAGACCGTGTTGAATGTTTCCAAAACATGGGATATGAGGGAAGACTTGACATTGTCACTTTCCAAAAAGGTCTTCTCTCCCCCACAATGGAAATTTTTAATACACACCATTCAACACTGTCTTTCTCCTAAAAGAAGTTCTTGGAATGAGTTTAACAAGTCAATAGTATCTGCTGTTGTTTGTTTATGCACAGACCAAGTATTTAACTTTTCATATATGATTTTTGAGGGAATGTTGGGAAATCTTTCTACTTCAAAATTTTTAATGTATCCCAGATTTCTTCAACATTTAATAAATTGTGAATTGCAAAACTTGTCAACTCCCAAAAATATTTTTACAACACCTGAGTTGAACAAGAAAGTTTTCTCAAATATGAGAAAACAATTTAAATTTTCGGGTAAGGAAACCCCTCTGTTTCCTAACATGATCAAAGATCAACCAAATCTTGGAGAAGGTTCAATCAAAGATACAACCCTAATTGAACCTCAACCCACTCCTTCACCCCCAAATGCAGCCCAAACACAACCCCAAACAGTCACTCAATCATCCACCCAATTAGATGTCCTGAATGTGTCCCAGGAACATGAATTAAATCTGCAGAGTGCTAATCTTCACTCTGTAGAAGACCAGCCAATAGCCAAATCAGTCCAGAAAAGATATAAAAGGAAGAAATCTTCCTTAAAGGACACCAGGGGACCCATTGAGTCAAACCCCAGGCTCCAAGAGTTGTCCTCCAAGGAGGAGAGAGGACATGAGGAAAGGGCTCTCACTACTGATGCTCCAAAGGTGGGTGCACAGGATAGTGAGAACATCACTAACACCCAGACCTTGGCAACTCTTAGTGATGACTCTTTTGAGGAATTACTAAGAGGACCCCGGTGCCAAGAAACCACAAGGGGGGGGGGGGGGCACTACTGATTCTTCTAGGAAGAAGAGAGTGTCCAAACAACCCATTTCATCACCAAGAAGTGATGAGGGTAGAACTGAAACCATTGATTTGACGGAAAGGATGGAAAACCTTAAAGCCAATGTACCTGTTAGTGAGCCCGATGATCTTGCTAGAAGGAGTGAGGGCAGTATTGAACAAAAACAATTGACGGATAGGATGGAAAACCTTGAAACCACTGTACAAGATTGCCTGAAATATTTAACAAATCAAGGAAGAACCATGTCCTATATGAAGAAGCACATTAATACCATCAACAAAAGAATGAAAATGTATGAGCACATGCTTCTTCAACAAACAAAGATTATAATAAGATTGAAAAAGAAGGTTGACAGTAGTGATGCTCCACCAGTTGAGCTCACTAAGGGGGAGAAGGACAACATACAAAACATGATAGATGAATCTATTGCAGCAGCAACCTCTCTCCTCAATCTTAAAGAAACAAAGGTTGATGAAGGCCAGGTTAATGATGAAGGCCTAGAAGACATGGATGTTACTGTTGAGCCTACTACTGATGCTCCTATAGAAGAACAACCAGAACAAGAAACATCAGCAGTAATTCCTACTACTACTGATGTCATAGCAGTAGTAAATCAAGAAGAGGCACCAAACACTACTGATGCCCTATCAGTAGTAATTCCTGAAGACATACCAGTAGTAACTATCTTGGCTACTACTGATGATATTATTGAGCTGCCACCACTACTTGAGCCTGCAGTAATAATTCCACCATCACCAGCAACAAGATCAACACAATTGATGGTGAAAGACATTGATGATGATATCAACTGGTTGGAAGTTGATGAATGCTCTTTACCTCCACATCCCAAAATACTTCACATGTCACAAATACACACCTATGGTCACAAATTTAGAATTGAAGCTACACCAGACACAAAGAGTGACAATTACATAGGAAAGGGAAAGGAAATTGCTGATGAAGACCAACCTAATAGAGCACAATGTAACGACCCAAAATTTTGGTATTAAATAAATTGTATAAAAATACGATAAAAAGGGATAAATCGTTTAAAGAACGTAGGAATTGGTTTCGTGTCGTTTGGAGACCGTACGAGAAAGTTATGGGCGAAACCGGGTCGGGGCAAAGATGAAAAAGTGCAGCCCTGCTGCCTAAAGAAGTTCGCGACGCGAACTATAGTTCCCGATCGGGAACTGTCAACAGCGATTGTCACCATCAAGCGTGAAGTAGTTCACGACCACTTAACGATCGCGAAGTATGCGAGCGAGGTGCAAAGTTAGCGACGCGAACAAGTTCACGCCGCGAAGTCTGGTCGAGCAGTATTAAAACGGGTTTGAGCTAGGGTTTCTTCATTTTCCACCCAACACTTGTGCAGCCGTTTTAGAGAGAGAAAGGGGGTGATCTTGGTGTTCTTGAGCTCAAATCTTCACCATCTTGAAGGATCTAAACATCAAAGGTAAGATTTCTTGATTATTGATGTTATCTAGCTAGTTATGAACTTTGTTTGGGTAGAAATGGTGGTTTGGGGAATCATTCATGTCATCTTTGGGGAAGATGATTAATCATGGGTGTAGAACACTCATAGTAAGCTTGTAAATGATGTGTACAAGTTGGATTTGGGTTTATTGATGGAAATCTTGAGCTAGGGTTTTGGGGTTTCACCAAGTTGGATGAACTTGGTGGCCAAGAATGTTGTTGTGGGTTTATTGGTAGCTAGTTATGGATAATAACTAGATTTTATGATGATATGGATGATAGGTCAAGAAGACCTAAAGATTGGTGACATTTCACAAGTTGTAAAGCAAGGATTCGTGTTGATAGACACGATTTGGAGTTAGCTTGGCTAAGGTGAGTATATGTGACTTTTAAACTG
Organism: Calendula officinalis; assembly: GCA_963853835.1. Classification (NCBI taxonomy): domain Eukaryota; kingdom Viridiplantae; phylum Streptophyta; class Magnoliopsida; order Asterales; family Asteraceae; genus Calendula; species Calendula officinalis. The sequence goes on from OY970826.1 coordinate 73,849,551, forward strand.
GGTACATAGCTAGTAAATGTTTTTATGATCTAATGATTTTGTCGAGTCTTTAAGTGATTTAGTCATTTATGTGATTTATGATGAATTGCTTGTTTGATAACGAAATGATTGATTTATTGAGAAATGATGGAGCTATAAGCTCATAACGATAAAAGATAAGTAACGATGATGATGATGATGATGTCCCTAGGGCCGTAGTAGATTGGAGGCATTCCGGTTACTACGGTACCTTAAGGTTAGTGGTAGATTGGAGGCATTCCGATTACCCAATACCTATGAGTCCCGGTAGATTGGAGGCATTCCGATTACCGTGGAAATGATGGTCTTGATAGATTGGAGGCATTCCGATTATCTTGACATTGGCCAATGATGAAAGTGATAAAGTGACCCAAAACAAACTTAGTAATATTATTTTAAGATTAAATAATATTATTTGACTAATTGCTTATCGGGTCTAAAACCCATGTATCTCACGAGACTATTTTGTCTCACGTACTACTTTATTTTTGGCTATGTACTCAGGATTCAGGATCGATGGATTAGAGGGTCGCGTTAGAAGTGGCCTTGTGTTGATTAGCTCGAGAGCTCGTAGGTAGTTCTCGTTTATCCTATGGTTATGATATTGCATTGTAACACCGGTTTTAATACTCTGATAAACTCTTATTGGTTTTTGTTAAACCGTATTTTGGGAATGTTGGACTTGTAATATTTTTATTTAAAAATATGATTTAAAAGGTGTTTTAAAAATTGAGGTGTTACAACTTGGTATCAGAGCTATAGTTTAAGTGAATTAGGTTGGATGTCCATCCTAGTCTTAGACTGTAGCAATAGGAATGTAAGATTCCTTGAGATCGATAGGTTGACCTTGAGACTTTATGTTAAGTTTAGGGTTGAACCTAGGGGACCTATGGAAGTTGTTATGCAGGGCGCAATATGAGTCTTTTGAGACCGTAGGGCATTAGTATGATAGGGTCGACCCCTATGATAAGTACCATGTTTTGATCTAATCGTGTTGTTTTTGACTGTTGAGCTGACCGTTTGAATCTTGTTTGTTGAATACGTTGGTATGGCGAAAGAATGAATGTGAAAAGTGGACGAGCTCCACTAAATTAGGAAGAGTTATGAATGAGAATGTGAACTAGACTATTGATGACCGTATGATTAAGGATAGAAGGAATGATTCCAATACCCGTATGAAAGAAGAGTCATCGAATGGCGAAGCCCGTAGTGAGAAGTAGCTACATAAAGAGGTAGCCAGACCTAGTCGGAAGAAATGGAAGGATGTTGTATAAGGTTGCCATAGCATGTAAGACCGTTGGGTAAATCGGAAGTTCTGAACCGGAGGTCACGATTGGTGGATTCGGTGGATTGAGCAAGTGCTAGAGAGTAGCAATCGAAGAAAGAAAGATATGATAAGTTTGACATCCATATAATTAAAGGGTGAGGCGTCGACACGGTGGAATGTGTAGTATGAAACTTTTGGAAAGAGAGTGCGGTACAATATGTTGTGAAAGGAACTCACGAGTGAGTTGAAAGGGGAAGTCTTCCCGGAAGGAAATCTAGAGGGGGGTTCATGATGCAGCCTCGGAGATCTTAGGTGAAGATTGATGTTATGTGATTATGGCTTAATTGTTTGGTTGTTGCACGAATTGGTGCTTTTAGAAATTGGAGACGAGTCGTACGACATGGGGATTTATTTTGGGAATGGTCTTCCCGGTTAGTGGTGTGTGTGGAAGTATGTATTGGAAAAGACTATAGACAAGTGTGTCGCATATAGTAAGGATATAAGGGTTGATACTAATATGTAAAAAGGATGAGACACGAGATATGGTGAGTTTTTTTTTACGGAAATGTAGTAGTACAATGAAGTACTAAGTCTTGATAAGAATTATCACTATGTGGCATATAGCCATGTCAAGTTTTGTGACAATAACGATGAAGTCGATATCAACGGTAGGAAAACAATTATTGATTACATGTCATGGTAATGGCATGACGGTATGGGGCATGGGGTAGTGTGAGACTACGAATGGAAAATAAGTATTTTAAGTATCGCGATGTATAAAGACGAGAGTATGGAAAGTTGGGCCAATGTGTGCCAAGTCATGAGTTACAAATGTGGACCGGAGTCGATTGGTCGACTTAAGATGACCGGGTTGACCGGTGGACTATGGTTGAAGGAATAGATTGATAGTTACCCCGGTGGTGACAAAAGATTTGGAAAGTTGATTAATAGGGAAATGAACCGTTTAAGGGAGATTAGTGTGTGAGTGAGACGGTAAATGGGAATCGGAAATTTTATTGGTTACCCGCGAGGTACAATGCTTATGCATAATATGATGGCCTTAAAGGCATGTGATAATGAAAAAGGTAATGTTATATGAAACGTATTAAGTAGTATGTCCGACGAGAAATGTGTGAATATGGAAGAAAATGATAGCGCGATGTTATGAAAATGTGCTGAATTGCACGGTGAATAAATGGACGATTAAAAGGGTAAGATAGGGGTAAAGTAAGTGATGTGAAAAGGTGTATACTAGTGAAGTATGCATGGTAGAATAAGAAAGAAATGATGAGATTAGCTCGGGGGATCCCCAGCTACTATGATGTTTGGGGTGGAATTGGCTGGGCGAATCCCAATGGTTCCATTCCGAGATTGGGGATGTTCCAATCACTGTGACAGCTTGGATCTTGATGGATTGGAGGCTTTCCAGTCATCTTGATGTGATAGTTGAATTACGGATTGTTATGTCCGTATGATAATGTTTATGTATTAATGAGATGAATGTATGACCATATGGTTGATTTGTATTGTTATAGTTCTACGTATTATATAAGAACTTGGTTTGCTAGTGCGGGTTGCATTAGGTCATGTATGGGTAGGAGATGCCTACGGTTTATAGAATATGAGGAAAGAGAACTCCTAGAGACCAACTTATTACTTGGTAACCAAGATATGGTAAAATTTCGTGAAAATTGTAGAATGTGTTGCGGTAGAGGATCTAATACCGATGTTTGAGAAAAAAAAAATTATGAAGTTGATCGGTGGGGTACAAAGATGGTTGAAGGAATACTAAGTGATAGTATGAGTGACCAAATGAAGGTCAAGAAACGGTAAATGTTAGTGTGACCTTTAAGTAAAGGTGCTACTCTCGGATTATTTGGGGAGGACCTTAAGTAAAAAGGAAACGAGAACAATTATTAAGAAAATAATGATGAGTAAAACCGGAAGCGATAAATTGCGGGTAGCACCTCGTGAGTAGAGAAATTGTTAGTTGGGAGAAGTATGGTTGACTTTATGCAAAAGTCAAGATTTATCAATTGGTGATTGGTTGACTCATGATGACCGGGTGAAAGAAAAGTTAGAAGTTTTAGTAATAATAGAATGGATCGAATAAGGACGATTGATAAATGAGTAGATTGGTGGGAAGCACTAGAAATGATTATGTGTATACCGTGTGGTATGATGTATAAGTAGGAAAATTGAAAGTAAATTGTGAAAGAAAATGATAGCATGATGCTAAGTGTAATAATGCATACATGAATTGTATGCAAGTCGGAATAGTTTTGTATGAGTCACTTTGGATTGGAGGCTTCCCGATCATTGTGACAGTTTGGGCCCTGATGGATTGGAGGCTTTCCGATCATCTCAGTGGCATAATTAAGTATGATTTGATGTATCAGGAATGTGAGGTTATATCTGTTGTATGTAGAACTTTATGGTTAATTATCATTATAATTTTATGGAAAATGAGAAATTGTGTTGAAACGCGGGTCGTGTTTAAGTAGAAGTATGAGTAGGGGATACCTACAAGTTAATGGTTCATGAAAAAGGAATGCTTTAGAAAGCACAGTGGTTAGTAGCCAATGAGTGGTGAAAGATGTATATCGGGTGGTTAGGCCACAATTGGATATGATTGGGGCTCTAGAGCCGGTAATCGGGAAATCCAAGTATGGTATGAGGATGCTTGAAGGAAATTATGAAAGGTATAAGTAATTGGATGAAAGTTAAAAAGTAATAGAGATTTGGTATGGATTTAAATGGAAGTTGTTAATCGATTGTGGGAATCGAAATCGAAGAAAAAAAAAAGGGAACAATTGAGAAAGGAAATCTAAATAGGAAATCGGGAATGAGAAGCTTGGGAAGCGATGCCTTAGTAATAAAGAATATGTGGAATTTAGCAAGGTAAGTTGACCTTATTCATAAAGTCAAGGTTAGTCAACTAGTAGATTGTTGACTTTAGTCAAAATTGGGTTTTGACTTTCATTTAAAATGGTGAGCCAAGGGTAAAGGCATAATACATCATCTACATGGGTATAATAGTGGTTAATGGATTAATGGAAATAATAGTAGTCAAAGAGTACGACTTCGACCGCTGGGTACTTCGGGTTGAATTTAGGAATCGGGTATGATTGTTGTCGGACCATGAATGTAAAGTCGATTGTTAAGGAATTGATGATTAATGGAACCACTAGTGGGTAAGAAATTGTCAAGATATGGTTGACTTGTGCTTAAGTCAAAGATGGAATGATGTTGACAATTTGGTCAAGGCTAGGCACTGACTATCATTTTGGTCAATTGGTTATTAGTAATGATCGGGTCATATCATCCCAATGGGTACAAAGAGTTTGGTTAAATAATTGGGTGTGTTAGGGTCGAATCATGAAACTTTGACCTGTTTGGGTGTTGTCAAGATTGAATTTGGGGATCGAGTATATGATTGTAGATAGATCATAAACTAAGGGTAAATTGTGAAGGAAAGGAAGATTTATGGGATCCTTTAGCGAGAAGGGAAAATGTTAAAGTATAGTTGACTTTGTTCTTAAGTCAAGGGTCAGACAAGGTTGGATTATATCGACTTGGTCGAAGCTAGATTTATTTTATTATTCAATCAGATAATTGTAATGGTTATGTCATGTTACTGTTTTGTGAATAGAGTGATCGGTTAAAGGATTTGAAGCGTTATGGTCAAATTGTGGCATCTTGACCCGTTTGAGTATTAAGGGCCTAAAATTGATTCTTTTGACCCGTTCGGATCTAACAGAGTTAAGTGAGTGTTTATATGCATGTGGTTGGTTAAATTGGAACGAGAAAATGTTGATGGTAATAACCATGGGAGAATGAGAATGGATGCTCGGTAGAATGGGGATTTGAAATTTTTGAGTGATTCCGAGGACGGAATCCTTTTAAGGGGTGTATAGTTGTAACGACCCGAAATTTTGGTATTAAATAAATTGTATAAAAATACGATAAAAAGGGATAAATCGTTTAAAGAACGTAGGAATTGGTTTCGTGTCGTTTGGAGACCGTACGAGAAAGTTATGGGCGAAACCGGGTCGGGGCAAAGATGAAAAAGTGCAGCCCTGCTGCCTAAAGAAGTTCACGACGCGAACTATAGTTCCCGATCGGGAACTGTCAACAGCGATTGTCACCATCAAGCGTGAAGTAGTTCACGACCACTTAACGATCGCGAAGTATGCGAGCGAGGTGCAAAGTTAGCGACGCGAACAAGTTCACGCCGCGAAGTCTGGTCGAGCAGTATTAAAACGGGTTTGAGCTAGGGTTTCTTCATTTTCCACCCAACACTTGTGCAGCCGTTTTAGAGAGAGAAAGGGGGTGATCTTGGTGTTCTTGAGCTCAAATCTTCACCATCTTGAAGGATCTAAACATCAAAGGTAAGATTTCTTGATTATTGATGTTATCTAGCTAGTTATGAACTTTGTTTGGGTAGAAATGGTGGTTTGGGGAATCATTCATGTCATCTTTGGGGAAGATGATTAATCATGGGTGTAGAACACTCATAGTAAGCTTGTAAATGATGTGTACAAGTTGGATTTGGGTTTATTGATGGAAATCTTGAGCTAGGGTTTTGGGGTTTCACCAAGTTGGATGAACTTGGTGGCCAAGAATGTTGTTGTGGGTTTATTGGTAGCTAGTTATGGATAATAACTAGATTTTATGATGATATGGATGATAGGTCAAGAAGACCTAAAGATTGGTGACATTTCACAAGTTGGAAAGTAAGGATTCGTGTTGATAGACACGATTTGGAGTTAGCTTGGCTAAGGTGAGTATATGTGACTTTTAAACTGGGTACATAGCTAGTAAATGTTTTTATGATCTAATGATTTTGTCGAGTCTTTAAGTAATTTAGTCATTTATGTGATTTATGATGAATTGCTTGTTTGATAACGAAATGATTGATTTATTGAGAAATGATGGAGCTATAAGCTCATAACGATAAAAGATAAGTAATGATGATGATGATGTCCCTAGGGCCGTAGTAGATTGGAGGCATTCCGGTTACTACGGTACCTTAAGGTTAGTGGTAGATTGGAGGCATTCCGATTACCCAATACCTATGAGTCCCGGTAGATTGGAGGCATTCCGATTACCGTGGAAATGATGGTCTTGATAGATTGGAGGCATTCCGATTATCTTGACATTGGCCAATGATGAAAGTGATAAAGTGACCCAAAACAAACTTAGTAATATTATTTTAAGATCAAATAATATTATTTGACTAATTGCTTATCGGGTCTAAAACCCATGTATCTCACGAGACTATTTTGTCTCACGTACTACTTTATTTTTGGCTATGTACTCAGGATTCAGGATCGATGGATTAGAGGGTCGCGTTAGAAGTGGCCTTGTGTTGATTAGCTCGAGAGCTCGTAGGTAGTTCTCGTTTATCCTATGGTTATGATATTGCATTGTAACACCGGTTTTAATACTCTGATAAACTCTTATTGGTTTTTGTTAAACCGTATTTTGGGAATGTTGGACTTGTAATATTTTTATTTAAAAATATGATTTAAAAGGTGTTTTAAAAATTGAGGTGTTACACACAAGGTCATGAAATGGTCAACAAAATCAATTATGCTAAGTCAGCCAAGCAGGATAGGTGGAAAGTAAAAAGAGTCAATTACTTGAAGAAAGTATCTGCTACTCTAGCAAGGGAAAATAGAAGATTATCTGAAGAAGCTAGAGTACAAGGCAAAGAATTTAAAGAGGTCAAGTTGGCAGACATAGCAGATATTTCTAAATTGCCGTAATTTCAACAAAAGGTCAAAACCAAACAAGTTGCAGAAACCAGAAAAGAATTACAACAAAGAGAATTACAAAAAATAAGGCAACTTGAATCTGAAACAATAGAACTTCTTGAAGCACAAGTACAAGAATGCAAAGAGCAGAAGGCTGATATGCCAGAACAATTTGCAGACAAGAAGAAAGAAATGGTCACATTCTTGAAGTCTAGAGGCCACAATACCAAGGCCTTTGGAAGAATGAAGTTGATCAACTTGATAGAGAAGTACTGTGTGGAGAAGAAGAAGGACCTTCTTGAACAAGATATTAAAGAGAAGGACATCATAAAGCTTGAACAGATAAACACCAAAGAAATGAAAGAAAGAAAGACTATAACTGGTGAAACATCTGGTGAACTCTCTTTAACTACAAGAAAAAGGAAGGCTGATCAATCTGAACTAGAACAACCAAAGAAGAAACTACAAATAGTTCAAGTTCATGATCTTCCTATTGCTCCCCTAGAAAGCAATCCAATCATCAACTGGAGATGTATAGATGATGTGATTGAGATTGTTAGAGAAGATAAGGTCACTCAAAGATTTAGAGCTTGGAAACCTTTAGTCATGTCTCTAACCAGAAGTGACATAATCAAGATGTTGATTATTGGTAAACCAAGAATGACCAAGAAGACCTGGAAGAATTCAGCTGCAGGATACATTACAGAAATGATTAATGCTGCTTTCTATCCAGATGAATATCCAGAGAAGTTTACAAATCCAGAGAATATTCAAGCCTGGAATGTGCTACCAACAGTCAATATGTACTTCTTTGAATATACAAGTAAGAAATGTGATTTATTCCTATATGAAAAAGAGTATCCTCACTCTGAGAAAACTCTTTATCAACTTTGGTGCATAAATTTTATTAAACCTAATGATGCTGTGATGTTCCAAAACAAATTGAATGAATTTGTGAAAAAGATCAGCAAATATATTATTGCACAAAGGAATAAAAGAAACCAACAGACTTTAGAAGGTGATCAGAAAAGAGCAAAACTGTTGGAAGAAAAGGAAATGAAGAAGAAGATGTGAAAAGAAACTTGATTGATTAAAAGAGAATCAATAAGTTTAGGGGGAGATTGTTAGAACAAATCACAGTTCAACTTATTACTAATGCTGTAGTTAGTACTGATCATGGTTATTAGTGATGAAGACTATGGTTACTACTGATGGGGCAGAAACATTTGATACTGATGAGTTGATACTGGTGAATACTATAACTAACTTACTACTGATCATGCACATATTGAAGATACTACTGATCATTAGTAGTTACTACTGACGTTGGTTTTTGGACTTACTACTGATTATCAGAGTTACTACTGATCATCACATTTACTACTGATGATGCATATATACTACTGGTGATTGAAGTTACTACTGATACACGTATTTGGAAGCAAATCAAGTCCGAGATCTTCGCATAATTAGTTATAGAATGTTATTCAATGTATATCTTTTATAATTCGATGTAAATCAAGTCCTAGAATAACTAGGGTAAATAGTTAGGCTTCAAGGACTGCTATAAGTAGTTCCTTACGAATTGTAAACGTACGTGTGTATTGTTAATCAATAATATACATTGAAGCTTTTTGTGAATCACTGTGTTCTTAATATTATTGTTCATTGTTCGTTCAATATACAGTATTCTATTGTTCTTATTATATTAATATAAGTGTTGATCCGCTGCAACTTCTTGTTATTAGTAGATCTGGGTTGACAATAAACTTGTTTTGGTTATTCGATCATGACACATTCTTCACAGGAAACATTCCTTCTTTTATATGACAAAAGAATACTACACGAATTTCATTCAAGTTTTGTTCAGATTTTTATTTCGCACTTTCCTTTCTCTGCTTTCCTTTGCTGTACATGTAAATTGACTTTAAATGTAAACTCATTTGGTTCCTAAAAATAAGGTGTTTTTATGAATTAAATTGAGGGGCAAAAAAGATATTCAGGGGTCGTTTGTTTTATTGTAAATTTAGGCCTGTAAACGAACCGAACGAACACGAACGGGCTTTGTTCGTGTTCGTTTGTTAAGGAAAAAATGTGTTCACGAACACTTATCGAACGGAATTTTATGTTCGTGTTCGTTTGTTAAGAAAATTTAGTGTTCACGAACGGTTCGTGAACGAGGGTAACAAACATAAATGAACACAAACGGACGTAAACAAACATAAACATACACAAAACAAACACAAACAAACACAAACGTACACAAACAAACATAAACAAACACAAACATAAACAAACGAACATAAACAAACACAAACATACATAAACGAACATAAACAAGCACAAACGAACATAGATAAACACAAACGAACACGAACGGATGTTCACGAACGTAAACGAACGAACGGGCCTTTGTTCGTGTTCGTTTGTTTAACTAAACGAACACAAAATCTTGTTTGTGTTCGTTTGTTTAGCTTAACGAACGAACATAAACGAACTCCCGCCGAACGGTTCGCGAACGGTTCGTTGAACGTTCGGTTCGTTTACAGTCCTAATTGTAATGCTTCGAAATTGGATTCAATTCTATTATAGAGTGCTGTTTGGATAGATTTTTCTTTTGTAATTTAATTTTTGAGTAATTCCAAATTACGTTATTCGTTGTAATTAAATTTTTTCAGAAATCCTATGAATAAAATTGAGCTCCTTTAGTGGAATAACAAATTCGAATATTTTGTTTGTTTCAGACTTTAAAATAAATTTTTAAAAATATATATATATATTAAAAAATATTAAATAATAAAATAATTTAAAAATTAAAAAATAAAAATCTAAAAAAAATTAAGAAACTAAAAAAAAAACATAACTCCAGCTAAAAGATTTGTAAATGTTAGAAAAACAGCCCCTGTTGTTATATGTCCCAGGATAAATGTTAGAAAAACCCATATATTAATATAGATTGAGTGGAGTATATTTTGTATGTATCGTGTATATGTATTGTGTAGTCGGTGAATGACAAGATTTCGCTTCAAATTTATATAGTCTTGTCGTTTGATCATGGAATTGATCAGTTGATCGGTGTATAAAATATTGATGGATATGTGTTTCAATGCATCGGCATGCCCGGCCCAAAGCCTGGGCAATCTGGGCTTGGCCTCAGGGCAACAGCTAAAGAGAGAGGCTTCAAAATTTTAGTAAGCATCTCATATACCTAGGCCCATTAGTCAATTATCTGCAAACTGAATATCATAAGTCGATTCTTGGACTAGCTGTCTTTGATAGAAATAGGGGTGAGCTCGGTTCAAAAACCGAACCGAACCGAGATCGATAGAACCAAAATCGACCACCATCTACCACCACCACCCACCACCATCTATCACCACCACCACCCACCACCATCTACCGCCACCACCACCCACCACCATCTATCACCACCACCACTCACCATCACCACCCCATAACGCCACAGCCACCCACCGCCACCACCACTCACCACCACCCAACGCCACCGCCACCCACCACCATCTATCGCCACCGCCACCCACCACCATCTACCGCCATCACCCACCACCATATACCGCCACCACCCACCACCACCGCCACATACCGCCACAACCACCCACCACCATCGCCACCCACAACCACACACTGCCATAACCACCCACCGCCAGCCACCACCATCTACCACCACCACCCACCACCATCTACCACCACCACCCACCACCATGTACTGCCACCACCACCCACTGCCACCACAACTAGCCACCACCCACACAAATATTGCCACTTAATTTTTTTTATCAACCTGCAGACATTAAAAAACAAACAGTCTTTTTCTTATAAACTGCAGACGTTTGGTCCAAATCTTCTCTGCAGATGTGGCCCGCAGACTGCAGACCTTCTACCTCTTCAAAAACAAACAACACATTAATCTTTATACTAAAATTATACTTCTTCCGTATCACAATAAGTGATACATTTGGAAGATTATGGAGTTTGAGGTAAAAGATTAAAGTAAGGTTAAAATATATTAAAGTATGATTAAAATATATTAAAGTAGATAGTTAGTGGATAATGGGTCCCACTTTTCTGAAATAAAGTGATATTAATTAGTTTTAAAAGTAAAAGTAAGGGTATAAGGGTAATTTCAATTTATTAAAGTGGATAGTTGGTGGAGGATTGGTCCCATATTTTTGCCAAATAAGATAACTTTTGAAGTGTATGACTTATTGTGAAACACCCATAAATAGAAAATGTATCACTTATTGTGATACGGAGGAAGTATAAATAATATTGATTAGTTGCAAATTTATTTGATATGTACATTACAATTATGTAAATAATTTTAAATGATAAAATAAATCAAATAAAAGAGACAATAAATAAACTATTATGGATGTATAAAAAAAGAATTTAAATATAATAACTTTTACAAGATATTCGGTTGATATATCTAACTTTTACAGTTTTATCAAACTGTTTGTAAGAATTTTTTGCATTTTTACATAAGGTCTTTTATTCTAGTCAGTCGCGTATTTCCTTGAGATGCTTGGTGTTGGTTCTTGAAGATAGGATGTACAAAAAGGATGAAGACAAACAGGCAATAAGCGACGCTAGCCTTTTTGAATTGCAAAACTAATTCTGTAAATGTGAAAAATTGCTTAATTAACAACTCGAAAACTTCAAAGCTACTATCCTACCTTGTTACAAATGCAAGAATCTACTAACATTGCAGTTTTATTGTTAAGGGTGCACCACCATACAGACATCATCAAACATTTGATAAATATTACCCTTGGAATGAAAGTTCGCATTCAGATCTGACCACAACGATGTCATCTCTAGAGCCTTTGATGTTGATACAGTATATGTTTCTTCGGCTTGAAGAGATACTTGGAACCATATCTCGAGTGAAACACATCGGCCAAAAGAGGATATTGCAGTTTAGTGTATAACACGATGGGTATGATTCCAAGTGCCCAAATAATAAACGGCACCACCATTAAGTTGTGATGGTATAGAATAAAAAAGCTAACGCCGAAAGAAATCATCATGGTCAGTATAGAAAGAAAAAGCGTCACTAAACCTATCGTCAATTTTTGGGGTAATGATTCCAAGAAATCAGTTTGAGTGTAGCGAGAAATGACTATGGATAAAAACATGAGGATGGAAACTGAGGATAGTATGAAAGAAATAGCGTCGAATATGACAAATGCGATGAGGTGTCCATCGTGTAGGAACATAGGAAGGCCACTATCTTGGTCGTACCCACCTGGAGTTGTCCAAACTACCGAATATCCGATGGTCGCTATAAGTACAGCAGCCACCATACATTGATTTGTTGTTTCTTTCATCCACTTCTTACTTTGGAGAACTAATTCTTTGTGACTCTCGATGAATAGTTCGGTTGGTGTTTGACCTGCTGTGTTCTTCGCTTCTCTACAAAATGGAGGGATCAAAGCCTTTACTTCCTACAAGACACGTATATAACCATCACCTACGCACACTACAAAATAATAGACATTTAGGGGGCGTTTGGCTCAACATAATCCTTGGGAATTTGATGGAATTGGAATCCAATTCCTATAGATTCCTATGTTTGTTTGGACAGAATTGAAATCCTTGGTTGAAAAAGATTCCATCAAACAAGGGAATGTGAATTACATCCAAAGATGGAGGGATTTTGAAATCCCATGAATGAAGGAATGTGTAGATTACCATATTACCCTTAAACACCTTTGAACCCTAAACCAACCACCACCCGCCACCCACCACCGCCGACCACCAACCACCATCACCACCCGCCGGCCACGACCACCGCCACCCACCACTACCCACCACTACCGCTGTCCCCACCCACTGCCTCCACCACCGCCAACACCGCCCATCAGCACCCACCAACTACCACCGCCACCCATCACCGCTACAACACCCTCCAACACCACCACCACCTCCACCACCACCCCCATCGCCACCACCGCCACCCATCGCTCCGGCCACCCTCCACCACCACCCGCCACCGCCTCCACCACCCACCCACCACTACCGCCACCCACCATCGCCACCTACCGCCTCCACCACTACCGTTCTCGCCACCACCACCTCCCGCCACCACCATCGCCACCCACCGCTCCGGCCACCCTCAACCACCACCCGCCGCCACCACCTCCACCACCCGCCCACCACTACCGCCAACCAAACACAGCATGGAATTGGAATCAAATTCCTGACAATTCCAATTCCTTCCTAGATTTCAATTCCATCAGAAACATTCCAGCGAACCAAACACCCCCTAATTGAATTCGGTAGTAATTGAATTCGGTTGGAATTGAATACGGTTGTAATTAGATACGGTTATGTGTTTGGCTATTAAAATTTTGAGTTGGAATTTAAATCAATAATTATGCATTTTTTTTTAACTTTTTAGATTTTTTTTAAAAATTATTATTTATTATTTTATTATTTATTTTTTTAAAAAAAACTAATTTTTTTAATTTTTTTGTTTTTTTATTATTTTGATTTTTCTGAATTTTTTTTTAAAATTTTTATAAATTTTTAAAATTTTTAAATTTTTTTTTAAATTTTTTTTAACGTTTTTAATTTTTTTAAATTTTTAATTTTTAAAATTTTTTTGAACGATTTTAAAATCCGAAGAATACAAAATATTCAAATTTGTTAGTTTACTAAAAGACCGTAATTGAATTTATAGGGTGTCGGGACGGAATTCAATTACAATGAATATCGTAATTCGAAATTATTTGTAATTGAATTACGAAAAAAAAAAGTTTATCTAAACGTTCATCCGTAATATAATTGAATTACAATTACGGAGAATTATGCCAAAACAAACGCCCACTTACTGACTCATGTTTGAGTGACACAAAAAAAAATGTAACTATATGTGGGTCATGTGACACTTATTCAGAAGTGTAGAAAATTTTTTGTATAACTTTTACTCATAATTCATAATGTGGGTAAAAGTCAAAATTCTAGGTGTTACTCACATTTTCTAAGAAATAGTTGTCATTAAAAATGTTATTAACCACACCTTTTTTGTGTCATTATAGGCTTTACATAGCCGACCTTTCTCCACACTAAAAGTGTAGGTAAAACACCTTTTAAAAGAGCCGTTCAAAAAAATGAAACACTTTTTAAAAGAAAAGGTAAAAAGTTATATTTGTATCCAATTTTTAGTTACACTTTCATAAGTGTCACTGGTGGTGCGTCTTGGTGACCTAAAATAAAACTGGAACATAATTTTTGAGATAAAGATGTACCTTGAACCATAATAGTTCGCGTTGCATTTGAAATGGAGCAGTCAACGAGTTCTCATATGGATTTTTGTCTGCATTCATTCCAACTAAATGCAGCATATTGTTTCCATCTTTGTCTGTGAGAGGAGTTAACAGATCCCTCACTGAGCCTATTGTATACAAGAGGCTATAGACACCTTCACAACGACGAGCGACAGCAACATGAAAGATGCTTTGACCGTTATCGTTTCTCATCCATATAAGATCGGGATATGTACGAATAAGCTCGAGTAAGAATCCCGTGTTGCCCGTTTCGGCAGCAACAAAGAGTATTCGAAAAGGGTGCAGTTGCATTCCATTGTTGTTAATCATGGGCCCTCTCAGTATGTCATCTATTTCATTCTTAGGTTTTGCAACAATTTTTTTCCAAATTGTTTTTAGTATTATTGTGGCTTCACTTACCTTTGTCTCACTTCCGACGTCGTTCAAATGAAGGACTTCACAGAAAGAAAAGAAAAAAAAAAAAGCAACGATCAGATAAGAAATTAACTAATTAAGTAGAAGAACCTTCACTGCAAGAAAAATGTAAGTTTTAGTTATGAGTGTAAATGCCGAGCTCAATTAGGTATGAGATCGACTCATTTAATTTTAGACAGCTTATGCTTAAGCTCGTCTCGACATAATGCTCGAGTTCGGCTCATTAATTAATATTTTGCAGGTTTGGATTGGCTCGATTAGGCTCATTTAAGCTTTAATATACACAAAACATATAATTCTTTTATCTAATTATAATATTTAATATATAATATAAATATTTTATCTTTATAATAATATATTATAATAGTTACTATATATATTAACTTATTTAGACTCTCGAGCCTAAATGAACTCTTAGTCTAAATTAAGGTCAGACTCAAGCCCGCTTAATAAATTAGCTTTAAGTTGAGCTCGACCCGTTTAACTCGAGCTTTTATTGATTTTTTGACGAGTATAGCTCAATCGAGTAACTCGCGAACAACTCGACCCACCTACATCCAACATGTTTTTAGAAAGTTTGGGTAAAATAATATGGTTTTTTGTTTTATGAACACCTTTTTATAAAAAATGGTATGTGACTGTCAAAAATCTATTTCCACTTTTTTGTTTCCTCATTATATATTCTACTCATTTTTTTATGTAGGAAAATAATTGAACACTCGTGTTATGAATATTTTACTTCCTAACTTTTACTGCAATTTTTGGACTTTTAGCGACACTTTTCCTGTGAGTCACTAATTAATGGCATTTTTTATTGTAGCGTTTAGGGTACGTACTAGTTTGATGAGCGTACAATGACAGATACTTACTTGAACAGATGGTTTTCCAGATAGTACGTGGTTCGATATCATCAAATGCGCAAGGCTTTTGAGCCAATACGTGGAGTACTTCCCATACATATATACCTTGAGGAATCTCTACGTTGTCGGTCAATATTCGTGATGCAACATCTACAATATATTGTAGCTAGGATTACTAATTAAGAAGAGAAACATCGTGATAAAACCACCAAAAATGTAGCAATTTTTTTTTTTGAAACACGGTCACTCTTAAATCACCATGTTCGTATTCGAAAACTGTTTTAACAGTAGTATTAGGCCCCGTTTGTTTTAACGTAATTCTCCGTAATCTTCCGTAATTGTAATTCAATTACATTACGGAGGACGTTTGGATGAACACTTTTTTTCGTAATTCGATTACGACGTAATTTCGAATTACGATATTCGTTGTAATTGAATTCCGTCCCAAAACCCTAAGAATTCAATTACGGTCCTTTTGTAAACTAACAAATTTTGAATATTTTATATCCTTCAGATTTTTAAATCGTTTAAAAATATTAAAAAAAATTAAAAAATTTAAAAAAATTGAAAAAATTAAAAAAAAAATTAAAAAAATTTTAAAAATTAAAAAAAAATTTAAATTTTAAAAAATTTTAAAAAAATTTTAAAAATTTTTAAAAATTTTAAAAAAATTTTAAAAATTTTAAAAAAATTTTAAAATTTTTTAAAAATTTTAAAATTTTTTAAAAATTTTAAAATTTTTTAAAAATTTTAAATTTTTTTTTAAAAATTTTAAAAAATTTTAAAAAATTAAATTTTTTTTTTTAAAAAATTTTAAAAATTTTTAAATTTTTTTTTTTTAAATTTAAAAATTTTAAAAAATTTTAAAAAAATTTTAAATTTTTTTAATAAATTAAAAAATTTTAAAAATTTTTAAAAAAGTAGAAAAAAATAGAAAAAATAAAAACTATTTAATTTTTTTTAAAATGTAAACAAATAATAAAAAAATTTAAAAAAATAAAAGAAATAAAAAAATAATAAATAATAAAATTTTGAAAAAAATTTAAAAAAAGTTTTTAAAAAAAGTCATAACTATTGATTTGAATTACAACTCAAAATTTTGGTAACCAAACGCGTACGCGTATTCAATTACAACTCAATTCAATTACAACCGAATTCAAATACAACCGATTTCAATTACATTACGGAGGATTACGTTGAGCCAAACACCCCCTTAGGATTCTCTCATGCTCAAACCAACATAAGACGTTAAATGAGAAAAATACCCACTTCAATTCGTTGTACCTCTCTCATACGTACGGGTGTAATGAAGCTGAGTCGACACAGTGTCAATTAGCTCTAGCCCGAGCTCGACATGATAATAAAATTCGAAGCTCGACACGATTGAATAATTGAAACTTTCGAACTCGACTCGACTCAGTTATCACTATAACGTATTGATTAACTCGATATTGTAAGCTCGATATGACTCAGATCGATATTTTTGAAATCGACTCAATTAAAAATTATAGTAATTATGAAAATATGAGCATACTGCATACATAAAGGGTGAAAATGTAAAACAACACAAATTCGATTAGGCTCACGAGCCTTACAGCTAGGTATTTTCATACTTGAGCTCGACTTGAAAGTCCGGTCGAATAGCTTTAGCTTGACTTAAATCGAGTCGATTTCAAGTATTTTCCGAGTTGATTCCATCATGAGTTAACTCGACTCGTTTACACTTATACTCACATAACATGGCCTCTTATATTAATTTAAATATGAGAGGATCCTATAATTCATTTTATTGCACTGATTCAAGAAGAGAGCCAGATCAAAAAAGGACTACTTTTTTGATATTATATCGTGTGCGAAAGATGTCGATGCATAACCAACCCATGTGATCGAATTCCAATGACCGTTGTAATTTAGTATAAAAAGCGTAATTAAACAGGAAACGTGTTACAAATACATACCAAAGAGATGAGCCTCGATGCAATTCAATAAAAGCTTATCCCAATCGCTATCTGTCCAACCATCATTTCTCATATTCCTAGACTGACCATAGAGGTACGTCACCATATCACAGTTTCCATACAGAGCAGCCAAATGGACTGGCAGCATACCCTGACTACCACGTACTGTCAGGAACTCGGGACGATCTCCAACAATAATTCTAGCCATACGAACGTTTCCGACAATTGCTGCGATACACAATGCAGTGTTACCATCTCTATTCCGAAGTCTCAACAGATCTAAATTCATAAATTCCATTATATATTGCACGATCTCAATGCTTTGAGCCAAAGCTGCAATGTGAAGCGGTGTTTCCTGATTTTCAGTTATACTATACCCTACCAGCTGAGAGTCATCACCAGGAAGGATATATGTTTTCACTTTTTCTAAATTTCGTTCCATTATCGCTGTATACAAAGGAATGCAAGTTCCTATGTACAGGTCTCTTTGGTCTCCTAAGTAAAGCAATTAGAAAATCATGTCAATGATTTTATATATACAGATTGTGGCCGGAATACAATTAACAGTGTGATCTAGATAGTAACTTACCTTGAAGTAGAACTCCACATGGATGATTGTATGTTGGTGGCTGTGGCTGTTGCAGGGGGGTCATCTCTACGACTGGTTGTTAATATGTTTTTTCAAAAGTTTAAAGAAAAACTCCTGCTTTCACAGTATCATGAATGAGGAGCTAAACTTGCACGCCTTATATAGGCTATGATTAGGGGTGTTTGTTTGTTTGGTTGGATTGAACAAAGTAGGTGAAACTAATTGATTCTGATTCTCAAATATTAAAAACCGGACCATCCAAACCAAATTAATTCGGTTAATCCAGTTTTATATGTCGGTTTATTCTTGTACTCCGTAATATTTATATCACGACATCCTACAAAAGTATAAAACGTTAATGATAATAAATTTGAGCTCTAGAATTATGAATCCATTAAGTAGCCAATACATCAATCAATCTACTAATTCGACATTACAAAAAGAAAGTAATATTTGAAATATCCACCGTATATCCAAACAATGTCAAGGGTATCAATGACAATGACGAGGTTGAGTGGCTAACTATCGTCATGCTATATAAGCCAAAGTTTTATGAAGGGGTTGTAAAATTATAGGATAAAAACGAGGTAATTAGCTAGGGATTAGTAAGCCAATGTAAAATGAAGATATTAGGTTCATGTAAATGAATAAGGATCAAGAAAGAAGCATCCTTATTTGAAAAAGTTGAAGAAGCGATGTATTTTCGTAAAATATACATATATGTATACATACACATACATATATGTATATATACATATATAATCATACCAAAGATATACATATGTTCATATTTATAACGTATATATGTATATATAACACATATATACGGTATGCATATGCATTTTCGTAAATGAAAATGCAAGTTCCAGTTGAAAATGCAAGTTACGACTGAAAATGCAAGTTACGTAAAATGCATGTGTATAAATATGTGTATATATACATATATATCGGGCATGAACATGCACATATATATAACTATGGTATGAATATATATGTATATATACATATATGTATGTATATGTATACATATAGGTATATTTTACGAAAATACATTGGTTCTTTAACTTTTCAAATAAGGACACTTTTCTATGAATCCATACCCCATGTAAATTGTTTGCATATTTAGAAACCAAATAAACAAAACTATTATTCCATATTTTGTTCCTACGGGAAAAACGAAAACCAATCTGAAAATCAAGATAATAATTCAGTTACTTTCAAAAAAGCTAAAAAACCGAACTAAATAGTGAAATCTGAATATTCTAATTGGATAATTCAATTATATCTAATCAATGAACACCCATAGCTATTAAAATTTACCACATTTGAAATATGACAAAAAGTAAAAAATATTGCGTATTAATCAATTTCCACAAGTTACATTATTTCTCGAGTGGTATTATAGAATTCTTATTAATAATTAAGCACACATATATACTAAAATATGTGTGTTATAAACTTATATACGAACTCTATTGCCAAGCCCCATGAATGGATTAGTTAAGTAATCGATGAGGCAACTTTTAAAAAAAATGAAGGGGTTGGCAAGGGTGGACTCTGTAAATAATAATATATAATATATCGATAAAGAATTATCTATTCTATTATTTTTTTTTTCCCCTCCTTGCGTTTTTATGATATTTAAAGGTCAAATTAAAAATGTTTTAGAAGTATAAATATAACAATGTATCGTTTGGTCAAATTAATGAGGGAAGGATGGCCGGCCCTCTTAAGTCAACGTCTGACCTTGAAAGGCGTGTAGCAAACCGAGTTCTCTAACCAAGAATATATACGGTATTCTGTCTTTACTAAGATCAATCTATCATTATCTTTATTTTTATCTTTATTAGTTCTTCAGTATTAAAATAAGTGACATACTTTCTATTTTGATGTATATCAAAATAAGTGACACACTTTGAAAACTTTCATTATTTGGTAAAAATAGTTGGACCCATACCCACTAACTATCCACTTTAATAAAGTGACCATTATACCCTTACTTTAACTTTTATAACTTATTAATATTATTTTATTCAAGAAAAGTAGGACTCATCCTCCACTAAGTATGTACTTTAATTTATTTTAACATCTACTTTAATCTTTTACCTCAAAAAATATGTAAGCCAATTTGTATCACTTATTTTGATACGGAGAGAGTATATATAATAAGTTGTCTTCAAGGAAGTCCAAAGATTTTACATAGTCTCAAAGGATAAATCCTAGCCATTTGATCAAAATAGTCAAGATCAAATCACAGAGTTTCAAGCACATGTGCTTCCAGTCACGACCACCACCACCGGTCACCACCGTCGGCCGCCGCCGGCCACCACCCGCCGCCGTCCGCCGTCGGCGGTGGTGGCGGCTGACAGTGAAGGTGCTGGTGGTAATGGGGGTGGTGATGGTATTGATGTATTGAAACACATGTGCTTCACTAAAACACATGTGTTCTAAAATACAAACGAGCATATTACTTCGAAGCACATGTGCTTCAAGACTTGAAACACATGTGTTTCAAGTCACTAAAAACATGAGTTTCTAAAACACAAGGGAGCATACGAAGCACATGTGTTTCAAGTCGTGAAACACATATGTTTGGCTATACATATACACTTCTTTATTTTCAAAAGAACTGTTATTAGTGAAGCGTATGTGCTTCAGCTTACAAACACATGTGCTTCATTACTTGAAACACATGTGCTTGGTTGTACATATACACTCCTTTATTTTCAAAACAACTGTTATTAGTGAAACACATGTGCTTCCAATAACGAAACACAAGTGTTTCAAGTCATGAAACACATGTGTAACACCACAATCTTAGAGCCATTTTTTTTTAAAAATAAGCATACGGAAGCGATTTAAGAAAACTATAAATCCTAATTATTACATATCATAAAAGCCATTTACATATTTACCAAAATATATAAAACATTTAAAGGTGTTACTAAAAACAGGCTCGACCCGGTTTACAAAATCAGAGTACGGTCAGACTTCCAAAACCCAACTCTAGTCAAGCCAAATCCACAACCTGAAAAGAGTCAACAAATGAGGGATTAGCACAAAGCTAAGTGAATAGAAATAAACGTCAATTTGCATAACCACAACAAATTAGAAACCAAGAGAAATCAATCGGGAAAACCCGTCCAAACTTCCACAAGCAATTGGACGATATGAGAGGACCGGCGGTCGGGCGAGGACCTCCGACAGTTGTCGGCCCAACAACAGTCTACCGATGGCTCATTTACTATTGGCACGGTGATCCCTCCTTACGTAACGAATTCGAAGGAGTCCGATCGCCCCCATCCAAGAGTAACGAAGCGTAGCCAAAACCCACTATAGCTAACCTCTAAAAACATGTGCACATACTACTACTAACCACTAGACCAAGTATAAACTTGTAAAAAGAATTGCAGCCAAGAAATCTGCTCATGACAAAGTTCACGTCGTGAACTCAGAGTTCGCGTCGTGAACTAGGAGTTCACGATCCGCGAACTTCCTCACGATCAAACCCATCGCGACCGCGAACACAAGTTCGCGACGCGAACTCCCCCAGACACCAAATCCTGCACTTTTTCTCAAAACTCTACCATTCCCTAATTTTCTAAATCACACAATAAAGAAGGTTAAGTCCACTCACCTTAGCTTTCTTTTCTTGTCGAGCTCAGTAATCTTATATTACTGAGGCTCCTTTCCTTTCCCTGTACAAAACGAACACCGAATTAGTTTTCCGAAATCATTAATTTTATAACAAATGTGCTATAAGCCAAACACCATTAATCGTGGTCAATCAAATGGCAACATAACACTTGCATTTCAACACATAACACTTACAATGTCTAGAATTCCATCAAGTCAATTCTAAACCATTCTTAATGCATTTCAATCAAATTGCACACATTAGGCCCAAACGGGTCAAACACATAATCGAGCCCATACTTGCCAAATAATCATTCCACATTGTCAAGTTATTTACTTAACATATATCTAAACAATTTACATAATACTTGTATACCTATGCAAGTTAATCATCTATTGACCCAAAATAGGTCAATTTGCACAATTTGCAACCAAACGGGTCAAAAATCCAAAATTAACATAATCATACTAACCATTACCCAAGTAACACATCTATGATATGAAATTGATAAATTAAAGATTTCAAGTCATACAAAATCAAAGTCAACTTCCAGGTTTGACCAAAGTCCACAATTCATGAGTTAAGCTAGTTAATGACTAAATTCTCATTTAGCCAAACACTAGCATCATTTATGCATTTTCATATCAAGTAACTAGCAAGTTCCACAATTAGCAACCATCAATTTAGCATTAACCTATGAACACTTCAAGAGCCCTAATTTACACAATTCATGAAAATGGAAAGATCTCCATCTTCTTCCCACAACCTCCATTGATGGAGCTTTTGTGAAAGCTTCACCACATGGACTAAAACTAGCAACAATTCATATATCACTTGCAAGAACTCAAATAAACACCAAATTAAGCATCAATTTCGGTTTATGGCTAGAATTCAACAAAACTCCATAAAACCCATTAACACAAAAACCCTAGTTCATCCAAAAACCCAAGAGCATGAAACCCTAGCTACAAAGAGGCATTTCTTACCTTAATTTTGCTTCAAAAACGGAATCAAAGAGATGAAAATCAAGAGATTTGTGCAAGTTCTTCAAAAACCCAATTTTCTTCTATGTGTGTGTGTCGACTAAGGCAGGCAAGAAAATGAGGTCTTGGACACTTCACAGACACGTGCCCATCTAAGGCTTAATTTCTGATTTTTCATTTAACCACACAGTATAAAATACAGGATATATGATTCACAGATAATTAACTTATTCTTAACTAACTCCAATTTTAACAACGAATATATTTTTAGAACCTCAGTTCAGAAATGAACCCAAATATGTAAAAATCATTTTAACATTTAAATATCTCAGTTTTACTAATTTTTTAACCCCATGGTTAAAAAATACAAGTAATTCAAATAAATCAATTAAAATAATAAAATAATAAACAATAAGATATTACTTACCTAAAGTAATAAAATATTATAGGTCGGGTCTCGGGATGTTACAAATCTCCCCTCCTTAAAGAGATTCCGTCCCCGGAATCTCACCTTGATCAAATAAATTCGGATAATGATTCTTCATATCTAATTCGGTTTCCCACGTCATATCGGCACCCAAACTATGTTTCCACTTAACCAAAACCATCGGTATTTGTTTCTTTCTCAATTTCGTTACCTTTCGATCCAAAATCTCTACCGGCTCCTCAATTAACCTTTTTCTCGAATCCACCTTTAAATCTTTGATCGGTAGTACCGGAATTTCATCTTCTACATTACACTTCCTCAAATAACAAACATTGAACGTGTCATGAATACCCGACAATTCCGGAGGAAGATCGAGTGTAACAGTTTGATCGTTCACCACTTTACGAATAGAAAACGACCCAATAAATCTCGGTGCCAACTTTCCCCGTTTCCCGAAACGTATAACCCATTTCCATGGAGATACTTTCAAATAAACTCGTTCACCCTCAACAAACGTTACGGGTCGACGCCGTGGGTCCGCATACATTTTCTGTCTATCCCGAGCGGCTTTTAACTTCTCACGTGCAATCGCCACTTGTCGGCCGTTATCCGAACAATCTCGGGGCCCGCGAACTGTTTTTCTCCCGCTTCAAGCCAACATGTGGGAGTTCTACACCGTCTACCATACAACATTTCATATGGTGGCATTTTAATACTCGAATGATACGAGTTGTTAAAAGCAAACTCGATCAAAGGCAAATGAGAATCCCACAACCCACCATATTCTATCACACAAGCCCGTAACATATCTTCTAAAGTTTGTATAGTTCTTTCTGTCTGACCGTCTGTTTGTGGGTGATATGTTGTGCTCAAATTCACCCGAGAACCTAATTCTCTTTGCAAACTCTTCCAAAAATTGGAAACAAACCGAGGATCCCGATCGGACACAATAGATAACGGAATACCATGTCGGGAAACTATCTCATCAATATACAACTTATCCAATTTGTCGAGTGACGCGGTTTCATTTGTGGCCAAAAAGTGAGCACTTTTGGTCAAACGATCGACAATTACCCATATCATATCGTGATTCTTTTGAGTACGGGGTAATTTCGTGACGAAATCCATTGTAATATTCTCCCATTTCCACTCGGGTATATCTAACTGTTTTAACGATCCATACGGTTTTTGATGTTCGGCCTTGACTTGTGCACAAACATGGCATTTTTCACTAAATTGAGCAATATCTAACTTCATAGAGGGCCACCAATACAAAACTTTCAAATCATTGTACATTTTTGTACAACCCGGATGAATAGATAAACGCGATTTATGTGATTCTTCTAATATTAACTCCCGTAATCCCCCAAGTAACGGTACCCAAATTCGTGATCGAAATGTTTTCAATCTTCGAGTGTCATCAACCAACTCATCTTTTCGCTTACACATAATTTCTGATTTCAAGTTTTCATCTTTCAAGGCTTCTACTTGACAAATTCTCAACCTGTCAATAAGATCGGACACAATTTCCATACGCATGAACTGAACCACCTCCGATGATCCCTTACGGCTTAAGGCATCGGCAACTACATTAGCTTTTCCCGGGTGGTACCGAATTTTACAATCATAGTCTTTAATGAGCTCTAACCACCTTCGTTGTCTTACATTTAAATCTCTTTGTGTGAAAACATATTGAAGACTTTTATGATCGATACATATAATACATTTGGTTCCATAGAGATAATGTCTCCACAACTTTAACGCGAATATCACCGCCGCGAGCTCTAAATCATGGGTCGGGTAATTCTTTTCATGGGATTTTAGTTGACGAGAGGCATAAGCAATCACCCGGTCTCTTTGCATTAGTACACAACCCAACCCTGAATAAGATGCATCATAATAAACTATAAAATCTTCTGAGCCCTCGGGTAGGGCAAGTATCGGAGCTTGACACAATAATTGTTTTAACAATTGAAACGCCTTTTCTTGTTCATCACCCCACCGATATTGAACATCTTTTCGTGTCAACTTAGTCAACGGACTAGCAATCTTAGAAAAATTCTTGATAAACCTTCTATAGTAACCGGCCAAACCTAGAAAACTTTTAATTTCAGATGGAGTCTTCGGGGCACTCCAATTCATCACCGCAGTTATCTTAGATGGATCTACTTTCACCCCTTCTTTACAAATTACATGCCCCAAAAACTGTACTTCTCGGAGCCAAAACTCACATTTCGAAAACTTAGCATAGAGTTGTTCCCGTTCATGAAAATGGAAAGATCTCCATCTTCTTCCCAAAACCTCCATTGATGGAGCTTTTGTGAAAGCTTCACCACATGGACTAAAACTAGCAACAAATCATATATCACTTGCAAGAACTCAAATAAACACCAAATTAAGCATCAATTTCGGTTTATGGCTAGAATTCAACAAAACTCCATAAAACCCATTACCACAAAAACCCTAGTTCATCCAAAAACCCAAGAGCATGAAACCCTAGCTACAAAGAGGCATTTCTTACCTTAATTTTGCTTCAAAAACGGAATCAAAGAGATGAAAATCAAGAGATTTGTGCAAGTTCTTCAAAAGCCCAATTTTCTTCTATGTGTGTGTGTGTGTCGACTAAGGCGGGCAAGAAAATGAGGTCTTGGACACTTCACAGACACGTGCCCATCTAAGGCTTAATTTCTAATTTTTCATTTAACCACACAGTATAAAATACAAGATATTTGATTCGCAGATAATTAACTTAGACCTAACTAACTCCAATTTTAACAACGAAGATATTTTTAGAATCCCAGTTCAGAAATGAACCCAAATATGTAAAAATCATTTTAACATTTAAATATCTCAGTTTTACTAATTTTTTAACCCCATGGTTAAAAAATACAAGTAATTCAAATAAATCAATTAAAATAATAAAATAATAAACAATAAGTATTACTTACCTAAAGTAATAAAATATTATAGGTCGGATCTCGGGATGTTACAACATGTGCTTGGTTGCACATATACACTCCTTTATTTTCAAAACACATGTGTTTCAAAAGGTGAAACACATGTGTTTCAAACACATGTGCTTCCAGTCACGACCACCACCACCGGTCACCACTGCTGGCGGCCACCTCCGGCCGCCGGCCGCCGTCGTCCGTTGTCGCCGGCCGCCGTCTCCAGCCGCCGGAGGTAGGTGGGGTATTGATGTATCGAAGCACATGTGCTTGTATGGTTTGAATCTTGATCTTGACCTTTGATTTTTTCTTGATCCAATAGCTATTAATTGTTCCTAAGAACTAGCTAAAATTCTTGGACTACCTTGAACATTTGCCTATATATAATATGAGTTATGTTCAACGAGGTCCATAATATCTACAAAGTCTCGAGAAACAAATCTCAACCATTAATTAATAAGATCTTGTTAGGTATTATTTTGTTGTAATGAATAGTCTAGGGGGCAATGTGTAACATTGCATATTGTATTAGTTAGGCTTAAGATTATTCTTAAGATAATTAAGGAATTAAGGTCATGGTATATAAACCATAGTGTAAACCTTAATTCCCCAACTCTTGCAACTAATCAATATTACATTTCTGCATTTGTTCTCTCTAACTTCTCTCTTCTTTCTCTCACTAAAAGCCCTAACCATCTTCTCAAGTTTTCATCCATATTCATCATCAAACATCAAACAATGGATTGATTGTGTTGTTTTAAGCTTTTCAATTGATATCAGAGCTTAATTTCACTCTGAAAACGATCAATTTCCATTGCTTGCTGTCTAAATCAGAAGATCAAAAGGGTTTATCAAGTTTTTGAAGAAAAAAGGGGTCAAAAATCAAAAAACGGATTTGAGGTATTAATACTTGTTCTTATGAGTTGAATAGCTTCATATTGTGTTTATATTAAGCTTAGAATCGAGTTTAGTTCTAATCCAATCCATTCAGATGAAGAAATTGTGATTTTTAGTAAACACCATTAAAGCTTCAAAAACCTTCAAAATTCAAATTTTTTACTAGATCTAGGTTGTTTTTGGTGAATAGTGTTGAAATGGAATGAAGGAAAACGGTTTTGGGTCATTTTGCAAAAAGAAACGAGCGTTTTAGGATCAATTTAGTGGAATTTCTAGGCAGTTCGGAACAGTTCTGCTCAAGAACGACGCTACTGTTCTCGGCCAGAGAACAGTAACCTCTTCGGCCCGAACTCATACTTGTCTTCGGCCCGAACTCATTCGACCTCTTCGGCCCGAACACATTTAACCTCTTCGGCCCGAACACCTTCCAAAGTCCTCTAACCGAACACTATACAGTCTTCGAACCGAATACCACATGTCTTCGAACCGAACACTTCAGTCTCTTCGGCCCGAACACTTCAATCTCTTCGAACCGAACACCACAAATTCTTCGACCCGAACACAATCTAATCTTCGGCCCGAATGCTTCAAACTCTTCGGCCCGAACACATTCAATCTCTTCAACTCGAACACTTCAAACACCTCGGCCCGAACTCTGCCAACTGTTCGGCCCGAACACTTTCTCCACACTTCAATTTTAAATTTTTTCCCGTCGAGTTCTTAACCATACTACTACGAAATGACTTCCAAGGATGCCTTGCCCACTGGATCAGAGACAAAACCACCTGTTCTCAACCGAGGAGAATACGGTCAATGAAAGAAACGGTTTCTCCATTTCATCCTGAGTCAACATGCCGGTCCAGATATCCTTGACTCCCTTCAAACCGGAACAGCAAAGCTCTACCGTGCTGTGGTAGCAGCCCCAAACCCTGAACCAGCGGTGCCTGGTGGTGTAATTGAAATTCCCCCGTCGGAATACACCCAAGTGCAGAAGGATAGGGCCAGGGCTAACGTGTACGCACACTCCTATATGCTACAAGGCCTTACGAATGAAATTTACTGCAGCCTTGACAGTTTCAACACGGGTAAAGAGCTCTGGGATGAGATCCAAAAGCATATGGAAGGTACTGACCTGGGTAATAAAGCTAAGATGGTATCCACCCTAAACACCTACGGTCAATTTAAAGCTACCCCGGGAGAAGAATTAGAGCAAACGTACCACAGATTCTGCAACATGCTCAATGATCTCAGGAAGAACAATCTAAACAAAGGGAAACTTGAAATTAACATCAAATTTATTCAATCCCTACTACTGGAATGGGAGATGTTTGGCAACAGTGCGATGCGGCACAAGGACTTAAGCCTCATAGACGTTCATGAATTATATGAGTACCTATATCAAAATGAACCTATGGTGAAAGGAATCGCAAAATCAAGGCAAGAAAATGCTGACACACTTGCATTGTTGGCCAAACAAAACCAAGCTCTCAACAAAGGCGTCAATGAAGCACTGCTTGTAGCTCAATCAAAAGAAGTGGTAAAAGATGAACCTGAGACTCTGATCCCTGCGGGGACAAATGATGAAATTGAGTCGGTTCGTCAAGCTTTAGTTCTTATCTCAAGCTATAACAACAAATATTATAACAAGCCAACGAACAACAACCTCAGATCATCCTCAAACTTCAAATTGTACTCCTCTTCCCAAACAACTAACAACAAATCCTCATCTTCCTCTACTGAGCATCCAAAGAAATGCTACAACAGTGGTATGACGGGGCACTTTGCTAAAGAATGCAAGAAGTCTAAGGTGAAAGACTCTGAATACTTCAAGAGGAAAATGCTCATGGCTAAGCAAGTTGAAAATGGAAAGGTCCTACTGGCTGAGGACCAACAGTGGTTGGAAGACTCAGATGATCAAGAGGAAGAGGAATGCACTGCCAGCCTGGCTCTTATGGCGAGATCAAACGAACTGAGAGCTGCGCTGGGAATACCTGAGAACGATGGAAATGAGGTACACTCTTCTTCTGTTGACTCTTTACTACCTGACTCAGACACTGATGAATCAGAGAATTCCTTGTTTAATGAAAAACTTTTTCTTAAAATTGATGAGAAATCACAACTGACAAAACAAATTACCTCTTTAGATTCCGAAAAGGAACAACTTTTAAATGATTTAAGTGATTTAAGTCAATGTTCTCTTCAAATAACTCAAGTAAACAAGGAATTACAAAATCAGTTGTCTACGTCAAAATCTTCTTATCAATTTCAAATTTCTAAATTACAAAATAGTCTACAAAACAAGTTAACACATCTAATGAATCTAATGAACAAATCTCAAACTTAAAGGCAGAAAATTTAACCTTTCGTCGTCAACTTGAAACTCTTGTTCCTTAAGTCAATCAAAATAACCTTTCAAATCAAAAAACACAAGAGTTACAACAACAGTTGTCATCCTTTCATGTTACTCACACCAGTGAGGTCAATAGACTAAATCAAATTATTAATGCAAAAAACCTTGAAATTTCGAACCTGAAAACCATGAAAACGGTGTCAAGTGATAATGACGACTCCAAGAAGCTGATAAATGACTTGGCGCTTCAATTACATCGAGAACAAACATGGATGAAGTCTGCAGACGTCAAGATGAAAGAATACCAAGATCAGTTGAAGATGGCTGACATCGAAATTCTAAAATTAAATGAACAAATCAAAAACATAACAAACAGTTTTAAAAAAGGAAATCGATGAACAATCAGCAACTATACACAGTCTCACTATCAGAAAAGAAAATGCTGAAGAACACATTTCTAAACTGGAACAAACGATTGTCAAAGCCGGTCACACGACACAAACAATAAAATTCAATGAGCCAAAAGAGTTCAGATCATACAAGTCAAAAGTGGGTCTTGGAGCAGAGAATACCCGTCCTCTGGAAAAAGCTGCTGATGTTCTTCCTACGCTATACAATTACGATTACATGAACTTGAGAATCTGGCAAAGCTTCCTTCATATGCCAGATGAAGAAGCAGAAATTGAAAAGTTCAACAGGGAAAAGGAAGAAAATGCTCAATTTAGCTTCAATTATGATGCCTTAAACTCAACATACGAAAAGAAGAAAGTAAAATTTGAACACAACGAATATTTTCCAATCTTCACACCAGCTGAATTTTCCATTCCTGAAAATGAAGTGTTAAAACAAATCAAAGAACCAAAGCTTTATGTTCCTCCATTAATTTTAGAAAAGAAAATTGTACAATTAGAATCTGAAATTGATGAAACACAAAAAGCCTTTGATAAAGAAAAAGAAAATCTTCAAAACAAAATACATAATTTAGAGGACACCATTTTAGAATTAAAACCTAAAACGAACAAAATTGTTTCTCAAAATTTTAAATCCTCTGTATTAGGACCGGCACCAGTTAATCCAGTTCCAACCATCTTGAAGAGAAGCTCTAATCCACATGTTTTGAATCTTGCAGATCGAAGATTAGAGTCTCAGAGGAAGAGGTCCATGGAGCAAGCTGAAGTCAAAAGAGCCACGCAGTCAAAGAAGTCTATTCAGACTGGAACAAGTATGCTTAAGAAGCCTAGTTTACTTAATAAGTCTAGTCCACCTAAGTCTGTAATTTCATCTTTTTCTATTAAAAATAAATGTAATGACTCTAGACAGTTTATTTCTCCGAAAGAAGTTTATGGCATTGTTTATGATTCTGCAGTTTAACGTCCTGTTAATTACACTGTTAATGGCGTAAATATAATTATTAAAACTGATAAAATGGCAAACAAGTTTATTTTGATAGAAAAACTGATACACCAATTTCTCAATACGATGAACGATATTTAATCAAAATAGATGCTCCTTGTGGTAAAAGACACGGTGTTCTTGGTAAACGTCGTGAAATCATTCAATCTTGCACAACTTGCTATCCAGATCCATGCAAATCATTAAACTCACGACCAGTAAAATCTACCATTACACATCCATTCAAACCAATCTCTGAAAAATCTTCATCTCATCGTCGTCTCGTGTATCGGGCAGTTTCTAAACAAACATCGTCAAACTCAGAGTCTCCATCAAAAGCTCAAAAGATAACTTCCAAACAATCGAAGAAATCTTCTCAAACTCCTCAAAATTCTGTCTCGCATCTGTCTTCTCGCCACACGTCTTCTCGAGGAAACTCTGCACAAAAGTCAAAATCGTCAGTTTCCTCAAAAGGCGACAAACCGTCCGCTAAACCGAATACTCATGTGAAACACACTTGGATTAAAAATGAAAAATCTCATTGGATTATTCAATCCTCTGAAACATCATTCAAATGGGTCATCAAAACTGAACTTCCTCCTTAACCTCTAATTTTATCATAAAATAATTCTACATAAAACATATGTCACTAATCGTTCAGGACCCATACATAATTGGGTACCAAACATGTTTTAATTATTTTATGTAGAATCTAAGGTACCTTGACTTGGGCTGTTCAAGACACATGACTGGAAATAGAGCTCTCCTATTCAACACTCGTGATAAATAGTTGGGAATAGTTACCCGTCTCGACCAGGGATCTTTTTCTAATTCCTTATTTCATTTTAGTTTTAATGTTATCTTATATATATATATATATATATATATATATATATATATATATATATATATATATATATATATATATATATATATATATATATATATATATATATATATATATATATATATAGTGCCCAATTCAGCGCAGAACCGTTTAAAGCTGCAGAACCGCAGAACCATCCTAACATCCAATGTTTTCTGTGTTATACATAAGGTGTACATTTCCATACACGTTGTAACACATTTATACATTCAATGTTTCCAATTTTTTATACACATAATATATAAATATATTTATATATTATTTGTATAAAAAATTGGAAACATTGGATGTTAGGATGGTTACAGCGTGTATGCAAATTTACAACTTATGTATAACACAGAAAACATTGGATGTTAGGATGGTTCTGCGGTTCTGCACCTTTAAACGGTTCTGCGCTGAATCGGACCCTATATATATATATATATATATATATATATATATATATATATATATATATATATAAATAAATTTAATTTATTAAATTTTCTTTTATTATTAATAAAATTAAATTTTCAAATTATATATATATATATATATATATATATATATATATATATATATATATATATATATATATATATATATATATATATATATATATATATATATATCTAAAATTTCATTAACACTATGATGACTTATACACAAATCAGTGTATAACTCGCATTTCATCGTTTCATGACTTATACACACTTCAGTGTATAACTCGAGCCACAACAGAATGGCTTATGCACACTTCAGTGTATGACCTGAGCTTCAAAGCAATGGCTTTCAAGTACTTCAGCTTGAAACCCGGTATTCAACGGACAATGGCTTCTGATCACAACGGATTCAGAACCCGCTATCAAAAAGCAAGCAAAACTCAATCAAGCTTCACCGCAAATACTCTCCTTCAACCCTCCGGCGATGTTTAAGGTACGTCCTCAAATCTCAAAACTTTTTCATACTTTCGATTTGTCGAGGGGGAGAAATACTAATTCTAGGGGGAGAATTACTATTTCTAGGGGGAGAAAATTTAGAAAAATCAAAACAAAAATACCCAACATGAATAAACGAACGAAAAATCTTTTCATAAAGACAATACATTCCCATGGTTTGCCAGATCCGGCCTAACCTATCCAGGGAAATATTTCTGCCAACTGGTAAATGTGAGGGTATACGTCTAGGGTATAGAACTAGGTGAGTGAAAGGTGATGTGAAAACATGATAAACTTAAGAAAACACACCTTTGAGTGCATCCAAACCGTCAACAAACCGGGCAACCATACAAATAGGTGATCATTCATAAGTTGAATGTTTCACTAGACTTTACTGACCCAGTAAAGCAAATGCACGCCACCACCAACTACTCAAATTCCTCTCAACATGAATTTGTTTCATTTCATTAGGGGACGTAGCACAAAAGCTACTGACTACTCATTCGGAGTATGTCGGTATAGAATCATAATAACCTCCTGCCCCGGGTTAAGTCTCTTTGTATGCACAGTGTCTAGTTCTCACCCTCAAGAACCTTCCAATATAGGACACTTGCACTACAAATATGGATCTCCGTGAATCCATCGGAACACTCGTAGTAGCATTACAATCTGATCTTTCACGAGGATCGAGTGGAAATCCTGCTAGAGCTAAAATCACGCCAACTCTAAACGCATATCACATATTTGAATCAACGGTTGTGCAAACGACTACCGATTCATACCATGTGCTAACAGATACTCTATGTGAGTCCGGTGTTACCTTAAAAGAACAAGTTGATGTGCCTTTAAATCCACAATCATTCGGGCAACAACTTTTACCGGAATTACATCAAAATCCGAAGAAAAATCCATGTGAATATCTAAAATGCAACATCTTTTGAAAGCTGATTAAAATGTACACGAGCGCAATAGACCACTCTCAAATTACTCCTATGATCTGCTAAACCCAGCATGATCTGCCCCGGAGCCACCGACAATATAGGAACTAAAAAGTGAGGGTCCCTAGGTCTAGGTGAGCAGAATCAAGTATCATGGGATCTTGATTGGGGTGCGCTGAGGTAAAAATTGAGAGGGGGTATGAAGTATGGGGTGCAAATCAACTTTTCACATGGTAAAAACAAAAACGAGGGTGTGGTTGAAAATGAAAAAGTGAGTTGAGTGAGGAGCGTGTGTGAAAGGGTTAAAGAAAACGGAAAACCCTCCCTAAACCGAACAAATGATCGGGTAGCCTCATCTATATCGGATTGCATATGTTGCTTTCTGATTAAGACATCATGGACCCAGTGATGCAATGCACAACCCCCACTGACCACTCAAGTACAAAAAGTACTTGTTTCAAAATCACGGAGATAACCACATCCACTATCGACATCTCATTTGGAGATTGTTGATATTGAAAAAGAGGACTCACCTCCAGTCCTCGCCTTCGTTTGTCCACGTATAGAGTCTAGAACCGAATTAAATTTCTCTAGGACACAGGCACTCTACCAAGCATATCTTTGGGATATTGCCGGAACATTCATAGTGATACCAAAAAATTTGGTATTCCACGATGATTGAATGGAAATCCTACCAGTGCTAACATCAAGGCCAACACTGAACGTAGGTCACACAATTTCTGTAACTGTTGTGCAAACAGGCAATCTATGTGATCCTAGGTTACCCTGATACCTTCTTCTGCGAAGATCAGACGACTGTACTCCATTCTTATCAACAACAGTCACTATGTCTGATAGAGGATCTAATGACTGTACTCCACTCTTATCAACAACAGTCAATACATCAGATGAGGAATTCTATGACCGTACTCCAACATTATCAACAACGGTCAGAAAATTCAAATCAAATCAATATTCCGCACTTCTACGACTTCAACAAATATCAGGAATCGAGGATCAGCAGCAAATCAACAAACGCCACAACTTCAAGAAAAGACTTCCGCTGCTAACCGCTCTATCTATGGGTCTACATTCCGTTGATTTGCCCGAAGTCTTCTGGAATACTTTGTATTGGTTGAAAAGCCAATTAAAAGTATGTCTGTCACCGATCATCAAAGCTGAAGCTGATTTTTCAACAAAACTGCACAACGGTTTAACACACAGCTCCAGCTTTACAAACAAGGAAGACTTCAAAGATATGCAACCTAGACTATTATTACAAAGAGGGAGATTGTTAGGTATTATTTTGTTGTAATGAATAGTCTAGGGGCAATGTGTAACATTACATATTGTATTAGTTAGGCTTAGGATTAGTCTTAAGCTAATTAGGGAATTAAGGTCATGGTATATGAACCATAGTGTAAACCTTAATTCCCCAACTCTTGCAATTAATCAATATTACATTTCTGCATTTGTTCTCTCTAACTTCTCTCTAATTTCTCTCACTAAAAGCCCTAACCAACTTCTCAAGTTTTCATCCATATTCATCATCAAACATCAAACAATGGATTGATTGTGTTGTTTTAAGCTTTTCAGATCTAATGGTCAAGGTTAATCACATATTTTACACATTGAGGGGTATTTTGGTCATTTTTAAAAAAAAATTATATTATATTTTATTTGTATTTTTTATTTTTTATTTTTTTAAATTATTTTTTTACTTTTTTTTAAGATTATTATTTTTTCATCAATAGCACAAAATGTGATTGCATACTGAATCATATGTGATTGTATAGCGAATCGCATGTGACTGAACTAAAACATCATATGTGATTAAATATACACTCACATGTGATTTTACAATAAAATCACATGTGATTAAGTATTACACGTAATTATCAAATAAAATATTAGTTTTTAATAAAAAATAATAAAAAAATTAAAAAAAATTAAAAAAAATTAAAAAATTAAAAAATTAAAAAAAATTGATACAAAATACCTATTTATGTATAAAATATATTGTTAATCTTGACCATTAGATCTTATTTATCAATGGTTGAGATTTGTTCCTCGAGACTTCGTAAAAATAATGGAAATCATTTAACGTTTCTCTATATAATATACTCCGTGGTTGAAAATTTATCAAATAGAAAGTCTTAATTTTCACCACACCGACTTTTTCAAATAAGCAGACTGAATTACAGCACACCCAAAAAAAGAACCCGCACAAGCCCGAGAGTTGAGCGTGCATGTGTTAAAGACAAGCATTTGTCCAACAATTAGTACCCCACAGGAAAGTCAAATGAAGGAGTTTGACCTCCTCATTTCATTGTTCATACGCCTCACCTGGCCTGGGTTTGTTCATTTATCAATGTGAGACAATTTCTCATCCATTTAGTGTGTTCGATTTTTTGTTCTAAACACCCAATTTGAAAGTCGAAATGTCATTCAGCACAACTTCATTTTAAATATTCTTTAACATTGTGTACCTCTAACAAAGGTAAATATAAAGTTCTCAACCATTAATTATATATAACAAATAAATAAATATATATATATATATATATATATATATATATATATATATATATATATATATATATATATATATATATATATATATATATATATATATATATATATATATAGGGTGCGATTCACCGCAGAACCATTTTTAGCGACAGAACCACAGAACCCTCTTCCAGCCAATCAAATCACAGCATTTAATAATTAATATGTTTTTATTAATATTAAACGAAAAGAGTATTTAAGTCAAATTGCACAAATCGGTTATCAGACGAAATACATCGGATGTTTGCGGCATGTAATATTTAACGGAATACGTTGGATGTTTATGGCCTGTAATATTTAACGAAATACATTGGATGTTTCGGCCTGTAATCTATGGAACATAAGATGTTTTTGGTATTAGGCAATGAGTATTGTACGAAATGTGTTACGTAAAATAATCATTATATGATGTTGACCCAAATACATACAATGTTTACACTTTCAATACATACAATGTTTATACGAAAACACTTTAATATCAAATTTAATAATGACAAAAACATCAAATGCAGTAATGACAGAAACATCAAATGTAATATCAAAAACATCAAATGCATAATCATATTGCCCTCTTGTAATGTCATCCATCTTTTAAGATCTGTTTAACAATACTGAACATGCCCTTTGACCATTTCGGACTTCAATGACAAACCTGCATAACCAAAATGATTAGTTTACAGTAAAAATGTGTTGTAATTTTGAAAATATATATCCCCAGACAGATGTATACTAAGATTAACTGCCTATTTATTGTGCCAGAAAAGTATTCATTGTTGATAATGGGATCAAGAAACTAATTACTTAATTAATTTTAATTCACTATTATGTAAACTAGGTAACCACTTACTTTGGGCCAGTGCATCCCATTGTTGTCCCCAAGCCACCATTAAGCTTTAGCACCACAAGCTTATCCAATAGACTCTTAGACATAAGTGTAAGATTATAATACACAAATACGTTTCATATACATTGAATAATTCAGTTGATGTAGTCGACATAAGGTTCAAAACAGTTTATGTTGTTCCTCTTCCGCTTAAGATTAATTTGTTCCGCGGTTAGATGATTCACCAACCTTATCTTTCCTTTTCCAAATAAGATTAATGTGTTCCTCTTCTTCTTCGTCAAAAACTAAACAATGACATACATTAGATGAAATACCACATTAGATGTCTTTCCAGTAGTTAGAGCCTCGAATAAAGTTCAAATAGAAATTGTAATTAGTGCCTCGTAATTAGCAGTGATAGAACATCAATAGAAATTGTATACATCGCAAAAAAAAAGTACTGGTATTGAATTCATCAAAACATCGAGTGATGGTACCTATTTTGAATTAGTAAAAACAAAATTATACATCCAAATAAGAAAATATATACATCAAATCATGGACATTAGGCTATGTGCAATATTGACCATTGACTTATTAAGCAGAACCATTAGGCTTATTGTACCTGTATACATCGAGTGATGGTACCTGTATTGAATTAGTAAAAACAAAATTATACATCCAAATAAGAAAATATATACATCAAATCATGGACATTAGGCTTATTGTAGTCAGCAAATCATGGACATTAGGCTTATTGTAGTCAGCAAATCATCGAGTGATGGTACCTGTATTGAATCATCGAGTGATGGTACCTGTATTGAACATCGATAGAAATTGTATACATCACCGGTACTGAATTCATCAAAACATCGAGTGATGGTACCTGTATTGAATTAGTAAAAACAAAATTATACATCCAAATAAGAAAATATATACATCCACGTGTTCTTTTAATTGGTCATTTGATTGTGTATACATCCAAATAAGAAAATATATTCACAAAATAATTGAGAAAAAAATGTACCTGTATTGAATTACCCGTCAAATTAGTTGTTGCAGCGGAAAACGATGAGATTAGGTCTACGAGAAACTGGCAATAGGCAAGTAGTCGGTGGCGTCGGGATAAAAGGAGATGAGATATAACACGGCAGTTGATGGCGGAAGACGGTGGCGAAACAGAAGTGGGAAACGATCAGGGGGTCGAGAAGATTGATGGTGTCGATGTTGATGTTGAGATCGGATTCTTCACAGTAACTGGAAAAGAAGAACGACGGCTTAATTTGTGTTTTAAAATTTAGGGTTTCTTAAAGTGGGTGTGATATATACGGTTGGAAAAAGAGAAACATATACAATTTTTTAAGAGAGAGAAATACAAAATATGAGGGGGGCGCTTTTATGATTTTTTTTTGTAAGATTCCCATTTTGCCCTTATATTTAATTTCTTACTACAAATATAAGAAATTTTATTTACGAAACTACCACGATTGATCTCAACCGTTAACTTTAAAATCTAAAGGTCTAAGATCGGGTTCTGCGGTTCTGTAGCTTAAATGGGTTCTGCGTGGAATTGGACACTATATATATATATATATATATATATATATATATATATATATATATATATATATATATATATATATATATATATATATATATATATATAGGGTTGAGTTATATTGAGAACCCTGATTTTAAAAAGAACTCTGAGAACTATTTAATTTCAATCTTAGTCATCCAAAAATCAATCTAATGGTGTAGATTATAAAATGGCATATGTGTAATTAGTAACCTAATTTTAGGCAGATTTTTAATAAACAAAACGGTATTTTGGTAAACATTAAACAGGAAAAAGAATATCAATAAAAGCATCCAAAATATCATGCATGGTTGTCGAGATTTCCTAAACTTCCCCCTAAGATTACGCAATTGATCCCACATCACAAAAATCATCCGATTTTTTTGAAAAAAAGGAACAGATTTTTTGAAAAATTGTTTTCTTCTTTGAAAAAAATCGTCAAATTCAGGAATTATTTTCAAATTTTTTTTTGTTATTTTGACATTTTTATCGAGCCGATTGTGCATATATGTTTTTTTTGTAACTAGATATAGGTTGTGCATATATGTCGAGACCGTTTTGCATATATATTATTTCCGGTAATTAATTTACATCCGTGTTATAAACCAATTGAGAATATATGTTTGAGACAACATAGATGTATAAATCCCAAAAGTCAAAACAGGTTTACTGATAACATAGATGTAACAAAAAAACATCAATGTATAAAATTGTACGAATAACATTTACATATCCAAACAATAACAGAACATATATGCAAAGTAAAAAAAATAAAATAACACATATGTCCCAAAGCTAAATGCATCTTCAAGTTTTTCTTTATTAGTACGAGAGCTGAAATATAACACTTGATTTCACCATCTGCAATTTCAATAAAAAAAAATAGTTAACACTAAAAAGCAAAACCCACCAAATATCACCCTATCACCTTAGGTAGTTAACTCGAAAAAGTAAAATGAAAAGAAACATTATTAAAAAATTAACAATATTTGTATCTTTCTTGTTAAGTATTCTTCTTAACAGCAGCCACATTAAGGATTCCTCTGACAGTTGACGCAACCCACCCAAAGACATACAAAAAATCAAACTTTACTTTTGATAACAATCTAAAATTCCAATTCTATAGCTTATAATGATCCAGTTAAGAAATGTAAGTTGTCTATGGTCCAAATCAATTCTAGATCCAAATCTCACACAACGTGATTATTTGTATGATTATTTTATATAAAATAAATGATAAAAAAAATATCCAAAGAAATTAATTGACCTTCTAAATATTAGTAATCGTCGTATGATTACTTTAAAAAACACAATTCACATGCTACTTTTAAGATTTAACATAAATTAAAAGGCGACTGATTATTTGGAAAGTAAGCAAGTCATCCCAATTTTCATAGATCTGAAACTCGAATTACACATACATACACAATTTAAAAATTAAAACTCAGATCTAGATACATACCTCTTTCATTCGGCGCTGACGACAACATCGGAAGATCTCAACTCAGCAGTATAACAACAAAAATCAACCATCGTATAATCGAGATAGAGGTTCTGGTGTGGCGGAATATACAGAGATCAAGACAGAGAGGGTGATGTTGCGAGATCTAGTGGTGGTGTTAGTGGTGGTGTTGCGGCGAGATATGGTGGTGGTGCGGCGGGATCTGGTTCATCGTCACCGTCTCCGTCAACGTTTGATGCTAGAGAGTCAAATCTGGTGTAAATAGGGAAGAACGTATGAGAGAAAATAGTTTAGGGTTTTCAAGTATTGGGGATATAGAAGAGATATAAGAGTAATAAAATATTTCCGTGAATGTAGGGATTGAATGTAACTTCCAAAAATACAAAAACCGTTTGAAATAGATTATGCCTATAATACCCCTGCCAATTTTTTTTAATAAAATAAATGCAAAAGAAATTACTAATTTGTGATTGGCCAATTAAAAGTTCTCAGGGTTCTTTTTAAAATAATCATGTAAATTCCACGCGCTTGGGCTTCTAAAATAAAGAATTCCATTCTCTTTATTTTTCCACCGAAATACATCCCGTACTTTCACCGGGCAATTCAACCCGTGACATTTTTCTGAAAGCTTGAATACAAGGTAACACACATAAAACGTGTCCGTTGACAACATTCGACTTCCAATCTTGCACTTAATACCAAATACTTGTTGTGGTAGAAGCTCAACCACCACTTGAAATCTGCATAATACTTGGTAAATATAAATACTTATTTATATATATTAATAAAGTTTGTTAAAATGCAAAAAAAAAAAACCTTGATTCGGCCGAGAGTTTTAAATGAAAAGGATTCACTTTAAAAGAGTCGTGTAAAACTCCTAACGCGGAAAGAAAAAGGTGTTTCTTTCCGTTCACTTTGTTTAACGAGAATAACTGTTCATCGAAGAATAACGAGTAAAGGAGATTTACACTCTCCTCATTATTTCCAAATCTTTTAAGTATTTCCTGAATGTCGATTGGAGATTGTTGTTGTACTTGTTCATTGATGATGTTAGAGCATGATTTCAATACTTGCTCGACATCATTTTCTTCATTTTTCACCTGTCCAGAAATTGTAACAACATGTTATAAACTTAAAATGTAAACCATGAAATTCGTACCCTTCTCCCAATATAAAAATTACATAAATCGTCCTTGTGGTTTGTGTAAAATTATATATTTCGTCCCTCAACTTCTAATATTACACATATAGTCACTAATTTTGAAACTTGTAACATCAACTATCTTTAAATTTTGAAACTTGTACCATCAAATGTAAATGGCCTGTTTTCCTTTAGGTGTTTTCCTTTAGGTGTTTTCCTTTAGGGGCTGCTAGTATTACAAGTTTCAAAATTAAGGTCATATAATACAAAATATCGAGGGACGAAAATCCATAATTTTATACAAACCACATGCAAGATTTATTTAATTTTACTCTTAGAATGAAAATTAATAATATTTTGAACTTACATTATTATTATTATAATCGTATATGGCTCGAAACTCAATGCCTTCAACATAAACAACACGGCTTCCACAATAGCATTGTGAAAAACTCTCAAGTAAAACCTCAAATTCGGTATCTTTCTTGTGATGCAAGAAACGATACAATTCAATCATCATCCACTCATCATCTCTCCATGTAGCAAAATCTGCATGTAAATTGTCGCTCCCCATTTTGTATTTTAGGTCCACATACAACCGTTTAGCTCTAGATATTTTTGGGCCACATAATTTGAAGACTAAATGAACCCCGTAATTGACACCTGGCGATAAAAGTTGAGTTTTTATCTTGATTTGAATCATCAAATTTGAAATATCTAACATTTGTGCTACTTTTGGAAACCTGCAGATGACAAAAAGATAAGAAGTTTTATTCATGGATTGATAATTCTAAAACAGAGATGTACCTTGATTCTGGAATGGATTGCCACTTGCGTAACCAACGTTTTTTGTATGAAAACTTTTTTGCTGATATCATTTCATTTCTTTCTCCATTACTTCCCAATGAAAACCACTACAAAACAAACCAAATCCAATTTCTATTTAAAGTACAGAATACACAAAATAAATAAAAAATGATATGATCGATCACGAGGTAATTACGAGTTTATTTTGTTGAAGGAGTATTCCTTTGGTGAGCAAGTCGTATAGATCTTTTTTCTTTTCAATAGAGTATATCTCCGGAGTTTCTAACATATGAATTATTTCTTTATAGTCTCTAGGCAATTTGGGCTCCCATATCTCATAATCCTCCTACAATCAAATTAAACAATGGATTTTCATTTTCAGTTGAACATATGTAAGAAATATTTCAGTTTGACTTGAGATCATTAGCAATCAGACAAGTTTCAGATCAACTCTAACCCATTAGATCATGTGGAAAGGTGGTCCCTATCATCTTTGATCCAATGGATGATACTGAGTCATGTGATCAAAGCTGGTGGGGACCACCAAAATCATGACCATGATCTGATGGAGTAGAGTTGATAGAACAAAACTTGCTTGATTTCACGGGATTCTAAGTTTGGGTAAAATTGCACTTATGACACTTACTTGAAATTCCAATGCCTTGTTAAGTTCTATGAGCACCTCACTTGCTTTTGGCCGAGAAGATACATATTCCTGTATGCATTCACTTGCAATCTCAAAAAATATAATCAATGATTGTGGTGCAGAGTGTTCCTTAATTTCCTCAAACACCAACTTGTCAAGTGCTTCAACCGTACATTCAGATACACGAACCAAATCACCCTCCTCCACACCCCCACCCCCACCCCACGCTAATCTCCCACTCAAAATCTCAATTAAAACCATACCTAATGAATATATATCCGATTCTTTCGTCAAATAACCCCGTTTACAATGTGGGTCCATGTAACACAACGAGCTACCCACATGTTCAATTTCCTCATTATCCCCACGTTTTGAGGATGTTTCCAAATTACAAATTTTAGCTTTCCATTCACCGTTTAATAAAATGTTTCTGCTTTTCAAATCTCTATGGATGATTTCAAACTCTTCTCCTACACCACCACCACTGTGAAGAAATTCCAGTCCTTTTGCAATATCGATGCATATTTTGAGACGTTTTATCCATTTAAGACTTGAACTTTTTAAATGTTTACCGAGACTTCCATTTGATGCATGCTCATAAACAAGAATTTTTTCATCCATTTCGTTGCAGTAGCCTACAAGAGCAACGATATTCTCGTGCTTATATTCTAAAAGAACTCTAAGCTCATTGAGAAATTGATGATTTCCTTGATCAGATTTGCTATCAAACCGTTTTGCAACAATGGTGCTGTTATTTTTATTATAATTAGGAAATTCTCCTTCATATTGCTTCCAATATCTTCCTTCTCTAATGCATTTATCATCACTGAAGTTTTTTGTTGCCGATTTTATGTCGTCAAGTGAAATATGGAGATGGTCCTTCTTGTTTTTCTGTAAATCATCACACTTAATCAACTTTATAATTCAAACATAAATTACAAAAATTCTTATTTGAAACTTTGTAAAACTGATATCTACCCTACAATTATCAGTGTGGCTGCCGATAGGCGGTTATCGGAGGCCGGCCGACTTAAAAATCACATAATCAGTGAAATTAATCGGACCTGGTCAAAATCGATGAATATCGGTTAACTCGGTCAAATTCACTCTCGGTCAAAATTGGTCAACGTCAGTCAAAATCGGTCAACATTGCTGATATATATATATATTTTAAATATTTTCTGTAATTTATGGTACCCGCCTAGAAACCGGTTAATCACCGCCAAGACCAATTAACCATTTGATGATGGTCGACCGATTTTCATAACCATTGACCATTACACACTATCAATCCCCAATTCAAGCCATTCTTGGCTGGTAAATA
Source organism: Calendula officinalis (assembly GCA_963853835.1). Classification (NCBI taxonomy): domain Eukaryota; kingdom Viridiplantae; phylum Streptophyta; class Magnoliopsida; order Asterales; family Asteraceae; genus Calendula; species Calendula officinalis. The sequence goes on from OY970826.1 coordinate 73,893,457, forward strand.
AAAAAATCCAAAAGATAAAACAATGATCAAAGAAAGTTATATACATTTTGAAAACATACAGTTACTTACTTGAAAGTATAATGCTTTTTCAAGCTCGTTGATGACAACTTCAATTGTTGGACGTTTGGATTGAGTTTCCGACACACATTGAAATGCAATTTTTGAAAATGTGTCTACCGAATCTTGATTAAGAACTCCATTTATCATTAAAACATTCTCATCGGCTTCTTTTATTTTTGGATCTACCAAATTCTTTAACGTTCCCATTTTGAAGCATTCTCGCGCAATCGACGGAAGCCCTTTTTCACCATAGATTCTATCATATGCCAATCTCCCGCACATGATTTCAAATAATACAACTCCAAATGAATAAATATCTGATTTTGTTTTCAACTTACCTTTTGTTTCATATTCAGGATCCAAATACACTTCCGTACCAGCAATATTACAAGTAATTAAGGTACTACCTTTTTGATTTGTACAATGATATAATAACCTTGAGAGCCCAAAATCTGCAATCTTTGCCACAAAATTATCATCCAATAAAATATTTGCACTCTTGATATCACGATGTACTATGCTTTGTTTTGTTTCTGTTTTTGTGTGAAGATAACACAACCCGTGAGCAATATCAAGACATATTTGTATACGTTGAGCCCAATTAAGATTAATCATGGTATCAACATCTCCTAAATAGCTATCAAGACTTCCATTAGAAGCATACTCATAAACAAGAATCATTTCAGTTCCTTCATCACAAAAACCGAGAAGAGAAACTATATTTGGATGCTTACATTTACTAAGCATTTCAATTTCTGCAAAAAATCCTTGTTTTCCTTGCCCGTCGATTCTTCTAGAAATGCGTTTAATAGCTACGGTGTTATATTTCTTAGATATTATGACTTCATCTTTATTAGTTGGTAAATTGATGTTGTCACAATGTTCGAGTTTTGCTTTGTACACCTTACCATATCCACCTGACCCGATGCAATATGATTTGGAAAAATTATTGGTTGCAAATTCTATATCACTCAATCGAAATCTCAAGTGATCCAAGTTTTTCCCCTGCAAATTTTATTATATAAAGTAAAATTCGGTTAAATACTGAAGTCCATGCATGTAGCATTGGCCTAGGGTAACTATTATTTACCACAATCACTTTAATCTAAAACAAATTATTAAAAAAATTTAATTACCTTGAAGTGGTTAGGCGGTGTAGCCTCAGTTTCGGTTGTTGAATATTCCTTTAACATTAACTGCGACAACGGTAATTAAAATAAATAAGATTATAGGTGTTTGTTTTGAAAAAAATAAAAATTGAAAGGGTAGAAAAGGAATTACAGGAGTTTGATCATGTTTTTGTTGAATTTCCAATGCTCTCTCAAGTCTTCTAACAACTCGATCCATATCTGGACGTTGTGCTCGCAGCTCTTTTAAACAACAATATGCTGTTTCTGAGAAGATTTGTAATGATTCAAAATCCATTTGTTTTCTTAGATCCGGATCGATCATATCGTCAATTGTTCTGTTTTCATAATGTAATCTAGCCAAACGAGCAAAATACCAATTATCTTGATCCAATTTTGTAATTGGAATAGATAATGCTTCCCTCCCAAACAAGACTTCAAACAACACGACACCAAAGGAGAAAACGTCCGACTTATGAGTCAAACCACGCGTGTTTTCATATGCAGGATCCATATATTGTAATGAACCGTTATATTTACTAGTCAGATAAAGATGATACTTTCTAACTCTCATTGCATATCGAAAACCATATAACTTAGGTTCCCAGTTTTCATCCAATAATATTTTGGAGCTTTTTATGTTACCATGTATGACACTATAATTATCGTTTAAGCCAGAATGAATGTAACACAATGCATGTGCAACACCGACACATATTTTCAATCGTTGCATCCATGTGAGAGTTGACCGACTTAGATGTTTGGCAAGACTTCCGTTGACCTCATGCTTGCTTATGATAAATACCTCATCAAAATCATTGTCTTTGTTCCTATCAGCAACCTTAAAAATAGAAACTATATTTTTATGTTTGAGATACTGAGAAATCATCAGCTCATTGAATGCAAGATTTGCAAGTGGATATTTTCGTGTAACGATATTGATTGATTGTCCTGAATTTAGAAGGATTTGTCCTTTGTACACCTTTGAAGAAGATGTAGGTGATCGTGTCAGGAGATTTTCATCAGCAAAGTTGTTGGTGGCTAATGTTATCTCGTTATATGAGATTTCTAAGCTATCATCAGAAGACATGATCTAAGTGACCCTTGTCGATCTCCTACAAAACGATTACAACAAAAGTTGACTATAATAAGTCAACATATTTTAGAATCTACAAAAATAATATCATATGCAAATTGTAATGTGGGAAGAGCCCTTATAAGCTCAATCTCAGCTCAATTAACGATTGTGAACTCAATCAAGTGATCGACCACATAAAACCGATTTTCAACTCAATTAACCAAAACTGCGAAATCGAAAAAACCTAAAACCTCTAATAAGTGATATTGATTGCAAACCTAAATAAATAGCAGATGAAATTAGAAACCTGGAGCTTGCTAGTGAACGATCACGATGAAGACGGTGCCGTTGTTGTCGCCGGTAATCAAACGTTGACCAAATGATCAAGAGAGGATGAGTTTGAGAACTTTTTGTTTTAGTGGGAGGGCTCACACTGTTTTCAACTTTTCACATGTGGTTTGAGTTTTGTCATGTTTTTAGTCAACAGTACTGAGTGATGTTTAAGATTGCTTGTTAAAAATAGATCATGCGTTTTGAAAATAAATAATTAGATAATCAAACGGTTACAAAATGTGATTATGAAAAATAGCGTTTGGATTTCATTATGTTGTTTGAAATCACGATAATCAGATAATCAGATTTTTTAGTGTTTAGGAAATCTGATTATTTGTTTAATATATATAAAAGTACTAAATTGGACACTCGTGAATTTGAAATAATTGACGTTAAAAGTAATTGTTAAATTTATTTCACATTGCGTTTCAAGAAAGCAAGAGAAGAGAAGGAAAGAAAAGATTAGAAAAGAAGAAAATATTTTAGTTTTTTATGTTCTCGATCAAGTAGAAAAAAAAAATCTTTTTTTGTGTTCCTAAATTAGAGAGAACGGAAAATACTTTACGCATTTATATTGTTATCCTTAAAATATAAATAATTATGTAATGTTAAGGGTAATTTGATAATTGTAAATATTTTTAACTAATTAAATTTTTTTCTATCAAAATCTTCTAACTTTTGAGAGGAAGATTATGAGAAAAATATGCTCAAATTTTCTTTTCTCTTTTATTCCTTTCTTTTATAGAAAATTCTATAATATAATAATGTTTTTATTTCTTTCAGTCTTCTTTATAATTAAAACTCGAAAACACAATGTTGTTAATAACTGAAACGGCCTTTACTTTTTTAATTGTTCTACACTGAAAAATGCGAGACGTGCTTTATTTCCTCTAGCAGCATCAACCCCCCCCCCCCCCCCCCCCCCCCCCATTGCCATCATCTCCATGAAATCAAAGTTATAGCCAAAATCGCCAAATCATAATCAAAACAAAACCGGACAGCTGATTGTTGTTAATTTTTTAAAAGATTTAAAAGCTAATTAATTTTTTTCTAAGGTTTGGGTTCAGTGTTAAAAAAAGAAGAAAGAGATAAGACCAGATTTAACAGCATAATGCTTATGGAAACATGCCAAGAAGAAAAGAATCTAAGGTTAGTGCCAACGGTGCGTCAATGCACCCGTCCTTGGCAACTTTTAACCCGTCGACGGAGGAAGCCGTTGGCACGGCGGCGTCGCGGGGCGCGTCAGTAGAAAGGCGTCGGGGTGAGGACGGATTGGGGAATGGCGTCGTGAGGCTTGTGAGGGGGAGGGGGTGTTTGGGTAATATTTTAATAATTTTTTAAGTGGGGATAGGTTAGTGATGGGTTAGTGATGTGTTGTTGTTGGCATGACCTCGTCAGTAACCCGTCAGTAGGGATGTGTTTAGTGATGTGTTTAGTGACGCGTCACGGTTGGGAGAGGCCTAAGGAAAATTGTAACCCTTTTTCATCTAGAATGAGGACACGTCATCAAATGCGACCACACACCACTACCATACTTTTTTATACTGATTTTTTGCAATCAATATGTAGAAGTTGCTCCCTTTGATCACTCAAAATAAGCTTCTCTCTTTTCATATTGTTATTGTTATTATTTTCTTTTATTTTGTAATTACACGAAGTAAACTGCTGAAAGGTATATGGTGATAAAAGTGATAAAAGATGAATTTCTTTGTATTGTATTTTCGTGTTATATTATTGTGTGTATTACATTACAGGAATCAACTCTATTTATACACAAAGAAGGAAAATCATAAAAGGAAGATATTGATGGTGATTTCGGGATAAAGCTAGCCGTTGGGGTGATGAGCTGTAATGGTGGAGGTATTGTAATCCTTTCCTTACTTGTTTAGTATCTCTGTTTAACACTCCCCCTCAAGTTAAATGGTGGGATTACCAAAATTTAACTTGTCTAGAACTTCTTGTAATGATTTTCCGCTTACAGCTTTGGTTATGATATCAGCGAGTTGGTCTTCAGACCACACAAATGGGAGAGTGATAATTTTGGCTTCTAACTTTTCTTTGATGAAGTGTCGATCCACTTCTACGTGCTTTGTACGATCATGCTGAACTGGATTTTTAGATATTTGAATTGCGGCCTCGTTGTCACTAAAGACTTCACTAGGTTTTCGCGGTGAATACCCTATCTCGGTGAGGAGTCGTCTCACCCATAATACTTCAGTTATTCCTCTTGCGATTCCTCTGAATTCTGCCTCTGCACTAGATAGGGCAACTACTTTTTGTTTCTTGCTACGCCATGTTACAAGATTGCCACCGACAAGAGTGAAGTACCCTGCGGTTGATCTCCTGTCGTTTTTGTCGCCTGCCCAATCTGCATCTGTATATAATTGAGTTTCAAGATGCCCATTTGATTTAAACAAGATTCCGTGCCCTACGGTCCCTTTGAGATGCCTAACGATCCTTAAGACTGCGTCCATGTGAGGTTTTTGTGGTCTATGCATGAATTGACTCACTACTCCTACAGCATATGTTATATCTGGACGAGTGTGTGAGAGATATATTAATTTTCCCACCATTCGTTGATATCTCATTTTGTCAGCTAGATCATTTTTCTCGTTGATAAGGAGTTTCTGGTTCATGATCATTGGTGTTTCGGCTGGTTTGCAATCAATCATACCAGTCTCTGCCAATAAGTCTAGAATGTATTTTTTCTGGTGCATGAAGATCCCTTGCTTTGACCTTAGAACTTCGATTCCGAGGAAGTACTTGAGGTTTCCCAAATCTTTCATTTCGAATTCTGAGAACAAACTTCCTTTTAACTTTGCTATTTCTTCTTTGTCATTACCTGTAATGATCATATCATCAACATAAATTATTAGACATGTTATCAATTTTCCTCTTCTTTTAAGAAATAAAGTGTGGTCTGAGTTGCTTTGTTTGAACCCATAGCTTTTCATAGCTATGGTGAATCTCCCAAACCAAGCTCTAGGTGATTGTTTTAAACCATACAGAGATTTTTTAAGGCGACACACTTCCCTTTCTTTGAAATCATTTGTGAATCCATGAGGAGCTTCCATGTATACTTCTTCCTGTAGTTCTCCATGTAAGAAGGCATTTTTTACATCGAACAGGTGTAGAGGCCACTCTTGGTTTGCGGCTACGGAAAAGAGAACTCTAATAGTGTTGATTTTTGCTACAGGAGAGAAGGTTTCTGAGTAGTCAATCCCATACGTTTGTGTGTAACCCTTTGCCACTAATCTTGCTTTGTGTCTTTTAATTGTTCCATCAGGTTTGTATTTGATTGTGAATACCCATCGACACCCAACAATTTTTTTTCCTGGTGGTAAGGTACATTTGATCCAAGTGTTGTTCTTTTCTAGGGCCTTCATTTCTTCTTCCATTGCATTTTTCCATTGTCTGGATTTAAGTGCTTGTTCAACGTTTGTAGGGATTGATTCTGAACATAGGGCTACAGTGAAAGCTTTGGCTTGTTTAGATAAGTTCCCTTTGGCTATGTTGGCCATTGGATATCTACCCCTCTTTGTCTCCCTTTCTGGTGAGTATCTGTTAGGAGGAATGCCTCGGTTTGATCTTGGAGGTAAGGTATATTGTTCTGGTTCTCTTCTTGGATTGTTGTGAATTCTTCATTTTCTTGATCTGATCCCTGCATATTTTCTTGCTCAAATAGATTGTTAGTATGGGACGGGTCACTTACCTCGGGTACCAGGTTAGGAGTCGATTCTTGGGGGGCACTGTCTTCTGTATGTTGAGGAGATTGGATCTCTGTTGGAGTTTCTTCAGTATGTTGAGCTTCTGTGTTTTGGTTGTTTGTTGTTGTGTCTGCTGTTTCGAGCCAACTCAGTGTGTCGTTTGTATTGTTCATATTCTCCCCCTGACCGCTGAGGTTGGCGGTGTAGTAATATTCAGTCTCAAGAAAGTCACAGTTCATGGTGGTAAGCATGCGTCGGGTTTTTGGGTTATAACATCTGTACCCCTTTTGGTTAACCCCGTACCCAATGAAGACACATTTTTCCGCACACGGTTCGAGTTTAGATCGAATAGATTTTGGTATGCAACCAAAGATTCGGGGTTCTAGAGTGAGAGTAGGAGGAACATTAGTGTATTCGGTGAGAGCTTGTAACGGTGTTTTTAATTTTAAAATTTGGGTTGGGAGACGATTAATAAGGTAGGCAGCTGTAACAAGAGCTTCTGGCCAGAAAGATTTTGGAACTTTCGATTCTATTAGCAGTGTCCTAGTAATCTCAAGAAGGATACGATTCTTTCGCTCCGCGACGCCATTTTGTTCAGGGGTGTATGGGCATGAGGTTTGGTGAATTATACCTTTTTCTTAGCAAAAAATGTGCATATCAGAGTTAATAAATTCTCCTCCGTTGTTGGACCTAAGGACTTGGATGGATTTATGAAATTGGTTTTGGATCATATTATAAAAAAACGTGAATTTTTCAAAAACCTCGTATTTATTTTTTAATAAGTATATTCATGTGATACGAGTGCAATCGTCAACAAACATGACAAAAAAACGAAAGTTTTGGCCCCCGGCGATTGGAGCCGGACCCCATACATCAGAATGAATTAATGAAAATGGTTGATCAACTTTTGTAAAATTTGGTTTAAACGTTTTTCGATGACTTTTGGCAAACACACATGTTTCACAATGTGACTTACAATTTAAGGAAAAAAGTTTAGGAAATAAAATATGTAAATAGTTGGAAGATGGGTGACCTAGTCGTCTATGCCACAACCAAGCTTCCCTTTGTGTCGTTCCGTGAGATAACATTGCACTTCAATCTTGAGTTACTTAATCCACATAATATAGCCCGTTCTTTTCAGTGCCACGCCCAATTATCGCTCTTGTCCTAATATCTTGTAAGATTCAAAAAGTCGGATGCATGAGCACCGTGTAATTTAATTCTTTGGTGACATGACTAACAGATAAAAGTTTATGAGATAGTTCGTGAATAAATAGACATTTAGACAGTTTGAGAGTTGGAGAGATCTCAATATTCCCTCCCATTTTTACATGAACTTTTTCTCCATTTGTCGTTTGTATAAAATCTTTTGTTGGTCTATAGGTGGTTGTAAAATCGGATAAGTCATGAGTCATTGTATCAGTGGCCCCACAATCTAATATCCATAATCGTTCCGATGTTTGATTATGTTGGACCATATTAACAAACTCACCTTTATTAAGAGTCGTTTCATGATTTTTAGAAACTGTACGATATTTAAAATTTTTATTGAGATAATAAAGAAAATTGGTTTCCTTTAAATACGTTTTCATATGTGAATTATTGCTACAGTCACCTTTAAAAACCTTTTTAAAATTAGTCAAAGAATCTTGTGATTTAAACATTTTTATGTTGGGACCACTTTTAAAATTATTCAAAAGTGCAGGGGAGTGATTTAAAAAATTGAAAGAAAAAGTGGGGGGTTTTGAGCTTATCGTGCCCTCACCCCCCATACCTGTCTCCTCCGCAAAAAAACTCTCTGCTTCTTTCGATCTAGCGTCGGCCGATGCAACGCCACCAAATCTGGAGCCCATCTTCTGATCGGCGCTATTTCCGTCGGTCGCCGACCGTTTTTTCTGTGGTCCGGTACTTTTATCGCTGTAGCTGACTACCAAGGCATCCCACAAGCTTTTTGCTGTGGGAAACTCAGTTAGATTGCCCGCAAGAGTTGGTTCGATATTTTGGATTAGCCATGAAAACACAATTAAATCTTCTTGTTCCCACTGATCGAACGATTCATGTTCTTGATCTTGGGGATTCGAAGTTAAGTGTGATAACAGTGATTTGGACTTTCCACCTATGGCAACTCGAATCATACGAGTCCATAGGGCGTAATTCTGATTATTGAGCTTGAGATTGATTTGAAGGTTATCGGACAATTTGGGATTTTGAGGCTGCTGATTTATGCTATTTCTTAGCAAGTTGGCTAATTGCAGTGACAATGTTGAATCCGAGTTACCGTCAGTAGACATGGCGGCTCGGAAATAAACTGATCACAATGCTAGTTAAACACGGTAGATGATGACATACCATGCTCTGATACCATGATAAAAGTGATAAAAGATGAATTTCTTTGTATTGTATTTTCGTGTTATATTATTGTGTGTATTACATTACAGGAATCAACTCTATTTATACACAAAGAAGGAAAATCATAAAAGGAAGATATTGATGGTGATTTCGGGATACAGCTAGCCGTTGGGGTGATGAGCTGTAATGGTGGAGGTATTGTAATCCTTTCCTTACTTGTTTAGTATCTCTGTTTAACATATGGAATATTCCGTGCTGTGTGTATCTGAATGCATCAACCTAGTTATAAAAATTCAATTATATTTCTAATGCGTCAAACTTCGTCTTTATTCAAGCTGCTATTTAAGTTATTTTTATCTTGTTAATCTATTTTTAGGCTACTAGGTATGGGTACGGTACCCATATTTTTTGTCACATCACCGCCACCTAACCAACCACACCACCACACCACATCATTTGGTGGAAATACCCACCACACCACACCACACCATTTTATTTTCCATCTCATCATTTCATTTCCATTTATTTTTTCACACAACTAATATTTTATATAATTTAAAATTAGATTACATTAAATAAAATTAAAATGACAATACTTAAATTAAAATGAAAATACTAGAAATTAAACATTAAATTAAAAATTACAATAATTAAAATAAATTATTACTCTTCATCGTCGGCATGTGCGTTGTTGTAGATACTTCACTTTCATCATCGTCGGATAAATCATCGAGGAGTTCTTGGTATATTGTTAGCATAAACGCATCATCCTCGTCAGATGATGAACCAAGATAATTCATTATATGTGAGTTGGGGTATTTTGGTAGAGTTGTGGTGTGTTTTGGTAGTGTTTTGGTAGTGTTTTGATAATGTTTGAGTGTGTTTATATAGGAAATAAATAAATTAAATTAATTAATTATTAATTATTTTTTTTAAATCTGCAACGGCTAAAAGAGCCGTTCAACGGTTATATTTTCGTCCAAATCGATCAAACAACCGGCGTGGAGGGGCGTTGCCCGTTGCGAGACCCCCAACGCCGTGTGTGGGGGGGGGGGGGGGGGGGGGGTGTTCCATGTGTTTCCCACACCGTTGCCACCATGTCACACCCCAAAGCTGGGCGGGCGTGGTCCCGTACCAAGAAGCCTTAATGTTTGTCCTCTTTGCCATATGCAGATAAGTTTTTAGTTCATCGTGTTATTCAACTTTTATGCTTTTTGAAAAGAGTATTTGTTGAATTACGCATATATCTTGCTCGTATCCTAAAACATGTCGATATTTTTAGTACCAAGGGAGTGATTTTTGTGAGATCTCTGAGATTTTAAGTGCCCTGTGCAAAAACACAAAAATGAACCCTTGATATAAGATTTTATAAAATTTTGGATTTTTTAATTCTTTTTCTATTAAATTATTAAGTTGACTTAAATTTTAATATTATATATATAAGATATATATAAAAATTGGACTTTTACAAAATATGGACCAATATGCGGCTATACCTCCTTAAAAACACCCCTGATTTTTGTGTACGTGTCATCCTTTTAAAAGTTTTTTTTATTTTCTTTATCGATTTGCGGCACACGAAATGGAACTTGGAGATAGGAAAACGACGAATGTGGCGAATTTCTGAACGTGGTAATCGAGGTGTCGTCATACATGTTTACATGGATAAAATCATTATCTCTACTTCTCTTCTAAGTTCACCACCCAATATACTTCGTATTAAATATAGACTACTCTTAAATATACAGAATTCGTCCATGCATTATTTATCAATGTGCAAAATTCTGTCTTTCTGAAAAATTCTTTACGTATGATAACCCCTCTAACCAAAAACATATTTCAGATTTAGTCCACTTATCCGTTTTTATACGAGATATAATATTAAAAGGTTAGGTTAATTAAGAGGTGGATCTACTATGTAGTACATAATAACCAATATAATCCTTCTAAAGTTCCTGTATAGTGTTAAAATAGTTTTATTAAGTTAATTCAGAGGTGGATCTACTATGTAGTACATGATAATCCATATAATCCTTCCAAAGTTCTTGTATAGTGTTAAAATAATTTTTTTTTTTAGTGTAAATAATACTCCTAAGCCATAAAAAAAAAGAAAAAAAAGAAAAGAAAAATGCCATCGGTGCTCTTGTGTTATATAATATTGTTGATGTATAATATCAAAGCCCGGGAAAAATTGTACAGCCCCTTAATTTTTTCATAAGTAAGTTAATCATATCTTAAAATTTTTATATTTAGATCCATAGATTTAACTTCATATGTCCTTATTCTTAGTTCATTATAAGAAATAGGAAGAAAAAGAAAAACTTAATTAAGTTTCTACTATTTTTTTCTTTTCTTTCTACGGTATATTCATCGATAAATATTCTTGAATCATGCATGATTACTCAGGGAATTTTCGCGCCATGAATATCATTCATTATTATCCCACGTTACTTCGCTGCCCGCCCAGGCTTTAAGGATGGGTAAACACCATATAATATGCTTTACCATGATAGAGTTAATCATAAAGGGATAAGTTAATTTATAGTGAGAATTGATCTTCATTTAAGGACCATTAGAGTGATAACAGTTTTAGTTGGCAAAATATAAAAGGTTATGATTACTCAGGGGATGATTTTTGTAATTTGAATACGAATGGACTTCTGGAAGTTTAGTTTTCCTCACGTAATCCCATTATTTCCCAAACAGGATTTCTCCCTCCTCACGTGACTAAAATTTCAATGAAAGCCCTCGACTTTTATAAATAAATGCAACCAAAGCAATATTTCTTAAGTAAAAACATTGATCTCAAACTTGCAAGGTGTAATAGGAGTTCTTAGTTCGAGTTTATCTAACTTGTATTCTAATAGTTGGACATAAGAATATTAATTGAAATTAAAATTATACTTAGTAGTTTAGAAAATTGATTTTATGTAATGCATTTTTTAAAATATTAGGAAAATATTTGATTTGATTAATATTCTTTATCTTGTAATCTTAAAGTATAAATATTAAAAATTCGTATTGCTTTTAATATACAATAGTTCAAAAGTTTGGGTAGGGACGTCACCAAAACTTTGAATATCTTGTTCAAATAGACAGAAGGGGTCCTTAAAATATAAAATATATATAAAAATTTAGACTTTCTGATTTTTTTATTATTAAATTATGGAAAAAGATAATGACAGCCATAGAAGGCAAAATAACAAGAGACAACCCCCTAAATTTTAGAAATATTACTTTATTAATTAATGTACAAACTTTTTATGCATGTCAGTGACAGCCCTAATGGCTGTCATTAACAAAACCCTTAAATTATTAAGTTATTTAAAATTATATATTATATATATAAGATATATATAAAAAATAGATTCCATCTAAAATATAAGTCATGTACAACTGTACCTTCTTACATCTCCTCAAATAGGTTTGAGTTTAATTGAAATGGTACCAAAACAGGGCAGTAATTTTAACAATAAATCCAAAATTCAGGGGTCAGTTTGTAAATAATCGAAAATGAAATCTTCAAAGAATGTTTTTCCGACACCGCGTCCAAAGTCCAAAAACTTGGGTGACTTTCCGTGTTTGCATCACTTTCAACGCCGTCGTAAAAACCATCAATAAAAGCACCCTCAAATTCAACCAATTCGCCACAAAATTCACCAAATTCGAACAAAATTACTCAAATTCAAATGGTTGCAAAGATGAAAAAATGGTCGCCATGGCAGCATCAGCCGCCGCCGGCAGCTACCGGATCCAAAAAGTTTCAGGTGAAGGTGGAGCGGATAAAGGTAGAAGGATTCGAACATAGCATCGGAGGCGGTGAGAAGGTTATGGGAGTTGAATTGAGGTGGAAAGGTGAAAGGAAGCACGGATTGGCGGCAGTCGGGTTTCACCGGCGGCGGCCGGAACAGGGGTGGTGCAAGGAGAGGGTTGTTAGAAAAGGTGAAGTTATCGTGTGGGAGGAGGAAGAAAATTTGGAGAATATTTGTTTGTTTTCAATGATGTCATCAAATGGTGATGAATTTGATCAACACAATTTTGTTCCGTGGATTGTTACCTTCAAATTCACTTATGTAAGTTTCTTTTCTTATGAAATTGATAACCGTAAAGTATAATTCGTTGCTAAATGTGTTCAATTTCTGGAAGCAGTTTATGTTTTATAATTTCTATTGTATAATAACTCAACGATAAATGTATGCAGGGAGAGTACAACAAGGGGAAAATGACAAAGATCGGAAAAGTGTCTCTGAATTTGGCCGAATTCGCTTCAAATATCGAGTCTCCAGTGATCGAAAAGAAGCTCCCCGTCGATTTCAAAATTTCTGGAATAACGACACAAGCTACCGTCTCTATTTTGCTGAGTTTTATGGAAATTAGGGACTCTGGCGAACTCGTTACTGGGCTGACTCAGTCGGAGGTTGGTAAAGTTGTAAAACCCAAAAAGAAACAGTTGAGTTTGGAGGAGGTGAGTTTGTCCGACTCGGAGAATTCTGTGACATTTGACTCCGATGGGTCATCTGAGTCACAAACACGAGTTACGACTCAGTCATCTTCTCGGGTTAACATGCAGCTGGATCTTAACAAAAAAACCGGATTCTTTGATTGGAAGAGACGCCGGCTGAACCTTAAACCGGCAAAAACAAAAGTTGTGGATTCTGAACCGGAAGCATTTTCAGAGTACAAGAACTTAAGGCATAATTCAACGGAAAGTAAATGGGAAACAAGAGAATTCATTAGCCGAGATGGAGAATCAAAGCTCAATACACAATCATTCTTCGCATCGTTCGATCAATGCAGTGAAAAAGCTGCAGGACCAAGTGCTTGCACCGCTTTGGTCACGGTTATAGCCCACTGGCTCGGGTCAAATGGCTCAACCACAATGCCAACGGTCCATCAATTTGACACGCTAATCATTGATGGTTCCTCCGAGTGGAGAAACCTTTGTGAAAACAGGGCCCACGTGGCCGAATTCCCTGACAAACATTTCGACCTCGAGACTGTGTTACGGGCCGGGATCCGGCCCGTTACTGTCTCCCGTGAGAAATCGTTTGTCGGGTTTTTCAGTCCCGAAAAATTCAACTCGTTGACCGGAGTGATGTCGTTTGATGATATATGGGATCACGAGATTAAACAAAACCGAGGGGTTTACATTGTGAGTTGGAATGATCATTTCTTCGTGTTGAAAGTGGATGAAGACAGTTATTACATTATCGACACGTTGGGTGAACGGCTCGTTGAAGGGTGTGATCAAGCCTATATCTTGAAATTTGATAACGGGTCGCTTTTGACTGAAAGTGGGACCAATCGTGTGATTTTTGAAGGGAAAGAGTGTTGCAAAGAGTTTATTAAGAGGTTTTTAGCAGCCATACCAATTAAAGAGCTTGAAACCGAGGAGCAAAAAGAAGTGGTCCCTTATTACTCGTTGCACCAACGTCTACAAATCGAGTTTAACTTTTGTAGTACGGTGTAGTCACCACCTCAAATGCGGTTTATAACCGTATTGAGGTGGTGAACTTGTGTGTATATTTGTGTATATAAACTGAATTAGTGATTCCTGACTTGTTAAGGTTCTATATATTAATTGATAAAAACATGATACTTGATAAGATTGTATTGATTGATAAAAACATGATGCTTGCTCCAAAAGTTCCTTGACTAAGCACATTTCAACTACTTTCTTTTATTTTCTTATTTTTAGGTTTTATTTGAGTGGGTGGTAATTGGTAAAAGAATTTTTTTTGTTTAAGTCTTCGAAGCTTGATGATGTGAGGTTGTGAGGAAAGAAGCTAATGTGTAGTTTAGAAAAAGCATGAAAATGAGGTTTTCATAGTCGGAAGTTAGCTTTTTGAACCAAGAATAAGATAGGTTTTGTCAGGATCGATTAACTATAGAAAAGTTAATTAATACTTTAGATCTAATTGAATATAGAAGTTGCAGCGGATCAACACTATATCAATGTAATTAAGAACAATGAACTGTAAATAATATGCGAAAGTATTAAGAACACAGTTTCACAAAAAGCTTCAATGTATATTATTGAGTTAACAAATACACACGTACGTTTACAATTCGTAAGGAACTATTTATAATAGTCCTTGAAGCTAAACTATTTACCCTAGTTATTCTAGGACTTGCTTTACATCGAATAATAAAAGATATACATTGATTTACATTCTATAATTATCTCTACGAAGATCTCGGACTTGATATTCTTCAAAAACGCGTATCAGTAGTAAAACTCATCACCAGTAGTAAATATGTAACATCAGTAGTAAACTTGGTGATCAGTAGTAAGTCCAGAAACCATCGTCAGTAGTAACTACTAAGATCAGTAGTATCTTCAGTCTTTGCATGATCAGTAGTAACTAAGTTATAGTATCACTAGTATCAACTCATCAGTAGTAATATGTTCTGCCCCATCAGTACTAATTATTGTCAGTACTAACTGCAGCATCAGTATCAAGTTGATCTGTGTTTTGCTCTAACAATCTCCCCCTAAACTTATTGATTATCTTTTAATCAATCAAGTTTCTTTTGTTCTTCTTGTTCTCTTCTTCTTTTCTCAAGAGTTCTTTGATTTTGAGCTTTTCTTTGAGCTATAATGTACTTGCTGTTTCTTTTTGTAAAATAATTCAATTTGTTCTGAAACGTTACTTCATCATATGGCTTCATCATAGTATTCATGAATATCTGATACATTGTCTTCTCAGAGTGTGAATATTCCTTTTCATACAAGTACAGCTCACATACTTTGTTAGATTTTTCAAAGAAGTACATTTGATCAGTTGGAATTACATTCCAATGATAAACATTTCCTTCACTGGTAAATTGTTCTGGATAGTTGTCTGGATAAAATGCAGCATCTATCATTGTTGTTAAGTATCCAGCTCCAGATTCTTTCCATGATTTCTTTCTCATCCTTGGTTTTCCAATGATCAGTAATTTAATAACATCACTTCTTGAGCAGGACATGATCAATGGTAACCATCCAGTGAATCTCTGTACAACTTTATCTTCCCTTATGATCTCTATCACATTATTATTCAAAATTCTCCAGTTTATGATAGGATTGTTTTGTAGGGGAGCAACTGGTAGATCAAGAACTGGAATTACTTGCTCTGTTTTTGACTTCTTTTGAGCACTTTGTTCTTGAGAGACCATCTTTCTTTTCTTTGTTGATGGCTCACCAGTAGTTGAGATACTATCTTGCTTGATTGATTTTGGACTGATTGGGATTAATACTTTGGCTTTCTTTGTTTCTTCAGCTTCTTGTTCAGCCAAGTCTTTCTTCTTAGCAATGCAATACTTTTCAATTATAGTTATCATCTTCATTCTTCCAAAAGATTTTGCACTGTGCCCTTTTGTTTTGAGAAAGTCTATCATAAGTGTCTTTTGTTCAAAGATATCATCTGGTAGATCACCTTTTGTTCTTTTACATTCTGCTACCAGATCTTCAAGACAGTTTAGATGTTCTTCTTCTACTTTTCTGAGCCTTTTGAATTCTGCTTCTTGGGCTTCTATCTGAACATCTTTGATTTGAGCAGGTATTTGAACAGGAGTTCCACTTTGATCCTTCTTCTGTTCAAGAGCTTGATACTTAGCTACCTTCTCCAAATATCTCTTGTGCTTCACCTTCCATTTAGACTGTTTATCAGCTCTAACAAGATTTATCTTGTTTACCATGTAATGACCAAGAGCTCTGTTGGGGTAATCTTCATCATATATTTCTTTACCCTTTCTAATATGTGCTGAAGGTGGAGGTGGAATATATTTCATATCAGGCACACCACTGATTATTATAGAAGGAGAAAATAACCTAAGCTCATCTTGTTGAAGTATTTTTGGATGTGGAGGAAGTGAGCACTCATCAACCTCAAACCAATTCACATTATCATCAATGTCAGGTATGATAAGTGGTTGAGCAGGTGTAGGTGGTTTGGTGATGATTTCAAATCTTTCTCTTTCAATTAGCTCTGGTAGTTGTATTTCTTCCTCTTCAGTAGTAACCAGAGTAGTTACTACTGGTGTGACTTCAGGAGTTACTACTGATAGGGCATCAGTAGTATTTGGTGCTTTCAATTCCTCTTCTTCATTTACTACTGCTATAATATCAGTAGTAGGGGTTACTACTGGTATTTCTTTTTCAACTTGTTCTTCCATTGTAGCAGTAGTAACAGGCTCATCTTCAGTAACCATCATTTCTGGGCCTTCATCAATTTCTGTTTCTTTTAAATTTAGGAGAGAAGATGCTGCTGCTGCAATTGATTCATCAATCATAGTTTGTATGTTGTCCTTCTCCCCCTTAGTGAGCTCAACTGGTGGAGCCTCACTATCATCAATTTTCTTCTTCAATTTCCTGATGATTTTAGTTTGTTGATGAAGCCTGTGCTCATAGAATCTCATTCTTTTGTTGATGGTATTGACATGCCTTTTCATTGCAGCCATCGTTTTTCCTTGATTTGTGAGATATTCAAGACAATTTTGTACTGTGGATTCAAGAGAACTCACTTTTTCCGTCAATTGTTGGATTTTAATACTGCCCTCACTCCATCTAGCAAGATCATCGGGCTCACTAACAGGTACATTGGTTTGAAGGTTTTCCATCCTATCCGTCAAATCAATAGATCTGCCCTCATCACTTCTTGGTGATTCATTGGGTCTTGTAGACATCCTCTTCTTCCTAGAAGAAGCAGAGATGCCCCCCCTTATGGTTTCTTGGCACCGGGGTCCTTTGAGTAACTCCTCAAATGAGTCATCACTCAAAGTTGCCGAGGTCTGGGTCCTAATTATGTTTTCACTGTCCTGTGCACCCACCTTTGGGGCATCAGTAGTGAAAGCCCTCGCCTCATGTCCTCTCTCCTCCTTGGAGGACAACTCTTGGAGCCTGGGGTTTGACTCAATGTGTCCCCTGGTGTCCTTTAAAGATTTCTTTCTTTTGTAAAAAGTGGAAATATTTTGGGTTTTGTCTGGCAGGTCTTCCACAGAGTGAAGAGTAGCACTCTGCAGATTTAAATCAAGTTCCTGGGACACATTCAGGACTTCTGTTTGGGCTGGTGATTGAGTGGCTAGTTGGGGTGGTGTTTGGGCTGTATTTGAGGGTGATGGAGTGGGTTGAGGTTCAACTTGGGTTGTAGCAATGGTTGAACCCTCTCCAATATGTGTTTGATCATTGATCATGTTAGGAAACAAAGGGGTTTCCTTGCCCGAAAATTTAAATTGTTTTCTCATATTTGAGAAAACTTTCTTGTTCAACTCAGGTAGTATGAGAATGTTTTTAGGAGTTGACAAGTTTTGTAATTCACACTTTATGATATGTTGTAGAAATCTGGGATACATTAAAAATTTAGAGGAACTAAGATTTCCCAACATACCTTCAAAAATCAGTTGAGAAAAATTAAATACTTGGTCTGTGGATAAACAGACAACAGCAGAGGCTATTGCCTTATTAAACTCATTCCAAGTACTTCTTTTTGGAGAAATACAATGCTGAATAGTATGTACTAAGAATTTCCATTGTGGGGAGAGAAGACCCTTTTGAAATGTTACTATATTGAGTCTTCCCTCATAACCCATTTTTTGTAAAATTTCAGCAATGTATTCCTTAGGAAGAGTAGACATACCTGAATCATCGTGAAGTTGTAGATGGTGTCTGATTGATTGTTCTGTTACTGTGATATGCTTTCCATCTACTTGTGATTTGATCATTGATACGGTTGTTCCTTCCGTTTGCTCAGCATTGGTCCAGAAATCCACCAAGTGCTGTAGATATGATGTTGGTTTTACAGTTAAGGCAAACTGTATATAGGAATTTCTCAAGAACTTGACGATCGGTCGAAAATCTTTTGTGCCGTCGGGATTCTTTAGGAAGGCACACATGTTGTGAAATTCTGAATATTTAAGATCGGTTTGAACATTCAAAGATTTTAGAGTTGCCATTTTTGTTGAATTTTGTGAAGAACAGGAATGAATTTTGTTATTGATGAAGGGTTTTTGATCGTAAGCTAGGGTTTATCGAGAGGATTTAGAAAATCGATGTGAAGATAATGCTAAACTAATCGACTGCCGCCTTTTATATCTTTCGATTTAACCTGCAAAACTACTAAAATGCCCTTTGAATCATAACATAACGGTTATTTTCATGGGGGTTAGTTTGGTAATTGTGTTTCTGAAAGACCAGTAGTAAATAAGATATCAGTAGTAAAACGTCAGTAGTATCTACTAACATCAGTAGTGCCTAAGGATTTTGATATCAGTAGTAACTATGGACATCAGTAGTAACCACTAACACACAAGACCAGTAGTATATGGGAATACCAGTAGTACTGAACACCAGTAGTATTCATGTATACCTAATACACACCAGTAGTATTTAACTACCAGTAGTATTTTGTGCACATGCCTACACACCAGTAGTACAGATATACCAGTATTAAAACACTTAAGTAAATAAATAATATTTTACAACAATAACTTTACACATGATTTTAAGTGAGATTTTAATTTATCAAAATCATTCCAATACTGCTAACCAAGAAGTTGAATCTTCCTACATCAAATGCTTTTGTAAAAAGATCTGCTAATTGATCATCAGTATGAATTTTAACTACTTTGATTAATTTCTTTTCATTGCAGTCTCTTATAAAGTGAAATCTTATTTCAATGTGTTTAGTTTTTGAGTGTTTTACTGGATTGTTCACAATACTAATAGCACTTTGATTATCAATAAAAATTGGAGTTTTAAGGATAGAGATACCAAAGTCTAGAAGCTGGTTTTGAATCCATAGTACTTGAGCACAGCAAGCAGATGCAGCTACATATTCTGCTTCAGCAGTTGATGTTGATACATTTGTTTGCTTCTTACATTGCCATGACACCAGTCTTGATCCAAAGAATTGACATCCACCAGTAGTAGACTTTCTATCTTGACATTCACCTCCATAGTCACTATCTGTGTAGGCTATGAGTTCAAATGGTGAATCATGTGGATACCATAGACCTAGTGATGGTTTGCCTTTCAAGTATCTGAAAATTCTTTTGACAGCTTGCAGGTGTAATTCTTTGGGTCTTGCTTGATATCTTGCACACACACAAACACTATACATAATGTCAGGTCTTGATGCAGTTAAGTACATCAAAGAACCTATCATTGATCTATATAAGTGTTCATCTACATCCTCCCCCTCAACATCAGGATGTAGGTGTTTGTGTGTTTCCATTGGTGTACTTGCACTCTTACTGTCTTTCAAATCAAATTTCTCCAAGATGTCTTTGACATATTTTGATTGATTTATCAAAATACCATCAGTTCTTTGATTGACTTGGAGTCCAAGGAAGAAGTTCATTGGACCCATAGAGCTCATCTTGAATTTAAGTTGCATCAGTTCTTCAAATTCTTTGCATAATAAATCATTGGTTGAGCCAAAGATGATATCATCTACATAAATTTGTACTAGTAGTATATCATCTTTGACTTTCTTTGTAAACAAAGTTTTGTCAATGGCTCCTCTTTTAAAGCTGTTCTTCAATAGGTATGATGATAATGTGTCATACCATGCTCTTGGTGCCTGATGTAGGCCATACAGAGCTTTATCCAATTTGAACACATAATCACCATGTTTTGGATCTTCAAAACCTGGAGGTTGGAAAACATAGACCTCTTCTTCAATCTTCCCATATAGGAATGCACTCTTCACATCCATTTGATAGACTTTGAACTTTTTGAATGAAGCATATGCTAGAAATATTCTTATAGCTTCAATTCTAGCAACAGGAGCATATACTTCATCATAGTCTATTCCTTCTTCTTGAGTGTATCCTTGTGCTACAAGTCTGGCTTTGTTTTTGATCACTATACATCTTTCATCTTTCTTGTTTCTGAAGATCCATCTTGTTCTAATGGCTCTTTTTCCTTTGGGTAGAGGTACAAGTGTCCAAACAGCTTGTAACTTGAATTGAAGGAGTTCTTCTTGCATTGCCTCAATCCAGTTTGAGTCCTTCATTGCTTGTTGGATCTTCTTTGGTTCATCCTGAGACAAAAAGCATTCAAACATACACTCATTAGCAATAAGACTTATATTACACATGTTTGCAGTTAGGCTTTTATTTAATTTGCTTCTTGTTTGAAGTGGTGAGTTAACATCACTTAGAACAAGGTCTAATGGATGGTTTTTCTGAGTCCTTGTGGTTGTAGTTTTATCAACTACTAGTTGATTTTCAAGATTTGACTCATTGGTCTCAGGCAATTGTTCTTCTGGTGATCCTTCATAGTCATTGAAGTTTGGTTCATCATCATCTTGCTCAGATTTACTACTGCTATTGTCTTCATTGAGATCAGTAGTATTGATGTTGTTACTGGTATCAGTAGTATCTTGAGAATCTAGGTTCTTGTTGGGATCAGTAGTATTTTGAGTACTATTACTGGTATCAGTAGTATTTGAATTACTACTGTCCTCATTCTCAGAGTTACTACTGGTTCCAGAACTTGAGTTATTACTGACATCAGTATTAACTATTGGAGCAGTATTAACTACAATGTATCTCATTTCCTCTTGACCAGTATTAACTGATGATGTCCCTTCTTTTTGATTGTGACCATTTGAATTACCTGCATTGAAGTTCATGTTAGAATTAAAGGATTTGGTTAGATTGTCTATGTCAAATAGTCAATCTGGACCATTTCCTTGTTCATTAGGTACATTTTCATTAAAGGATACATTGATGCTTTCTTCAATTATCCTTAGTCTTTTGTTGAATACTCTATATGATTTGCTTTGAGTAGAATATCCCACAAAGATTCCATCATCAGCTTTGCAGTCAAACTTACCAATTTGTTCTCTTGTAATCAAAATAGTACAAGGACAACCAAATGATTTTAGAAAGCTTATGGAAGGTTTTCTTTTATTAAAAAGTTCATATGGTGTTTTAAAATGTGGCTTCACTATTAATACTCTGTTTTGAACATAACAAGCAGTATTAACAGCTTCTGCCCAAAAAGTAATTGGTAATTTTGAGTCTGCAAGCATTGATCTTGCTGCTTCAATGATGGTTCTATTTCTTCTTTCAGCTACACCATTTTGTTGTGGAGTTCTAGGTGAGCTGTATTGCCTGTCAATACCTTTAAGATCACAAAAGTTAATTAAATTAGCATTTTTAAATTCTGTGCCATTATCACATCTTATGGCTTTAACTTTTTGATCAGATGTGTTTTCCAGTTTGACAATTAAGTTCTTTATGAGTTCACTTGTTTCATCCTTTGTCCTGAGAAAGAAAACCCATGTATATCTGGAAAAGTCATCAGTAATAACAAGACAATATTGTTTCTTTCCAATACTCATTACATTTGTAGGTCCAAATAGGTCCGTATGTAAGAGCTGCAAAGGAACAGAAATAGAGTTCACAGTTTTGGACTTATGAGAAGTCTTGTGTTGTTTACCTTTTAGGCATGCAACACAGTGATGATCACACATGAATTGTTTTTGAGGTAGTCCAATGACCAGATTTCTTTTTACTAAATTGTTCATGTTTTTAAAATTTGTGTGACACATCCTTCTATGCCATAGTTCTGATTCAGTGGTGTTTGCCTTGGATATAAAACAGTTGACCTCATTTGTAGAAATGAGTTCTCCCCCTATATCTAGGCAATACACATTGTTTCTCCTTGGAGTTCTTAAAACAACATATTTTTCATCTAAAACAAAGTCAGGAGAAAGAATGATGCACTCAATGTCTGTGAAAAGAATTTTGTTCTTTTTATCACAAACTTGAGACACACTGACAAGATTGTATTTTAGTTCAGCTACATAAAATACATCATCAAAGGTAATTTTGCCATTAGAAACAGTACCTTTACCTGTAATCTTACCTCCCTGGGGATTCTCACCAAATGCCACAAATCCTCCATCAAATGACTTGAAATCTTTAAGAATTTGCCGATTTCCAGTCATGTGCCTTGAGCATCCACTATCAATATGCCATGTTCTTCCTTCTTCTGGGATCTGAATGCTCTGCACAAGTGAGTAAAGGATTAGTTAAGTTTGGGAACCCAAGCTTTATATGTCTTGGGTTCATCCTTTGAGAAATAAGCTTTTGGGGATTTAACTTTAAACCTTTTTTGTACCCATACTTGTTTAGTACTGGTGTTTTGTTTTACTACCGCCCTTTTGAAAGTATTACTGGTGTGAGAATTTCCTACTGATCTTGGTTTATACCTGTGATTTGTAGCTTTTGAATGCTTTACTACTGATGGACCAGTAGTATTTGGGTACTTACCATGTTTAGAATGACCAGTAGTGTTTTTAGGGTTGACACCAGTAGTATTTTTGAAAGTTGGTTTGGGAGCAGTAGTATTTTTGCAATTAGGGTTTTTACCAGTAGTATTCTTGTATTGGTACCAAACAGCATTATACCTAGGGTGAACACCAGTAGTAAAATTGTTAAAGTTTTTACTGGTGTTGGAAAATTTAAAATATTGTTTATTTTGATTGGATTTTCCATTGTTCTTGAAGTAGTTGCTGTTCTTTGGGCTTCCAACTCTTCTGTTTTGCACAAATCTTGGTGCACTTCTTCCAAATCTTGGAGTTTCAGCAATTGGATTTTTATTTTTATTTACTACTGAAGAACCAGTAGTATCTTTTAAATTTTGAGATTTTGCATTTTCTTTAAAGATTTTAAATTCCTTTAACTCTTTGCAGTTTATTGGATTGAAGTGACAATCCTTTGCTAAATGGTTCATTTTGTTGCATATAACACATCTTAATTTCTTATTTTTAGCACCTTCAGGTATTCTTTGGTCTAAGAGTTGTTTTTTATTTCTTTCATTTCCCCTTGTTAAAATTTTTGGTACATTTTCTGCATTATATTTAGGGGATTCATTTGGACTTTGAGCTGTGTGAAAACTTGTATCAATTGATTTTGGTGATTCAGTTTGAGAGATTGTAAATTCAATTGATTGATCATCATCAGAAGAATCATTTGATTCAGATGTTTCATTATGTGATTCAGTTTGATTTTCAGTTTTTAATTCATTAATGATTCTTTCTGAACTGTTTTTAAGTGGTGGAATGATTTTATATGGAGGTGGTACAGTATGATATCCCACCCCATGAACAACTTTTTCTGTAGTTTGATTATTAGTTAATTCATCAAGAATTTTAGTGCTTCTTTCAAACTTTTTAATTGTTAATTTATTTTGTTCAATTTCAAGCTGACATTCTTCTAATTTACTTGTTAGTTCTTTATTTTTTATTTCATAAAATTCTTTCTCATCCACAGCCTGAAGCAGTTCTTCCTTTATCCTTTGATCAATCATCTGGTACACCTTGATTTGATGTTCTTGATCAGTAATCACACCATCAAATTCATGATTTCTTCTGACTGCTTTTGCTAAATCTTCATTCAATTTAGTGTTTTCTTTTTCTAAGTTTTTAATAATTTTAGCACATTCAGAAGTACAAGGTTTAGGTTTTACCTCAGTTTTGTTGTCAGTGAAGGCCATGAGAGCTTGATTTTGAGCATGCTCTTCTGCTTGGAAGCTCCAGTCATAACCTTGTCCTTGTTGTGATACAAGGGCAGTTGATTTTGATCTTTTGTCTGGCTGAGGACATTCTTTTGCAAAGTGACCAAGGTTGTTACAGTTGTAACATTTGACTTTAGTTTTGTCAAATCCAGCTTTGTCACCTTTGTTGAAGTTGAGGCTTGTCCTACCAGTTCTCTTTAAAAATCTTTTTGTCCTTAGGCTTAGCATAGCCATCTGCCATTTGAGATCCATCTCCTCAAGATCATCTGGGTTCAATTGTTCCAAGTCATCACTAATCAATGCAGTATGCACATGACTAGTGAAGAAGGATTCTCTTGCAGCATCCTCAGAATCTGCAGCCTTTCCTGTGAAGGTTTCCTGACCTTGACCTGTACTAGAGACAAATGCAGCATTATTAGAAGAAATAGAAGGGTTCTTTTGGTTTACCTCAGTTTCAAATACTCTGAGATCATTGTAGAGTTCATCCAACTCTTTTTCTTCTAGAGCATCTCTTTGTCTATATACCACTGTATACATGGCCCATTCTTCACTAAGAGATCTTAGGAACTTCATGTTGACATCTTCTTGATCCATCTTAACCCCAACCTGATTAAGTTCACCAATTAGCTTGTTGAATCTGTCAAACACTTTAGTGAGTGTTTCATTGGGTTTTCCTTTGAAATTTTCAAAGTCTTGTTTGAGAACAGACTTCATGTTCCTTTTGGTGCTCTTGGTCCCAACAAATCTCTTCTCCAGTGCTTCCCATAGTACCTTAGCATCATCATACTCAACAAAGAGATGTTGATAATCGTTAGGAATGGCCAGTAGGAGAGTGCTTAGAGCTTTGAGTTCGATGCCCTTGTCCTTCTTTTCCTTCTCACACTTGAGTTTGTCTGCCTCAGTTGCAGAGCTGCTTGCTTGACCAGGACCAGTTTTGTTTCCTTCAAGGACAACTTCCCACATGGAATAATCTGTAATAAGCATGTATTGCTTAATACGATTCTTCCACATCCCAAAGTTATTGGGAGTGAGTATAGGGATTTTATTGGCCTGAGTGCTTTCATTGTTATCCGACATGATTAACAATGTGTGTGTTTTAAAGATTAAAACTTTTTGTTGTTCTTAACAAATAGTAGATCTAGAACCAATACGCTCTGATACCACTTGTCAGGATCGATTAACTATAGAAAAGTTAATTAACACTTTAGATCTAATTGAATATAGAAGTTGCAGCGGATCAACACTATATCAATGTAATTAAGAACAATGAACTGTAAATAATATGCGAAAGTATTAAGAACACAGTTTCACAAAAAGCTTCAATGTATATTATTGAGTTAACAAATACACACGTACGTTTACAATTCGTAAGGAACTATTTATAATAGTCCTTGAAGCTAAACTATTTACCCTAGTTATTCTAGGACTTGCTTTACATCGAATAATAAAAGATATACATTGATTTACATTCTATAATTATCTCTACGAAGATCTCGGACTTGATATTCTTCAAAAATGCGTATCAGTAGTAAAACTCATCACCAGTAGTAAATATGTAACATCAGTAGTAAACTTGGTGATCAGTAGTAAGTCCAGAAACCATCGTCAGTAGTAACTACTAAGATCAGTAGTATCTTCAGTCTTTGCATGATCAGTAGTAACTAAGTTATAGTATCACTAGTATCAACTCATCAGTAGTAATATGTTCTGCCCCATCAGTACTAATTATTGTCAGTACTAACTGCAGCATCAGTATCAAGTTGATCTGTGTTTTGCTCTAACAGGTTTGTTTTTCGACCATCTTATCAGAATTTAAAAGATCAAACAATTGTAGATTAATTATATTTGCTTTGATACCAATACCAATGGTTAGTCTCCTAAATATATAATGTATATTTTAACTTTTTATATGCGAAATAAACTAAAATCCTAACTAATAATACACTTGATGATAAATAAATTACAATCAATAAGACCTAACAAGTATTGCGAATATGCTACTTTGTTCCCTTCTCGCAAGATGCCGGGGAGATTTCTTCAATTTGGTCGATCTAATACTTAGTTAATTCTTTTATCTTTATGTTAGACTGATACAGTCCCATGGACATAGTCCTTTCCGGCAGTGGCCGTTTAGTCTATGGTCCATTGGATGGTCGATCAACTAATAATCAAATAAAAAACAGACATTGAAGATCAATGAAGTACAAGTGATGTAAGTATTGATTTCGCTTATACTATGTAAAACTGAGTTAGTATCAAATTTATAGGCTTGGATTGTGAAAGATTCTTCTAGGTTGGCTCATCATGTGTAAAAATTCACTGGGTTTTAAAGAAACATATGTTATTTAAAGAAACATATGTTATACATGCTGCATCTGAATTTTGTTATGTTATTTTATTTTTAGTGATCAATTGAGATCTTCAACTAGATTTTAACAGAATTCCCTCTTCAGTGTCAACATCACTTCGATTTAAGCACATTTGTACAACTTATATAATTTTTTTTTTATATCTTTTTCAAGTTTAGTGCGATGACATTTTTATATATCTTCATAAAGATTTAAGTTTTAGTGTTTTATTGTCTTTAAGATTCAGTGAGATATTTCTCAGGTACACACTAAATTTGCTACTACAATTTGAACTATTGTATACATACTAATAATTCCGCAAAGGGAATGCAATACTTAGGTGTTGTTTGTTTTTTAAGAGGTTAAACGTCTGCGGTATGCGGACCACATCTGCATATAAGATTTAGACCAAACGTCTGCAGTCTGTAAGAAAAATACTGTTTGTTTTTTATTGACTGCACACTGATAAAAAAAACAAATGTTGACATTGGTGGTGGTGGTGGTAGGTTGTGGCGGTGGGTGGTGGCGGTGGTAAGTGGTGGCGGTGGTAGCGTGTGATTGGTGGTGGTGGGTGGTGGCAGTAGGTGGTGGTGGGTGGTGGTGGAGATGGGTGATGGCGGTAGGTGGTGGCTTTGTTAGTGGTGGTAGCGGTGGGTGGAAGTAGGTGGTAGCGGTGATGGTGATGGAGGTGGAAGGTGGCGGTTGGTGGGGGTAGTAAGTGGTGGGGGCGGCGGTAACGTGTGATAGGTGTTGGTGGAGATGTGTGGTGGCGGTTTGTGGAATGGTGGCGGCGGCGGTAGGGGTGGTAGTGGTAGTGGTAATGGATAAACTCTTATTTTTAGTTTAAGTAAAATGTCTTCCAAACTTGGAAGACCATGGTCCAAGTCTTCTCCAAGCAGACTCTAGAAAGACTTTTCCTTCTCTTCTGACTTCCAAAAAACAAACAGTTTTTTTCCAAAATGTCTTCCACTATTCCCGCATGCAGACAAAAGACCCCAAAAAGACTTTTTGTCAAAAAAACAAACACCACCTTAGTCTTTGTGTGTTTATATTTTTTTATTTTTTTTTAAAACGGCCTTTGTGTGTTTATATTAAGTAATAAGATGTTCAAGTCGCATAACAACCTAAAGATGACGTGAGTGAAAGCCAAAAGTTTGATTTAAGTTTCTATAGATAGTTATAAAGATTAGAAGACCGTGTGCCATGCAAATATTATTGAAAATATTTGTAAGGGATTTGTTGACATTGATCACAATATTAAGTTGTTATTCTTACAAAATATATCTGTAATTGACGGGTTTAGTGACGCGTCACGTTTAGGAGATGCCTAAGGGATTTGTTGACATTGATCCACGGGTGTCTTTGAAGAGGTGCAGGATGTGTAACCGTACATGGCCCAATTTATATATATATATATATATATATATATATATATATATATATAAATATAATATTAAATTTTAAGTCAACTTAATAATTTAATAGAATTTTTTTTAAAAGTCCAAATTTTTATAAAAAACTTATATTTTGGGGGCCCATTTTCGTGTTTTCGCACAGGACATTCAAATTCTCGGAGACGCCCCTGCATTGATCACAACATTAATGTAACGACCCGAAATTTGAATAAAATAAATTGTGGGAAAAAATATAATAAATCAGGATAAATCGTTTAAAAGACGTAGGAATTGGTTTCGTGTCGTTTGGACACCGTATGAGAAAGTTATGGGCGAAACCGGGTCGAGACAAAGTTGAAAAAGTGCAGCCCTGGCTGCATAGGAAGTTCGCGACGCGAACTCACGGTAACGATCGGGAACTCCGATCAGGGATCTGGGCCATTGGTCGAGATGTAGTTCGCGATGGATTAGCGATCGCGAAGTTTGGGATAGCGCATACTTAGCTACGCGAACTATTCTTCGCGTCGTGATCTTTGGTCTGGCAGCATTAAAGTCGGGTTTTGGCTCATTTCATGCCATCTCAAACCCTAGTTTCTCTCCCAACGAGTTTGTGGACGATTTTGGGTGTAAACCATCATTTGGAGCTGATTTCTTCATCAAATCTTGTGATTCTTCACTCCTAGTTGAAGATTAAAGGTATATCTTCAATCCTTTGTAGTTGTAGCTTTAGATCTATGGGTTTAGATGCTTGGGTTTGAAACCCTAGTTCTTGGGTTGGTGATTAATGGTTAAATAAAGGTTGTATACACTTAATAGATGGTATGTTGACAAAGGAAACAAGTGTATGATTTCGATTTGTAAGAATCTTAAGGGTTGGTTAAACCTAGGGTTTGGTAAATCACCATAATTGGGGGAAAGTGTTAGTTGATGGTATCTAGTGATAAATGGATACATTATTGGTAGATTGTGATGTTGAACATTGTATGATCATTGTATTAGGCTTTCGGTGACATCTTGGAAAGTCGGTGAAATTGTGGAAGCAAGAGTTTTGGTGTCAAGAACACGGTTGGAGCATTAATTGCTAAGGTGAGTACATGAGACTTTTAAAACTGGGTACATAGCAAATGTTTCTTTTAAAATATATGATGTTTTGTGAGTCTTTATTAATAAATGATTTTTAATAAAGATATGATTGAAAAGATGAGAAAGTGATAAATAGTAGACTATCTAAGTATGTCTAAAGTGATTGATGATTTTGAAAGAGATCATGATAATGAAAAGTAATTAATAACTAATTATTGATATGACGTAAAAGAGTATACTTTTATAATATGTGATTACTAATAACGAGATTAGTTGATCCGATTATGTGAATGCTAGTTAAGATTAGCATGTGGATAGATTGTATGATGGCCTTGTGGCATTGATGATAGATGTGACACATAGTCACATGAAATAGTTATGACGGGTAGATTAAAATAAGACAGGTACATGGTAGATCGGAGGCTTTCTGGTTATCATGGTATCTTGAATAAAACTGATGAGTCGGAGGCATTCCGATCACCCAACAAGATGTTGGATCTTACTGAACTGGAGGCATTCTGGTTAGTAAGATAAAGATAGGTCACTTTGGCTGAACACTGTGACAATGGGGGTTCTACTGAATCGGAGGCATTCTGGTTAGTAGGACAAAAATGGGGTCTCGTTGGTTTGGAGGCTTTCCGAACAACTTGACGGGTCGAATAGGCTATGAATGAATGTGATAGAATCACCGAAGAGGTGATTGATGTATATGAATGAGATAGGGTTACCACGGAGGTAACCAAAGTATATAGATATATGTCTAATAAATGTGATTAATAATAAATGTGATTATTTATATATATTGATGTCGGGTCTAAAACCCATGTATCTCACGAGACTATTTTGTCTCACGTACTACTTTGTTTTTTGGCTATGTACTCAGGATTCAGGATCGATGGATTAGAGGGTCGCGTTAGAAGTGGCCTTGTGTTGATTAGCTCGAGAGCTCGTAGGTAGTTCTCGTTTATCCTATGGCTATGATATTGTTTTTGTAACACCGGCTTTAATACTCTGATAAACTTTGATGGTTTTGTTAAACTGTATAATTGGGGAATATTGGAATTGTAATGTTTTTATTTAAAAATATGTTTTAAAAAGTGTTTTGAAAATTGAGGTGTTACAATTAAGTTGTTATTCTCGGGGTGAACATGATCTATAAACCAAATCGAAATTGATAGAACCAAAACCGAAAATAATGAAATTTCCAAAACTGAAAATCCAACTGATTACATGTTACTTTCCAGTTTTGGTTCGGTTTAGTTTTTTAGTCCAAATGCTCATACGTATCCGAAGACTAAACCGAAACCCATAAAACTAAAACCGAAAAATATTGAATTTTCAAACCGAACCGATTACATATTTTTTGGGTTCAATTTAATTTCGGTTGATTTTCAATTTGGTTTAGTTTTTCAGCACAAATCATGTCTGTCGTTGTAGTAGGTGTATCATAACTCGACTAATTCGTACTCGATTGCTTTGAAGTTAACGGATACCCCAAATTTATTGATATTTATTGTTTGGGGAACTTAAAACACAAATATCTACGAATTATTAGTCTTATAAAATGAAAATTCAAGGGCAAATATGAGGGTAGTTGCTTGTACAATTTACTGCAGAATATGTATTAATTACCACGATATTTTTTTTTTAACGGCAAGTTAGTGGTTCGAGCCTAGACAGTGACATCCATAAGGGTCAGCATGCCTTCCCTCGAATCTTCCACCTTTTTGTCCATGACGGGACTTGAACCCATGACCTATTAGTCATGAATTCTCCTTGAATACCACTAGGCTAGAAACCTTAGGTATTAATTACCACGATATGATATGTACGTAAGCAATTACCAATATTTTAAAAATCGGTTTTTGCAATCAGTTATTAGTCTTATAAATATGGTCGAACCAAATAGCGCGCTAGTAATATTAAATATTTCTTATGCAATAAATACGTATATGCTAAAGAAATGTCAAAAAATAGAAAAAATGCAAAACAAGGATCATAAAAATTACAAAACAGAAACTTATATTCAACTAAATTTAATATTTTTAAATTTTGAAACCTATATAAAAAATGTTTATATTTATATTTTATTTACCTAATTTTTTAAGAAAAATCAATTTTTTGTTCGTCCACTACCGAGTTATAACAAATCGATCTATATAACAATCGATCTAACCGCCTCATCCCGACGTCTATCTTTCCAATTCCTGTTCCGACTGGCCGGTTCAACTGATTTTCTAAAACACTGTATCTAAATGGCTTTTATTTATCTTGACAAATTGCCATTTTATAACCTCGCATCATAGGACATTGTATAACAGCCATGGCATCTCCTTCAAGTCACTTCTTCAAGTTCATCCCGCCAGGCTTCAAATATAACGTTGTAAGCTTAATTTTCTATGCATCTCACACTTGTACATTTTCAGTTTCATTTACAAGTGCATCTTTTGGCATATACACATTCTTTTATATGTAATGAATTATACGTAGTGATTTCTATATATGTTCTAACAGTCGATTCCAAGATCTTTATCGACAAAGTTGACCGGAGGGAGATGCAAGAAAGTGATACTGAGACGAGGGCGCCGCGAATGGTTGGTGGAAGTTAGCTACGGAGGGATTTTTGGTGACGGCTGGAGAAAGTTTGTGATAGATAATGGAGTTCAGGAGTTTGACTTTATTGTGTTCAAACATCAAGGAAACATGGTGTTTGACTTTTCGGTGTTTGACCAATCTGCATGTGAAAGACAATATCCAAGTTTATATGACGAAATGGATGTAGAAGAGCCTCTCACGGAATCTGATTCGACCCACACGCGTAGTAAGTTATCTTTATTGTACTATGAGCTTCATAGCTTGGAGCAATTTGCAGGAATAATGCTATTCCTATACATATTGCACAATTAATGCTATTTTTTGAAGCTTTGCAAAAATAATGCGAACATACTTGGCCATACACAGATCCCCTAGTATCCGTTGCTGCCATACCGGGATCCCCTAAAACCAAGATTCCCGGATCCCCTCTTGTATCCACACCCTCTCGCTGTACCCGGATAAATACAAAATTTCTGGCCCAAATCTTCCAATCTTTTAGCACTCACATGATTCTTTTGCGCTTTTTAGATTCTTTTCTGATTTTTTCTAACTTGCTTTTTTTCCATTTTTCACAAGAAAACTAATTTTTAGCTTCTTGCTAACCTTCTTTTTAATGCTAATGCATATTACCCTTTTCCCTTAAAATTAAAACTAATATCTAGATTTAACATTTAATAATATATACATTATGCTTTTTATATAATAAATGTTGTATATTGTATTTATTCGCATTCGATTATGATCCCATTTAATCTTACAACCTTATTTACTATTATTAACTTTTATCTTTTGCAATTTGTGTTTGAAATGGCTTATTTTAACGAATTAGGCTTATATTTATAAACAAATAACCATTTTATTACTCAACTAACTTTATTTTATAAATAAATTATTTTAAATTCATAAAAACCTCCCATTAAAAATACTCTAAGTTCAAAGAAAAAATTACTCTTTGATGCACGATTTACATATCTGCCCCCATTGTGTTTTGAGCAATGTTTTAAAAATCATTTTTACATTGAACTGGTAAATATCGGAAGTATCAACCAGATTAGCCCGTAGTTGAACCGGATGACAATAGTGTTGACTATTTATTGAACAATAATTATGTAGATTGTGTATAAATGTCAAAAAAGCTAAAAAAAAAATACAAACTAAATCATATAAAAAATCAAAAAATCTCCAAAATCTATTTTTCAACTAAGTTTAATTATCATTTTTGAGTTTCAAAATATATATCCGTATGTCTATTTAATTTATCTATTTTTTTACAATAATCGTTTTCTTTTTGCGTTTTGACCGGATGGTTCTACCGGCTGATTCTAACCGAGCTACAATCTTTGATCTAATCGGCTCATTCCGACCGCTTAGCATCCTGTTTTTCCGTTTCGACCGGGTTCAAACGGCCGATTTAACCGGATTTTTAAAGCATTGGTATTGAGCAATATGTAGCAACTTAACTCGTTCACCTAAAAAATAACCTAACGATGCGATTCAGAAAATTGGTAAAATTATATATGGATATGAGGAAAAAGAAATTGATGAAAGATATGTGATATATTTTTAATGGATTAGGTTTTATTTATTAGACATCTATATCATTTTTCTTTTGATTTTAATTTTACGATTTTGATCGCTAATGTGTTATGCTTTGGCATGTTAATCGGAATTACCTCGCGTATGACAACAGCTATTTGTTTAAAATGTGTTGGCTAGAAAGGTCGAAGAAGCTCAAAAGTGCGAGAGGAACGACTATTCATATAAAAAAGAAGATAAGTTTCAAGTTGACGATGATCGTTGTTTCATGACCATAATGACAGCTCATTATATCAAAATGTCAAGAGTGGTAAGTCAACTTTAGGTCATAACAGGTTAATTATTCTGCATCATTTTTTTTTTATGTTTTTACCATATTGTACAATTATTGTTGCAGATTGTACAAATATATAAAGTAACTACTGTGATATACTCTGTATAAGTTAAAATGTGTGATATAAAAAACATCACCTTTGTAGAAAAGTTCAATTACTTGTAGAAAACGTACTTATTTACATGAAAATGAGATATTTTGTACACCACATAAATTACTTTATACATCACAATTATTATCTTACAGTGTTTGTATAATTTTCTTTAAGTATTGTATAGTGTAGTGTGTGAAGTAGTTTATATGATGTAAAAATCACATCCCCATAAAACATATGTACATTATACGCATTTTGCAGCATGTTCCGGTGAAATTCGCAAGATCGAATGGATTATTTACCGATAGAAGGTATAGACAAATAGTTATAATGGATGAAGCACTAAGGACTTGCCAAGCAACACTCGAGACAACTCAATCTCGTTTAAGTGGTTGGCGTGAACTCATAATAAAAAATCACTTCAAAGCCGGAGATACTTGTATGTTTGAGCTCGTAAAGCAAGGAGACGTGCCCGTTTTCATTATATATAGTACTTCTCTCTCCATCCCTCTCTATTTATCTATCTACTATATATATTTATATATAATAGAAAGCTAGCAATACGCTAGAAATTACAAAACCAAGTCACAACTAAGAGGCGCGCCTGAAAAGAAAATAACTAAACATAAAAGGGAATCCAACAAATCAAGTAACTTGTAAAAGAACACCAATTACCTATATATGTTGCTAGTTCACAAATGCCATACATCAATTAATTTGTCTACCATTTGTGATGGAATGAGATCAAACAAGACGGATTTATCCACTACATGCTATTTGTAACCTTATGCAATAACTTGATTTTTCAGATTTAGGAAAGAAGCCCGTCCACAACAATATTAAAGTAAAGAAGGAAACTAGTACGCCGGTAGAAAAGGCGACTACTTCGACTGTTAAAAATCAACGTTATTTTACTTCTACATTGAAGCCGTGTACCTTCAAAAAGTCGTGTTTGGTAACTCTTAAAACCTTTAAATGTTGCGGTAAATCGATATAACTTGTACTATACATATTAAGGAGGTATGGTATGAACCCCTCTGCATCCGGACGCCGGATACGATAGACGGACGGACCGAACCAAATATCGTCCGAAGGAAGAACTTGAACATAGTCATCATTAGACTGCAAGTTCCCAAACTCTGATTAGGCGTGTCCGGGTTTCAGGGAAAAGTGGTCCTCGAGCCATGCTTGCATTAAATGGAGGTATGGTCTGACGACAACCGGCGCTATGGTCCGGTGGATACGAGTAGGTAATAGGCAAAGGACCAGAGGATAATGAAAGATACGGACCAAAGGCCATATCTTATTTTCCCGCTCCAAGGTCTGTCCTCCTTTCCCGCTCAAATATACAACCTTATAAATAGAAGGTAAACCTCAGTTAAGGAGGCATTCAATGCTCGTTCATTTATTACTCTCACCTACATTCTCTCTTTTCAATTCACACACGACCTTACGTCGACCATATTAACTTACTTAAGCATCGGAGTGTCCTCCCGGAAACCCTTTCCGGAGGACTTCTGACTTAGGGTTGCTAGTGATTTCAGGTATTACCCACACAAGGCCGTCCGGACCGAAGCTCCCGAAATCTGGACGCAACATTTGGCGCCATCCGTGGGACCAGAACAAAATGGTCTTAGAATCCGCGACGAAAGGAAGGGACCGCTCGCCGGTCCTGACCCGAATCGAGCAAACTCCACCTTCCGCCTCGACCCTGATCGACACTACCGTATGCCCTCCTCCTTTTGGGGCTAACGGAAGTGAGCCGACGAAAGAAGACCTGGAGGAGTTCAGGCTCTTCTGTAAATTCCGAAAACCAAGGGAGGCGGAGAAGAATCAAAGAGGAAGGAAAGACGAGGAGCGAATTAGCGAGGTGGGAAGAACGTTAACCTACTCAAGTGAAGAAGAGTCCGCTGACCCTTCCACTGAAAGTGCTTCTAGGGAAGAAACCCCTTCTGCTCGAACGACGGAAGGAAGACCTCGAAGAAGAATAGAAACAAGAAGTCAAGCTCGAGGAAGAAGTGAAACCCCACCATGTCGTTCATCCGTCTCTCGGAGCTTCCGGTCTCCCTTTGTGGACGACATAAACGAGATGACCATTCCAAAGGGCCTCAAAGGGCCTTGAGTTAAGTCCTACGACGGAACAGGTGATCCCGATGACCATGTGGCAAGCTTCCGGTGGGCCGTACGAATGATTCCCATGGATCCCAGACTATGGTGTTTATACTTCGCAGGAACGTTAGAAGGCTCCGCACGATACTGGCTATCTAGCCTTCCGCAGAGGAGTATAGCCAGTTTCGAGGAACTGGTCACACAGTTTTGTGACAGTTTCATCCAGCAAAAGAAATATCAGCAACGTTCTCAATCTATAATGGCATGTAGGCAGCGTGAAGGGGAATCCAATAAATCCTACTTCAAAAGATTCAATGAGCAAAGCCGGAAGATGCCGGTGCGGGAAGATTCGCTCATTATCGCCGCCTTCACATACGGGTTAAGGGAAGGCGAGTTATTTCGCGAGCTGTCCAAAAGGGATTTCGTCAAGGCTGAAGATATGATTAATGCGGTGAACAAAGTGCTGAAGCAAGAAGAAGAAAGTGCAGAAAAGTTAAGGTTTGAAGCACAAGAAAAGAAAGGAACGATTGGTTCCGGCTCTTACAAAAATGACAGAAGAAACAAAGGAACGTTCTGAGCCGGATACGGAGGAAGATCTCCGTATCCAAAAAGATCACAAGAAGGAAGACCCCCGCCAGAGCGATACGGCTCGTCCCGACAAGAGACCTATTCCACTTACGAAGCTCGCAGGCCGGAGGCAAAGGGAACCAGGAAGCGATACCCTGGGGACCCCAACACCTATTGTGAATTCCATAAGATCATGGGGCATTCGACGGCCTCATGCGAAAGTTACAAAAGGGAAAAGGAAGGTCTGAGGGGAAAGACGGAGGCTGCGGGGGCAGAGCCTCCAGCCAAGAAGGAAGTGGTAGCATACAACACAGAGATTTTTACCTTGGAAGGAGAATCATCAACCCCTTCCTTAGGAAAGAGATATAAAGGGATAGTGGAGTTTGGGAGAGGGGAGCCCGTTCCGGAAGGATATGTGGGGACGGAGCCCCTAGTTATTTTTGGGGTCATAGCTAAAGCCATGGTGCGCCGAATTTACGTTGATTCAGGAAGCGCAGCTAACATTATGTATACCCACTGTTTCGAGAAGTTCCCTCCGGATGTTAAATCCCTCTTGAAGCCTGCCTTGGGAACGGTTGTAGGTTTTGCGGGACAGTCGGTGTGGCCGAAGGGGAAGATATACCTCCCTCTGATGCTGACTGATTGGGAGAAGGATAGCCGCAAAACCATCCTGGCAGAATTTATTATTATCGACGCACCCTCGAGGTACAATGCCATTTTAGGCAGAACCGGAATGTGGCAGCTTCAAACAGTTCCGTCGACCATTCACGGCTTGCTAAAATTCCCTTCGGAACACGGCGTTATCACTGTTCGAAGCATGCCCATGCCCCCCTTGGAATGCAACACTATCACGCACTAGGATAGTTGGACGGAACAGAACGAGATCCAGCTGGTGGTCAACTCTAAATATCCGGACACCAAAGTCAAGATTGGGGGAAAGCTCCCCCGACAGCTGCAAGAAGGGTTAGGGGCACTCTTAAGAAAGTATAAGCATGTGTTTGCATGGGAACCTAAAGATATGACCGGAGTCTCGAGGGAAGTTGCGGAGCATCGCTTAGGCCTAAATCTGACTTCCCCTCCGGTCAAGCAGTCGAAACGGGTCATGGCAAAGCAAAGAAACGAAGTAGTTAACAAGGAGGTAGTTGACTTGGTCGCTGCAGGGGTCCTGAGGAGTACCCAATACCCATAATGGATAGCGAATCCAGTTCTAGTCAAGAAAGGTGACGGGTCGATGCGTATGTGCGTAGACTTCAAAGACCTAAACAAAGCATGTCCGAAAGATAGCTACCCTCTCCCCGAAATTGAACAGAAGGTGGAATCCTTGGGAGGATTCAGATGGAAGTCGTTCCTAGATGCTTACAAAGGATATCATCAGGTGCAGATGGCACGGGAAGATGAGGAGAAAACCTCCTTCCATACGGAGAGAGGCACCTTTTGTTATGTGAAGATGCCGTTCGGCTTACGTAATGCCGGAGCCACTTACCAGCGATTAGTGGATAAAGCTTTCCGGAACCAGATTGGTAGGAACTTGGAGGTATACGTAGATGATATGGTCATAAAAAGTAAGACGAATGACGACTTGTTGAAAGATGTGGAAGAAACCCTGCTGCAGTTACAAAAGATTAACATGAAACTCAACCCTAAGAAATGCTCTTTCGGCATGGACGAAGGAAAGTTTCTGGGCCACATCGTTACTACATCCGGAATGCGAGCTAACCCCGAAAAAGTGGAAAGCCTGTTAAAGATGAAAACTCCCCGTACGGTGAAAGAGGTCCAAAGTCTTCACGGGAAGTTGGCAGCTCTGGGCCGATATTTGGCCAAGTCGGCGGAAAAATCCATACCATTTTTTAGAGCTTTACACGGTTGCACGAAGAAAGGGATGGTGGAATGGACAGACGAAGCCGAAGAGGCCTTCGTCAACCTAAAACAACATCTCAAAACCATTCCTGCAATGACCAGCCCTGTTGAAGGAGAACCCTTGATCGTCTACTTGTCAACTAATACCAAGGCAATTAGCTCGGTACTTATAGCTGAGAGAGATAAGAAGCAAATGCCTATATACTTTGTTAGCCGTGCCTTGTAGAATGCGGAATTGAACTACTCAATGATCGACAAATTGATATTGGCTTTAGTATACTCCGCTAGGCGGTTAAAAAGGTACTTCCAAGCACACACAATAACGGTGTTAACCAATCAACCTATCAAGACCATCCTGCTCCGACCAGAACGCTCAGGGCGACTGACGAAATGGGCGATTGAGCTAGGGGAACATGATATCACCTTCCGTCCGAGACAGAGTATTAAAGGTCAGGCGCTCGCGGATTTTTTAGTGGAGATGCCGGAAGAAGATAGCGTGTCTTTAGCCGAGGACGCAGGGTCTTCACCCGAAACAGTTCCATCCGGTTCGTACTGGCATATGTACACAGACGGAGCGTCCAGTGTTGAAGGTTGCGGAGCAGGTGTGGTCTTGACCGGACCGAATGAGGAGAGAGTAACGTATGCCCTCAGA
The DNA here is from genome assembly GCA_963853835.1 of Calendula officinalis. Classification (NCBI taxonomy): domain Eukaryota; kingdom Viridiplantae; phylum Streptophyta; class Magnoliopsida; order Asterales; family Asteraceae; genus Calendula; species Calendula officinalis. Next base: position 73,932,194 of record OY970826.1, read on the forward strand.
TTCGACTTCAAGTGCTCGAATAACGAGGCTGAATACGAGGCGTTGTTGGCAGGTTTGAATCTAGCGAAAAGTCTGGAAATTTGCAGAATGAAAGCTTTTACGGATTCAATGCTAGTGGTAAATCAAATCAAGGGGTTGTACGAGGCTAGGGAAGCCCATATGAAGAAGTACTTGGCAAAGGCCAAGGAAGTAATATTGGAGTTCAAGGAGTTCGAAATCACTCAAGTTCCTAGAACAAGGAACAAGGAGGCGGACGCTTTAAGCAAGCTAGCGTCCATGCTATTTTCCCACTTAACAAAAAAGGTTCTAGTAGAAGTGCTCGCAGAAAGAAGCATTTAAGAAGGGCATAGCGAAGTAATGCAGGTAAGCCCGGAGGAAAACTGCTGGACTTATGGAATATGGAAGTATCTACAGGAGGGAACGCTCCCGGAGGATAAGAACGAGTCCAGGAAGATTCGAATCAATGCGGGGAAGTACATGGTTAAGGGAGAAACTCTATACAGAAAAGGCTACTCAACCCCGTGGTTTAAATGTCTGAACAAAGCGGAAGGAGAAATGGCCGTGAAAGAGGTTCACGAGGGCCTGTGCGGTTCATACTCCGGTTCAAGAACACTCACACAGAAGCTCTTCCGCTCAGGATATTTTTGGCCAAGCATGTCGGCTGATGTGAAGGAGTATGTCAAGAAGTGTAGACAATGCCAAATGTACTCAGATGTCCCCAGAATGCCCGTGGTAAACTTAACAAGCATCACAAGCCCGTGGCCATTCTGCCAATGGGGAATAGATTGTGGGTCCTTTCCCGAAGGCGGTTGGGGGAGTTTAGTTCCTAGTAGTGGCGGTGGATTATTTCACGAAATGGGTAGAGGCGAAGGCGTTGGCATGTATATCAGGTTCTAACATCGTAAAATTCGTTTGGAAACAAATCGTATGCATGTTCGGTGTTCCTCACACGATCGTTAGTGATAACGGAAAGCAATTTGCCAATAATCCTTTCAAAGAATGGTGTGCTAAGATGTCTATCCGTCAAAACTTTACGTCGGTCGCACATCCCCAGGCAAATGGTCAGACGGAGGTAATGAATAAAACGATAGTTAAGGGGATCAAGAAGCGACTGAGCCAGACGAAAGGAGGATGGGTGGATGAGCTGCAAAATGTCTTATGGGCATATCGAACAAAGGCAAGGAGCGCCACGGGGGAAACCCCATATAGCTTAGTATACGGGACGGAGGCAATGATCCCCTTGGAGACAATGTTAAATTCCCCGAGGGTAAATAACTTCCGTCTGGAGGGTAATGAAGAAGCGCTCCGGCACAACCTAGACCTGGTCGAAGAACGCCGGGCAAATGCAGCAACTCGGCAAGCAGCGTACAAAATATTAACGGAGAAGTACTACAACAAAAGAGTCCGAGGGTTGGCATGCAGGGTTGGAGATTTAGTGCTACGAAAGAACGAAGCAAGCTTGCAAATAAAATCAGGCAAGCTATGCCCAAACTGGGAAGGCCCATATCGTATCAAGGAAGCAAGACGGGACGGGTCATACGTGTTGGAAACAACGGACGGAGACCTAGTCCCTCGAACGTGGAACATGAAGAACCTGCGGAAGTTCCATTTCTAGTTAGGGTAGTTAAACGTATTTAAGAGCCCCCTACATCAGTAGGGCGTTAAGGGGCACATTTTGTAAGAAACAGGCCGAATGAACCTGCTGGGAGCAGGATATTTTGTCATCAATAGTTGTTCGAACGCATGACACGATCGATAAACGAATAAAACGACAAATAACGAAAGCATATAGCAAAAACGTACATGTGATCATAGCTATGAAAGGGCTTCATGAATAAACCGGAAGGTATCATAAGTCTGTTTCCGGACGAAAACCGGAACCATAACGAATAATCAATAATTCACTTGGTCGTAACTTCCTTAATTAGGGACGCCTTTTTAAGTAAGTAACAAAATAAACTTGTGAAGCGACGAATATAAAAAAAAAAGTACGAAACAAACTTTAAATAAAGCACGTCCATATTGCAGAAATTACAAATGCGTCAGGCCCCAAGGGCAAGCATTACAAAAAAAAAAGGAAATTACAAAAAACGAACAAACAGCCTCCGTAAGGCATAAACTAGGAGGGACGGACGGAACTCTCTCCTATCCCTTCTGCTCCGGTAGGAAGTTTGGCAACTAACGCCTTCAAATCTTCTAGGCTCACAACGCCTTCCTCAAAAGAACGAATGAGCTCGTAATCAGGAGCTACCAAATCCTCGAAAAGACTCATTATCTTTGCCTGGGCTTGAGGGTGGTCATGCACAAGGTTGAAATTTCCGAGAAGATTAGGATAAGCCCTTTGGGTGTCTACACACCCCTGATAACGCCCATATTTCAGACTCTCCTCCTGAAGGGTAGTGTTCCGATTTACAAATTCATCAGAGGAAATGAGTGTCTCAAAAGCTCCAGGGATCCCTCTCTGAAGAACCCAACGCATATCTTCACGACCTTCAGCTATCTCTCTTTTAAGCAGGTTAGAACATGCTTCCGTCTCAACAAGCAGACGTTGGGTCTCCGATAGCTGAAGGTCCTTTTCAACCAAAGAAGCCTCCAATTCAGCGATTCGAGCGCCAGAAGATTTAGTTTGGTCCTCCAACTCCAGTATTTGCACATCTTTTGTTTTCAGGGTTCGGCCTAGGTTTTCATTTTCTTCAGAAAGACGACTGACGGATCCGGCAAGTTGGTTCTTCTCAAATTTCTCCCGTTCAAAAAGATCTTTCGCAGTTTTCATCAGTTCGGATAATCGGGTAAACTCGGCTTGATAACCTTGAGAGGCTTGCTCCTGTCGAGCCCTTTGAGCCTGGAGATCGGTCAACAAATCAATAGTACTTAGCAACCCTGCTTTAGCTCTGAGAATAGCATCATCGGGAGTAAGTGTTAAAACCTCCCTCATAAAGGGAGTCCCAGACTCCGGAACCTTCGACACAGCAGGAGCAGTAGTAAACCCAAAAGGAAGAGAAGCGGGGACGGTTCGTGGACCTTGACCCTCCAATTTTTCTTTCAGCTCTTCCAAGGGCAAGCTGGTAACAGCAACAGATGAAGAGCCAGCAAACGGAGCGAAGCCTCCTACAAAAAACAAAAAAGAAAAAGATATAAAAATTCAAATATAAAAAAAACGAGGAAGAAAGCAAGCGCATATATACAGAATAGATGCCAACTTTCACGTACCAGAAGAGGCAGGATTAGGAATGTTTGATTGACTTTTGGCGGATTGAGGAGATAACGAGATTGGCTCCAGAGCAGCAGATTGAACAGAAGAACTAAATAAACGATTGCTAAAACGAGCAACAGCGGAAGAAGTTGGACGAGCAGGAGGCTTTCGTCGCAGAAGACGATTGCGGAATTGTAATAACGGGTGCAGCAGAAACAATTGGAGGAAGAACCAAGGGTACCTGTCCCATCGATACAGGGGCTTCAGATACAAACGTTTGACTTATCAAACCTACAAAAAAAAAAAAAAAAAAAGCAAAAAATCGTGGGTCATTAATAATATACTTACACATATCAAAAAAGTAGTAAGGGAACGTTACTTCACCTTCCAATGTAATCTTGGGTCGCTTTTGGGAAGGGGAAGCAGCATCTCCCCTCCTTCTCTTTTGACGAGGCCCTTTCGGTGTGGTGGTGAGAGTACTGATGGAACGAACCCTAGGGGAAGGGGGTTTTCGGTTTGAGAATCAGGAATCATTGTCCCCTCAGTAGTGAAATCGGGACCAATGGAGGTAACTGGGGAGCTAACCTCTTCTACACTTTGACCAGTGGCAGTATCTTTTCCGGCGGGATCGAGGGATAAGGTTTCCTCGGAGCTAACATTAACAGGAGCATGAGCGGGATCAACTCCTCCGTCATCTACGGATACGGCACTTTCCAGGTAAGAGCCTTTGGGCATCCTTAGGCGATGAAGGAGCGGGATAACTTCTCCGTTCAACTTCCACAAGGGACGAATTCCCCTAGATGCGTAAAAGGGGCTCAAACCAGCCATTCCAAGGAGCACCTCGTCTGGATCCTCCCACTCTACTTGGGCAGCAGTAAGACTTGTTATATACTCAGCTTCCTGGTCAGATAACTCGGGGGCCGGATCAGAAGGGCGACCAACGACCTTTCCCCAAGATAGAGAAATACCGCGAAATGCTGACCGATTCACATAAACAAACTGGAATTTCCAGTCGTGAATAGAATCCCTTAGTCCGGTGATTCGCTCACTCTGACCAGGACGAAGGGCGAATATAGCCCAATCCCCGCGACCAGTGACGATATAAAAATGACGAAATAGTTTAGCGGAAGAAGGGATGTCTAAACCACGACAAAGCAGAACGAAGCCAATGATCTTCCGGAAAGAGTTGGGAACGAGTTGGGCGATATGAATACCCAGATCTTGAAGCAGAACTAAAATAAAATCATCAAGGGGAAAACGCAAACCCCCTTGAAGATATTGAAGGTATATGGGTTCGTAACCGACAGGAGCAGACCTTATGGTTTCGCCTGCATGAGGAATCCGAAGATCGAAGCGGGGATCAACGTGGTAGTCACGAACGATCTGTGGAAGATCGTTGGGGGACAGATTGCAGAAAGTATTAAAGGCAGTTCTCTTCTCCTTGGGCGCTTTCTCGACTTTTTCTCGAGTCTGCTTGTCTTTCTTCATAATTGTAAGGAATTTTGAACAAAGACAAGGGGGGAATACTGTGGAGAATAGAAAAGAAGATGGTGAAGGAAAGCAAAGCAACTGGTGCGGGCTATAAGTAAGAGAGGGATACTAAGGGGCGTGAAGGTTGGAAGTGACAGATAACGGCCATATTTTGAAGCCTAGGGAATAACGGTAACTTTCGCCGAACGGTTAAAATTCTCCGATAAACAAGCGAACGACGAAAGACCAAATTAGAACCAATTTACTCGAATACATAAAAAGCTTCTAATCTGGGGGACTTAATGAGGTATGGTATGAACCCCTCTGCATCCGGACGCCGGATACGATAGACGGACGGACCGAACCAAATATCGTCCGAAGGAAGAACTTGAACATAGTCATCATTAGACTGCAAGTTCCCAAACTCTGATTAGGCGTGTCCGGGTTTCAGGGAAAAGTGGTCCTCGAGCCATGCTTGCATTAAATGGAGGTATGGTCTGACGACAACCGGCGCTATGGTCCGGTGGATACGAGTAGGTAATAGGCAAAGGACCAGAGGATAATGAAAGATACGGACCAAAGGCCATATCTTATTTTCCCGCTCCAAGGTCTGTCCTCCTTTCCCGCTCAAATATACAACCTTATAAATAGAAGGTAAACCTCAGTTAAGGAGGCATTCAATGCTCGTTCATTTATTACTCTCACCTACATTCTCTCTTTTCAATTCACACACGACCTTACGTCGACCATATTAACTTACTTAAGCATCGGAGTGTCCTCCCGGAAACCCTTTCCGGAGGACTTCTGACTTAGGGTTGCTAGTGATTTCAGGTATTACCCACACAAGGCCGTCCGGACCGAAGCTCCCGAAATCTGGACGCAACATTTGGCGCCATCCGTGGGACCAGAACAAAATGGTCTTAGAATCCGCAACGAAAGGAAGGGACCGCTCGCCGGTCCTGACCCGAATCGAGCAAACTCCACCTTCCGCCTCGACCCTGATCGACACTACCGTATGCCCTCCTCCTTTTGGGGCTAACGGAAGTGAGCCGACGAAAGAAGACCTGGAGGAGTTCAGGCTCTTCTGTAAATTCCGAAAACTAAGGGAGGCGGAGAAGAATCAAAGAGGAAGGAAAGACGAGGAGCGAATTAGCGAGGTGGGAAGAACGTTAACCTACTCAAGTGAAGAAGAGTCCGCTGACCCTTCCACTGAAAGTGCTTCTAGGGAAGAAACCCCTTCTGCTCGAACGGCGGAAGGAAGACCTCGAAGAAGAATAGAAACAAGAAGTCAAGCTCGAGGAAGAAGTGAAACCCCACCATGTCGTTCATCCGTCTCTCGGAGCTTCCGGTCTCCCTTTGTGGACGACATAAATGAGATGACCATTCCAAAGGGCCTCAAAGGGCCTTGAGTTAAGTCCTACGACGGAACAGGTGATCCCGATGACCATGTGGCAAGCTTCCGGTGGGCCGTACGAATGATTCCCATGGATCCCAGACTATGGTGTTTATACTTCGCAGGAACGTTAGAAGGCTCCGCACGATACTGGCTATCTAGCCTTCCGCAGAGGAGTATAGCCAGTTTCGAGGAACTGGTCACACAGTTTTGTGACAGTTTCATCCAGCAAAAGAAATACCAGCAACGTTCTCAATCTATAATGGCATGTAGGAAGCGTGAAGGGGAATCCAATAAATCCTACTTCAAAAGATTCAATGAGCAAAGCCGGAAGATGCCGGTGCGGGAAGATTCGCTCATTATCGCCGCCTTCACATACGGGTTAAGGGAAGGCGAGTTATTTCGCGAGCTGTCCAAAAGGGATTTCGTCAAGGCTGAAGATATGATTAATGCGGTGAACAAAGTGCTGAAGCAAGAAGAAGAAAGTGCAGAAAAGTTAAGGTTTGAAGCACAAGAAAAGAAAGGAACGATTGGTTCCGGCTCTTACAAAAATGACAGAAGAAACAAAGGAACGTTCTGAGCCGGATACGGAGGAAGATCTCCGTATCCAAAAAGATCACAAGAAGGAAGACCCCCGCCAGAGCGATACGGCTCGTCCCGACAAGAGACCTATTCCACTTACGAAGCTCGCAGGCCGGAGGCAAAGGGAACCAGGAAGCGATACCCTGGGGACCCCAACACCTATTGTGAATTCCATAAGATCATGGGGCATTCGACGGCCTCATGCGAAAGTTACAAAAGGGAAAAGGAAGGTCTGAGGGGAAAGACGGAGGCTGCGGGGGCAGAGCCTCCAGCCAAGAAGGAAGTGGTAGCATACAACACAGAGATTTTTACCTTGGAAGGAGAATCATCAACCCCTTCCTTAGGAAAGAGATATAAAGGGATAGTGGAGTTTGGGAGAGGGGAGCCCGTTCCGGAAGGATATGTGGGGATGGAGCCCCTAGTTATTTTTGGGGTCATAGCTAAAGCCATGGTGCGCCGAATTTACGTTGATTCAGGAAGCTCAGCTAACATTATGTATACCCACTGTTTCGAGAAGTTCCCTCCGGATGTTAAATCCCTCTTGAAGCCTGCCTTGGGAACGGTTGTAGGTTTTGCGGGACAGTCGGTGTGGCCGAAGGGGAAGATATACAATAAAGGTAGATCATGGAACGTTCAACTAAAAAAAAATGATGAAAACCATTTTTATGTTGGATGCGGTCTTAAAGCTCTTTGCGATGCGAATGGATTAAAGGAGGGCGATGCGTACAAATTTGAGCTCGTTGAGAATGAGATAGGCAAGCCTCCCGTTGTGAACTTTTCTTGTACGGTATCTTCTCTTCATCTTCGATTTAATTAGTTGCTTCGTTCTTCGAATTTGGTACATGCTAAGTTAGAAATCCTATGATTTTATAATGAAAAATGGTATTGGTATATACTATTTGTTCTTACTTATATGTTTACTCACTTGATCAACACAAGTGTCAATATTAATTGATGATATAAAGGAAGAGAATTAGTGAGTTACATATTTCATTTTATAGTGGGTTACATGAAATAAACTTTAATAATAGGCATTAGTATCATTTCTCGATTAAAATTATTGATGGAAGGCAACAAAATGTATTTGGTTTTGGAAGCTACATGGATCTATTGTACTACAGTTTTAATTTGAGCATATTCACACAATTAAAAGTGTGTAAATTTGTGAATTTGGGTGGTAAATGATGCACGACAAAGTGTAGAGGCCAGAGGGATACCCAATGGCCAAGGTCATGGGTTCAAGTCTCGTCGTGGACGTGAGGTTTATTCCCCATAGGTGGAAGGTTCGAGGGAAGGCATACTGCCCCTTGTGAATATCACTGTTTATACTCGAAACACTAACTTATTAACTGTCCGTTCAAGAAAAAAATGTAGAGCGATGAATCCTTTTGTTTTGGGCTTTTTTGTTTTTGGATGCCAAAAAACGCTATATTTTGATGTTTATTTGTGTTTTAATATTTTATTTTTATTTTTTTATGCTCTATTTTCGGCCCATTATGTAGGCCTATTTTAGGGTTTCTTAAATTTACTGTAAGTTTCAATTTTATTTTTTATGAAAGTTTATTTTTTTTCTAAAATTTATGTTTTGAAGTGAACTGAAAACTAAATCAATAACATTCTTTTAAATCAGTGTGGTTTAAAAATATATTATCCTGTGAATTCTTAGAATCAACATTATCAAAATGTGTTTTTGTTTTTTATTCTACATAAGAAAGTGTGCTTAATTAACAAATAGTTTATAAATTTAACACTTCATATAAATGTAAATACATTACATCTTCTATATGCTTATGAGCTTGATACATTTTTTTTGTGTGATACGAATCATATATGTATGTTGTAGTGAATACAGACTCAACTCCTTCCAGAAAAGAGGACCACCCATACTTCATTGGCGAAGTGAAGTCCAACAACATAGAAAACTCAATGCTGGTAATCACAACATATAAATATCATTATTAGATAAAAGCACAATTTGGGAAGAAATTCCGGGTCGCAAGTATTTATTTAGTAGAAAAAAAATTTCTAGGACGGGTAATGTCGCAATTTTTTTTCTAACATGTGTGGTAAATATACGTAGTATCTACCAAATAGATTTGTGAAGAAGAATGGATTATTTAACAAAAAGAAATGATTCTCAAAAACGTCAAAGATGAAAGATCATGGACAGTCGAGTTAAAGAGCTCAGTGAACAATTATCGTTACATAGGACGAGGATGGAAAGATTTTTATGTTGCAAATGGGTTGATGGAAGGGGATCTTTTCAAACTCGAACTTGTGAGCAATGGTGTAAAACCAGTCGCGAACTTTTACTTCCAAAAAATCTATTAAAGCCAAGAAGGTTTTTTCGATGGGTAAAGTATATCTATCCATAACTTATTTTGACAAAATGTTTGTGTTAGAAGTACTAATGTCGTCTTTTGCTAATGTAAGAAATTAAAAGACCCCCGAAAGGATTAATGTATAATGTGTATCTTATGTCTAGTTCATTTTTAATTATTTGCCTTAACTTTCAGTTAATAAAATAACATGAATAGTCCGATTGTATTAAACAATGATATGAATAACATTTTTTTTCTTCATTTTCTTCATTTTACAGTTTTGTCTCGTCAACACTATATCATCATTTTTTTATCAAATAAAAATTTTAATATATTAAAATTATAGAAACACAAAATTAAAATATAAAAATGAAAACAAAAAATAATTTTAAATATTATTGAGAAAAGTATTAAAAAGGAGAAAAAAATAATAAGATCCTCTCTCTCTTCCCTCCCCTTTATCTACATCCCCCCCCCCCCCCCCCCCCCCCCCCCCCCCTCTTCTCAACTCAAAGAGAAGTGGGAAAGATAATGAAGTGAAGAGTTGGTGCTAACGGTAAGAAGAGATGTGACAAAAATAACACAAAATTGAGAGAGGTCTAAGATGAGAGTAAGATATACCATGATATTCTTTGCTATAAGTGTCGCTAAATACGTACATGCATAATAATGATATTGAAGAACTGGATATAAAGAAAGTGTTAAATATAATGAGTTGAAAATAATTTTGTAACCATATACATACTTATTATTTAAGGTTTTTGAATAATAACAACTTGCTAAAATAATATATAAATTATTAAATTATGTATTAAATGTGTATGGTCAAAACAATTTAATCATAACTAAAGTTAAATGTAAAATGTATAAAATGAACAAATTTAATCAACCTTTCTAATGATTGATGCTATAATTAGCAAACTCGTTATTTATTTATAAGAGTATTTGATAATATATATCATAAGAGCATAATATAAGAAATGTTAAATATCTATTTATCTTTAATTAAATTGGTTTATTAAATGCATGTTAATATATGCTTCTAGAGGATAATTTAGAAAATCAATATTTATAAAATGAGTTTTGTTGACAGATAAACCCAGTAAAAGTTGCTATCTATAAAAATTTACCTCATTGCTGGTTTCAAAGAAAGAAAGCAGAGATAACATGTTACAAGTTTACAAATTTTAAACATGTCATGTTGTGGGTTTTTCCGTCCCTGTGAAATGTTTGCCTTTCTCTTATAATTGTGGTATACTATTTTTATCCAATTAAGTATAATATCTAAATTAATCTTTGTATATATTAATAAGCTAAAAGTATTGATTATATACATCCTTACATGCATCAAGTATAAATGTAGCAGCATTAGAAAATGCAACAAAGATGCAAGTATGTAATAACTAGAGCGGACTAGTAAAAAAACTGAAAGATATTACCGGTTGCATATTTTTCCTTAGATGTATCACATGCATTAAAAATAATAGTTTGAACACTATTGGTGAAATTTTAAGTTGGCCCTACACGGTGAGTCTGCTTCTTACTATAATCATATCAGATTGGTCATATTCGGTTTTGAGCAATGTTCCTATCAATTTTGTTAGATTCATAATTTATGTTCATGTGCCCTAATACAATGCATGATCAATGGATTTTCTAATAGGTTTCTAACCAGATATCAAAAAGAAAATAAAAATAGAAATCTCAAACGTTTGTTGAAAAGGGGGTGTTTTTTTTTTACCACACATTTTAATCTCCCCACCATAATTGTTGTTTTATACGTTTGTACAATATGCAATAACACTTATACGATATGACATATACATCAAAATATATGATATAGAAATCAATTCTTTTGTTGAAACCTAACTACCTAAGCATATCTATATCTTGCAAGATAATTATACAGATTTATTTACAACAAAAAAAATATATAGAATAACAAAAATATAGTAAATGAAATAGGAAGAATTTCACACGTAGTTCTACGATGGATAAAGAGGTATCAATTTGCATAGCCAGCTAATTTGTTTTTGGCATAAGGATGTATTATTTTACATCACACCTTAAACAACCATCATAATGTATTTTGTAATGTGAGTCGCGTCGCGCCTTGCACCTTGGGGCCGCCATGACACCCACATGCTAAATACTTTATAATATGTATAGAAAATTCATTGTTAAAATGGATAATCAAATACAAATCAAGTTTATTTTCTTTTAATTAATACTAGTTGCTAAAAAAGAAGAGAAGTGTATTGCTTCATACTCCTTCCGTCCCATTTTAATTGTTTAGTGTACTATTCTAGTTTGTCTCACAAAGACTGTTTTTCTTAAATTTCAACTAATCAAAAAACATTTAAGTAGATTGAAAAAAATTGATTAGTGACATAGTATAATTAATGTGATTTTCTTAAACTGTGTGTTTTTTGTAGTGGACGATAAATTTAGGACGGAGGAAGTACTATTTAGTCATATCTATAATACTACCAATTATATAAAGAGAATTAGTTTTTTTGAACGTCAGTTAGTAAGTTAGTGGTTCGAGTCTAAACCGTGACACTCACAAGGGGCAGTATATCTTCCTTCGAATCCTCCACCTATGGGTAATACACCTCACGTCCACAACAAGACTTGAACCCATAATCTAATACCTTATGTTTTTTTTATCAATACTAGTACATTAGAAGCCTTAATGAATAAAGAGAATTATTAGATTACACATCGTTTAAAAGTGAGTATAATGATGAGTAGATATAATTTATCGGAAAAAAATAATGTTTTAAGTTAAGATCTTGACGTTCAGTTTACTTGACGTTAGGTCGTTAGTAGTCTTTCTTAACATACAACTGCTCTCACTACAAATTGAGCGATTCGATCCTGTATTTTAGTGAATTGGATCGATTAAATCGACCAACATTCCGTCACCGATTTCCCCCAAATCTTTTCTTTCTCAATTACCATTAATTTCAAGTTTATTATTCTTTACGAGAACTCAAAACTGAAACAAAAATGGAGAACAGCCCTCCATATTACAAGGAGGGCTTACAATTACCAACGACGATATCTAAATCAGAAAAACAACGGTCCAGATCATCATCGAGATCTTCCGTACCTTCAATTTTTTTAGCTTTCTTCTCTTGTCTCGCTTGGCTATACATTGCCGGCAGGTATCTAGAAATTCCATATATTTGTTAGGGTTTATATTTGTATTGATGATCCTACTAGTAATGGATATTATTAATTTACGACTTTGTGTGTTTGGGTGGAGAATTCAACAATACTGGATCTTAAATTTGATGATCGTGTTACAGTGTTACTCATAGTTCTTAATGATTCCAATTTTTCAAATTTTGTGGGGGTTATGGAGAATTTGGCAATTTCTATATCAGTTCCATGAATTTCCTGAAATTGAAAACAATCATGTTAATTATGAGCCTAAAAGACGCTATCATATTTGATTTTATTAGGTTATGGCAGGATGCTGAGAACAGAATGTTACTGTCTAGTTTGCTTATGAAGAATTCTGCAGAGGTTTGCTTTGAATCTACAATTGTTCAATTGCTGTAGATCTTATATGATAGGAAGATAGCTAATTTAGGCTGATTAATATGACAAAACGCACACACACACACACACAGACACATAGTAAGTTATATATGCACCATTACAAAGACTTTTGTTGAGCTTGTTCAAGTCGAGCTTTTATCGAGTTACGTCTAGCTCAAGCATAAACAATGAGTTATTGGATATAATTTTTAGGTGTATATACCAACATATATAAATGTTTTTCAAAAGATATTGTAAGAATTTATTATTGTTAAAAGGGTTATCAACATACGCTACACAACAGTCAAATTCTTTAATTTGGAGCATTATAAATGAAACATCTAACTTAATATACACTCTTTAATCCATATTAAATTGTTTAATAACATTGAAACATTAAAATTAAAGAAATCATAATTTTGATTGTTTGCATCCATTTCACATTCATCTATGTCAAATTAGCACGCATCTACGATTTATCAACTTTATATGAAAATATGAATATATACATCTATATACTTCTGTATGTTTGAGATGAGTTTTTAGGTAATATAACTTTGACATACATTCAAAATAATAATAGTTATAAAAAATATGAGCTCGAGCTCGGTTCGACTTGTTTGTAACCCTACTCTCCTCCCTCATGAATCTTTGGCTCATTATAAAGAAAATTTTTGAGTATTTGTCTGGTTTCAAAATATACAGTTCAAGATAATCAAATGAATGTCTATAATAACTTTTTTGTTGTGTTTTATGACAGAGACCAAAAGTTCTTACAGTTGAAGACAAGCTCGTGGTCCTAGGATGCAAGTAATTTTTTTTTTTTCTTTTTCATATGTGTACATATATTTAAGTATTTAACATCTTTATAATATATATACCTCTTGATATACTAATATTTATCCATCTCTGATCTACAGGGATTTAGAGAGAAAAATTGTTGAAGCTGAAATGGAAATAACGTTAGCGAAAAGTCAAGGTTTTCTAAAAGACCACTTAAAGCAACCTGGTTCAGCTAACAAAAAACTGCTTGCGGTTATTGGTGTTTATACTGGATTTGGTAGTCGATTAAATAGAAATGTTTTTAGGGGATCCTGGATGCCAAAAGGTAATTCATATTTCATAGTGTTTGAATATAGTTATATGCTAATCGATTTGTGTTTTTACTTTTCTTTTATAGGTGATTCTTTGAAAAAGCTTGAAGAAAGAGGAATTGTAATACGTTTTGTAATTGGAAGGAGGTTGTTTACTCATTTTAAAATTTAGTTATATATTTGTGTTTCTTTTTTTTTTTGTCAATTAAAGCTATTAAACTAATGGAAACTAAATTATCGATTAAATTTCAGCCCTAATCGCGGTGACAGCCTGGACCGCAACATTGATGAGGAAAATCGTACAACAAAAGATTTCTTGATTCTTGTAAGTTAGTAGTTTTATTATCTTTTCATGCAACAAATAGTTTCATAAATGGTCTTGTGAAACTTCATCTTAACTAATTACCCAAATACCCTTTCTACTTTCTGTTTATTTATCATTTTTTATTCTTAGGATGGTCATGAGGAAGCTGATGAAGAATCACGAAAGAAAGCAAAATTCTTTTTCAGTACAGCAGTTCAAAATTGGGATGCAGAGTTTTATGTAAAAGTGGATAATAATATTGCCCTTGATCTTGGTAAGAATATTACCATTTTTTATTATTATTTTGTTTTAAAGTGCACATTTTTTTATTATTTTTTTTTCTTTTTAGAGGGGTTAATTGAACTTCTTGAAAGCCGTCGTGGTCAAGATAGTGTTTATATTGGATGCATGAAATCAGGAGAAGTAGTTGCTGATGAGTAAGTAATTTAGAAGGGTATAACTAATATTTTACATTTAGGTCTGTATTTAATTTATTTTAATATGTGAAAGTTTAGTTTATTTTTTTAATTTTATAGCTTCCAGCATGAATTTGGTCGTAATTGGTATTAATGAAAACAAATACATACATTTATCATTTTTTCAAATATAATATTTGTATATGTACTTGTGCAAACAATTATTTTTAATTTTGTTTTAACCCAATTGTGTTTGTAAATTGTTAGGGGAAAGCCATGGTACGAACCAGATTGGTGGAAATTTGGTGATGAGAAATCGTAAGTATTCCTCATGGTGTGCAATTAATGGTCAAATTTCTGAATTTAATCTTATATTGGTGCAAGAAGAAACAAGGATGTTGACTTTGACCCTTTGACATTTGTGTAGGTACTTTCGGCATGCATCTGGATCTCTTGTCATTCTATCAAAGAATTTTGCACAATACATAAACATAAATAGGTAAGTTTACATTTACAAGATGTGAATGTTCAAGTATAATTTTTTAAAAATGATTTACTTTTTATTTTTATTTTTCTTGTTTTAGTGCATCTTTAAAGAGTTATGCACACGAAGACACATCAATTGGTTCATGGATGATGGGAATTCAAGCAACCTATATAGATGAAAATCGTGTGTGCTGCAGTAGCTCTCGACAAGGTAAACATGCTTATGTGGCATCTGATGTGGCTATTTTGACCCGTTTTTTTATGAACAATTGTGTTTTGAACTCGAATTAGAATGCTAACCGTTTATGAACAACATTTTGTTCCCAGATAAGGTGTGTTCGCTGGCATGATCAGCCCAAAGTATGGAGGAAAATTGGTTAAGTCGTTAGGCTTGAATAGAGAAATATAGAGAATATTGCTATTAATTTGGGTAGACAAGTTTCACATTCTTATGGGATTGTTTAATTCTCTATTATATTGCAATAGTAATTGAAATATAACTCTCTTCTCTTAGGTGGTGTTTGTTTTTCTACAAAACCTCTGAAAATCCTTTTAAAAACCTTGCAAAAGCACATTGGAAATGTTGGTGAGAAGTAAAACTTGACATGTGTAATTTACTAATTCTCTTTTCATAAGAGAAATGATATTTGTGCTTACCATTTGTGCCTATTTATATGTTTACTCATCTCTAAACTTGATATATGTAATCCACTAATTCTCTTTCCTCATATCATTCATTGATCTTGACACTTGTAATCATCAAATGAGTAGGCACATGAGTAGACATAAATTGTAGGCACCAATAACATTTATCTTTTAATAAACAATTACACCCGAACATCACACACACAAAAATAAGTTATTATTTCATGGTGCACATGCTGGAACATGTATGCCTGGTATATCAACGAATACAATGGAGAAAGGGTCAACAATAATCGGGCTCGAGAAATCCTCTTTCATAGGATTTAACGAAGGAATAATCCCCGAGGAATTTACATGTAATTCATTTCCGTTTAGTAATACTATTTGGCTATGCAAGTTTCCGTCTTTTGCTGTTAGGTGATATTCGTCTCGTGTGGTCCCAAACATCTTAGAAGATTTTGTTTTTTGTGCGGTTAATGTGAGAGTTGCAGAAATGATTTCTACAGAAACGCCAACATAGGTTGTTTTGAGACCGTCTAGATTGATCAATAGTAAAGTAATTCCTCCCTGTAAAAAGTTCAAGAGTATTTTAAGTTAGTAAATTGAAAAAATGGCGTCTAACAGATAAAATGTTTACTTACTGAAGTTTTTGAACAATGAGCATAAGAACGTATTTTGTCTGTGCCCGTAAAATTTGTTGATAGAACATGTCTTCCCATTAACCGGTGCCAAAGAAGTGCACTGCATGAATATAAAGTTTTAGCATCATAAGTTAAATGGGTCAACATGGTAGTTGATTGGATCATGTTTCATTTGCTAATGGGTCAAAATCGACCCCTACTTGGAATGTTGGATAACAAGTTAAAATATTGTGGATTAATTTTTGTGTTGAATTGAATTGCGTTGAGTTGATTTTATACACGGACAAAGAATTAAATTCTTTGTAATAATTTATGTGTTTAATATAATTGCAAAAATATTTTACTTCAATAAAAAAACTTGTTTAATTTTGAATATGTTGATTTAAATGTTTCAAAATAAGCCTTGGGTCTCAAACCATTTGACTCAATTGTCTTTTATGACGATATATGTATTATATTTCCTCCGTATTAAAATAAGTGAATCACTTTAAAGTTCATATTTTTTCAGATAAAATAAGGTAATAAGATATTAGTAAAATTAAATTGGGTAATTAGAATGGATGGGGACCCACACTTTTTACTATTTTGATGCTTTTATAGGAAGATGACAAAAATGAATGGGGCCCCACACCTTTAATAATATTTAAAAAGATATAAATAAGGGTAAATGAGTAATTTTAAATATAAAACTTATCAAATAAGATAAATAATTAAAATGATTCAATTATTTTGATACACCCAAAAAGGAAAGTGATTCACTTATTTTGATACGGAGAAAGTACATATTTGACTTTTAAAATAAAACAAAATTCGAATGAGTTTTATTGGATTAGTGACAACATCGTCACTAATCTCAAAAATACATTAGAAAGTTCAGAATTGTTTAAAGTACCTATAGTAATCAGGATTCGGAACAAAAGTCGTAGTATCAAGAAGTCCGTAGTTTCCTCCAATCAACGTTTGCCGACAATATGTTTTGGTATCATACATCGATGCCATCCCAAGTTGATCCAAGTACCTATTTCAATCATCCCACATACGAATCACATTTTTGAATTTCAAAAATAGCAACAAATAAAATTCGTTAAGACTAGACCTAGTCACGCGTAGGGGAAAATAAACATAACATAGCGAGCATAATAACTATATATTTGCAAAAATAACGTACCAAAAGCCAAATACGAAAGCATTAGAAACAAGATTATGACCGCTGTTATAAGCACCTCCCGCTTCACCCACCCAAGCCACCGTAGAAGTCGAGGAGTTGTTCAAAATGTTTTGAAGGCCTCTGAACGGTTGTGATCCTCTATCAAGATACGATGGATCAAGTATTTTTTCAACCAAATTATCGTCAACACCTAATTATATATAGCATATTATAATCGATTCGAATGTATTTATCGTTGTCTCTCTATAGTTGTGAAACTATTACTATGATCTTACCTGCACCAAGGTTATAAATGTGTTGAGTAATCACTTGAAGGTCATCCGATGCTTCGGTTACATACTCATTGAACCAATTTGCATCATAAAATCCTCCCGGTCCAAGAACTATCGGTATTTCTTGAAATCCTTCGTATATAGTTAGCACTAGATTTTGGAGGGAAATTGTGTCGAGGGCGTATTGTTTAGCCGAGACACGTGTTCCTACTCCATGCCCGCTCAATTCATTTCCTGTTCGTTTTTTTCTAAATTCGCATTATATCACGTAACATAAATCTTTAATAACATATGATAAGAGTAACATATTAGCAAAATTTGATCATTTACACTAGTAATTAATTTAAAACTAAAGTTAATGAAAATGATTTATATAGTATGAAAGCGAAAACTTACCAAGTTCCCAACCATGAATGATGTAGCCGTTGTTGGCGGTGTATCTTATAAGAGCTTCTGCATTGCTCGAGTTCCATGGTCCTAACGCTGCACCATCAGGGCCAATTGTTCGGCCACGTAAAGCATTCAACCCGAACACAACCTTCGCACTTTATAAAATTGTGAAATTATCTTTACCGAATATCATTAAAAATCAAAATCCGTGGTTTAGATACATGGCAAATATGTGGAAATCGGTGAACTTACCACCACTCGACATAAATTATATAACAAATGTGAGTTAATATACATACCAAAACTAATAAACATATATAATAACCAAATAAGCAAAAACTTACCCACAACTTTCAAAGAAAATATTGAGTTGATCCCATCTTGAGATGGTTAAACAACCATGGGTAAAACCAAACATCGCATTAGTGTTATTGGTGAAATTAGCGCATGGTTCTTGATCACCAATGTTTTGGTATATAAGTTTGTCTTGCAAAGTTCCACCCAATCTAAGTTTCAAGGGAGAAAAAGCTGCATATATCACAATCAAAATTTTATAATTTCTATACCGAATAACCAAAAAAAGGGATTTTCAATACAATTGTTGTTATATAATTGAGCAATTGATCTTAATGATATCGAGTTCAAGACTTGATAATAAGATAAGACCATAAAGCACATATTTAAACATACAGTCGAGTCTTGACTCTGATGTACGCGGTCTAACCGGTATTCCCGTGACTGTTTTTAGACATATTTCATTTGTTTAATCTTGTCTTTTATCGAGCGATAAGACCATAACACACATTTCATTTGTGTAATCTTGTCTTTTATAGAACGATGGTAGAAATACGACTTTTTTTGTATGTACCTTTGATCGCGTTAAACAAGATTTCGTTGTTAAGATCCTGTAATAAAAGATGAAATTAAATAAACAAATGGTTACATGACATATTAGTACCGAAAAAGGATAACAACAAGGTATATTTAAACTCACCAGATTGAGAAGAGAAGCATTTCCCCAACTACAATATCCATAATCACATTTTTCTGGTGGCCACCAATCTAAAGTTGCACAAATGAAGTCTTCATCGATATAAGCTATCGAAGCTGTCGCGTTTATCCTTACGCCACCCTCAACAATATCAACGTCCAATGAAACAGTTCTTTTTGAGTTAAAACAAACCACAAGTAGCAAAAATAACAACACATATAAACTAAACAATAAACGCATTTTGAAAATTGCCAATTTCTGTAAGATAGACAAATAACTCCACAAATACGAAAGCAACAAAGCAGAACAAGTGACGTCTTTAAATACGATAAAACGCTATTCAAACAAAATATCACTCGTTGAATCTAAGTAAACCAAACATAATAATAACGAAAAATGAAGCGGTGACACTTTAATTTTGAATTAAAATTGGAGTTCTATTGCAAAACCTCTATTTATGTGACAACATTATAGGTGTATGGTGGTGTACTGTGTAAAAAACGACTAGTTGTCGTTCAAAAAAAAATAAAAATAAATGTATAGCTGTATAAGTCAATGGTTGCATGCATGTTGGGTGTCTTTTGAGTTTTGCCAATAAATTGATTGCATATAATACGTTAAATGAATTTGTATCTTAATTGGGGCAAAACTTATTCAGATGTATATATATATATATATATATATATATATATATATATATATATATATATATATATATTTATTTTATAAATTATACAGTAATTTAATAAATTAATTTCTATATTTTATATTTTTCATATTTTGTTTCCATATTTATTTCATATACGAAGTAATTATATTTCTTCATTTAGTTCATTTATATTTCACACTGAATTTTTTACTAAAATGGGATTTGAAATCAACTTTTACTAGACAGGGTATAATTTTAAAAATATCGATTAAATATGTGTTTTTGATTTAAAAAAACAACTTCTTCCTTAATTTGGAAGCTCACAAATGATGTAGACTAGAAAAGATAAAATAGATTAAAATCCGTTGATTCAAAGAATACCGGATTAATCTAATCAAAATCACGTTGATTTGAGAAAATACCGTGATAGAGATCTTCAAAAACTGTTCATACACGAAGAACACTTTTGGGAGAGAAAACTCAAAGTTTGCAAAATCATCAACTGATTATTTCATTGGACAAAATACTCTTTAAATATGGCCCAGAATTTTGAATGTGCCAAAAACGACAAACGGGCCAAAAACTGGAACTGAACAAATTTCAGAAATTTAACGAAAAAATACAAAAACATAAAATAAGTGTCCAAAACAAGGATTTTCGGGCCGGAAAGTTGAGTAAACCGCCTACGACTGTTTATCATCTTGTAGCCTTCTTCTCGAGCTTCGATTTGGCGGGTTATAGGCCTGTAATGGGGACCCGAGCCAAAAGTTATGACATTCCATAAATATCAAGGTCCGCTCCTCTATCATTGAGCATGCATCAACAAACAACAAACAAATTTGATCATTTGCGCTAGTTAATTTAAACGAAAGTTAATGTAAATGATTCATATAGTATGAACTTGAGAACTTACCAAGTTCCCAACCATGAATGATGTATTCGTTGGTGGTGTATCTTTATAAGAGCTTCTGCATTGCTCGAGTTCCATGGTCCTATCATTTCACCATCGAAGACAATTGTTCGGCCCATTCAACCCAAACACAACCTTCGCGGTTAATAAAAATTGTGAAACTATGTTTACCGAATATCATTAAAAATAAAAAAACCGTGGTTTAATAGGTTTGGTTTTGCGGTTCTGGTCCAATTTGCACATGTCTATGTACAAGATCTATCAATTTGTCATTTTTTCTCTCTATTTTTTTCATTTTGTTTTTCTCTTAATTCATTTTTTTCCCCACTAATTTTCTTGGTGTAAAAGTATCATACTTACCATTTATTGAATTACACATTTATTTATTGAATTACACATTTATCTGGCAGCACATGTATTTTAATTTTAAGAAGTAGAATCGTATATATACCCTAATCTCTATTATTACTTTCCTCGTACCTATTAAAAAGTATAACTACATCATTATGTCTACCTTTCTTAAAATACCTACATTTTCCGTCATATTAATGAGAAAAATACAAATCGCTCTCTTTCCCTCTTTTAGACTACCACTAGTCCACTAGTCACCACCGCCACCTTCAATCAGTTCAAAATCACTAAATACTGGCAAAAAATAAAGAAACCATCTAATATTATCAAACTAGCTTCAAAGCCCGCCCGAATGGACGGACATGCTTTAAGAGATATATAAGAAATTAACGATATATTGATACTGTTTAAATACTTTATTCATTGAAAATCTTGTACCTTTAAAAATAATTTCATAGTAAAAATAGATATTTTTTATATATGATATAGTTGATCAATTATAGAGATTATAAATTTAATAACAGACAAAAACACTCTCTACATTATACTTATAAGTAACAACTTAAATAACTGACAAACTATTAATTCCAAATTATAAATTTTGACCCATTACACAACTCACATCAACCCAACAATAAATTTAGTTTTACTCACCAGTTTAGATTGAATTTCAGATTAAGCCTAACTTGACATATCCTCCATTCTACAACTCATATAATAGGCAAAACTAAATTCAAAATTAACACAATACTATATATATAAAGTTAACATAGCGAATACAATAACTAACATTAATCACACATGCATGTTGTAATTAACATCACCCTTTTTTGATTAATTAGCATATTCATCAAGATTAATTTCTAGGAGTCCACTGCTCCTAGTGGACTGGACTACAAAAAGATGGCTTAGTTACATTTGCACAAAATGCCTATGATTACTGATAAATAACTACCACTTAACAAACTCCTACTTCCTCTAATGTTTAAAGATGTTGATGAACCATATAACCTGACTTCCTTCTTGAGAACCAAATGATTGACCTTCTATATGAGGGTGGTGATAAACTGGTGTTGGTCTCTACCAATGTTTATTTTCGAAATATATATATAATAAATTTGAAAGATAAAACAGTTTCAAAACTGAATTGCACAAAGCAAGGCAACCGAATATTGAGAATTAATGTTGATTGTAGTTGCCAAAAATAAAGCAATTAAATTAATTGGTGGGGTAAAAATTTCGGAAACTACCCATATCTAAAGATATCAAATAAATTCAAAATCTCTCACCGTTAATATAGTGCATTTCATAACTGCAGGATTTAAGTTTCCAATTGTAAACGAATATGTTGAGGATGTTTCGCCGGCCAATGGGTGAATTACACGTGGCATATTCGACCAATGAAAGAGCTTCAAACTGCTGAGTTGTCAAACTAAAAACAAATGTAGGCTCATATATAGGAGAAGATATATAGGAGAAGATATATAGGAGAAGGTACTATTGTTTTTACGTGTATCATTATAGTTATATACAATCCACATATATCTCATTTACCTTAATATCATTAGGCCAAATGCTACAAATATTAAGTTAAGTCGTTTGTATAACAAATTACCTATAATACATTTACTATTTGGGTGAACACTACACTTTTATCTTATCACAAAGTTTTTTCAAATATAATACTTTCTTTGATTCAAAATAAGTGATAGACTTTGAGTTTCACATGTTTTGAGGCAAAAGATCATAATAGTGGTTAAATTAGATTAATTGGATGGTTAGTGGGGATGAGTCCCACACATTTTTAATAAAATGAAGGTTAATGATGTTTAAAAGTAAAAAGTAAGGGTAAATGAGTCATTTCACTTTGTCAAAGTAGATAGTTAGTTGGTGAGATTCCTACTATTTTTGTCAAATAAGGTAATTTTTCAAAGTGTATCACTTATTTTAAATCACCCAAAAAGGAAAGTGTATCACTTACTTTGAATCGGAGGAAATATTAATATTAGAACTTGTTAATTGTATAGGGTCTACCCCCCAATGACTATTTTCATTCCAATAAGCACACCAACTCCTTTTTAGATCGGCTGTAACATCCGTATTTTTATAACATCATTTAAAACATTTAAAATATAATTTCCAACATTCAACATGTTGTTCAAAATACAGTTTAACAAAAACCTTAAAACCTTTAACAGGGTATACAAAAATACGGTGTCACCAAGTATACTAAAACCATAGGCAAACGAGATCTACCTATGAGCTCTCGAGCTAAACATCTCTAGGTCACTTCTAGTGCAACCTTCTATCACTTCACGCCTGTACCCGAGTACACAGCCACAAAACAAACGTAGTACGTGAGACAAAATAGTCTCGTGAGATACATGGGTTTTAGACTCCAATAATAATAATAATAATTTCATAAATACATAAACATATATATAAAGTACATCAATACCGTCTAGTCGCCCTATTGTGACTCTATCAAACTTGCTTCCCTAGCAAACATATCTAGTACATAAACATATATGTACTAGAAGCACAATCATATCTAGTACATAAACATATATGTACTAGAAGCACAATCATATCCAGTACATAAACATATATGTATTGGAAGCCCAACATATCTAATACATAAACATATATGTACTAGAATCATACCACGACTAGTACGTAAACATATGCGTACTTGAAGTCCATACGTGTCTGGTGTATAAAAATATATACACTAGTCTAAGTGATCGGGGTTCCCCCACGTTACCACCATTTATCTCTTATCATAACCTAACAGTTATGCCAGTCAAAGTGTTCAGCTATCACATCAAACATCAAACAAGTTAGTTATCTAATAATAACGATATATAATTAGTTCAACATAGCGTGAACATACCCATATAGTCCCATGGACTCGATTTTTAGCAACTCTCACATACTTCTACATCTGTGAACCCTATGGGGTCCATACTTACTTATTTCATAAAGTACATTTCTAATATTTATTGATATCATAATACTTTTATCTTTTCTTTGACTAGAATACATATTTATTACTAGTCACATCATACTCATTTTCATATATATTCGTTTATCACTTCTATTAGTAAATCTTACCAATCAATACCCATTATTATAAAATCATTGTCAAATGCTTTAATAATACATATTTATTAATAAAGGCTCAATATACAAACTTTTAATCAATAGCTTTATCGTTATGGTTCGTTAATTAAGATTTCATAGTTACTTTAGTTTAACACATTTACTTCCAAATTCATCAATCATACTAGACATATTATAGTATCACATCATACCTACTTTATTATCATTTCAGTCACTATCTTTATCAAAATAATTATTAATAAAGATCCATAAAATATCATACGTATTTTTAAAACTCTTTGCTATGTACCCAGTTTAAAAGTCTCATGTATTCACCTTAACAATCATTGCTCCAAGTGTGTTCCTCAAACACAATCCTTTCTTCCCAATGTGTTAGCACCTTTCCAAGACTTCACCAAAAGTCCTATTATACAATCACAATTTGTTCAACAACAAACACTACTAATAATAAACCATTTTATCATTGGAAACCCTCTAATAACACTTTCCCCCAATTTTGATGATTTCCAAAACCCTAGGTTTCACCAATCTTAAGATTAATACAAATATTAAGCATACAGTTGTTTCATTTGTTAATATATCATCTATTAAGTGTATACAACCTTTATTGAACCATTAATCAAAAACCCAAGAACTATAGTTTCATACCCAAACTTCCAAACCCATAGATCTAAAGCTACAACTACAAGGAAGTGAAGATTTACCTTTAATCATCCACTTGGAGTGTAGATACACAAGATTTGAGGTGAAAATAAGCTCCAAACACCTCTTTACATTTAAAATTCATATAAGGACTTGAGAGAGAAAGTTTGGGGAGGAAGATGTGTTCAAATGAGCCAAATCCCGATTTTTATGCCGTGTTCAGTGACGATCACGTCGCTAACTGCAGGACAGCATCGCTAAAACCATGCCCCCGCTATTTCTCGACGCTAATTCCAGATCGCGAATACTTTGGTCGCTAATTCAAGTCGCTGCTTGAAACTCGTCCACCTTCGTGTCACTAAACCCAGATAACGTCACTATCTGGGTCTGGCATCCCAAGCTGTATTTTTTATTCCTTGTTTCCAATCGGTTTCGACCTTAACCATATCAAACGATGTCCAAATGACACGAAACTAACTCCCACGTGTTTTAAATGATTTATCACTATTTATAATATTTTTACATAATTTATTTAACACAAAATTCGGGTCGTTACATCGGCGTTCAAGACCCACCGCCACCTTTTTTTTAACTTTTAGGCGACATCGTTTTTAGAATTTATATATTAAAGGCGAGATAACCTACATAACGAATTTTTGTTCGAGTTGTAAGCCGACAGTTGTTGACTCGGGGGTCGGGGGGGGGGGGGGGTCGGCTCCTGCAAACAACATTTAGTTTTTTTTCCCTAAATTTAATTTTTTCTAGAATTAAAGTTTACTACCTTATACTTCAAATATTTTTAAGTTAAATATCTAATCTATATTTTATAGAAATGTTATTTTACCCTCTAAATATTAATACTATAATACAACTAAATAATCCAAGATTTATAATAAAATTTATGTTTCTCAAAATTAAATATTATATTTCTATTATATACTTTACTATTATTATTACAATTTAATTACAATCGATATCATTTAATGTTTACTAGATTATTTGATAGGTGACCTTATTTTATTAAGATAGCTATACTATACAAGTTACAAAAATTACGTATATGGTTATACATATAGTATATAAATATACTCGGGGTGTTTTTGAGGAGATGCAGGAGGTGCAGCCGCACAGAACCCATATTTTATAGGGGCCCATTTTTTATATATATCTTATATATTATTAAAATTTAAGCCAACTTAATAATGTAATAGAAAAAAATTACAAAGTCCAAATTTTTAACAAAATTTAGTATTCAGGGGCCCATTTTCATATTTTCGCACAGACCCCTCAAAATACAAGTAGCTATAATGAGCAAGGTTTTTAATATTATCCTTTTAATAATCTTTGGTTTGAACACAATAAATGCTATTAATATTTTGTTATCTTATTTATATTATTAGTATATTGTTATTAATAATTTCATACATAAAGTTGGTTTCAATGAGTTATAAGTTTCGAAGATGACAAATTATGTGAGATGTATTAGATGCAGTCTTTAAATTTTTTATAGTCTCAAGAGACACATCTCAACCATTGATTAATAGTACATTTTTTTGAACGCCCAGTTAGTAAGTTAGTAGTTCGAGCCTAGACAATGACATTCACAAGGGGCAATGATAATTACATGTAACTGTATACTTGATCACATTTGGTTGTATGAAAATACCACATGTGATCTAATATACAATCTCACGCGATTATACAAAAAATCACATGTGATTAATATATAATTACATGTGATTATCATATAATATTTTTTTTAACGGAAAAGTAATTAAAAAATAAAAAATAATAATTAAAAAAATCCATAAATTTTATGTAAGTACCAAATGACCAAAGTACCCTTCATATATAAAATACGTGATTAATCTTGATCATTAAATAGTATTGATCAATTGTTGAAATCTGTCACTTGAGACTACATAAAGATGAATGAATACTTTGAATAATTAACTTATTTCTACCATAAATTATTTGTGTTGATATAAGTAGCACATAATCTTACACAAAAATAAAACTAAAGGATACCTCTACATAATAACTAATACTTCCTCCGATTTAAAATAAGTGATACACTTTAGATTTCACGCTTTTTGAGACAAAAGTTTATAATGATGATTAAATTAGATTAATTGGATGGTTAGTGGAGAATGGGTCCCATATTTTTTGAATAAAGTGAGATTAATGATGTTTAAAAGTAAAAGTAAGGGTAACATGGTCATTTCACTTTATTAAAGTAGATAGTTAGTTGGTGTGGGTCCCACTATTTTTTGCCAAATAAGGTAATTTTCCAAAGTGTATCACTTATTTTGATACACCCCAAAAAGGAAAGTGTATCACTTATTTTAAATCGGAGGAAATAATAATCAAAAAGTTGAATACGATAAGCATAATAACACCGGCCGTGTGTATTAGTGTATAGCTAGACGTTATACAACTAAAATATTTACTGATATAGACAATATTTAATGTTGTATGAAGATCTCCGCAACATAACGAGTACTCTTACTAGTTAAACATTAAAGTATAATGTTACAGTGAATTGTTCAAGGAAGTCCACATATATTATAAAGTCCCAAGGGATAATTATGGGCCCTTGGATCAAGAAGATCAATGGCTAAGATTAAACCACAAATTAAATGGGGTTTTTTAGGTGGAGGGGTATGTTGGTCATTTAACCATACACTTAAAACTATCTTCTTCCTCACTTTTCATTCTTCCTTCTCTCTCCCTACGTCATTTCTCTCTCTCTCTCTCTCTCTCTCTCTCTCTCTCTCTCTCTCTTTGCCCTTTCATCTGCTCACTCTCTCTCGCTCAAATCAATCGGAAACCGACGTGATTAAACTCATTTTCGCCGATTTCTACCGTCATTTTGCGAAGATCGCTAGTTTTACACTCCTACAACTTCGGTTTTCTTCTACATTCAGCTTTTATGTGATTTACAATGGCCGATTCTCGTTCTTCTTCAAAAAATTACTCTGAATAAAATCTAAGTAAGTTCAAACGCGATTTTGTTGTTATTATTATGTGTTTTTACAGTTTATGCACAAATACTTGTTCATTTATAGGTTTTTTTGTATTTCGAACTTTTCTAGGGTTTCTATATGATAATCTGTCGATTTCATATGATGTTTGTTGATACGTTTCTCTTAATTTTATTGTTTTCTATTAAAATAACAAATTTATTGTTAAGTGCTTCAGTTTTCTAATGTTTTGTATAAGTAAATCACATGTGATTTAGCGAAATGTTAACAGCTCCCCTTTTTTTGAAAACGTTTTAAATCACATGTGATTTAGATCTGTTTAAGTTTAAAACACATGTGTTTTAGTTAATCACATGTGATTGTACATCTATTTAATTTTAAACCACGTATTTGTTTTAGTTAATCATCTGTGATTTTATATTTGTTTAATTTTATATCAGATGTTTCTTATTAGTTAATCACATGTGATTTAGATCTGTTTTATTCTGAAACAAATGTTTTAGTTAATCACATGTGATTCTAAGTCTATTTCGTTTTAAATCATCTTTTTTTTGTGTTTAAACATATGTGCTTGTAATTTTGTTTTAAATCAAATGTGATTCTGAAGTTATAATTAGTTTTTTAGTTGTAAATCACATGTGATTTTACTGTTTTTATTATAGAACTCAGCTTTCTAGTGTTTTTTAGTTGTAAATCACATGTGATTTTACTATTTTTACTATAGATTTCAGCTTTCTAGTGTTTTTTAGTTATAAATCACATGTGATTTTATTGTATTCACATGCTATTTGTCGTTTATTATTTTATTGTATTCACATGTGATTTTACGGATTTTATTATAGATTTTTCAGCTTTCTAGTGTTTTTTAGTTGTAAATCATATGTGATTTTACTGTGTTCACATATTTATTATTTTTATGTTTACTCTGTTTTTAGATCACATGTGATTGTTATTTATTATTTGATTATTATGTTATTTAAGTTCAATTACATGTGATTGTTCTCAGTATCTCACCTAATCACAGTCAAATAATTCATATCTTTCAATCACATGTGATTAGTAAGCTAAATTACAGTTGTTTATGTGAGATTGTGAGTTCAATCACATGTGATTTCAGTTTAACTATCTCATTGTTATTGATTGTCATAACTTGCTACTTTGTGTTTTATAGGTGGTGATGATGAATATCCTACTATGTTATCTAAGTTGTCTGAGATACGAACTAATGTTAATATTGGTAGAAAAAGATCTCCATCACCATCAAAAACAAAAACTATCGAGGTGTCAAAGATGATCAAAATAAGGCTTAAAAGATCAATTAGCAATGTGATTGGGAACAACATCACTAGTGATTTAATACTAAGTAACATGTTCTGTTTTTGTGCATTGATGTTTACTTTCCAATTACTTGTGGTTTTTATTAACAATCACATGTTATTGTTTCTATGTACATATCACTGTTTTTGTGCATTTGATGTTTACTTTCTAATCACATGTGATTTTGTTATGTATATAGACTACTCTGTTTTATAATAAAAACTCTGTTTTACATAACAAAATCACATGTGATTTTTAATGAAATCAAAAGGGATATAATAAAAACACATGTGATTTAATACTTAACAACAAGACTAATAATTTAATTTGTGAATTAAACATAAATATTTATAATGACAAAATAGCCATCCAAATAATATTCTACAACTAATAATTAACCATCATTAATTATCAAATAAAATGTAAGTTGAAATAATACATCATTTGATAGTACAAATACCCACTTATACTATATACATAAAATTAATACCCTTCCTCCTTTTTCTCAAAAGTCAAATGGTTTTTGGCTTGTCTCTTCCTCCTGTCAAGATTCCATTTCCCATCCCCTAGACTTTCATATTTTGGTTATTAGCTCAATTTCTCATGCATACATGCATTCCCAAAGTTGTTCAACTTTCCTCACAAGACACATGACACAGCACTACTTTTCCACTTTTTAAGTTAATCACCAAAATGGAAATTCTTTTTTGCTTTTTCTTTTCTTCTAAAACCAAGGTCATTGACATCCAAATATGTTTAAAAATCCATCTTTTTAATTCTTGAAAGACTTTGTTACTTCTCTGCACACTCTCATCCTATTTGCAAAGTTGTGCTCATATAATCACATGTGATTTATAAAGCGAATCACATGTGATTTATTTCTTAACAACCTCCCATGTTTTTAAGCAAAGAAATCACATGTGATTCTCTCAGCAACCTCATCTCAACGCAGTCAAATAACGTAAAGCAAACAATCACATGTGATTTGTAAACCGAATCACTTGTGATTTGTTTCTTAATAACCTCCCCTGTTTTTTAAGCAAAGAAATCACATGTGATTCGCTTAGCAACCTCACATGAAGCAGTCAACTAATGCATAGCACACATTCACAGGTGATCCATAAGCGAATCACATGTGATTTCTTATTTAATAAACTCCCATGTTTTACGCAAAAAAATCACATGTGATTCGCTTATCAATCGTACCTGAGCGCAGTCAATTAACGCAAAGCTTACAATCACATGTGATTCGTTAGGGAATCACTTGTGATTTTTATCTAGTAAACTCTCATGTTTTACGCAAAAAAATCATATGTTCGCTTATGAATCTCACCCGATCGCAATCAAACAAAGCACAGCTTACAATCACATGTGATTGTAGAAACGAATCACATGTGATTTTGTTATGTAATAAACTCCCCTGTTTTTTTTCTTCAAAAAATCACATGTGTTTCGCTTATTAATCTCATCCGATAGCATTCAAACAAAGCACAGCTTACAATCACATGTGATCATAGAAGCGAATCACATGTGATTTTGTTATTTAATAAACTTCCCTGTTTTTTCCTTAAAAAAATCACATGTATTTTGCTTATCGATCTCACCTGATCGCATTTAAACAAAGGACAACTTACAATCACATGTGATCGCAAAAGCGAATCACATCTGATTTTGTTATGTAATAAACTCCACAGCTTACAATTGTAACTTTTTTACCCGAATCATCGATTTCTTTTCGGATCCGTTGCTATTGACAGATTCTGGATCCAGATTCATTGATAACATCGTATATTTTGATTTTGTGATTCAGATCTGCGTTTGATTACGACGATTTTATCCAATCGCGATTTTGATTTCATGATTTTATGATTCAGATCTGCTCGAATTCAACAAAAACGTGATTCACTGTTTGTGATTCAATGGATTCGATGAACGATGCCTTAGAGATCGCCGGAAAGTGAGGAGAGGTGAGGAAGATTGATAGAAGTGAGGAAAACCCTGATTCAGAAGTTTGTTTAATGTTTTCCAATGACAATAATACCCCTCCATGTATAATTTTTGAATTGATCTTGATCATTAATTAGATCTGATCTGATGGTTGTAGATTGTCCCTTGAAACTTTATAATTTGGGTGTACTTCCCTGAACACAACTCTAATGTCACAATTCTGAATTTTTTTTTTTCTTTTCTGAAACACGATTTATAATTGGAAAAAACTTGTTCTAATTCATAGCACGTGGTAATTTCAATTTACCAAATCAACCCTGTGAAAAATATTACACGCTGCTAAAAATACATATATATTCACCGAAGGCACACTCTTTTCCAAACCCAAATCGTAAGAATCAAGAGAGGGCGGGCGCGGTGCTCTCTCCAAGCAATCAAAGATTCAGGTAACCCAATTCATTTCTTCAATTCATCGATCGATGTTTTCAATTCATTCTACTTTCAGCTTATGCTATGTTTTCGTCAATTGTTTCTAGGGTTTTAGAATCGTACGACTCCATTGATTGCATGATCCTCGAGTTCGAAACTTTAGCTCGTTTGATTCCTCGAGTTGCGTTTGCGTTATTAAGATCCATTTATGAGATTTCGATGTTTTTGTATCGTGTAATTTGATTAATATTCAAATTTCTAGTTGAATTAGTGATTATAGTTTTTTTTTGTGCTTTGCGATTAGTGGTGTTGATAGATTGTACGGGTGGATACTTGACGCCCATTGCTCAATTGTGCTGATAATGTAATAGGGTTGTATTCATTGCTTTAATTTTTGTATGTAGAAGGCCATTGGTGGTATTGTGTATGCAAATTGAGCGTGCATTAGTCAATTTTGCCCAATTTAATATAAATGTGCAGTTTCTTAAAGAGTGGAATTTTGTGTCTTGTTGGTTAACATTTGAATTTTAATAAAGTTGATATTATTATGTGGTTTATTTGTTACATATCACTCTTATTCTTAATGGTTTATATCATTAATGTTTTGCCTATTACAGGATTTAAGCAGGCCGTTGAAATTATGGCAAGTAATCATGTTGGTAAGGATGTTATGGATTCTGAAAGCAGTGAGGGCAACAATTTTATTGAGATAAGGATAAAGACTTTGGATTCTCAAACTTACAATATGAAAGTAGATAAATTCGTAAGTTTCATTTCCTTGTTATTTCAGTATGTCTTATTTTCATCAGTTGTATCTTCTTACAATGAATCTTTTAGCTCTAGAGATATACATACATATTAATGAATGATCACTCTGTCCATTCATGATCTGCTCTGATCATCAGTTCTATAATGTGTTACTTAAAAATCTTATATTTTTTTATAGGTACCTGTTCCTGAACTTAAGGAACAGATTGCTTCTGTTACTGGTGTATTATCTAACCAGCAACGGTTAATATGTCGTGGAAAAGTTCTGAAGGATGATCAGCTTCTCTCAGCTTACCGTATCCTTTTCCATACTTCAGTTAATTAAAAAAAATTGTTTTTTTTTTTTTTTTTGAAAATATTTATTCTACTTTCATAAGAAAAAGTTCCTAATTATATTATGATACTTGTACTCCTTAATTAGTTTGAACTGTAGATGTGGAAGATGGTCACACACTGCACTTGGTTGCTCGACAGCCGATTAATCCATCATTATCAAGTTTTTCAGATCACACAGGTTTGCTGAATTTTTATTTATCTTTTTTTAGCCTGATATATAAAAAATTTCTGCATATGCAGCAAGTGATCCAGCATCAGGTACCAGACAGTCTATGGGCGGGCCCAGTGTAGTGGTGGGAACATTCAATATATCTGAACAAGGTGATGGTAGTCTTCCGGATTTTAGTCGGGTAAGGCTATTAAAAATAAAAAAAAATAAAAAAATTAAATCACTCACTAGTTTAATTACCATTTTATTTGTGTTTTATATTATTTAGATTGTTTCTGCTGTTCTTGGTTCATTTGGAATAGCAAATGCTGGAAATGGTAGTGAAGCATTAGATTTGCAAGTAAGTGACCACTGATTAATTTCATCCTTTAATAATTATCATTTTTATTTTATTATTTTGAAACAAGGTTTTGTTATTTTAACCTTTAATGATTTTGTTGCAGCAACACATATCTGAAAGGCTCTCGCAAATTCCTGGATTAAATGAAATAAGAAATTCAACCGTACAACAACCTGAAGAAGCTTCTGGAACTAATTCTCAGAATGCTGCTTTTACTCTTCCAACTGATGTTTCTCTTGAATCTCTACAGCTCCCTGTAATTACAATATTTTGACTTTTTTTTTCTGTTACGTGCATAATTTTTATTGATTTTGAATCAACTTAACTGGTTTTGGATTAAAAAATAATTCTGACAGGTTGTTCCTGATTCTTTGAGTACCTTGTCCCAGTATTTAAGGCGTTTGAGGCAAGAATTCAATGACAATGGTGAGATATTTTTTATTTTTTCTAGAACATTCTACTCACTGTTAATTACTTGTTAATTTACTTATAATATAAGTTTTATATTTGGTGTTTGGCAGCTAGAATTCAGGGAAACAATTCTCAGGTTCATGGTGGTGAAGAGTCACATGCCGCCACTGTTCAGGGCGGATTGCCGACACCTGGCGCCCTGAGTGAAGTCACCCAATCTACAAGACAATTGCTTATTGAACAAGCTGGAGAATGCTTAATGGTATACACTAAACATGATTCACAATTCACCACAATATTTAATATTAATGTGATAATTATGCAGCAATTAACAAGACAATTAGGGAACCAAACAAATGTAACCGATCCTGTTGCTCGGTTAAGAATGCAGTCAAATGCATTGAGATCGGGTGCTCTTTTGCAAAATTTGGGTGCTTTTTTGCTGGAGCTTGGTCGTACAACTATGACACTTAGAATGGGACAATCACCGGTGTGTTTAATTATTATTATTTTTTTTAAATCTGTATGATATTAATTTTGTTATATATTGGATTTAAAAAAATATGTTCTGTTTTCAGACTGATGCTGTGGTTAATGCTGGACCTGCTGTTTTTATATCTACATCTGGTCCAAATCCCATTATGGTTCAGGTAATGTAATTGTTAGAGGTAGAAATTTTGACATGTTTACTTATGAATGGGCCAAACAGGCCATTTAAAAGATCTTAGTGCTTACAAGTACACAACATTGCGACCTTATAAATCACTTTATGCATAAAGAAAACAAAAACATTTTAATTATAAATAGCAAAAAAGTTGACGAGTTGTTTTGGGTTAATACGTTTCGACCGGTACAAAAGTACATGTTTTGACCCATTACCTAACCCGAGCGACCCGCCCGTTTGACCATGGTGCAGCCTCTACCTTTTCAACCTGGAACCAGTTTTGGAACAACACCAACAACAGGTTCAGGCACTAGTTTTTCTGTGGGTTCGGGTCGTCCAAGAAATATTGATATCAGAATACGTACAGGTAATAATAATTAATTTTCACAACTTTGAATTATTATTCTAAAATACTAATTTACTATCTAGGTTCAGTGTTGGCGTCAGGTGTAAATCAAAGAGAGACGAGTAATGCTGACAGGTCAGCAGCTGAGTCAGCAGCAGCAGCAGCAGTTTCTGATGGTCCTCAGTCAAGGGTTGTTCCAACCAGGGTTTCTACACTGCCACCTGGACTTGAAACGACCCGAGCTTCTATGAGTGTGTTGTATCCAGTTTTAGCACGAGCTCAACATGTTGATTCTGGAAACGGTAATGGCAGAAATCACACACCAAATTTAGCCCCTAATTCTGCAGCTCAAAGACAACCACCTGAAGCTCCTGAAATTCCTGGTAAATTACAGTTAATTGCTTTATGTGTGTCTGTGTGCGTGTTTAATGAAATATTTAAATTATGGATTTCGTGCTGCAATTTTTTTTAATTACATGGATAGTCCCTAGTTCTGAAACTTGTAACGTCAGCAGTCCCTAAAACTCAATGGTTCCTAATTCCCATATTACATTTATCATTATACATACATAAATCCAACTTTTTTGTACATAAAGTTAACATTTCTTTTAATCATCTATTTTGTAAAAAACATCTTTTAATGACCCATAATAGGAAATAAACCTTCTTTTAATGACCCAATTGGACAAAATGTTGTACAAGGACAAACTATAAGTAGAGTGAACTACATAAATTGTCCCTATGGTTTGTATGAAATTATGATCATCTGTTGACTTTTTTTTGTTACACGGATAGTCCCTACGTTTGAAAGTTGTAACACAAAAGGCCGTTGAGTTTTCGAGGATCGTTGATGTTATAAGTTTCAAAATTAGGGACTATCCATGTAATAAAAGAAGTGTTGGGACCAAATCCGTAATTACATACAAACTACATGGAGGATTTATGTAATTAACTCTTGGAAGTATGTTGACATTATAAGCAAATAGCCCTTATACTTTTATGTGATCATTTGCAAATACAGCTAACAGTATATTACATAATGGTGAAACTTTTGCTACAGAAGTCCCTAACGGGCTAAACCAACTTTTGAGGAATTTATTTCCGGGTGACCTGACAACCCATGGACCCGATTTCATCTTTCAAGGAACGGGCTCTGGGTCAGTTGCAGCTGCTCAAACAACCGACAATTCCCGAGAAACACCGCCAGCAGTTAGTGATGAAGGGACTTTTTTGTCCAATTTGTTGCACCAAATTTTGCCTGTTGTGTCTCAGCATATCAATAATGGAGCTAGTGGTTCATCTGTACAAGGTGCTGCTGATGTGGCAAATGGAGCTGCACAACCTTCTTCAAATGTAAGTTTTCGACCCATTTATTCAAGGTCTGATCAATTCGCGTTTACAGTATATTTGGAAAAAAATAGCGTCAAATCGGTTAAGTCATACAGGCAGTATTATTAATTCATAAAACCTCTTAATTATCTTAATAAAAAATTTGGACTATTATTGCAATGTTATATCTTTTATATTATTCTGAAGTGTATATATATCATATATGTATAGGTTAATGAGAACCAAGATAGAGGTGCATCTTCAAGGCAGCCGGATGGTCCTTCATCTCCTCCAACTTCGAAACGGCAAAAGGTAATTTTTAAATCTCATACGTTTTATCTAAATCTTAATACTTTTTGAACATGTCAAACGAGAAATTAATTTTAACTGAAGATCAAAAGATTGAAATTTCAATATTTAAAAAATATATACAGAAATTTTATGACAAGACGCCAAGAAAAGATAACGAAGATCCCAAATTTCGGTCCCTAAATTTGTCAAAATTAAACTTTCACTCTTTTTGATAAGCGGGAAACTTTCTTGGAACCCAAATTGACGAATTTTAGTTACATTTCTTGGCAATTTTCCTTCTTTATTTACTATTATAAATGGGTTGAAATCACCACCTCTAGAATTGCATTTATAAACAATTTTTTGTACTCATGATGCAGAGAGAGTAAGAAATCAATGGCAAGTGCAAGTTGCATCCGTCCTAAAACGGGTTTCTACAACGGATATGAAGATCAACATAGGTGGTTTGGTTTGGTTTGACCAGATTTCAGTTGGCTGCTAATGAGAACCCAAGTTCAATACATACACTCCTTCCCTTTTTATATCTCTAAATCCCCATTTACGGGGTTATCTTTTTGTGTTGAGCAAACAATTTGCATAGTATAACGTTGTTGACTATCCTTCCATTAATTTATATAATATATCCAGTGAAGTTTTATTCGAGTTGAGTTTTGTGCTAACGATTTGAGAGCAACTTGGACATTTGTCTTTACTTATAGTTTGTGGTTTAGTATGGTTGAACATATGGGTGACCATCATGGTCGGAACTAGAAAATTCCACCAGTCTTAGCACCTTTGCGGAGATCAAAAAAGGCAGTGGTCAAGGGGGCTGCACCCCCTTGTACTAATTTTCTGAATTACTCCCTCCGTCCCACAAAAAATATTCTCATTTCTTCCAAAAAAAAAATTCACAAAAAAGTTCTCTTTTCTCATATTTGGCGGGTTCCACATAATAAAATATTATTATTACTAAGGACCCAACCATTTATATCCACTAATTATCGTTCTCTCTACAAACCAACTTTATATTTTAATCAAACTTATTACCAATTACCACACCACTTACTATCACCTAAAAACATGTGCCAAAGGGACAATGATAAAAATTTTTTTTGTGTGACGGAGGGAGTAAAAGCTAATAGAACTTACAAAATACCTACTTTACGTTTTTTATTTGGTTTAGATTTTAGATTCATCTTTGATTTTGATTATTAGCTAATACTTGAGTTTTTTAAGATTGTTTCGCGCTATTGGGTGGATTTTTTAACCCGGTAATAACATCATAATACCAAAACGAGTAGTGGCACACTCAGTCCGCCTGTTGACAATTCGTGTGAGTTGGTGTCACTCTCAAACCAAACACTACCCATGTAGATTTCATGTTTATTCATAATAAACTTGATTTTTCGTACATTGTCAAATACGAGATAAAATAAATGAATAACTTAAGGATGGTCTAACAACCCAAAATATCAACTATGAGATTTCGACATAACAAATTTAATGAAAAGTATAAGGATGAAAATTACGTTGCTAAATGGTAATTAAGTTTCACTGTTGTTACATTAAAGTCTCAAAAAATTATTCAATCATAAAAGCTACTCTTGTTTCAAAATTGTTTCCTGATGTATAATTTTTCTTAAATTTTAAAACTAGGTAGCCTAGTTAGAATGCTATGTGAAGAACATAAGCCAAACGAAGCTAGATGATGGAACCAGAAGAGCCAGGGTCATTTGTTTAATTATTTGAATTCAATAAAAAAAAAAAAAAAGGTACAAAATATTGTCCAGAACACCGTTGTCCATTTTTTCAACAAGTGTATTGAAGTGAAACAATGTAAAAACAATGTAAAATAGTAAAATACAGTGTCACCACTCCTTATATGCTCTAGAGTTTAAACACTAATTCATATGAAGTATCCGTAGTCCAAAACCGTATATTTTTCATCACTTTGCTACTCAGCGGAGGGTGTAGCTAAAGCTGGTCTTGCTCGTGGGTGCTAGCCTGTGAGAGCGGCCGAGCGAGGGTTTTGCGCTCCTGTAGCCACCATGGAAAAGGATTATCTATTATTTTCTTGAATACTAAAAATTTGTCAAACAGTCGTAATCTGCAGAAACACATCCAATCACACTTACACTGCCCGCCTCATTACCTATAATTATATAATTCTGATAATTAAAAAACGACCACATTTTATCTTCTTTGTTTTTTGGCGCTGAAAGAATATGTTCGTTATAAAGACCAAAAGGATTAATCGCCTGATTAATCCGTTTCCTTGTAAATTAATAATTATACTATCATTATGCTCTAGGTCTATATACTATCATTATTCATGCTCTAGGTCTATATACTATCATTATACTATCATTATGCTCTAGGTCTATATACTATCATTATCCTTTTCCTTGTAAATTAATAATTATACTATCATTAAACACAAATTCATATGAAGCATCCATGCTCTAGGTCTATATACTATCATTATTCATTTCACATGATATGATGATCTTTATCTACATCATCATTTTCCTTGTAAATTAATAATTATAACAATAACTGTCCCATGATAACATGAACAGGTAGTTGCTAAAGTGATGGGGTGAATTGGTTGCAGTAGACCAGTCAATGGGTCAGGTCTTCATTTATGTGATCAGATCAGCCTGGTTAACGAGTTTGTTAAAAATGCAGGTCTTCTTTGCAATATATCCAGGAGAAGAGATAACACATGACACCCTTTTTAATAATCAAGATGAACCTAGAAATATTTCTGTTCTTGCAAGTGCAGGCGTTAGAAATCATCAACCTAAAAAAGATCACTCAAACACTCATTTCTAGTAGGATTGCGTTCCCGATGGTGCATTTCCGTACTATAACTTGGTAGAAAAAAAGGATTTCATTTTACATCAAACAAATTTCTACAATTACATATCTTTCAAGTTACTTACTGGGTGAAATCTGAAAAGATAATGACTACTTTCTCTCAACTGCTGCTTTAATAAGAGGATACCGATCACCCCACCTTGAGTATCCTACACAAACAAAAAAATAAAAAAGTGATTGTTAGTCCACTAATTATATAATAAAAAAAAAGTGAGGCCGGTGAAACGCTAAAATGGGTAATTTTTTTAATTCTATAAGTAATGTCTTAATACGATGACAAAAGATATGTTATTATAACGGATTAATAATCTATTTTCTCTTCAAAAAATAATTAAAGAGGTTTTATGCATGCTATGGGGGGTTTTGACCAACAAGAAATCTAAATCCGCCAGGAAAGTGGTATAGATGAATGTAGAAAGACTTCAGAACTAAAAATAAAATAACAAATTGAGTACCTGAGGTGACTATTTGATGAAGATCCGCCTCAGACTCTGTAGCCTGAAAATTATGAAGAGCCAGAATTAGTTATGTGTAATATAAAAACGCACCTGGCATTTAGAAAAAATGATATAATATAAAATATAATCGTTGTAATAAAAGACCACTTACTTTACCAGATGCAGCCATACTTCGCCTCATGAGCTGGGATAAACTTAATAAATTATTATGATTAAAGTGTGGATTACATTGAAGAACAGCCTCAGATGTAGAATCTAATATCAAAGCACAAATGCTTGAAGCCATCATGCTACTTGACCACTCAACAGAAGCCTCTGATAAAATGATCCACAAATTTAAAATTTAAAAAAAAAAAAAAAAACTAAACTAAAACAAAAAGTAAAAAATAACATATACCTGCCCACGATGTAAGCGCACTCAATAGCCTGATAAAATAAGAATCATCCATGTGGAGCCGAATCTGCTCTTTCTGGTAAATTAAAACAATTAATGAAAATATTAATCATAAAAATAAACACTTAAATACTGGAAAATAGTTTACCTTCAAAAGAATATTTAAGATTGTATCACACGCCAAGAAAATGGGACCATTATCCTCAACTGTACCAGTATCTTCCGAAAGCAACTTAATTAGGCAATCTACAACCTTCAAATTAAGCCAAAGTTTATTCTAATTTGAAGAAATCAATACATATTAATAAATAAATAAATAAAAACTTACTGATTTATATGCTCCAGAAGAGACAATAAGCCGGCATCCATCAATCTCTATTGTTATTTGGCATAACATCGGAAGCAAGAAACAAACTGAAGAGAAAGAGCTACCATTTGCAACCAAAATTAACAACATTTAGTGTCCAATTATTTTATTTTAATTGGGTAAAAAATAAAAAAGAACAAACCTCTGTTCATCTTCACCTTGGACTGAAACCATGTACCGCAGAAGCTCCATAACCTTGTTACTGCATGCAGCTGGAGCCTCAGCAAGGTAACTGCAACATAAAGATTTTTAATGAGACAGAAAAAAAAAATCAATAAATTAAAAATTAGTCATCATTGTACAATTTTTTGTCCAATTGGGTCACTAAAAATAGTTTCATGTAATTTTTGGGTCATTTTGCAATCTAACAACTTGATAAAATTCTAATATGTTGAGGTGGCAACTGGCATGTTTTAATGGCCTAATTGGACAGGAATTTGTACGACTAAACAAGGGCAAATGGAAAATTATGTCTTTATTTTAGTAAAAAAAACCCTAAAATTTATGAGAAAATAATATAAAAACAAGACATGAGGATTACCTCCCGACTATTCTCACTGAAGCAAGAAGATCATTTCCTTTATGTTGTCCATGATCCTGCAAAAAATTTACAATCATGAGTGTGTAAATGCTATGTAATTATGAACACATGAAATTTATATTATTGTTCCTATTATAATTAGTTTTATTTTTTTAAATACCTTGGCGTCTCGAAGATATTCTAAGATCACACCAACTGTCTCATTAAGCCCAGTAATGATCTTTGTGAACATTGCATCACTAATGATATTACCTACACACAACAAGTGAACAAAAAAATATTAATCAAAATCAAATGTTTGAATTAAACAATAATTAAATTAAATTAAATGCATACCTCCATCATCTCCAGCAACACTTGAAATTAATTTAATCGTCTTTTCCACTAACGAAAATGCAATTCCCAGATTTCTTTGCTTTAAATTAACGGTTTCTTCATCTAACGAGTCTTTATCCTTGTCATATTTCAAATATGCAAGATCATTAAGAAGAACTGCAATTTCCACTCTAGATGTTTCCAGAACAAGCAATGTACACCTGGCAGATGACGAAAGCCTAGGTAAGCATAACCACTTGCTGAGCTGGCAAGAAATAGTAACATGGGCCCGCTTACCTGTCAGCTGGAATAGATTCTTGTTTGTCTTTTTCTGGTAAGTTTGTTTCTCCAATAAGCCACCCTTCACCAGCAATACACATAACTGATTCTGCTAAAATTAGAGCCTCGAGCCTTTGATTTGGTGCTGAATATTAAATTAATAATATTCATAAGTTAATTACATATTAAATTATAGAAAAATCAACTTATCATCCACTACAGACAATAATTTCAACTTACCAACACGATTTTGCAAAACTGCCACAACACCTACACGTATATAAGTTGTCCAGCTCGTGTTGCTCATAGTTTGCAGAGTTTTATGCACAGGTGCCTGATAGTAATGGTCTAATAAATAAGGAAATAACAATGTGACATAAAATAATAGTTATATAATATTAACATAATACATTTTTTAAATAATAAAGCATACTTACAGTATGTATAGAGGATAAAATCGTTGATAGAAGGTGCAGTGCCTCAAATTTTAGTGCATTGTGAGATAAAGCAAACTGCTTTGCTAGTACTGTCACCTAATACAAGAAGCAATAAATAATGATTAAGACTATAATTATTTGTGATTATAATATTCCAATAATTTAAAACATTATGACATTTTAATAATTCATGAGCTTACCACTGATGACAATTCTGAACAATGCTCTTTGGTAATTGTGTCGAGTGAGAGTTGACTTATAGTCAACTGAAGTAGCTTCATTGCTAGCTCCATTGTATTGGAACCTGCATAGTTTTAAATAAATATATAACACTTTTGTCAAAACTGAAATGAAAATTAGGAAATAGATATTATTTAGTAAAGTATACCATCTTGTAAATTAGACATCTGAGAAGCTAAAACGGGTATGCCTCCAGACTTGTAAAAGATTTGAGTTCCATCTTTATGGGCTGTTGACACCAAGTATAAAAATTCAAAGCATTCTTCAACAAGGGATGGTCCTAATCTGAAATTTCAAAAAATATAATATAATATTAAGTGAAATGTCTACATAAATCAAGACAGTTGTAAGTTGTAACTACTTACTCTTTAGAAAGAATTTCTAATATGAGTGGAATCTTTTTGACCATATCGTTTGAAGAAGCTATATTAGGAACCCTACAGAATGCAGCTAAAATGGTAACAGATAGTTGTAAATAAGCATCCTGGTTATCTTGACGATTCTCTGTAGTGATTCCTTTACCCATTCCTACCAGAAACACAAATTAAAACATAGGATTAAACATTCATTTGCTCACAATTATCTTAACAAATAATTTTAGTAGTTAATGCGCATATCGGATTACATTTAGCAATGAAAACTGAAAAGAGAATGAGTCTTCAAAATGTTAAATGAAAATGTCAGAGCTAACAATAAAACTACAAAACAAGCGAATTGGAACACATACAAGAGAGCGTTTGAGTGTGTAATTCCAATATGATTCTTCAGACTTTAAATAAAATCAGGAAATTAGGTAATTAATCTAAAAGATTTCCCTACAATGGATTTGCAGCAACAGCTTATTTTGACTCAATAATCAAGTTCCAAATCAGTATTACTTGTACGAAACATTACAAAACATATTATTCCTTACTCCAATACATCGAAATCATGGATTGGTAGCAACAGCGAAGTGAAAATTGATAAAAAAGATTGAGTTGATTGATTATTTACCGGTTCGTAGAAGACGGTCCAAGAATGTATTGCCGACGGCATTGTAAACCCTAAAAATGGAGTCAAAATCATCGTTATTGCAGAATTTGGTGGCGAGAAGGAGACCTGCTAGACGTTGTTCGTCTCTTTCTCCTTTCAATAGCTTTAAGCAGTCTTCAAGTGATGGACCTTGTTGTTCCTACACACACACACAAATCATCAAGCTTTCAGTAAGAGAAAAAATTTAGGGTTTTGAAAGAGGGAATCTTACTAACCATGGTTGTAACCGGAGAGATGGCGGGATTTTTGTCGATGAAAGAAGAGACTTCCAGAGGGAAGAAGAAGGTCTTTCTTATACTCGAATCCCGTTATGGCGCCGTTTAGTATACATTACTACGGGTATGTTTGGTTGAGTCGGTTGTAACGGAATGAGTAATGTAATGAAATTAGTAGGTTTCTCCCTCGCGATGTCGCGGGGAAATTTCATATAAAATCTAAAATATTGTTTGTTAATAATATTATCGATTAAAAAATATTAAGATTTAAATATTAATTGTCAATAGTAAAATGCATATCCTTACGAAGTGCATCCACTATAAATATTTAGAGAATGATATTCTATAACTGAAGTATATAAAAAATCAACAAAGAAAAATGTTGATAAAGAGATCAAAAAAATATGTAGAAAAAAAAAGTTGCAAAAAAAAAAAAAAGATTTAACAAAAAAAGTATTAAAAAACAACCTAAATTATTGAAACAAAAAGGCTTAATATATGGGTTAGAAATGATAACGGATTAAAATATTTTAATTATAAAACAAAAGCAAGAGCAAGAGCAAGGCGTCGAACTAATTAGAAAAATCTTGATATTAATAATTTTGGTTAGTCATTTCATAAAATGTTAAATTTAAGAGAAATAAATGTAACTTTTACAAACTTTAAAAAAAAAAGGTAAAAAGTTTGATGGAAAAAATTTCTAGATATCAAATGTTAAAGTTAAGGGTTATAATTGTAATTTTAGAAAAATTAATGTTCAGGGTGTAAAATGTAATTTAAGTAAATCTGGAAAAAACAAAAAAAAAACGTCTGCTGGAGTCGAACTCAGGACCTCCTAGTCATTAACTCGGAGGCTTACCACTCCGCTAGAACTCCATATG
Organism: Calendula officinalis; assembly: GCA_963853835.1. Taxonomy (NCBI): domain Eukaryota; kingdom Viridiplantae; phylum Streptophyta; class Magnoliopsida; order Asterales; family Asteraceae; genus Calendula; species Calendula officinalis. The sequence continues at coordinate 73,976,154 of OY970826.1, forward strand.
TGCTTGACTTCTGGCTTTAAGTAATAAATAAACAAAGATCGCTAGAAGACAAAAATCTACTGTTCAGTACATGCTAAATGTTATATAGTTAATAAGCAAGTAATAGAATGATTTTGATAGTTATGTTGGAATGTAATGAATGATTAATGTCTTTTGTTTAGTATGTATGAATAAATATTAGAATGAAATAAAATTATATTGAAAAGACTAAAATATCCTTATAATATAAATACTAATCATGTTTTGAGGGGCATAATTAGAAAAATAAAAATATCTATAAATGGAATGAAAAAAATACATGGGGAACCCTATGTGCCTGTTTGGTATGTGGTAATGAACCAAGGAAATGAAAAGTTCATTCATAAGGAATGGAAAAAAACATGTTTGCTAAGAATTTGGAAAGGAATGAAGTATTACTCTTGGAATCTCATTCCACCGATAACTGTATTTTTTATTCTTGAGACCCCCCCATGTTTTCGTTCCATTCCATCTTGGTACATAATAAAATTGACCAAATCACCCTTTACCCAAATCTAGGCAACGTGGTGTAACCGGTGGTCATACAATTTCTTTAAAAATGACTGATAATAATATAAAGGAAGATCCAAAATTTCTCTATTTTATACAACTCCACAACTAATGGATAAAGAAAATTCATCGTTGTTGCAACAAAGTCGGGTTTTTTGACGAGTTTCCGGCAACCGACAACTTTCTTGTTGTAAGGATTTCCGACGACTGGAAAATGAAAATATATGTTGAATATATTGATGATTTTTTGAAATACACAAATTAATCAGTGAATCAATGCCTTTCGTTTTCATGCACAAATTAATCAGTAAACAATGGAGTTAGAGAGAGGATATTGTAAGACAGATTTATCGTGGGAGAGGCAATATAATGAAAGGATGGGGGTTTCTTGGAAATCACGATGAGGATATTTGTTTACATTATAAGGGCAGTTTTGTCATTGTGTATAATTTTCATTCCATTCAACTTCAAAATTTCGAAATCAACCAAACATGTAAATGAATCGTAAATGCCTATTCCATTACTTTCTTTATTCCATTACTACATTCATTCCATTCTTTTATCATTCCATTACGTCTAACCAAACAGATCATGGAATAGAAAATATGAATTGTAATGTAATGGGATATTCAATGTAATGAATCATTGCATTACCAAATATGTAACAAACAACTTTTTTATATTACATTGGAATAGTTAATTCAATTACGTCTTTCATTCATCCATACCAAACACTACGTACGTTTTTACCTTTTAAGCCATCATATCGTGTGCAATTTTCTTGTTTTACTATTTCTTGTTGTTTTAAAAGCAATAATCAAATCGGCTTGGAAACAAACCGAGAAATTAGAAAATAGTTTCGATTGAATTGCTGGTGTTTTGAACCAGACTGAACTGGATCAAGAACCATGATTTTCTATTTTGGACCGAAACAAACCGCATCAAGAACCATACTGGTATCACTCGGTTCGGTTCTGTTCGGTTCGGTTAAGCGGTTCTAATCGATTCTCGGTTAAGTTTGCGTTCATCACTCCTGTGAATTAGGGGTGAATATTTAGGCCGAAAAAACCGAACCAAACCAAAACCAACTGAAATCAAACCGAACCAACACTGGTTATGATTCGGTCCAGTCGTTGCCTATGATATCGTGCCATTTGTTGTATTGTATTATTTATTGTTTTACTATTTGTTGTTAATATTGTATTCGGTAGTGTATAGATAATTTGCTTAGTGAATAATTCATCTTCCCGGACTAATGAAGTGTTAGGATGTATAGATTAGCTTAAAATAATCGGAAAAACTTACTAGCTAACATTTTAGGATGTCTATGGCAAAAAGTCAGGAAACCATTACAAGAATACCTATTAGGTCGCGTACATCAAAGTCAAAGAATCGACTTTCCTCATGTAGCATGAACAGAGATCCCTCTCCTTTTATCCATTATGATGGGTTAACAAATAATTTAGATTTTATGTAAATACGCAAATTCTGGTAGTATGAAACTGATTATTTAACTACTAAATGATCAAAACCATAACCATTTTACCTTGGTATTACAACTAGAAGTCACAATAATCAACGGTTCCACAAAGAATGAGATAAAAACATAAACAAAAAACTCAAAAAAATTATACTTCGCCTTTTATTCTTTCATCTTGCCGCGTGTTTTCGCACACTAGCAAGCAAAGCACACGGTTGTTTACCCATGTGACCATAAACTACGACTACAAAAGAAGTTGACACATGAAAGTATATCTAGTTATGTAGATTGAAAATAGTTTTAAACAATACCATGTACTTGAACATGATAAGGTGGTCCCACACAAAAGATTGGCTCATCGGGTGAAGTAGAACGTGCACGAGCCCTTAAAATGTCGCTCGGGTCGTCTATTAATGCAGCAGCTAATAATGTGTACTCACCAGGAATCAGGAAATTGAGTGAGAACGAATGTTTAATTTCCTCAAGCGGAGGAATTTCGAATTTCACACCAATTAAAGTACCTACAATGTAAATACGTGAAAATAATTTAAATATTTTATTTGTTAAAATAATGAGAAAATGACGTAATTAGTCTTACCGGCCCATAATACGGTTGGATTTTTACTCTCGATACAATTTTCACCCGCAACATCTCGGCATGTAACACTAAGTCGCAAATTAATAGAATCTTTGGTATTATTTCTAACCAAAACTTCCATAGGAGTCATATCATTAGCAAAAACAGAGCCTTTAACAAACTCTTTACCAACTTCACGTGAACGGGTTTGACTTTTAACCAGCCGAAAACCAAAAGTCAACGGGTCGGGTAACAAAACATCCATAACCGATGTTTGAAGTGCAGCTTGTGTAGCATCTTTAATATGCAATTCGCCCGAACTATTCCGGCCCGAATGCCACCTCACCTTAATCTTTGAGATTAAATCCTTGATCGAAACATTAACGCCTCGATTTGATTGTGAGTTTATTAAAACGGAAGCATCAAGAACGGGTAGTTTGAAATGTTCTAACGGGATTAGAACCCGTGAAGTGTAATCTCGATCGATTCTTGTTTTCGGGTATGAAAATTCAGAATTGTTTTCGGTGTTTGCGTTTGTGTTTTCGAGTTGTACAGAAACGATTACTTCGAAAACAACGTCGGTTGGGTTGTGTAATTCGAGTTCTAGAAATCGTAGGCCCCAACTTCCTCTAAACGGGTCGATTTTGATTAAATTGGGTGCTTGTGTTTCTAGAACGTTTTCGGTTATTTCTCCAATGTGGGCTGGGATTTCCATTGATAGTAAACGGGCTTTCATGAAAGACATCCCTTGTAAAACACAGATGTTTAAGGGAGTGACTAGGCGGCGACCTGGCGGCACGACACCACCGTCTGGTGGTGATTCTCCGGTGGGCCCTGGTAAGGAGTGGGTGTTGAAAGTCAAACGTAAAGTAAAAAGGGTCAACTTTTGACCCATTTACTTAAGAACAGGGATTCGGGTTCTGTTATACCTCAAAACGGGTCAAATGAGTAAAATATGAAATTAAATTTTAAAAAAAACATATCAAAAGTCCACACAAAGTGTATATATTAATTCAATGCATAACACCACCTAAATCATTTTATTAAAAAAAACATATTTATTATTGAAATAAATAATTTTATAAGCATTTGTGGGACTTCAATTATCTATAATTTTTGGACAAAAGGTGTTTTGGTTCCCCAACCCGCACCTTTTCAAATTCATAACACCACCTTTTTAAGCCAAGAAAGATATTTAAAATTAGATTTTTATAATTAATTTTATAAACATTTTTCACACACTAATAATTTGTTAAAAGAAAACTAAAATATTAGGACATGAAGCGATTTTGGTCAGCCCACACGTTTCAACCCGCATAAAATAATAACCCCGTTTTGACCCGTTACCCAACTCATTTTACCACCTCTAACTCAAACATGTAATATAAAAAAAATAAAAATAATAATTACCCGCATAATAAATCAACAACACAGGGCTACTTCCATCTTTAACTTGCTTCATTGAAGAATCAAATTCTGACCCAAGTTGCCAAGCTTTTAAAGTAACCGGAATAATAACTTCAGCACCCGGTTTCAACGGTAAACTCGATTTCAAGATTTCATAACCAATCGAAACAACAGAATCTTGATTTTTACCCGATAATAAAATACTCGCTTTTTCAACTGCAACTGTACCAGCATTAGACAAACTAACCAAAACAACCCGAATCTCACCTTCATATAATATTATTGCATTATCACCACCAACAATGCGTGAAACCAGTAAGGGTAGTCTCGGTATTACCAGAATATTGGGAATGGTTACATTTTTACTCTTTTGGGACCCACAAACACTAAACGGGTCGCGCATAACGAGCCCTTGGGCTGCCCCAAGGAGTAAATTGTCAACATCTTTGAATAAATGTTCGGTTAATACACCGAAACAGTCTACAATGCAGCCCGGTATGCTTACGGGCCCTTCTTTTGTTGGTACTCCTGATAAACTGAGTATTTTTGAAGTGTTTGAGGGAAGAGTTATACTGACTGGAAACGCGTCAAAATTGCCCGAATGGATTGAGAGGTAAATTGTGTTGACTTTTAAGTCAAATCCGCATGGGTTTGCTATTTCTACCAGGACTTGAACGGGCTCACCGATTACCCAAATTAGGTCGTGTTTAGTGGTGCAGATCGGGTCTTTTTTGCTAAATGGTGTGTAGATAAACGGGCCTGATGGAGCTGCTCCGGCCCACCAATCGTCTCGCTTCGGGTTTCGTTTTATTATGTCTGTTTGTGATGTATGGAGAGGGAATGAATGCAACCTGAAAATCGAGAATGATTTTTGGTCTGTAAGTTCAGTTTTGACAAAAAATCATAATTTTCCAAAAATAATAATCTTTTTTAGTAAAGTTGGCTACTTTATTTTTGGGATAATTTCATATACGTCCTTGCAAACATCCAATATTACGTATATATCCTTGCAAAATTCATTATCACGTATATATCCTTCCAAAACCTCAAAATTCTCACATATATCCTTTTACCTAATTTAATAATATTTAAATCATTAAAAAAAAACATAATTCTTAATCTAAATTAATGGTAAAATACCCTAAATACCCTTGACGAAAAAAATGCAGTAGTCGAGTTTGACAAGAAAATACCCTTGATAAAAGAGAAAACCCGTGACCTTTAAGGGTATTTAGGGCATTTTACCATTAATTTAGATATGGATTTATGTTTTTAAAATTTTAAATGATTTGAATATTATTAAATTAGGTAAAAGGATATATTTGAGAATCTTGAAGTTTTGGAAGGATATATACGTAATAATAAAATTTGAAAGGATATATACGTAATATTGGAAGTTTGCAAGGATGCATATGAAATTATCCCTTTTTTTATCCAATTAGTCTAATATAAAATGGGGAGTACCTTATGAAAGGTAATGCAGGATCCGGGCAGTGAGTGCCCGAAGGAAGTCGGTCAGCTGAATTAATAAGGGCACATGCAAGCCCGTTTTGGCCCGCTGGTGTGATTAAAGGATAATAAGATCTTACTAAATGGGCTGCTGCACTCCATGCAGCAAGTGGATCTCCAGCCCGAACAGCAGATAGAAGTATTTCTTTTAGTACAACCATTTGTAATGTGCTCCATTGGGACTCGAATAAAGATACCACCAACTGATGGTGCATTTTTCCACTATCAGCAAGAGTTCCCTTTAATAAAATTAAAAAAAATAATAATAAATTATTGCCTTTTTTATACAAGAAAACTGTATGAAAGAAAATGATGTTATAACTCACATTTAAAACATTGTGTTTGGGAACAAAACCTCTGCTTTGAATACGATAAGCTTTTGTAGTGAGTGTCAATACTTGCAAAGCACTAGAAGCTGCTAAATTATTTTGTAATTGCAGATATAATTGTGCCACCTGTCTAGAGAAGAATGCAGCTTTCCTTTGGTAACCAAGAGTTCCAAACAAACGGGCTATTTCAACATATAATATCAGCTTATCATTTGGATCAATCAAAGATCTTGCTCCATCTGACGCATTGGTCAACAAGTCAACTACCTCCTTAACCAGTTCTGGTCTGCCCAATACAACAAGTATCAAAAACAAAACCTTAAAGTGATCATAATTCATAACATATGAGATGCAAGTGTACCTGCAGATAAATCTTGCAAGCTTCAAAGTAGCTTCAAGTTCAAAGCTAAGAGGTGAAGCCCTAGAATAAATAAAAGCAATTACTCTAACATAATATATTATACTATATTATATTTTATTTTATATTATTATTATATTAATTAGATATTTTTAAGAATGTTTTAGCAGTTCATAATGATTTTACCTTTGAGCATTTTCTTGCATATATGATTTCCGATAATGCATAATGACACCATTATATCGATATTTGACCTCTTCTTCTAAACTTGGATCTTTATCTTCTGCTTTACCCATCTTATAGCAAATGTATGCAAATCAGGAAATGTTTTTCAGAGTCTATGATAGATGAAGAAATTTATAAAAAAATCTTTTTAATAACAACAAAATCTTCTCCGGATTTATATATATAATAAACAAATAGAGTTTAAATATCAAAAAAATAGATTTAAAATTTTTTTTGCATTGGATTTGCTTACCAGAAAAGCACAAACACCACCTTCTAATGCTCCTGCATACCAGAAATAATCTCCAGTATTCCTGCAGAGTTCTAAAGCAGTAGAATAATGAGTATTTGCATCAAGTGGTGATCCAGCAAGTAGACAATAATCCCCTATGGTTTTCTGGGCCCGTGCATTTCGTCTTTTTTTTGCTTTAATTGCCTGAAAAAATTGCTGGAAAAAAATATATTATGGTAAGTTTCTGCTATTAAAAACACCATCACCAACTAATAAAATACAAATAAATGATTATAATATAATCTCTAGGACACCTAAAATAAAAACCTCCTCTGCACTGAGACTAGCTTGAGAATCTAAAGGTGTCTTCAGAAGGGTCGCACCAGATTCTGCTTCAATAACACATTTTTCAAATTCCATTAAAAGTGAAGCAGCAATATCTTGCATCATTGTTTGTAAGTGAAATTCTTGAGTTCTTTGATCAGCAGGAGGAAAGAACACCAATTTGTTTCCTTTCTTACTGTCAGCCTCAAGCTGCAATTAACGATCACAATCATGGACTACTTGAATTAATGAAACTGATCAGTTACGAACAGGTTAAACTCAGGCTTCCATCACATATGCATTAACTCTAAGCATTTTGGAAAAATCAATTGAATGTTCAGCTCATGTTGATCAAAATAAGTATGAACAATGACAGCCATGAATTACTCGAATTGTAACAGCTGATAGATTACAAACAGGTAAAAGTAAAACTCAGGTGTCCATCATATGTGCATGAATCTACGCATTTTGGTCTAATTGATTAAATCTTCAGCTCGTGTGAGCAGCATTACAAAATATTCATGATGATCTAATTAATCGGAACCCTAGGGTTTAAAATTTGACATTGTAACAATGATATATGATAAAATTTAATAAAAAATTGTGAACACAATTAGAACCTGAGAATCTCCGGGAGAAAAAGCGAAACACCGATGAACAAGAGAAGATGTATATCCTTTACACGCGGCAACGAATTGCACGACAACACTTTCCAGATCAGGACAAGAAGGACAATGACAGATTCCGATAACACCGTGAATTTTACGATACGATTGAAAATCCTCCCACGGACTCGTCGGCGATCCACCGATGACGTATTTGAAGCGGAGGTAACCGGAATCCCATCGCTGTTGTGAGAACGGTGATTTTTTTTGTCCGGTGTAGAAAGAACTGATGGCTGAGAGTTCTATATATTCGTGCCGGCCAAACATTGCGACGTAGTTTCGGAAGTGGTTTGGGTGGATTGTTCCGATTGGGATGACGGCTATCCGGATCATGGAACAGCTTTCGATGCTCACGTCCGGCTCCATTGTTTTGCCGCCGGTGACGGTGACGGTGAAATGGAAGAATGATCAAGGACAAGATGGTGAACGACAATAGCGGGAGGAAGCGAAATAAACCCGAATACTAATAGTTTGGTTAAATTCGATAGATGTATTTTTTAATGTAAAATAATGATTTGTTAATTATTTCTTCATTTTAGTTATTATAATAGTCGTTTAGTTTTAGTGAAATAAAAATATATGGTCTAAAATAAAACTTAAACGTAACATATTAGTTTACGTTAGCATATTTATTTTATTAATAAGAGGTTGAAATCATGTGAGATGTGATTAATAAAAATATGTTTTAGTACTATAAACTTATATAACCAATTAATTTTTTTTAGGTTTTGATAATGATAATTCTTGAACTGTTTGTTATGCGTAAATAGTTGTACACTAATCATTGGAAATCGCTAATTCCTAAAATCAAGGAGTTTGTTAGAGCATCTCCAACCATGAACTTTATAAATCACTCTATCTTTATAACTGCGGGTCCATTCACTCTAAATAAGATCTCAACTCCAACTATAAACTCTATATGTCCCTTCAAAACCCTTAAAAATTATTGGGACCCACATCCCACTAACAATTACACTCACAAAAAGGTGTGGGGTCTATGGATAGAATGAGTTTTTCTCACACTATATATGGAGTTAGTTTTAGCAAACTCTATATTTAGAGTGAGGGATAGAGTTGAGTTGCAGTGATGAAAACTTCAAATACAAAGATAGAGTTTAAAGATAAAGTGTGGTTGAAGATGCTCTTATAGTTAAATGTATAAATTTTTAACGCGTGTCTATAGCAACTCTCATTATCAAAACTCATCTTTTATTATGAAATATTAAAGATGTATCATGTCACCTCAAAATTCAGTTGCTACATTAACGTGCAACTACTTCATTAGTTACACTTTAATGTAGCATATGTTAGAAAATCACATAAAATTTAGAAATTAAAATATGTTGTTATAACTCTTATTTGATGAATGGTTTATTATATTTTGAATAAATTACCAAAATTTTCCATGCGATTTTCAGATTCTTCAATTTTATCCCTATAAACTTTTTTCAGATTTCTATCCATGTACAATGTAAAATTCACTTTTTTATGTCCTTCCGTCTAATCCCCACATGTCAAATTGTGAGTTTATCTTTGAAAGGGTGATATTGATGGCAGGTGGTTGTGAATTGTCATTGCTATTTTGTAGGAAATTTCCATAGGTAAATGTTTAACAATAGAAAAACTATAATCAAATTCACCAATTTCAATTCATAATTTGCATAAAAACAAAAGGAACAGAAAAAAAAGGGGCGGTTGTATATGATGCATAAAGCCATAAACACATTCTTATCAAAATGACACCAAACCTAAATGCAAAACAAGGCCATAACGACACATTACAATAGAAATTAAGGTTCCAAAAAACTTCAAAACTCAACGGTTTGTTCAAGTCGAAAATGGTGCAATAACAAGATAATTCACTACCTAAAACAACTTAATTCTCTCCCTCTTCTATCTTTGCCTTGTCACTCACATAAATACCATCAAGAAACTTTCTGATATCCTTGTTTTTCACATGACATTTCTGTAAACACAAACAATCACTTATTGATATAACTTTACAAAATTATATAGATAAAAAATAAAAGTTTGAACTCAAATGTAAAAAGGGTACTGGGAATTGAAAGGTACCTGGTTAATTAGGGCACACGACCGAGAAACAAGCTCAATGTCATTTCCGTCAAGAACAAGTTCATCCTTAACCTTTTCAGATCTAACAACAGTCACACCATTAAGCAAATCCACTTTCCTCACCTGTTAATTAAACCAGGAACCATACATTAATCGAAGAAAATTAATAAAGATGGTAATAGTTGCTGACTATTGCAAATGCTACAAGTTGTTTTGGGTTGTTTATGATTTGCATATATCAAACTGTTTTTAAGCACTTCATAAGGGGGTAATTGGATTACAGAACAATAAGCTCCTATCCAAACACAATAAACATTGTTGATACCACAAAAAGCTAATTAGCTCAGAAAATAATCTACACATCTTCAAAAGGACAACAATGATAACAATGTGAAAATTCACAGACCACAGAATAAACACAGCCACAAACGAAAGACTAAAGAACACATGGTTAAAATTTAAATTTTTTAATTGAGTGTACAGCAAAACGAATACAAAGCTTACTTCAATCACAGAGATAACCAGGGTTTTTTTATTAAATTCTTCCAATAAATTTAACATCAAACAAAATCAACATTAAATCACTTACACTGATTAAATTTAATACTTATCTTAAGGTATAGAAGCAATCAAAAATTAATATAGCAAATTAAACGAATTAAGTGCATTTATAATTAACGTGATAAATTGAACAGAGTAAAAGACACAGAAAAGGAATAACAAATGTATGTTATGTAAAAACAACAATATACTAGCTAATAACAAGTGTAAAATACGGACCTTCTTTTCACCGAGAAAATTCCTGATCTCGATAGCGGTGTTGTTGTTAGTGATGCTAGCGTTGATCGGAAAATGAGCGTACACAAACCTCATCTTGTATCGGAACCCTTGAGTAACACCGATGATGAGATTGTTGACGTGGCTCAGTGCAGTACGGATGGCGGCGGTGGTTTTGCGAGATCCGAACCACGCATCAACCTTCAGCTTTCGTTTTCCTTCCTCATCGGTAATAAGCATAAAATCAAGGTTCAGATGCTTGAAGTTACGAACTAGGGTTCCTCGTGGTCCCTTCACTTCAATGATTTTGGCTTTAACGCTGATCTCGATACCCTCCGGGATGTCCATGGTCTCCGATGATAATATCGTCTTCATTTTGGCAGTCTACCACCCTAGAACGCCGATAGCCTGGGATTGAGAAATTAGGGTTTCGGATTGAAAACTCTAAGGGATGAAGTGTATATATGCACATATTGCAGCTGAAAATGAGGATGGGCTTCTAGTATATTAATGGGCTGGCCAATTTTGCTTCATATAGTCTAATAGTTACAAAATTTAAGAGCCCATTAATACAAGGATGATGACCGATGAGGATGTGTTCATGTTTTGTGATTATTTAAAAAAGATTTTATGTTACCCATAATTTTTATTTACTTCTAAATTGATATATGTAATTCATTAAGTTTTTTTCCTTATATCATTCTTGATTTTGACACTTACCTTAATTTAGTGTATAGAATGATTAATAGGAACAAATAGTATATAAAACAATATCACTTCTTTCAAAAAAAAATTACGCTTATTAATTTCAAAAAATATAACCATAACAATAATAATATTTAGTCAAATGAGGGGTTAAATAAAATTAAGATGTAGATATATAAAAACATAATTAGAAAATCTCATTTCTATTACATTTTAGCCATCTTAAGTTCCTTTTATATATTTTACATTTTTCAATTGCAACTCCATTGTATTATTTATTAGTTTATTGAAAAAAAAAGTTGGGCGGAGCAAATTGTAATATCATCCTGAAATACTTATGAAGTATGAGATGTTTTTTCAACGAAATCTTTAATTTTCTAGAAGTTTAAAGGGAGAAATTTCAGCTATAAATCAATAATAATTAATTAATGATAAAAGTTAATCTTATGATTTATATATGCAGGGGTAGTTCTGTCATTTAACACTCAAATATAGTTTAAGCCAGTTATTTTAAAAAAAACTTTATTTATTTATTATTTATTTATTTTATTTGTTAATTTCTTTTCCCTTAAAAAATAATATTATATGATAATTGCATATTATATATTTAATCCCATGTGATGTTTTTGTATCATTTAGAATGATTGTATACTTAATCACATCTGTTTTTTATGTATGATCACGTATGATAAGTGTACAATTACATGTGATATTTTTGTATAATCACGTATAATTAACGTGATGTTTTTAACGGAAAAAATAGTTAATTAAATAAAAATATTAATTATGTGAGCGTCAAATGACAAAAATATCATTTCATGTATAAAATATGTGATTAATTTTAACTATTAATCATTATTCATCAATAACTGAGATTTGTCACTTAAAAATTAAACAAAATTAAGAACAATTACCCATGAACTACACATCTCAGAATAATCTAAATTGCGAAACAACATTAACGTATACTAGAGAAACAAAATACATAAACCCTAGCTAAGTACATAAACTTTACCATTCTTTTATGATGCGAAAGATGATTAAATAAGTGGATAGGATATATATTTACTTATTCGTACCATGAATACGATCTACTTGGTTTTTGTTGTAGCAAATTATGCTAATAACCAAAGGGCATTTGGCCTAGCGGTATGATGTATGACTCTCATCCTTGAGGTCTGGAATTTGAGTCTCGTCGTGGATATAGGTGGTAATTAGGAGTAGATTAGATTTGCCGTTTCAAACAAAATTATGCTAATAGCCTTCGAGATTATGCTTTCAAAAGCAACCAACCTAAAACTTAAACTTGTGATTAAACTTGTGTATGCGTAACGTGATATTTAGATAATCATACATCTACCCGAAGTAGAGATATAATTTTCAGAAAAAACATTTGGCAAAATCCAATCTCTTATCTATTGTTTTAGCATATGAAGATTCTTTTAACGCAATCAATCAACTTTTTTTTATAAGAAAAGGTTAAAAACAAAACTTATAAGAATCTTATCATATTTACGAATATATCGAAATGAAAGAAAGAAGACTATCTTCGCCCGCCAACAACATTTCATAATCACATCCGAATAAATACTTATGTATTTACATAAACTAGCTTTATGGTGCAATGAATTCTTCATAAGCCGGTATCTCATTAAGATCCGGCAACACAAACCGCCTATTTTGTATATTGATTTCTGATTCAACTTTGAGTGATATTTTCTTGTTTTCTTTTTCAAGATCTTGATGCAAATCAATCTGCAACAAAAAAAAATCAAATGAAGCATTTTTATTTAAATAGAAAAAGAAGATAAATACTTAAGCAAAGGTACAACAACAGATTATAACTAATAATTTCACTAAGGAATTTATTTCAACATGTATATCATATAATGCAAGTTTAATAGCTAACTATTGTTGGAAAAAGTTGTGATAAAATGATTTTTCACCAACTTTGGACCTATATAATTATATATATATGTGTTATATATAGTTATTGGTTGGTAGCTATGTGTTCTCCTATATGAGAGCTACGCAACGGTATATAGCGTGTCCAAAGTCGAGTTGTGGTGAATGAGATATCGACTCTCAAAATAGGGTGTTTGATACAAGAAATCTTGGAAGTGGGGGATGTGGGAGAGTATCCCACATAGGAAAAAGATGAAACCATTTGTTGGTTTATAAGGTTGGAAGTTGTATGGAAGATTAAATCCTTATACATGGGTTTTACCCGCACGCCTACGCGCGGGGGGGGGGGGGGGGGGGGGGTGCAAATAATTTGGACTGAGTTGCCCGAAATGGCTTGAACTCGTGTACGCCCGAGCGACCTGCGGGCACGAATGCAGCTCCGAAATTCCGGGCTCGTGCGGGTCAATTTTTGCACCTCATCGACACTGCAGTTGTCTCGTACTGACCTCCTCAGTACTGATTTTTTCATACTGAACCGATTAATACCGACCTCCTCGCACTGCAATATCAGTCTGATACTGACCTGCGCAGCAGCAGTCTGATACTGACCTGCGCAGCATCAGTCTGATACTGAGCTGATGCACTGACTTCCAATACTGAGTTCGTATACTGATTTCTGATACTGAGTTCCTGGACTGACCAGAAGGACTGAGCAGAACAGTTACGAAAATTCTGCAATTAGTGCAGATTACTGTTTTGATTTCTTGTTTAATTGTATTGAATGCATTTAATGTTTTGATTAAACATCACTTGGCATTCTACACTATAAAAGGAGACCTTGGGTCTCATTTGTAAACACACCTTCTACACCTACTTCTTCTTTTCACAGCTTTCTCTCCAAGAAAACGCTCTTAATTTCGGTACTTGTTCTGGCTTGGATTATATCCGGTAGTGTAAAACTACTCGGTTGTTTTACCCTGGGAAATAGACAACGAATCTATTTTAAGGGGATCGTGAAGTTCACGAGACTCAACCAAAAACCTTGTACTTGTTTGTTCTATTTAGTTTGTTTCAATCTTTTGTAAACGTATTCGTCAATTTCCCTTATTGTAATTGTATTTTATTAATGAAAATTGGTATTAGCTCTTACAACTATATAACCATATTAACAATGATTTTGGTAAATGCAATAGAATTTTTGGTATAAAAATCACTCTTTTCAACAATGGTCGTGTAGTTTGCTCGAAATCTCATTTATGGTTCTTTAAATAAAAAAATTATACATAGTTTCTATTTCGGTATTTCTAAAAGATTTTACATTGACGATTGTTTTGGTTAAGTAGAGACTCGTGGTTCTTTGACTGTATACCAACCATCAAGAAAAGGAACATCATAGTAAAAACAGGGCCCTACTCAAAGAATAAATTCTTCTTTTTTTGAAAAAAATCCAAAATCCCATAAGTCCAGAACTATTAAGTAGAGAAAAGACCATAATACCCTCACCTTTCACATGACGAAAAGATGAAAAACGCCCTTGCCATCCCAACTTTTTAGTTTTTACATGCACATTGCAGTGGTAATTTCGTTAAGGTAAAAATATTACTTTTGTATATGAGAAGAATTATGCCGAGATGTTGGTAATAATTAAATTACCCAGGGGTATTCCGGTCTATTCAAAATTTACCGGAAAAGTTGATTAGAAATGGAAGAAAATTGAAGTCCACGTATGGTAATTGGTAAATTAGTACGGAGTATATATTTTTGTTTTTGCTAACTGGTACGCCGGAAATTTACAGATACTCCGGCCGTAGATCGGAAAGTCTAACTTTGGATAGATCAGGTTGCCGGAAAACTGATTTTAGCTAAAATAAGTCATTTTAGGCAGTTACAGAGATCGACGGGATTGATTAGAAATACAAACCTTAACGGATCTGTCACCGGAGTAGTGATCTGCCGGGCGTCTAGACTCATCGTAACTGTCGCTCGTAGACGGACCAGCTCCACCGCTCAACGACAGCGGCGTGCTAGGGCTCCTCTTCTGTTTTTGTCCTTTCCCGACGGCGAAGGTGGCGGTTGTCGGCGGTTTCGAGCGAGACTTACGATCGCCCCAAGCAATAGGATTCAACGACGCTGTAGCTTCTGTTGAAGTTGTTGTCGGTGATGAATCGGTGGATGATGATTGTTTGAGACGTAATAACAGCTCCGCCACCTGTTCGTCGGTGGTTAACGCCGCCGCTGCCCATTGTTCGTTCATCATGTGAGCTGGTTTTGTTGTTGTACTGAGTGGGGATGATGGTGGCTCTGAGAAAGGGAAAAAGTATTTATAGGAACTTTAAATTGAATGAATGGATTAACATTTTCTGCGTGTTGTTGGGGCCACATACGTTACGTAAATACTTTCTCAAAATCATTACTGGTATTATATTTAAATAATTATAATATTTTGTCCTAATTGTCACAATTTCTTTTAAATAATACTCCGTACTAGACAATTAAAATCTAGTGTTTTGTTTCTTTCCATCTGTATCTAAGATCGGTGTCAACGGTCCGCCGGTTGGCCGCCGGTACCGGCACCGTTGGCACAGGGCGTCGGTGGTGGCGTCGGTTGAGGTGCAGTGGGTTTGGCGACGAGCGAAGGGGCGAGCGGCGGTGATTAAAAAATTAATTTTTTTTTTCTTTTTTTTCCAGACCTTATTTTTACTTTTATTTTAATTTATTTTTCTTTTTTTCTTTTGATTTTCCAGACCTTATTTTTTCTTTTTTTTTCCAGACCTTATTTTTACTTTTATTTTAATTTTTAAAATTTTTTTTAACTCTTTTTAATAATTAGAAAAAAAGTAATATTTATAAAAAAATTCAAAAAATTTAAAAAGATAAACTTTTTATGTAATGTTTTTTTAATTAATGAAATGTATTTTTATTAGTTATATGTTTTAATTAGTTGTATATTTTTATTAGAAAAAGAAAAGTAAATGGTGGGGCCCAAATTTGGTGAAGTGACGGAGTGCTGTTGGCATGACTACGTCAGTTTAGTGTTAGTTAGTTTATCTGCTGACGTGGCGCTGAGTTGGCAGCAACTGACGGCGTCAGTTGCCGCCACCATTAGCACCGGTCTAATTGAACTTGAAAAGGCCCACTTTAATAGGCGCCAATAATTTCTGTTATTGTTTTGTTGTTTTCTTTCCATTTGATAATATACCAATTTTCTATCCTGGTCAATTTTATGAGTCGGCTAATCACAGTGCGATCATCTTTCACATAGCTTGGAGTCCCCATAAGTGAACTTCTATAGCTACAAGTTACAAGGGATATTTTTATGTTTATAGAGATTGAATTTAATACCACCTAAGAATTTACTTTTATTTGGGAAACCAAGTCTTACCACTGTGCCACCATCCTTATTGTTATACCCACTTTTTAGTCCTTCCAATTATAGCTTAATATGCTTAGATGTGTTCTGAGTTTGTTGTGAAACAAGTGTTTGTTCCCTTTTATAAAATTAAATACAATGTAGGTTTACAGAGAAAAAACTACATAGGAAGGCAACACACTATAGAGTAGTGCCTATTTTAAGAGCTTGCATTCAATTTGACCTAATAAAAGATAATTAATAACTAACTAAATACTACAAGAAGGTAATTATTTTTTTATAATGTAGAAATAACATTTTAGCATAAGTATGTTAATCATTATGCTACCTTTTTATAAATTTATTTTTATATAAATTCCCGCTTCTAAAGTCAAAATTTAACCTTTATTGAGTAAAAGGGAAGTAGATACCTTGGCTTCAAGTAAACATTTGTTTATGCTCTTTGGTTGATAATATTCCTACAACTTTTTCATATTAATTATGACACTAATAGAAACAGAGAAGTGTAATGACCATAGCCTAATAGTAAGGGCTATTCAATGACTTTTTAAAAGTTTGAGTTCGTTCTTCTGTGTGTTAACATTTACGAAATGACTTAAATAAGGTTCAAAAACAGTCACACAACGCTAGGTTGCGTATATTACGAGTAAAGTTCGTTCACCCTGCAAGGCATACCCAAAAAGCAAAAAGTGTAACACGTAATACAACATTACAAATGTGGCGCAACTTAAAAGTTAATGAAATCAATAATACTATTACTTTAATACCATACATTTATTAAGGTTTTAAAACATGATTATTTGCAATTGATTGACCTTAGGCTGTTTCTTATTATTTTGTTGGATTAGGAGTTGTGTTAGTGATAATCCAGTGGATGCAAGTGCACTTTACAAAATCAAGATACATGTGATCCATCCTATGCTTTCTGAATGTGACACATCATGTGCTACTGCTTTGTTTTCCGCCCCTAACCCAACCCGATATGCAACCCAAATGGATAACCCAACCCAAGATGCAACCCAAATGGATGACCCAATTCGCTCACACATTCCGTACAAAAACACATGTTCATAAATCAATTATCATATTCATATATGAGTAATACTTAGGAGAATACTTAAACCTTCGTTTTTATTTAAAAAAAATACACAAATAGACTTAATTAATTACAAATTTTTTTATAATGAAAATTTAACTATATTAAATGAAGCTCAAGTGCTTAACACATGCCTTTTGGGGAATACGTTAGATTATCAAAACCACACTTACCTTACAAGGAACACATAAGAAAGGGAGAGTTGTATGTTTATAATAACTGAGTCCAATTTAACAATAAACGAACCTAAAAACGTACCAGTTCCTATAGTCAAAGACAAAGTCAACTATCAAATTAACAACATTGGCTTGTCTCGTTAGCAAATAACTTGCACAAGCTTTAATCATCTCCCAATTCCCAATTAGTAAATTATAGTCATGACACAACGATCTAACACCGTTTTTTGTATAAAACTTCACAACTTTGAAAAGTCAACAGTCAACATGTTTCTACTCCAAAACAATGACACCATCCCCTTGCATTTCCTCATTCGACTTTTCTTGACCATTACCATCGGCATCATGTGATGCATCTTCCATTGCCACATCAGCAGTTGTAGTCCCGTTGACTGGACCAGCCTCATGATGATGTGGACTTGAACTTGCCATGTCACCGTTGCTCTTCTGGTTTGTGTTTTCAGTTACAGGGGAGATGATTTTGGTGATTTCTTGGTGTATTTTTTCTAGTGGTTGAAGATTCTTTTTTAGCTTCCAATTTGTTTGTTGGTTGGTTGAAATTTCCTCAACTACCTTGCACATCTGCAAATGACAATTAAAAATGACGGGTAAATCTTCAGAACGGGTCAAAACAAGTCAAACGGGTCGACTTTCAGAACGGGTCAAAACAATTATATATGGACTTAAAAGAAGTCCACTGAATTTAGAAGTCAAAATTTATTTTCCATTTTAAAAAATATAGGAATTTCATATTTGAATAATTAATAAACTCATTTTACCATAATTTGGCATATTAAATAGTTACCTCGTTATATAGGCGTGCCATTGCCAAACAATCTGTTTTATCATCACATGCAGCAGCCGATATTTCTTCAGAAGCTGTGTACAAAAAAAAATACGGTTATATTAAGAAATTAATAAACCGTAATTATTGCCATCAATTTATGTTAAATAATAATATTAAATATTTAAAAACTTACAGATAACTTGCATTTGAGGCAGTTTACTAATAATATGGGAATGTGTTTCATGGTGATTTGCAGGGGGTGGTTGTGGTCTCTCTACAGCCTTTTGTTCAGTTTCCATATCATCATTTTGAATATTATTCAGTTTTTCATCGCCCTGTTATCATGTTTCATAAATAAACAAATAAGCAGAAAACATAAGTTATGTCCTTTTAAATGTATATTTACAATCACACAAAATCCTGAGCAAATACATATTTCATAAATACTAATTATATGCAAAAGTGATAACATGAACCACTATTTAGCGAGTCAAACTCAGTGGGTTAAAACAGTTCTTTTCCAAATTTCATATCTTTTTCTTTTTCTATTAATAAATTAAAGTTGGATATGATTACAAAAGTTACTTTCTAGAGAAGATTAAGTTTTATGCATTAAAAATACAATTTGGGCGACTTCCAAACCGTTCAACCCATTTCCGTTGAAGCAAATTTATTTTATTTTATATCTTTGACCCACTAGATTCAAAACATACCCAGAATCGACCCATTTAAAGGTAAACGCGTCAAAATTTGCCATCTTTAATACTTCCTCCGTATCAAAATAAGTGACACACTTTCCATTTTGGGGTGTATCAAAATAAGTGACACATTTTGAAAACTTTCCTTTTTTGGTAAAAATAGTGGGACCCATGCCCACTAAGTATCCACTTTAATAAAGTGAAATTACCCTTATACCCTTACTTTTACTTTTAAAACTCATTAATATCACTTTATTCAAGTAAAGTGGGACCCATTCTCCACTAACTATGTACTTTAATCTATTTTAACCTCTACTTTAATCTTTTACCTTAAAAAACGTGTAAGCCAATTTGTGTCACTTATTTTGATACGGAGGAAGTATTTATTAGAGCCAACGAAAATAATTTCTTTGTGAACATTACAAATAATAAAAAAATTTAATGTAAACAAAAGGAAAAAATAAAATAAAAACTTAATAAATGTTGAAAGTGACTTACAAAGTATTCTTTTTGATATTCAGCATTAAGTCCTTTCTCAAGAAGAAGAACACGTTTCTTAACAAACTCAACCACTCTTCTCTGCATTTCTCTAAAATGATACAACGCATTATTTGCAGCAGCAGTATCTTGTGTTATAGAACTACCACCAGCCACCACCGTTTGACCATCTTGACCGCCACCAGTGGCGGCAATCGGCAGCTGAGAAGCTCCCGGAGCACTCATATTTACTCCGGGAAGATTCAATTCTTGACAAATTACTTCTTGTACCCTTAAATCTTTGTCATCAACAATTGCTTGCCACCTTCCATAACCATGCCTTTACATACATATAAAAAATGGAAAAACAAATTAAAAAGAGTAAATTACATAGTACCTGTGGTTTGCATGAAATTTTATATTTTGTCCCTTGACTTCTTTTCATTACACAGATAGCCCCTAGTTTTGGAACTTGTAATACAAATGGGACTGTTGATGTTACAAGTTTCAGAAATAGGGACTATTTGTGTAATAAGACAAGTTGACGGACGAAATCAGATTTTTTTCAACAGCAAATGAAAATTAAATTATTTAAAAAATGGTTACTTTAATACAGCACGAAGTAGGGTTCGATCATGTTCCTCTTTCCAGAACTTTAAACCTCTTAATCCTGGATATCGATATATGATGTCATCTGTAAAAAGGGGACCTGAAGAATTTTTCACCTGAAAGAATAATTAAGATAATAATAAATTAAATAAAATAATTAAATAATTACATTAAATTACATATAACTATATAAAACTTGTTGCATGAAGATTTGGAACTTACTTTATCTCTTACAAGAAGCAATACCGCAATCCTGACAAGTACGTCCTCTATTCTTAGACCTTCTTTTGGAACACCATCTGCAACGAAAATAAAATAATTATAATAATAAATTAATAAAACAAAATAAATAAGAATTAATTCAGTTAATAGAAAAGTCACCGGAAAAAGTTGCGGCATCTGTAATATCTTCAGAAATGTGTGTCAAGAAGAGAGTTCCATAACTGCATAATATGCCAATAATAAACCAAAATAATCATTTTTAATATTTCAATTTAGAGTAAATTACAGAAATTGTCCTGGGGTATTTTGGATTCTGCGTTTTTGTCCTTATTATTCATTTCTTTCATACTTTTCCACCTCAAATGACCAAAATACCCTTATTTTTTAATTTCTATAATAAATTTTGAAGATGAAACAGCGCTTACACTTTAATTTCCTCATAACTCTTTTGCTTCAAACGTGAAGTAAATTCGGCCCAATCAAAGTCTCCAACCCCAAATCTGCAATGTAATTTACACAATTAAATGATTAATACTACCAAAATAATATAATATATTTTTAAATCTTTTATTGTAACAAAACAAGACTAAACCTCATTAAGATTTGAACAAATTGAGCCCGTTGACTTTGATTAAATCCAAGTACTCTGAAGGCTCTCCCTTCGCCTTCCATAAGAGGGAGTAACTCCACATTGTCAACTGCAAGAACATTAGAAAAGAAAATTAGTTACACTAATCGCCGTGTAAAATGACCAACATACCCTTATAGAAAACAAAACGTACCGCGTGTTTTCTTTCTTGGAGGCTTTCTCACGGGGGCGGTCCCACCAGAATTTTCCCCATCAGATAACTCAACTTCATAATTATCATCAGCATCTGAACTTACATCTTCTAATCCAGCAAGATCATCATCTTCAACAGACACCATCTAAACATTTTCAAATATAAAAAAAATTTAGATGAATTCAAAAATGATGACAAAAATGCTGAAAATATTTTATAAAAAAATTAAAAGAAACCTGTTTACGGCTTCTTTTGCCTTTTCCCATAGAATTAAATTCTTCAACTTTATGTTCTTCGTATCTATCTTTTAACAATTCTTCCCAATAACTTGATCTTTCTGGATTACTTGCTCCACTTTTGTTTTCTGATAATGGCTCTTGTATTTCTTCTTCCATTCTTGATGTTTCATCAATATACTCAAAATTTGCCACCTAATCACATAGAAAACATAAAGTAATTTAGTTTTAATTCTAATTTCAAATTTAGTGGTGAATTATATTAATTTAATTTTATGTTGGAAAAAAAGAAAACCTTAAATGCTTTCAAAAAGCCATCTTCTTCTGCTTCATCCATTGTAGCATTTTCTTCTTCAGTGTAATCACGGTTAAGCAATCTATCAAAATGTAAATCATTAAAAAAATATTAAAAATATATATAATAAAACTTGAAAATTTGCATTGTTTCTCAAAATATGCTTTAAGAGGGTTGTACTTGTGCATTAAAAAACTTGTTTTTAGGGTAAATATGCAGATTTTTTAGTTTTATTTTATTAAAATATACCTATCGATTGCAGCATCATCATAATGAATCTGCCTTAATTTCATGGCCTCGTCATTTTCATCAGCAAATAATTCCTTTGACCCATATCTTATGATGTCATCAAGTTCTTCCTACAAGATCATTACAGAATGTATATCAATCAACAACTTTTCTTTTTTTATTAATGTAATATATTTATTTAAATATAATTTAATGCTCTAAATAATAAACCTGGTTGATGTTTTGATTTTTCAGCTTGCCAACAACTAAATGCTCCAAGACCATCTTTTTCTTGGTCATTTCCATCATTCTTTCTTCAATTGTTCCTCTCGTTATCAGTCTAAATATCATCACCTATAAATAAAATACAACAAAATTCATAAAAATGACCCGATTCAACCCGTTATTAACAGAATTTGTAACCTTATTTTTCTGTCCAAGACGATGAGCACGGGCCATAGCTTGTAAATCAGCATGAGGATTCCAATCACTATCATAAATAATAACTGTATCTGCAGTTGCAAGATTTATACCAAGCCCACCAGCTCTAGTTGATAACAGAAAACAAAATCTTGAAGAATTTGCAGCATTAAATCTATCAATTCTAACTTGTCTTTCACCACCACTAACTTTTCCATCAATCCGTTCATATAACCATTTCTGAAAAGTCAAACCAAAAGTCAAACCAAGAGTCAAACCAAGAGTCAAATTGAAAAAAAGTTGACAAATTCATACCTTGTTGTTGCAGTAGTCTTCGAGCAAATCCAACATGTGCTGAAATTGTGTGTATATTAATACTCTGTGTCCTTGTTCTTTTAGCCGTACCATCATTTTGTCTAACAGCTGCAATTTTCCAGAAGTCTCCAATAGTTGACTGACAAATGGAACACGACAATTTTAAATTAATTAATATAATAAAAAAAAAATATTATTAATAATTTAAGAAAGGAAAAAATATATTACTTGTAGAACTCAGTGTTGTCTTCAGGTTCAACTCCTTCTAGCATGAAAGGATGACAACAAAGCTTACGTAGTTCCATAACCACATTAATAAGAGAAATCTGATTTTTAGCAACAAATATATAAAAAGTAAATTTTATTAGTTTTAAGATATAATAATAATAATAAAATTAGGCAGTAAAAATATTGTGAATTCACCTGAGCTCCTCCCCGTCGAGTTAATAATTGATAATTCCGAGTTAAAATTGCCTTATAATATTCTTTCTGTTTGCTACTTAATTCCACACGTAAAATAAGCTCCTTTTTTGGTGGTAGTTTCTTCATAACATCTTTCTTCACTCCTGTCATTTATTAATAACAAAGTTTCATAAATTTTTATATCATAAAGTTACAAATTTACACTCGGGGTAAAAAAAAGGTAAAATTTTCAGATTTTTACTTCTTAAAAGATGAGGTGCCAACATCTTATGCAGCCTTGAAACCTGTTCTTCTTGATTAATATCCTTAAATTCTTCCTGAAATTCCTCCAAACTTGCAAACTGCAAACATTTTTCGTAAGATAAAAAGATTATTTACAGTTAATTTACACCTAATTATGTCATATTGTGAATAATTAGTGCTAAAAAAGGTGGAGTAATAGTGTAATACTAACCTTTCCAGCATCAAGAAAGTGCATAAGCATGAAAAGCTCATCCAAATTATTCTGAAATATATTCATAATTTAAATCAAATATAAAAATCAAGTGAAAAACAGGAAGGAAAAAAAATTGTAACACAAACCTGAAGAGGAGTTCCAGTCAATAATGTACGATGTTTGGTATTAAACTGCTTTAGTGAAGAAAACAATTTTGAATCTTTGTTTTTCAAACGATGGCCTTCATCCACTATCTACACATTATTCATAAAAATAAATTAAATAAGAAGATTATAAAAATAAACATTTAAAAGATTTAAATTTTTTATTAAAACATCGAAAATAGGTACCATTGTCTGCCAATTTATTGCCTTCAACGATCCATTATCGATGTTGATCATTTCATAAGATGTTAATAAAACATCGAACTTTATCCTTTCTTGCTTATTTTCACTTATTCCGGTACTTGATTTCTTTTTCTTGTCTTTTTTATGAGATTTTGGAAAATAAAATTCATATTCTCGGATGATATTTCGAGCACCAGATGTTCCAACATACATGACCTGTAAAATTGGTTACATTAATTAATTAAAATGATATAACCTAAGTATTTTCTACTCAAAACAAAAATATTGTGAATTGGAATATTTTATAACGTACAACGTTCATATGTGGCGCCCATGTGGCAAATTCACGTTCCCAGTTCCGTAATGTGGATAATGGTGCTACTACTAAATGTGGGGCCACATTTTCTTCATATAAAGAGGCTAAAAAAGCAATACTTTGTATCGTTTTTCCTGAAATTTCACATAATTATTATGATTTTTGTGAGCAGAAACCGAATCGTTAACTGAAATAACTGAAATTTAGGATTAAATTATTATTTAATAATTGGAAAATGTCCACATATGTACTAATCGACTAGTTTTAATAACAAAACATTGCTTAAAATAATCTTTCAAGGGCCAAGATAAAAGATACGGACATTTCAATGTTGCAAAAAGCGCTAGGCGCTAGTCGGGCGGTCGACCACCTTCGAGGATTAATCGGCCCAGGCGGGGCCTAGTCGGGGCCTAGGCGGATTGGAATTTTATGTATATATATATACTATAATAATATGTATAGCATAACATAATACTTCAAATTTCAAATATTTCAAGGTTCACATAGTTTGATGTTGCAAAATAGACAATTAAACATAGTAATTCAAGTACTTAAAACAATATATTAGTTCAAATACTTTAAAGATAAATATTAAATCTTTATGTGTGTTTGTTCATATGTTTGTGACCCCTTTTCCATCGTAATACTTACTATATATATAAGCAAATAAAAAATATATCGAAAACCTAATTTTTGTTTTAAAAAAAATTGACTTTTCAGTTGACCACTTAGCTCCATTTAGAGCCGCCTAGCTCCGCCTAGGCCCGCCTAGAGCCGCCTAGGCCCGCCTAGCGCCTAATTGGCCGATTTGCCCTAAATCCAGGCGGCATATACCCGCCTAGCGCCTAGTCGCCGCCTAGGCGGCCGCCTAGCCCGCTTTTTGCAACACTGGGACATTTAACAATAAAAGTGAATAAATGATGTTTGTTGGGTCATAACCCAAAATATTATCTAATAATCATTAACCAAATGATAACCGAATTTAACCAAAACCGAACGATTTTCAAAAATCATCAACTGAAAGTTGATTATTGTTAGGTTTTAGGCCATAACCCGACCAATGAAAAAGGGGAATTTAAAGCATACCAAGACCCATTTCATCTGCAAGTATCACGTGTGTCTGTTTAGACCATGAAAACCGCAAGAAATTCAATCCTTCAAGTTGATACGGGTGCAGTTCACCTATAATTATCCCAAAAACACTTTAAATTATTCGATCAGAATAAATAAATAAAAAATCACAAAAAAATAAAAATATTTTGCATACCGCCAGGAAGAAATTCAGGACTCTTTTCAAATTGCTGAAATTCTTTTTTCTTTTTTGGGTCATTCGCATCACGATCACGAATGTTGCTTTTTTCCTTCCTTAATTTCCGATATCGAGATTGTAATCTGTTAAAATTCTCAATTTGTTGTTGAAATGATGAAATATCTGATTCTGATTCCCAATAACATTCATCATAATTCAGTCCCACCCATTTTACTAAATATTCTTTTTCTTCATCTTCTTCTTGCCTGAGTCATATCAAACATCCTTAGTTTACTAAAGAATAATACAATATTTAAATAAAAGAAACCATTTTTATTAAACAATATTACATAAAATTCACCTGCAAGAAAGAATTCGATCAACCATTGTATATTCTGGCCTGATTGCAACAAAATCATCTTCTGCATTGTTTCCAACTGACATGTGTTTGCGGAAATTGTTCACTTTTGTCCTTAATCGAGGCAATTCTTTGTATGCTTTTATAAACTCTTTTTCTGGCACCCTAAAATACATAAATTTAATCATATAAAAAGGGTTAAAATGCCAAATCAGTTGCAGCTTGAGGATTAAAACATAATTAACCACAATTAGTAAATATACCAAGTGCAATGCAGATAAGATAATCCTTTCCACTTAACAAGATATTGTTTCACAAATATCTGCTTCGATCCCAGCTTTGAAGCATCACTTTCATCAGCAACCGTAGGTCTCATTTCACAGTCCAAAATCTTCTCTATATCAGTTAGAGGATTAACCTACAAGTACAATACACCATTAAAATCCAAAATTAAAAAAAAAAAAAAAAAAAGTGTTATTCCATAGCATACACATTTTGGGCATCGCCAGGTGGCAGGAAGAGGAGCTTTCAGAGGTGGTAATAAACATTTAGGATGGTATTCATAAGTGCATGTTTCGCATACGAGTAAATTCCCGGATTCACCACAAGCGTTACATGAATCCTCTTTCTGCAAATGAAAATGTAACAAATGCAATATGTGATATTAACATGTATATATCGGTGTAATAAATATGGATCTAAAACATTAATAGAGATTATAAATTACCGAATCATCTCTAACAATTTTCTCAAATTGTTCTGCGTTCTTGGATTTACCGAGCAGGAGGTCTGACTCATCGTCAGATTCATCCAAACTGTAACGGGGTCTTGAATCTGATCGCACGCGAAGTCTTTCAACTAAACTGCTCATTCTCTGCAACATAACCAACAAAATTATTATTTTTTATTCAACCGTAAATCAATTGGAAGGTGGTTACAGTAACGATTTGGGACGGATTTGAAAAAATATCGGTAAATAAAGTTATGTATGCAGTAAAGTTATGTGCTTTTTGTAAATACGCAAGTGGGAATTTAAATAAATAAGTTTCTAAAACAGTGAAGACGACATGTAGCAATCGTGTAACCCTTTTAAAGTAACACTAGTAGCAAGAAAAATCGACTCAAAATCCTCTGTCTAGGTTAAACAAAAGGTAGAACCCGCACGTGCAAAAATGAGAATTTAATACTAGGTTTTGTGAGTATGTGACTGAAAGCTACATAAAGAACGGAAAAAAGGAAACTTAAAGCGGCCATCAAGATTGCTAACAACCTTAATATGTTATATCTTTTACTTCTCATAAAGGATTTACTTAAAGCTAGCAAATTTAGATACAGGATTTATGAATTACTAAAACAGAAATTAGAGACCCAACATGAATGTCAATTGAAGTGTATCACGCCATTTCTTGATAATTATTAGATTAAACATGATTAAAAAACTAGGGTTTCTAGCAAAAACAACCATACTTCTATGAAGATTGTGTATATACAGGACTTACGTGCTACTAATTCATATCATTCATACAATTACAAAGCCCTAGAAGTAATTCAAATGAATCCCTAAAAGCACGTTAATTTGAATCGACAAAAATCATATCTAGCAAATAGTTAAGCAAATTCACCTGAAACCACAACGATCGTCTAACTTCCTATTAAAGTCAGATCCACGTGATTAAGATTTAGGGTTTCAGTACGCAGAACTCAAAATTATAGTAAAATTTCACACCTGCAGGGAATTGGGTGTTAGGGTTTTCATCAAATCTGAAGTTCAATGACGTACAAGGCTGTGTGTATGAAATCAAAAGCAAAAAAATAAGACAGTTATAGATAATTTGACCTGATTATGACCAGATTCTGTCTTTGAATCCCAGTTAGGAGTGGATGAATTTGGGGAAACCCTGCGCGAAAAAAAAGTGATGGATTTTCTTTACCCTTTTCTTTAACTTTTCTTTAAACTATAATTTACTAGGTTCTTTTTATATTGAAAAAGGAAGATGTAAGACTATCCCCATTAATAATCCAATCCAACCTAACTTTGTTAATAAAAAATAATTTTTTTTTCTTTCACCTACACAACCCAACCCAACCTTATTTTTCACACTCATTAACAACCCAACCCAACCTAATCAAACCAACCAATCACAATAGTCCACACCATATTAAAAAAAATATAATAATAATAAAGAAGAGGTGGCCCTTGTTGGTGACCTAGTCCTCTCCACCAACCTAGGTCACCTCTTTTGGTGACCCTCTCTCTTTTTTTCCAATATAATATTAGGTGACCCCAACCCCAATCTTACCAATGGGAGTAGTCTAAGGTAATATAGATCATTTAATTTTTATATGCTTGGTATAATAATTTTATACTCCTTCCGTTTCGGAAAGAAATTTACATTTCTCTTGGGCACAAGATTTTAGGTGATACTTAGTGGTGACGTCACTAGTAATACTTTTGATTAAAATATAAGGTTGAATTGAAGATAGATAAATAGTTAGTAGATATTAATGGTGGGGTTCTTAGTAATAATAATATATTGGGTAAATTCCATAAATTGTCCCTGGGTCTTGGGTTTTCTGGCATTTTATCCCTAAACTTTTTTTTTTCAAATTTTTTGTCCCTGAACTATTTTAAAATCGGGTTTATCGTCCTTCCGTCCAATTCCGTTTCTTTACGGCCGTTAAAGCCCCTCACGTGCGTAAAACGTGAGGGTATTTCGTCCGTTTCTCAAAATTACCCATTTTATTCCCAATTTACACTTGTTTTCCTCATTATCGTCCCCGAACTTCACCATCGTTCGTTTCTCAAAACCTAATTAGCAAGAATCGCCGATTATCACCCAACCATGGCCGCCGGACTTCCAAATGCCCCGTGTTGGTATCTCAGAGAAGAAGATGAATATGACGAACAAAGCATGAAGGACGTATATGGTATGCTATTTTATTAACCCAAATCAGATTAATTTGGAAAAAAAATAATTTTTTTTAAATTTTGTTACAGATACATACGAAAATATGTTTGCTTTGAAGATTCATCATGGTGGAAGTCTATCTAAGTATCAGGTCGCAAATACGTCGGTGGAACTTTTGCGTATGTTGATTTCGTTGACGCCGAATACTTTTCTGCTCATGAGCTTGATAGGATGGTTAAGAAAATAGGTTATAAAGGAGACCATCAAATGTACTACCATTTTAAGAAACCAGACCATGATTTAGATTATGGTTTACTTGCTTTGGGAAATGACGATGATGTAAGGAACTTGTTAACCTATGTTCCAAAAAGTAAAGTAATCAGTGTTTATATAGAACATGGGATTACTACGGTTTTTAATCACTGGAGATCACCTCAACAGAGCAAGGTTGTATTAGAGGAATTAGATGATGAAGAAGCTCCTAAGGTTGTTAAAAAAACACCACGTAAGAGACCTTTGTGTTTACCTTGGTTTGGGACTACTTCTGATAGGGAACATGGGCAAAGTTCAACATATGATGCAGAATTTAATGAAAATTATCCACTTGAACAAGAACAGTTTAATGAACAGTTTAATGAAGTTAATCCACTTGAAGAAGAACAGTTTAATGAAGATAATCTAGATGAAGAAGCACAACTTAATGAAGATAATCCAGATGATGAAGAAGTAATTGAAGAAGAAGAAGAAGTAATTGAAGAAGACTTACAAGAAGATGAGCATAATGAAGTCCATGATGTAGATGTTGATATGAGTGGATTCAGGATGAATGATGAAAAAATGAATTGTTTGAAGATACAATTTTACAACCGGATGTGGAAATTAATTAAGAAGTAGATGGGATTAACTTTGATGAGTATGATAGTGGTTATGATAGTGAAGAATTTGAGGTTGATATTGAAAAATATAGAAAGTTGAAATTGAAAAAGTTAAGGAGGGAGGCCCAAATTATGAAGACCACTTTCTATGTTGGTCAAACTTTTGCCAATAAAAAACAGATTCTAGTGCAGTAAGGGAACATGCAGTGGAGAGTAGAAGAGAACTAAAAGTTATTAAATCTGATTTATCCCATGTACGTGTAAAGTGCTATGGGTATAGACCAAGAAAAGTTGAAAACCAAAAAAAGGGCAAAGAATTAAATGCTGAGAAAAACCAAGAAAAGGGCAAAGAAGTAAATGCTGAGTAAAACCAAGAAAAGGGCAAAGAGAAAAACCAAGAAAAGGGCAAAGAGAAAAACCAAGAAAAGGGCAAAGAGAAAAGTTCTCATAAAAAACAAGTGAAGGGCAAAGAGGTAACTTCTCCTAAAAAACAAGTGAAGGGCAAAGAAGTAATTTCTCAGAAAAAACAAAAAACCCTACCTGCCCTTACACTTTACACATATCCAAAACTAATTTAGATGATCCTTGGATGGTGAAAACATTTATAGCCGCCCATTACTGCACTCAACAAAGACAAGTCAAGCAATGTACTGCTAGTTATCTGGCTAAACAAATTGGATCTACAATTTATTCAAACCCTAATATATCACGAAAAGCTCTTCAAGAGCAGCTTTCCCAACAATTCAAAATGCAATTTTCAAAGTCCACAGTTTACAGAGCAAAGGAAATTGCACTTACAAGGCTAAGGGGAGATTACCAAGACCAATACTCTTTACTTAGAAATTACATCCTTGAATTGCAGAGATCCAACCCAGGCACAACAGTCAAGCTTGATCTGCAACCAGATCCTACTCCCAATTCTAGAGATAATGTTTTCCACAGGATTTATATTTGTTTGGGTGCACTTAAAAGGGGGTTCAGATCTGGAATAAGAGAGTTGTTGGGATTAGATGGTGCTTTCATGAAAGGACCATATCCAGGCCAAGTGTTAACTGCAGTAGGGGTAGATGCTAACAATGGAATTTATCCCCTTGCATATGCTGTAGTAGAATCTGAAAGCACCAGCTCTTAGATGTTGTTTTTGGAGTGCCTGGGGGACGATTTGGAATTAATAAGAAATTGCAACTTCACTTTCATTTCTGACATGCAAAAGGTATGAGCTTCTTTTGATTTAGTCATTCCATTACAAGGTATTAACTTGTTTGTTTATTGTCATTTAGGGTCTATTGCTTGCATTATCTAGGGTATTTCCATGTGCTGAACACAGATTCTGTTTAAGACACATAGATGAAAACATGAAGACTCAATTCAAAACAGCTGCTTGTAAAGATCTTCTTTGGAAGGCTGCTACTAGAACAACAGTGGCTGAATTTAAAAGTGCAATGGAAGCAATTAGAAAACATAATCAAGGTATTTATGATTGGTTAAATAACATCCCCTATGAGCACTGGACAAGATCACATTTTTCTGGGAGGGCCAGATGTGATATTCTATTAAATAACATATGTGAGTCATTTAACAGTCAACTTGTTGATGGTAGAGATCAACCCATTATTACTTGTTTGGAATACATTAGGGAATACCTGATGAAAAGAATTGTGATTGTGCAAAAGGTTATTGACTCTTGTGAAGGACAATTACTAACCCCTACTGCTACAAGAATCTTAGAAGGCATTAAGAAACAGGCAAATGATTTTACTGTAATTTGGAATGGATCTAACAAATTTCAGTTTAAAGGCCCATGGCAAGAACAATTTGTGGTGGACATGTTCGAATATGTTTGTAGTTGTAGGAGGTGGGAATTGACAGGGATACCTTGCAAGCATGCAGTTGCAGCCATATGGAACATGGGGTTTAATGGCCAACCAGTTGGGCTTCCAGAAGATTATGTTCATCAGGCTTACCATGTCAACACTTGGAAGGCTGTTTATGAATTCAAAATTAACCCTATTAATGGTCCAAAGGAATGGCCAAACAGCTCATGCCCTACAAAGATTTTGCCACCAAAGCACCATACACCAGTTGGCAGGCCAAGGAAGAAAAGAAGGAAGGCTGCAGATGAAATGAGCTCCCAAAATGAAATGGTGAGCAGAGGTAAATTGTCAAGGGCTGGAAAAACTGTAACATGTTCCAAGTGTAAAAACAGGGGGCACAATTCAAAAACTTGCAAGGGTGAACGTGGACCTAGTTGAAGTCAACCTGGAGTGCAAACAAGAAGCAGTCAAAGAAAGAGTGGAAGTCAAGCTGGACCAAGTGGAAGTCAAGCTGGACCAAGTGGAAGTCAACTTGGAGCTAGTGGAAGTCAAAAAAGGAAGAAGACCAATAAGTGAATTTCTGTTCTTTGTATGTTGAATGTTAATTTCTGTTTTATGTTTCTAGATTCTGTATGCCTTTTGAACCCATCTTTTGTATAACTATAATGATGTGTTTTGAACAATGTGTTTATGCAAGTCAATCTTTAGTTACTTTTCATGTCTATTTTTCTGCAATTTTGATCATGTGTATTTTCTGCAATTTTGATCATGTGTATTTTCTGCATAACAGTCATACAAAAGGCATGTCTAATGACTGCTCAATATCACTGCATTCATTACATTTTCCAAACAAAATATGATTGCATTAAACTAAACAAAATACAATTAGATTCATTACATTTTCTGTAAAATTTTTAACTAGCATAAACTAAATAAAATACAAGGCTGCAGTCATTACATTTTCCAAACATAACCTAATTCTAGAAGAATATGAAATAAATCAAGAACAACCAAGTAAAAAATTAGATATTTCTTCCATTTCTTTGCTTCTTCTTCCTTCATCTTTGCTTGTTCTTCCTTTATCTTCAACGATTTCTCCAATGCCTTTTTGGAATCCAACAATCCTGGGATGATATCAGTTGATCTTTCACACATTGGTGGGTCAAGCCAAGCAAAGAATCGACAACCGGAAAACTGTAAAAAAAATATATGCTTTCTTCAAGATGCGATAAAATTAGGGTCATACTCATTACCTGATCATGACAGCCATAAAACCGACGACCAGGGTTCTTTGATTTCCAAGAAGTTCGAAGAACTGAGAGTTTCCCGCAATTGCAGTAAACGGCCATGGTTGGTGATAATCGGCGGTTGTCGTAGCTTGAAATTAGGTTTTAGCTTGAAATTAGGTTTTGGCTATGGTGTCGGAGCTTTAACGGAGATGAACTGGGAATAAAATGGGTAATTTTGAGAAACGGACGAAAATACCCTCACGTTTTACGCACGTGAGGGGCTTTAACGACCATAAAGAAACGGAATTAGACGGAAGGACGATAAACCCGATTTTATAATAGTTCAGGGACAAAAAATTTGAAAAAAAAAAAATTTAACTCAAGACCACAGGGACAATTTATGGAATTTACCCTAATATATTATTATGTGGTGTCTATCAAATGTGAGAAATGTAAATATTTTTGTGGGACAAAAATTTATTGAGAAATGTAAACTTTTTTGTGGGACGCAGGGAGTATAATTTTATATTTTAATTAGTGGACACTCAAAATGTAATAAGTTTTTATTAGTTAATGTACAATTTCGTAATCTATATCTTAATATTTTGACAAGCGTCCTTTTTTTCATCATTTTCTTTTTAATATAAATGATGGTGAATTACATATTTAATATCAAAATCTTAATAATCTATTTTTCATCCGGAAAATGAGTTGGTTTTTAGTAGGTTCTCAGATATCTGAAAGTCCGTTCGAAGTTTAAGTCAATGTCTCATAGTTCTTTCTTGAAATCTTTAGCATGTCTTAAACCGTAGTTTCTTGTAACAAATTTTGCAAATAAACACTCTTTATTAGTTACTAGCAGGGTACCCGCGCAATGCGGCGGCGGGTACTCGAAACTATTTTTCGAAGTGACGACAGTACCGGTGGTGGTGACAATAGCTATGGTGATGAGTGGTGGTGCGTAGTGATGGTAGGTGCTGACATTAGTGATGGTAGGATCAGATCCGAAATTGGCCTTTTTTGTGAAAGTAAATATGGGCCTTTTAAATAGAGAAATGATGGTTCAGTTCTGGTGACGTTAAAGCTTATATATATTAGTATCTGGAACAAATCAAAATAATCAAGCAGTTGAAGTGGTTAACTTATATCAACATACTTGTCTAAATCACAACATTCATAAACAAACATCAACAACTTAAACTAAAAATAAAAAAATTTATATGATTTTCAATTGGTCGATCATAACACGAATTTACCAGAACAATCATCTGATCCATAGAGAGATAACATGGTAGAAACTCACGTGATTTTCTTTAACTTCAACCGACAATTATGTCAATTTACATATAGGATGGAAGTAAATAATTTAAAACGGGAAAATAGAATGAAAAAAAAACGTTAAATGATTAAAAACAATGAATATTGTTGTTCACATAAAGTGGATATTGCTACAAGGAAGCAAATGGATAGCTGCGAAAACATCCAAGATCTCCCATAGTAGTCCTAGCAAGTTCGGTTTTTTTAGTGAACACTACTGTCCAATAGTTTTGAACGAAGTTGTAGTTTCCAAAACGTGGATAGTCTTTGGGTAGGTAGAAATCTACCTCGAAGCCCTTCAACGAAAACACACCACCTTGTAAATTGAGTCCGTCATATATAGTCCTTAAAATGTGGGGGATAAAGGCCATGATTTTGTGTCCCTAAGACGAAATCAATGAATTGGTAATTGTAAAGTTAAGAAATTTAAAGGTACTACATGTCATTATTTAATAGCAACTTACAAATTTGTCGAGCAAAACAAGCCACGTGTTGTTTTGTTTGTCGTCCCTCCAAACATAATCAACCCGGACATAGTTGCAGCTGTAAGTCCACTCAAGTTGGCAGAGAGAGTCAAAGCTCACTATTGGTACATACAAGGGGCATTCCATCTGCTGCAAACGTTTTAAAAATATATTGGTGATTCAATGGTTTACTATATCACTTTAGCTGTAGTGTAGATATATTTATAAACGGAGTGATTGACTAATGCGTAATGCACGTTATATGTACACCTTAATGATGAATTTCAGTTAATGTCGTAAAATTTAAAAACGGCCAAATGAATGTAAATATCACGGATTCACCTAATCATTGACCAAGTAAACATGCGATATATATTTTCATATTAATTACAGTCAATTCAACGACGTTACAAAAATAGACCATAAAAACGTTTCCTTATTTAGAAAAGTCCAAAGCTGTTACTTTGACTGTAATTATTTCAACATTTACTAAAAAAACGTTTCCCGATTTTGTTAATAATCATGAATAATACGTTTTCTTGGTAATATTGATGGAGAAAACGTCATCCTTTAATAGAAACACTTAATGTATGCGAATTACCATAAAAAGTATTGACTAAGTTGTTAGTTTTGTCTATACTATATAACTTTTTTTTATGCTAAACGTCGACAACGGTTTAAAAAAACCGGTTTTAGTTAACAGAAAATTAACAATATCTAAAAACGTAAAAGAATTTCATATTGCAAGTTGAGTGTTTTATATAATTTTGTTGACATGATCATAAAAGAACTTCATTTTATTGCTGCATAAATGCATTTGGGGTACATTTTATGAGTGGTGTTGAATTCATTGATTGTGTGTTTAGATGTCGCGGTGGTAAACGCGAAGTCGTTTATTTCCAAACAACGAAGTTCTTGAGCGGCTGAAATAACTTGTTGGTTGAGGCTCGGGTGGCACTTTGGGTTCTTCACCACTCATATCGACATCATCGACGTCTCGTACTATCGGATGGATAAGTTGAAGTGCAAATGCTTCTGGCATTACAGGATTGAATTCAATGTTCGTAACGTCGATAGAAACAAGAATGTTACCTGAAATGTAAACAAAAAAAGGGTTATCAATAAATTTTGTATAAAACCGAAAAATATATTTAAAAAATGATGTATTTAACGCATATGTTAGGGGTGTTTTTTACCTCCATTTATTCGAACCAGTTTAACGCGCGCTGCGTATACGGTTATGTTTTCTAAAGATGATCTGCCAATCATGGTGGCTGTGGATGCTGGTATATGATACAAGATTATCTTTATGTGTTTTCCCCTGCGGGAGACAAAATTACAATGAGTTAATTCCAAGTTCATGTACGCATGTAAAGTATTTATAAACACTTACCGACAATCATGTAAAAGAAACGCGCACGATATCCGACTATTGGTAAAAAAAAAAGCAGTCGTTCGACATGTTCCCAGCAACATCTATGATAGCGGTATTAATGAAAAGATATGGTTAAGCAAACGACATAGGCAAGTTATTAAATATATTATTTTTAATTAAAAAAGTTATATAAAATAGTTGTACCAATCAACATTTGTCGCCTTGAGTGATCATTCAAGAGCCATGTGAGAGATATGACCAACGGGTATCTAGGAAACCAGGCATCTTCTGTATTCGTAGTATCGGCAAGGACGGTATGTATGTTGAATACTATAGCCCATTCATTGCGAACAAAGGTATAGTTGTCTAGTCGTGGAAAGTCATCGACGTCGTTGTAATCAATCTTGAAATTTTTCAGTGAAAATAGACCACCTTGTAGTTGTCGTCCCTGATAGGCAGTTATTAAAGTGGAGGGAATTACCGCCGCAATTTTGTGTCTCTAAAAAGAAATGGTTATTAGTAACGTCGGTAGAAACATATATAGTTAGGAATTATTAACGTGGAAAATTAACAATTACTTACAAATCTGTCAAGCAAAAACAAATACAGTTTGTTTTGTTTGTGGTCAAACCAAGTATATTCAACGCGCACGCATCTGCATTTGTATCAGTACTGAGGTTTCCAGAGGTCTTGAAAGTTTTCAATCGTCTCGTATGGTCCAAAAGCCTTGCAAAAAAAGAATGAAATAATTACATTAGAATAAATAACCCTGAAATACACACGCGTACTAATCAGTATGTGACATTATAGTATATTTGCAAATTGGTTATGAAACTTGTACCTCTAGAGCCTCAAAAGTTGAAGACATTTTAGTTGTCTTTGTTGCTTACACGTAGCTAGTTGAAATATGTATAGTTATTTCAAGTTGGTATGACAATTTGACAATGGATTGTATATATATATATTTGTTATGAACCGGACACTAAACATTAACGTGGAGCATATAGTGTGGCCTGAATTGTAGCTGCTTGTTTATGTATGGTCAAAAGTTTATTTCGGTTATAAATGGTTTTGGTATGGTCAAAATTTGATTTTCGGTTATAAATTAAACGGAAATTGTTTCTAGAAATTGTTGATATATAGCCTGTTATATATGCTTTTCGGTTATAAATTTTTGTATCCCAAAATGCTTTGCATGAATTGTAGATGGTTGTTTATGTATGGTCAAAAGTGGATTTTCGGTTAAAAAATGGTTTTGGTATGGTCAAAATTTGATTTTCGGTTATAAATTAAACGGCTTTTGTTTCTAAAAATTGTTGATATACAGCCCGTTATATATGCTTTTCGGTTATAAATGAGTTTGGTATAGTCAATTGTTGCTATAACTAAAGCGGTATAGTTAATGTTAGTGATAAATCGGTTGAAGTAACAGGTTAATAGGGGAAGTGTGGGTGGTTTTAAATAAAATGTAATGTAGAGCAAGTGGTTAACACATAGTCCTAAGTTAGGAGAGGTCCTAGGTTTGAATCTTAAAGGCTGTGATATATTTTTTTTAAGGCAGAGAAGTAAGTAACAAAAGAGGAAAGCTCCTTAAAATTAAGTTTAAGGAGGTCCTTAAAAGTTGCCTAATGTGGTAAGCCTAAATGCATTATATATTAGTAAGATAGATAGATGGATACTTGTGTGAAGCACACATACTTTAGTTAAACCCCAATCCAATTTATTTATTAAACCCCTATCCAATTTATTATTTTGGCTAACAAATAGTATAACTGAGTAAGATTATGTATCACATCCCTAGGGTTCGACATAAATTTCGGTTAGTTTATACTATTATGTGGGTTCATTACCCGTGTATATTCTAGTCTGTATTTCCAGTAAAACACTTGCGTGCGAGAGAATTAACAACTCGTTGCTAAATTGTATATGCATATGAGCATACCTAAAAAATAAATGGATGATTGAGATGATATTAACCGACTAGATTAGGAAGATCCAAACAATTTCTTTTTAAATATTTTTTTTGGTAAAAAGTCTAACATTTGATCAAAATTGAGAACCAAAAGTCAAAGAAAATAGAAAATTTTACTATTATTTACTTATATGTTAATATTAGATTTAAAAAAAAATAAAATATTTATTCCTAAAATTTGTTCCTACTCATATTCAGCCAGTTTGATAAAATGACATGTATACTTTATTAATTCAGATGCCTATAAACCTTGAATTATATTGATTGAATTCATATAGAATACTCAGTTTTATATACAAGTCTACGAAGACCAAAAATATAAAATAAAGTCTTATAATAATTATTTTTCTATGTAACAACGTCCCAACTCGCATTAGAAAAATGACTATGAAAATGCAATAAAAAATATGCAAAAATTTTCATTGGATCTGGGTTTTTCTTAACAGCGATGGCTATTCATTTAAGTCTTCGGGTAGCACCACTAGACCTTCAACAAGGTGGAAATTCTCGTATTCTTTATGTACACGTTCTTGTGGCTCGGATGAGTATTCTTGTTTATATCGCTACAGCTATAAACACGTTTTTGTTCCTATTTACAAAACATCCCCTTTTTCTTCGCTCTTTCGGAACCGGTAAAGTCTTATTTTTTTTAACAGCTAGTTAGTAAGTTAGTGGTTCGAACCTATATAGTGACATCCACAAGGGACAATATGCCTTCCCTCGAACCCTCCACCTATGTGGAATAAACCCCACCATTTGTCCACGACGGGACTTGAACCCATGACCTATAGGTCATAGGTAACACCTTATCTTTTTTACCAATAGCACTAGGCTAGAAACCTTGGTAATATATATATATATATATATATATATATATATATATATATATATATATATATATATATATATGAGGTTCATTTATTTACAGAACCCAATAAGGTTATAGAACCGGCACAACCCGTCTTAGCCAATCAGAATTTAGAAAAATAATTTTGAATTATTTAAATTATAGTAATTAATCAGGGGTATTGAAGACATTTAACATTTTTATTTTTTGGTTCTTTTTTGAAATTTCCGAATATTAAGGTTTTATTTTTGGAAATTAACTATTGTCGATTGTTATTTATTTAAACTAGTTGAACATGTATGTTTTTTACGCTATAAACATGTATGTTTTATTTAAGAGTTTACCAGAAATTTATTGTAGTGTTGAACATGTATAGTTTTATTCTATAAAACATTTATGTTATATTGAGGGGTTCACCGGAATTTTATCGTTCTGCTGAACATGTATGTTTTCTTGGTATAAACATGTATGTTGTACTAAGAACATCAAAAATAATGAATACAATAAATGCACGAATAAAACGTATGTATCAACACAATAAAACTTATGTTACTCTAATCAACAACATATATCCAAACTCTCAAGATCTAATCATCAACACCAATGTTTTATGGAAGACTTTTAAACCACAATCCCCATGAAACCATAAACATTGATGTCCCCATTTAACCATAAACATTGATGTAATGAAGCAGCAACAAACACCCCTTAGCAAACATTCTATTTGCAGCATGCTGAATTTGAAGTTGAATTTAGAGTTTTTTTTTACATTTATAGTCAACTGGGGAAAAGCTTCCACACATCCGAAAAAAATCCAAAATCTTCAATTAAAAAGATGAAATAGCAAGTCTTCAATCCCAAATCTGAAACATTTATATCTTCTTTATATAAATCAAATGTTAAGCAAAAATTAATAACATAGGTCCAAATCAAGCAATAAATCGCACGTTGTTACGGTTCAAAAAGAGTATAGAAACCGATGGAATTAGAATAAATTACCGCAGGGAGTGAATGGTGAGAGTTGATGATCGAATCGATTCCAGAAGAATAGGAATTAGAATAAATCGCCACCGCTTCAGATCGGGTTAACCACTACCCATCGCTGCCGTTTCAAATCTGGAAAATCATCGCCGTCTCCTCCGGAACAAATCCAACCACCGCCTCAAACGAACAGACAAGGGCCGCAAGAAAAAAGGGATTTTCGTTGCAAACTCAACATTCCGGACGCATATGACGGTGGCGCGTGGCGGCGCGATTTTGGGTTTCCATCGTTAAGGAAGATATCAAAGTGGTCGGAAAAGTGAGTCTGGTTCAATGGTGGTGGCGGTGTTCTCTGCTCTTGCCAGCAAACACACAGATCTAAATCTAAGACTTCAAGCAAATGGGAGAGAGATGAAGTTTTCAGTTTCTAGGAAGAGATCGTAATTAAATATGGTTTTAAGGATGAGAGAGAAGAGATAATAAAGAGGATCCGATTTGACAGGGTTTTCAAACTTTTTTATTTTGTAACATGCCAAAAGTGCCCTTTTACATTAATTCTTACTAAAAGAACATTTGTTTTAATTACAAAAATAGGATAATCAATCAAAACCGTTGATTACGAAATTTAATGGCCAAGATTGGGTTCTACGAGTTCTGTAGGCTAAAGTTGGTTCTTTAACTAGCTCATCACTATATATATATATATATATATATATATATATATATATATATATATATATATATATATCTTACTACTTATTAATGCATTTAGGCCTACCTCTTTTAGTAAGTTTAAGGAGCTCCTTAATTTCAAGTTTAAGAAGATTTCCACTTTTAGCAAGTTCTTTAACTAAAAAAAATAAAGTGTTGCTTACAGGATTCGAACCAAGACCTCTCCTAAGACCTAAGTAGTCACTGTGTGTTAACCACTTCAACTACTTGATTATTTTGATTTGTTCCAGATACTAATATATATAAGCTTTAACGTCACCAGAACTGAACCATCATTTCTCTATTTAAAAGGCTCATATTTACTTTCATAAAAAAAGCCAATTTCAGATATGATCCTACCATCACTAATGTCAGCACCTACCATCACTACGCACCACCACTCATCACCATCGCTATTGTCACCACCACCGGTACTGTCTTCACCTCGAAATATAGTTACGGGTACCCGTCGCCGCATTGCGCGGGTACCCTGCTAGTATATATATATATATATATATATATATATATATATATATATATATATATATATATATATATATATATATATATATATATATATATATATATATATATATATATATATATATATAGACAAGGGTTCATGCGAGAACCACTAATATTGCGAGAAATGCGAGAACAAATTAATAACCATCAGATTAAAAGATCAATGGACATAATGAAAGATGTCAATTTTGTAATTAAGTGAACATTTAAATCTTAAAAATAAGAGCTGGAAGGGTATAATGGTAAACTCTACTACACTTAATTAAGGGAAAAATACCCTATGAATAATTCCTTTCTCTCACCCAACTCCTTTATCTCCCCTAATTATGGGTTTGCAGTTTATGTATCTCTCTCAAATACTCAAACCAATGGCAGATCTGGAAGATACCCAAACCACCAACGTCTCCGCCTAACATCGTCTCCTCCCATCACCGCATCCACCCACCACCGCATCCACCCACCACCGTAGCATAAACTCAATTACCAGATCTACAAGTTAAACCCTCCGATGACCGGAAACTATCCACTGAGTTTTCCGGTGACATTATTAGAAGGTACAAGAACTTGGGTCAATGTATCGATGTTCTCCGGCGATGAAGAGAGAGGTTTTAACGGCGGATTTTGATTTTTCCGGCTATGACGGCGCCGCCGGTGGATCTAGGGTTCACGTGTTGTCAAAATGTTCATGCGTGCTCATGTGTTGTACATAATTGCTTCTAGAAATGTTCGTGTAGTTAACTTCGTCACAAGAACTGGTAAGTTTCAATTATACAAATTCTAAGTTTCTCTAATAATTATGTTTTATATATATTAAATTTTTTTTTGGCACACATGATATTTGGTTGATTATTTATTTAAGAAAAAAGAATCATTTTTCTTTTAAGATTCCAGCAACAAGAAGGTTTTTTTCTTCGTGTTTTTCAGTTGATACCGTCGCTAAACTGCCGCTACAGTGGCGGAACAGATGTGTTGGCTTCTGCCGCCCGTTACCGCCGCCAACAAGTACAGGTCTCTGATTTTCCGGTTGCATGCGTACGATGCGGGAGTGACAAATCAATCGTCCGACTACAGATCTAGGGATTTTAGGCGTTCATCAATGAACACTTACCAATTGGGAAAAAATTACAAATTACAAAATTCGGATCCTAAAAAATAGGATTGAGGTTAAAAATGAATTAATTTAATTAAGGAAACTGGATTTAATAAAAAGATTTTAGTGTTAAAAAGACTATAATGCCCTTTAGATTTAAAAATGTAATTAAGCAAAATGATTGGTTAAAAAGTGGTTCTCGCAGTTCTCGCAATTTTAGTGGTTCTCGCATGAACCGCTCTCTCTCTCTCTCTCTATATATATATATATATATATATATATATATATATATATATATATATATATATATATATATATATATATATATATATATATATATATATATATATATATGTATATATATATATATAGGGTCCGGATCCGGTGAGGACTCTTTTCCCGGTGAGGACTGCGAGGACTCTAACAAATACTCTAAAAATGATCCAAAATGAACTTTTTTCAAAAACTTTCTTTTTTAAACATTAAAATCGCAGCATATAAGATCCAAAAAAAATAAAAAAATTTCAAAAATGATCCAAAAAAAAATTATGGATCATAATAATGATCCACAAAAAAAATATGGATCATTGTTATGATCCGCAAAAAAAAGTGGGTTATAATTTTTTTTCAATTTTTTTTTTGTCAAACGTAGTAATAATTATGGGAGTTATATTGTAACATCCCAAAACCCGGCCTAGTAGTTTATTGATCTTAAGGTATCTTATTAAATGATTATCTAGATTAAATGCTTAGTTAATTTAATTAGCCTGCTGTCTTTTGCGGTATTTTAACCAAGGGGTTAAAATACCCGACTTGTGATTTATTTGGAATGAAAACGTGATTTTTATATTTTTGGATTCCTTGTTAAATATCATTTCCAGAAGTGCTTTTGTTTTTAAAATTGGAGTCCGTTTGCTATTTTAAATAAATTAATTATGAAAGGGACTCTTCAGACATTACTGTTAAAGTAGAAAAAGCCACAAAGGGGTCCCACCCCATTGTTTGGCCGGACGAATGAGAGAGAGAGGGATCACCCTCTCTTTTCTTCTTGCTTCCTTTTTGAAAAAACATTAGCCACTCAACACTATCTCATTGCTTTTGCTCTCCAAACCATCAAACTTGTTCTTGAGCTATTCTTGGTATTCTTGTGCTTAAATCCGAAACTCATACTAGAGTTTGTGTAGAAGAAGTCTAGAAGTAAGTTACTCTTTCTCCTTCACTTGTTCATGTTGTTTTTGAGCTAGAACTTGAACTAGGGTTTATGTAGCTTGATGATTTGTGGATGAATCTTGTTATGGATGTTGTATTATGTGTTTATGCAAGCTTTTACATCATATGTATGGTTGATTGTTGGAAGAAAACAAGATTGTGTGGAAATCACCTTCAACCTCCATTAATGGTGGAAGTTGAAGGTGGGTTTTGTTGAATCTTGGATTTCTAGTTGTTTGAATGGTTGAAATGTTTCATTAGGTTGAGAAATCATGTTTGATAAGTTATGGATGTTAAAAGCCTAGTATAGAGGGTTGTGTGAATTGATCTAGCTAGTGTTTGGATGTGTTTTGCCAAAATGATTAACTAGTGATCTTGGAAGTACCATACTTGGAATTGTGATGGTTATGATCTTGATGGAATTGTTAAATGATTATGAATTGCTAGTTTAAAGATTAATTGCTAGTTGAATGGAAATGTGGAAGTGTTAGGGTCATGTTCGGGTTTTTGGCCCGTTCGGGTCAACTAGTTGTGAATACTTGATAAATGGTCAAAATGGTCGATTGTATTGATGAAGGAATTGTGCTAGTTGGAAATGTCATAAAATGTGCATTTTATGAGTCTTGTGTGGTTAGTTGTTGAAATTGATGATTTTTGACAATTCGGTGGATTATCTCTAACTCGGTATATTGTTGACAGGAACCGGGAAGGATACTAAGTGATACTAGCTCACTGAGTTAAGGAATCAGAGGTTGAAAGGTGAGTGGATTCAACCTACAACTCGGGTTTCGGTTTATTTGGTTTTGTTTTGGTTTTAGTAAAAAAACGCAGGAATTACCAGACAAGGGGAGTTCACGTCGCGAACTCCACTTAGCGATCGGGAACTTGGACCAGAGAAGTTGATTATTAGCCGTGAAATAGTTCACGATCGGAGTTCCCGACGCGAAGTCTAGTTCGCGATCGTGAACTGGACTTCGCGATTGGGAACTCTGTGGTGACGTTGTTCGCGGTGTTTTTCGTAGCTAGTCTACTTGTTATGTATGCCTAGTGTTAGGGAATACCATACATGACTATGTGCACATTCGGGATGAGGTCAGTGTCAGATGGATAACGGCTGGGCACAGTGTATCGACTAATAGGGTATCCGACCTTACCTGTATGCGTTACATGGTTAAGGGGAGGGAGTTGCCCGGGGTGTTGGATACAAAATGCTATCGGTTACCGTGGTTTTGG
Source organism: Calendula officinalis (assembly GCA_963853835.1). NCBI lineage: Eukaryota > Viridiplantae > Streptophyta > Magnoliopsida > Asterales > Asteraceae > Calendula > Calendula officinalis. Next base: position 74,020,639 of record OY970826.1, read on the forward strand.
CCGACCATGGTTTAAGGCCCGCAAAGCCGTTGTTCCTCTCAAATAAGTGATTACCCAACCGGAGATGTTTTATAACTTCCGTGTTTAAGTGATTAGTGTAGTTGGTAGTGATAGGAATTCATTCACTTAGCTTTTGTGTTACTCCCTCCCTCATTGACACATTTCAGGTTGAAAGGATTGGACGGGTCGGGCTTGGACGGGAAGTTTGACCATGCTTAAATCTTATGTTTTATAAAATGAGCCGTGTTTAGTAATACCGTCTTTTAACTAACTTTGACTTGTAGTATTTTGTGGGACCATGGTTTGTAAACTTAACTAAATTAGATGCTTCCGTAACTTAGATTAATACTTAATTGCCTTAAAAAAATGCGGTGTTACAACTTGGTATCAGAGCTTCGGTTTGGCGATGGATACACGGGGTTGGTGTTCCGTTCCCAAATCGTGGCTCGTGTTTTGGTCAAACCTTCCGTACTAGAGGGATTAGAGCAAGTGTGAATTGGTTTAGTAGTTAGTAGATGTGTACTAACGAATTAAACTAAGCCTCAGTGAGATGTTGTGTTTTGTAGCAGGAATGGCTATGGATGGAAACTTGTTGGGGAATGCCCCGCCGAATACGAACCCGGGTAATGATGGGGCCGCGACTTCGGGCGGTGATGAGATACCGAATGAAGAGTATATTGTGTTGTTGGAGACACGAAATATAGAGCTTGAGAATACTACTAGGGCTCTCCGTCAAAGCCAATCGACTGAGCCGCGACCCGAGGCTCGGTCTACTTTACCCCCTATCACCCAAGCAAATCCACCCCCACAATTTACTCAAACTACCCACATTCCCGTCTTTCCCCGAAATGACTCCTCATCCCCAAATGCAAGCATACCACAACCGAACCCCACCCACACCGTACCCTTTGCCAATGCCCAACACCAACAATTTTTCTACCAACCGCTCCCGGTAGAGAAGAAACCGTGCACTTACAAGAACTTTCTCGATTGTAAGCCAACCGAGTACCGGGGAAGTACCGACCCGGCGGAAACTCTCACATGGCTCCGGGCTACCGAAAAGGCCCTTATTGCTTGTAGTTGTGAAGACCATTTGAAGGTCCGTTATGCGTCCCGAATGTTGGGGGGACCGGCTATGGATTGGTGGGATGGGTTGACCGCTAATTTTAGCAATGAGATGATGGATGCTATCTCATGGAATCAATTTAGGGAGCAAGTGGAGGCTAGGTATTGTAGCCCGTTTGAGTTGGATAAAATTCGGAACGAATTCATGATGTTGAAAATGAACGATAGGATGACGGTGGATGAGCTCATTCTTCAATTCAATGGGAAGCTTCGGTTTGTAACTCAATGGGTGCCCGATGAGTCCACCCAAATCAAGCACTTTGTTGGGGCTTTGTTGCCCGAGTATCAGAATGTAACGAGGCTTGCAGGAACTCTCTTGCAAGCCTATGATCTTGCCAAATCGGCCGAAGGTGATATCTTGGCACAAAAGGCCGCGAGTCGGGAGAAGGCCCCGTTTCATAAAGGAAAGTATGAACAATCAAACTCGAGCAACCACAAGAAATCCCAAGGGAATTTTAAGTCAAACAATGATCGTCGGAAGCAAATACTGCAAGGTTCCAACCAAAGGAACCCGTGGTGCCTACCGTGTAAGTCCTCTCATGCCGGTCCGTGTACGACACAAAGTCGAAGGTGTATTAAATGTGGGCAACACGGGCATGAGGCTTCGGAATGCAAATTGGAGAATAGTGTTTGTTGGACTTGTCAGAAAGAGGGTCATAGGGCCATGCAATGTCCGATGAAGAAGGGTTCGGGTTCGGGCGGGGGAGCGGCTTCGTCAGGAGGTCAAAAGAGGAAAAGTCATCCGCCACCTATGGGTCGGGCATTCAAGATGACGGTGGAGGATGCCACCACTACCGACGATGTCATCACCGGTATGTTCCTAATAAACTCCATACCCGCTCGTGTGTTATTTGATTCGGGTGCAAATTGTTCGTTTTCGTCAAAGAGTTTTTGTGACAAATTGAAATTGCCTATTTCTTTGATCGCGACACCTCTAGAGGTAGAGGTGGCCGATGGTGAAATGGTTCCAGTCACGACATCCGTGTCCGGGGCTAGTATTGATATTGATGGCGTGAAATTTTCGATTCTTTTACTTGTTATGCCGATATCCAGCTTTGATGTGGTATTAGGTATGGATTGGTTAAGTGCTAATAAGGCCAACATAAATTGTCACCAAAAGTTAATTACCTTCCTTTTACCCGACGGGTCACATGTCGTGGCCCGGGGAGACCGTGCGACCCCGACCATACCCATTATATCTATGATGAAAGCCCGTAAGTCCTTGACCAAGGGATGTGAATCATTTTTGGCCTATGTGATCGATGTGAAAAAGGAAAGGAAAGTGGTTGGTAATCTCCGGGTGGTTTCGGAATACCCGGAGGTGTTTCCCGAAGACTTGCCTGGGTTACCTCCCGTTCGGGAGGTAGAATTCAAAATTGATTTGGTGCCGGGTGCCAATCCCGTGGCTAGAGCACCGTATCGTTTAGCACCGTCCGAGATCCGGGAAATGATGACACAAATCCAAGATCTATTGGATAAGGGTTTTATTCGGTCGAGTTCCTCACCTTGGGGAGCTCCCGTCTTATTCGTGAAAAAGAAAGATGGTGCACTTCGTATGTGCATTGATTATCGGGAATTGAATAAGAGAACGGTAAAGAATCGGTATCCTTTGCCGGGTATTGACGATTTATTTGATCAACTTCAAGGGTCTTCTTTTTTCTCAAAGATTGATTTGAGATCGGGTTATCACCAAGTTCAGGTTCACGAAAACGATATTCATAAAACGGCGTTCCGAACTCGTTACGGTCATTATGAGTTCTTGGTTATGCCGTTTGGGTTGACGAATGCTCCCGCGATATTTATGGATTTGATGAACCGAGTTTATCGGCCTTACCTCGACAAATTCGTTATTGTGTTCATTGATGATATTTTAATTTATTTCAAGACCGAAGAAGAACACGAGAAACACTTAAGGCAAGTGTTAGAAACGTTGAAGCGGGAACAATTATTTGCGAAGTTCTCGAAGTGCGAATTTTGGCTTCGAGAGGTTCCCTTTTTGGGTCACGTTATTTGTTCGAATGGGGTCAAAGTGGAACCGGCAAAGATTGAAGCGGTTATGAATTGGGTTGCTCCAAAGAACCCAACCGAGATAAAGAGTTTCTTGGGTTTGGTGGGTTATTACCGCCGGTTTATTAAGGATTTTTTTGAAGATAGCGGGTCCTATGACGAAGTTGACCCGTAAGGATGTACCGTTTCGGTGGGGTGATGATCACGAGAAGTCCTTCCAAACCCTAAAGCAACTATTATGTCAAGCTCCGGTTCTTGCCTTACCCGAAGGCCCACAGGATTTTATTGTTTATTGTGACGCTTCACTTGCGGGTTTAGGTTGCGTGTTGATGCAACGAGATCGAGTTATTGATTATGCTTCGAGGCAATTGAAGAATCACGAAAGGAATTATCCGACTCACGATTTGGAGTTGGCGGCGGTGGTCTTCGCACTAAAACTATGGAGACATTATTTGTACGGTACTGAGTGTGTGATTTGTACGGATCACAAAAGTTTGCAATACGTGTTCACGCAAAAGGAGTTGAATAGGCGTCAACGAAGATGGTTAGAGTTGATTAAAGATTACGATTGTGAAATTCGATATCACCGGAAGTTGGCCCCGAGGTTCATTGGGCCGTTTCGTATTAGTAAAGTGGTGAATTCCCAATCGGTAACACTCGAGTTGCCCCTGGAGTTGTCGGCAATTCATAACACTTTCAACATTTGTTATTTGAGAAAGTGTAACATCGAAGATCCGAGCCAAATTCTCCCGGTGCAAGAGTTGCGGGTCGATACGAAGAAGAGGTTAGTGGAGGAACCGGTGGAGTTATTGGACCGAAAGGTGACGAAATTGAGAAAGAAACAAATTCCTATGGTTTTGGTAAAGTGGAAGCACAGTTTGGGTGCGGATATGACATGGGAGACCGAGGCCGATATGCGGGAACATTACCCCTCTTTATTTGATCGAGATGGGATTCCGGGGACGGAATCTTCCTAAGTGGGGGAGAGTTGTAACATCCCAAAACCCGGCCTAGTAGTTTATTGACCTTAAGGTATCTTATTAAATGATTATCTGATTAAATGCTTAGTTAATTTAATTAGCATGCTGTCTTTTGCGGTATTTTAACCAAGGGGTTAAAATACCCGACTTGTGATTTATTTGGAATGAAAACGTGATTTTTATATTTTTGGATTCCTTGTTAAATATCGTTTCCAGAAGTGCTTTCGTTTTTAAAATTGGAGTCCGTTTGCTATTTTAAATAAATTAATTACGAAAGGGACTCTTCAGACATATACTGTTAAAGTAGAAAAAAGCCACAAAGGGGTCCCACCCCATTGTTTGGCCGGACGAATGAGAGAGAGAGGGATCACCCTCTCTTTTCTTCTTGCTTCCTTTTTGAAAAAAAACATTATCCACTCAACACTATTCATTGCTTTTGCTCTCCAAACCATCAAACTTGTTCTTGAGCTATTCTTGGTATTCTTGTGCTTAAATCCGAAATTCATACTAGAGTTTGTGTAGAAGAAGTCTAGAAGTAAGTTACTCTTTCTCCTTCACTTGTTCATGTTGTTCTTGAGCTAGAACTTGAACTAGGGTTTATGTAGCTTGATGATTTGTGGATGAATCTTGTTATGGATGTTGTATTATGTGTTTATGCAATCTTTTACATGATATGTATGGTTGATTGTTGGAAGAAAACAAGTTGGGTGGAAATCACCTTCAACCTCCATTAATGGTGGAAGATGAAGGTGGGTTTTGTTGAATCTTGGATTTCTAGTTGTTTGAATGGTTGAAATGTTTCATTAGGTTGAGAAATCATGTTTGATAAGTTATGGATGTTAAAAGCCTAGTATAGAGGGTTGTGTGAATTGATCTAGCTAGTGTTTGGATGTGTTTTGCCAAAATGATTAACTAGTGATCTTGGAAGTACCATACTTGGAATTGTGATGGTTATGATCTTGATGGAATTGTTAAATGATTGTGAATTGCTAGTTTAAAGATTAATTGCTAGATGAATGGAAATGTGGAAGTGTTAGGGTCATGTTCGGGTTTTTCGGCCCGTTCGGGTCAACTAGTTGTGAATACTTGATAAATGGTCAAGATGGTCAATTGTATTGATGAAGGAATTGTGCTAGTTGGAAATGTCATAAAATGTGCATTTTATGAGTCTTGTGTGGTTAGTTGTTGAAATTGATGATTTTTGACAATTCGGTGGATTATCTCTAACTCGGTATATTGTTGACAGGAACCGGGAAGGATACTCAGTGATACTAGCTCATTGAGTTAAGGAATCGGAGGTTGAAAGGTGAGTGGATTCAACCTACAACTTGGGTTTCGGTTTATTTGGTTTGGTTTTGGTTTTAGTGAAAAAACGCAGGAATTACCCGACAAGGGGAGTTCGCGTCGCGAACTCCACTTAGCGATCGGGAACTTGGACCAGAGAAGTTGATTATTAGTCGTGAAATAGTTCACGATCGGAGTTCCCGACGCGAAGTCTAGTTCGCGATCGTGAACTGGACTTCGCGATTGGGAACTCTGTCGTGACGTTGTTCGCGTTGTTTTTCGTAGCTAGTCTACTTGTTATGTATGCCTAGTGTTAGGGAATACCATATATGACTATGTGCACATTCGGGATGAGGTCAGTGTCAGATGGATAACGGCTGGGCACAGTGTATCGACTAATAGAGTATCCGACCTTACCTGTATGCGTTACATGGTTAAGGGGAGGGAGTTGCCCGGGGTGTTGGATACAAAACGCTATCGGTTACCGTGGTTTTGGCCGACCATGGTTTAAGGCCCGCAAAGCTGTCGATCCTCTCAAATAAGTGATTACCCAACCAGAGATGTTTTATAACTTCCGTGTTTAAGTGATTAGTGTAGTTGGTAGTGATAGGAATTCATTCACTTAGCTTTTGTGCTAATCCCTCCCTCATTGACACATTTCAGGTTGAAAGGCTTGGACGGGTCGGGCTTGGACGGGAAGTTTGACCATGCTTAAATCTTATGTTTTGTAAAATGAGCCGTGTTTAGTAATACCGTCTTTTAACTAACTTTGACTTGTAATATTTTGTGGGACCATGGTTTGTAAACTTAACTAAATTAGATGCTTCCGTAACTTAGATTAATACTTAATTGCCTTAAAAAAATGCGGTGTTACATATATATATATTTTTTCGGAATTTTTTGGAATGTTTTTGAGGTGTCCTCGCGAGTCCTCACCGTTTTTTGAGTCCTCACAGGATCCCACTTCTATATATATATATATATATATATATATATATATATATATATATATATATATATATATATATATATATATATATATATATATATATATATAGGGTGCGATTCAGCGCAGAACAGATTTAAGTTACAGAACCGCAGAACCAATTTTCAGCCAATAAGAATGCTTGAATTTCTATTTATTAATTATATATTATAATAATTCATGGAGGGTATTTAAGGGATTTAACCAAAATCAATATTTTATGGTAACCGTTTAATGCATTTACTAGATTCCTAAAAATAAGCAAAGATGGTTATTCTAAACATTATCACGTATGTTGAAATTTTGGTTTTTTTTTTTTGTCATTAGAAACATGTATATGTATTCAAAAGTTAAAAACAATAGATGTTATGAACATGTATTTCGTTTTTAATAAATATTTGTTGTTGGCTAAACATTGCATGTTTCTGACATTAAGTGTCGCACGACATGGATGTACATATATCAGAATATAAAAAAACACGATATATTTATAACGTTTCTGTAAACATGAGACAAATTAAAAAACATTGGATGTAAAAATAATAAAACCATAATACTTGATTGTAGTTAACCAATCATTCAGAATATAAAAAATATTGGATGTAAAAAACATTGGATGTAACAACATTGGATGTAAAAACATTGGATGAAAAACTATGCCGCTTTCATTGTAGTTAACCGATCTTGCCTTTTTCCTCCCACTTCTCCTTACACCTGAAAATATAACATACCACCATAATACTTGACTTGATATCAAAATCAGACCAAACTAATCATATTGAACACCTACAATCCCACATATATTTATAAAACCCATATTTACACAACATGCATCGGTTAAAAACATGTATACTAAAAATGAAAACATACTGATATCATATTATAAAGTAAATCAAAGAACTCAAACTTGATTTTGTTGTATAACAGCTAAAAATCTCGAAATAACTGAATAGGAAAAAGTAATTTAATAGTGAATTGAACCTTCAATTTGTTCCATGTTGTTAATTTCCACAATCGATACCATAATGACAAATCACCTCACTTTCTTTTGCCATAACAACTTGTGCAGCAATAGTTTCATCATTTTGAGCTTATTGTTGATGCATATCACGCCCATTAACAACATCGTGTAAGTATTCTATTTCATACCTAAATATAATGACACAAATCTTTCATGTTGAATATAAGTAAATTTTAACATGATGAATCACACTGTGAAATTAATACAAACCTTTAATTTCTCCTTTTAACTTTTGAGTAGAAATTCAGTGGTGGTGTGTGTGTACAACCTCAAGATTCGATGCATCTTATCGCTCCCGACATCATCATACGAGGCGACGTCTAGTGGTAGTGATGCGATTGATGTCGTATTGACGAAAGCTTCTGTGTTCCATCACTCTTCGGCAACTAGTGGTGGTAAAGCTCACGATCGCCGAGAGAGAAAGAGAGAATGAGATGTCGGCTAGGGTTTGTGAAGAGAGAGAGAGAGTATGAATGAGGGAAAGTAGGGAGGGTGGAGGAAGGGACGGTTTCTAAGTTAACTTTGTTTGTAAAACACCCATTTTACCCTTTTATTTAATTTTTACTAAAATATAAAAGGGGTTTATCTATAAAAATAGTACGATTGATCTTGACCGTTAACTTTAAAATCTAACGGTCTAAGATTGGGTTCTGTGGTTCTGCACCTTAAATCGATTCTGCGTGGAATTGGACACCACACACACACACACACACACACACACACACACACACACACACACACATATATATATATATATATATATATATATATATATATATATAATTAAAAATAATAATAAAGTCTTACAATAATTATTTTTGTATGTAACAACGTCCCAACTCGCATTAAAAAAATGATTTTGAAAATGCAATAGTGAGTGGTAGTTAAGACATTCTATCTAGACATAAATATAATACTGAATGTAAAATATCTATAGTAATCGTGTTTTAACATCTTCAATAGATGACGTATCTCTCTTATTTGTCATCAATTTTAAAAAGTATTTGTTAAATTGATCGTTGATCAATTAAATTGAAGGATTCTGGAAAGTTTGAAAATTTGTATAAAGGTCAACTTTGATTAAAGTCAAACCTGACGACGAAAAATAATAATAATAAATCTAATTTCCAAAATATTTGTAGAGCTTAACTTTTCAGTCAATACCATCTTTCTAAAGCACCATAATTTGGTACGCAATGTTTTAAAACTCAAGTTTTTAATCGACTCACTATGGTTACCAGGTTACGATTCAATCGGTTGAACCGGCGAGTTAACCCGAGTCAAATCACCCGATTTCTTATGATTTAATTTCCAAAGTGCCCGTATCATCTTCCAAATTATCTGATTCGGTTTTTTAATTTCGACGAATCAACTTCCAAAAATAAAGTTTAAACAAGATTATTGGTTACAACCGGGTCACATGTAGGAGCTAATATTAATTTTCATTAATTAAAATACAATTACAATAAGGGAAATTGATGAATACGTTTACAAAAGATTGAAACAAACTAAACAGAACAAAAAGTACAATGTTTTGGTTGAGTCTCGTGAAATTCACGATACCCTTAAAATAGATTCGTTGTCTATTTCCCAGGGTAAAACAACCGAGTAGTTTTACACTACCGAATATAATCCAAGCCAGAACAATACCGAAATTGAGAGTGTTTTTCTTGAGAGAAAGCTGTGATGTAGAAGAAAGATGGGTGAAAGTGTGTCTACAAATGAGACCCAAGGTCTCAATTTATAGTGTAGAATGCCAAGTAATGTTTAATCAAATCATTAAATGCATTCAATTCCATTAAACAAGAAATCAAAACTGCAAACTGCATTTACTGCAGATTTTTCGTAACTGACTGCTCAAGTCAGTCCTTCTGGTCAGTATTGGAGGTCAGTCTGAGAACTCAGTATTGGAAGTCTGCTGCGCAGGTCAGTACTGCAGGTCAGCGCAGGAACTCAGTATTGGACTGCAGGTCAGTATTGGAAGTCTGCTGCGCAGGTCAGTATGAGACTGCAACTCAGTACTGCTGCACAGTACATGTCGAACACTCAGTATTGGACTGCAGCGCAGTACATGTCGAAAAACTCAGTACCGAGGTGGTTGGTATTGACCCGTCAGTACAGAGGAGGTCTGCAGTATCGACTCGATGCAAAAAATTGACCCGCACGAGCCCGGAATTTCGGAGCTGCATTCGTGTCCGCAGGTCGCTCGGGCGTACACGAGTTTAAGCCATTTCGGGCAACTCAGTCCAAATTATTTGCACCCCCCGCCCCCCGCGCGTAGGCGTGCGAGTAAAACCCATGTATATGGATTTAATCTTCCATACTACTTCCAACCTTAAAAACCAACAAATGGTTTGATCTTTTTCCAATGTGGGATACTCTCCCACTTCCCCCATTTCCAAGATTTCTTGTATCAAACACCCTTCTTTGAGAATCGTTTCCCACCAAATTAACTTCCAACACATCGGAAATCATAGCCACAATATGCACATCTTCCTTCATATGCATTTCCATATTAGGCATTGTCACAACATTTGTCATTTTTATTAAATAAAAAATGCAAATATTTGACCAATAAGCCTCAACAATTATACTTATTTCAATTAGAAGTAAGATATATTTCAAGTAGCAACCCAAGAAGTCTATGACTATCTTGTATCTTACAACCAATATCCACAACTATAAATTTTTAAATCCAAAATTGTTTTAAACAATATATCAAGTTATTTTAAAACAAACTTTAAAACTTGATATACTAAACTTTAAATCCAAAAATTTGATTTAATAATTTAAACAAAACAAAATTGGAAATTTTCGAAAAACTCAATTGAACCTTTTTGTTCTATAAAATGTTTCAATCACCACTTTTTCCGAATCTATGCTATCAACAAGCAAAATCCGGAAAAAAAAATGTATTTTTCAACCGGTATTAGCAAAGAGAGGAAAAATCTATGGAACTAATACCAATTTTCATTAATTAAAATACAATTACAATAAGGGAAATTGACGAATACGTTTACAAAAGATTGAAATAAACTAAATAGAACAAACAAGTACAAGGTTTTGGTTGAGTCTCGTGAAATTCACGATCCCCTTAAAATAGATTCGTTGTCTATTTTCCAGGGTAAAACAACCGAGTAGTTTTACACTACCGAATACAATCCAAGCCAGAACACTACCGAAATTGAGAGTGTTTTTCTTGAGAGAAAGCTGTGATGTAGAAGAAAGATGGGTGAAGGTGTGTCTACAAATGAGACCCAAGGTCTCAATTTATAGTGTAGAATGCCAAGTAATGTTTAATCAAAACATTAAATGCATTCAATTCCACTAAAAGAGAAATCAAAACTGCAAACTGCACTTACTGCAGATTTTCATAACTGACTGCTCAAGTCAGTCCTTCTGGTCAGTATTGGAGGTCAGTCCGAGAACTCAGCGCTACAACTCAGTACGAGAACTCAGTATTGGAAGTCTGCTGCGCAGGTCAGTACTGCAGCTCAGTATTGGACTGCAGGTCAGCGCAGGAACTCAGTATTGGAAGTCTGCTGCGCAGGTCAGTATGAGACTGCAACTCAGTATTACTGCACAATACATGTCTAACACTCAGTATTGGACTACAGCGCAGTACATGTCAAAAAACTCTGTACCGAGGTGGTCGGTATTGACCAGTCAGTACAGAGGAGGTCAGTATGAGACTGATCAGTACTGAGACGGTCAGTACGAGCATAATGCAGTGTCGACTCGATGCAAAAAATTGACCCGCGCGAGCCCGGAGTTTCGGAGCTGCATTCGTGTCTGCAGGTCGCTCGGGCGTACACGAGTTCAAGCCATTTCGAGCAACTCAGTCCAAATTATTTTGCAACCCCCCCCCCCCCCCCCCCCGCGCGTAGGCGTGCGGGTAAAACCGATTTATATGGATTTAATTTTCCATACTACTTCCAACCTTATAAACCAACAAATGGTTTGATCTTTTTCAAATGTGGGATACTCTCCCACTTCCAAGATTTCTTGTATCAAACACCCTACTTTGAGAGTTGATATCTCATTCACCACAACTCGACTTTGGACACGCTATATACCGTTGCGTAGCTCTCACAAAGGAGAACACAAAGCTACCAACCAATAACTATATATAGCACATATATATATATATATATATATATATATATATATATATATATATATATATATATATATATATATATATATATATATATATATATATATATATATATATATATATATATATATATATATATATATATATATATATATATATATATAATTATATAGGTCCAAAGTTGGTGAAAAATCATTTATCACAACTTTTTTCCAACATCACAAATGGTTTCCGGGTCGTTCAGTCCACCGGGTTTCTCAAAAACTCGGCGTACTAAAAAACCCGGCGGGTCGCAGCGCGTCATCAATGAGCAAAACCCCAAATACTTTGACCCGCTCTCTTCACCAGGTCACGGTTTAGCCTGTTGAAACAGTCAGGTCAACTCGGGGTTTAAAACACTACTTTCACGGTGTATGCTCATAATTACTTGATTCAGCTAGTATAATATTTTAAAGGAACTTTGGTTGTAGCCAGTAAAGGATCGATAACTTTTGATTTTGATTAGTTCGATAACTAGAGTTGGGTTCGATAACTAGGATTGAATTCGATAACTTGTGTTGAAATCGATACTTTGAAGGAATTTGATAACTTAAGCAGAAAACTTGAACTTGATAAGTAGCTGGATCGATAACTAGGTGTTTGATCGAAAACTTGAGTTGGTTGAAGACTTAAATTCGATAACTAAAACTATGAAACTCAATAACTTTTCCCTTAGGACTTCACAAGAAAATAGACTACCTTGAACGTTTCTCTTGTTTTATATCTGATCATCATAGACTTAAAATAGTCAAGATCAACCCCGAAACCATCACCACCACTATCATCATATGTGATTGAATACATTACCACCACCATCCCCCACCCCCACTACTGCTTCCCACCGCCCATTGCCACTTGTCGGCCACCACCGGCCGCTTTCAATCCCATGTGATTGTCTATTAATTGACATGTGATTGCACGCTGCCAACCACCACCACCACCATTGTTAACCTCTGCCGGCCACCATCTCCACCACCAGCAACCCACCACCACCACCGGCCGCTTTAAATCACATGTGATTGTGAATTCAATCACATGTGATTGCAGCGGCTACCGACAGTCGGAGGCGGCCGGTGGTGGTCAGTAACAGTGGCCGACGATGGTGGTGGTTCCCGGTGGTGGTGGTTGTGTTGTCAATCACATGTGATTTGATGATGGTAGTGGTGAAGGAATTGATCTTGACAGTTTGAGTTTTTTCTTCTAACGGCTAAGATTTATACCCGAGACTTTATTTTATTGATGGGACACACCTTTATAAAACAGTCTTCTAATTAATATTTTTGTATTACGTTCGACCTTGCAATTTTTATATTATGTATAAATGATATTTGAAAACTTACCCGGTTTTCCACCGGAGAGACAAGTTGAGTTCAGGAATTTATCTAATTCCGGGGCGACACTGATTGCTCTCGCCCCATATCGTTTAGCTCCCACCGAGATGCGGGAATTGATAACTCAATTGCAATAATGGTTGGACAAGAGTTTTATTCGACCGAGTTCATCACCGTGGGGTGCCCCGGTGTTGTTTGTCAAGAAGAAAGACGGTTTGATGATAATGTGTGTCGACTACCGTGAGTTGAATAAGGTGACTATAAAAAACTGTTACCCATTGACGAGAATTGATGACTTGTTTGATCAATTGCAAGGTGCCGGTTATTTTTCAAAGATTGACTTGAGGTCGGGTTATCACCAAGTTCGGGTGAAAGAAGGCGACACCGAGAAGACGACAATTCGTACACGATATGGTCATTATGAGTTTCTAGTGATGTCGTTTGGGCTTACGAATGCACCGACTATTTTTATGGATTTGATGAATCGGGTTGTAAACCATTTCTTGGTTAGTTTTTGATTTTGTTCATTGATGATATTTTGATATACTCAAAAACTGAGGAAGAACACGATGGTCATTTGAGACTTGTGTTGGATGTGTTGAAACATGAAAAGTTATATGCCAAATTTTCAAAGTGTGAATATTGGCTATGAGAAGTGCGTTTCCTTGCTCACGTGGTGTCACATGATGGTATCAAAGTGGATCCGTCCAAGATTGAAGCGGTTTCGAATTGGGAGCCTCCGAGAACTCCTACCGAGGTAAAAAGCTTCCTTGGGTTAGCCAGGTTTTACCGGAGATTTATACAAGACTTATCGAGAATTGCGGTTCCACTCACAAAGTTGACTAGAAAAAGTGAGAAGTTTGTTTGGGATAAAAAGCAAGATGAGCCGTTCAGGTTATTGAAAGAAAAGTTGTATAACACGCCGATTCTTACATTACCGGATGGTATGGAAGACTTTGTAGTTTATAGTGGTGCTTCGAATCAAGGGCTCGGTTGTATGTTGATGTAAAGAGGAAAGGTTATCGCGTATGCTTCACGACAATTGAAAGATGCGGAAACGAGATACGCGACACATGACTTGGAGTTGGCGGCGATTGTATTTTCCTTGAAATTGTGGAGGCATTATTTGTATGGTACTCTGTGTACATTGTACACGGATCATAAAATGTCAACAATATGTGTTTACCCAAAAAGATCTCAATATGCGACAAAGAAGGTGGATCGAGTTGATCAACGATTATGATTGTGAGGTTGTGTACCATGCGGGAAAGGCTAATGTAGGAGCCGATGCCTTGAGCCAAAAAGTTTATGAAAAACCGATCAAAGGAAGATCAATGCGTATTGAAGTCGTCTCGAATATTATCGAAAGAATCAAGAATGCCCAACGAGAGGTTATGGGAAAAGATGAGCTAAGACAAGAACGGTTGGGTAAGAAACAACACTTTGTGGTAAATGTACAAGGATTGAAAACAGTAGGTGGTCGAATTTGGGTTCCCAAGTTCGGGGGCACCCGAAAAGAGTTGTTGAATGATGTGCACAAGTTAAAGTATTCAATCCACCCGGGAAGTACAAAGACGTGTCAAGATTTGAAACGAATTTATTGGTGGCCTGGAATGAAGTCAAGAGTAGCGAATTACATCTCGAAGTGTGCCACATGTGCACAAGTAAAATCCGAGCATCAAGTTCCATACGGGGTGGCTCAATCATTGCAAGTGCCTGCCAGAAAGTGGGAAAACATAACTATGGATTTCAAGCGTTTAAGTTGGAACTTCCACCCGAGCTTTAAGGTGTGCATGACACCTTTCACATGAGTTATTTGAAGAAGTTTATTGGGAGGTGGAAAATATTATTCAATTGCAAGAATTGCGGGTTGATGCCCCGAATTGGTTGATTGAGGAGCCCGAAGCTATACTAGAGACAAAGATGAAGAAGCTTCAGAATAAAGAGATTGGGTTGGTGTTGGTCAAGTGGAAGCACTCCCTTGGACCGAATTTGACTTGGGAGGTTAAAGATGAAGATTCGAAAAAGGTATCTGGACTTTGTGAACTATGATGAGATTCCGAGGAAGGAATCCTCTTAAGGGGTAGATAGTTGTAACGACCCGAAATTTTATATAAAATATGTAAAAATATGATAAATAAGGATAAATCATTTAAAATACGTGGAAATTGGTTTCATGTCATTTGGACATCATTTGATATGTGTATCATGTTGATAAATTCGAAACCGGGCCGAAAAGGACATCACAAAGTGCAGCCTAAGCTACCAGGTGTAGATAGCGGCGCTATCTTCAAATATGAAGATAACGACGCTATCTTGTGCAAGTTTGTAACAACAATCCGAATTAGCGATGGGGTAAAAGCGATTTCGAGTTCGCGTTGGAATTAGTGATGCGATCATCCATTGCGAATTTACACGGAGTACTGGATTACACGGAGTACTGGATCGCGACGCAAAATGTGGGATATCGGCGCGAAACCTGCAGATCAGGTCTTAAATGCGGGATTTGGGTCATTTAATGCAATTGTAAACCCTAGAAATTCTCTCTACAAATGTGTGAACGATTTTGAGTGCAAAATGTTGTTTGAGGTCGATTTTTCACCAAATCTTGTGTTATTTCACTCCTAGTGTAAGATTAAAGGTATATCTTCACTCCTTGATTATTGTAGTCTGAATCTATGGAAGAAATGTTTGAAATCTCAAACCCTAGTTTTTGAGTTTTAATTAATGGTGAAATAAAGGCTTTTTATACTTAATAGATGGTATTTTAACAAAGGAAACAAGTGTATGCTTAAAATTTGTAAGAATCTTAAGATGTGTAAAAACCTAGGGTTTTTGAAATCACCAAAATTGGGGGAAAGTATTATTAAAGGGGTATCTAGTGTTAAAAGGGTACGTTATTAGTAGCATGTGATGTTGAACAATTTGTGATTGTCATATTAGGGATTCAGTGAATTCTCAAAAGGGTGCCAATTAGTTGGAAAGGAAGGATTGTGTTTGAAGAACACATGGGAGCAAGATTTGTGAAGGTGAGTACGTGTGGACTTTACTGAGTAGTGAGTACAGAGCCATAAAAATGTATTTTACTTATATGTGATCGGGTCTATTTGATTATTTGTGTAGGTTCATAATATGTTGAACTATTTATATATTATTGATAAAAGCTAACCAACTTGTTTGATGATTGATGTAAAGGCCGAGGGCTTTGATTGGAATAACTGATAGGTTATGATAAGAGATAGGTGGTGGTGGCTCGGGGGATCCCCGTTCACTGTGACGATTGGAATGGGATCGGTTGGGTGAATCCCAACGGTACATTTCATGGCAGTGGTCTTGCTAACTGGAAATAGCCCGGCGAGTAAGGCAGGTATCAGTAGATTGGGCGAATCCCTCTTTCCGTTACTTTGGAGCTTCTAGTATATGTATGTTTATATACTAGATATGTTTGTGCTTCTAGTGTGTATATGTTTATGCACTAGATATGTTTGCTAGGGATGCAGAATCGATAGAGTCACCATAGGGTGACTAGATGATGTTGATGTAGTATATATATGTTTATATACTTATGAAATGATTTTGATTATTGGGGTCTAAACCCATGTAGTTCACGAGACTTTTTGTCTCACGCACTCCTTGTTGTTTTTGTTATGTACTCAGGTTCTTGATCGAAGATTTAGGTGCGTACAATTGGAGACGTGCGGGGCCTAGGATAGAAGAACACTAGAGCGGAATTATACTTTGGCTCTGGTTTTGATATATTTTGTAACACCAACCCTTATACTCTGATTTCATACCAAAAGTTTTTGTAAATCCGTATTTTGGAACCGTTCTTTTATTTATAAAATGATGTATTTTCGCAAAATGTTTTGTTATAAAATTTGAGGTGTTAAACCAAATTTTCCTTAATTAATGTAATTTGACTTTAATTAACCATTACTTCTTATATACATATGTGATACCAGTGTGGACAGTAATATTTTGATTAAAATATCCGAAATTTATTTATATATCTATATCTATATCTATACTATATATAATAGGGCAATGACTTTCTAATTATAGAAGGTCTGAAAACTCTCTCTTTCCATTAACAGAAGGTGTTAAACCCACAACCGAAATTTGCAATAAAAAATATTGCATGACCCGAGTTTCGAACGTGGGACCTCCAGCACCCTGAAAATCTGTTTTACCACCACGCGACAAATGATGTTTGTTTTAATACTCGAAACAACTAAACTAATATTCTTCTTCCGAGTCACGACCAAATTTAAAATGCCTTATTTTTTTATAATCCCATCATAATTACGACCCACTTTATGAGGTCATCAATTCGTGGTCAAAACCCTACATCGTGAGTTTCAATATCGTTTCCAAATATCCTCATTTCTTTTTCACCATATTCGCCCATTCCATCTTTCATCAAGCCGTGAACTTTGCTGTTGCCGATAACGGAATCAAAATCATAAACGATGCTATATATTATTCAAAGAAATCAACTCGATACCCAACATTGTCATCCCCACACGTTGATTTGGAAATCCCCAACTGTTCAGACACTTCGACTAATACTCTTGGTATGTTTTCATTTTTTTTGTTTCATATATTGATAATTTAACTGTAAGAATTGGTTATAATCTTTTGTTCGTAGTAATTTAGTTATAGGAATTGGTTATAATTTAATTGTTCGAAGGAATTGTTCGTAGTAATTTAATTGTAAAAATTGGTTATAATCTATATCCACATAAAAATCGAGTTCCAAAAATGAAGTTGCATTTAATTCGGTAGCCATTAATACGGCTGTTACACAAACTTAGCCCAAGAAAAACGTTTACACTAACTTAACTTAAAAAAAATGTTGAAATCCATTTAGTTACCCACAAAAAAACAATCAATGCGTTAAATGTTGCCCTGTAACCATCAATGCTTTAATTTCATGTTTCATAAAAAAAAACGTCTAATAAATTGCCCTTTACCATATTCCGGTTTAAATGCATTTAACCCACAATTAAACGAATTCCACATATACACAGATATTCAAGCGATACAAATATTGAAACGTACGTTTTTTGTAGTGTATTAAGTTTTCAGTATTGAAATGAGTTTTCAGTATTGAAATGGTAATAACATTTATTGTTTCAAATCACATGCATTACAAATATTGAAACGTAAGGCTAGCTTTTCTAGTGTATTTAGTTTTCAATATTGAAACGCTAAGAGCATTTATTGTTTGAAATCACCTTCATTCCTTGCAATTATATAAGATACGTTAATATTGATTAGCAAGCCTCCCAAATTTCCAATCACTTGCTACTACTTTATAATTTTGAATTTATGTTGGAGCTTTAGGAGGTAATTTATTCGAAACATATTCTTATTATCAATTTCTTATTATATTCTTTTTATGCATGTGTTAAAATCGTGATTACTACACCGGGAAAAAAGCATGAGAATGTAGAATTATGATAGATTTTTGTTGGGTTATAAGTGTTCTATTACTGATGTGCAGATACTACTGATCAAGAGTTATTGCTGCTATGACTACTTGATACTGATACTACAATTACTACTGAAGATACAACTTACTACTGATCTTGGCATTTACTACTGATCAACTGAAATACTACTGATGATGCTATTTACAGAGAATATCGAGTCCGAGATCTTAGGAAAGTTAGTTTAGAAGATAATATCAATTGTAATTATATTGTAATCGAATCCTAGAATAACTAGGTTAATATTTTAGGCTTCAAGGACTATTATAAATAGTTCCTTACGAATTGTAAACGTACGTGTGTATTGTTCGAATTATTCAATATACATTGAAGCTTTTTGTGATTACTGTGTTCTTATTATCATTCATATTCGTTTACAGTTTTCATTGTTCTTAATCAAATAACACGACGGTTAATCCGTTGTAACTTCTCGTTGTTAGTAGATTTGTGATTAAATAATCTGTTTGGGTTATTCGATCCTGACAAGTGGTATCAGAGCTTTACAGTTCTAGATCTACGAATTAAGAACAGCAAAAATTTTCAATCTTTCGAATCCATAATTGTTAATCATGTCTGATAACAATGAAAGCACACAGGCTAACAAAATTCCCATTCTCACTCCCAACAACTTTGGGATGTGGAAAAACAGAATCAAACAATACATGCTTATTACTGATTATTCCATGTGGGAAGTTGTTGTTGAAGGCAACAAAACCATCCAGACTCAAGTAGCAAGTTCTTCAACTGAAGTCGACGAACTCAAGTGTGAAAAAGAGAAGAAAGACAGAGGAATTGAACTCAAAGCCTTAAGCACTCTTCTGCTTGCTATTCCCAATGATTATCAACATCTCTTTGTTGAATATGATGATGCAAAGAAGCTATGGCAGGCACTGGAGAAGAGGTTTGTTGGAACCAAAAGCACCAAAAGAAACATGAAGTCTGTTCTGAAGCAAGACTTTGAAAACTTCAAAGGCCAGAAGAATGAATCATTATCACAAGTCTTTGATAGGTTCAACAAACTTATTGGTGAACTGAATCAAGTTGGTTATAAACCAGACAATGATGATGTAAATAGAAAGTTTCTTAGATCTCTTGGGCAAGAATGGTCTATGTATACAGTGATATATAGACAAGGAGATGCTTTGGAAGAAAAAGAGCTGGATGAACTATACAATGAACTTAGAGTGTTTGAATCTGAGGTAAACACAAAAACTCCTAATTTACCTTCAAATAATGCTGCTTTTGTGTCTAGTACAGGTACATGTCAAGAGGCTACAAAGAATGCAGGAATTGAAGATGTAGCAACATAATCCTTTTTCACTAGTCATGTGCACACTGCATTGATTAGTGAAGATTTGGAACAACTTAATCCTGATGATCTATAAGAGATGGACATCAAGTGGCAGGTGGCTATGCTGAGTCTAAGAACAAAAAGATTTCTCAAAAGAACTGGCAGGCAAAATCTATCTTACAACAAAGGTAATCGCGCTGGATTTGACAAAACCAAAGTCAAATGTTACAACTGCTGTAATCTTGGTCACTTTGCCAGAGAATGTCCTAGAAAAGATCAAAGATCAAATTACAACAAAAACAGCACTTCAAATTCAACTGCATTAGTATCTCAAGAAGGACAAGGCTATGACTAGAGCTTTCAAGCAGAGGAACATGCTCAGAACCAAGCTCTCATGGCCTTCAATGAGTCTACTATTGAGGTACATTCTAAATCTTGCACTCCTGAATGCATTAAAGCTTATAAAGAATTAGAAAAACTTAACAAAGAAACACTTGAAGAGATGATTCGAAACAGAAATAGAAGAATTGAATATAATGGTTGTATAGCTGATCTAGAAAATCAAATTAAAATTTATAAAATAACTGCTCAAAAGATAAAAGATGAACTACTACAAACAACTTATGATAAAGAATATGCCGAGTTAAAATTAAAAGAAACTTTAATCAAATTAGAAGAATGTCAAATGGAATTAGAACATAATAAATTAACTATTAAAAAATTTGAACGAAGTTCTAAAATTATTCATGAATTGACCAGTAATCAAACCACTGAAAAAGTTGTGCATGGAGTGGGATATCATGCAGTTCCACCACCAACTAATTTTATCCCTCCTCTTAAATCAAGAACAGAAAGAACATTAAATGAATTAAAAATAGAAAGTCAAACTGAAACCAATGATGATTCATCTAATGATGATCAAACAACTGATACAAGTTTTAATTCATACCACACAAAGTCAAACTGAATCCCCAAAATATAACTCAGAAAATATACCAAAAATTTTAAGAAGGGGAAATCAAAAAAACTTGAACCAGTTAAAAGAACAAAGAAAGCCCGAAAGTGCTAAATCAACAAAATTAACATGCTTAATTTACAACAAAGTTAACCACATAGCAAAGAATTGTCACTTTAATCCAATAAACTGCAAAGAATTCAAAGAGTTTAAAGTTAACAAAGAAAAAGAGAAAGCATTAAAGTTAAAACAAACTGAAGAAACAAAAGCAAAAGAAGTTAAAAACTCACATGTTGAAACTCCCAAATTTGGAAGAACTGCACAAAGATTCGTGCAAAATATCAGGCATAAAAGTCCAAACAGAAGTAACTACTTCAAAAACAATGGAAAACAAAATCAATTTGCACAATATTCAAAGGTTTCTAACATTAGTAGGAACTATTCCAGATTTAATACTGATAACAAACCTAATTATAATGCTGTCTGGTACAATTACAAAAACACTACTGACTATGCTAAAAATTCACATTACCCAAACACTACTGGTCCATCAGTAGTAAAATACTCAAAAGCCAAACACTACGGGTATAAACCTAGGTCAGTAGTAAAACAGAACAGCAGTACTAACCAACAACCTAAGACCAAAACTGCATATAAAGCTCATTCATTTAGAAAAACTTACTCTTCAAAGGATGAACCCAAGACAAAACAAGCTTGGGTTCCCAAAATTAACTAATCCATTTACTTTATGTGCAGAGCATTCAGATCCCTGAAGAAGGTAGAACATGGCATATTGATAGTGGATGCTCTAGACATATGACTGGAAATCTTCAAATTCTAAGAGATTTCAAGTCTTTTGAAGGACGATATGTTGCTTTTGGTGAAAATCCAAGAGGTGGTAAGATTACAGGTAAAGGTACAGTATCAAATAGTAAGATTACTTTTGATGATGTATTTTATGTTGCTGAGCTTAAATATAATCTGGTTAGTGTCTCATAAGTCTGTGATAAGAAGAACAAAATTCTTTTTACAGATGTTGAGTGCATCATTCTTTCTCCAGACTTTATTTTAGATGAAAAATTTGTTGTTTTAAGAACACCAAGGAGAAACAATGTGTATTGCCTGGATATAGGGGGAGAACTCATTTCTTCAAATGAGATCAACTATTTTATATCTAAGGCAAACACAAATGAATCAGAACTCTGGCATAGAAGGATGTGTCACACAAATTTTAAAAATATGAACAATTTAGTTAAAAAGAATTTGGTAGTTGGCTTACCACAAAAAGAATTTATGTGTGATCATCACTGTGTTGCATGCCTAAAAGGTAAACAACACAAGACTTCTCATAAGTCCAAAGCAATCAATTCTATTTCTAATCCTTTGCAGCTCTTACATATGGACCTTTTTGGACCTACAAATGTAATGAGTATTGGAAAGAAACAATACTGCCTTGTTATTACTGATGATTTTTCCAGATATACTTGGGTCTTCTTTCTTAGGACCAAAGATGAAACAAGTGAGATTATAAAGAATTGTAAAGCTGGAAAATACAAGAGATCTCAAAGTGAAAGCAATTAGATGTGATAATGGCACAGAATTTAAGAATACTAATCTAATTGATTTCTGTGATCTTAAGGGCATTGACAGGCAGTATAGCTCTCCAAGAACTCCACAACAAAATGGTGTAGCAGAAAGAAGAAATAGAACCATCATTGAAGCAGTCAGATCCATGCTTTCAGATTCAAAATTACCAATAACTTTTTGGGCTGAAGGTGTTAATACTGCTTGTTATGTTCAAAACAGAGTATTAATAGTTAAGCCTCACTTTAAAACATCTTATGAACTTTTTAATAAAAGAAAACCCACAATAAGCTTTCTAAAATCATTTGGTTGTCCTTGTACAATTCTAATTACAAGAGAACAAATTGTGTTTGACTGCAAAGTAGATGATGGAATATTTGTAGGATACTCAACTCAAAGAAAATCTTACAGAGTATTCAACAAAAGGCTAAGGATCATTGAAGAAAGTGTAAATGTATCCTTTAATGAAAATCTGATGAATGAACAGGGAAATGGTCCAGATTGGTTATTTAACATTGATAATCTAACCAAATCTTTTGATGTTAATTATGATTATAATGCAGGAGATTCAAATAACCAAAACCAACAAAGAGGATCATCATCAAATGGAAGTCAAGACATTATGAAATATATCTTTGTTAATACTGATCCCCAGTTGATACTGAGGACAGTAGTAACTCTGATAACCCTAGCCTTCTTGACACCAGTAATAACTCCAACTTACAAGATACTACTGATCCCAGTAGTAACTCAGAACCTCAAAGATTTGATGATGAACCAAACCATAATGATGTCAGTAACAACAATGAACCACCAGAAATTAATGAAGAAGATGTTACTACTGACACCAGTAGCAATGAAGAATCCCCACAAAATACAAACAATCAAGAAGAAACATGGACATATGCACAAATCCCTGAATCCAATGAGTCAATCTTGACAGTCAAGTAACTGTTGACAAAGTTCATGGCACCAGAACTGAAAAGAATCATCCTTTGGACCAAGTCCTCAGTGATGTGAATTCAACCATGCAGACAAGAAGCAAATTTAATTCTACCATAAATTTAAATGTTTGTAACATCAGTCTAATTTCTAATAAATGTGTATGAATGCTTTCTGTCACAGGAGGAACCAAAGAAGATTCAACAAGCTATGAAAGACTCAAATTGGATTATAGCAATGCAAGAAGAACTTCTTCAATTCAAATTACAAGCTGTATGGACTCTTGTACCTCTACCAAAAGGAAAACGAGCCATTGGAACAAGATGGATCTTCAGAAACAAGAAAGATGAAAGAGGTATAGTGATAAAAAACAAAGCAAGACTTGTAGCCCAATGATACACACAAGAAGAACGTATAGACTATGATGAAGTGTATGCACCTGTTGCTAGAATTGAAGCAATAAGAATATTTCTGGCATATGCTTCATACAAGAAGATCAAAGTCTACCAAATGTATGTGAAAAGTGCTTTCCTTTATGGGAAAATTGAAGAAGAAGTGTATGTGTGTCAACCTCCAGGATTCAAAGATCCAGAACATGATGACTATGTGTACAAACTAGACAAAGCTCTATATGGCCTTCATCAGGCACCAAGAGCCTGGTACGACACATTGTCATCATATTTACTGAAAAACAATTTCAAAAGAGGTGCAATTGACAAAACATTGTTCACAAGAAAGGTCAAAGATGATATACTACTGGTCCAAATATATGTAGATGATATCATCTTTGGTTCAACAAATGATCAACTATGCAAAGAATTTGAAGAACTGATGCAGATCAAGTTCAAGATGAGCTCAATGGGTCCAATGAACTTCTTCCTTGGACTCCGGATCAATCAAAGATCAGATGGAATTTTGATCAACCAATCAAAATATGTCAGAGACATTTTGGAGAAATTTACAATGAAAGACTGCAAAAGTGCAAGCACTCCAATGGAAACTCACAAACACCTACATCCTGATGTTGAAGGGGAGGATGTAGATGAACACCTTTACAGATCTATGATAGGCTCTTTAATGTATTTAACTGCATCAAGGCCTGACATTATGTATAGTGTTTGTGTATGTGCCAGGTATCAAGCAAGACCTAAGGAACTACACTTACAAGCTGTCAAAAGAATCTTTAGATACTTGAAGGGAAAACCTTCTCTTGGTCTTTGGTATCCTCATGCATCACCATTTGAACTCATAGCCTACACAGATAGTGACTATGGTGGTGAATGTCAAGATAGAAAATCTACTACTGGTGGATGTCAATTCTTTGGATCAAGATTGGTGTCATGGCAATGCAAGAAACAAACCAATGTTTCAACATCAACTGCTGAAGCGGAGTATGTAGCTGCATCTGCTTGCTATGCTCAAGTTCTATGGATTCAAAATCAACTCCTAGACTTTGGTATCTCTATTCTTAAAACTCCTATTTTTATTGATAATCAAAGTGCTATCAGTATTGTGAATAATCCAGTAAAACATTCAATAACAAAACACATTGAAATAAGATTTCATTTCATAAGGGATTGTAATGAAAAGAAATTAATCAAAGTAGAAAAAATTCATACTGATAATCAATTAGCCGATCGTTTTACAAAAGAATTTGATGTAGGAAGATTCAGCTTCTTGGTTAGCAGTATTGGAATGATTTTAATAAATTAATTTCACAAAAAGAAACTCATATGTAAAGTTCTGTATGATTTTTTTTATATTTATAAGTATGTTTTACTACTGGTTATTTATTACTACTAATCATGTGTTATTCTTACAATTTAGTACTGATAGGGTTCTTAGTAGAATTAGGTTAAGTATATAAAAAAAAGTTACTACTGACGTTTCTACTACTGATACTTATTTACTATTGATCGACCGTTATCTGTAAAATACACAATTTACCATACTGACCCCATGAAAATAGCCGTTGGGTTATTATTCGAAGGGTATTTCGGTCCTTTTGTAGGTAAATTCGAAAAATATAAATAGCTGATTGTGATTAGTTTAGCATTATCTTCTCCTCGATTCGATAAACCCTACGCTAAACCCTAATCTCTGCAAAATCCGAACAAAACCCTGCATCAGTATCAACTAAATTCATTCCACAAATCACTCACTCTTGAAAAAATGATTGAACTCTCTGTGAAATACTCAACTTCAAAGTTCAAAATCATTCAAATGGCAACTCTAAAGTCTCTTGAAGTCAAAACCGATCTCAAATTTTCTGAATTTCATAATATGTGTGCATTCTTAAGAAATCCAGATGGTACAAAGGATTTTTGACCCATAGTAATGTTCTTAAAGAACTCTCACATCAAAGTTGCACTCACCATCAACCCTAAAGCTTATCAACAACATCTTGTTGATTTCTGGGAAAATGCTGAAAGGGTAGAAGAATCAACTGTATCAAAAATCAAGTTCGTGGTAGATGGAAAGCAAATCATCATTATTGAACAGCCCATCAGACATCATCTTCAACTAAATGATGAATTAGGTTTGTTTTCTTTACCTAAGGAAGATCTTGTTGATATTTTACAAAAAATGGGGTATGAAGGAAGACTAGATATAGTTACTTTTCAAAAAGGTCTTCTTTCACCTCAATGGAAATATCTTGTTCATACCATTCAACATTGTATCTCTCCTAAAAAGAGTACTTGGAATGAGTTCAACAAATCAATAGCTTCTGATGTTGTTTGTTTGTGCACAGGACAAGTATTCAACTTTTCAAACATGATTTTTGAAGGAATGCTTGGGGATCTATCATCTTCTAAATTTTTAATGTACCCAAGATTCCTAACCCATATTATAAACTGTGAAATTCAACATCTCTCAACACCTAAAAACATTTTTGTTACACCAGAATTAAATAAAAAGGTGTATTCTAGCATGAGAAAACAATTTAAATTTTCTGGGAAGGTTACTCCATTGTTTCAAAATATGATCTATGATCAACCCCCAACAGGAGAAGGTTCAAGTCACCCCATTGAACCCCAACCAACTCCACCACTAAATACAGCCCAAACACAACCCACTCAGTCCACTAAATCACTTACACCAACAAATGTCCTGAATGCGTCCCAGGTACATGAAATTAATCCACAGAGTGCTACTCTTCACTCTGAGGAAGACCAGACCATTGCCAAACAAATTTCTAAAACTTACAAAAGGAAGAAAACTTCCTTAAAGGACACCAGGGGACAAATTGAGTCAGACCCCAGACTCAAAGAGTTGTCCTCCAAGGAGGAGAGAGGGCATGAGGAAAGGGCTCTCACTACTGATGCCTCAAAGGTGGGTGCACAGGCTAGTGAGAACATCAATAGGACCCAGACCTCGGCAACTCTAAGTGATGACTCATCTTTTGAGGTAGCACTAAGAGGACCCCGGTGCCAAGAAACCACAAGGGGGGCACTACTGCTTCTTTTAGGAAGAAGAGAGTGTCCAAACAACCCATTTTATCACCAAGAGGTGATAAGGGTAGAAAGAAACAATATGAATTGACAGATAGGATGGAAAACATTCAAACCACTGTACCAACTGAGCCCAATGATCCACCCAAAGGGGCTGAGGGCAGTATTAAACCAACCAAATTGACGGATAGGAAGGAAAACTTTAAAACCACTGTACAAAATTGTCTAAATTTATTGAATAATCAAGGTAAAACCATGACCTACATGAAGCACTAAATCAATACTTTGAACAGAAGACAGAAGAGGTTCGAGTACAAGCTTCAAAGGCAATCAAATTTGATCAGAAAATTACAAAGAAAGAATGCAGATAGTGAGGCTCAACAGGTTGAGATCACTAAGGGGGAGAAAGATCAAATACAAGGGATGATTGATCAATCTATAGCAGCAGCAGCCCTCCTAAATCTAAAAGAGGTTCATGGTGAAACAGGTCAGAGTTTTGGTGAAAACCTGTACAAAGAATGAAAAGTATGGATGATGATGTATTTGTGTCTGCAAATCAATCTCAAACAGCAGAACAAATAAACTCTCCAGTTACTACGAGGTCATAGAGACTACTGATCCTATGGATACTACTGAAGCAAAGGATCAAGAGGTTGTTACTACTGGTCATATTGAAGAAGAAGAAATACCAGTAGTAAATGCTCCAGAGGAAGATATCATGGATACTACTGATGCCCTAGCAGTAGTAACTACCACAACAACCTCAACAGCAGTAAATGAAGATCAACAATTGGTGGTATTTGAACTAGAAACAACACCAGTAGTAACCACTTTGGCTACTAATGAAGATGAAGAAGAAATACCAGAACTCCTTGAACCAGCTGTGATCATCCCAAGGCCTCCAACACCAGAATTACAACCACTTATCATACATGACATTGATGATAATGTGGTATGGGATGATGTTGATGAATGTGCACTTACTCCTCACCCAAAGATACTTCCATTGAGCAGAGTTCATAGACTTTCTCCATCAATAACCATACCTGAAGTTATTGATATGAAATACACTCCACCATCTAAGTGTGTTGGTATAGGAAAAGAGAAATTTGATGAAGATTACCCACACAGAGCTTTAGGTCATTACATGGTGAAACAGATAAATTATGTTAGACCTGCAAAGCAAGAAAGATGGAAGGTGAAGAGGATGAAGTATCAAAGAAAAGTTGCTAAGACTCAAGCTTTTGAAGACAAACGAATAGCTGAAGAAGAAAAATTGAAAAATGTAGCAATTCAAGAGATTGAAGAGTTCTTAGAAGGAGATCAACAGGAAGAACTAAATAAAATAAAACAAATTGAACAAGAAATTATAAGTCTCCTTGTTAGGTCACAACACCCCTGGTTTGTTAGTTAATTGATTAGAATGATTATACAAGAGACAATTAAAGTGTAAAACACAGTATTAGAGTCGGTGTACAAATCCACTAAGTGTGGTATGCTGCGGAAAAGCAATACCACTGATCAATTACAAGATATGAAAGTGTAGAGTGAATTGGTAAGTACTCCTTTGCAAGATGATCTCTATTTATAATGTTATAGAGATCTTACATGATGAGCAAAGGAGTAACCGAAGGACTAAGTAAGGAAAATGACTAAGATCAAGGGATTTGATCTTAGTCCGTTACTATAATCACTCATTCCTTCTACTCAGTCCTTGTACTCAGTATCACTATCTGATACTGAGTACTGATACTGAGTTCCAATACTGATCACTCAGTATCAGACCTAAACTTAGCTATATTATTCTACATATTAATCAAAGCTAGTCTAGGTTGTTTTGTTATCTTAAGATCCAAAGGGGCAAGGCTTTTTGCCTTAACAATCTCCCCCTATCTAATGATAACAAAACAATTACAAAGAGACAAACAAAAAATACAACAGCATAGGTAGCAATATCTTCTTCTTCATTTGCTGTTGATGGCTTCATTCTCATAGAAGACTTCTTGTTTAATGTGGACAAACTCTTCTCTGCTTTTGAGTTCATCCCTTCTACTATTCAGAACTGCAACAATCTTCTTTCTGAACCAAGAGTCTTCTTTCTTGGTGATCATCCATTTCAGTCCAACAAGGTGACTGATTTGAGCTCTTGGTAGATCTTCTTCAGAAATGAAGCACTCTCTATCCTCTGAGTCAGTATACATATATCCAGAAGTTGGATATATGACACTCTTTTGATCCTGAAATACAAGGTTAGGAGGAAGAGGGTACTTTCTAAGATACTTGTATGTATGAAGGCATTCTGGTCTGTTGTTTGAGTAAGCCTCAGTCATCACACTGAGTGTTCTGTACTCTATTTCATGAAGTAAGTCCTTCTCATAACATACTGCAGCTACTGCACAGATCTCATCCAAGACTATTTGATCATAGGTTGATTTCTTTGGAAGCTCTTTGATCAGTCTTGTGATCTTCACCCAGTCTTGAAGACCAATTCTTTGAATGTCATGAATAAATATCTTCATGGGGGGACTGGTTAAGCCAGTACAAGTGATAGTAATTCTTCCTTCTTTGAGCTTCACTTTTACTTTATTGACATCCATATTTAACCAATGTATCCCCCTTACATTTTGAAATGTTTTGGTCCTCAAGAACTCCTTTCTTTGTTCCTTATACTGAGTCCTAGCAGCAACCATATTCCAATAATGTTGAATATGGTCTGGACCATTTCTTGAGATTCTATGTGAAGGACCAGGAGTATCAGTATCTGGGTCAGATTCTGGTTCAGTTTTGAATCCCAACTCTTGCTCATATAAAAATCTTTCTTGTTCTGCCCAGAGTTGTTGAGGAGTCAGTCTTGGAGCCTGCTCGGTATCACTGTCCCTTGTAAGAACATGTCTTCTTTGTCTTGTTACCAGAGGAGCAGATTCCTCACTTGATTCAGAAGAAGTGAGAACAGCATTGATAGGTCTTCTTGATAAGGAACTCCTTCTTCTAATTACCAGATTTTCTGGTTCTTCATCATCCGAGGATGATGATGAAGAACTCTCTTGTTCTACCAGATTTAGTGCATAGTTTACTAAATCTGGTTCTTCATCTTCATCATCAGCAATAGGCCAGATGAAAGGCCTATAGACCACAATTTGCAAATTATTCTCTTCAAGAGCAGGTGGCTCAGAATAAGTTTGCTGTGGTTGGTCAGTATGAGTCTCCCCCTGAGCAGATGGCTCAAGTGGGTCTTGAACTAGTGATGCTGACCTTGTTCTTTGTCTTCTTCTCTCATACTGAATGCGAAATGGCTCAGTATGAGGGCTTTGCTGATGTTGTTGTTGTGGAGGTTGATCTTCATTCAATCTTCTTCTTTTCTCCCCCTGTGCAGAAGGCTCAGTTTGATCAACCTCAGTATCTCTTTGTCTCTTCTCCCCCCTTTTGTTATCATTTGATGAGGAGGGAAGAGGATCAGTATCACCACCCATGTCCCCTTCAGGTTGTTCAAGAGTAGGGGAGGGCATGGGCTCAGTTGCAGCATCAGTATCACCAGCACCTCCTTCTCCTTCTCCTTCTTCATTGTGGTCACCATGTGAACCTGGTGGAGTTTGTGGAGGCTGCTGTGGTTGTTGAAGGAGTGATACTGACTGTTTTATTAAGTCAATATCACCACTCATCTTGTCCATTCTGGCTAGTATTACATTTTGAGTTTGTTGGATGGCCAGAATGTGCTGCATGATTGCTTGCAGAGTCACTTGGTCTGCTGCAGCCTGAGATGCCTGAATGCCCTGCACAGATGGTGCTAAAGAAACAAAAAATGTAAAACTGGTTAGAAAGAAAGGTTTATCAAATAGAATTGTGGTGTTGTTTAATTCTACAATCATATAAACAGAGTTTGTGAAGTCTGTATTTCATCTGGTATAGGATGAAATATTGTGGACTTGTGCATAGCATGTGTAAGAAGATTTTAGTAAAGGTGAGTGTGAAAATTTAAGTAGCTCAGTATAGGATAAGTCACATTTACTAAAAGGTTTGGGTGTGGGAATTCGAAGCCTGGGATGTGCTTCTTGATATTTTCAATGTTTATCACTCGGTATGAGAGTGATAACAGAAATGTGGCTAAACCCCATGGGATATTTTTGGATTTTGTGGCTTAAGGGTTTGGGATCATTTCTTGAATGATGCTACCCAACTCAAAAATAAGTTGGACATTATTCAAGCAGCACCAGTGGGTGTCAGTATGACATCAACCACCATTGTCTCTTTAAATGTTGAGACAACTGTAGACTGACAATGATCAATTTAGTGTGCTCAGTATATGAATTTTGCATAGCAGCAGTGGGCTAGCTATGTTGGCCATAAATGGATATATATTTGAAAGATCGTTTGAGACTTTGGTCAGTATTGAGTTGGTACTGGCCAATACTTAGTCTCTATTTGGGAATGAAATATATATATATATATATATATAAGTTTAAGGGCTTTTTAGAAATTCATACCTGAGACTCTGTCAGATTCTCTTCTAGCATCTGCAGAGGTCGGTGCAGGATCATGTGTTTGTTGATGTGCAGCACCAACATCTTCAATACCGACCTCTATGTTATGCTGAGCACCTTCAATTGTAGTTTGTGCATATTGAATCTCCACATCAAGAGGAACATGAGGTTCCTCAATTGGTTGAGCAGATGGAAGTAGTTCTGGACTTGGAAGGTCAGCAGTGGCTGCAACTAGGCTTTGGGCTTGAAGAGAGGCAGTTAATGATGGAACATTTGCAGGCTGCACCTCCTCAGATGATAAGTTTCCCATAATGATAGGAGAGAGATTCCTTCTTCGTCGATGAAGAACCAATGGTGTGTCTTCTGAGGACTCAGTTTCAAGAACGGTTTCAATATGAGGAGCAGCAGGATCTTGTGCAGGTGGAGAGATAGTTGGTTCTTGAACTTGTTGGACATCCTGCATCTCAATATGTTGACCAGCCTGGGCTCCATTGCCACTATTATCATCATTATCATCATCACCATCATTGTCTGACTCAGTATCAGACATATCTTCTTCATCATTTATATGTTCTTGAACAATGGCCCACATAGGAGGACTTAGAAGAGGCTCTCCTTCTCTTGGCCTATAAAAGAAAATCTTCTCACTAAGCGGAGGAAGATCAACTCTTGGACTATGAAAATCATCATAAATGTGTGTGGGCATTGAGTGTTGAAAGATGAGTGATAGAAATCTGCAGAAAGGGACATTGCATTCCCTTGTGTTTGCTCGGACCAGAGTAGCTAATTCATTGAAAATTAGGCGAGCAAAATCAATATTTCTTCCATAGTACAGAGCATGTACTATTTGCATCCCATATTCGTTTATTTGGTCCAAAGCTCCCGTCTTGTGGGTCATACATCGAATTATTGTTGTGATGAGAATACCCCACATAGGACCAAATTCATTTCTTTTGATTGTGCCCGTTGTTCCTCTTCGACCCAGAAATGGCAGTACAGAGCGTGCCTCTGATCTATCAACAAATGGGTCATACTGAGCTTGGGCGGGAAGTCTCAGTGCTTCACGAATGATTGCAGTAGAAACAAAAGCTCTTCTTTGATCCCTAATCACCCATCCAGCAATCATATCTGGAGAATCGAGTGTGGTAGAGTACCAAAACTCGCATAACATTTCTGGGTAAATTGCTCGAGGAGATAATGTCAGTGCACGAGCAATTGGGCAATGCTTCATAAAAGTCACGATGTTCGTGAATTCTTGGCATACCCAAGCTTGAGGAATATTGAAATTTGCTGTGATGTTGTTCCTCGCAAACCTGGGTACTTCATTATTTCGGAATTGGATTTCCGATTCAACGTTTGGAGCAACAAAAGTGTAATTCACCATCTGTGATTGTGATTTGAAAACGTTTTGCTTGCTAAGAGAAAGTGAAATCGTTAATCGCAGAGAGAATTGAAAAATGAAAGAGAGAAATAACAGTTAAAAAATTTGAAGTAAAAATAAACGGTTATTTATAAGAGATTTGAAAGATAATTAAGGTATTGGGAAGTAAAAACGGCTGATTTGACTGCCTTATCCTCTGCCAACGGTAACTTTCTTATTAAGAAAGGTTACCGTTTGAGCAGTATGAGGATTAGGCTCGGTGTAAGAGCCGTCATACCCCAATACCGAGTGAAAAAAAAAATTAATTTTAAAAAAAATTTAAAAAAATATAAAAACAATTAATTTACTCTTGAAATTAATAAAAAATAAAAAAATTTAAATTTTGATGATAACAGACTAGTGATACTGAGTGGTCAGTATCAACAGGAGTGATACTGAGCGCTCAGTTTTAAAGAAATTTAATAAAGATCAAGGATTCAACATACCTAATTGCCCTAGTAAATACATAAACCTTTCCTCAGGAAGAGGTTTAGTAAACACATCAGCCAATTGTTCATTTGTTGGTACATAATCTACTTCAACCTTACCTTTTTCCACATTATCTCGAATAAAGTGGTGTCTGATATCAATGTGCTTGGTTTTGGAGTGATAGACTGGGTTCTCTGTGATAGCAATAGCACTCTTGTTATCACAATGAATAGGAGTCTTATGAAAGTTGAACCCATAGTCTAAGAGTTGATACTGCATCCATAATAATTGAGCACAACAACTTCCTGCAGCAACATATTCTGCTTCTGCTGTGGAAGTTGCTACCGAATTTTGTTTCTTGGATGACCAGCCAACTAGTCTTCCACCTAGGAATTGACATCCTCCACTTGTGCTCTTTCTGTCCAATCTACAACCTGCAAAATCTGCATCTGTGTACCCTTCAAGGTCAAAGTTTGAGTCTTTGGGATACCAAAGACCCAGGTTAGGAGTACCTGTAAGATATCTAAAGATGCGCTTAACTGCTTTCATGTGTGATTCTTTAGGATCAGCCTGATACCGAGCACACAAACATGTGGCAAACATGATATCAGGCCTACTAGCAGTTAAGTAAAGTAAGGAACCAATCATACCTCGGTATGTGGATTGACATACTGGTTTACCAGTTTCATCCTTACTTATCTTATCCTGAGTACCCATAGGAGTGTGCATGGAAGATAAATTTTCAAATTTGTATTTCTTTAACATGTCATGCACATACTTACTTTGATTTATAAAAGTGCCATCAGGCTTTTGTTCAACTTGTAAACCAAGAAAGTAAGTAAGTTCTCCCATCATACTCATCTGATACTGAGTTGACATTATCTTAGCAAACCAGTCACACATTGACTTGTCAGAGGAACCAAAGATAATATCATCTACATATATCTGAATGAGTAAGATATCAGAACCTTTCCTTTTTGAAAATAATGTTTTATCAATTTTACCTCTTGTAAACTTATTTTCAATAAGATACTCAGACAAGGTGTCATACCAGGCTCTTGGAGCTTGTTTGAGCCCATATAGAGCTTTATCAAGCTTGAAAACATAATGAGGAAATTTGGGATCAACAAAACCTGGAGGTTGTTTAACATAAACTTCTTCTTGTAGTTTTCCATTTAGAAAAGCACTTTTGACATCCATCTGATAAACTTTGAAATTCTTAAAGGCTGCATATGCAAGATACAACCTAATAGCTTCAATTCTTGCAACTGGTGCAAACGTTTCATCATAGTCAATGCCTTCTTCTTGCCTGTAACCTTGAGCAACTAACCTTGCTTTGTTTCTGATGACAACACCATCCTTGTCTATCTTGTTTCTAAACACCCACTTAGTACCAATAATAGTTTTGCCAGAAGGAGGTGGTACTAAGTTCCAAACATTGTTTCTTTCAAACTCTGTGAGCTCTTCTTGCATAGCCTCTACCCAATCTTCATCTAATAAAGCTTCATCAGCTTTCTTTGGTTCAATGGTAGATAGAAAACTTGAGAAGAAACAAAAGTTTGCAGTTGCTTGGGTTGGAAATTCTAATTTTCTTCTTGTTTGGACACCTTCTTCAATAGGACCAATAATGTTTGAGTGTGGATGGTCTCTGTGTTCCCTTAAATTGTTTCCTAAGGGAGCATTTGAAATATGATCAACAATATCTTGTTGATTTGGTGTGTTGTCTGTCTGATACTGAGTGGAATTCTGATCAGTATTAGACAGTGCAGGTTGCTGTTCATCCTCATTTTGCAGAGTTGATGTGGATTCTTGTGAAGTGTTGGATGTTTCACCTTCTTCATAAATAGAGTGGTTCAGATCATTGGTTGGAAACTCAGTATGGAGGTCCTCTGATACGGGAACCTCAGTATTAGTCTCATTTGAGTGATACTGAGTTTGAACTTGATCAGTTTCATTAAACTAATTAGGAATAAAGTGTGGATGAAACTTAGGCTGTTCAACAATGGAGTGTTCTGGATTGCATAGAATATCTATGCCACTTATGTCTTCACTTGCTGAGGTAGAATGCTCATTCTGATCTTCATCGAATGTGACATGAATGGATTCTACAATCATCTTAGTTGAGATGATATACACTCTGAAAGCTTTATAGTGTGGAGAGTAGCCCATGAACACACCTGCAAATTCTTTGGGAGCAAATTTATTGAGAGTTTGTTTTGTACTGAGTACAAAACATTTACTCCCAAAGATGTGGAAATATTCCACATTAGGAATCTTGCCATTGTATAACTCATATGGAGTCTTCAGATGTCTTTGGACTATAGTGGCTCTATTCTGAGTGAAGTTTGCACAGTTTACAGCTTCAGCCCAGAAACTCAGTGCCAGTCCAGCATGGCATAATAAAGTTCTTGCAGCTTCAATCAGTGTTCTGTTCTTTCTTTCTACAACACCATTTTGTTGTGGTGTGTAGGCTGCAGAGAAGTTTTGAATGATTCCTTTTTCTTCACAGAAATCTGCTAATACTGAGTTATTAAACTCAGTACCATGGTCACTTCTAAGTTGCTTGACCTTGTTGCCTTTTTGAAGTTCCTCTCTTTTTATAAAGGCAATGATTTCGGTTGTTGCATCTGACTTAGTCTTGAGGAAGATGACCCAAGTATATCTTGAAAATTCATCAACTAAGACTAGAGTATAGATCTTTTTGGCCAAAGATGGTGTGCTGATGGGGCCAAAAAGATCCATATGTATCATAGTAAGAGGTTCATTGATGGAATGATTGACTTTAGATTTGAATGAACTCTTCTTCTGCTTGCCCATTTCACATGCTGAGCATAACTTATCTTTTGAATAATTAATTGTGGGCAATCCTCTCACCAGTTTCTTCATACTGAGCTCGTTGATATTTCTAAAATTGATGTGAGAGAGTTTCTTGTGCCATAGCCAATGTAATTCTGGCTTGACTTTAGAAAGCATGCATACTCGAATAGTTGGGTCTATTTCAGATAGGTTGACCACATATACGTCTTTTTCTCTTCTAGCAATGAGTACAGACTGCCCTTTATCATTGTAGATGATTCCTGCAACCTTTCTGAATCGAGCTTCATTGTCATCATCACACATCTGGCTGATACTGAGCAGATTGTGTTTTAGACCCTCTACATAGGCAACTCTTTTAAAAGTTATGTTGCCTGCCTTGATCACACCATAACCTCTTGTCTTTCCCACCGAGTCATCTCCAAATTTGACAGAAGGACCCTTCTCTGGAGTATAATTGAGAAGGTATTCCATACTGCCTGTCATGTGTCTTGAGCAGCCACTATCTAAGTACCACTTTCTGTCACCCTGCACAAGACACAAAATAAGAGTTAGTTCCTTTTAGGAACCCATTTTTGAATGGGACCTTTGGTGGGATAAACACAATTTGACTTGATCTCTTTATGTGGAGAGGTCGGTATCACTTCAGGGGTAACTTTAGAAGTTTTCTTTGGTGATACTGACTTAGTTTCTCTCCTTTTCTTTGGTACTGAGTACCTAGGACTTGAGAGATCAGTCCATCATTCATCTCCCTTATGACCAGTATGATGACATCTATAACATTTTCTAGGTCTATTTCTAAACATATTTTCATATGGTATTTTAGAAAAATGTTTCACTTTTGGTAGGTCAGGATGAACGAGTTTTGCAAATTGTTTACTTAAAGATTTGACCTGATCACCAAGTGTTTTCAAAATGTTAATTTTGTTATTTCTAATAGATGTATTAACATTGTTTTTAACTGGTTTAGGAGATGGAGGATTTGGTTGCTTATTTTTATTTGACAGAGAAGTCTTTCTAATATTATTAGTGGTAGACTTCTTGTCTTTACCAACCAAAGACCTAGTTGAAGTTGTCTTTTGTTTATCATGTTTTGAAGGAACAACTTTAACAGGTTCTTTAGATGTCTCAGTATATAATGTTTCTGTTCCTGCAACTTCTGTATTTGATGAAACATGTGAGATAGAAGTTGTCTTATTATCATTATATAATTCAAAAGTTGTTGTATTAAATAATAATTCAAAAGGTGGAACAGCAGAAGTGTCATACTGAACTATTGGTAGCTCGGTATCAGAAATTTCTGTTATTTGAAATTCAATACTGAGTTCTTGTAGCTCAGTATAGCACTTTGAGCAGATGGAAGGACCAATAGGTTTTTCTAAAATTTCATTTTCTTCATCATCTGACTCAGTTTGACATCCAACTTCACATAAAGTTTTAGCTTTTACAAAATTAATAGGGTTCATAGTAGAAAACTCTTCAAATAAATCAGCAAAATTGTTCCTGTTTTTAAATTGAGGATCAACACCAAGTGCAGCCCTCACATTTTCTGGAAATTGTTCATTTAAACATTTATTTAATTTTATTGAAGCATTTCCCCAAGATTTACACTGTTTTTCAAATTTCTCTTTTTCAAGTTTGTGTAAATGAGCTTTATCAGCTAATCTTTGGTTAATGTCTTTTAAATCTGAAAAATTTAGTTCTAAATCTTTATATTTTGCTAATTTATCTAAGTTTTCATTATTTACCCTTTCAAGTTCTTTAATTGTTAATTTTAAAGCTTTTTCTTTTTGTACAGAAGTTTTAAGATCAACAAGCATATACTCAAAAATCTTGGTTTTTTCATTCACTGAATAAGTTTGAAAGGAACTTACCTTGTACAACTGAGTGGAATCCCAATCAGTATGAACACTCATCCTCTCAGCCTCTTTGATATCCTTTTCAAAGGAACTCTTCAAATCATCTTCAGTGAAAGCCATAAAGGCTTTATTCTCAATCTCTTCTTCATCATCACTTAACTCTTCATCCATCCAGGCTTCTGAGTAAAGTGCTTGATGAGGTATTCCGTTTCCTTCTGCCCTCTTTCCCTTGCTCCAATTTTTCAGCTTGACATATTTGTCTCTATATCTTTTTGCTCGGTATGCAATCTTGTCATTTTGGTCAGTCTCAGAAGACTTGGTATGACAATTTGCAGCAATATGTCCAGGCTTTCCACACCTATAGCACAGACCTGATCTTGGGTCAGTATTAGAAGAGCTAACACCAAGCCTCTTCTTCTTCAACTGATCCAGCTTCATAGACATGAGAGCCATTTGAGTTTCAAGCTCTTCTGCCTCAGCATCAGCAAGATCAACTTCTGGTTCATCTGGCTCAGTCACAGTATAAGCCTGTTGCACAACTAGAGCCATACCAGTGGAAGACTTGTCAGTTTTCTTCCAGTTGATCAGTCTTGCAGCATTATTCTCCTCATGATTCAGCATTAGACCATACAAAGTTTGAAGAGTGTATGACTCAATGTTGTTAGCAGCATTGACAGAGTTTGTCATGTCAAGAAATTGTTGAGGAAGACTATCCAGGAACTTTTGAACAAGCTCTCCTTCCTCTTTCACAATGCCTACACTGATTAAATCATGGATAACAGTATTGAACCTGTTATAGAGAGTGGTGATGTCTTCATTTGGAGTTGAAAAGAAATTTTCATATTTCCTTCTCATGTTGCTTTTTCTTTGCAACTTCACCTTTGCTGTACCTTCATAGGTGACTGATAGGCTATCCCACATAGCCTTTGCTGTTGGCAATTTCATAATTGCATTAAGTATCTCTTTGGTAACAGCATTACCAATCACCCCTTTAGCTCTGGAGTCTAAAGCATACAACTGACGGTCAGTATCAGTCCAGTTGTGCTTTAGTTTAGGTACAGATCTTATGCCCTCAGGAGCATCATCAGTAGCAGCAACAGGTTCCACAGTTTGTGGAATGATGGGACCATCATTTAGCACAGTGAGCATCTCATGATGAATAGATTCAAGATACCACTGAGCTTTGAGCTTCCATTGATGGAAGTCTTTTCCATCAAAGATGGGTACTCCCTTTCCAGACATAATTGGTGCAACAATTGTAGACATTTTGGATTTTTGAGTGTTGGAGGGATAGATGTAGGAAATGGCTGCCAGGGTTATAGATCGACTAAATAAGAGATTATTTAGCCTGCTCTGATACCAGTTGTTAGGTCACAACACCCCTGGTTTGTTAGTTAATTGATTAGAATGATTATACAAGAGACAATTAAAGTGTAAAACACAGTATTAGAGTCGATGTACAAATCCACTAAGTGTGGTATGCTGCGGAAAAGCAATACCACTGATCAATTACAAGATATGAAAGTGTAGAGTGAATTGGTAAGTACTCCTTTGCAAGATGATCTCTATTTATAATGTTATAGAGATCTTACATGATGAGCAAAGGAGTAACCGAAGGACTAAGTAAGGAAAATGACTAAGATCAAGGGATTTGATCTTAGTCCGTTACTATACTGAGTATCACTCAGTCCTTCTACTCAGTCCTTGTACTCAGTATCACTATCTGATACTGAGTACTGATACTGAGTTCCAATACTGATCACTCAGTATCAGACCTAAACTTAGCTATATTATTCTACATATTAATCAAAGCTAGTCTAGGTTGTTTTGTTATC
The DNA here is from genome assembly GCA_963853835.1 of Calendula officinalis. Lineage (NCBI taxonomy): Eukaryota > Viridiplantae > Streptophyta > Magnoliopsida > Asterales > Asteraceae > Calendula > Calendula officinalis. The sequence goes on from OY970826.1 coordinate 74,060,079, forward strand.
TTAAGATCCAAAGGGGCAAGGCTTTTTGCCTTAACACTCCTTGAAGCACAAGTGAAGGAATGTAAACGCATGAAAGAAGACATGCCTGAACAGTTTGCAGAAAAGAAAGAAGATATGATCTCATACTTAAAATCCAGAGGTCACAATGCAAAATCTTTTGGTAGAATGAAGCTGATTACCATCATTGAAAGATATTGTATTGAGAAAAAGAAAGAATTTGCAGAACCAGAAATTGAAGTAGAAGAAGAAAAAGAAAAAGCACTAGTAGAAATTGATCCCACAATCGTACTATCCAGAACACCAATCACTGGTGAATCATCAAAACCTCCCTCCAAAAAGAGAAAAGCTCTTCCACAAGAACAAGAGATCAGGAAGAAATCTAAACAATCAACTGAAATCATTCCAGTACTTGATCTTCATGTTGCTCCTCTACAAGATAATCCAATTGCCAATTGGAGAGTTGTTGATAATGTTATAGAAGTTGTAAGAGAAGATAAAACAATTCAAAGATTTACTGGTTGGAAGCCAATGGTAAGATCCTGTTCAAGAAGTGACATAATCAAAGTATTGATTATTGGATAACCAAGAATGGCTAAGAAATCATGGAAAAACTCAGGAGCTGGATACTTGACTAGAATGATTGATGCTGCTTTCTATCCAGATAACTATCCTGAAATATTCACTAACAAAGAAAATGTTTATGCATGGAATGTGCGTCCCACAGTAAACATGTATTTCTTTGAAAGGACAAGTAAGAATTGTGAACTGTACTTGTTTGAAAAAGAATATCCACACTCAGAAGAAACAATGTACCAGATATACACAAACACCTTCATGAAACCGTATGATGCTGAAATGTTTCAAGAAAAATTCAATTACTTTGTGAAAAGAAATAGCAAGTACATTATTGCTCAAAGGAAAAAGCAAAATCAGAATACACTAGAAGGTGATCAAAGAAGAAAAGAACTGTTGAAAGAACAGAGGAAGAAGAGAGAAGAAGAAACTTGATTAATTCAAAATGAATTAATAAGTTTAGGGGGAGATTGTTGGGTTATAAGTATTCTATTACTGATGTGCAGATACTACTGATCAAGAGTTATTGCTGCTATGACTACTTGATACTGATACTACAATTACTACTGAAGATACAACTTACTACTGATCTTGGCATTTACTACTGATCAACTGAAATACTACTGATGATGCTATTTACAGAGAATATCGAGTCCGAGATCTTAGGAAAGTTAGTTTAGAAGATAATATCAATTGTATTTATATTGTAATCGAATCCTAGAATAACTAGGTTAATATTTTAGGCTTCAAGGACTATTATAAATAGTTCCTTACGAATTGTAAACGTACGTGTGTATTTTTCGAATTATTCAATATACATCGAAGCTTTTTGTGATTACTGTGTTCTTATTATCATTCATATTCGTATACAGTTTTCAGTGTTCTTAATCAAATAACATGACTGTTAATCCGCTGTAACTTCTCGTTGTTAGTAGATCTGTGATTAAATAATCTATTTGAGTTATTCGATCCTGGCAATTTTGAATTTGTGTTGGAGCTTTTGGAGATAATTTACATATTATAAATTTTTTTTTATTGTATTCTTTTTATGTAGGTGTTGAAATTGTTATTGCTAACCAAGAAAAAAAGCATGAAGATATGTTGGAATCTCATCATATGAATTTGAAAATGGTTACTTATTTTGTTGGATGAGAAGCATCGGATATTAGACATGGGGTTTGACCTCAAATGAAGAAAATTGTCTCAATATTCCTAATTTTAATTTATCAAATTTATAATATTAAACCAATAAAGATATCTTTTTTTGAGTTTTTAATTGCAAGAACAAAGGGATCATTTTTGTTGCTATTAATCACATATTTTTTTGTTTTTGTTTTGTTATCCATAGAATTATGATTAATTACAATATACAGTATAGAATCATGTCATACATGATGCTTACATACAATATGACAAGAAATGCGTACATACATTCATACATGTTGATTCAACTTCTTATCATTAACAAAGCCCGTGCATTTTGTAAGAATTGGTTATAATATTTTGTTGGTAATAATTCCTTATAAATTGAAAATATAATGAAGTAGGTACTTTTGATTGTAACGAATCCACGCCCATACCTTTTTCCCTTTTCCAGTTTTTGTTATGGTTTTGATATAAAGGTTTTCCAGACAAACTTACAACATTGGTTTTGATTGTACTTTTAACATAATTTAAAATAAGATATCATCTTCGTAGCTAAACTAACATGACACTAATTATCAAATAAATTTATATGATTATATGTAATGATATTACACAAATAAACATAATAAGCTAATATGTAAAGCCCGGTCATCCCAAAGAAGTTCATCATAAATGATAATGCTCTTTAAAAAGCATAACTTGGTTGGTTTTCACCTTATACATCACCACAACATAAGCATTACTTCAACAAATAGTTAAAATGGTTAAAACTTATTAACAAACCATCGATTTTTGCATTTTACAAATGTTATTAACATGCCACATTGTTTTAAATTAAAAAAATTGTTCTATGATAAACTAGATTGGCTTAAACTAAATTGAGTATTTTGAAGTTTACAACATTGGAAACCATATAAATGAAGAATAATAGTTCGCAACAGAGCGTGGCTATAATTATACTTGTTTTTATATAACGTGTCTTCGTTTTGTAATTTCATGATTTTCGGTTTCAGTTTGGGTTCGGTCTGGTCCTCGGATAGAGGTGAGCATTTAGGTTGAAAAAATTGAACCGGAATCAAAACCGAAGACATGTAATCGGTTTGAGTTTCGGTTTTAGAAATTCATCAATATCGGTTTCGTTTGGTTCATTTCAGTTTCTGTACTGCGCTCACAATATTTAAAAAATGTCCACCCAGGTCTAATTTACTCTTTTTATAATGATTATTCTACGGTTTGAATTTTTTTTAAGAAGTAAGAAGTGTTTGAATAAAAGAAGAGAAATATATAGTATTGGTTCTGATATTTTCATCATATTTATGTGTCTGTTAATTTGATCATGACAAATGTCAAAGTTAAAGGATGATGTAAGAAAAAAAAAATTAATGGATTATACATGTTAAATTTAGAAGTAGATAAAAGTATGAATAAGAAAAGTAGAAAGAATTATTATTATGATTTCTCATAAAAAAATGTGTTTGAAATAAAGAGTTTGATACCTCCGCAGCGGCTCCGCGTTCACACAGTTCAGTCATTTATTATTACTAATTAGATGAAACATCCATCCCTTAATATATGTGTGATTATCTCTTCCTTCCTTTGACATTATTTTTTGCTTGCCGGAACCCCTTCCTTAATTTACTCTACTAAATTTCTCAATCTCTTGAATTCACTAAGCTTGTTAGTTTTTTTTATGCAAGTCCTTGATCAAAACGTCATGATCTTCATCTTCCGAAATACCATTTGATGTTATTTTAAACTTCTAGATATATTGATATCATTAATATCAAATGGATTCAGCTAAAAACTTCTAGATCATTGGAGGGTATCATGAATTACTGAGTATTCGAAATTTCTGTTGAAGCTACTATTCTAGATTGTTCTTGAGTTCAGACATCGTAAGGACTCAAATTTGTATATTTTAATCATAACTTTCTCATTATTAACCAATTTGAAAAAAAAAATTCATTGATTTTGATTTCAACGATCAGTAAACCTAATGGATTGATTTTTCAACTGATCGATAGCTTTTATTTCGAACGATTTCTATAAAACAGTAATATTTAGTTCAAAACTTTGACTTCTCATATTATGATTGATTAAATTTGGTTGGAATTTGAGACGTAAAACTGATATACAACAATTACCAAACATACAGAATCGATTATCTTCGAATTGAATGATAAAATTTTCTCCAAATCTTCAAAATTCACCAAATTCTTCAAGAAAAAACTCAAATACCCATCAAATCTTCAAAACTTAGCTTAATTGTCTTCTGATTTGGATCTAATCTGATAAGAATTTGCTCTGATACCAATTGTGAATTAGTAATTCATGATTACTAGTACAAGATTAAGCATAAAGATGTTGAGATTAAGCAAAAAATGATGAGAGAGATTAGAGAGCATTTGTGTTAAGCTTTGCATTAGATCTTTTTTTTTAGCGACACTTAAACTACTCAATTTTTTTTTCCAGTTGAACTCATGACCTATTGGTCATGAACAACACATTATACAAATCTTCAATACCACTAGAGCTATGCATTAGATGACAACAAGTGATTACAATTACAAAGCATGTGATTTACATTGTGATTTAGCGTATTTATACCCTCATTATTATGAGAATTACAAGTGATTTAAGTACAAAATATTCATATGTAACACATATCAATATGTGCAGAAACTCAAGCTGAGCGTCCATTAATGGAATTTGCGACCAAGGAACTTGAGAAGTCTTCATACTTTCATGTAAGTCATTTTGTTATAATATAAGTTTCTATATATCTTCAAATATTATTTAACCCTATTAAGGAGCACAGTGTGATATATGTTCATGTTAGATATTGTCATATTGAGGAGTATGCATCCCCGCTTTGCGGCGGGTTTTCAAGAATACACATTATATTTATAAACTAATATAATAGCCTAGGCTCATAAAATCTTCTATAATTGTCAGGATCGATTAACTATAGACAAGTTAATAAACACCTTAGATCTAATTGATGATAGAAGTTGCAGCGGATCAACACTATATCAATAATTAAGAACAATGAACTGTATGAACAATATGAGAAATATTAAGAACACAGTTTCACAAAAAGCTTCAATGTATATTATTAAGTTAACAATACACACGTACGTTTACAATTCGTAAGGAACTATATATAATAGTCCTTGAAGCTAAACTATTTACCCTAGTTATTCTAGGATACGATTTACATCTAATTATAAACGATATACATTGATTTACATTCTATAACTATCTCTGCGAAGATCTTGGACTTGATATGTTCCATAAACGCGTATCAGTAGTAAAACCAATCACCAGTAGTAAATAAGTAACATCAGTAGTAAACTTGGTGATCAGTAGTAAGTCCAGAAACCAACGTCAGTAGTAACTACAATGATCAGTAGTATCTTCAATCTTTGTATGATCAGTAGTAACTAAGTTATAGAGAACACCAGCATCAACTTCATCAGTAGTAAATGTTTCTGCCCCATCAGTAATAAACATAATTATCACTAACTGCAGCATCAGTACTAAGTTGATCTGTGATTTGCTCTAACAATCTCCCCCTAAACTTATTGATTATCCTTTAATCAATCAAGTTTTCTTCTGGTCTTCTTCTTCTTTCTTTCTTCTTTCTAATGTTCTTTGATTTTGTTGAAGTCTTTGTTCAATTATGTATTTGCTGTTCTTCTTGGTAAAGTAATTCAATTTATTTTGGAACATAACTGCATCAAAGGGCTTCATTAGAGTGTTGATGAATATCTGATACATTTCCTTTTCTGAGTGAGGATATTCTCTTTCATATAAGTACAACTCACAATTTTTACTTGATCTTTCAAAGAAATACATATTGCAAGTTGGGAGAACATTCCATGCATACACATTTTCTGGATTTGTAAATAACTTTGGATATTTATCTGGATAAAAAGCTGCATCAATCATTCTTGTTAAGTATCCAGCTCCAGATTCTTTCCAAGATTTCTTTGACATTCTTGGTTTTCCAATGATCAGAAGTTTAATCACATCACTTCTTGTACAGGATCTGATCAAAGGTAACCATCCAGTAAACTTTTGAATGATTTTGTCTTCCCTTACAACTAATAGAACATTATTGGGCAATACTTTCCAGTTTAGTATGGGGTTATTTTGAAGTGGAGCAACAGGTACTTCAAGAACAGGTATAATTTCTTCTTGTTTTGCTTTCTTTTGAAAACTCTGTTCTTGAGCTTCATTCTTTCTTTTCTTTGTCTGAGAAGATGAGGATTCACCAATAGTAGACACACTACCAGCTTTGAGCAAATTTAAGCTGATTGGTACTAAAGTTTTGGCTTTGGCTTTCTTTGATTCTTCAGCTTCTTGTTCAGCCAAGTCTCTTTTCTTTGCAGTGCAGTATTTTTCAATTATGTTTATCATCTTCATTCTTCCAAAAGATTTTGCACTGTGACCCTTTGTCTTTAGAAAGTCTATCATAAGAGACTTCTGTTCAAATATATCATCTGGTAAATCACCTTTTGTTCTTTTGCATTCTGCTACAAGATCTTCTAGACAGTTTAGATGTTCATCTTCTACTTTTCTAAACCTTTTGAACTCTGATTCTTGGGCTTCTATCTGAACATCTTTAATTTGAACAGGTAATTTAACAGGAATTTCTCTTTGATTTTTCTTCTTTTCAAGAGCTTGATATTTAGCTACTTTCTCCCAATATCTTTTATCCTTCACCTTCCATTTATCTTGTTTATCAGCTCTCACCAGATTAATCTTGTTTACCATGTAATGACCAAGAGCTCTGTTAGGGTAATCTTCATCATATACTTCTTTACCCTTTCCAATATGTGCAGTAGGTGGAGGTGGAATATACTTCATGTCTGGTACTCCTCTTATTATAACAGAGGGAGAAAATGATCTAATTTCATTTTGTTGAAGTATTTTTGGATGTGGAGGAAGTGAGCATTCATCAACCTCAAACCAATTCACATTATCATCAATGTCAGGTATGATAAGTGGTTGATCAGGTGTTGGTGGTTTGGTAATGATGACATGTCTTCTAGCATCAATGAGTTCAGGAAATTGTAGTTCTTCCTCATCAGTAGTGACCAGAGTATTTACTACTGGTGTTATTTCAGGAGTTACTACTGATAGGGCATCAGTAGTGTTTAGTTCAGTTAATTCCTCTTCTTGACTTACTACTGCTATATCATCAGTAGTAGGAGTTACTACTGGTATCTCTGTTTCAACTTGTTCTTCCATTGTAGCAGTAGTAATGGGCTCATCTTCTGTAATCATCATCTCTGGGCCTTCATCAACTTCTGTTTCTTTTAAATTCAAGAGGGAGGAAGCTGCTGCTGCAATAGATTCATCAATCATTGTCTGTATGTTGTCCTTCTCCCCCTTAGTGAGCTCAACTGGAGGAGCCTCACTATCATCAATCCTCTTTTTCAATTTTCTGATAAGCTTTGATTGTTGATGAAGCCTAAGTTCATATTGTCTCATTCTTTTGTTGATGATATTGACATTTCTTTTCATAGCAGCCATAGTTTTTCCTTGATTTGTTTGATAATAAAGACAATCTTGTACAGTGGATTCCAAGGAATCCACTTTAGCCGTCAATTGTTGGATTTTAATACTGCCCTCACTCCATCTAGCAAGATCATCGGGCTTACTAACAGGTACATTGGTTTTAAGGTTTTCCTTCCTTTCCATCAATTCCACAGATCTGCCCTCATCACTGCTTGGTGATTCATTGGGTCTTTTAGACATTCTCTTCTTCCTAGAAGAAGCAGAGATGCCCCCCTTGTGGTTTCTTGGCACCGGGGTCCTTTGAGTAATTCCTCAAAAGAGTCATCACTCAAAGTTGCCGAGGTTTGGGTCCTAATGATGTTTTCACTGTCCTGTGCACCCACCTTTGGGGCATCAGTAGTGAAAGCCCTCCCCTCATGTCCTCTCTCCTCCTTGGAGGACAACTCTTTGAGTCTGGGGTGTGACTCGATTTGTCCCCTGGTGTCCTTTAAAGATTTCTTTCTTTTATAGATTGTGGATATATTTTTGGTTTTGTCTGGTAGGTCTTCTACAGAGTGAAGAGTAGCACTCTGCAGATTTATATCAAGTTCCTGGGACACATTCAGGACTTCTGTTTGAGTTGGTGATTGAGTGGCTATATGGGGTGGTGTTTGGGCTGTATGTGGGGGTGATGGAGTGGGTTGAGGTTCAACTTGGGTTGTAGCAATGGTTGAACCTTCTCCAATGTTTGGTTGATCTTTGATCATGTTTGGAAACAAAGGGGTTTCCTTCCCTGAAAATTTAAATTGTTTTCTCATGTTTGAGAAAACTTTCTTGTTCAACTCAGGTAATACAAAAATGTTTTTAGGAGTTGACAAGTTTTGTAATTCACAGTTTATGATATGTTGTAGAAATCTGGGATACATTAAAAATTTAGAAGAACTAAGATTTCCCAACATACCATCAAAAATCATATTAGAAAAATTGAATACTTGGTCTGTGCATAAACATACAACAGCAGATGCTATTGCCTTGTTAAACTCATTCCAAGTACTTCTTTTAGGAGAAATACAATGCTGAATGGTATGAACCAGAAATTTCCATTGTGGGGATAGAAGGCCTTTTTGAAAAGTTACAATATTTAGTCTGCCTTCATACCCCATTTTATTTAAAGTATCAGCAATGTATTCCTTAGGAAGAGTATACATACCTGAATCATCATGAAGTTGTAGATGATGTCTGATTGATTGTTCAGTTACAGTGATGTACTTTCCATCTACTTTTGATTTTATCATTGATGATGTGGTTCCTTCTGTTCGCTCAGCATTGGTCCAGAAATCCACCAAGTGCTGTTGATATGCCTTCGGCTTTACAGTTAAGGCAAACTGTATATACGAATTTCTCAAGAATTTTACGATTGGACGGAAATCTTTTGTTCTGAGAAAGAAAACCCATGTATATCTGGAAAAGTCATCAGTAATAACAAGACAATATTGTTTCTTTCCAATACTCATTACATTTGTTGGTCCAAAAAGGTCCATATGTAAGAGCTGTAAAGGAACAGAAATAGAGTTAACAATTTTGGACTTATGAGAAGTCTTGTGTTGTTTACCTTTTAGGCATGCAACACAGTGATGATCACACATGAATTGTTTTTGAGGTAGTCCAATGACCAGATTTCTTTTTACTAAATTATTCATGTTTTTAAAATTTGTGTGACACATCCTTCTATGCCAGAGTTCTGATTCAGTGGTGTTTGCCTTGGATATAAAACAGTTGACCTCATTTGTAGAAATGAGTTCTCCCCCTATATCCAGGCAATACACATTGTTTCTCCTTGGAGTTCTTAAAACAACATATTTTTCATCTAAAATAAACTCAGGAGAAAGAATGATGCACTCAATGTCTGTGAACAGAATCTTGTTCTTTTTATCACACACTTGAGACACACTGACAAGATTGTATTTTAGTTCAGCTACATAAAATACATCATCAAAGGTAATCTTTCCATTTGTAACAGTACCTTTACCTGTGATCTTACCTCCTTGGGGATTCTCACCAAATGCCACATATCCTCCATCAAATAACTTGAAATCTTTAAGAATTTGCAGATTTCCAGTCATGTGCCTTGAGCATCCACTATCAATATGCCATGTTCTTCCTTCTTCTGGGATCTGAATGCTCTGCACAAGTGAGTAAAGGATTAGTTCAGTTTGGGAACCCAAGCTTTATATGTCTTGGGTTCATCCTTTGAGAAATGAGCTTTTGGGGATTTAACTTTAAAGACTTTTGGTACCCATACTTGTTTATTACTGGTATTTTGTTTTACTACTGTCCTTTTGTAGTTATTACTGGTGTAAGAATTTCCTACTGATCTTGGTTTATACCCATTGTTTTTAGCTTTTGAATACTTTACTACTGATGGACCAGTAGTATTTGGGTACTTACCATGTTTAGAATGACCAGTAGTGTTTTTAGAGTTAACACCAGTAGTGTTTTTGAAATTTGTTTTGGGAGCAGTAGTATTTTTGAAATTAGGGTTATTACCAGTAGTATTCTTGTACTGGTACCACACAGCATTGTAATTAGGGTTAACACCAGTAGTAAATTTGTTAGAGTTTCTACTGGTGTTGGAAAATTTAAAATATTGTTTATTTTGATTGGATTTTCCATTATTCTTGAAGTAATTGCTGTTCTTTGGGCTTCCAGCTCTTCTGTTTTGAACAAACCTTGGTTTACTTCTTCCAAATCTTGGATCTTCAACAATTGGATTTTTAATTTTATTTACTACTGAAAGACCAGTAGTAACTTTTAACTTTTGAGTTTTAGCATTTTCTTTAAGAACTTTAAATTCTTTTAACTCTTTGCAGTTTATTGGATTGTAGTGACAATCCTTTGCTAAATGGTTCATTTTATTGCATATAACACATCTTAGTTTCTTATTTTTAGCACCTTCAGGTATTCTTTGGTCTAAGAGTTGTGTTTTATTTCTTTCATTCCCCCTTGTTAAAATTTTTGGTACATTATCTGCATTATATTTGGGAGATTCATTTGGACTTTGAGCTGTGTGAAAACTAGTATCAATTGATTTTGGTGATTCACTTTGAGATATAGTAAATTCAATTGATTGTTCATCATCAGAAGAATTATTTGATTCAGATGTTTCATTAGATGATTCAGTTTGATTTTCAGTTTTTAATTCATTAATGATTCTTTCTGAACTGTTTTTAAGAGGTGGAATGATTTTATATGGAGGTGGTACAGCATGATATCCCACCCCATGAACAACCTTTTCTGTAGTTTGATTATTAGTTAATTCATCAAGAATTTTAGTGCTTCTTTCAAACTTTTTAATTGTTAATTTATTTTGTTCAATTTCAAGATGACATTCTTCTATTTTACTTGTTAGTTCTTTATTTTTTGTTTCATAAAACTCTTTCTCATCCACAGCTTGAAGCAATTCTTCCTTGATCCGTTGATCAATCATCTTGTACACCTTTATTTGATGTTCTTGATCAGCAATCACCCCATCAAACTCATGATTTCTTCTGATTGCTTTTGCTAAATCTTCATTTAATTTATTGTTTTCTTTTTCTAGATTTTTAATAATTTTAGCACATTCAGGAGTACAAGGTTTAGATTTTACCTCAGTTTTGTTGTCAGTAAAGGCCATGAGAGCTTGATTTTGAGCATGCTCTTCTGCTTGGAAGCTCCAGTCATATCCTTGTCCTTGTTGTGACACAAGAGCAGTTGATTTTGATCTTTTGTCTGGTTGAGGACATTCTTTTGCAAAGTGACCAAGGTTGTTACAGTTGTAACACTTGACTTTAGTTTTGTCAAATCCTGCTTTGTCACCTTTGTTGAAATTGAGGCTTGTCCTTCCAGTTCTTTTTAGGAATCTTTTGGTCCTTAGGCTCAGCATAGCCATCTGCCATTTAAGATCCATCTCCTCAAGATCATCTGGATTCAGTTGTTCCAAGTCATCACTAATCAATGCAGTATGCACATGACTAGTGAAGAAGGATTCTCTTGCAGTATCCTCAGAATCTGCAGCCTTTCCTGCGGAGGTTTCTTGTCCTTGACCTGTACTGGACACAAAAGCAGCATTGTTAGAAGAAATAGAAGGGTTTTTGTGATTTACCTCAGTTTCAAACACCCTGAGATCATTATAGAGTTCATCTAACTCCTTTTCTTCTAAAGCATCTCTTTGTCTGTACACCACTGTGTACATGGCCCATTCTTCACTAAGAGACCTTAGAAACTTCATGTTGACATCCTCTTGATCCATCTTTACACCAACTTGGTTGAGTTCACCAATTAGTTTGTTGAATCTGTCAAACACTTGAGTGAGTGTTTCATTGGGCTTTCCTTTGAAATTTTCAAAGTCTTGTTTGAGAACAGACTTCATATTCCTCTTGGTGCTCTTTGTCCCAACAAATCTCTTCTCCAGTGCTTCCCATAGTATTTTTGCATCATCATATTCAACAAAGAGATGTTGATAATCATTAGGAATGGCCAGTAAGAGAGTGCTTAGAGTTTTGAGTTCGATGCCTTTATCTTTCTTCTCCTTCTCACATTTAAGTTTGTCTGCCTCAGTTGCAGAGCTACTTGCTTGAAGTTGACCAGTTTTGTTTCCTTCACAAACGACTTCCCACATGGAATAATCTGTAATAAGCATGTATTGCTTAATACGATTCTTCCACATCCCAAAGTTATTGGGTGTGAGTATAGGAATTTTGTTGGCCTGAGTGCTTTCATTATTATCAGTCATGATTAATAATGTGTGTGTTTTAAAGATTAAAACTTTTTGTTGTTCTTAACAAATAGTAGATCTAGAACCAATAAGCTCTGATACCACTTGTCAGGATCGATTAACTATAGACAAGTTAATAAACACCTTAGATCTAATTGATGATAGAAGTTGCAGCGGATCAACACTATATCAATAATTAAGAACAATGAACTGTATGAACAATATGAGAAATATTAAGAACACAGTTTCACAAAAAGCTTCAATGTATATTATTAAGTTAACAATACACACGTACGTTTACAATTCGTAAGGAACTATATATAATAGTCCTTGAAGCTAAACTATTTACCCTAGTTATTCTAGGATACGATTTACATCTAATTATAAACGATATACATTGATTTACATTCTATAACTATCTCTGCGAAGATCTTGGACTTGATATGTTCCATAAACGCGTATCAGTAGTAAAACCAATCACCAGTAGTAAATAAGTAACATCAGTAGTAAACTTGGTGATCAGTAGTAAGTCCAGAAACCAACGTCAGTAGTAACTACAATGATCAGTAGTATCTTCAATCTTTGTATGATCAGTAGTAACTAAGTTATAGAGAACATCAGCATCAACTTCATCAGTAGTAAATGTTTCTGCCCCATCAGTAATAAACATAATTATCACTAACTGCAGCATCAGTACTAAGTTGATCTGTGATTTGCTCTAACAATAATATTTCATGAACTCACAAAATTTAAGTTAAATGAAGCAGTCAAATGGATCTGAAAAACTTAAAATGTTTATTAAAGTTTAGCAATAACGAAACAGGTCAATGTATGAATGTCACTAAAACTATTACCCAACCTGCCCGAACCATCTGGTCCTATGGATGTATCTTGTGAACTGCCCAATCCATAAACACGTAAACCAAAGGAGATACAAATGTCAAGTCTACGCGAAAACAAAACACCAAATATGTCATTTACAACAGCATATATTGACCACGGCATATATTGACCACAACTAACAACTAAAGATTCAAAATAAAAGAATAAAAAAACTTAATAATAACTGAATAAAGAGACCGCATTTCCGTGGTACAAAAATCGGCAATTTAACACTATTTATGCACCTTTTTTTTAACATTGTTTGTGCCATCTTTTCCAAGACTCCTGATGCTTATTCCATGCCCAGTCCACAATCCACTTTTTGTATGTTTACTCCTGACACTTTAATCCGTTATAAAGAACTTAAATTATTTTGCTCACAAAGTGTTAAATGAAGACAAATCAGTTCATCAAAAAAAATATGTATCTCAATATATGTACATAATGTCACTCTGAGTTCATCTGAACCACTAACATATAGAGAATAGAGATAGAGATAGAGATAGGATCCGTAAATTGGTTATGGAAATTATTCAAACCAATTAATTCGGAATAATAGTTCTGGAAAGTATATATATATACCAATTAATCCGGAAATTTAATTAAAATTCCAAAATTTCAATTAGTTTTATGCAGGATTTTAGGATCAATAATCTTGGAATACATTATAAAAACGGATTTAATACCAAAAATAATTTTGGAAAGTATATGTAGATATTAATTGAAAACCAGCCACCAAAAAAGATTGACAATATTTAATTGTGATTTTCTAACGCATGTCCTAAGGGCATGAAATAAGACACTCTTAATGAACTAAAAATTCCTTAAATAATTGAAATTGTATTTAATGAAACTAATGAATGTGAAGTTCATTAATGATTATGATGGCGACGACATGGGCCCAGACGAATCAGTTCGACATTATCTATCTTTTTTAAATTTCAAATGTTTGAATAATCCTTATCTAGTTTAAATTAGATTTGGTTTAGGATTAGGATTTGTTTTCTACTTTTTAGGAACTTGTTATTTATATCGTTGGTTTGTCTTTTGAAAAATCAACTTTGGTTTATAAATAAGATATCACGTTTCTGGGAAACTTGTGCTCGAGTTTTGTGTCAACCGAAATCGTGCATGAAATTGCATCAGTTGGTAGTATCAGAGCTCAGCTTCAATGGCGTACAATGGACGAGGTCATCGACAACAACCCCGTAGAGACGCCGAACGAGGCAACGAGGATGGGTGGCGTGATCCCGTGACATGGCCGTCGAGATCGCAAGGTTGCAACAACGGGTCCGGGATCTGGAATTGCAACAGGAAGAACGCGACGAAGAAACCGACACCGACACCGCCGCCTGGGGCGACCGTGATGGTTATCGGAATCCTTTAGGACAACACAGTCCAAGACGAGAGCCGTACGTAGCCGATCCACTTCGCAATATGGGGGTCCAAATTGATGTTCCCGAATTCGATGGCAAGGTGCAAACCGATGACTTTATCGACTGGCTAAGCACGGTTGAACGAGTCTTCGATCTGAAAGATATTCCGGATCCATTATAAGGTAAAACTCGTTGCTATAAATTACGTAAATACGCATCACTGTGGTGGGACCATATAAAAAAACAGCAGGCTAAAGAGGGACGTTCCAAAATTGAAACGTGGTCAAAGATGAAGAAACTAATGTGTAAAAAGTTCTTGCCGGCAAATCACCGACAAGAATCCTTTTTAGAATACCATAGTTTATCACAACGGAACAATACCGTTGAAGAATTTATAGCCGAGTTCGACAGGTTACGAATGAGATGCGGGTTTGAAGAACCGGAAGAACACATCATAGCCCGGTTCTTGGGCGCATTACGCCCTGAAATTTCTGATATTGTGCAACTTCAACCCTATTGGACCTTCAACGATGTTTGTGGTCTAGCTCTAAAAGTCGAGAAACAGGGTAAGTCCAAACCGAAAAGTGGCCAATACAAACCAAAGTTGACTTGAACCGATAATTCCCCAACACCAAATAATTATCGACCCGACAAGTCGAACCCTACGGGATCACGTGGGCCGAACACTGCAGCACCCACTCCCGGAAAAGTGTCCCGATGTTTTAAATGTCAAGGATTAGGCCACTTTGCCCGAGATTGTCCAAACCAACAGCTTGTCACCCTCACCGACGATACAAGCCCAGCATATGACACCGACAATGACGAACCTGAAGATCCCGAAGGCGAACTTATTTATCCGGATAAGGGTGAAGCGTTGGTAGCACAACGCGTTCTCAGCATTACACCGAACAATAATAGTGATGATACGTTGTGGCTCCGTAACAATATCTTTCGCACCAAATGCATGGCGAAAGGTAAAGTTTGTTCCCTCATCATTGACGGGGGAAGTTGTGAGAACATGGTAGCCTCAAGTATGGTAGACAAACTGGCGTTATCAGTAGAACCACACCCGGAACCCTACCAATTAACATGATTAAAAAAGGGAATGTTGTTAAAGTAAATCAGCGGTGTTTAGTACAATTTTCTATCGGAAACCGATACGCTGATAAAGTATGGTGCGAGGTAATCCCCATGGATGCGTGTCATGTTTTGTTTGAAAGACCTTGGCAATATGACAGACGTACAAAGCACGATGGGTTTAAAAATACCTACTCGTTTAGAAAAGATGGGATTAACATCACTTTAGCACCCCTTGATTCAAGGGGATCGGGAACCGAGGCCCTCATTCTCACAAAATCAGCCTTTCTCGATTTTAATCGACACACTGCACCACCGATTATGTTTGCCATGGTAATTGCCGAACAAAATCAGATTCATCAGACTACTCCGGTCGAAGTTCAACCACTCCTTAGTGAATTTCAAGATGTATTCCCCGATGACATACCGCCTGGCTTACCTCTCATGCGGGAAATCCAACATTGCATCGACTTTGTTCCCGGCTCCAGATACCGAATAAGCCAGCCTACCGCATGAACCCGAAGGAATTCGAAGAACTACACCGACAGGTCACCGAACTCCTAGCTAAAGGTCTCATCCGCGAAAGTATGAGCCCGTGTGCCGTTCCCGCCCTACGTGTACCGAAACACGGTGGCGCTTACCGAATGTGCATTGATAGTCGTGCTGTCAACAAAATAACTATCAAATATCGATTTCCTATACCACGGTTTGAATACCTACTTGACCAATTACACGGTGCATTGATATTTTCAAAAATCGACCTTCGTAGTGGGTATCATCAAATCCGGATGCGCCCCGGAGATGAGTGGAAGACCGCTTTTAAAACACGGGATGGTCTTTACGAATGGATGGTCATGCCCCATGGTTTATCAAACACCCCGAGTACTTTCATGCGATTGATGCATGTCTTCAAGGACCTCATCGGGCGGTGCGTGGTTGTGTATTTCGATGACATCCATGTTTTTAGTCACGATTTGACCCAACACATCCGCCACCTGCGGGATTCTTCACCATCTTACAAACTCAAAAATTATTTGCAAACCGATCCAAGTGCCACTTTATATCACATGAAGTACTTTTTTTGGGTTATATTGTCTCGGAAACGGCATCCGCATGGACGAATCCAAGGTAGAAGCAATCACGACATGGCCCACACCGACATCGGTTCACGAGGTACGAAGTTTTCATGGTTTAGCTTTGTTTTACCGGCGCTTTATTCGGCATTTTAGCTCCATTGTCGCTCCTATCACGGATTGTATTAAAGGGAGTCATTTCGTGTGGACCCCTGCCGCTAACAAAGCCTTTGAAGAATTAAAGGCACGGGTGACCCAAGCCCCGGTGTTAGCTTTACCCAATTTCCAGGTTGCTTTTCAAGTAGAGTGTGACGCGTCCGGGGTAGGGATCGGTGGTGTCATTAGCCAAAACAGTCGTCCCATCGCTTTCTCTAGCGAAAAACTCAATGATGCGAGACTGAAGTATAGCACATACGACAAAGAATTTTATGCGATCATAAGGAGTTTGGAGTATTGGCGACACTACTTATTACCGAGAGAATTTGTGTTGTATTCCGATCACCAAGCCCTTTGATTCATTAGGTGTCAACATAAACTCAACTCGAGACACGCTAAGTGGGTCGAATACCTTCAGGACTTCTCCTTTGTCATCCGCCATAAAGCAGGCACGAGCAACACTGTTGCGGATGCTCTCAGCCGCCGAAGTGCCCTGCTGACGTCACTCCAAGTCCAAGTTGAAGGGTTTGAAATTTTCCGCAATCTATACATTGATGATCCCGATTTTTCAGATATGTGGAAACTGTGTCAACCACCAAACGGGTCATCGGGAAAACCTTACTCAATCCACGATGGTTTTTTGTTTAAACACCATCGGTTATGTGTTCCAAGGTGTTCCTTAAGGGACGCCATTATCTTAGAAAGCCACCAAGGGGGATTAGCGGGTCATTTTGGACGAGACAAAACGACGAAACTAGTACAAGAACGTTTTTTTTTTTTTGCCTAAATTGATTACAGATGTATCACGTATTATTGACCGGTGCAGAAGTTGTCATATCGCTAAGTCACAACATTCGAACGCGGGCCTCTATACCCCACTCCCAGTATCGGACGGCCCTTGGGAAGACGTTAGTCTTGATTTTGTGGTTGGTCTTCCTCGAACCCAACGACAAAAAGATTCTATTATGGTTGTGGTTGACCGCTTTTCTAAAATGTCTCATTTTATTCCGTGTGCCAAAACATGACACTAGCCAGGT
Organism: Calendula officinalis; assembly: GCA_963853835.1. Classification (NCBI taxonomy): domain Eukaryota; kingdom Viridiplantae; phylum Streptophyta; class Magnoliopsida; order Asterales; family Asteraceae; genus Calendula; species Calendula officinalis. The sequence continues at coordinate 74,077,657 of OY970826.1, forward strand.
TGCACGCCTCTACTTTGCTGAGATTGTCAAATTACACGGCATCCCTAAAACGTTAACATCTGACCGTGACGCCAATTTTGTGGGCCATTTTTGGCGAACCTTGTGGAAAAGGTTGGGGTATCGCGTGCATTTTAGTAGTGCACACCACCCACAAAGTGATGGTCAGACGGAAGTAACGAACCGGAGCCTCGGGAATCTTCTACGTAGTCTTGTTGGTAATAATCCCCGACAATGGGATGTGATACTTCCCCAAGCCGAATTTGCTTATAACCGATGTGCCCATCGGTCTACGGGGCGTAGCCCGTTTTTTGTAGTCTATGGTCGAAACCCTTTTACCCCATTGGATCTCTCACCGACAGCCGCAACTGAACATTTCTGTGCACAAGGGGAGGAGAGAGCGGAACAAATCAAGGCAATACATCAACAAGTTAAAGAACAAATTATTAACAATAATATTATTTAACAACGTCGTGCTAATGTGCATCGTAAGAGGGTGGTTTTTAAGGATGGTGATCTAGTATGGATTCATTTAAGCAAAGAAGGTTTCCAAAGGGACGTGCGAGGAAACTTCAACCTCGCGCGAATGGACCGTTCAAAGTGTTGGAGCGTATAAATGATAATGCGTATAAAATTGAGTTGCCTAGTCATTACAATGTGTCCGCCACATTCAATGTTGCTGATTTAAAGCCTTTTCTTCCTGAGGAGGATGCCCAGTTTGACTCGAGGACGAGTCCTTTCGAAGAGGAGGAGAATGATGGCGACGACATGGGCTAATTCTCTGACCCGACCCGGACTGGTTCGGACCCAGACGAATCAGTTCGGCATTATCTATCTTTTTTAAATTTCAATTGTTTGAATAATCCTTATCTAGTTTAAATTAGATTTGGTTTAGGATTAGGATTTGTTTTCTACTTTTTAGGAACTTGTTATTTATATCGTTGGTTTGTCTTTTGAAAAATCAGCTTTGGTTTATTAATAAGATATCACGTTTCTGGGAAAATTGTGCTCAAGTTTTGTGTCAACCGAAATCGTGCAAGAAATTGCATCAGATTATATATACATTTTTATGAATACTCAAGATTATTAAATGTCTCTTATCTTGAGTTATAGCCAAACCCTATTTAATTTGGTCTGAAAATTTCAATGTTTTGTTTAATTGCAGTAGTTTTGATATTGTTGCCGTGAATTTTGGCAATAATTGTAATTGTGGTTCTTTTTGAGCAGCAACAAATTGACCAGGAACTCAATATTCTATATTAGCCTGAAAAGTTAACCCTAAAATCAATTAAAACAACCACCAACAAATTGACCGAAACATCATTACTCTTATAAATTGAAAGATTAATCGAAAGCATATCTACATTATAATCAGTTGATGGTGGTTGTTTCAATTGACAGCTAAATTAATCATAGGATTCATATTTAACTTCTTCCATAGAATATATAGATACATAAATCTGTAAAAAACCCTAGATATAAATAATTGAGTTAGACCCTGTAAACAAGTCAACTAAAATAACCCATATCCAACACATAGAATCTCAGTTGGTTTTCATTAGAGTAGAAAAATAGGCTTAATTTGTTTATTTGACCCGTTTGAGTTTAACTCGTCACCTTATTGACCCGTTTTAGCTTAATTTGCTTATTTGACCCGTTTTAGCTTTAATTGTTTATTTGACCCATTTAGGGTTCCCAAAGATTGAAGGAACTAAATGACTACAATTCTTCACCACCTCATATTAACTTTGATCCTGGAATTTTAAGCAATTGTGTTCGAACATATCTTTCTTTGTCAACTGCATAAATCTTTATAATTACAATGGTGGATTATGATGAACCTAAATTATAATACTTAATCTTAATATACATTATCGCAACGATATCTAGTCATATCCATTCGTTAAATGCAATTTCTAAAGATATTAGGAAAGAACTTGTGTTTATCTTTTTCTTGGACATCTTTTTCAAGTTTTTATCTATATACAATGTAAAAGACAATTTAATACCATAAGGGTAAATTCTATAAAATAACAATCTATTTTATGGAATTTACCCAACTACATGGGACTTTAAAATTAGGTTAACTGGGTCATTTCTGTTAAGAAACTTACCTTCCAATGACAACAACATATCCTCTTGTCAGAATCATGATTTCCTAAGTCTACTTTCATCACATTCAGCTTCTTCATAATCATGCATTTTCTTCTCATCAATTATACCTGCAAAAACACAACAAATACTATACATACTTAAATGATCCAAACAGCAACTATAAAAACTGATTTTTTTACAAAAAACAATAAAATGTTACCAATAACGGTTCAAATTTTGGGGATGCTAAAATATGTCTGTTCCTAGTTAAATCTCAAGATCCAACATGGCTATCTCCTGCAATTCCTTATCTGGAAAATGAAAAATCGCATATATATGTTATAAATCGCATAGAGTAAAAAATGGGGTTTTGTCTTCTCCACGCTTTTGAATGTAAGAAATTTTAAATTTAAACCCTAAAATAAGAAATTAAGAGGAACTTGCAGAGAATCATCATACCTGACAAGCACAATCCTAAAGCACCATAATAACACGACAACCTTGATTTGTATATGTAAAAACTGAAAAACCTAACATAAGAAATCAAGAAATTGAAGCAGATTGATGATGGAGTGGGAGAGATGCAGGCGTAACAACAATGAAAATACTTACTAATTTATGAAATTGAATTTCATTTAAGATTTTCATCAAACAGTTGGTGTGCATAAATACCCATCATCAGAAATCCATTCAATTTCAATCCCAAATTTCAACGGAATTCAAACTAAAAAGTGATTGCCTCAAAAGGTTGATAGAAGTTAGGTGCTAACAATTGAAAAGTTGATTAATAATTCGATATTTTTACCTTCAAAACGATGCCTGTAACAACAATGAGGCATTCAATTGAGGAAGATTATCAGTACCTGGTTGAGTTTTATTCCGTATGTATGAAGCCTGTTATGTAGAATATAAGATTGAACAACCCCTAAATTTTCTCACTCAGATACGGTTTGAAAACTGATTTCCCCCACTAATCTGGAATAGTGGGTATCATCTCAACCACCGAACAAAATGAGACACGTTCATTTCAACCGAAACTTGAAAATTTAAAACTGTTGCACACCTATGTGGCTGACATGCGGTGATTTTGAACGGAGGCTGCACAAGTGGCAGTCAAAGTGGCATGTGGAAGTAACATATGACAACTAAAGAGGCTGCACAAGTGACAGTCAAAGTGGCATGTGGAAGTAACATATAACAGCTAAAGGTGACTTGTCATTATGATTCATCATCTAACGTGACATTTCTATCTGGATTCAAAATATTTTTATTTAATAGGAATATATTTAAATAGGAATATAGATATAGATAATAGCACATTTTATGTAAAAAAAAACTTTATTACTATTCATGAATAATTGGTAACATTTTTTCAATGAGAGGATGTTATTATATGTAATTTGAAATACATAAAGCTAAGCACAACCTGTTAAGTTTTGGAAAATCTGAACTTTTTTTGAAAAAAATTCACGGAAAACACTCAAACAGAAAACAAAATAACTTTTTCAATTTGTAATTTTGTATAAACTTTTCATAAGCATCACATCAATATTTCATATTTCACATTCACACCCATAAATACATCTTCACTCATAACTTAACACAAAACATTCCTTTTGGAACTCACTAAAATATACATTCACTCACAAAGTACTTAAAAAAAACACCCCTTCTCCTCCGTTATCGGTCTCACACACGGGATCACTCACACCGCGCATAGTATTGCCGTGGCGCCTGTTGAGCATGCCATGGAGGATGACGTATCATTCACACGTAGTTTCCCAAAATCTCTTATGTGTTTAATCACCAATCTCCACTTGTGACTTGTGGCTCTTCGCATAATCTTTTTTGAAAATAAATAAATATATATGCATGTAATTGTTCAAGGTAATCTTTAATTTTCTTATAATTTTAAAAGACAAATGTTAACCATTAACTAATAATAATTAATGGTCAGTATTAATTGCATATTTTGTACATGGAAGAGTCTTTTGTTCATTGACACACATGAATTTTAATCCATTTTTTTTTTCAAATTGTGTTTTTTTTAAATAATTTTTTATTATTGTAACTTTTTTTTTGTTACAAGAACAATCTTATATGATAATCACATGTTATGTTTTGGTATAATCACATGTGATTAAGTATATAATCGCATGTGACATGCGATTATCACATGATCTAATCTTTTTTGACGAAAAAAATTAAATAAAAAACTTATAAAAAAAGTTTAAAAAAATAAAAGAAAGTTAAAAATAATTTTAAAAATTATGTGAGTGTCAAATGACCGAAATACCCCTCAATGTATAAAATATGTGATTAATATTGACCATTTATTATTATTGATCAATAGTTAAGATTTGTCAATTGTGACTACAAAAAAAAACACTAAATTTAAAAGTTTTTTTTCCCTTTACATGCCAGCATAACTACTATAGGTGTAACACCGCAAAATTTAGAGAACGTTTTTTTTTTTTTTTTTTTTAAAAGGTGTGCGGAAGCATAAAGATAATAATAAGTTTAGGTTTAGGTTTACAAACCAAATGTCCCAAAATAAACTCCAAAACATTAATATTTAAACGGTGTCACTTAACGACATGGCTCGATTTACAAAACATAATCAATTGAGCTTGGTCACTCATTCCGTCCAAAGCACCGATCAACCTGAAAAGATTCAACGAGAGAGGGATTAGCACAAAGCTAAGTGAATGAATATAATCTATAAATTCTGTAAATCCCAACAAGCTAGCATAGACATCTCTACGATCTAAAAGCCACATAATCACGTATCACTGTTTGTCCAAGAAGATCGGGGTCCTGCCGGAGCCTTAAACCATGGTCGGCCAAAACCACGGTAACCGATAGCGTTTCGTATCCAACACCCGGGCAACTCCCTCCCCTTAACCATGCAACAAATACGGGTAAGGTCGGATACCCTTTTAGTCGATACCCGATGCCCAGCGCACTGACTTCTCGGAACCCGGTTGCCCACTTACCGAGTAGTTGCTACCAATCAAGCAAAGTCACTTCACATTGTGCACATAACCTATTTGACTCAACTCTAGCAAATAGGTACTAAACTAGCAAGCAACATACGAAATTCACATCGAAAAATCATTGCAACTGAGTTCCCATCACGAACTCGGGTTCGCGTCGCTAACTCGTGTTCGCGTTCGGGAACTCAGTCGCGAAGTGTTCACGATCAACTCCATCCTTCCCTGTCTCGAGTTCGCGTTTCGCGAACTCTAGTTCGCGTCGCGAACTTCCGAAGCTGGTACATTTCCTGCAATTTTACCAAGTATGCATATACCGAACCAATTGTAACCAAACACAAGTTGGAGGTTAAATCCACTCACCGAAACCTTCCACTTGCCGAACTCAGAGGTCTAATGTTTCTGAGTCCCGATCCCGATTCCTGTACACCAAAGGAATACCGAATTAGTATATAGTTCCACTAAAATTATAAACAATGTTAAATATACATTTAACAATAACACTTGCACTAACTAGATAACCAAACACCTAAATCATCATATGAACATGTCATGACCATTTACACGTACCTAACAAGTCAACTAGTCATTTGCAAGTCTTTCATTCAAACGGGTCAAACCGGGTTATTAAACAATAATACATCCTACCACTATAAACATAACATCAACTTACAATTTACCAATTGTTATCAATAACACTTCTAATCACATAAACCCGACCAATTACTTATACTTTCATAACCCAAGTTATTTTAAGTCACTTTACTACCCTTTGGCCCAAACAGGTCAAAAACCCGAACATAACTACAACACTTCCAATTTCCATCAATTAGCACAAATTCTCTATAACTAACAAGTCATAATCATGTAACAATTCATCAAGTTCCAAGTCACCAACAATCCATGTATTTTACTTCCAAATTACTAGTTAACCATATTAACCAAAAACATCCAAACACTAACTAGCATTTCATTCAATCTCACCAAAACTTGACATAATCCATAACTAACAACTTTGACATATTATCCAACATAACCAAACCACAAAACCCATAAAATATACAAATAACATTTTACCACCATCTAGTCATACAACACATTAACTAGTCACTAACAATCCATTTACTAACCTATCTTTTAGACACAAACATGGTACTAACAATTCCACCCAACATGTCATAACTAACCATCTTGACAATTAACACTTCCTACCTATTAATTTAACCCACATTAACATTAAAACCCATATCAAGTCTAGTTAGGAGCATAATTCAAAACCACACAATTGATACACACACACACACACCGACACGCACACACACACACACACACACACGTGTACATTTTGCTAAAAAAGGTTGTACCTTGTGCTAAAATACTTGTACACATACAACAAAACATGTCAAACTTTGTATAAACACTTAACATAACATTTAACACCATAATCACCAACCAAATCTCAAGAACACATAAACCCTAATTTATCAACTATCATGAAATCGAAAATGAACACATATAGGTTGAAGCTTACCTCAAGAGCTACTCAAAAACGTGTTCGGATTAAAGATTGGCCAAGAAACGAGCTATGGATCTTCACCAAAAGCTCAAGAACAACAATGGGGTTTTTATCTTAGAGAGATGTTAGAGAGAGAGAGAGAGAAGAGAGACGTAGAGAGAGAGTGAGATAGATAGAATGAAAGGCAATGGGGCCTTTTCCCCCTCATTAGGCCGGCCAAGGGTGGGGGTGGGACCCACTCTTGGTGTTTTTTGTCTTTTAACTCAACTTTAAACAATACAATATAAAAGTCCCTTTCGTAGTTAATTTATTTAAAATACCAAACGGACTCCAATTCTAAAAACGAAAGCATTTCTGGAAATGAAATCCGACAAGGAATCTAAAGATATAAAAATCACATTTTTATTTAAACATTTCAGAAAGCAGATATTTTAATCCCTTCACAAAAGGACAAAAGGTCAAACAATTCATTTAACACTTAATCAATTTATTCCACATATGGTCAAATAGATATTTTCAAATATCAAAATATACCTAAAACAACTAGGTCAGTTTTAGGATGTTACAACTCTACCCTCCTTAAAGAGGATTCCGTCCCCGGAATCCAACAACAATAGTCAAATAGCAAGTATTTATCACAACAAGTTTACGACTCTATCCCAATCACTTTCACGTATACATGCTCAAACAAAATCACATCCAACTCGTCATACAATTCATATAGCATTTACCCTACATAACAAGATGGCATTCCTCATGTCATAACAGTTAATCAACTAGCATAAGTTACAACATCATTTCCATACACAAGGTCACAAACTTATATCAAGTCTCAAATACCTACTCGTTTTATTATTTATTCTAACGAAAATTACAATCACGCACAGTTTAACTCGTTAACCGACCCAAAATTTTACGAATTTCCAAAACAAAATTACCGGTCTTAATCATTTAATTCTCAAAACTACCCTTTCATAATATAAAGTCACACCAATATCGCATACTAAGCACAACCGGGTCAAAATCAAGCAATTCATCGTGACACTATCAAAGTCCTTAGTTAACAATACTTCGAACAATCGCCAACTATTTTATGCGTAACTAGCCATATTACAAGGATGACAAACTTTACAAAGTCAAGTTGCACGTTTTGACAAAACAAGTCGAAGTCTACACAATTCAAGTCTACCCCACAATTTCATTACAATCATGGCAATACAACTAGCATCATCTTTTATACCCAATTAGTCATACCTGTGACCTAACAGATCAAAGCAAGTTCTATTATCCAAAAATTATTTTATTACGTCCATAACATGTTAAAGTATTTACAAAACCAACTTATACAATTAACAACGATTATCATTATAATCAAGGTCTAGCAACTAAATGCATCCAATCAAGACTTGACACTAATTACCTTTAACGGGCCAACATTAAGAAATTTATCATAACGATTTCAAACATACAACTAACGATTCATTAAACATGACAAACTTATGTTATGACTAATAGGCTTTTTCAATTAGACGCCCACTTTCACTTAGACTCAAGTCAAACAATTACAGTTCAACTAGTTCTCGACTCTTACTTATTAACATCCAAGTAACATGATACTTTTCATCATTTCAATTTACAATTAAGCATAAACAACTTTTATTACAATCAATAAGACATCATCGTCACTTTGAGTAATTTTTAGAAATTTCGATTTAAACTATGATCAATTTTGTCAAGATAAATCACTTCAATACAATCATTTAAATCTAAACACTAGATTTAAGTATAAATCACATTTTCAAAGCCTTCTCAAATATTTCCATAATCAATGCAAATCATTTAACAAACGCATTTATCTTCAATTATTACTATCACAAGTCATCTCAAAAGATCTACACACACAATTCATTAGTCACTTTCAGACTCCAATTTCAACATAGGAAACAAGTCACAATTTGCATCATCACATTTCAGGTCATTTAGATATTTAACAATGACTGACTGTCATAATTAATGTCTATAACTAAATTAACATCAATTTATTCACATTGCACAAATATTTCTGATTCTCACTATACAAGTCACTACATGTGACCCGGCATGTCACAAAAAGTTTCACCTTTTTTTCACATAACAAACACTAGTCCTACTTTGACTATTCAATTCACGCATACAATTCCTTCCATTTTAAATACAAGCATCACATTCAAGAAGTCTACAGTAATTACTATTATACTCCATTTGATCCATGGTCACATATGTTGTGACCGAAACCGACATACAACCGATTCTCTTCGCTTCTCCTAAAGTGAAGGAACAAACAAACAATTACAATCACTTGTCACCAATTTGCACAATATGAAAACGAGTAACTCTAACCACTGAGACACTATGTGTGTCCCAACAACAAGAAAAGAAACAATCTTTTATAACTTTTATTAACTAGACTAATCCAGACATCATATCACACTAAACTTAGTCCAATTTCCAACAGTTTAAGACATGAAAGCATGCATCATTTATATCCACAAAACTCCCGACATATATGATGTATCCCAAAACAAAAGCAATCAATTATTCTAATTCAAGTGACAAAACACACCGAAGGTAATCTAAACAGTTCATCACAACATTTCACAAATCTTAATTAAGCAATCTTCTCAATTAACAATTCTACATGAACACAAGTATTGAGTTTAATAGAGCATACCCGAGCTGTAACACACTGATTTTTCAACCCAAATTAAAACTTTTAAAACAAAGGTTTAAGTCTTTACAAACCGAACATAAAAATATGGTTTAACTAAAACATTTGGAATAATTAGTAAGTACCAAAACCGGTGTTACAAATATATCAAAACTATAGTCTAGGGAATTAAATAAGTACACCGAGCTAATCCTTCCAAATGCTAACTACGGGCCGCCTAATCTTTAGCTCCCGAACCTGAGTACATAGTCAAAGTAAACGTAGTACGTGAGACAAATATTGTCTCGTGAGAAACTTGGGTTTTAGACCCAGTTAGAAATAATTTGCAATAAAATAGTAATTAAATAATTAATAAATTGCAATTAGTCAATCAACTCTAAGGCTTGCCATAAGCCAATCACATACGTAACGGGCCTCCCGGAAACAACTCCCCCGATATGGGTTATCTAGGTAAACTCCCCCGTTTCCGGGTTATCTATTTGCTCCCCCGTTTTCCGGGTTATCTCAAACTCCCCCGCTTTCCGGGTTATCTATTTCTCGACACACTACCCTTGCGCAGGGTGGTACCGCCCCAAGTAGGTGTCACTAACTCCCCCAACTTGTGTGGGTTATCTAGGATCCAATTGATTAGCTACCACATAACAGATCATCTACTTGGGTCAATGCCCATGTCACAACTCAATCATACTAGTGGTAACTACACAATCAAGTACAATACAATTCAATTCAATTTAATGTAATTCAATTCAATTACTTACTCTATCAATTCGATCTTTTCTTTATTAAAACAATTATCTAATAAAGACTCTAAAAATCATTTAAATTATAAGAACTTGGTTTACTATGTACTCAGAAAGATCACATGTACTCACCTTAGCAATGCTATCCAACAATTGTGTTCAACAACACAATCCTTACTTCCAAATTGAGGAAGTACTTCCAATCTCAAGGTCTTCTTGACCTAACATCAATATCATTACAAAATCTAGTTATAATCCATAACTAGCTACTAAGTAATCCATCTAAACATTCCCAACCACCAAGTTCATACAACTTGGTGGAATCTCAAACCCTAGTTCAATATTTTCCATCACCAATTCCAAATCCAACTTGTACACATTGATTACAAGTCTACAAGGAGTGTTTTACACTCATGAAAGTTCATCTTCCCCAAAGATGATATGGTGGGTTCCCAAAACCACCATTGTTACACATACCAAGCTCAAAATGAAGGTAACTAAGTGAAATAAGCAAGAATTCTTACCCTTGATGCTTAAATCCTTCAAGATGATGAAGATTTGAGCTCCTTAGCTCCAAAAACCGCCCAAATGCTCTCAAAAACGGCTGCTATAAGTCTAGGGTTCGTAGGTGTTATGAGCCCTAGCTTCTACACAACTTTATATACTCCACACAGCCCTCACGCCCCGCTCGCGTTTGCCTCGCGCCGCGAGGTGACGCGGGATGTCTTCTTGGTCAGCGCATAAAAACAGACCTCGCGACTCGCTCGCGACTCGCTCGCGGCTCTTGTCTCAACGCGAGCTTTCTCGCGTTTGGGTTCTGAACCCACTTTTCAACCTCGCGTTTCGCTCGCGACTGGCTCGCGCCGCGAGGGCTGTTTCAGCCAGATTCTTGGCCTTTAAACTTGTTTCCATCCAAGTTTTGACCCATGCTTGGTTATACCAAGTCCCAAACATTCAAACACTCGATAAAACACAAACCGAAATGTAAACTAACATAAATAACGAAAATTCACATAAATCCCGAATAATTACACGAAATGAAAAACGTAAAATTACGGTCGTTACACGAGCTATCATTGTCGGTCTAACGTTGGTGAAGATCCCCCGACCGCCCCCGTCCTTGACCCACAACCCATTTTCTTTTCCCAAGGTCAACTTCCATCTTGCCCAAATTGACCTCCTCTAATGTACATCATTTTCCCACGTGCGTATATATGCTCCTCGGGTAGTTCCCGCATCGTTACTTGGTGTGCCAACATTTCCTAGGGCCAAGGGGGTCGGGTTCTCTTTACCTGTCATATCTATAACAATCACAACAACTCACGAAAGCTTAGTTTAAATCGTTAGTAACTACATACTAACTATAAACTAACTTCATTCACATTTGCTCTAATCCCACTCGTCCGGAATGCTTGACCAAACTCGAGCCACGATTTGGGAATGGAACACCAACCCCGTGTATCCATCGCCAAACCGAAGCTCTGATACCAAGTTGTAACACCGCAATATTTAGAGAACGTTTTTTTTTTTTTTAAAGGTGTGCGGAAGCATAAAGATAATAATAAGTTTAGGTTTAGGTTTACAAACCAAATGTCCCAAAATAAACTCCAAAACATTAATATTTAAACGGTGTCACTTAACGACATGGCTTGATTTACAAAACATAACCAATTGAGCTTGGTCACTCATTCCGTCCAAAGCACCGATCAACCTGAAAAGATTCAACGAGAGAGGGATTAGCACAAAGCTAAGTGAATGAATATAATCTACAAATTCTGTAAAGCCCAACAAGCTAGCATACACATCTCTACGATCTAAAAGCCACATAATCACGTATCACTGTTTGTCCAAGAAGATCGGGGTCCTGCCGGAGCCTTAAACCATGGTCGGCCAAAACCACGGTAACCGATAGCGTTTCGTATCCGACACCCGAGCAACTCCCTCCCCTTAACCATGCAACAAATACAGGTAAGGTCGGATACCCTTTTAGTCGATACCCGATGCCCAGCGCACTGACTTCTCGGAACCCGGTTGCCTACTTACCGAGTAGTTGCTACCAATCAAGCAAAGTCACTTCACATTGTGCACATAACCTATTTGACTCAACTCTAGCAAATAGGTACTAAACTAGCAAGCAACATACGAAATTCACATCGAAAAATCATTGCAACTGAGTTCCCATCGCGAACTCGGGTTTGCGTCGCTAACTCGTGTTCGCGTTCGGGAACTCAGTCGCGAAGTGTTCACGATCAACTCCATCCTTCCCTGTCTCGAGTTCGCGTTTCGCGAACTCTAGTTCGCGTCGCGAACTTCTGAAGGTGGTACATTTCCTGCAATTTTACCAAGTATGCATATACCGAACCAATTGTAACCAAACACAAGTTGGAGGTTAAATCCACTCACCGAAACCTTCCACTTGCCGAACTCAGAGGTCTAATGTTTCTGAGTCGCGATCCCGATTCCTGTACACCAAAGGAATACCGAATTAGTATATAATTCCACTAAAATTATAAACAATGTTAAATATACATTTAACAATAACACTTGCACTAACTAGATAACCAAACACCTAAATCATCATATGAACATGTCATGACCATTTACACGTACCTAACAAGTCAACTAGTCATTCGCAAGTCTTTCATTCAAACGGGTCAAACCGGGTTATTAAACAATAATACATCCTACCACTATAAACATATCATCAACTTACAATTTACCAATTGTTATCAATAACACTTCTAATCACATAAACCCGACCAATTACTTATACTTTCACAACCCAAGTTATTTTAAGTCACTTTACTACCCTTTGGCCCAAACGGGTCAAAAACCCGAACATAACTACAACACTTCCAATTTCCATCAATTAGCACAAATTCTCTATAACTAACAAGTCATAATCATGTAACAATTCATCAAGTTCCAAGTCACCAACAATCCATGTATTTTACTTCCAAATTACTAGTTAACCATATTAACCAAAAACATCCAAACACTAACTAGCATTTCATTAAATCTCACCAAAACTTGACATAATCCATAACTAACAACTTTGACATATTATCCAACATAACCAAACCACAAAACCCATAAAATATACAAATAACATTTTACCACCATCTAGTCATACAACACATTAACTAGTCACTAACAATCCATTTACTAACCTATCATTTAGACACAAACATGGTACTAACAATTCCACCCAACATGTCATAACTAACCATCTTCACAGTTAACACTTCCTACCTATTAATTTAACCCACATTAACATTAAAACCCATATCAAGTCTAGTTAGGAGCATAATCCAAAACCACACAATTGATACACACACACACACACACCGACACGCACACACACACACACACATGTACATTTTGCTAAAAAGGTTGTACCTTGTGCTAAAATACTTGTACCCATACAACAAAATATGTCAAACTTTGTATAAACACTTAACATAACATTTAACACCATAATCACCAACCAAATCTCAAGAACACATAAACCCTAATTTATCAACTATCATGAAATGGAAAATGAACACATATAGGTTGAAGCTTACCTCAAGAGCTACTCAAAAACGTGTTCGGATTAGAGATTGGCCAAGAAACGAGCTATGGATCTTCACCAAAAGCTCAAGAACAACAATGGGGTTTTAATCTTAGAGAGATGTTAGAGAGAGAGAGAGAAGAGAGACGTAGAGAGAGAGTGAGATAGATAGAATGAAAGGCAATGGGGCCTTTTCCCCCTCATTAGGCCGGCCAAGGGTGGGGGTGGGACCCACTCTTGGTGTTTTTTGTCTTTTAACTCAACTTTAAACAATACAATATAAAAGTCCCTTTCGTAGTTAATTTATTTAAAATACCAAACGGACTCCAATTTTAAAAACGAAAGCATTTCTGGAAACGAAATCCGACAAGGAATCTAAAGATATAAAAATCACATTTTTATTTAAACATTTCAGAAAGCAGATATTTTAATCCCTTGATTAAAATATCACAAAAGGACAAAAGATAAAACAATTCATTTAACAGTTAATCAATTTATTCCACATATGGTCAAATAGATATTTTCAAATATCAAAATATACCTAAAACAACTAGGCCAGTTTTAGGATGTTACAATAGGTGTCTTTGTATGAGCGGAACGGTATTGAGAGAGAGAAAGAAGTATTGTTATCTTCAACATAATCAAATGAGCCATGTACAAACTTAACAACTTATACACTGATTAACAAACTAAACAAACTATTTACAATATGACCCTTTAAGTTCCTGAATATTCTTTATTGCACCTTATACTTTGTAACTTTATATATAATCTTCATTCCTCCTTCAAGGTGGAGGATTTGAAAGACCTAGCTTGCTAGAAAGAGCTGAATGTTGAATCTTGTTTAAAGCTTTTGTCATTATGTCAGCTAGCTGCAAATGTGACGAAATATGTGCACTCTCAAGAAAATTAACCATTTTGTATCTTATCTCGAATAAAATGACAATCAATATCCACATGTTTTGATCGATCATGAAAACATGGATTGGCGGCTAGCATTTGAGAAAATGTATTATCACAGAATAAAGTGATTGGAAATTTGACAGAAATCCTTAAATCATTGAGAAGATAACTAAGCCATAAAAGCTCACAAGTAGTAGCTGCCATACTCCTGTATTCAGATTCCGTGGAAGAACCTGAGACAGTGGCTTGCTTCTTTGTTTTCCAAGAAACTAAAGAATGGCCCAGAAAAATGCAATATCTAGTTAAAGATCTTCTTGTCATTAGACAATTAGCCCAATCTACATCTGAAAAACTAGTAATTTTTAACTGAGATTGTACCGGATAAAATAATCCTTTAGAAACAAAACCCTTCAAATATTTTAACAAATGAATTGCAACTTGCAAATGTGTATCTTTTGGTTCAGAAACAAATTGACTAAGATGTTGAACAACATAAGAAATGTCAGGCCTTGTCATTGTAAGATACAGTAATCTTCCACCCAATCGTCTGTAATGAGCAGGATCTGCCAAAAGTATTCCTTTATCTGCAGAAAGCTTTAAATGAGCTGGCATAGGAGAAGGAACTGGTATAAAGGCAGTAAGACATGCATTTTGCAACAAATCAAGAATATACTTCCTTTGATTAAGATGAGTCAGTAGCAATTTTGCAAATTTCAATTCCCAAAAAATATTTTGCCAGTCCAAGATCTTTAATGGTAAATTTCTTATCCAATGCCAACTTTGTAGCATTAATATCATGTATACAACTTCTTGTGATGAGAATATCATCAACATATACTAGAGTAGCTGTAAAATCAAAACCATGATTTTTATGAAAAAAGAATAATCATGTTTAGATTGTGTAAAACCTAAAGTACAAAGGAATTTAGACAATTCTTGATTCCATTGTCTTGAAGCATGTTTTAAACCTTACAAACATCTTGTTAATTTGCAAACTTGATCAGGTTTAGCTTTTGAATAACCTTCAGGTGGCAACATATAAATTTCTTCATCTAAATATCCATGTAAAAAAAAGACATTATTTACATCTAATTGATGTAAAGACCAATCTTTTGTTGTTGCTAAAGCAATAAGGACTCTCACTATTGCCAATTTAGCAATAGGAGAAAAAATATGTTTATAATCTTGTCCTTTTTTATTATATCCCCTTACTACTAGCCTAGCCTTAAACCTTTCAACAGATCCATCAGCCTTATACTTGATTTTATAAACCCATTTTGAATTAATAGGAGTATGAACAAAATCCTTATTAGAAAAAATAGGATATGTTGGATTTTGTAAAACTGAATTAGCAGTAGCTTTAGGACCAACAAAGTCTTCTAACCATTTAGGAGTAGAAGTATTTCAAGTGCTTCTTAAAGGAGCAGGTTCTATAACTGGCACTGCAGTGGGTATTGAAGAATCAATTTCCACAGATTCATGATCAATATCCAGTAATATAACAGGTTCAGGCAATCATCAATAGAAATATCATTATTAGTTGAAAATAAAGGCTTTTGAGTGGGATCTGTAATAGTAGGTCGATCACTGCAATTTTTGAAAGGAAAATTGTTTTCCATAAAAACTACATCTCGACTATGAAAAACTTCATGAGTAGCCAAATTGTACAGTTTATAGCCTTTTTGCCGAGGTGGATACCATATAAAACAAATTTAATACCTTTTGGATCAAATTTGTCCTTTTGAGGCTTTAAGGAAGCTGCATAACATAAACATCCAATAGTTTTAAGATGCTCATAAGATGGAGATTTTTCATATAGAATTTCAAAAGGTGATTTCCAAGTTAGCTGTTTCATAGGCATTTAATTAATCAAATATGTTCCAGCAAGGATATATTCACCCCAAAATTTCTCAGGAAGACTAGCATGTAACCGAATTGCCCTAGGTGTTTCCAACAAATGCATGTGTTTTCTTTCCACTAATCGATTCAGTTGTGGAGTATAGGCAATTGATTTATGATGTATAATACCCTTAGTGGCAAGGAAATGTGATACAATTTTATTAACTATTTCAGTGACGTCATTATCAGAGCTAAGAAACTTGAATTTTGCATCAAAATGAACTTCTGCATATTTAATAATAGTGGACAAAATTCCCACTATTTGATCCTTTGAATGAACTAAGTACGTCCAAGTAGCTTTGCTCTTATCATCCACAATAGTATAATAAAATGTGCACCATTTAGTGCAGGTGCTTTGTATGGTCCTCATAGGTCCACATGAATTAATTCAAAAACAGTGGAGGATGAATTTATGTGTTTAGGAAAAGGAAGTCTATGAAACTTAGCTAACAACCAAATATCACAAGAAAAGTTTGATTTATTTAAAGATTTACAATCATGCAAATGAACCATCTTTGACATGGACAAATGTCCTAACCTGGCATGAATAGTATGTAAATCTACAACAGATTTAGGTAAAATAGAATTACTAAAAACAGAATATTGATTGAAATAAAAAACATCAATGGAATCAACAACATGTTTTCCAGATGAAGAATTTGGATCTAAGGATTTGCATGTATACAAGCATTATGAACCCTTGCTAACTGCTACAATAGCTTTAGTTGAAAGCACCTAAAAGACACAATAAGATGGAAAGCATTGAGCAAAAAATTTATGTGTGTTAAGGAGTTTTCCTACTGACAACAAATTGAACTTGACTTTAGGAACATATAAAACATCCAATAACTTTACAGAAGGAGATAACTGAATTTATCCTGCAGTAGTACTAATTTTAAAGTACCATCAGGTAAATGGACTGTTACAGAATTTTTGAGTGGAAAAGTGTTACTAAACAAAGAAGCATGGGGGCACATATTATCAGAAGCACCTGTATCAATTATCCATTCATGCTTTGTAATTTTATTACTTTGTGATGATAAGGTAAAAGTTCTAACATGATTAGACACACCAACATGGTGCATTGAAGTTGAAGCACCATTATCATGTATAGCAGTCTTGTCTTTGAACAACTTCATTATTTCACTACAAACGGTTGCAACCAATTTCTGACACTAGGAAGATTTTGATCACTTTGAACATCATTTTCAAAATGCATATCAAAAGGTGTATCATGTACATATTCCATGACATTAGCAACAAACTTCCCATTCTTTTTACTTGTTTTCTTTCCTATATACCAATCCGGATAACCAATTTTTTCAAAACACTGATTAGCGGTATGTCCATCTTGATCACAATGTGAACAATGTCTAAATCCTTTTGTGTCTTGTCTTAAATTAGATTTTCCACCTCTTACATCATTTCTACCATTCTTGTTTTGATTCATATTAGCAAAGAAAGCCATGGGTTCAGCCACATGGTTAGTTACTTGTTTCTGTTTTTCAAATTGTTGGACTATGTAATATGATTTGTTAACATTTGATAATGGATCCATTGCCAAAATCTAATTACGAACAGACTCATAAACATCGTTCAATTTCATCAGAAATTATACTAACTTTGATCTTCGTTCTATTTCCATAAATTTTCAACCAAATTACAAGAACATTATTGCATTTTTCCACAAGAACATACATGAACACCATTTAAATTGTGTAATTCATCCCAATATTTTTTCAATTTATTAAAATAAGCAGCAATGGTTAAGTTTCCTTGACTTACATTAGCTTCTTCTCTTTGAAGTTGATATATGAGAGGACCATTGCTTTGACCATATCTTTCTGCAATTTCCTTCCATAATTCTGCAGTTGATTGCGCATAAAGAAATGATTCAGACAATTCTGCAGTCATGGAGTTAAAAATCAAACATGTCACCATGTAATCACACCTGATCCATTTCTGTAAATTTTCACCATCCACAATCGGCCTTGCACATGTACCATTGATAAACTCTAATTTGAGTTTTGCACCTAATGCCAATTTAATAGTACGGCTCCATCCAAGGAAATTACCGCCATTAAAAGGTGTATTTGTAAGCACCATCCCTGGATAATCAGTGTTGCCGATATACAAAAGGATCGTTGATTGAATTGGAATTGTTAGAAACATTTTCAACAGTAGCAGGAATTGGAGTTGCCATGAAACTGAAAATGAAATCGAAAACAGTTGAAGAATCAACAGTGTTTATAACACGAATTGTAGATCAATCAGGTCAAATTCAACCTAAATTCACATAAGCTTGCTCTGACACCATATGAGCGGAACGATATTTAGAGAGAAAAAGAAGAAGAAGTATTATTATCTTCAACGTAATCAAATGAGCAATGTTTACAGACTTAACAACTTATACACTGATTAACAAACTAAACAAACTATTTACAATATGACCCTTTAAGTTCCTGAATTTCTTTATTGCACCTTATACTTTGTAACTTTATATATAATCTTCACTTTGTCTATTTGATAAACATTTTGAACTCTAATAGTGCTTTTAGTTAAAGTACTCAGCTGGAGTTTTTTTATTCAAGAATAGGGTATTTTTATCCAAATTTTTCACATATAATGTTGTTTTTTTTTTCTCTTTAAAAGACAATGTATCTGGGTTCCCCGAAGCCGGATCCCCTCCACCTTATTCTGTCCGGAAACCCCGAGGTCGGATCCATACTGCCAAAAACAGAGTTTTTGGGTCCGGGGAGCCCGGATCGTACACGAGATGAAGGATTCGAGCTTGAGAGGTCTGCTTCGTCTGATTCGTCGGAGGTCACAAAAAGCATTGGGTTTTCTGAGTTGAGGGTGGTAAAGGGAAGAGAGAAGGGGATGGGGTTTATATTGGGGTAAGGGCAGGGTATAAGTGTTTTGTCACTCAAAAACACTAATAATGGGGTAGGGGTATGGTATAAGTGGATGGGGTTTACATTATAAAACCTCATGCTTTTCTAAAATACAGACAAACATATTACTTCAAATCACATGTGTTTCAAGTCACCACCGTCGGCCACCACCACTGCCGGCCGCCACCTCCGTCCTCCACCGTCGACCACCGCCGATCGCCGCCGGCCGGCGCCGTGGTGGGTTATTGATGTATTGAATCACATGTGATTGTAGTGGTGGCGATGGTTTGAGTGTTGATATTGACCTTTGACTTTTTCTTGATCCAATGGCCAATATTTATCCCTTGGGACTTTATGCAATTCTTAGAGTACCTAGAACAAACCACTATAAATATATATAGGGGTTAATAATGTAAAATATTAAATATAGAGACTAATGAAAACAAATATAAAAAGTTGATCAAAATTAGGTTATGAAAAAATAAGTTATTGGAGACTTGGAGTGGCCTTTAGAAAAGCTATATAATCTAATGGTAAAAAGGTATTCAAAAAATTATTCAAATAATAATAAAAAGAAATCTCTTCGAACAGACATCATGGAAAGATCTTTAATTTCCAAGCCCATTTAATCTTCATTTCTTTAATTTCTTATTAATTATCAACTGGACATAAAAACCCGTCTTAATGCATCGAATTGATGCTAATTTTCAGTAAACGGGTCTGTTACTTTTAAATAAAAATATGTCCTGATGCCAATTGTGAATGTATAACTATGAGATTTGTGCGAGGATTAAGTAATTTTTTTTTATACGGCAAATCTAATCTACTCCTAATTATCACCTATGTCCATGACGGGACTCGAACTCCAAACCTCAAGGTTGAGAGTGATACACTATACCGATAGGCCAAAGTCCCTTTGATCGAGGATTAAGTAATTAACCATGAGATTAAGATGACATATATTAGAGAGAGAAAAACTTGCATTAATATTGATCACTTTGAGATTACTAGAGTTTTTGTGTTTTCAATTGTTAATTAGAATATCATAAGAGCATCCCAATGGTTAAATCTTTGCAAAGACTTCTTGAAATTGCCATCTAGACTTTCCACCCAATTTTGATAAATAAGCTTTCAAAAAAGTTTTTGATCCGATGCATTTAGTTTAAATAAAGTTTTTTTGTGTCTAGTGACTGACTTAGAGAATAATAAGCTTTTTGAGCAAAAACCTTTTACTAGAATGTCATAAACCCTCAAATGACCTTGAGCTACACAGAGGGTAAAAATCTTTGTAAAAAGCTTCGATCGGAGATTCTTTAAGGTAAATGCTTATATACAAGCATACTAAGTATATGTTATATACATAAAGGCCCCTCAACTATTGTTACAATATTAATTAGACCCAACAACTGCATCAAAGTGCCAGTTTAGAGGAGAATGACGAATTGACGATGAGAAAATATGGAGTCCTACTGAAGAGGAAAGAAGAGAAAAGAAAAGAAAAAAATAGGGAAGAAATATTTTAAATCTTTTATGTTCCCGAGTTAGGAAGAAGAGAAAAGAAACTAAGAAAGAAAAAAATACAAATTACAAATTTACCCCTAATATGTAAATTAATAATAATATCATCCATACATAATTATAATAATAAAACAGGTTCTTAATTGACGGTCTCTTAACACACGACCTACGGTGAGATTTATTAAAATTTTACAACACCTTTATACAATTTATTATGTGGTATGAAACAAAGATAGTTTATTAGGAGCTCGTTAACAAATTATGTGGTTTTTGTCAAAAGCAATAAACAATCGAGTAAACTACAAAGACTTATCAACACAAAAGGATAACAAACTCTTAGCATATATACAATAAGCTATGAAGACTTATTATCACAAATATTGGCTATTAACAGAGATCGAGAATTACGAAAAAAAACAAATGAAACAAATAGAATCAAAATAAAATATTATAATAGAAAAGTAAGTAAGACAAGAGATCACATGTATTGAAGACTTGAAGACGGTTGTATTAAAAAGTTGAAGATGGCTGCTGATACGTTAACATGAAGATAATAGTATCGTGTATATGTAGAACGAGTGAGATAATATTTAGGTTGAAGGGTAATTTGGTACATTATTATTTTAATTTATTCAAGATAATTTTCCTTCCAAATCTTCCCTGGGAAGTAGATTAGGAAAGAAAATTTTAAAAAAACTTCCTCCATTTTCTCTTCTTTTCTTTCCTAAAAATTTCTTAGGAACATATCTTTCTTTTCATTTCTCTCCAAATCCTTTCTTTTCTTTCAATATTTTAACTCTGTTATTGAGATTCCACCATTTTAAGACCGATTTCCAAGGCTTTGAGGCCACGCCACAATCGATAAAGATGTGGGATTCCATTTCGATCTCATTGTCACGGATTGGGCAGAGGATTGAATGTAAAGTCAATCCCTCTGGAAGGGATAAGGGATTGACCAATGGTGGACCGACTCAATTAGAAAAGTATTTACAATAACTTTTGAATAAGAATATTAGATATGGTCCCGTTAAATGCACCATGCACGCCACGTTTGGCGCTGCAGAAGTGTGTTAAACCATACCGCAAGCCTTCGCCAAAGGTGTTTCGTCAAGACAATGGTGTCTGCCAAAGATGAACATGAGTTTTATTTTTTATTTATTTTTTTGTAAAACTTGTGATTGGTTTTTGATATTTTTTAGTGGTCTCAAAAGGTGTTATAGGAATGTTAAACCAGTGTGGGTAGGTGAGTGTTAAAACCATGTTAAATAGGCAAACATACATTTATCAGATGTTTAACTTGGCGCCATACCTTGTGATCTAAATAGAGATTATAAGCATTTATATTAACATTTTGAATGAATGAAGATACAAAGCTGGTTTAACATAGAAAACAAATGAAGCCCTTGTTGTAACCTAAAAAATTTAAAGCTAACAATGGGTCTAAGTTAACAATAAATGAACTTAAAAGTCCATTAAGTTAACAAATATTACTAAAAACAAGAAAAGAAAGAGATAAAGGTAGGTTGTGTCATTGTATAATTTCTTGTTCGAGTATTATCTCTTTATCCTTCTCATTCATTTGTATGCCCCTTTTTTTCTATGTGTTACTTAGATAAACGGAGAGTTTGGAGATTTAAAAATCCCACTTGAAGCAATCCTATCCGCCACCAACAACTTTGATGATCGAAATCTCCTTAGACAACGTGGACCTGGAAAGATTTACAAAGGACGACTGTTCTGGAATGGGAAACTGATGGATATTTTTGCACGGAGATTAGATAGTATGAATTGGCAAGAAATTGAGTTACGGACAGAGATCTATATGCTTTATAAATTTGATCATACAAATATTGTCTCTGTTGTTGGATTTTGTGTTGAGAATAGCGAGAAGATAATCATCTACAAGCATGCAGTTCACGGAATTCTCGAGCAGCAACTAAGTTCTCCAAGTCTCAAATGGCTACAAAGGCTTAAAATATGTTTAGGTTTTGCACGTGCGTTGAGTCACATCCATTGTGATGTCATACACTGTGACATCAACAGCTCTAAAATCTTTTTAGACCAAGATTGGGAAGCCATGCTATTTGGGTTTGAACTTTCTACAAAATATCCCGAAAGTTGGAGGCATCGTCTTCTCATGTCTTACCATCTTGACACATCCGACTACCGAGACCAGGTGCATCTTGACGCCGGGATTGTGACACCCAAATATGACGTATACTTGTTCGGGGTAATATTGTTTGAAATCCTTTGCGTAAATCAATCTCTATCTGAACTGGCCACACGCCATTATGAAGGGGGGAAACTAGGTGAGATCATAGATGAAGGTCTAAGGAAACAAATGGACCTAAAATCATTTAACATCTTCTCGGACATAGCATATCGCTGCTTGGAGGAACCAGTGCAATCACGTCCTACTATAGATCAAGTTGTTAGAGAACTGGAGGATGCATTACAACATCAATGGGAACATGAACATATTGTAAGACCATCCTTGTCACGTTTTCTGTCGAATTAGTTATTTCCATGTGTTCAATAATTTTTATTTCCATTGTTGAAATTGTATTATAGGAACAATTAGCAGCTGCAGATGAGGATATATCTTCTAACCGCTTGAAGGTAATTATATACTTCTAGTTTGAGGCTTTGAGCTGATCTCTTGGTGTAAAACTTGTGCATATATCGAACGAGTTTTTACTTTTATGTTAATGTAGATTTGCCAAGTATTATCCAAGACTAGTATCAAATAATTTTAAAGACCAAAATGGTTGATATAGAAAACTTTGTATACCAATATCGAAGAATACTATCAACTTTTATTTTCTTTAATACGAAGTATTTCTTTTTGAATATTAAATCGTATTTTTCAATAAATTTAAAGTTACTTATTTTCTTCCCTGAACTTCCCTTTACATGCCATTTAATGAAATAATAATTCATATATAAGTATATAGGGGTGAGTTATATAGAGAACTCTCTAATTAAATAAAAAAGGTAGTTTCGTAATTGTCGTTTTAATTTAATTTTAATTGAAATCTCCACTTTCCATGATTATAGGAATTAATTTAATTGTTTTAACTTACAACCGTTGATGGCCACTTTCCATGATTATAGGAATTAATTTAATTGTTTCTATAACTTCTCAAGATTGTATATTGATTGAATGTGGATGAATACATACATGTATGTCATGAAATTTCTTTTCGGGTTGCTTAAGTATTTCATTCATGACTACGAAATTGATGAATACATACATGTTGCACATGATGAAATATGATGCATACATGTACAATATGGTATGGAATTGATGAATACATACATGTACAATATGGTACGTAATTGATAAATACATACATGTACAACATAGTGAATACATACATGTACACCATCTGTAAAATAATAAAATATGGCACATCACGTATTTACATTTATGTAATTTATATTCTTTAGAAATATGAAGTATAGTTAGTTTATAATGAGAAAAAAATAAAATTCAGGACCTTGAACATCATCCTCATTGCCACTTTAAAAGCTTGGTTAATAGGATCTTCATTGAGAAAAGCAATCAACTCTATGTCGATTATGTAGGTGCAAATACATTGATCTTGATTCATACCGATATCTTACCACTTAAATCTTCAGCACCTGGTAAATCATCGAAACAACCATCCATCAACTCATCGTCACCTACAATCAGGGGTGCGTCTGCCAATTGATTACTAACTTGAACACCACTCGAACAACCAGGATCATCAATCAATACCATGTAGAAAAACTCTCACACACCGAAATAATTTCGAATTTTGAAAGCTTTGAATTGTGAATTCAATCGGCAGTGATTTAGATACATGATTATAGGAATTCGGTTTTCAAAAAGAAGATAGATACGTGAAATCTCCACTTTCCATGTTTATAGGAATTAATTTAATTGTTTCTATAAAATCCGAAATACATTGAATACCGGAATTGCCCTTTACATTTAAATAAATGGAAAATATTTATCTAATTTCTGATTGGCTAATAATGGTATATGGGTTCTCTATATAACTCTCCACTAAGTATATAAACTCCCAATTGTTGTAGATGGAAAACTTGGAACGCCTGAAGATTCCACTCAGTGATATAAAGTCGGCCACCGAGAATTTTGACAAAAGGTATTGTGTTGGCTCAGGTGGGTATGGTATGGTGTATAAGGCAGAACTTTCTCACTTAGATATCCAAACTTTGTCATCAATGGAAGGGACAGTTGAAGATAAACTGCCCAAAAAGTGCAGCACAGTAGCTATTAAAAGAATCTTCAGGCAAGATGAGCAAGGTGAAGTAGGGTTTTTGACGGAAATTGAACTGCTTAGTAGTTGTAAGCATGACAACATAGTCTCTCTTCTTGGCTTTTCTAGAAAAGATCGAGAAATGATTCTCGTGTATGAGTTTCTTACTAACGGAAGCCTTGATGACTATTTGCAAAGCACTGAAAGAAAGACTAATCTTACTTGGAACCAACGTATACAAATTTGTCTTGACATTGCACAATGCTAAGTTTAGAACAACTCTTCATAAATGTCGATCTTTAGGCTCAAGAATAGTTAGTTCTTGATCTGGAATAAGCATATACAAATAACAAAATTGCGGAATTAGTTGAACATATATGTATAGCTAAACAAGTTTTCATCATTAAAAGCCCCAATTCTATGTATGAATACATAGAACGGTTTTTCATTAAACAGGATCAAACGACCTTGAGGCTTAGGTTTTTACACACAAACACGTTAAAACGTGGGTTCCAAGAACATCTAATTCTATGTCATTAGGTTTCTTTATATACTAGAAAACCTAAGACTTACAAGGAAAAGATAATGACTAAATCTTTTAAACTAATAAAGATATACTATATCTTTTTACAATTATCATTATCTCCTAAATCTTTTTCAAATCTTGAACTTCATATTACCGACTTAGGTCCTTGTAGTTTAATAGTTTTGACTAATCAAATCAATATATGAATATTAATAATAATATTCCTAACAATCTTCCCCTATTTGATTTGACAAAACTTATAGAATTAGCTAGGAATCTTCAAGTCTCTTCCCCTTTTTGACATAATCAAATCAATCCGAGAAACTTGAACTTCCCCTTGAATGATCAACACTTTTTCTTCCCCTAAAAGTGTGCTATCATTCTTGTGTTCTTCAAGGCTATATTAATTACATTGAAAACCAACTATCTTCTATTTGAAGTTGAAGTAGAAACTCAAACTAAGCATCACATTCCGTCTAAATATAGTAATCAGCAACGTCATATCTTGTATGAGGGACATCTTGGTCTTCAATCAGATCTTTTCGTTAAGATTCTGTTGAATTGCATTTACATCTTTACATAACATCTTATGTAGTAAGACTTTCAACTTCATCTTCAAATAAAATATAATCAATTATCTTCTGTAATCAATTGATAAAGATCAAATATGTAGCAAATAAAACTTTCCTTTATCTTTATCATGCCTTCAACCTGTGTGTGTGAATAATGTGATTCGTTTCACATTATTATCAGATACGATCAATAAACCGTGGTATGGAACGAACATGGTGTGTGTCATGCTTTCCAAAATATGATGTATCAGTTGAATGGAAGAAATTAGTAAAAAAAATTTTAATTTTTTCGGTCTGTACTGATTAATAATTGATCAGTCAACGCAGCAGTAGTAATCGAAACACTGAATCAGTAGTAATTTTGTTTTACTACTGGTCAGTAGTAATTAAATATGGATGTTGGATCAGTAGTAAATTTCTACAAGTTTACTACTGACTAAGATCAGTATCAAATGAGGAGATCAGTAGTAAATTATGCTTCTTTGTATGGACCAGTAGTAAATAATAAACACTTGATTTCCTACTGATCAGTAGTAGAATCCATAAACGTTGATCAGTAGTAATCGAGATATAAGGATCAGTAGTAATCAGCATTGTTACTGATCAGTAGTAACATGGTAACAGCCAAATATCAGTAGTAATATTTGTAGAACCAGATCAGTAGTAAACGTGGTTTTATGCTTGCCCAGTAGTAATTTAGAATACCATGCATCCGTAATAATCAACCACAATAGGCTTTTTCACCCACAAATTCGTTAACGCACAGTAGGATGCTTCAATGGTTCATCCGTAATAATCACGTGACTATGCTTCTGTAGCACCTTCATCAATTCCGCCGCCGAGAAGACGCAATCTGAGGTTAGGCGTCGATGAATTTGTGATACCGGCGCTTTCAACGGTACCGGAATCTGGTAGAACGCGTCCGTTGAAGGTGAAGAAAGTGGAGGAGTCTAGGGTTTGATGAATCGAGCTAATTTGAGAAAGGAACGATTGTTTGAGACTGTGGACTGACCTATTTAGGGGTTAGGGTTAGGGCACGAGTTGCAATTTGAAGATCTGCAGATTGAACGAAGATTTGTAGATTCTGTGAATTCGACTTCATGATGCAACTCTGTGTATCAGGCTGCGTGATTGAATCCCTGTACCATAACCCGGTTGGTAATTCATGTTTACTCTTCCGTATAACAAACCCGTAATATCTAATTGATTCCAATTGTGTAGACTTTTTCTCTCCCATGGGTTATAACTATTCTTGTTTGATTCCAGATCTGAGCCACCTTGCTCTGATACCAATTGCTAAGTTTAGAACAACTCTTCATAAATGTCGATCTTTAGGCTCAAGAATAGTTAGTTCTTGATCTGGAATAAGCATATACAAATAACAAAATTGCGGAATTAGTTGAACATATATGTATAGCTAAACAAGTTTTCATCATTAAAAGCCCCAATTCTATGTATGAATACATAGAACGGTTTTTCATTAAACAGGATCAAACGACCTTGAGGCTTAGGTTTTTACACACAAACACGTTAAAACGTGGGTTCCAAGAACATCTAATTCTATGTCATTAGGTTTCTTTATATACTAGAAAACCTAAGACTTACAAGGAAAAGATAATGACTAAATCTTTTAAACTAATAAAGATATACTATATCTTTTTACAATTATCATTATCTCCTAAATCTTTTTCAAATCTTGAACTTCATATTACCGACTTAGGTCCTTGTAGTTTAATAGTTTTGACTAATCAAATCAATATATGAATATTAATAATAATATTCCTAACACACAAGGATTAAAGTACCTTCACACCAACATGGAGGGAAAACCAAGGATAATACATCGAGACATAAAAAGCGCAAATGTTCTGTTGGATGAGAATTGGAGCGCCAAAATTGCTGACTTTGGCCTCTCCAAATTCCACCCTGCAAATCAGCCGGCCAGCACTATTCAAACTAAATTAATTGCAGGGACAGAGGTGTACTTGGATCCAGAGTATATATCAACGGGGAAGTATAAAAAAGAATCAGACATCTATTCTTTCGGAGTAGTATTATTTGAGATCTTATCTGGGAGGTTGGCCTATGATCCATTCTACCTTGCGGAAAATGACAAGGGGCTTGCACCTGTTGCACGGCGACGCTTCAACGAGGGAACGCTAAAGGAACTGATAGATCCAAAAATGATGGAAGAAGATGATGAACGAATGTTTACTCTAAACAGAGGACCCAATCAAGATTCTTTTGATGCATTCTCAAATATTGCCTATCAATGCTTGGCAGAAACGCAAGCCAAACGCCCAACTACGGAAGTAGTCATTAGAGAGCTTCATAATGCAATAAAATTCCAGGCAAGTCACAAAAAACTAAAAATTTCCTTTATCATATGTGAAAAGTGAGTGTGTGGCTGTCACATGCCTAAGCTTAGGTGTGGAACCATATAAAACTACATAGTTTTGGTCAAAAAAAACTTATAACTCAATGCTCATCACATAAACACATTAATGTATTAAAGCCCGTCTAAAACTCATCACTTATATTAGTCTTCAATATGTTTTTTTTGTTGAAATGACGCTTCAAACTTCATGTTCTTGAAATTGTGCTATAATGAACGCATGTGCATGTGTGTGTATATAGTTTTTCTTATTGTGTAAGTGTTCTAATATCGTGGGAAAGTGACAAGACTTCCGTAAAAAATAAGTCGCTTGAGTTTTTTCACCAAAATTATGTAATTATGAGTGGTTCCACACCTAAGCTTAGGTACGTGACAGCCACATACTCACAATCCCCTTATAATATTGTTGGTTTAAAATATCTTACAACAAAATGTACTATAATTATATGTTAGTCCCATGAAAAACTAAAAATTTCCTTTATCATATTGTTGGTTCAAAATATCTTACAATGAAATGTAGTATAATTATATGATAGTCCCGTAATAAGATCTGAACATATAACATGCTCATACACTTACAATTTGAAAAACTAATTGTTAGGACTAATTTTGAGCTTTAACATGTATTTAGAGCTTAATTAAACTAAATTAGGTAGAGAGTATTAATAGGAAGGTTTTACCTTGATGATGTAAGTTTTCCACTCTTTCTAATTGAATTACCATTTGAAAGCTCCTCCTTCTCTCTAGCTCTCTCCCTCAAGAACACACACTTTCACCTACTTACACATACTTGAATCTTCAAATCACATGGAATCAACATGAATTGCTTAGATTATCATTGCAATAGCTCTTTCAATTGGTATCAGAGCTCAATCCAATATGAATAGATCCAAATTCGTGTTCAATTGTTTCAATTTGAAGGTTTTGAAGTTTTTGAAGATGAAGAGATGTGATTTTTGATTTCAAAATTTTTGGTAGAAATCGTTGATTTTATTTGATCATTGCATTCCTCCTTCGATTCTAATCACTTTAGAATCAAATTTCAATTCAATCCATCAAGTATTGATCTCAATTTGATGCTTTTTGTGAAAATCATGAAAACTCCAAATGAAAAATCAAAATCGCAGGCTAAACTGTTATAATTTGAGGAATATGATTGGATCAAACTGTTAGAAAAGTAATTTCGAGCATTTTGGGGTTTAAATCACTGATTTTGACTATGAATTGAGCAAAGTAGGATCAATTTAGTGAGTTTTTGAAACTTACCGTGTTTGTATGAACGATCACGATTCTGAAACGTAATCCTGTAATCGTAATCGTGAACTTGGGTTAAATCGTAATACAGTTTAATTGTGAAACTTCAGTTTTACAATCGTAAAGCTGAATTGTGACTTGTAATCGTAAACTCTAAGTCATAATCGTAATCCTAAACTTGCAAAGCAGTATCGTAATCGTGAATCGTAATCTTGCATTCCTGTTTCAAGAATCGTGATCGTAATCCAGCTTCTATAATCCGTAATCGTGCTTGTATTGTGAGGATCGTGATCATAAACCTTCAACCAATATCGTGATCCAACACTGAAACTTTGTATCGTGATCAAGTATCGTGATCGTGAATTTTTACCCAAACCTGAATTGATCGTAATCTCAACCTCAGCATCGTGATTCTAGATTGCTTTGTAATTGATCGTAATCATGTAATTGATCGTGATCGTGATCCATTAAACCTTAAATCATTATCGTGATTCAGTTTTGCTGTCTGACGATCAATCGATTTTGGATTATATCATCTGCACTAATAATCTCAACTTTGACACTACTTCGACTTCGACTTCGGCCCAAACTCTTTCAACTAGAATTCATAACTCACATTTATATTGGCCTAAATTTTTTTTAACCTGAACCCGAGAACTTTTTAATAAGTTCTCGAATTTTTATTAAGTTCTCGACTTTTAAACTTTTTAAACACTTTTATTGTAACATTTTTTTTAAGATCTTAAAAGAATAATTACATTTTTTAAACACGAGAACTTTTACCTAAACCTGAAAATTTTTACACTTCTCGAATCAAACTATTAATCTTTTTTTTTAAAATACGAGATTTTCTACTTACCAACCCGAGAACTCAATCAACCCTAATAATCGTAAGAATGGAAAAACCTGCATCAACTATATCTGATGATATTGAAAAAGACCTTCAAGAAGTACTAAAAGTTATGTCACACATTTCAAACTATTAGAAAAAATACTACTCACGGCCTACAAACAATAATCTGAGATCTTCATCCAACATTAAGCATGATTCATCTGCTACAATCTCAACTGATAAGCCAACTATCACACCTTTGGATCCTACAAAGAAATGCTATAATTGAGAAATTGTTGGTCACTTCTCCCGTGATTGCAAGAAACCAAAAGTTCGTGATTTAGAGTATTTTAAGCGTAAGATGTTGATGGCAAAACAAATTGAGACCGAAAAAGTGTTAGCTGAGGATGAAGAACATGTAGCAAACTTGTGATTTATGGCAAGAGAAAATGATGAGGTTTCTGATAGATTCAATGAAAAAGCCAACAAGGAAAATGAGGTAATCAGTTCTTTCTTATCAAATTCTGATAATTCCATTGATCCTGATACTTGTTTTGTTAATATTCCGATCTCTGAAGTTGATTCCTTAAAACAAATGATTTTATTTGAAAAAGATTTAAATA
The DNA here is from genome assembly GCA_963853835.1 of Calendula officinalis. Classification (NCBI taxonomy): domain Eukaryota; kingdom Viridiplantae; phylum Streptophyta; class Magnoliopsida; order Asterales; family Asteraceae; genus Calendula; species Calendula officinalis. The sequence continues at coordinate 74,108,941 of OY970826.1, forward strand.
CTCAACTTCAAGAACGTTTAAATGATTTGGAATATAAAAGTGAACAACTTGTTCATTCAGGTGAACAACTTGTTCATCATATTAAACAAAACCAAATTTTCAAACAAGAGAATCTGGATTTACAAACTCAAGTATCAGAATTAAAGGTCAAATATGATAATGATATTAAGAATCTGTCTCATACAATTTCAGAAAAAGAACTCGAAATACAGAATCTTAAAAATACACAAATTTCAATATCAAATGACCGAAATGATAAATATTACAAATTGTACATTGAAACATTTCATGTATATCAAATAACTAAAAAATTTTTGGAACGTAAACAACAAGATTTTGATGATAATGAAAAACAGTTTAAATCTTTAAATGCTCAAATTAAAGAATTATCTAAAAGATTAAATGATAAACACCTTAATACATCACAAGAAAGAAACTGTCAACAGAATATTATAAATAAACTTAAAAATGAAAATGATCAATTGAATTCCCACATCAAACATCTTGAAGAGTTGATTGCCAAAAGAGGACAAACTGATCAAACCATTCATCTGAATAAGCCTAAAGAGTTCAAATATTTCAATTCAAAAGAAGGCTTAGGAGCTGATAATCCAGGATATCTAAGCAAGGCTTGTGATGTACTTCCAACATTATATGATTACAAATACATGCATCTAGATATTTGGCAGAGTTTTATTCGAATGACAAATGAAGAAGAAGAAATTGAGAATTTTAATAGAGCTAAGAAGGAGAATGCACAAATTAGTTTCAACCACACTGAATTAATAAAACATATGAAAACTAAAAAAGCCAAATTTGTAAATGATGAATATTTTCCAATTGTAACACCAGAAGAATTTGAGATTAAAGGTAATGTTGTTCTTTAACAAAAAGTAACACCAAAGATTTATGTTCCAAATCTATTTCTAGAAAACAAAATTTGTCATTTGAAAACTGAAATAGATGAAACACATAAGGCATTTGATAAAGAAAAATATGTTTTGCAAACCAAAATTTATGAATTAGAAAATAAAATTGATGAATCACATAAATCTTTTGATGAAGAGAAACTAAAGTTGCAAATACAAATTCAAAATTTAGAATCTAAATCATCTTATCTTCAGAAGTTTAAAAAGCCTAGTGCATCTATGAACTTAGATTCTCCTTTTACTGCAACGAATAAATGTAATACCTCCTGAATGTTTTATCCTGTAATGACATATCGTGATTTATATACAATCAAACAATCTCATGTTAATAGAGGAAATTATAAACCTAAACCTAAATCACAACTAAGTTCCTCTACCAAACCTAAGCCTAGAAGATCCACGGTTCCACTAAACTCTATTAAGAAATTGAATACTCTCAAACAAGTTAATAGAGGAAATTCCGCACCAAAAAGTTCAAATAAATTAGGTTCATCTTCTAGACTTCAGCATTCTCAGTTGTATCATAAACATCTTGTGAAATCACCATCTTCGGAAACGTGTAAGACTTAGTCAACAACCGTTTTGAAAAATTCTACGTCTTCTAAGACATTCAATTCCAAATCTAAATCTTTAAGATACTCAAGAAAAGATTTAATTTCTTTGGCACCTATAACAACTTTTAAACAAGTGCCACAAACAACTCCTAAAACACCCACGATCTTAAAAGAAAAATAAGTTCTTAAAACTCCAAAATCTCAAATAATTCCTCGAAAATTATTTGAAAGTGAAACATTGAGTTCACTTTTTCTTGGAATTCTAAATCTTTAAACCAAATCAATACAACTTATCGATGGTTTTATTCTTATACTAATACCATCGGACCCAAACAAAAATGGGTACCAAAAGTTGTTTGATTTGCTTTGTAGGAGGATGACTTATACATAATTCAGTGTATAACTCGAGCTTCATCGAAATGGCTTTCAAGTACATTAGCTTGAAACCCGGTCCTCAATGGAAAATGGCTTCTAATCAACTTAGTTTAGAACCCGCTCGTAACCAGTGAGCACATAACTGCAAAAACTCTTCTCCACCTCTGAACTGCTATTAAAGATACATCTCTGAACTACAAAATTTTAACTATCTTTGTTTCATCGAAATAACAAACGGCAAGCTTGGTCAATACTAGGTTACAACTAGGTATTTATACCTAGGCCTAGTATTGACTAATTACATAAAATAACCCTAGACTATTGATTACAATAAACTGTCACATTACACCCCTAGACTATTTTAATACTCTAGAATGTGACCCAACAATCTCCCCCTTTGTAACAATAGTCTGGGAAGCATATCTTCGAAGTCTTCATCTTTAGCAAAAACCTAGCCTTGTAGATATTTCGTTGCATAATAATCAGGATCAGGCTTGAGCTTAGTTAATCTGTGAAAAACAAATACTTCTTGTAGCTTTTCAACCACAAAAAGTATTTTGAAGACTTTACTTTGAAGATACATATTGATCGACCAAAACTGAGACCCATAATGATATAGAGATTAACAGCGGAAGTCTTTTCTTGAAGTTTGTGGCTTTATGTCGATCAATGATCTTTAATAATTGTTGTTCGGGAAATTTGTTGATAAGGTTTATGCTCCCCCTCAAACAGACAATTATTTCTTCATGGAGTCTTCGGTTCCTTGTTTACTCCCCCTTCACTGATGCATATGTGTCCTTTTGATGTGGAGTAAGTTAGGCTAGTATATTCTCCCCCTCATGATGAGCAGGATTTATCTGAAGCATCATGTGACAGGAAGAATCTCCGAATCTTTGTTGATGAAAATGTGTTGAATAATGATACATTCATTTTTTGAATGAATCAATATATAACATATTTTACAACATAGTCAAATAGGGTAAACCGGGATCACATAGATTTCCCGTTAACATGACAGTTGAAAAACTGTGTGACCTACATTCAGTGTTGGCTTTGATGGTAGCACTGGTAAGATTTCCATTCAATCATCGTGGAATACCAATAAGTTTGGTATCACTATGAATGTTCCGGCAATATCACTAGGATACGCTTGGTGGAATGCCTGTGTCCTAGAGAAATTTAATTCGGTTCTAGACTCTATATGTGGACAAACGAAGGCGAGGACTGGAGGTGGGTCCTCTTTTTCAATATCAACAATATCCAAATGAAATGTCAATAGTGGATGTGGTAATCTCCGTGATTTTGAAACAAGTACTTTTTGTACTTGAGTGGTCAGTGGGGTTGTGCATTGCATCACTGGGTCCATGATGACTTAATTAGAAAGCAACTTATGCAGTCTGATATAGATGTGGCTACCCGGTCATTTGTTCGGTTTAGGGAGGGTTTTTCGTTTTCTTTAACCCTTTCACACACGCTCCTCACTTAACTCACTTTTTCATTTGCAACCACACCCTCGATTTTGTGTTACCATGTGATAAGCTGAGTTGCACCTCATACTTCATATCCCCTCTCGAATTTTACCTCAGCACACCCCAATCAAGATCCCACGATACTTGATTCTACTCACCTAGACCTAGGGACCCTCACTTTTTAGTTCCTATATTGTTGGTGGCTCCGGGGAAGATCATGCTGGATTTAGCAGATCATAGGAGTAATTTGAGAGTGGACTATTACGCTCATGTGCATTTTAATCAGCTTTTTAATGATGTTTTATTTTACGATTTTCACATGGATTTTTCGGTAACACCGGACTCACTTAGAGTATCCGTTAGCACAGGGTATGAATTAGTAGTCGTTTACACAACCGTTGATTTAAATGTGTGACCTGCGTTTAGAGTTGGCGTGATTTTAGCTCTAGCAGGATTTCCACTCGATCCTCGTGACACATCAGATTGTGATGCCACTACGAGTGTTCCGATGGATTCACGGAGATCCATTTTCAATAGTGTATGTGTCCTAAATTGGAAATATTTGTCGGTGAGATCTAGACACATTGTGCATTCAATTCAAGACGTAACCCGGGGCAGAAGGTTAATTATTTCAATACCAACATACTCCGAATGAGCAGTCGATATATTATGTGATACGTCCCCTGATGAATTGAAACAAATTCCTATTGAGAGGAATCTGAGTAGTTGGTGGTGGAGTGCAAATGCTTGATTGGGCCAGTTAAGTCTGGTGAATCATTCAACACATGAATGATCACAAATTTGTGAGGTTGCCCGGTTTATTGTCGGTTTGGATACACTCAAAGGTGTGTTTTCTTGATATTATCATGTTTTCACATCACCTTGCACTCACCTAAATCTATACCCTAGACGTATACCCTCTCATATACCATTTGGCTAAAAAGTATTTCCCTTGGAAGGTAAGGCCGGTTCTGGCAAACCATAGGAAGCTATTGTCTTTTGAAAGATATATCTTTTATTTATTGAATGGGGTATAACATTTTTAAAGTTTCTCCCCCTTGAAATACTAATTCTCCCCCTAGAATTAATATTTCTCCCCCTCGACAAACTAACAATAGATAAAAAATTTGAAGATTAGAAATGTACCTTGTAACAACAGTAGAGGGGTGGAGAAGAGTTTGACAGTTATGAGCGGGTTTCAAGCTGATGGACTTGAAAGCCATTCTATTGAGACTCGGGTCATACACTGAAGTGTGTATAAACCATTGCTTTAAAGTGTGAGTTATACACTGATTTGTGTATAAGTCATTCTCCTGCAAAAACAAATTAAACAACTTTTGGTACCCATTTTTGTTTGGGTCCGATGATATTAGGTTTAGAATGACACCATCGATAAGTTGTATCGATTTGATTTAAAGATTTTGAATTCGAAGAAAAATTGAAACTTGAAGTTTCACTTTCAAATAATTTCCGGGGAATTATTTGAGATTTTGGAGTTTTAGGAACCCATATTTCTTTTAAGATTGTAGGTGTTTTAAGAGTTATTTTTGGCACTTGATTGAAAATTGTTATAGGTGCCAAGGAAAGTAAATCATTTCTTGAGTATCTGATCGGTGTAGTTTTGGAAATGAAATTCTTTGAAGATGTAGAAGATTTCAAAACGGTTGTTGGTTTAGTATTACCCATATGTGAATGCTTAAGTCTAGAAGAGGAACCTAATCTATTTGGACTTTTAGGTGCGGAATTTCCTCTAATAACTTGGTTAAGTGCATGCACTTTCTTATCAGAGTTTGGTGGAACCGTTGACCTTCTAGTCTTTGGCTTGGTAGAGAAACTTACTAAAGAATTTGGTTTAGGTTTTGAATTTACTCTATTAACCTGTTTAATAGTGCTGCCTTTCTTAACCGAACTGGTTGTCATCTGAGATGGCTTTAATGTATATAAATCACGATATGCCATTACATGAGAAAACATTATGGAGTTATTACATCCTTTGTAGTTAAAGGAGAATCTAAGTTCATAGATGCACTTGGCTTCTTAAGCTTCTGAAGATGAGATGAGTTATATTCTAATTTTTTAGTTTTTATTTGCAACTTTAGTTTTTCTAAATCAAAAGATTTATGTGTTTCATCAATTTTATTTTCTAATTCAGAAATTTTGGTTTGCAAAACAAATTTTGGTTTGCAAAACAAATTTTTATTTGTCAAAAGACTTATGTGTTTCATCGATTTCGGTTTCCAATTGACAAATTTTCTTTTCTAGAATTAGATTTGGAACATAAATCTTTGGTGTAACCTTTTGTTGAATAACAGCATTTCCTTTAATTTCAAATTCTTCTGGAGCCACGATTCGAAAATATTCATCATTTTCGAATTTGGCCTTTTTAGTTTCATATGTTTTATTTAATTCAGCATAGTTGAAACTAATTTGTGCATTCTCCTTCTTTGCTCTGTTGAATGTCTCAATCTCTTTTTCTTCATCGGTTACTCTCATAAAGCTCTGCCAGATATCTCTTTGCATGTATCTGTAATCATATAGCGTTGGAAGCACCCTACACGCCTTGCTAAGATACCCTGGATTGTCCGCACCTAGACCTTGTTTTGAATTGAAGTATTTGAACTCTTTTGGTTTGTTCAAATGGATGGTTTGATCAGTATGTCCTCGTTTGATGATTAACTCTTCAAGATGTTTAATGTGAGCGACTAACTGATCTTTGTCGTAGGTGAGACGATGTATGATAACCTGTTGACTATTACTATCTTGTGATGATTGGTTTGTTTGATCGATTAATTTTTCTTTTAATTCTTTGATTTCAGAATTTGAAAATTTAAATTGAATTTCATTATCATCAAATTCTTGTTGTTTACGTTCCATCCAGTTTTTTGTTAATTGACATTCCTGGAACGTTTCAGTATACAATTTGTAATATTTGTCATTTCGATCCTTTGAAATTTGACTTTGTGCATTTTTAAGATTTGTAATTTCAGCTTCTTTCTCAGAAATTGTATGTGACAAATTTTGAATATCAGATTCATATTGGACCTTTATTTCTGATGCTTGTTTTTGTAAATCCTGAATTTCCAGTGTAAAGATTTTATTTTGTTTAATGTGATTAACAAGTTGCTCACCTAGATGGGCAGTTTGTTTGCATTGATTTTCTAAAATGTTTACACGCTCTAAAAGTTGTGTATTCATATCCTTTTCGAGTAAAATTGTTTGATTTAAGGTATCAATTTCAGAAATCAGATTTTTATCAAGACAACTATCAGAATCAGTGGAATGATCAGAAGTAGATAAAGAAGAGCTGGTTACCTCAATTTCCTTGTTGGCCTCCTCATTGGAACGTTCGTGGAGCTCAGCATTTTCTCTTACCATGAAACACAAGTTTGCAGCATGTTCCTCATCTTCTTGATCAGAGTCTTCCATCCTGAAGATCTTCTGCTAACAGTACATTTCCAGATTCAATTTGTTTGGCCAACAGCATCTTCTTTTTGAAATATTCAGAATCACGAACTTTAGGTTTCATGCAATCACGTGAGAAGTGACCAGCAACACCACAGTTATAACATTTCTTTGTAGGATCCAAGGTGTCATGGCTGGCTTATCAGTTGAAGCAGAAGCAGATTTAGCAGATTTAAAGTTTGATGAAAATCGCAGATTGTTGTTTGCGGTTTTCGGGTAATATTTCTTCTCATGGTTAGAGATGAGTGACATGGCTTGCAGCACTTCTTGAAGTTCTTTATCCAAATCATCGATTTAGCAGTCTCATTTAACTGATGTTGTTGTTTGGTAAGAAGTGCAAGAGTATCTTGTGTCTCTTGTTTTGTTTTGGCTATGTTATTCACCATTGGAGCATTTTGGTACAAATATTCATACAGCTCATGGATATCTATCAGACTTAGATTATTATTCTGCATAGCATTGTTACAAACATTTCCCACTCAGGAAGAAGACTGTTGATAAATTTGATGATAATCTCTAGGTTTCCCTTTGATAAACTGTTTTTGCGGAGATCATTTAACAGGTTACAGTATCGATGGTAAGTGCTTTGCAAGTCTTCCCCGACTGATGCTTTAAAATTTTCATATGAGTTTAACGTAGTAACCATTTTAGCCTTATTCCCAAGAACCGTGCCCTCCATTTGTTTTCGTATTTCATCCCAGAGTTCTTTAGCACTCTCAAGACTATCCAAACTATTGTAGATTTCATTCGGTAATCCTTGAAGCATGAAGGAATATGCTTGACGATCAGCTTTGGCACGTTGCTTTTGAATAGCATTATATCTGGAAAGAGGGATGAGAACTCGACCGCCAATAACCGGAGGATTTGCATCAGGTAATGCAACAACATCTTCATAGAATTTTGCATTTCCATTCTCAAGGGACTCAAAAATTTCAGTAGCTAATTCTTGACTTCTGATGAAGTGGAGAAACCTTTCTTCCACTGAGCATACTCTCCTCTGAATAAGACTGGAGGTTTTAGATCAGAACCAATCGATAGTGCTTCTCTCAAAGTCATTGTTGTTGTACGGTTAAATTTTTTTTAAAGAGTTCGGGCCGAAGATCAAAGTGGCCGAAATCTGTAGTTCGGGCCGAAGTTCGGGTCGAAGATAGATTGAAGTTCGGGCCGAAGTTTGACTATAGTTCGGGCCGAGGTTTGCTTGAAGTTCGGGCTGAAGTTTGACTATAGTTAGGGCCGAAGTTTGATTGAAGTTCGGGCCGAAGTTTGATTGAAGTTCGGGCCGAAGTTTGACTATAGTTCGGGCCGAAGTTTGACTATAGTTCGGGCCGAAGTTTGATTGAAGTTCGGTGTTCGAGTCAAAGAGTTCGGGCCGAAGTATGTTGTGAAGTTCGGGTCGAAGTCTGTTGTGAAGTTCGGGCCGAACAATTCACTGTTCTCGGGCCGAAGACTTTCTTGACATTGACGAACGAACACAGCTATATTTTGTACTAAATCGATCATATCTTGCTCAATTCTTAACCAAATTGAGTGATTCAAATCCCAAAATGCTCGAAAATTGATTTCGCACGTAATGGTATAATAAAATCGATTAAAACACAACAAATCAGATGGTAATTTCGATTTAACAGAGGAAAAAATGTGTTTTAATGGTTTTCTTTAAAATCAACGAATTAGGATCAATTGTTGATGGATTTAATCGAAACTTGATTCTAAAATGCTTAGAATTACAAGATGAATGTAATGAACAAAGAATATAGACGATTTAATACCTCAAATTCCGATTTTGATTCTTGAGTTCTTCACCAAAAACTTCAAAAACTTGCTTAATCTTCACTGAAATGGATCGAATCAAAGAAGATTTATGCTCTGATACCAATTGTGAATCCGTATATCTTGATTAAACAAACAATTAAGCCAGAACAAAGGTGAATTGGAAGAACAAGAATGAAGCTTTTGCACACAAAAACATGTACGATCGAAATAACAAACGGCAAGCTTAGGTCAATACTAGGTTACAACTAGGTATTTATACCTAGGCCTAGTATTGACTAATTACATAAAATCACCCTAGACTATTTGTTACAATAAATGTCACATTACACCCCTAGACTATTGAATACATTAAAATGTGACCCAACAATCTCTCCCTTTGTAACAATAGTCTGGGAGGCATATCTTCGAAGTCTTCATCTTTAGAAAAAACCTAGTCTTGTAGATATTTCGTTGCATAATAATCAGGATCAAGCTTGAGCTTTGTTAATCTGTGAAAAGCGAATACTTCTTGTAGCTTTTCAACTTCAAAAGGTATTTTGAAGACTTTACTTTGAAGTTACATATTGATCGACTAAAACTGAGACCCATAATGATATAGAGATTAACAGCGGAAGTCTTTTCTTGAAGTTTGTGACTTTATGTCGATCAATGATCTTTAATAATTGTTGTTCGGGAAATTTGTTGATAAGGTTTATGCTCCCCCTCAAACAGACAATTATTTCTTCATGGAGTCTACGGTTCCTTGTTTACTCCCCCTTCACTGATGCATATGTGTCCTTTTGATGTGGAGTAAGTTAGGTTAGTATATCTCGATTATACAAACAATTAAACAAGAACAAAGGTGAATTGGAAGAACAAGAATGAAGCTTTTGCACACAAAAACATGTACGATCGAAATAACAAACGGCAAGCTTGGTCAATACTAGGTTACAACTAGGTATTTATACCTATGCCTAGTATTGACTAATTACATAAAATAACCCTAGACTATTGATTACAATAAACTGTCACATTACACCCTAGACTATTTTAATACTCTAGAATGTGACCCAACAACTGCTCATTCGGAGTATGTTGGTATTGAAATCATTAACCTCCTGCCCCGGGTTACGTCTCAATTGAATGCATAAAGTGTCTAGATCTCACCGTCAAATATTCCCATTTTAGGACACATACACTGTTAAAATGAATCTCCGCGAATTTATCGGAACAATTATAGTGGCATCACATTCTGATGCTTCACGAGGATTGAGTGTAAATCCTGCTAGAGCTAAAATTACACCAACTCTAAATGCAGGTCATACATTTAAATCAAAGGTTGTGCAAACAACTACCGATTCATACGGTGTGTTAACGGTTACTCTTTGTGAGCCCCGGTATAACCTAAACTGTTCAAGTTGTTGTGCCTAAAATTTTCAATAAAAAAGGCAACAACTTATGCCGGAAACACATAAAGAATTCCGATGAAAAATCCATGTGAATCATTCTTACAACGTAACATAGTAAATGCCGATCAATTGCCCATGAGCGTTATAGTTCACTCTCAAATAAATCCTATGATCTGCTATAGCCGGCATGATCTTCCCAAGGAGCCACCTACAACATAGGACATACTGTGAGCGTCCATAGGTCTAGGTGAGCAGAATCAAGTATCACAGGATCTTGATTGGGGTGCGCAGAGGTAAAAATTGAGAGGGGAAATGCAAGTATGGGGTGCAAATCAGCTAATCACATGGTAAAATGAAACGAGGGTGTAATTGAAAATTGAAAAACAAATAAGCTTGAGTGAGGAGGGTGTGACAGGGTTAAACAAAACGAAAAACCCTATACCAAACCGATTAAAAAGTCGTGTAGCCACATTTCTAACAGATTGCATATGTTGCTCTCTGATATTGAATAAGTCATCATGGACCCAGTGATGCAATGCACAACCCCCCCCCCCCCCCCAGCTACTCAAGTACTTCTTAAAAAGTCCTTGTTTAATTTTTCACGGAGATCAGCTCATACGTTATCGACATCTCACTTGGAGATTGTTGATATTGAACAAGAGGACAATTCTCTCCAGTCCTCACCTTCATTTGTCCACTAATTGAGTCTAGAGACATATCAAACACCATTAGGACACAGGCACTATACCCAACATATCTTTGTGATATTGTCGGAAGATTCATAGTGATATCAAAAATATTAATATTCCACAATGATTGAATGGAAATCCTAATATTGCTAACATCTAAGCCAACGCTGAACGTAGGTCACACAGTTTCCTGTAACTGTCGTGTTAACGGGCAATCTATGTGATCCCGGTTTACCCTGATTGATTGAGGTGCAAATATCTGATGACTGTACTCCAATATTATCAACAACAGTCAAGAAGTCAGGTAATAGATTTGATGATTAACACAAGATTGTTCTTTTATGTCATCAACAACGGTCATTGAGATTAAACGATAAAATATTTGATCGCATTTCTACATAATCAACAACGGTCAGGTTTTAAATGATAAAATGTGTTGTATATTGATTCATTCAAAAAATGAATATATCATTATTCACCACATTTTTATCAATGGGCTTCGTCATATTCTATTCCTTAAATCGAAGATTCTTCCTAATTCCACCTCGCAGAATTTCACATTTTACATGATGAAACAGATATATCTTATTCACCATGGGGGGAAGAAGATATATTACAGATATTCTTGTTATAAAGAATTGATTCTTTCAGAGAAAAATTCTTAAAAATTTAGGAGATTCTTACAATATTATGGGGATTATTGACACGTTAGCCCAGTTTACTCCACATTAATAAAACATATTGCACCAGTTAAGGGGGAGTAAACAAGAAACCGAAGATCTAATGAAGATATCAAACAACTTCCGTAGTTGAATTTGGTAATTCGTTCACCGGGGAGTAAATACCAAAATGTTTGATCTAACTCCTGTGAAGAAATGATTGTTTGGTTGAGGGGGAGCGTAAACTTTATCAACATTTTACTCTAACAACAATTATCAAGGATCACAAATCGACAAAGCCACAACTTCAAGAAAAGACTTCCGTTGTAAACAACTCTATCTATGGGTCTACATTTCGTCGATTTACATTTGTGAAGAAGAAGAAGAAACTGATGCATCAATGGAAATTTCTCACAAATTCTCAACCATTTTAATTCAAATCTTAATATTACAAATCATTCTTTTCAAATTCAAAACATCATCATCCTATACTCACAAAAATCTCTACCACAAAATCCAAAACAAACTCTCCATTAACTAAAATCTCAGACAAATATTTCCCAATTGATATTCCATTTCCAGAACTTTCAATCTTAAGTGAACCATGTTTAGATCTTTCTTACACCAACGGATTCAACGAAAAATATTTTTCTTTTTGAATGTTTGAAACTACAAAGTTCTGTGATGGTACTCTCTCAACATTCAGAAAATATTTGCATGCCAAAAGGCAGAAATCCTAATTGCTACTTCGATATCATTTTTGAACAGCGAAACCTAGATATGCTAATTATGACTATTGATAAGAAATTAAATTGAAGAAACGTAATTAGACATCTTGAAGTACATCTGAGGGTTCCTGAACATCGTAGTACGCTCACCTTCTACAAAGATATGCAACACTTTACCAACATTCTGTTAGTACAAGGATTTGCGATGGGAACATGACTTTCTTACATAAGCGAGAAAGAAGCAAAGGGCTGCTAGAAGAAATTAATGAGAGAAGATTAGGAGTGGGTGTTAAAGCCCAAAAAGGGGGAGATTGTTAGGACTAGTTTTGAGCTTTAACATGTATTTAGAGATTGTTTGGTCCTCTCTTTCTTTACCCCTCTTTCTCCTTCTATACCTAATATATATAATAAATATAATATATATATATATATATAATTTAATTTATATTATATATATATAATAAATATTATATATAAATTAATAAAACTGAAAAAAAAGGAAAAAAAAAAAATTGGTCGCCGATTCGGTCACCCGTTACGGGGGTTTGATCGCTGTCTGGTCATGTGTTTGATTAGGAGAGAGAAAACTGATGTAGCGCAGAGGTGACAAGGTTGACCAAACTTTGTTTGGTCACCCATTACGGGTAGTCTTTATGATTTTTCTTTCATCATCAATTTATCCCCAATCAGAATCACAATCACCATCAGTTTTAGTTTTATATTAACTTTTATATTGCCATTTTCCGTAACTAATAATTATGTGTACACTATTGTCGTATTTTGAATTCTTTTTTATTTAACTGTTATATATTTATTTTACTAATATATTTTAACGTCAAATGAATTATCTTTTTTAGAAGATTTATATATTTATTAATAAAAATGCAATATCAACCATATTGGGTTAGTAAATAATGTTATACGACATTTACTTTAGATTTAAATATAACTTTAACATGTCCTGATACTCTAAGTAACTCAAATAATGTTATAAATTTAAGTTTCTTCCGAAATTCAGAAGGCAAGAAACCATGGTACTAGCAACCTTACTAGCCCTACCATTTAATTTCTCTTTTATTTTAACACACAATGTTGCAGGGGGGAACCATGGTACTTTCAAGGTTTCGGTTCAGTGATATATTGCTAGCCACCAACAATTTCTCTGAAACATGCTGCATTGGGTTAGATGCATATAGTAGGGTGTATAAAGCAGAAATCAGTCATTTTGACAGCAATAGTATGCAAGGGAAAATCGGTGAACTGCCAGGCAAGAGACGCATCAGTGTAGCAATAAAACACATGTCTAGTAGAGAAGACGGACTAGGGAAAGAAGACTTCTTTGCAGAAATAGAAAGACGTGCGAATTATAAGCATCCCAACATAGTCTCTCTTCTAGGCTTTTGTGACGAAGGTCCCCACACAATTCTTGTCTATGATTATGCCAGCTCTAACGGAAACCTTGATGACTATTTGAGAAGCACTTCTAAAATGACTAAACTTACGTGGACGATACGTCTACAAATGTGTCTTGAGATTGCACGAGGACTCCATCACCTTCACACCAATATGAACAGCCAACATAGGACAACACATGGTGACATAACCAGGGCCAACATTCTGTTAGGAAAGAATTTTGAAGCAAAGATTGTTTACTTCGGGCTCTCCAAATTACACTCGCCAAATCAAAATGCAAAAATTCCAATTATGAATGATGACATAGACACGGAAGTGTACTGGGATCCAGAATATGAAGAGACAGGAAAGATGGAAATACAATCAGATATTTACTCGTTTGGAGTAATTCTATTGGAGCTATTCTGTGGGAGGTTGGCCGACAAAGGGTTTATACCCATGGCACGCAGATGCTTCAGTGGAGGGACAATAAAGGAAATGATAGATCTTAAGCTATTAGAAGGAAGTGATAAAGACATAGTTATCTCAAATAAAGTACCGATTAGTGATGATTCTTTGGACACATTTATAAATATTGCATACAATTGTTTGGAAGAGACCGGAGCCAACCGTCCAAGTATTGGAACTGTCATCGAGCAACTCAAGAAGGCATTAAACTTTCAAGTAAGTCTTTATTTTCAAATTATAACATTCTTTCTTCGCTTCACTTTCTTGATCATCATTAATTTGAAGTTGTAAAAAGTGTGCACAAACTATACAGTTTTCTCAAACTTGCGCATTTTTATAAAGACAGAGGTATATAATTATACGGGAAAAGTGAGTGTGTGTTGTCACATATCTAAGCTTAGGTGTGAAATCACCCAAATATACTTAGTTTTGCTTAAAACACCTAAAAGCCCGTTTAAACTCAAGTCCTAGCCGATCAAAACCATAAAACACGTCTAAATCCCATGTTCTTCTTCCCATGGTGAGTCTAAACATCCCTGATCAATTCCTGATCAGGGTTCATGTTCAATTCTCAATTTTTATTGCCTTTAAATATTATCGTCTAAACCCCTGTTCGATTCACGATCAGGTTTCTTGTTCCCACGCAGATCATCAAGCTCTGTTCTTCTTCCCATAACTATATCATCAATTTTAGTTGTATTTCCAAAACTTTAATTTTGTCTTGTTAATTCTATTACACTGTCAGAACCTTAAGATTGTGTAGACTCGTAAGAAAAGCCGGTACTTTATGTCAATTCCAATTCAGTTTGATTTAATGATAATTCCATTATGTAATGTTCATGAAGTTTGTATAATTGAAAAGACTTAACGTGCATTTTAAATGCATTACAAAAGATGCATGCCAAACAAAATTTCGCTATTGTGTAATCATTATATAGTTTAATTGTCAATAACAAATAAGTGTTTTAAGTTTTTATTTAGCAAAACTATGTGTTTTATGTGGTTTCACACTTAACATTAAGTATTTGACAGCCACAACTCATTATCCCCTAACTCTATATACATAGCTCATTCAAACATTCAAAAGGCTCCACTAAAGCCACCTTAATTTTTTGGGTGTTAATAAATCTAAAACTTGCATCACATATCTTCATCGAATGCTTTTTAATGAGTCTCTGGTGTTAATGAACATGTACTTTAAATTATTTTTGAATTATGTCTCGTGTTTCCCAGGAAATCCTCGTGAAATTCCTCGTGAAATTCCTCAAGAAAATACACCAAATTTCATTGAAGGACATTATATCGGCCACAGACAACTTCAGTCAAAATAATTGTATTGGAAGTGGAAGACACTGGAATACATACAAAGGAAAACTTGTACATGCCAAAGGGTGTACCACCATTGCTGCAAAGCGATGGGATAGCAGGTCCGCTAAAGGAGATCACCAGTTTCTAACCGAGCTTGAAATTCTTTTTAGGCATAAGCATGAGAATACTATCATTTCTCTCGTGGGCTATTGTAACGAAATGAATGAAAAAATCATAGTTTATGAGCATTTGTCTAACGGAAGCCTCAAGGATCATTTAGATGGTAATCTTACATGGATGAAGCGGCTCAAAATATGCATCGATGTTGCAAGTGAATTAGCATTCCTTCATGGTGGTTATGTAACGCTAAAGAAGGTGGTTCATAGGGACATCAAAAGCTCAAGCATTCTCCTAACTGCTAGTTGGAAGGCAAAAATTTCTAATTTGGAGTTGTCTTCATTAGATTCATTACATCGGGACATGGAACATGCCAACGATAATGCTTATGGTACACTAGGCTACCTTAGCCCAAAGGATGTTGAATCACGTTTCTTAACCGACAAATCAGATATATATTCATTTGGCGTGATTTTATTCGAGATTTTGTGCGGGAGACTTGCGTGGGCAGATGGATGTGTTGATCACAGCCAATCTTTAGGCCCATTGGCTAAAAGGCGCTATGAAGAGGGAAAACTTGGTCAGATGGTGTTTGATGGTATAAAGGAACAAATTGTGACACATTCATTTACTACATTTGCAGATATTGCCTATAAGTGTTTACATGACGATGGCAATGAGCGGCCAAAGGCAACTGAAGTTGTGATACAACTTAAGAAGGCATTGGAATTCCAAGTAAGTGTTTTTCTTGTAGCGAATATATAATTAACCTCACGTATAAGTCCCAGGATATAAAAACTGAAAATGGGAGTATATATAATGGTAGATGATTTGTTGATTGTTTAATAATTGAAATATAGGAGGAGGATGAAATTTGGGAACCAAGACTACCGAGAAACTGCAAAGAAATCATAGAGATGTCAGAAAGCCCTGAGAACTTCCATATAAAACACAAAAAGGATCTCTACAAGATGCTCTCTGACGGAATCTTCCTTCAAAATGGGAAAGTGGTAATTATAACCTCATATCCTCTCTCCCTTATTTTGCACTCACATATTATAGAAATCGGACTTAAGTTGTTTTCTTATGTGTGTGAGTGGTTTTCACTAAGCGGTACCGGAAAAGGAAATACCTTGGTATCAGCAACAATGTTCTCATATAAAAACCATACATCACATGAGTGGATATCTATTCAGAAATCAAATACCTTGGTATCAGCAACAATGTTCTCATATGGAAACCATAGATCACATAAGTGGAGATCTATTCAGAAATCAATCGCAAGGTTCTTTCCTCTCTCTCTCTCTATATACACATATTTATATACAAAGTCATACTAGTCGATACCTGCACACATGAGAAGTTTCATAGACTAAATTAATGTTATGCTTACTAATAAGCTCAAGAGAAATTTTGATTCTAAACAAAAAGAGGGAATGAAAGCCATATTAAATGCAAGTGTAAAAGTGTGTATTTGATAAGAGGGTCGAGAAGAGGCGATGCTTAATTTTGCCTAAAATCCTACGACATGTGCAGGTTTGATAGTGTGGCGAAGATGATAGATATTTCAAATTTGAAGATCCAAATCAACATAAATACTAAATTTCTATCTTCGGATGTCGTTTATGGGGTTCATTTGGTCTTCAAATTTTGTGATCCAAGAAATTCTTCTAGACAACGCAAGTATGTGAACCTCAAGTACAAAATAGGGACTGAAACGTTTCATGCATATTTTGCAACACTGAGAGATGATGATGGGTGGATGATGATTGAATTGTGCCGGTTCTTGAATCAGAAGGAAGATGATATGTTTGAGGTCTTGCTAGAGAGCTTTTCTCGATGCTATTGTGAAAGTGGTGCAATCTATGTTCAAGGCGTCAAGTTTAAAGCCATTCACAATGCACGTTTGACAACTCTCTAAATAATTTCTATTTTTAATTCGTCCTTTTATTTTAGAATAGTGCAAGATTCACTAGCACAATGTTCATGTTCTACATTACCATTTACCACTATTTAACATGATCTTAAATATTTTATACAGATGAGACATGAAAAAATCGAGAGGTTAAAAGGAGTTCAAAAATCAAACTTGAACATGGATCAACATATACGAGAGGTTCTTTTTCTTATTTCTAACATATATTATATGTCGAAGATCATAATTTCATTCTAGTCTTGATAATAAATTCTGGATTTGAAACCCTTTGATGAACAGTTGAGCCCGCAAAGCGAAGTGAATGGAAAGAAACATATTATGCTTTCTGCAAAGGATGTTTTGTACAATTCTCCTAAAATGAAGCCTTTTCATTTCGAACCCTCAACTGAGTCAAGGTTTGAATTATCAGCGTTTTCTTAACTCTTACTTTTTTTTATTGTCTTAAAGAAGTATATAATCACGTGTACATGCAGATTTGAACATACGACAGAGCTTCCACGACAACAAGTATTTAGAATCAAGTATAAGATTGAAATTGAAAAGTTTCCGCCATACACTGAATACGCATGTAACCTCGTGTTCAAGCTTTCAGAAAAATGTGGGGGGTTGTATTGTCCTGTGAGAGTACGGGATCTAATTCAACAAAGAAACAAACAGGCTAATAAAATTGTTTATTTTAGAACCCCGGCCCCAATGAATCAACATGCTGGAAATTGGGTTCCAGAGAGGAGGAAAGATGGATGGATGGAAGTGATTGTGTGGAAGTTTAGCTCAAAGTATAAGCCGGAAAAGGATTACATTCCTATGAATTTGAAACTAATAGCTTATGAGGGAACAATGTCTGGACTTATTATATGTGGCTTGGAGATTAGGCCCGTGTAGAACATGAAATGGATATCAGTAACATGTGATCGATACTAACCTTTCACTTTATATGTTTATGTTTATAAGACTAAAAGGAATCACTGTATGTATTGTTTAAAGTTCATCATCTTCATTGCTTATTTGTGTTTTGTTAGCATGTGCCTTATAAAAGCTGAGCAATTTTGAATTTTAATTAAACATTGTGGGTCAACTTGAGCCTGGTCTACTTTTGTTCAGGAAAAATTAATTAGAACCTAACGGGTCAAAATGTTCAGGAAATTAATTAGAAGGCAGGTCTAACTCATCATCAGATTCATCCAAACTATAACAGGGTCTTGAATCTGATCTCACGCAAAGTCTTTCAACTAAACTACTCATTCTCTGCAACATAACCAATGAAACTTTGGTATCAACCTTAAACTTTTAGGGCCTAATTTGAATTTAGAGCAGCATCAGTGTAGTTTCAGCAAATTTAGATGCAGAATTTACTCATTTAGGGATCCTTAAAACAGAATCTGACAAGAGACCCAAAATGAATGCCTATCATGCAATTTCTAATTAGTTATTCAATTAAACATTGAATTTCGTCTTTCAAAAACTAGGGTTTATAGAAGAAACAGCCACACTTCTATGAAGATTCTATAAATATGGGAATTACGTGCTACTAATTCATAAAATTAGTATAAATGGGGCCCCAAAAGCACGTCAGTTTGAATCGACCAAAATCATATACAGTTTAGCAAATGTACCTGAAACCACACTGATCGGGTAACTTCCTATTAAACTCGTATCCACGTGATTGGAATTTAGCGTTGCAGTATACGTAACTCAAAATTGCAGTAAAATTTCTCACCTGCAGGGAATTAGGTGTTAGGGTTTTCATCAAATCTGAAGCTCAATGACGTACAAGGGTGTGTTTGTATGAAACCATAAGTATATAATAAGACAGTAATAGATAATTTGATCTGATTATGACCAGATTCTGTCTTTGAATCCCAGTTAGGAGTGGATGAATTTGGGGAGAAAAAAGTGATGGGTTTTTCTTTATCGTTTCTTTTGCTTTTCTTTAAACTAATTTACAGGGTCTTTTTAATTTTATCGTTTCTTTGGCTTTTTTATTAAGTTCTTTATTAGGGTTTTGCTATAATTATTAAAGGGGTTTTGTGTATGTGCATAAATCGTTTGTATATTTATGTTACAATGGTATTGAATATTCATGTTAAAAAAGAGACATAATACTTAAAATTTAACTGCAAACTTTATGTTTAAACTATAAAACATACAAGCTTCAAACATATAAAAAGTAATACAAAATATTCACTTTATATTTAAAAAAATTGAGATTAAAATTAAAAATATTGTTCGGCCGGACGGTCCGATTGGGGTTCACAGTTAAGCTGACCGGTTTTTTTAAAACACCGCCGAGAACCGATTTTCATAAAAATTAAAATCGAGAATCAAACTGATATAGCTTGGTTTGATCTGATTTGATTTGGTCCTGTTTGGTTCAGCAGTCCATGTCAATGCTTGGTCTAATTTGTACCGGCCTACGTCACATGTCAATCATGTAAAGACATTTTGGTCTCTTTTTTTAGTGATTTTGGGACCACACAAATTACCTTATCTACCACATTGTACACCATTTAAAGCATATTGTACAAGTACTGTAAAGCAGTGGTTGTGATGTTTTGAGTAATTTATGTGGTCCCAAAATCACTTTTTTTTCCTTCTTTCATCTTTGCTCTTTATCCATAAACTTCATCTCTTTCAAAAATTAACAAAAATCAAACTAACAATTATCATCCTTAGAGCATCTCCAGTCATACTTTATCCCTTTATCTCTATATTTGAAGTTTTATCTTCTCCAACCCACCTCT